>CM060633.1:6053327-7425827 GCA_030578275.1 Meda fulgida
TAACACTTTATTTGCAATTATTATGTGCCATTGTACACACACACATGCATGTAATATATATTAACAGAGCAGTGTCGCTCTACACTGGCCAAGAGGGGACCTGACCTCCATCTCTGAACGATCTCTAACCATCCAAGTGGGGACTCTCATAGCCTGCAATGAAACTGTGTGTGTGTGTGAACAATGAAGTCTGTCATCATTATGTAACACATATAAACATTATATATATATATATATATATATGTGTGTGTGTGTGTGTGTGTGTGTTTGAGTGTGTGTGTGTATTTTCACACTGGCATCAGAGATCACAATATGCATAGATAAACATATTCAATATACAATTAAAAAAGAATGACCAAACCATCAGTTATCAAAAATGTAAAAAAAAAAATTTCAGGAAAGACCATTTGAATCTGTATTTCAACGGGGTAAAAAATATCGGTGGCAACAGTTCAAAAGCAGAGGCCTTAAGATATTCATATCAATCATAATATTATTTTTCTTCTTTAACGCTCTCTCTTCATAGATACTTTCTATTCTTGGTTATGCAGTCCCTAACAATTTTTTTGCCATTGTTATGTGCCATTGTACAAACACACACATTTCTATATTACTAACAGAGCACTGTCGCTCTACACTGGCCAAGTGGGGACCTGAACGATGTTTACCTATCGAACAGGGGACTCCCATAGCCTACAATGGAACTGTGTGTGTGTGTGTGTGTGAACAGTGAAGTCTGTCTTCATTATGTAACTTTTATATATATATATAATATATATATATATATTATGTTTATATATTATATATGTAATATGTAATTATATAATGTTTACACAGGCATCAGACACACACAAACACACACATTTCTATATTACTAACAGAGCACTGTCGCTCTACACTGGCCAAGTGGGGACCTGAACGATGTTTACCTATAAAACAGGGGACTCCCATAGCCTACAATGGAACTATGTAACTCTGTGTGTGCGGGTACGGGAGAATAAAACGATTCGGGACTCCCACAAACTAGAAAAATCTATGAATAAAACATAAAAACTAATACATTTTTATTCTTATGTTGCAGAAAAGCAACAAGAACAACTAAAACAAAATAGAAACGATTTACAGGCCAGAGTTACTTTTTATGACATGTTTGCAGCGTTGAGCGATGTAGCCAATCACAGACATGTGTTGATTTCTTAAACGCAATGGCCAATCAGATGCATTTAAAATAGACTCCCCTCACTGCTCAAAACTGACTTTTTGTTCAGTGCTGAATTCTGGATATTGGCAAATCCTCTAATTAAAACAAACAAAGTGTATATATTATGAAAGATTCATTGTGCAGTCAGCTTCATAGATAATAACAGAGATGTGTGAGATTGCGATGAACTGATGTCAGCTTTTTAGGAATTTTTAAAGGATTGCACTTTGTGCGCATTCAGTCATCCCAAACCATGCACTCAGTAGCCTGCTTGCTTTCATATTATAACAGTGGTTTGTGTGTTAATGCTTTAATAACAAAGAATTGATCAGGAGCATTTATGCTGATGTGTATGGGGGCGACACGTAGGCGAAGTAGCCTACAAATAAAGTCTATTTGCGGGCGGGAGCGGGACAAAAATGTTGCGGGCGGGAGAAAGTAACATAGAAAGTAGTTGAGAACGTCAGTTATAACGACCCACGTATTAAAAAGAAATGGACGGTTTTAAATCGGGCTTGGGACGGGCTCATAATTACAGTAAATGTGTCGGGCCGGGCTCGGACACAATGCGCACGGGCTCGGGTCGGGCTTGATTTTTTGGGCCCGATCTAAGCTCTACAATGGATGACTTCCGACAGAAGCACATGGATACCACAGCTAAGAACAAACTTATTGCTGATCCACTTTTCCTTGTTGATAAGAGCATTCAAATTAGAAAAAATGATGGGACAAATAGAAATCAAGGGACATTTAGAATAGATAAAAATGTGCGATTAATCGCGAGTTAACTATGGCATTAATGCGATTAAATATTTGAATCGTTTGACAGCACTAATATATATATATATATATATATATATATATATATATATATATTTACACAACATTATTTTCAACTGAAAATTGTAAGCTTTTCATGTGTTTTGGCCGCTCATTTACACGAAAATGCCATTTTGGAGGCCTGACAATGCAAACTTTCCAACCCGGTCACACTAAATGCGTCTCTGCTTAGAAATCTTGGCTTGCTCAAAACTTTTTGTCTTTAAATGAAGTCAAAACTGAAGTGATAGTTTTCGGCCCCACTGATAATTTTAATACCACCAGCATCGATTTGAGGAGCTTCTCTGCATTCAGATCTACGCATGACAAACAAATATCTTCGGTACACTTAATTGGATCTAGTTTCTATCAACTCCATCTTTTGTATCAAATTAAACACTTCCTATCTGACAAAACTCTAGAGATGTCTGTTCATGCTTTTATTACTTCCCGTTTAGACTACTGCAACTCATTGTATTGCGGTATTTCCAAGTCACAAATCGCTCGCCTTCAACTGGTCCAAAATGCTGCAGCAAGATTTATTCGCAAAAGTCCTAAATATGATCACATGATGATAATGATACATTTTATTTATATTGCGCTTTTCTCCAACCCAAAACGATACAAAAACAATACACAGTACCAATATATATATATATATATATATATATATATATATATATATATATATATATATATATATATATATATATAAAGAGATTAAAAATTGTAACACTACAAAATTTAATGACAGTACATTTCAAATACCTAAAAATGGTACATTAAGTGGTTTTGTTCAAGTCAAAATATTACTTAACATTAATGAACCAACCTACATACAATAAAACTACATTTTTGGGGGGTTAAATCAAGCAGAAATATCACTTCAAGGTAACAATTGCAGGTCACTACACAAGTTAAACTGTACATGATCTAGACTCTAGATAAATGAAATGCAATCGCAGCAGTAAGTCAGGGGAATGCTTATATTTATTTCTTTGGTTTCAATTTTGAACATGTTGCAGTTCTTTTTAAAAAGGTATACATTTTGACATAATTATAAAATGATATAACATGATTTGATCCTGTATATTAGCAGAAATTACACATTTTTCACTTCAGCAACAAAGTGGAGACCCTCTTTTCTGTAATGAAAGACCAATCTTATGGGTTGTGGTCTCTCAGACATTGGCCAATATCAGTAAAAAAAAAAAAAACACTGTTTCCCTTAGGGCTTAAATGAACCAGATTTTTTTTTACATCCTTACACTTTTAGACAGGTGATGCTTGCAACCCGACCATAATCCATTAGCCGACAAGATTAGAATGTTATATTCTAATTAAATTAGAATGTATGTATTTCTCAATACTTATCACTGTTTTAAAAGCTCTTCACTCCGTTGTCTTAACCAACTTTCAGCTTCACTGCAGTAAATTTCACATTCAAAACGCATTAAAACTACCAAAACACATCATTCATGTCTCAAAAGAAGTCATTCTTTCAGAACACTAGTAAAGGTTTCACCCAACAAACAAAATTAAAAATACAAATCAAAAAACACAAACAACAGGCAGTAATATGCACTATTTTCTGCTGTTCAGAATTCAAGGCAGTTTATTTTACATGGTTCATGTTTACATTAATGTACACAATTATTTCCTTTTGTATAGATGGCGATGAAAATGAAAGACTAAGACTAGTGTAGGTGTTTAGTTACATCTTAATTGTTCTGATAGGTTTTTTTTAGATTCAGAATATATTTCAATGTGGTATACGGTATAAAAATATTGCAAATTTCAGTCTTATTCATTTTTGTTTGAGTTGAAATGTTTTTAACTTAAATATAACAGTCTTGGAAATAATATGTAAGCATGTGCAAATTGGCCTGTACAGTAAATCAAGTTCTGCTGGTCTTTGTGTTTAAGTGAGAAATGAATTCATGTAAATTGAAAGATCTCAGTTTAGCCGGACACTGATCTTGTGATCACTGTGTCAAGAGTTTCTATGAATGGTATTAATTAATCTTGAGAAGGTATTAATCTTTCAGTTTAAACACAAATGTGTACTGTAATGTAAACATTGACCATGTAACATAAAATACTGTGAATTCGGAACAACAGAAAACAGCAGAAATATTTTATAATGCTCCAGTTATTTGTGTTTTTTGTATTTTATGAGTGAAAAGTGTGTTTGTTGGGTGAGCTTTACTAGTGTTCTGGAAGAACTGTATTAGCAGCTGTAAATGGATATTCTGACATAGGTAGTTTCATGTGTATGTAGACTCTTGTGTGTGGATTGAGTCGCTGCACATCCCCCCACACGCAATTTACATCTCAATACTTGAAGGTGTGTGTGTGTGTGTGTCATGGAGGAACCGGCCTAAAGATCTCACAACTCTAACAATACAGTTACCAATGTCCAAGAATCTGTGGAACTTCTCAAATAAACTACAATAAACTAGAGAAAACGCTGGGATTTACTCTGACAAATTAAATTACAGGTTTTTACAGTCGCTAGGACACATTTCTCAATATTTAGGTACATTTTCAAAACTCTTCACTCAGTTCTTCATTTCACATTCAAAATGCACTGACACTTCCTTCATGTGTCAAATCCCAACTCAATCTTCCAGAACACTAGTAAAGGTTTCACCCAACAAACACACTTTGGCACTCATAAAACAGAAAACACACAAACAACAGGAGCATTACACAATATTTTCTTTTGCAAATTGCTTTTACAAAACAAGAATGGCACTACTCTACTGTTTTTAATTCACTGCAGTTTAATATTAGATTTCAGAATCAGAATATTTATTTCAATATGATATTACTGTGGAAATGTTGCAAATCTCGGTCTTATCATTTTTTGTTGTTAGGTTTTGAAAATAAGTTTAACAGTTTTAAAAAGAGTATGTAAACGTGCAAATTATCCTGTATAGAACATAAAATTCTCTTTTTTTGTAAACTCTCTTCACACAGTGATCACACCATCCGTCTATATGAGCTAAACTGTGGATCAGTGCTTTGAACAATGTCATCGGATGGATTTTGTTCCATTTACTTGAATTATTTTCTCTCTTAAACACAAACACTTACAGAATTTTATGTTCTATACAGGATAATTTGCACGTTTACATACTCTTTTTAAAACTGTTAAACTTATTTTCAAAACCTAACAACAAAAAATGATAAGACCGAGATTTGCAACATTTCCACAGTAATATCACATTGAAATAAATATTCTGATTCTAAAATCTAATATTAAACTGCAGTGAATTAAAAACAGTAGAGTAGTGCCATTCTTGTTTTGTAAAAGCAATTTGCAAAAGAAAATATTGTGTAATGCTCCTGTTGTTTGTGTGTTTTCTGTTTTATGAGTGCCAAAGTGTGTTTGTTGGGTGAAACCTTTACTAGTGTTCTGGAAGATTGAGTTGGGATTTGAGACATGAAGGAAGTGTCAGTGCATTTTGAATGTGAAATGAAGAACTGAGTGAAGAGTTTTGAAAATGTACCTAAATATTGAGAAATGTGTCCTAGCGACTGTAAAAACCTGTAATTTAATTTGTCAGAGTAAATCCCAGCGTTTCCTCTAGTTTATTGTAGTTTATTTGAGAAGTTCCACAGATTCTTGGACATTGGTAACTGTATTGTTAGAGTTGTGAGATCTTTAGGCCGGTTCCTCCATGACACACACACACACACACCTTCAAGTATTGAGATGTAAATTGCGTGTGGGGGGATGTGCAGCAACTCAATCCACACACAAGAGTCTACATACACATGAAACTACCTATGTCAGAATATCCATTTACAGCAGCTAATACAGTTCTTCCAGAACACTAGTAAAGCTCACCCAACAAACACACTTTGTCACTCATAAAATACAAAAAACACAAATAACTGGAGCATTATAAAATATTTCTGCTGTTTTCTGTTTTTCTGAATTCACAGCATTTTATGTTACATGGTCAATGTTTACATTACAGTACACATTTGTGTTTAAACTGAAAGATTATACCTTCTCAAGATTAATTAATACCATGAAACTCTTGACACAGTGATCACAAGATCAGTGTCCGGCTAAACTGAGATCTTTCAATTTACATGAATTCATTTCTCACTTAAACACAAAGACCAGCAGAACTTGATTTACTGTACAGGCCAATTTGCACATGCTTACTTATTATTTCCAAGACTGTTATATTTAAGTTAAAAACATTTCAACTCAAACAAAAATGAATAAGACTGAAATTTGCAATATTTTTATACCGTATACCACATTGAAATATATTCTGAATCTAAAAAAAACCTATCAGAACAATTAAGATGTAACTAAACACCTACACTAGTCTTAGTCTTTCATTTTCATCGCCATCTATACAAAAGGAAATAATTGTGTACATTAATGTAAACATGAACCATGTAAAATAAACTGCCTTGAATTCTGAACAGCAGAAAATAGTGCATATTACTGCCTGTTGTTTGTGTTTTTTGATTTGTATTTTTAATTTTGTTTGTTGGGTGAAACCTTTACTAGTGTTCTGAAAGAATGACTTCTTTTGAGACATGAATGATGTGTTTTGGTAGTTTTAATGCGTTTTGAATGTGAAATTTACTGCAGTGAAGCTGAAAGTTGGTTAAGACAACGGAGTGAAGAGCTTTTAAAACAGTGATAAGTATTGAGAAATACATACATTCTAATTTAATTAGAATATAACATTCTAATCTTGTCGGCTAATGGATTATGGTCGGGTTGCAAGCATCACCTGTCTAAAAGTGTAAGGATGTAAAAAAAAAATCTGGTTCATTTAAGCCCTAAGGGAAACAATGTTTTTTTTTTTTTACTGATATTGGCCAATGTCTGAGAGACCACAACCCATAAGATTGGTCTTTCATTACAGAAAAGAGGGTCTCCACTTTGTTGCTGAAGTGAAAAATGTGTAATTTCTGCTAATATACAGGATCAAATCATGTTATATCATTTTATAATTATGTCAAAGTGTATACCTTTTTAAAAAGAACTGCAACATGTTCAAAATTGAAACCAAAGAAATAAATATAAGCATTCCCCTGACTTACTGCTGCGATTGCATTTCATTTATCTAGAGTCTAGATCATGTACAGTTTAACTTGTGTAGTGACCTGCAATTGTTACATTGAAGTGATATTTCTGCTTGATTTAACCCCCCAAAAATGTAGTTTTATTGTATGTAGGTTGGTTCATTAATGTTAAGTAATATTTTGACTTGAACAAAACCACTTAATGTACCATTTTTAGGTATTTGAAATGTACTCTCATTAAATTTTGTAATGTTACAATTTTTAATCTCTTTATATATATATATATATATATATATATATATATATATATATATTGGTACTGTGTATTGTTTTTGTATCGTTTTGGGTTGGAGAAAAGCGCAATATAAATAAAATGTATCATTATCATCATGTGATCATATTTAGGACTTTTGCGAATAAATCTTGCTGCAGCATTTTGGACCAGTTGAAGGCGAGCGATTTGTGACTTGGAAATACCGCAATACAATGAGTTGCAGTAGTCTAAACGGGAAGTAATAAAAGCATGAACAGACATCTCTAGAGTTTTGTCAGATAGGAAGTGTTTAATTTGATACAAAAGATGGAGTTGATAGAAACTAGATCCAATTAAGTGTACCGAAGATATTTGTTTGTCATGCGTAGATCTGAATGCAGAGAAGCTCCTCAAATCGATGCTGGTGGTATTAAAATTATCAGTGGGGCCGAAAACTATCACTTCAGTTTTGACTTCATTTAAAGACAAAAAGTTTTGAGCAAGCCAAGATTTCTAAGCAGAGACGCATTTAGTGTGACCGGGTTGGAAAGTTTGCATTGTCAGGCCTCCAAAATGGCATTTTCGTGTAAATGAGCGGCCAAAACACATGAAAAGCTTACAATTTTCAGTTGAAAATAATGTTGTGTAAATATATATATATATATATATATATATATATATATATATATATATATATATATATATTAGTGCTGTCAAACGATTCAAATATTTAATCGCATTAATGCCATAGTTAACTCGCGATTAATCGCACATTTTTATCTATTCTAAATGTCCCTTGATTTCTATTTGTCCCATCATTTTTTCTAATTTGAATGCTCTTATCAACAAGGAAAAGTGGATCAGCAATAAGTTTGTTCTTAGCTGTGGTATCCATGTGCTTCTGTCTGAAGTCATCCATTGTAGAGCTTAGATCGGGCCCAAAAAATCAAGCCGACCCGAGCCCGTGCGCATTGTGTCCGAGCCCGGCCCGACACATTTACTGTAATTATGAGCCCGTCCCAAGCCCGATTTAAAACCGTCCATTTCTTTTTAATACGTGGGTCGTTATAACTGACGTTCTCAACTACTTTCTATGTTACTTTCTCCCGCCCGCAACATTTTTGTCCCGCTCCCGCCCGCAAATAGACTTTATTTGTAGGCTACTTCGCCTACGTGTCGCCACCATACACATCAGCATAAATGCTCCTGATCAATTATTTGTTATTAAAGCATTAACACACAAACCACTGTTATAATAGAAAAGCAAGCAGGCTACTGAGTGCATGGTTTGGGATGACTGAATGCGCACAAAGTGCAATCCTTTAAAAATTCCTAAAAAGCTGACATCAGTTCATCGCAATCTCACACATCTCTGTTATTATCTATGAAGCTGACTGCACAATGAATCTTTCATAATATATACACTTTGTTTGTTTTAATTAGAGGATTTGCCAATATCCAGAATTCAGCACTGAACAAAAAGTCAGTTTTGAGCAGTGAGGGGAGTCTATTTTAAATGCATCTGATTGGCCATTGCGTTTAAGAAATCAACACATGTCTGTGATTGGCTACATCGCTCAACGCTGCAAACATGTTATAAAAAGTAACTCTGGCCTGTAAATCGTTTCTATTTTGTTTTAGTTGTTCTTGTTGCTTTTCTGCAACATAAGAATAAAAATGTATTAGTTTTTATGTTTTATTCATAGATTTTTCTAGTTTGTGGGAGTCCCGAATCGTTTTATTCTCCCGTACCCGCACACACAGAGTGAGTGCATTACCGCCCGCGCTCGCACTCCGCCATCAAATCTAGTCCCGCGTTTTGTTCTGTTTCCGGTCTAGCTATCCGGTGTGATGTTGTAGTTTTTCTAACGTTACCAGTTGTTGCAACAGCATGTGAAAAAACTACAATGTTTGCTAGGCCAAAAAGAGCGTTAATCTCGCGCTAAAAAAATTGACGCCGTTAAAATGTGTTTGCGGTAACGCCGTTAATAACGCGTTAAACTGACAGCACTAATATATATATATACAGTTATATATACACTTTTATTCTGGTTTACTGTGTTCACAGAAGCACTGCGGGTGCTTGATGTGACGGTGTGTGTGAATCCTCATGTTCTGTTGTTTATGCTGCTATTTGCACATGTAAATCTACATTTTTGAGGTATTTGAATGGGTCACAGACACTTATCTTTTCTAATTACATTTAATTCTAATCTAACCTTAAAATAATGTCAGTTAACTGCTGATGACTGGTTAACAAGCATCAGCTGTCAGTCAGAAAACAAAATGTTAAATGAACATCTCTACTTCATATATTTCAACTGAATGAAGTAAAATTGTTCAGTGCAGCAAGTCAACATAACATTTTGAGATTGACCTCCAAAATCTTTACCGTGTTTTTGTGATGGCAAGAAATGTACAAAGCAGAAGAACTGGTGTCGCTCTTTACCATCCAACTGGGGACGCGAAGTTCATTTTGATTAATATAATCATTATTGACTGTATAAAGTAGTGACCTGAAATTGCTACCTTAAAGAGCTATTTCTGTTTGATTTATCCCATGAACCCTAAACGGACTGCATAACCAAGCATAGAAAGTATCTATGAAGAGAGACCGTTAAAGAAGAAAAATAATAATATGAATGATAAGAGCCTCTGCTTTTGAACTGTTGCCATCGGTATTTTTTACCCCGTTAAAAAACAGATTCAAATGGTCTTTCCTCAAAAAATTCTAATTTTTTTAATTTTTGATAACTGATGGTTTGGTCATTCTTTTTTAATTGTATATTGTATATGTTTATCTATCCATATTGTGATCTCTGATGCCTGTATGAACACACACACACACACACATATACATATACATATATATATATACATATACATATATATATATATATATATATATACACACAAGTTACATAGTTCCATTGTAGACTATGGGAGTCCCCTGTTTTATAGGTAAACATCGTTCAGGTCCCCACTTGGCCAGTGTAGAGCGACAGTGCTCTGTTATAGAAATGTGTGTGTTTGTGTGTGTCTGATGCCTGTGTAAACATTATATAATTACATATTACATATATAATATATAAACATTATATATATATATATATATATAAAAGTTACATAATGAAGACAGACTTCACTGTTCACACACACACACACAGTTCCATTGTAGGCTATGGGAGTCCCCTGTTCGATAGGTAAACATCGTTCAGGTCCCCACTTGGCCAGTGTAGAGCGACAGTGCTCTGTTAGTAATATAGAAATTAATGTGTGTGTGTACAATGGCACATAACAATGGCAAAAAAATTGTTAGGGACTGCATAACCAAGAATATAAAGTATCTATGAAGAGAGAGCATTAAATAAGAGAAATAATAGTATGAATGATAAGAAGCATCTTCTCGCCTCTGCTTTTGAACTGCTGCCGTCGGTATTTTTTACCCCGTTGTAGATTTAAATGGTCTTTCCTCAAGCAATATTTTTTTTGATAACTGATGGGGTCATTTTTCTTTAATTGTATACTGTATATTTTTATGCATATTGTGATTTCTGATGCCTGTGTGAACACACACACACACACACACATATATACATATATATATAATTTATATATATAATGTATATAAAAGTTACATATATACAAGTTACATAATGAAGACAGACTTCACTGTTCACACACACACACACAGTTCCATTGTAGGCTATGGGAGTCCCCTGTTCGATAGGTAAACATCGTTCAGGTCCCCACTTGGCCAGTGTAGAGCGACAGTGCTCTGTTAGTAATATAGAAATGTGTGTGTTTGTACAATGGCACATAACAATGGCAAAAAAAATTGTTAGGGACTGCATAACCAGAATAGAAAGTATCTATGAAGAGAGAGCATTAAATAAGAGAAATAATATTATGAATGATAAGAAGCATCTTCTCGCCTCTGCTTTTGAACTGTTGCCGTCGGTATTTTTTACCCCGTTGTATGAAAAACAGATTCAAATGGTCTTTCCTCAAAAATTGCAATTTTTTTAATTTTTGATAACTGATGGTTTGGTCATTCTTTTTTAATTGTATATTGAATATGTTTATCTGTGCATATTGTGATCTCTGATGCCTGTATGAACACATACAAGCATATATATATATATGTATGTTCACACAGTCATCAGAGATTACAATATGCATATCACAATATGCAATATTACACAATGAAGACAGAGTTCACTGTTCACACACACACGGTTCCATTGTAGGCTATGAAAGTCCCCACTTGGCCAGTGTAGAGCGACAGTGCTCTTTTAGTAATATAGAAATGTGTGTGTTTGTGTGTGTCTGATGCCTGTGTAAACATTATATAATTACAGATTACATATCTAATATATAAACATTATATATATATAATATATATATATATATATATATATAAAGTTACATAATGAAGACAGACTTCACTCTTCACACACACACACACACACACACACACAGTTCCATTGCAGTCTATGGGAGTCCCCTGTTGGTAAGGTAGACATCGTTCAGGTCCCCACTTGGCATGTTTTTTTAAAAATAAAAAAATGCATATTTAAAGTTATATTATGAAAAAAGACCTTGAAAGAAAATTTTGTATGTCATTTTTGTTTCTTCAAAATGACTAGAAACACTAGTCCCCTCTTGGCCAGTGTAGAGCGATAGTCCCCTGTTAGTAATATAGACGTGTATGTGTGTGTGTGTGTGTGTGTGTGTGTGTGTGTGTGTGTGTGTGAGTGAGAGAGAGAGTGTGGGAACTCACCTTGATGCGTCTGAGAAAATCAAAACATACACACTTGCATGCAAGCCTGCTGGTCATTTGATGGTGAGAAGAGCAGCAAGCAACATGAGAAAGGGCTTGACTTGTAGTGAAGTTTTAGAGATGATTATGCAGCCTGACCCCTCCAGCGAGCTGTCTTCTCCCTCTGACACCACAGACTCAGGAGAGTCAGATCCTGATTTGGATGTGGCACCCTCATCATCCTCTCTAGCTTCCACTGAAGGTGAGGAGGATTCAGAGGATCCTGGATCTGGGTGGATTGGGAGAAAAGGCGAAGTGTGGTTTTCCACCAATGCGGAGACAACTCCCTTTCTTCAGCCTGCCAGAGGCGTGACGCCAGGGCCGACGCACTATGCCATCGCAAGGGTCCAGAACATGGATTCTGTGTTCAATCTGTTTTTCACGGAGGAGATGATTGACCTCATTGTCAGCATGACCAACCTCCATGAACGTTGCACGGTGAGTAACTGTGATTCTGGCCGGTGTCTACAGGTCCAAAGTGGAGTCCACACATTCCCTGTGGGATATTTTTAGAGCCACCATGTCCCTCTCAAGATTCCATGAAATCAGCAGAGCTCTGCGTTTTGACGACAAGCTGCAGAGACCAGCTCTCCGTAGAGAGGACAAGCTTCCCCCGATCAGATCCCTGTAGACGCCGGCCAAAATCAGTAGCCCCATGTTGGCACGGTGATCTGTGGAGTCCACTCCGGTCCAGTTTCTCATTGTGCAGCGCCCATGGAGGTTGGTCATGCTGACAATGAGGTCAATCAAATCAGGATCTGACTCTCCTGAGCCTGTGGTGTCAGAGGGAGAAGACAGCTCGCTGGAGGGGTCAGGCTGCATAATCATCTCTAAAACTTCACTACAAGTCAAGCCCTTTCTCATGTTGCTTGCTGCTCTTCTCACCATCAAATGACCAGCAGGCTTGCATGCAAGTGTTTAAATCCACTTGCTTTGTTTTTGTTTAGTCTGCATTTCTCACCATCAAAAGGCACTTTGTTTTTGTTTACTCCATGTAGTTCTGAGAGCCTGGGTGTATGTTTTGATTTTCTCAGACGCATCAAGGTGAGTTCTCTCTCTCTCTCTCTCTCTCTCTCTCTCTCTCTCTCTCTCTCTCTCTCTCTCTCTCTCTCTCTCTCTCTCTCTCTCTCTCTCTCTCTCTCTCTCTCTCTCTCTCTCTCTCTCTCTCACACACACACACACACACACACACACAAAAACCTTTTATTACTTTATTTTTAAACCTGATTTACAAATGAGGACGTCCCTAAAGGGAGTTTTTTGGAGATTTTGTCAGGTTTTGGTCACTTCTGGGTACAAATTTGTCCCCAAAATATAGTTAAGTAGGTACACACATGCACGCACGCACGCACGCACGCACACACACACTTTAATATGCTATTATACTCCATATAACTCCATGTAAAAGCCCAGAAACTAAGGTGTTTTTTTTTTTGTTTTTTTGTTTTTTTTTGCACAGGGCTATCTAAAGGGTTAATGGTGCCACCT
The DNA here is from genome assembly GCA_030578275.1 of Meda fulgida. Taxonomy (NCBI): domain Eukaryota; kingdom Metazoa; phylum Chordata; class Actinopteri; order Cypriniformes; family Leuciscidae; genus Meda; species Meda fulgida. Next base: position 6,066,975 of record CM060633.1, read on the forward strand.
GGTTATCAACAGTAAAAAAATATAAATTTTAACTTAAAACCACCAACAATCAAAAATTCATGATTATATGGTGTCATGGCTTTGTAATCAAAAAATGTGGTTATAATGGAAGTCAATGGGGCAAAAACAGCCACGAACAGTAAATGGGGAGAAAAAGTTATGTCCCAAAATATGTGTAAAAATAAGATTTGTCACCAAAAATCATTAAATTTGCTGAAACACGGAAAAAGTTCTGGCCAAATTAAGACTCAAAAAACCCCATAGTGGCTGAAAACAGCCACAACAGCACATAAGGGTTAAAGCTGAAGTGTGTAATTTCTGCACCACTAGACAACATAAATGCAAAAACAATGACTGTATTCAAAGAGGTTTCCAGAATAATCTGCTTGTCTGCCATTGGTTGGCCAAACCTCACACTCACCCCATTGGTTAAGCCAATGTTTCTGTGTTGGTATGATCAAAATCATGAATTTTAAGGCAGCAAAAACTCATAGCTATAGCTGTCTGTATTAAACAGTGAAACAATATTTTTTTTACTACAAAAATTACACATCAAAACATCATCTTTAAGTAGGCTACCCCATCAAACTGACATTAGTGACATGTTATCGCATCACTATCATGGTTGCTCATTTGTTCTAATTACTAGCGATGCAGTTTTGATTTTAACATTGTGTATAAAGCATTGAGTTCATCTTTTAAACTTATTTATTACTGGTTTACAGGATAATGATTGACTAATATGATTAATTATTTATAAATCAATAAATAACTAAAATTTATCTGGACTACATAGTTGACTAAATACTCACCGGACAATTTATTAGGTACACCTGTTCAACAAATATCTAATCAGCCAATCACATGGCAGAAACCCAATGCATTTAGGCATGTAAATGTGGTAAAGACAATCTTCAGAAGTTTAAGCTAAGCATCAAAATGGGAAAGAAAGTTGATTTTTAGGAACTTTGAATGTGGCATGGTTGTTGGTTCCAGACAGGGTGGTCTGAATATTTCAACTGGTGGTCTACAATAATCTGTAGGATTTAGAGAAAATTGTAAATAGTTTTATCCACAGTTCTGAGTGATAAAAAGTGTGTGTGTGTGCGTGTGTGTGTGTGTGTGTGTGTGTGTGTGTGTGCACAAACACACTATAAAACAACTACTTCAAATACTTTTTTGTGTTCATTTGTTTAAAATAATAATTTAAAGACATTAGAACTTAATGCATGTTGTGTGGAAATACCTTTTTGACTCATAGTATGTTGATATGCATATTATATAAGTATTTTGTATTCAGTATTTCTTGTTTATATTGTGTTTATTATGTAATGCAAAGACATACATTTTTGAGCCTGTAAATAACTTTTGGAGTTCATTTTTAGACATTTTTGATTTTGTAGCTTATTGCAAGGTTACTGGTCATTTAAATTTGATATGTTTTTTTAAATGTTTAATTATTGAACAATATCAAAATGTCTGTGACACTTTATTTCGAAGTCTACTTTAAACATTCTAGAAACTACTTAACCATTACTGGGTAGTAACTAATTACATGTAATCTGGATTACGTATTCAGATTCCAAAAATGAAGTACCTCTAATTAGACTATATTGCGTTTTAAAATACTTGTAATCAGACTACAGTTGATTACATTATTGCATGTTATTCTCACAATGGCAGTTATACATAATTCATTGATTACCTAATACTATATATTTTTAATGTTAATGTTCCTTTCTAAAAAAGCCTATACTGCTTATATTCAGAAGTTCTTCCAGGTTTGTGGAATATCATCATCCAGCTTTTTGATCACTGGATTTACAGAAATTAATTAACCTTTAAGATGTTTTTTCTCAACGTTGCAACATTGCATATCTAATAAGCTCCTGGTGAACACATTGATTATTATTATTATTATTATTATTATTATTATTATTTTAATTATCACTCAGTGAGTCCTTTATCCATGTATTAATGTCTTTGGAAGGTCTGTGTCTTTCAAACACATTAAAATATAACATAACATAATTTCATATTGACATGCAATGCAGGGATCCCCCAGCTTTTCATCAGCTGAACCTCTTTGACATAATACATTTACTTGTACACCCTGAGATTTGAAGTTAAGAAGTTAGGTCAATAATAAAAGTCAATAATAATAATAAAATAAAGTCCACTGGTTAATGGAGAAATGATATGCAGGTAAACAAAATATTTTTAAAAACATTTTTTTTAGTAAGTGCTTAATTTTATATATATATATTTTTTATTATATTTATATTATATATATATATATTTTTAAATTCCTAATTGAATAAAATTATGTATTTTAATTGAAAATTGTTATGATTTAATTGCATAGCTTTTCATTACATTCACAAGCCACTGCATTTCCACCACAATCCCAGTCTGGAAAACCCTTCTATAATGTAATATTTAATGCACTTAATTTTGTTGATAAAGAATGGAATATATTTTCATTTTTTTTTGTATTTTTATATCAATATTGTAAGACTGATCTAATCCAAACATGTATGAATAATTATTAATTACCAATTATTAATTATAATATGCAAAACAAGATTTCCAATCCAATTCAAATCAATGTGGTAAACGAGTTAGGTTAAAAGTAATCTAAAAGTAATGAAAAATAGTCCGATTACATTACCTTAAATGTGTAATGTAATGGATTACATAATTAACTACAATTTTTGCCTTGTAATTTGGAATCAGTAACCGACTACAATTTGTGAGTAACCCAGCATTTTAAGTAATTTTTCAACTACATGTCAACGACCAATCATTAGAATTTTAGTCTGCTTAAAATCTGATAACACTTTATTCTGATGGTACCACAACATACATTCTACTGACTATAAGTAACTTTGCCACTTCATTTCAACTTATTTCATTTCCGAACCCTATAACCCTAACCTAACAATCGACTACAGTCTACTAATATTCCAAGGAGAATTAGTTGACATGTTGTTTACTTAGTTACTTATAGTTAGAAGAATTCCTAAACTGGACCATCAAAATAAAGTGTAATAAAAATATCTATCCAATAAGAGGGCAGCCCTGGACAATATAAGATTGGATAGATAGATAAAGGTAAAACCAAACAAATGAAAACAACAGAAGAAAGTAAGCACAAACAGGAGAAACAGAGGGAATTTAGTGCTCAGTGAGAGAGAGTGAGGGACAAACAGAGGAAAAGAAACATAGGAGTGCATCAGTCTGTGTACCTTGAGGCCAGAGTCATAGGGGGAAAGGCCTACAATGGCATGCGTTAGTGTGAGCTAGGCTGGATGGTTGCGTACTCGACAAGGTCCCCGCCAGTGTGCACAGAGCTTCGTGGGCTGGGAGAAGATGCCAGAGCTGCAGTATCCAGTTCCGCATACTGGACATCACAATCCTTGTGACCAGAATTCTGGAGATAAGAGAGGTGGAGAGGATGTATGAGGAGTGGAGCTCAAAAAGAGAGTGAGAGTGAGAGAGAGAGAGAGAGAGAGAGAGAGAGAGAGAGAGAGAGAGAGAGAGAGAGAGAGAGAGAGAGAGAGAGAGAGAGAGAGAGAGAGAGAGAGAGAGAGAGAGAGAGAGAGAGAGAGAGAGAGAGAGAGAGCTGTCACTCCATTCTGAGAACTTGAACTTCACTGAGGAGTCCAGTCATAATACCTTTTTTTTTTTTTTCCTTTTAACTAAAACTTTTTACTAAAAATGTCATTTTTACTGAGGGTGAATCTCACAAAAAAAGCCTACTTTAGTATCATTAAGATTTATTTTGCATTATGACACTTTTAATTATGCACATTTGCGTAACGTAACGAAACACACCAGGATGTGTTTTCCTTATTTATTTATTTGAAAATGTTAGTTAGTTTGTTTGTTTGACTGTTTTTAATGGTGATTCTCATTAGATATACCATATCTCATTAGTCATTTTACTCTGACAATAAAAAAAAATTGCAATGAACTATATATTTTTTAAGCACATTCAACAAATAGTTACGTATATTTACACATAAATAGTTCAAAATACTTTACTATTTTAAATGCATTTTTCCCCCTCACACTGTTAATGATAATGATTTTTTTTTTTTTTATGAGAATGGGGAGGGGAGTTGCTTGATTGCCATAAAAATATTCAATCAAAATATAAATGAATATTAATAAAATGAATTTATATATACACTATATAATATTATATTTAAATATATATTTTTACCTTCACAAAACATACTAAAACTGTACTAATAGGCCTACTAATACTGTAATACGTTTTTTTTTTCAGAATGTGACTTTTAAAATAATGAGAAGGGTGTAGAAATTGTTATAAAATATATATTTTTTCACATTATAGTACGTGGAATCTACTTTCTAAGAATCATGTTAATGATAATTGCATGGTTGAAACAATACAATTAAATAATAAAAGAAAATCGTTCTTGTCCTATAGAAGCAAAATATTCTAATAATGCAAAAATATATTATTTTTTCTTTTGAATTTGGAGTAAAATATGGCCAGGACATGTTCTTGTCAGGTTTTGTGAGATTCACCCATACATATATGGCTTGTGTGCTGATAGTGAGACCATGTATCTGTATACACTTAATTGTGTGAGTAATATTTTAAGCTCTAACAATGTATATATATATATATTGCCTCTATAAATAACAGATTCTTTCATTGCTTCTGTGTTGATATCTCCACCTTGACTTTATGACTGCCTTCTGCCTCTACAACTGTTAAATCATGTAGTTCATGCAATATGACCAGACTCCTCCAGGGAAGTGACATGGAAGAGCAGAGATGAGATGAATGGACAGACATTATGAAGCATGATAATGATAACACAGAAACCAGACGTGGCGATGTTTTCATATAAAGAGACAGATGGCCTGGCGTGTAACCGATAAATCAATCAAGCTAGAACAAACAAACATCAGCCTGTGTTCAAAAGGGCCAAGGACTCGAACACAGCTCCAAGGTTGAACAAAAGAAAATCAACGATGTGAATCTGTAAGATGACATACAGCGGCCCGAATCGTATTTGACCAATGAATGCCATTGCAGCACATTTCAAAATATCACTTATTTAAAATACTGTAAATGTTCTATCAATGACATTCAAGGATGCGTCTTAACTGTCCACATACTGTACTCTTTGGGTCCACTGTATTAACACATATATAACAAATGTAAGACAAAACAATTCTCAGACATGAGCAGGAGAGGACAGAAGGTAAAAATATGTATTTCATACATCAATAACATCAAAATCCACAATCAAAAATAATCAGCCATTCATAAACTGCATAAAATCTGGTATAAAAGAAGACAAGCATAACATGAAAACAAAATAAATGCACACACTAAAACACAAACTTCAACGCAATCGCGGGACCTAAAAACATTTGGATAAGATGAGATGGCAATGTTTTGAAATGATTCAGCCCATGAAATGTTTATGAGACAACTTGAATCTCATAAAAAGGTCATTATCTGCTTTGTTCTGGCCACAAATCGTTGAATTGTAATAAAAGAATTCACAATCTTCGAGTAATGCGGCGGGTTTCACCCGCAGGCCGCATTAATGTGGCGGCTCTTCAGCCATTATCCAATCACTGCTGAGGAGCTAATGAACACTGGTGGAATTCTATAATCTCTCAGTGGTGGCACTTTATATTCAAACTAGGAGCATAAACTGTCATCTTCCTTTATCATTACTTTCCCTTCGTTTTCTGGCACAGCAGGATTTTCACTTCTGCTTTGACACTTCCTATCCTCTTTATATCCCATAGTTCATGATAACATCTAGCAGATAATTGTTTTATTCACATTCAAATGACAAACTCCCCATCTGAGTGATGTTGCGGCGGAGGAAGGGGCTTGTAATCTTCAGTAATTCACTAGGTTTGTAAGCCGGTGTCATTGTATGCGAACAGATGCTGTAGATATTGGTTTTGATGTCTCGCTGATAGTAATGCAAAGGGATGTTGGGTGTAAGGTATCTCCTGTTGGCGGTGCTCTTTGTGAATAGGAGATGAGATGAGCTCTGCGGTATCTGTGTGGTGTGCCTTTGGTGCAGTGCTGTGAGATGGCGAGAGTGACTCCCTGGCCCTTTCTGCTTAAGATGACAAAGTGAACAGAGAGCCGAGTTGCCTCTACACCTAACCCTGCTTTTCCGTCCTTGGAGTTCAAGAGGCTTTAGGAAGACATGGGCTGCATCCCAATTCTAATCCCCAGTCCCCAAAAAAAAAAAAAAAAATCAAGGGGAATTCTGAATGACATTTTGTTCTTTTAAAAAGGCACACATATTCAAACAAAAGTGAGCAACTGAATCCCTTCATGAATTTCCCAGCAACAAGGCTGTTACACCGTGTGTCCACCAAAGCATTTTTCAGCCAGCTGAAAACGCCTGAGTTCTTCTGAAAATGCCTAACTGCGGGTGCTTCTGTGGCACGTTTTTTTATAGTAGAGACCAAGTGGCAGATTTTCTAAACCGGGAAAATTAGTGTGAGAGCTCAATTCCAAAAATAGCGCTGATGGGAGTGGAAAGTTCTGTGAGTGATGTAATGACATCAAAGGCACACTATGTAATTTTTCGCCACTAGAGGTCGTTTGTTCAAAACAAAGGCGTAGCTTGATGATGCCTTGATTTTCGCAGTATCATGGGAGTTGTTGATATTACAGCCGGTGAAGAATACGACAGGACGCGGGCAGAAATCATATTCATGGATGACTGGTAATGTATTAAAGATTTATTAACGTTACGTTGAGTAAAATACTTTACAATTTTAAATGCAACTTTATATCCCACTACATTAATGATAATGATTGTTTTTTTGGGGGGGGTTGAGAATGGGGGAGGAGAGTTGCTTAATTGTCATGAAACCCTGTCTACGCCTTTTCAGCGCAAATTTTTCACTGCGTGTCTTTAGTAAATCCTGACAGTCGTTGTTTAACGCCAAAAGAGGGTATGTGCTGGAGCAAGCTGTTGTCTGGCCCTAAGCCCGTTCTCTTGAACATTGGGGGGACCAACTTTTTTTTTTTATTATTATTCAATCATTAGGAACCAAATGCACACTTCAGAAAACCTAGCAGCTGGATTCACCAAAGTTTGTGAGGTTCGTGAAATTACTGATAAAAGAAAGACACTATAAAACTAAAACTGTCTCATATACCGTTGACATTTAAGTTCTTTCTAGTAGACAGAACTGTTAAACAAAGACCGTAAACTAATGAAGACAGAGAATGGAAGCTTGGCGTTCACAGGGCTATCAAAACAAATACTTATCACCCATACATACTAACTTTTTTTTTTCTATTAATTAAGATGAAAAAAATGTCCACTAGAATTAAATAACTAATTTAACTAAAAAAAATAACACTGACATTTTTGCTTCTATTTACTGTCTTCAGCTCACTGAAGCTGCATATGATGTAGGGGATGACATACAAAAATGCATACAAAAGATTAAGGAATGATGAATCATAATGTAATTAATGTTAACAGTATTTGTCAAAGGCATACTGACATATCATCTTACTACGCACTCAAACGTATGCAGTTTCCCCAAAACCAGTGAAGTACATACTTTTAGTGCATAGTAGAAGTATGTAAATTGGAATGCAGCCCCAGTCACTGAAAATAACACAGGAAGTGTTACCTCAGCATCACTGTAGAGCCATTGGTGGCTAGTGAGGTGTGTGAAGTCTAAGAAATTTGATGTTGATTATTTGAGACCCCGTCTGAAATGGCTTTTCAGCCACACACCAATCACTTCTGCAATGTTTCTGCCCTTTTCAACGATTGAAGCACATTCCAGAGAACACAATAGACATGCTAGTCAAGCTAATTACAGTCACGTCAGCTATCGTGGGGGGGTATCCCCCTCTGGGAGTGTGCGTTCTGGATCGGAAAAGCTCCTTCATTAGTCTTCAGCTCTTTTCATTAGCAAGAACACTAAGAACTTAAGCACCTGCACTACTGTCACTTTGACATCCCAGACAATATATGTGTGTTTTTTTCATTATGTGTCAGAATATAATGTATTGTTCTTTCTCTGCATGTTGACAATGCATATTGATGTACTGCAGTATTACAAATAAAGCTGTCATACATATATTGAATCAGATTAGATCTCTGCTAGCATAAGCTCTTTGAATCCTATAATATAGAAACTACACCACTTTATGCTCTCATATAAATGTCTACACTGTCGTGTAGTTGTTTAATTAGGGCTTTACAGCTCATTTTACATATAGCACAACAAATCTAGCAGATCTTTTCTTAGATATTGTTAGTACAGTCACACTGTTGTGAGTTAGCAGGCTCGGCAGCAATAGTTCTCCGCTGTTCATTAGTACGATCTTCTCCACAGTCCCTCAAGTATACACTCAACATCATAAGGACGCACTGTAGCTGTATGATTTTAATAGGTAATTTACAACACCTCAACACTCTTGCTAGCATGTGAAAATTCACAACAATGGTTTCTCTTGACTAAATATTCTTCTGTTTTGAGCATTACATTAATGTATCGACATATAGTTGGTGTACAAACATGTGTTTTTTATTAGATTTGTATTGGGTTATTTTGTGCAGTCTTAAAGAGGAAGCGTCGTGGGTGGATATCACTAAAAGGTGAAGTGGTCATCATTAATTGCACTAAACAAAATTGCAAAAAAATACAAATGGCCACAACGTGTTTTTTTGGGGGCATTTTTGCGTGGTTGCTTTTTGGCTCAAGTCCAGAGAGCCCACTCCCAGGTACATTTAGGGGTCACACTTGTGATCAATTAAGATAGAAGACACTTAGCTAACATTTTTTTTAATACTTTAATACTATTTTTTTTTACTTTTTTTGTTACTATTGTAACTATTTGCCCTATTATTTTGTTTCAATTATATTTATTCTTTAACATTTTGTATTTTAAGGAGATTTCATAGTACTAGCAAATATTTACCTCTAATACATCACCTTTGATACTATGGATCATAGTCTCCTTCTTTGGTGGCTAGAACATTGGGTTGGCCTAAAGGGTACAGCCTTACAATGGTTCTTGCCTTAAAGACAGGACTTTCTCTGTAGCTTTGGGTAAGTTGTCCTCATCCTCAGCTCCTATTATTAGTGGAGTACCTCAGGGGCCATATTGGGCCCACTTCTTTTTTTACCTTATGCTTCTGCTTTGGATTATTATTAGGAAGCATCTAAAGAAGCAATTCTTTTCATTTTTTTGCTGATAATGCCCAGCTTTGTTTGCCATTGACTGTCTTGAGGACATGTGAAAAGTGGTTGTCAAATAACTTTCTCCAACTTATTAAAAACTAAACTGAAATAATTATCTTTGGTCCCCTGAAATTGAGAGGTGGTGTTATCAATGAACTCTGTAATCATTTCCCTTCAACTTGTCTAAGGTAAGAAACCTGTTAAGAATAGTTTTTATCAATTATTAATTATTTCTTAATAAGCTCCATCTTACCTTAAAGATCTTCTTATCCCCTATACATCTATGTTTAAGATCTTTTGACATGGCATTATTGGATGTCCCATGATCATGTTCAAAAAACCCTCGCTTATGGAATCAGCTGCCACTTAACATCTGCCTTGCACCTTCAATTAACTAGGCTGAAGCCGCATCTTTGCTCCAAGGCGTTTTAAGTATTCTTTATATTGTTTTATGTATATTTGTGTATATATATATATATATATATATATATATATATATATATATATATTTTTTTTTTTTTTTTTTAGCGTAGGTTCTACCAGGAAGACTCTAATGCCACCTCATTCATTAATACTAATATGTCTGTGTTATTTATTTCTGTCTTGTTTTCTTGTGATCATTAATTATTTGTATAGTTATCCTGAGGAAGTTAGTTATACAGTATAGACTTTTTCTTAAGTTATATCAAGAAACAATAACAGAAAAACAACAATACTGCATGGCCTCTGTGGGCTTCTGTATGTTTGTATTAGTGTTACTGTTTTTCTATTTGGTGCCTTTCCAAATCACACATATCCCCTTTACTCAAAAAGTCTGAATTTATTGCACAATTTATTCAGTGACTAAAGGTAAAAAAAATAAAAATAAATAAAAATAATAAAAAAAAAGAGTTCATGGAAATCATGGTTGTTTGTACATTTTTCGATTACATTCTAGGTGCATCACACTGTGTTATTTCTCTTTGGTAGAGACACATTTACAGCATGCTTTTTATTTCTACCAATAAAGAAATCCCAAAGAACAAAAGCCACATCCTTCAAACACACTGCTCGTGCATTGCTGAGTTTAACGAGAATGAGACTCATGATCATTCCACAGCCGTGTCACGCCGTCAACGCAAACCTGACAAATATGACATTTTCACACACAATAAGCCCAACAAAACTGTAAAAGATGACAAACAAGCAGCCTATATCGGGCAGGAGATTGTGGCTGTTGAAGAGATATTCTAGAGTTTTCAGAGTTCTAGTGAAGCAACCGCATCCAATATAACACAGCCTGCAAATGAGAGTTTGGGGCTGAAAGACAATGCAATACGATGTAGACTGTACAATCTGTCCACACAGGGTTGCTGGGTAACTAGTGTCTTAATTGCCCTGCACTGTAGAGCACCATTATATGAGAAAGAATGAGGTGCGGAGTGACCTGAAGAGAGAAGACCTCAAAGCAAGGATGGCCAATCTCAGTGTGAAGAGCATTAAGATTATATTTCACCAAGATAATGTGTTTGGTTTGCTGTGGAGATTGTGACACTATGGTTTTCAGTGGCATGAAGCAAAGATGTGGATCCATGATGTAAATGCATTTCCAGACTGCACTGCTTCACGCCACTGCAGAGAACTGTCTGAAAAAAAAAGCTCCAAAACCTAGTGTGCAACCTATATAGGCCAGTTTTGAGGCATCAGGTGAAGTCTCGACACAAAGTTGGTTACAAAGGTTTTTGAAAGTCATATAATTTTGTCAAATTCTAATGTAAATCACATTGAGATGAGCAATATGACCAACATCTTATCACAATATGAGTCATTTTATGCTTGAGATTATGTTGTTACAATATCAAAATTGTAGAGACTATTGAAATTTCAGAATTATCTGCACTGATTTTGAAATCACAGCAAAAACTAATATTATTCTAATGGAAGTAGAGTTGTCAAAAACTACAGATTTTCGTACCAAGTCGGTACTAAAATTAAAACAATGTGACGCTTTGAGAGCTGTTGAGCGGAATCGTAAACACCTCTGATTGCCCATTGTTCTCACACGCTCATCAGATATGTCTGTGATTGGCTACAATGATCAGCACTTCAAAAACATGTTGTAAATATACATCAATGACACTCTTCACTGAGCGCTTACACAGATACACACTAGAGCAGTGCTTGTGCTTTCAAATGCTCCCGCTTTCAAAACACTTTAAAACACTTCCGTGTGCTGTCAAACGCTCCCTTGCGTTGACATTGTAGCCGATCACAGACATATCGGAAGAGCGCATGAACACAATGGCCAATCAGAGGTGTGTAGGACTTCACTCAACACCGCTCAAAGCGTCAGAATTTTCAAATTTCAGTACCGTCTTGGTACCGAAGTCTGTACTTTTGACAACACTAAATGGAAGTAAAAAAATCACAATTTGAAATCAGTAATAAAATAAGAACAAAGAAACTAATTTGGCAGGGATGCAATAAAACATAAATGGAATAAAACGTACTCAAAGTTTTTCACGTAGGTCTATCTATCAGAAATTCTATTGTAATCAAATGTATACACAACATAGTCTTCCCTATGAATTAAATATACATAGATTTGTATTAAAGCTATAAAATGTATTTTCTCAGACAGCATGCGAGTACCAAATCGAGCTCTCTTTTGTGGTGTTTTGTTCAAGTGATTTAAAATCATTTGAACGTTGAAACTGGTGAGGCTTATAAAATGCTTGCATATGATAAACTTTTGTGACAGAGCAGCACTGCAATTTCATGTCAGCATAACTGCGATAGACTCGATAATCCAAAATCTCGACCTATTCACAAATTCAATGACCCACCCCTAGTATGTTGTGTTATTTGCAGAGAAGACAATCCCATAATGCACTGTAACAATGTCAAAAGTGCATGTTGATTATAAATTGTTCAGTCAGTACTGAAAAATAGTTCAGTGTAATTAAAAATGCACCATCTTGTTTTTTAGTATGTTTATGTTTTATGTTTTTATGTTTATTTGAGTGTTGTACTGTTAGCTTAGCAACAAGCTAATGAAACACTATTGAAATCAATTGTCCCTGCTAAAAAAAAAAAAAAAAAAAAAAAGACATCTTAAACCAGCCTAAGCAGGTTTGCTTGTCTCAGCTGGGATTTCAAACCAGAAAACTAACTATTTTCAGCAGGGTGAGTTCAGTCTTCTGTGAACTTTATGTGAGGAGCGTGCGTGTACGATGTAGGATTTGCTGTCTATGCAGATTGTTCCCATTCTGTCACTTGTTAGGTTTGATTTCAGCTAGGATGCTACCTTGAAGACAGCAGCCTACTGTGTTTTGGAACAGAGCCAGGATGTGAATGTTCTGTTCCATCAACGGATTCCCTTGCACATGTGAGAAACCCTAAACCTTCTGCGGGAGCCAGCTAAATTCCAGACCCTGTTCCCATCTGACACAATACAAGCCGGAAAATTCGTCCCTTTGGATTCCTTTTTTAATCTAAACATCGTTCAGAAGGCAATTCATCTTGTGCAACGTGCTTAAGAAGATGTGTTCCCTAACAGCCAGACACCAGAGGCCTGTATTCAACCAAGAGAAGGGACAAAACAGCAATGATTTTAGCAGCGCTACTCACCGGCTTATCGGTGAACGCAGTGGACTCAGACTGCGCCATGTCATAGTACGGGGGCTGGAGAGGAATCTTCTGAATCTCATCCTCCTTGTCCAGATGAACAACCTTCAAAGGCAACAGAACCTGAGATGAAGACGCCATTCAGACTAGTGGTAGCCGCCTAAGGAACTGTGTTAATCTGTCTGCCTACATGTCCACTCACTCTGTAAAGAACCAAACAAAACTTCAACAGGCAGACATTACGTAAAGCCTATTCGCATGCAACGAACTGGCACAAATTGCAAATGAGTTTCTGATTTGTATTTGTATTACTTGAATGAAAGTGAAATGCAATTGGGAAATTCAATTCTGATTGGTCAGCTATGCAATTTTAGCATCATTATTTTTAAACAAGAACATTAAAATGTTGACAGTAAAATTGAATGCTATTTCCTGTAAAGTAATATTAGTATGTTTCTTGTATCTCTCTGTGGTCTCTTTTTTTCTCACATAACAAAACTATTTTCAATTTTGCATGGCCATTTATTTATTTATTTGGTAAGTATTAATGTAAAGAATCATAATTTCAACCGTGTCAAGGTTATTTTGTGATAATGGCTGGCTGTACATTATTCCTTACTTGATAAAAAAAATATGACTCATGATGAAACAGCTTACAGGAAATAGAAATCAAAAACGTATCCTGGATAACCTCCAGGACTTAAACTCCACTTGTTTGTGGCTATATTTATGTTTCTTGTACCTGGAGATCAATGGTTCTGGACATATAAGCCAAAAGTTTATTTTATTGGATTAAAAAAAAAAAACTACACTGTGAAACGATGTTGGATCACAGTTCACAACTTGTTTTACCCTCGGTGTGAAGCGGCCCATAGGGATTCATTACTCTGTTATGAAATGTTATCACACAAAAAATACACTTTTGGTGTGAATAGGCCAATTATATGAGTTGTACAGCAGAGTCACTGTGGATTCCAAGTGCTTGTTAAAGCAGTGGTTCTCAACATGGGTTACAGGACCCACTAGCAAACTCAGCAAACTTCTAAAGGGCCGCAGTTTGACGTAAGTTGTTTCGAATGAATATTATTAGTATTATTATTAGAAGTAGCAGTATTAAACAATTAAAATAAATTGAATCATAATAAAATGCTCAAAAATACATAAAGGAATCATATTTTTTCTTTTTAAACAATTGTTTTAAATAAATAAATAAATCTTATTGATCCTCTTCATATCAAGAGTTTTTTTTTATTTTTATAAGAGATTTGAAGGTTAGAACTGCTATTGCCACGAGTGAATAATCTCCATTTGATCAAAGAGAATTAGTTCAGGCAATGGTGCGTCTATGCCTTTCTTTCTTTTTTTATCTGAAACTGATGAGCTTCATTCAAAGTGTTGTTGGCCACCTGCTGATCTCTTCATATCGCATCCAAGAGAAAACATGGGAATAAAAGGGCTCTGACAGAAAGTATCTCAAACATTCACACAAACATGTTTTTCTGACTAAATGTAAGTTTTGAAAATATTTCACACCCAGAGTTTCTCTAGGGGTCCAGAGAGAGACTTGAGGATGCAAAAACATGAAAATGGGTTATGCAGTGTTATACAAGATGCGTAGGGTGGCACAAATAACGACGGGATCATCTTTCGCCCACGGCACACGAGAACAGCCACTGAACAACTGCTGTAGATGCAACATACGCTCTCTTGCCTATGAAGAGATACACAGCAGAGGAGCGCTTTCATTCCATCATGTTTAATGGGGGTGTGAAAAAAACTTCTTCCAACTAACTGCTAGACGGAAAAAAAACGATGCCCAAACCTATCCAACGAGCTCAGCAAAGGCCTCGGCGTCATTGTTTTCAGAGCAATTTTCATTAGGCTTATACAGTGTGCTTCTCATGAAGCTCTTCCTTCGCTTGCCGCTTCACTGGCAGCAAGTGCAATGGTTTTAGAAGTTTGGAATGGGATAGTTTTTCAACCCTTAAGTACTAAAGCGGAAAGTCTTTTCCAAACCTAAATACAATGTCTGGAGATGCTTGAAATTGCAGCTGTCTTCAAAAGAAAGGAGAGCGAAAAATCAAGCGATTGCAGCAAACCTTTTCTTATTTCCTTATGAATCAAAGAGCCAGAGAAGACAACAACAACAAAACAAAACAAAAGACGAAGCCGCTTATATGTGCAGCCGGTGGTTGTTTGGCTCGGAGGGCTGTTTTAGTGGTTTGATGTGACTGAATTGAAATGCTTAAATGTGGGATAATCCTCCAGCAAAGATGGCCTTTGAGTAAAAATTCCCAACAATCGCCGCCTGCCTATGTCACATTTCTGAGGGATATCTATTCACTGTAAAGAGGACTTTAGCTTTACGGAAGATTTCTGAGACAGTGGAAAAATTCAATTTATAGGAAGAATAAAAGGCTTTGCTGGCTCTTTGTTACAGCAGCCAACTATTTTGTTTCTTGTTATCTCTTCCCCGGGGCCATGCTGAGAGGGACGGGGAGGGAGGAAACGGCTATGGAGGCTTTTGCAGGTTCCCTCATTATCCTCTAGGTCAGCTTTGGCTGCTTCTGTCACAGGTATGTCCTTCTGACCTAAATTTAATAGTACAAGAGACTTATTGCATAATTATTCAGCGTCATGTTTTCTAATTAAGCACTGTCACTTTCAAAGACCCCATCAAGTGGCTTGACAAATGGAGTTTTCTTTTACCTGTGTTGAAGATTTCTGTTGAAACAGGAAGTTGTGGCAGGACATACTGTATATAAGCAGGGCCTAAAACAAACTTTTTGCCACACCTGCCAATGGTTGGTGGCTTAAGAAAATTTACCGGCCATTCATATTTTTTACAGGGCAAAAACAGTCAGTTATGACACCTTGAGATACCAGTGAAAATTCACAATTCTCTATTCCAATTTAATTCCACAGGTAAAATGACTCGGGTTACTACTGTAACACATGTTCCCTAAGAAGGGAACTAGAGACTGCGTCGTAAAGACACTTAGCGTTGCACTAAGAGCGCTCCCCCGAAGTGCCGGTTGGGTGCGCGCTTAGGATATTTGCACACAGAAAACTTCCTACAGTGCGCAAGAAACAAATTTAGTTCCCTTCCATGTCTTCTTGAGCTTGAATATTTTAATTGACAAGACTCAAACTTTCGTGACGAAGCAGCACTGGCCAGACAACTGTCCCGAGCATCATTCACGTTTGTTCACGTTCATTTCCTCACAACATTGAATTGGTAGAATTCATAAAAAATGTTACTGGCCAATCAGTGATTGACACCGTTTCATATACTCGCCGACGCCGATTTTTACTTGCATTCAGTGCTTTGCGAGTGTTCATTTTAGTATATAAAACCAATAACTTTTATGTCAAAGCAATGGGCTGCTTATATTCTACAGTGTAATTATAGATATAGTAATTACAGAAATTATTACAGCTGTAAATACATGCAGTTTTTTTTAAATGTAAGATATAAGTAAAAACATGCATGTGCACAATAAGTGCATTGTACATCTAATATAAAGTGGGATAATTTTTTATGTATTAATTCTGAAGCTTTTATATTATTGTTATGTTGCCAAATGAACACGTAGATAAACCACTGAAGAAGACCAGGACCACAAGGGACGTTTTTGCATTTTAATTTCTTCTCCAGATGGTGAAAACTGAAAGCATAAAACATGCTCTTAGAACAACTAAGCTCTATACAGACGAAAATAAAAGTCATTAATCGGCACTTTAAAATGCATTTCCCAACTAGACAATACAAAAATACATTACTTAAGATCCTTATAAACACATATATAAACTTACGGCATTGCCTTGACAGTGCTTTAATGAGAATGGAAACAGATCGCTGACCATACCATGCTGGATTTCACCTGCTCTGTTTACCATGAAACCGAAACCGGAAGTTAGCTCAGGCGCACAGGAAATAAAATGGTCCGCTAATATTTAAATAGAACTTACAAATAAACATGAAATACTTATAAGAAACTCTTAGAAATTCTTATTTAAACATTTTACTTATTTACTAAATTATTAACTGCCTTAAGAGCAAAACATTCCCCGCCTGACCTCAGTGTGGACACTCAACAACAAAAACTTAGCGGGATTCAGTCCTTTGGCAAAAGAAGAATGACTTCAGTAACTGGACGCAAAAAGGTCTTTGAGTGCCTTGGTCATTTACTGTGACCTCGACCTTCCTTATTCAATTGTCCTTTCCAGGGAAAGTTGCCGTGACTCTACTCATGAGCCAGCTGTTCCGTGGAACCTGCTTGTCCTTGAGCAAAACAAGGTCACCAACTTGCAGATTTCGACAAGATACAGTCCATTTCTGCCTCTGCTGCAATAAAGGCAGATACTCTCGCCTCCAGCGTGTCCAGAACTGGTTGGCAAGAGCCTGAACTTGTCTCCATTGCTTGGTGTAAAGGTCCTTGTCCAAGAAATCTCCAGGAGGAGGTATAAGGCACAATTTCTGGGTTAGCAGCATAGAGGGAGAGAGAATGAAGGGATTGACTGAATCGGACGAAACTGGAAGGAGTGGCCTGGCGTTTATGATTGCAGACACTTCAGCCATAAGTGTGCACAATACGTCGTGAGTGAGTTGCACCTTACTTTGAAGCAGCATTGAATCCAATATTCTCCGTGCAATGCCATGTGGGACGCATGAGGCTGGTTGAATTCCCAACTGCAACCCTGATCATTCAGGTATAGTTGCAGAGCTTTGTCCATTCCTAACTCCTTGGAAGCCCCAATGAAATTAGTGCCACGATCCGATATAAGTTTTTTTGGCAGGGCCTCTCAGGGCAAAGAAGCGTCTCAGGGCATTTACACAACTGCTGGTGTCTAAGGACTCAATAACCTCAATGTGCACGGCTCTTGAGCTCATGCAGGTAAACAGGATAGCCCAACGCTTATTTTGTGCATGACCACCTCTGGTACGTCTGGTGGTTACTGTCCAAGGCCTGAAAACATCAAGGCCGACGTAGCTAAAGGACATGTTTTCAAACGTTCCGGGGGAAGATCTGCCATGAGTTGCTCTTCCTGCTTTCCCCCGTAGTTTTTGTTAGTTGAGATGCTGTGAGCGAGCGTGATGCGTGATCCGCTGGGTTTTCCTCGGTGCGCACATAGTGCCACTGCTCCGGCTTTGAAGACTGGCGAATACGCTGCACTCTGTTGTGAACATATGTGTAGAATCGTTTTGCTTCGTTGCAGATGTAGCCCAAGACCACCTTGCTGTCTGTGTGAAAGTGAACAGCGTCAAACTCTATGTCCAGCTCATTCCTGACAAGATCAGCTATCTCTACAGCCAAGACAGCGGCGCACAGTTCCAGTCTTGGTATAGTGGGCTCTGACATGAGGAGCTAGTTTTGCTTTACCCATAACAAACCCTACCTCAACTTTGTCATTTGGATACAGAGCTCTCAAGTAGGCTACTGCACCTATTGCTTTGGTCGATGCGTCTGAAAAGACGTAGAGTTCTTTGCGCTTTGCCTGACTGAGAGAAGTAGATGTGTACGTTCTTGGGACATGGAGTTCCCTTAAGTCCTGCAGCGAATCCCTCCAAGCTTCACATTTGCTATGCTTATCTTCTGGAAGTGGTGTGTCCCAATCAGAGTTTTCTGAGGTGAGTTCTCTGAGTAGAGCTCCTTCTTGAATGGTAACTGGTGCTAATAAGCCTAGTGGATCGAAGACACTATTAACAGATGACAAGACACCTCGGCGAGTAAATGGATTGTTTGTTGTGGCCACTGAAAATGTGAATGTGTCTGTCATAGTTTCCCAAATTAGGCCTAGACTGCGCTGTGATTGTGTTTCCTCACCACTCAGATCCAGATCTTTCAGGACTGCTGAGCAATCTTCAGGAGAGAAGGCTCGCATGGTTGCTGGTGAATTAGACACAAACTTATGCAGGCGCAGATTGGACTCAGCAAGTGAAGCTTGCGTTCTTTGGAGCAAGTCGATCGCTTCAGCTGGAGAAGGCACAGAAATCAGTCCATCATCGACATAGAAGTGTCTGTCCACAAACTTGACTGTGTCAGCCCCATAGTCTTTCGCTCCAGCTTCGATGGCCTTGCGCAGACTGTAAACAGCCACAGCGGGAGATGGAGAGTTCCCAAACACATGGACCTTCATTCTATAATCAATGACCTCCTTTTCAACATCATTGTCTTTGTGCCACAGAAAGCGAAGATAGTTCCGGTGATCCTCACGCACCATGAAGCAGTGAAACATCTGCTGTATGTCGGCCATGACAGCAATGCTTTCTTTACGGAAGTGGGGGAGTACCCCAATGAGACTATTGTTTAAGTCGGGGCCAGTGAGGAGTACACTATTGAGTGAGACACCGTCCTCTTGGGCACTGGAATCAAAAACTACCCTGATCTTGTTGGGTTTTTGAGGGTGGTAGACCCCAAACGTGGGGAGATACCAGGATTCCTCTCCTTGCTTAAGTGCGGGCGCTATCTCAGTGTGACCGCTGGAGAAAATCCCTTCCATAAACTCCACGTATTGCTGCTGCATGTGGGGTTTCTTTTGCATACTCCGCTTGAGAGACAAAAATGTCTGACTGCTAGCTCTCTATTGTTAGGCATTTTCCGGTGAGGCTCTCTGAAAGGAAGTGGGGCAACCCAGCTATTGTCATCGTCTCTGTACATAGTTTCATCCATGATCTCTAAAAAGAGTGTGTCATCTATGGAGGGAGCTGGCTCATTGTTGTTTTTGCTGCGGTTGAAAACTGATTGTTCCAGACTTTGCTCTGGAGCCTTAGTGTGCCTGTTACTGTGTGGCGTTTCCTTGAGCTGTCGGAAGTTATCACACTGTCCAAAAACTGTGGGGCGGCCATTTTCAAGAATAATTGTTTTGAATGAGTTGACTGATCCTAATTCATCCTATGCATGATGAAGGCCATTAACTTGTTCCCTTACTTTGTGTGCACGTAGAACATCTAGCCCTAGCAGAAGTATTTCTGCCTTATGGTCTAGCTCTGGAATGTACTTTGCTATGGACCCAAGGTGTGGCTGGTGCCGCGCAGCGTTTGGTGTTGGGATCTCGCTTCTTTCGTTAGGAATGTCCTGACATTCAATGAGAGGAGGGAGTGGGATTACCACAGACCCATCTAAAGACCCAATGTGAAAGCCTTCAGCCATTTTCCCCCATGTTTCAACGAGGCCTGAAAATGTTCTTAGATCATAACTGACTAGTTTATGTTTAATGTTGAACGGACTAAAGAACTCTGGCCTGGCTAAGGATCGATTGCTCTGATCATCGAGTATGACGTAAGCCTTAACCACACTGTCCTGGCGACCTTCTGGATACACCTTTGTAAGACATATTTTTGAACAAGAACGACCCCACTGACCTGGACCGCACACTTCGGTGCATGTTGTGGTTATTGCAATGCTGTCTGAGATGTCTTTTCCCTCCCCGCCATCCTCTTGAGCGGGAGAAAGAGCCTTGAAGGTTTGAGGTGGAGGGCCAGGATGCATTACTGTTTTGTGGGGTTTGCAGTCCTTAGCGAGATAAGTGTCCGAGGCACAGCACTTAAAACAGATTCCTTTCTCTTTGAGGAAGGCCTTTCTTTCATCGAGCAGTTTGTTCCTGAATGTCCTGCATTTATTGAGTGGGTGGGGCTTATTGTGCAGCGGGGAGTTGCTTTTAAAGTCCTTGGGGGGTGTAATATTAGTTTTATTTACGGAGATGGGTTTAGCGGAGCTAAAGTTTCTGAGGTTGGGTCTTTCTAAATGTAATTGGGTTTGTTGGACTGTTGGTTAAAGCTTGGATCGTTACGTCTCTTAGCTTCTTTGCATATGAACTTACAAAAGTAACTGAAAGGTGGAAAGCAGTCATGATGATCGTCTTTATATTGTGAACCTAGTGACATCCACTTCTCCTGAATTCCATATGGGAGTTTGTCCACAATTGGCCTGATTCCGCGTGACGTGTCAAGATTGAGAAGACAAGGCAGATACCCATACTCTTTTGCTCCTTGAATCTCCTGTCACAGATCCCCAAGTTCCCTCAGTTTCACATTATCCTTTGCTGTCATTTTAGGAAAACTGTCCAATCTCTGGAAGAGCGATTTTTCGATGATTTCAGGAGCCGCATAACACTCATGGAGTCTGTCCCATGCTTTCTGTAAAGCTACTGCAGGGTTATTGACATACACAGAGCGAATGCGTTTAATTTGACTACTGGACTCCTTTCCTAACCATTTTGTCATCAAGTCGAGCTCTTGTGTTGGCGTGAGGTGAACGTCTGCTGTAGCCCCGGTAAATGAAGAGAGCCACGCTCTAAAATTCTCTGGTTTGTCATCATATTGGTATAGACCTGAAGTGATGAGGTCACGACGTGCCATATATTGTGCAAGTGGCTCTGCTTGGAGTGAAGTATTTGCAGGTGAGTTGTAGGGAGGCACGAAAGGGCTAGAGAATGGGTTGAGTGCGTTCTTTGTTTGTTTACTTTTTGGTTTAGTCTCACCTTTAGGAGAGGAAGATGTGGTTTGGAAAGCCACGGATGTGTGTTGGTTGTGGCGTTTGGGCCTAGTGTTAACAAGTGAAGGTTCTGCGTCTGAAACGTCATTTTTAGTAGGATTCCATGTGAGGAATGTGCCCTCTATTTCAACACTTTGGTTGCAGGTGGCTGGAGCGGGGCCTTTATGTTTATTCACATCAATTTGAGATTTCATATATTCACATGCTCTTTCTCTTTTAACTCTATCTGATTTTGATCTTCGGCTCTCATGCCCATCTCGTATTGCCTCTGCTTCTTCTAGCACCTCTGCCTCAGCTACTGCGGCATCTGCTTCTCTTAGTAATTCTAGCACCTGTAGCTCTGTGTCGATTTTCACTTTTTCCACTTTTAACTGTGCTTCCTTGCTTGCATATGAGGCTCTTACCCTAGCCGCTTCTGCTTTGGCTCGAGCACGAGCGGCACTGCTTGCAGATGAGGATGAAAGACTTGAAGCGTTTGTAGCAGATCTGTTGCTAGCTCCCATTTTGACCACGATGAAGCTCTGAATGCTGCCTTTTCACTGTTATGTTGCCAAATGAACACGTAGATAAACCACTGAAGAAGACCAGGACCACAAGGGACGTTTTTGCATTTTAATCTCTTGTCCAGATGGTGAAAACTGAAAGCATACAACATGCTCTTAGAACAACTAAGCTCTAGATAGACGAAAATAAAAGTCATTAATCGGCATTTTAAAATGCATTTCCCAACTAGACAATACAAAAATACATTACTTAAAATCCTTACAAACACATATATAAACTTACGCCATTGCCTTGACAGTGCTTTAATGAGAATGGAAACAGATCGCTGACCATTGAATCCATGCTGGATTTCGCCTGCTCTGTTTACCATGAAACCGAAACCGGAAGTTAGCTCGGCCGCACAGGAAATAAAATTGTCCGCTTATTAACTGCCTTAAGAGCAAAACAATTATATTACACACTATTGAAAAGTCGGGGGTCAGTCACTTTTTTGATACTTTTATTGAAACACATTATTATTATTATTATTATTATTATGACGAAGTGACAGTAAAGTCATTTAGAATGTTACACAAAATGTCTATTTAAAAAAAAAATATGTTCTTTAAAATATTCTATTCATCAAAGAATCCTGAAATTATACAATGTATCACTGTTTCCACAACAATGTTTAAGCAGCACATCCGATTTCAACAATGATATGATAATGCGACACTGAAGACCTGAGTAATGGCTACTGAATATTTTAAAATATTAAACATAAAACAACCATTTTAAATTGTAATTTAAATTGTACACTATATGTTATATAATTGTTATTACAGTATTTTTAATAAAATAAATGCAGCCTTGGAGAGCGGAAGAGAATTCATTCAGAAAAAAACTACAACCAACCCTAAACTTTTGAAGTAGTGCATAATAAATTTATATATAAAAAAAAAATAGTATTAATTGACAATACATGTCAATATAATTGCTCATGCAAGTATGTAACTTGCAACTTGCAAAACAAAAATACAAAGCAATGATATGCATATTAAAGGTGTCAACAAATTGTGTAATAAAAATAATATATCATAAAAAAAATATATATATATATATTTATACTGTATTTGATCTAAGTCCATTGATCTAAGCTAGACACAAACACAACAGCCATCGTTTAAAACTGCTCCATGACAGGCCTCAAGGATCTGTTTTGAAGAACTGGGTCCACTTTCATTTCATTTTGACTTTAAAACAGCCACTTGTATTTCTCTGAAGCATTTTTCAAGTTCAAGGGCACACACATGGTTACATGAGATTTGTTGACGATGTGTGTACCATGTAACTGAAGCACACACAGGGGTGACAATAACAAGGAAAGAGGTTTAATAGTGGGTATGTATGCGCACTCAACTTTCTATAGAGGTCTGCTGTAAGCAGTTTCCTAGCAACACTAACTGTGAGAGCAACTGTCCTTTGTTTACACCAACTAAAGGTCTTCCCTTCTCCGACACACCCTGCCATCTACTGCAAAAGACCTGATCTTATTGAAACGTACATGAAAAAAGAGTTATGAGATCTGAACAGGGCACCGGATAAAATGCACACTCACAGATTCAGACATCCGAGCCTGCAACAAATCAATGACTCCTTCAACGCTCAAAAAAGCACAACAAACACATAAACAAACGCAAACAAAGTTGTTTTCTATTTTTCCTCTTCTGCCAGAGATGGCTATTTGTACAAGAGGAAAGAGGAAGGCAAGACACGTGCAGTTTATGAATGCAACTTGCCTGTGATCTCCTCCATCCTGTGTGCTTTCAGATCAGACGCTCTCACAGCCTGAACATGTTTATTGTGCATGTTTTTACAATTCTGCGCACCTGCACGGATTCTGCGCTTTAAAAAATGGCACAGCTAGAGCCAAATGTCTCTGAAGACCTGGAGAGAAATTCAGTTTCCAAATGCGTTCGGAAAGGCTGTAAAGATTTTGTAGAACCGTGTTAACCTTCAAAGCACACCATTGATTGAGGGAAGTTGATTTTTGCGATTTGTACGAAATTAGCATTGTCCACCAAGGACAAGGTACCTCATTTCGAGTACATAGTCAAAGACAAATGCAAATGCACCTGCTTTTGTGTCATGAATGCTAATTACAGTATCGGACATCTGCACAGAACCTCACACAGACTGAGGAATGTCAACATTTGTAATCTCACAAATTAAAATGGATCAGTGTGGCGCTTATTAACGTTGTTTCAGTCTAAATTAGCTTAGCTGCTTGATAAATGTCAAAATGACCACTGTAGTTGTGTAGATGTGTGGCTAGCACTTTACAATAACCCAGCTAACAGGGAATGTTCTCAGAACTTAGGTTAACGTCCAGTCAGAGCTATCTGGTCATTATTCTTAAAAATATTTATACATTGCTCATTTTACTTCTGTCACTGTTGAGAGAACATTCAAAAGTAACATTTCCAAAATGATTCCAGAATGATAAAATGAAATGTTTCCTTAACGTTCATATAACCAAGAGGATTTTATTTTTATCAAAGATTATGAGGGCACATGCATTTAAAAAACTACAATTATGTGCACAGATAAATCATGTATAATAAATACTGCAATATTCCCCAAAAAGTTTTTTATGGTGCATTATTACAATATTCCCATTTTATTTTATGGCGATTTTATCTTATAATGTGCAATACATTTGTTACAGTATTTATTATTTTTTACCATTAACATTAGTTCATAAAAAAATATAACTGTTCATTGTTAGCTTAGATCCATTAAATAATATAAACAGATACAACTTTTGATTTCATAATGTATTAGTAAAAGTTAAAAAAATAATATTAAATGCGATTATTACACGGCTCTTTGGAATACTTGATTCTGATTGGTCAATCGCACCATCCAGCGGTATGTTATTCCCCAAAAAACAAGCAGTAAAAACTGATAACACAACGCTTGATAATAACGCTTAATAGGAACGATTTTTCTTTGTGGAAGTTTTAGCGTTTGGTGAGCTAATAAAATATTAAAACTCAAATCAATATTTTGTGTACAATTATTTAATTATGTCATCCGAGTATCCTGCACTCGCTCTCTTGTTTCACACAAACGCAGCTGCTGCCATTTTACAACGATTGTTTTGCACACTGTAATGGATTATAAGATACAAAAAGGTACGATTTTAAACAGTTTCAATTATTAGTTTCAAATTAATATCCCTTATCCCCATAATTATTTGTGTGGCGATACGTTGTATTAAGTGGTATGACTGAACAGTATGCCTTAAATGTCCATCTAGTTTGAACTTGCTACTTTGCGTTTAAAAACTTTATAAAATATTTCAATTCAAGTCAATATTGTGTTTCTAATTATTTGTATAAGTAGCTACGTAATAAGTAGTATGTAAACTCATTCAGGGTGATGTGAGACCGTCCTGACCACCCTGTCGGGGTTTATTATGCGATAACATTGGATCACAGTATCCCTTACTGTACTTCAAGTTAACTACTGTACTTAACTAATGTACTTAACTAATGTTATCTACGGAGCCTCGTTGTAAAGTGTTACCGATGAGTTTATTTGGCATAAATTCTGACTTTTAAGACCACAAATGTGGAAAAGGGAAAAAAAAAAAAAAGTGGTATAAAAATTGTCATAGAATTTACCTGAAATAAAAGAAACACATGAAACTAGATAGCATCCATTACTTCAGACTGGAAAATGTTAAATAGCTGCCCTGGATTCCCTAATTACATCTTGCATAGCTTTTGGACTGTATAACAGCATGAGATCATCTTGGCAAAATGGTCATCATTCGATCAAATTCTAGCTGGATTCTACATGGCTTCACAATCATTTCAATATGCTCACTGTTGTTGGGCTGCTTGTACCAAATTCGATACCTGATGTTTATGATACTTGATTTTTTTTTTTAAAGATTTTTTCCTGCTTTTCAGTTTTGTTGAAGGTGATTAAATCAACAGTTTTTCAGCAGCTGTTGAAGAGATTAATATTTACAAACAAGCTCTCTGCGCCTGTTTCTCGGGCGGAATTGGAAATGAGCTGTTTCAATTAGCGCTCCATTAAAATTGAGCTAAAATGACCAATAGTTATGCGTGGTGTAGAAACACTGCGTTCACAAAAAGATCGTGGTTTCCTTTAGATTATCATTAGCATTGCTTGATCATGGGAAACTTAAACCAGGACAAATCATGGATCCCAGGCACTATAAACCTCGAAAAGTTGAAACTTTTTGATTTCAGAGGCAGACTCAAGGCATTACGGTGTGTTAAAGAGGAAGACACCCTACCTGGATCTCGTCAGGCGTCAGGCCTCCTTTCATGTCGCTGCTCTTTTTCTTGGGTGGAGGAGGGGCCGGCTTATGAGCAGGGGGGAGGTCGGTCCTGTTGAAAGAAAATGAAAACAGACTGACACCCGGTACCATGAGAGAGTTTAAGCCTTGTGTGAGCACACGTAATGAGGAGCCGTGCCCACGTCTGTCTCTCCCGCCTGCCGGGGGTTTGATAGGCATCTCTTTACAATGCCTTTGTTGTAGCCAGTACCATTTCAGCCGTGCCCTTTCAATGCCTTCCACTTGCCATGGAGAAAGAGGTAATAAAACCACATCATAATGGGCAAAATGGAGAGGAAAATGAGAGTGCTCGGACAAGGGTGGGTTTGAATTTTAGCCCACCAATGTTCCCATCAATCCCTTAAAGTGTCAGACTGACAGCAAACAGCACATGGGTCTGATCCATGATGTGAGGCACAAACATTCATGGAGCAGACATTCATTACTTTAATACAGAGCCAGCTGTGATACAACTGGGAACACGAAAAATATCATACCTGGCTTCATGATTTTGAGCACAATTTGCAGTTCACACAAGGTCACAAATAAATAGAATCGGATTAACTTAGCTTGTAAATAGTGCTGCACTTAATTTGGTTGTTCCAAAACTTAACCAGTAGGTCGTTAGTTTTGCCGAAAACCTGTAAAATCATACACACTCACTTTCAAATGAAGACCAGTATTACCAGTCTAATAACAGCTATTTTATTTTACATGGAGAGGGGTCGCCTCTTGAGAGCCGCCATCTTGAAATCACTTGACCAGCCGAAAACAGCTCGATGTCGGTAATTCTGCTGTTACTGAACAATTTTGCTAATGGAATCAATGGATGATGCCGAATGGCACATTTATAAAATGGCATGATAGAATACTGGAAACTTTGTCATCATACAGCAGTCCAAATGAATGTTATAATCAAAAAAACACCTTTACATTTTTAGGAAGTAGTAGTGAAAATCTATTTGTTATTGTTGGTGGTTGATGTTTTTTTTTTTATAAAATATATTTGGATGCATGGATGAAACAACTTTGACTTTAAGATGGTAGATAAATATTTGTACCAAGTGCCATTAGGTATTGCAAGACACTCATAATCAGGGATGGGATGTATTTAAAATACGTATTTGAAATACAAAATAGTATTTTGTATTTTGTATTTAAAGCCTTTGGAAAAAATCGAATGTAATTTGTATTTAAATACATTTACGATGAGTATTTTTGTATTTTCAAAATACATAAAATACTTTTTGCCAGTTAACCTCTTTATCAGGGTCCCTGATTTTGTGCATCAACTCCCTCCAACCCCAACATTCATGCATGTGATCTGGAATAAGGTGAGGATGTGATGATCAGTTCTACTTGTTGATTAAAGGTAAAATAGTGCATTATTCAGATTTGCCTTCAGTTAACATGAAAGATAAAAGAGCACAGACAAGTGGGAAAATAGTGTTAGCCAATCAGTCTTGATCAGTTGTTGATTCTGATCAACTAGCTTGTCAAATGTGTTTAAAGCATTACTGCATGTTAGGGCTGGGTGATATGACACCTACATATCATAGCCATGATATAAAGTGTGAATCAATGGAACTATTCATCCATATTATTTGCTTGATAGCAGAAAAAGGTTCCCACAGTTTTACATACAGCATGAATTGTATTAATAGTGTTCACCACAAGTGATAGACTACACTGTAACCTGATCAGAAATTAAATGAATGGCTACTATTTTGCATACGTTTATTTGTAATTGCCAAAAAGAAAGAAAGAAAGAAAGAAAGAAAGAAAGGAAGAAAGAAAGAAAGAAAGAAAGAAAGAAAGAAAGAAAGAAAGAAAGAAAGAAAGAAAGAAAGAAAGAAAGAAAGAAAGAAAGAAAGAAATGAAAGAAAGAAAGAAAGAAAGAAAGAAAGAAAGAACGAGAGGGCAGAGATGAGGTTAGGAAGTAAAAGTCAGTAGGCCTATGTAGTTTCTTCATTCACTGTGACCTACACCTGCACTGTATGGCCAATTTCACATATATTTGTGTATTTTCAAAATACAAAAAACTGTATGTGTATTTAAAACTATCCCTGTGATATATAGCACAAACCTTCCAAATTATGTCAATAATCAAAATTATAGAATTAGTCATAGTCAAATAAATACTAAATACAATAAATGCAATACAATAAATAAATACAACCAGAAAAATCGACACTTCTGTGAGAAAACAATAATCATGCACAAATATAATACAGTACACTGCGTAACACTTTATTTTGAGTAAGTAACTGCAACTACATGTCAGCTAACTCTCATTAGACTATTAGTGTTCTGTCTGTTTAATATCTGATAACTCTTTATGGTGATGATTCTCCAACACACATTCTACTGACTATAAGTAACTTTGCAACTACAAGTCAACGTATTCTAACGCTAACCCTACAAATCTACTCTAATCTAACACTCTAATGAGAGCTAGTAGACATGTACGTGCAACGTTACTTATAGTCAACAGAATGTGTTAAAGGGACCATAAAAAAAGTGAATCCATGCACAGTTTTGTGTTGAAGTTCACCTTACATAAAGCTGAAAAAGTAAACAAAGGTAATTATCAAAGTCACCAATAGATGTCAAAAGCCTTTCATGGAAAGGCATCTGTAAATATTTAGTCTATGTGTGGGGTCTTAAATACATAATTATGTGCAATGCACAAATATTTAGTTGCACATTTAGCCAAAATTGTAACTTCCTCATTGCAATGGTTGTACTGCAGAGAGATCCAATCACCCGCTGTCTGGCACTGCTCATGACCTCTCTCATGACACTTCAACACACACGGGCCTCGGCACACACACCTGCTGTGCTTCTGGAGAGTTCATGCAAACACCCGATATTCAATTTTACTTTAAATAAATCACAAGTTCCTGAGTTTAGCAAAAAAGTGAAGAACAGTATCTGGTGAGTCATAAACTGTCCAATTTTCTGCACTGTAATTTCATTCATAAAGCCCGGAAATTCAAATAAAAGCCAGTTCCCAGAAGAGAACTCAGACAAAACTCAAAAGCAGATGTCAAACTGCCACGCACACGTACACACAAGCTGCGCATGTAAGCACACACGCACCCACGCAAAATGTTACACGAATGTGGGTGCATACGCGATTGCACATCTGCGCGCACGCATAGGCTACATACACAGACATTGCTCTAATATGTTTTTGGGTGCCGTTATTTGCATCGCTTGACGGAGACCTGAATAATTCTCTCTGACAGGTGAGCTGTGCAGGAGTTGCCATCTAATTTCTAGAAAGAGGAAATCTCTTTCCTCAAGCATGTTAGCAGTCACATCATCCCGCTCATTCTGACAAGATGTCTGTGCTGATAGATAATGAAGCACGGTGCGTGTGTGTTGTATGTGTGCGTGCGTGCGCGCGTGTGTGTGTCAAAGAATATATCAAGGGAAATACAGGCAACATAACTCTTCAAATTTTACACAAATGCACTAAAACATGCACATTTCCACTGGCAAACACACCGCCACATGTCGCTGTCGAGTTGCATGACCTTTCCACGAGGCCAAACGGGCTCTGTAAAGTCAGGGCAGCTTTGCGCATGAATGCCTCTCTCCATTTCCTCTTTTATACACATCACTTCCACTTCACATCACCTTGTCTCACACTAGAAAGAGGCATGGCACTGGCACACGACAACCTATACAAACAATCACCGCAGAAAAAACACACACATAGGGCAATCTCCGGAACATTTCCAAGACACAATTCACACCAAAATCAGATATATATTTTTTTTTTAAGTTGCATAAAGCAAAAAATCAAAAACGTTTGAGCATTAAGATTTTTGCAATATAACATTACTATACAAATTCCTCAATTGTGTTAAACATTTCACAATGTCATAATTTCCACTATTCTCAAACATTTTACATTACAGTTATGCGAATGGGTGTGGATGGGGTAAAAATTATAGCTTCATGAGTCTAAAAACATGCCTTCATTTCCTTTAAACTGCACTTATTTTTCTTTTGATGTCGAACTGAAAAAGACTCGAAACATTCTTGACAGGTTTCTTGACATTCACACGGACAGAATCACACACACATCATGTTTAAAGCCTAATGGTTAATATGTGGGCTGCCAATACAAAGGTTGTAGGTTTCACTACAAAAAGGATGTGAGTCAGTAACGAAAGAGTTCCTGTACTTACTGTGGCCTTAAGCAAAGCATTCAATCCAGAGTCACTCTTAAATGATTGTTCGGCTAATGAGTGAGCAGTAATTTACTTAAAAGGGATTATATATATATATATATATTATATATTATTAATTATTTAATATTTTTGTTACACTTTATTTTAAGGTGCTGTAGTTACATTGTACTTACAAATATGAATTAACTATAATTATAATTTATTAGTATAGTTAGTGTGTTTTTATACAGTTACGGTTAGGATTAGGTTTAGGGTTTGTTACTTGTAATTATTAACAATTTACCGTTATCACTATAGTAAGTACATGTAGAAATGTGTAACTGTTGAAATGTTTCTGTTTCTCTTGCTGTGCCTTTAAAGGGATAGTTCACCCCAAAATGAAAATTCTGTCAGTAATTACTCGCCCTCATGTTGTTCCAACCCCGTAAGACTTCCGTTCATCTTCGGAACACAAATTAAGTGTGATATAATAATATATATTTTTTAATGAAATCTGAGAGCTGTCTCACTCCTTCATAGGCTGCTAGGTAATTGCATCTGCCGGCCCAGAAAAGTTATTAAAGACATCGTTAAAATAGTCCAAGTGGCTCAACCTTAAGTTTATCAAGCGACGAGAATATTTTTTGTGCGCAAAAAAAAAAAAAACTTTATTCAACAATTAATTTTCTTATTGTTCTCAGTTCTCGCGCATGCGTCGTAATGCTCTCGTGAACTCACGTAAGAGGCCCACACAGAATAAAATGCTGAGAAAGATATTTATATAACAAAATATTCTGGGGGCCAGTGCATTTTTGTGAAAATTTTCAAAAATGCTGGCAGTATGCTGGCTGGCGGGGAAAGAGTTAATAGGCAGCATCAATGTGTAAATATTTACAATCATGTGTTGATACATTGATCCACAAAGATGTGTAATGAGTCGCTCAGTTGTATTGAATGGTTTTATTACACTAGAGAATATGTTTAGAATTTTACCTCAAAAGATCTTGTCATGACGTTTATGATTTGGGACATTGTTTTGAATGAAAATGCACCATGAGCAAAAAAAAAATATAATATCTATATTTTGAATCACATTGTTCCATGTGGGTCATGAAATTTTCATTGCAATGGAAACCCGAATGCTTTCTCCAGGTATTATTTCCTTTTTACAGACACACTCATCCGTACATAAAAGATGAAAATTAAGAAAAGAGATCCAAAAGAGAAATAGCTGAAGAAATGGAACACGTGCGTGCACACTTTTCACACAGACAACAATTACACAGGATAATGATGATGCATTATAATTAACATAAAAGCTGCCAAGAGTCCATCATTCGCAAATCACAAATCTGCATAAGCGTGCAAATGACTGAAGTTGTTGTAAGCTGCTCTAAATAATAATGTAACTGCCGATCTAAACACTGCTATACGTAGTGAAAGGATCAATGAATAGTTTTTAGAATGTGCAGTTTCGTTTACAATGACCCTGTGACCCTTATTCCACCTCTTATTCACACTCTGCTGTTCAACAAATGGACACTCTTTTATGTAGAGTTTGTACTGTATATAATTGTGTGCAAAAAGTTGCAAGAAAATAGGATACATTGTTATCGTTTGTTTTGTTTTTTGTGGTATCACTATGGAAGTAAAATAATGAAAAATGTATTTGAAAAAAAAGCGTGTGTGTGTGAAACGTTTTAAATAGAAATATTCACAGCTTAATTATACGACCATGTTGAATTTCAGCCTCAAAAAATGCAAGCCCTAAAATACAATGCATTAAAATGCAAGCATGATTAATGCAATGCATTTTTTCTATTAGTGCAATTCAGCAAGCTTTTTTTTGTTTCAAATTAATTTCTCATTCATTTTCTTCATCATCAGATTCTCTCACCCTAAATTTCTAGTAAAAAAAGAAGTGAAGAATAAGCTGATGTTCTACTATAACATCACTACAGAAGATCAAAAAGGACCTCATGTGTTTCTGGCCTGCATCTATTTCAATTTCATACAGACTCACAGTGCAATTACAGCAGACTGGGTCTTCCTGACCTGTGTCCTTAGAAGCCATTCACAACTGGCCACAGCTGGAGACAAATGTGCAGTGCATCTGTCTCCAGCTGCCAATCAGCAGCTGCCTGCAGTCCTAACACTGACATGTCCATCTGTCCAGACGATGTCAGTATCTGGATTTTACTGGACTCAAATAAACATTCACCAATGATTAAATACAATTTGAAAACCATTTAAATGAGATCACCATAAGATCGTCTGAACAGTTGCTCTTTAATTACTGTTTCAAGAATTCAAAAATTATTATTTGGAATTAGTTTTTTTTTTAGGCCAAAACCCAGAAACGAGTTAGCATTTTAGCATTTTTGCATTTTATTTTGAATGGGATTTTGGTTAAATGCATGAAATGAGGTCTGTGGTTAAAGGAAGCTCAGGATATTTTCACGTTTTATTATACGACAGAAAAAACTATATCAGTAATACACCCTTATGATTTTTTAAAACTTCTATTTGTCTTTGGTTGCTAACAAGTGGCTAATGAGACTACAGACGCTTTCAGGGAAAATAAACACCATCAGCTGAACTAAACTCATAGTCTGCTTCTACAACAATATTGTGTTTATTTCCATGTTCTTGCAAACTATCTCAAACGTTCAGGATTTTTTTTTTATTAAATAAAGATAGAAAGAGTTGTTGGAAGCTTAATGGTGGTGATGTTGAAGTCATACGACTGTGTAGTTTGTTTATAGCCTACGTTTAGCTTTTTACTTCTGGCGATTGTAATAATGCTTCAAAAAATAATATAAGTTGTTTAAGAATCTTAAAATTTTGTTAGTTACAGAGCTTATTTTCTGCAGTAATCCAAAAGCCAATTTAAAACAATAATAATTATATTGGGTTTTTGTCAAGGGAACCAGAGTGATGCTACTGTAACTTGCAGGAAGTATCCAAGCATTTGGAACATTCTCCATAAGCAGCAGCAGTGTTAGCATATAAATATGTCTTTGCAGTGTGTGGACACAACCACCATACAATCAAAAATATCCATTCATATTTTTTTTTTATCCCAAAAAGTCCAAACACTCTCAATAATCAAGCCATTTGGGTTTTCTGTGCATGATGTCATACTAATCATGCTCCACCCACACCACTGCGGACTGTCCCGTATTACCATATTTCCGCCCTCAGCCATTTGTATACTGTCCGCAAGGCAGGTTGCCAAGGCAGCACTTTATGTGTCTTGTGTCAACACCCCCCATGGAAGAGAGGGGTGGGGTGAGCAGTTGCTCATTATCATTTAAAGAGACATGCACCGAAACAGGTCGCTGTGAACAGAGCTGTTTTTGAGGTAAAAAGGGTGTTGTTTTACACAACCATTGAGGAATTTTAACCAAAGTATGTTACAAACTTTTACATGACCATAAGAATCATACCAACTTGTAGAAAATCCCAATCACCTCTGAAAACGGCCAATGGAATTGGTGAGTGGCATTTGTATGCAAAGCCACTCCCCCATACATATGGGTATATAAGAAGGTGGCAAGCATCCACTCATTCAGATTTTTGCTTCGGAGCAGAGTGGTTGTGCACAGTGATCACTCTCTTCCAATCACCTCACAAAGAGCATTCTCCTGTTCTGAAAGAGCTTGTATATGAGAGGAAGTCTGTCTTGGTGTTGAAAGGGTGAGTTTAGCGGTTTTGCGGATTCGTCATTCCAAAAAAACAAGAGCATTAGCACAATTAAGTGCGACGATTCCCCCCTGGGTGCTTCTGGAGTCCCTCTCCTTTTGACTAGGAACGCTTCCCCAGATTTCCCTAACAGAGCAAGCATAGTCATCTTTTAAAGATGTCTTTCTGTCCATGTGTTTTTGGATGCAGTCATTTACTGTCCTCATCTGACGGCTACAATCACTGTCTCACATGTCGGGGCCACGTGCATGCTGAGATGGTGTTCGTGGATGGTTCATGCTCTCACGGCGAGAGCATGACCATGTCGGCATTGCGGTCGCGACTCCTGTCAGCTGTTACCCAGTCCAGTATCTGGTTAACACTATGGGAGACCTGAGGGTTACAGTGGGAGCTCTTCCAATGGGCCAGTCCCCACGGAACTCCCACTCCTCTAGAATGCCGTGTGCCGTCAAAATGCCGGATAATGGTACGAGTCCTTCTCGTGGGAGACACAGCGTGTCATTCGGCGCTCTGGATGAGGATCAGTTGTCGATAACTGCATGGGAGTGTATGCTATTGTCCTCTGGAGAGGATGACGAAGCTCGCCAATTCCATTGGACGTTTTTTACAACTTAGAGGTGATCCGAGGTAAAGTATGTAGTTAGTTAGTAACTTGTAGTACAGCAAACTGTTTTATCAAAAGAGTAGCTTGACTGTCATTTAACTGCATTACATTACCAATAGCTTTAAGGGACTCCCCAAAATGCATCTGGGAATGGGCCTATGAAGCCTTAATGGAATAGTTTACAACAAAGTCTTTATTCAAAGGAACAGAAAATGAAAATGTACACTATTTTTCAATGCATTTATAATGGGTAGGGAGATTTTTTTTGTTATTTTGTTATTTATTATTATTGGATGACAAGATTTTACATAAATGGTAAATAAAGTTTCGGTCTATTTCTCACACTTCAAAAAGCTTGGAATATAGTGCATGGGTCATAAATGCTTTTTGTTTAGGTTAGGTTAGTTTAGTTTTTTTTTTTTTTTTTTTGTCATTTTGGAGCTTTCCTAGCCCCAGTCCTCATTCACTTTCATGAAATTGAAAGTCACAGTGTTCTTCAAAAAGTATCTTTTTGTATTTCACAGTAGAAGAAAAAAAGTAATATGGACGACAGATTTTTCATTTTTGAGACAATTAATTTCAAATGCTGTCTATGTAGGTAGCTCACTAGGTTTCAGAAGAGCTTGAGAGTGTTTGTGTTTGTGTGTGTGAGAGAGAGAGAGAGATAGAGAAACAAGAGATTTGGTGAGGGATAAGCCTTGACAGACAGCGTCACTTCCAGATGCACCATTATCTTTCTTCAAAGGGACAGAATAATGAAAGGCAGCTAAATAATTCAGAAACTTTCTCCTTTCCAGCTTCTCTTTTGCAGAAAAGGATCATTCCCTCTTTGATCCCATTCTGAATTTCACACGCTCACTCTATAGAGAAAATTGATGTAATTATTGATCCAATTAGACTTATGAGGTACACAGTGGTTTACCTTTTTTCCCTCATTGGGTATCAAGCAGAGACGCAGAATAGTGCTTTAATTCAAATGTGTACCAGGAATGAATCACAGAGCTGAACAATTGATTTGGCAATTAAAATCCACCAGGAAATAAAGGCCCCAGACACAGCAAGTGGAAAATAACTCACGTTTCTGCCCAGTGATATCAGGTCTGTAGCATTTCAACTGCATTGGCTTAAATGGCACAAGTTGTACATCAAATTCTGTACAATTTTTTTTTTTGTAAGACAATGATTCTTAATTATTCTTTAAATAAGAAGGAAAATAACTGGATTAAAGGGAAAAGAGCTGTTAGCAAATTAGTTGATTTGTTATCACCTAGAAGGAAAATCATTTTAGACTTTGACACTTAGATGTAATTAAACCACAAAGATGACACACACACACACACACACACACAAAAAGGTATTTGAAAAACACGGCTGACTTTACACCACTATATAGGTGTTAACATGCCACATTATTCCTTTTATCAACATCTTTTAATTAAGTGCACAAATACACCACATTTAAGACAAAGACTTCATGACATCACTTCCTTCGAATCTCTCTCTAAGGGTGCTTCTGATTTCTTATTTGTGCATTCTCGCTTCCTTTCCTCCCGTCTCAGCTCCACCCCCTGTAGGATGTGAGTGAAGGCTGCAAGGAAAGAAAATGAGAATGGAAGAATCGAATGAAAGCTTATTTCTATATTGGAATATTCTTGATCACTCGAGCGTCACTTCATTGCGTCATCATCTGCGCTCAAAGGATCTGCCTTGTGTTGTTAAACTATGATTATTTAAGAAATTAATAAATCAAAGATAAATATAAAGATAAGGCAAGATGCCCTGTTGATACATGTGTGATATTTATTTAAACTGCAAAGGTGAAGCATAAATTACAATTATCGTGACAGATGTAAAGGGGGAGGAGGATTTAAACGTGTGTCAGGTTTCTCGACAAGAAAGACTTCCGCATACACCTGTGTATCCTTGTTTATGACTCCTCTGGAAGCTTGCTCACTTCTCGTTCCTCGCGGCGCAAATAAAGATTTGAGATGCCATTCAAGATGGCTCAATTCGATCGGTTTCCGGGTCACAGGCTGGAGGACGGAGGAGCGAGGAAACGAGGAAGAATCAATTTGAGTATTGAGAAGCACCCTATATTTATCAAACTGCTTAATATGCTATCTCTTGTTTCTGCTTCTTCTTTAGATGTCTTTTGATCAGGAGATTCAGTCCTCTTTCAGAAGATGTGTCACAGCGCCCCCTACCATATAACAGTGAAACACAGAAGTCCGGACTTTTCTGTCAATGCCGGGGAAAGAGTTTTAAGCCATTATGGAGAGAAAGATTTTTTTTTTTTTTGACAGCATATCTTTATAAGATATGCCAATATCTGAGTAATTATTTACAGTAAGCCAATGCAAATCTCAGAGTAAACACATTCTTGGACACAGAGTGCATTATGCCACACTGCAGTAGAAAAAAACTAAGGATTTATGTCTAATTCAAATGTGAATCCAGTCTACCATTAGGTAGGATTTAAAGTATTCCGACATAAATAGCCCTACAGGTTGACTGGTGTATTTATTTAAACCGGCATGAACGATGATGTAGACATTTTTGGCAGGAAACATAGAAGTGCAGGTCTGGCCACCTTCACGACCTGCCCTTCTTCTTGGTCTGTTGACCACGAAAAGCTCAGGGCAGCTTAAGAGGGGAGATTTGACAGGGATAGAGAGAAAAACATTGCTAATCCCTGCTCTAAAAAGAGTAATCTACGAGAAAGGGTTAGGAAGAAGGGAGGAGAGACAGAGAAAGAAGGAAAATTACTTTTTGTGATCCTTTGACAAAGGAAGTGAGGCTATCAGTCGAGAGATGTCGTCTAAATCCGTAGAGAAGAAGAGAGGGTTTAAATATGATGTCTTTTTTTGTTTGTTTGCCTTTTTTCTTACAATCAGAGCTGCAGCTCAGCCTGTTGCTAAAACCAAGTTTATGTTGTGCTTCTTCATGACTTCATGTCCAAAAATCTCCATGGGCAGGATGTGAAGTGAGGCCAGTCTCGGGCACCTCCATTGATCTCTGTTGATCACAATCTTATTTGGTCATTTAAATGCTAATTACACTTCTAATCATACAACAGGGGGAAACGCAATCTGATATAGAGTAGACAATGATGTGCTGCGCTTTGTCTCAGATAGGAGCCTCTGTGATTCAGAATTACTGTTAAAAGAGTTAGGAAATGATATTTAGGATGTTATTATGATGTGTCTCCTTTATCAGACTAGACAATAACTAACTAACTAATCTATCTCTGTCCAACGCTATCTCACAACCAATTCATACGAATTTGTACGAGTGAATACAAGGTGGCAAATTAGTACGAATTCGTACGATTTGCCTAAACCCCAGTGATGGGCAGGTTTAGAGGCGGGGATATATCTATCATGTATTTAGAATCAGCTAAATGTGTATATATATATGTATTATACATATACATATACATATACATATACATATACATATATATATATGTATATATACACACACACACATACATTTAGCTGATACATTTAGCTTATTCTAAATATATGTAACCTAGACAATATGGCTATTAGAAATGTCGACCAAATTGACTACTCCACCCCCACTTTTCTGGGATGAGGGACCCTAACAATGATATTTTTTAACACAGGCGGTTCAAATAAATGAACTAGAAGCCAGAGTACAAAGTTGATAATTTATTAAAAATGACAGGCACAATCCTTCTCCACAGGTATGGTGGTTGAAATAATAACCTAATTGGTAACAATGTTGTTTAGCAGAGATTTCGAAGCTAAAAAAAAGAGAACAAACAAAAACCCCAAAAGAACCAAAAACAACCCATGCACAACAATTCAACTCAATTTAAGAAAACGTTAAACAAAAAAACAAAAAATGAAAACAATACTCAAAACGAATCAGGATTGATTAATTAAAGAAATACAATTAATTAAAGAAACAAACCGTGAATCCAGAATTCAAATTTGATTGAATTCAAATCTAACAAATTATGACGAAATTATATCAGAGAAGACAATGATAAATTTAATTGAGCTGACAAATTATAATTAAATTATATAAGAGAAGACAATGACAGATAGAACACTCGAAACAAATCAAACTCGAATCATAAATTGGAGAACACACCACATGGGAGGAAACAAAAATCCAAACCAGATAGAAGTCAAAACCAGTCAAACCTTACATAAAACACACAAACCTAAAGACCTCCCATACAGTGGTATACCAATAAATAAGACAGAAAGATTTCACAAAACGACTACCATAAACACAAAAATGAAAAGGGCATAATTATCCAATTAACGAAAGATAAAAAAAAAAATTAATCTCAATATTTCAGTGGAAAAGAAACGATGGCTACCACCCAAAGGAGGTTTTGAGACCTGAAATTAAAACCAATTCACACTTTTATTACACATAAGAATCAACATATTCTGACTTAAAACAACGTGTAAAAAATACTCACGTACTCGATACTCTATGGTTCACTTGGTTGACGGGGACATGACAGTCTCAATGAAAGGCAGAAGTGGGTTTTAACACAATCTGTTGCGTACAAACGTCCATAAACGCTGGCATTTAGACACGAGTGATCCTAAAATACACGTTCTAGATCTTTAGCCCAAACTTAAAGTCAATCATAAATAAACTTGACCATGCACTCACATCCAGCGGCCAAACCCACCCGCAGAGTTGCACGCACGCGGCGTTCTCAGACCAACATCAGCTCAGGAAAAATTCTAAAGCACATTTTCACGTAGCGAACCCAAACGCAGAGTGGCACGCACCTGCGTTCTCAGCTCAACAGGTCATCAGCGCAGGAATAAACCTAAAACACATTTGCGGGCATATTATACTAACAGATCTTCTATTAAGATCGACAACAAAAAAACTCTTTACTCACACTGATTTGTCAGGCACAGCAGTAACACGCAAGCAGTTCTTCCAACGCAGCAGTATAGGAGAACCCTCACACACTCACACTCACACTCACACTCACACTCACACTCACACTCACACTCACACTCACACACTCACACTCACACACTCACACTCACACTCACACACTCACACTCACACACTCGTACATTCATCGAGCAGAACGAGAACAAACGCTGTGTCCTTGGCGCCCACGAGACTTTAAATGCGGCCGGCCCTATCACATCACATGACCACTTAAAGGCATAGCATACTTATTCTGGTTACATATATGATAGATAGACAGACAGACAGACAGACAGACCCGATCTCACGACAATTCGTACATATTTTAAGAGGTGCCCATTTCGTATGAATTCGTACATATGACCTACCCCTGACCCCGCCCCTAAACCTGCCCATCACTGGGGTTTAGGCAAACCGCACGAATTCGTACGAGTGAGGTCGTACAAATTCGTACGAATTTGCCACCTTGTATTCACTCGTACAAATTCGTACAGCAAATTACAGGTGCTGTGAAATTTCTTCCATTGAACCCAAAGCCAATCCATATTGTTGGTTTGGGCTTATAATCAACCCTGTCATAGCCCTGTCACTGTAACATGTTTTCTGCTAGTGCCCGGAAGTTAAATTATTGCAGCACAGCCTTTAATATCACTTCAGCTCTGGTTGTCAGAAGTCAATACCAGTCCACTTATGGGCCACACTGCTCTCTAAAATCAAATAGTGCCACATTATTATCGTACACCGGAACACATTTAGAATCAAGGAAATAGACTGCATCGATTATATACCTCTGTGTCAACATAAAATGAATTATTATCACAAACTTATCCCTAGGGATAAAAATTATGACTTATTGCATTGTGCCTTTATCTGTTTTCACAGACTGCCCATCCATTGAGATTGAATCTCAGTGATTGACTCTTTGAACAGCCAGCAGTGCTTTTCATGATCAGCAACCAACCATTGTGCCATTTAGGCCTCCATGAGGACAGAAAAGCATAGGAATGACAATTTCTTTCACATGTCATGATAAAGCTGTTAACAGTCACTGAGTTCACATACTCTCATAGATGAGCCAGTCTCTTATAGATAGCCAGTCTCTTTGTCAAGACTTTGAAAAGCTTTGATATGTACTTCACCTTTATTCAAGACCATTCCATTAAACTTTAATCAATGTTAATGTCAATGTCAAGTTTATTTCTATAGCACAGTTTAAAACAACTTCGAGTTGACCAAAGTGCTTTACACTCCTAAAAGATATTATCAATTTCAAGTTTATGCACTACTAATCATTGCATAAACATCACACTGAATGACACAATCATCTCTATAGAATGAACTCTTAATTTTAAATGATCAAGAAACATAAGGAATATCAAGATAAAGAAGCATTCCTCACTTAGAGGAGAACCCTTTCTCTTTCAGCATGATTAAAAAATTAAACAATATATTATAATAGTTTAACTTTTTTAAAGTTTTACTTTATTTTATTTTTTTATTTCAGTGTAGAAATGTTAATTTGCCATTTATGTATGTATGCATGTATGTATTTATTTTTATTATTTTTTTACAAATAGCCTCTTTCCCCAATAATGCTGTCATTATACCTTTAGGGCAATCTTTTTAGATTACAACTGTCCCGTCCCCCCCCCCCCCCCCCCCCCCCCCTCCCCCCTCCCCTCCCCCCTCCTAAAAAGAAAATATTTTGTTTTAATTAACATTGGAAGTGTAAATGGGGTACAATTCTATGGGGTTAGAATTGTTGCATTATTCCAAATAAATAGATTGAGGTTCACAAACAAATGTAAAAGAGATTCACAAAAATGTATTTGCAAATAAAAATATTTACAAATGTGTTTTGTCACAAACACAACTCTGCTAGCATTTATTTGTGAATCACTTCTTGTGCATTTGTAAATCCCCTCACGCATCTTGGATTTTGAAACACTTTTAGCGTCGGCGTGCAGACAAATCCACAAATAAGTAATCCTGAATTTATCTTGATGGAAATATAAAGAAGCCTTAAACTCCAACAACCTTTTTTGTGAAAGAGGTGTTTTAACCACACAAACAGCTCAATTTGAATGAAGCGCCCATGCATAGATTACAGCTCCTTTCAAGGGTGCAAAATGAATCAGATTCAGTTCCCGCCGCGAGTGTAAAGCCCTACCGTGATTGGTTGTAGCGAGAATGTGCTACGATTGGTCAGCACATTGTGGCCGTTATCTGATTGGCTTGAGTAAACGGTGGGTGGGGTCTTCTTATTTGTGGATTTTTCCTCAAATTTTTCCACGAAGTGTTTCAAAATCTACAAGATGCGTGAGGGGATTTACAAATGCACAATAAGTGATTCACAATGTGTGCAGCGATTTACAAATGCACAGAAAGCGGTTCACAAATAAATGCAAATACATATCTTTTTTATTTGCAAATACACTGTATAAAAAAGTTGCTACCTTAAATTTTTAAGTACAATCCACTTGGTTGTTTAAGTCAATTCAACTTAAATTACATGAAACTGACTTAATAACAATTAGTTCAATCTTTTTAACTTATTAAAAAGTTGAAAATTGCTTAACTTATTTTGATGAGTTAAAGCAATGTAAAAACATATGTTGTCATAACTTATTGATCATATATTTTTTTACAGTGTACATCTTTGTGAAACTCTTTACATTTATTTGTGGATCTTAATCTATTTATTTGTGAATTTGATACTTTTTTGTGAATCTCTTTACATTTGTTTGTGAATCTCAATCTATTTATTGGGAATAATGCAACAATTCTAACCCCATACATTTCTACAAGGACAGCAACGTAACAGTTTGACAATCAGAAATGTAACTTATTGTAAGATTGTTAATAATGATCTGATATATCTTTATTAGGTGTCATTACCAAACATATCAGAATTTTTGCATTTAAATCAAGAAACAATTTTCCTTTTTTTTTATTGAAATAATGTAAAGGTTAATTGTCTGACAATTATCATGTTGTGTTAACTTCTTTTTTTTTTTTAAGTGAGACATTTCATGACCATGCATGTCCTTACCATCACGTCAAAATCTGATGTAATTAAGATCAATGTTTTGAAAAAAAAAATTGAGCAAGTTTCATTTTTTATATTTAATGAAGTTAAAACGGTTCCTAACAGAAGTAGAAACATATACAAGCACAGAAACAACAGCTCTATCACTGAAACACCGGCAACAAGCAGATGAGGACTACTGTTCACCAGGGACACGTATTCTGAACATGCAGACAAATACATGCTTGCAAGGCAACACAAGGAGAGAAAAGAGACCAAATGAGACAGGGAGATATGTGTTAGCATATTGAGCAGAGTTTTCAGTGTGGGTCAGTATAAAGTAGTTTTTGTTTTAGAAGTAAAACTAAAAGAGAAACCTCTTGAGGAATGATTGTTAGACAAATTGTTAGACAAATAACTTTTCATCAAAAGAGTGCATGATGAAAGTGCACACTTCAAAAAGCTTAATTTTGTAGCTTGCACACATCATTTAGGCCTTTTTCATTTTTTTTACTGCAAAGTCATCCAAAAACTTTGTGGTCTGGTCAAAACAGTAAAATCTTAAGTTGAACAAATATTAGTTGAAAGTATAAGGAATAACTTCATAGAAATGTTTTCTGAGACTTATCAACATCTATTATATTATATAATTGTGTGCCTGGTGACTTTGATACAATTCCTTGATTTATCTGATGGAAGATGAGAACCACAAGATCTACAACTCATCCCTTAACATGAACATCAGATTATATTCTGCAAATTAATTCCTCTATTATGTCACACATCAGAGAAAGACAGACATATATTTTGCTTCTCAAGTAAATGTATCTTGATTTAAGAATGTCATAGAAAAGAGAAAAGTCTTATGTATTAACTAACATGAACTAACAATGAGCAACATCTGTTCCTATATTAGTTAATATTTGTTACTGTTAATACAAATCTAGCTGTTCATTGTTTGTTCATATAAGTTCACAGCATTAACTAATGTTAAAAAATACAACCTTTTTATTTGAAAAATGTATTAGTAACTGTTGAAATTAATATTAACTAAGATTAATAAATGCTGTTAGTTCATGTTAACCAAGGTAGTTAAATAATGCTAACTAATGAACCTTATTGTGAAGTGTTACCTTTAAACTGTATCTCACTTAAAAAAGTTAGAAATTGTACATTGCTGACGCAAATCTTGTTTTGTTTTATTTTGTTTGGCCTAAAAATTCTTGGGTTTGTACGAAGAGTCTTTTGTCGATTTCTATTTTCGCTCCGTGCAGTATGGCGATGCTCACGAAGTGATTTCACGGCAGTAGCTCATTTCTGATTCATCTGATGATCTTATGAATTACCCCTTATTACCACACTCCCCACTCTCCCCCACTGGTCTTTAGTGGAATTCATCACAATACGTCCTAATCATGCTCAAATGCTGCTCAAACAGAGCTCAACGGACACTGCTAGGCCATCATGCCACACAGAGACTCTATGAGGGGAAATTCGGAAAGGAGATTGACTAGTAGGCCGTGGCCTTTACTTTCCTGGTGGGGGATTCAGGCTTCTCTGGGGCCTCAGTCCCAGGGTTCTCTGGCTTTGTCACACAGCTATCAGCCACTGCAATGCTAGGATCCAGAGAGAGAGAGAAAGAGTGGTTACTGAAGCAAAGCAGCAGAGAAAGACAGTGATACAGGCAGAGAGAGAGATATAGAAAAGAGAGAGAGAGAGAAAGAGTGCCTCATTTGTTCCTAATTCATTCCTCGGAGACAAAATCAGTGTGCTTCATTTGTCTCTTTAGGCCTGTGGATTGATTGCGAGAGAGATGCCAGGTCTTCAGTAGACTA
Organism: Meda fulgida; assembly: GCA_030578275.1. Lineage (NCBI taxonomy): Eukaryota > Metazoa > Chordata > Actinopteri > Cypriniformes > Leuciscidae > Meda > Meda fulgida. The sequence goes on from CM060633.1 coordinate 6,111,471, forward strand.
CTCCATCTTAGGTGTCATTCACTAGGACGACTGAAGCGGATTGACTCTTGACACAGATGAAAGGTGCGACTGGGTGCGTGTTAGAGCTACAGCAGAGCGCTTCGTTTTGACACTTATTGCAGCTGCACGCGGTGATTTACATTTACCGACAAACACAAGTGCTCCATTTACTGCTGGGTGGTAAATTCAGGATACTTGTGGGAAAACAAAAGCACTAAGTTAAATTATGATGATTTGAAAACCCCCGTATTTTTACTTCATAAATAATGACAGTCATGGCAAACAAAATAAATTACATTTAGGCAGGGAAAATAACACATCCTGAGTTAATCACAGAGGGACAGCAGAAGGAAGCAAACAAACAGCTAAAAGACCTACATGTGCTGTTATCCCAACAGCAAATGGCTGATGAAACTAAGGCATCCATTTAGTTTAAAACACATGAACTATTTTCATAATATACCTCCCAGAGGACTACTAAGAACTACTATACACACGTTCATAATTAATCTGAATAATGCATAATGAATAATTCATTCTAAAGTGAAGATCATGGTAACCCACTAGTAAAGTCATGTGTTACTACATCATTCTAAAGGAATTACTTATTTGTAAGTCTTCTAAAGTGAAAAGCATGATAACTCTAGTAATGACTGAAGTCAGTGTAAGCTTTTGAGGTTTTTTTTGTAAGGTTTTGGACAGTAATAACTCAAGTGTTACTACATCCTTCATATGAAGGTTAAGGGATTACTGGTCATTTGGATCAGTATCAGTGAAGATCATGGTAACCCACTAGTAATGACCAGCCCGTTCTCATCCCAAGGCGTCATACATGTGACGCCATATGACATTTCGTCGAAATCTTACGCACATGGCATCCTTTAGCGTCAATATGAGACGAAGAACCCACTGCGCCATACATGTGACGATCGTCGAAATCTGACGCACATGGCATCCTTTAGCTTCAATATGAGACGCAGATCCCAAGGCGTCATAACCGTAACTCTACCCCAGACCTAAACCTACCCATAACAGTGCGTGTTATATTGACGCTAAAGGGTGCCATGTGCGTATGATTTCGACGAAATGTCATATGGCGTCACCTATATGACGCCAAAGGATGAGAATGCGTTGTAATGACTCAAGTGTTACTAAATATGTTGTAAGCAATTACTATCCAAAACCATAAAAAAGCCTCAAAACTTCCGTCATTACTTGAAAGTTATCATGCTTTTCATGTTAAACAATTTCAAATAATTCCTTAAGAAGGATGTATTAACACTTGAGTCATTACTATGACTTTGTGCTGATTTTAGAAGAAATAATAATAAAGGGTTATACCAAAATGTGTAATACGTTTTGGTAACACTGTTTACCAACCCCCTAGATTATGCCCTAAAAATGAAATGTATTTTGAAAAGAAAATGAAAAGTCAGGAAACGAATTGCATGTCATTTAAGTGTCCTTGAATAACTGGATGGTTAGGATGCTTTGCACAGTTGAGCAGACCAGCGCTCTTCAGAGCATCAGATGCCTAGTTCTGCTTCCAAACCAAAATAATTCACAAAATAAAATGGCATGGATTTTGAGAGGGTCTCTCAAATGAGCATCATAATTTCATCACTGATGTAATTAAAAACTCAGGTGGATCCTGTGCCAGATTTCATGCACCCTCACACTGGTTTGCCAGGGCGATATTCCCATGAAGGACAAAAGCCAACACTCTCCTGCGAGGCATTAATTATCCTCTCAGAAGGACAGATTGCCACTAACTTTAATAATATTCATATTATAGTGCTTTTTCTGATCCAAGTGACTCAGTATGGGTTAAAAGTGATATTAGTACCTACGATTCAATGTTTTTGTGAAGCATGACTAAAGAAGTTGCTAATGTGACCCGCTCGGGAAGCAGTCAGGGTGTCCACGTCTCAATATGGGAGAGAAGAAAGACATATGTCCACACATTCATCTCCTTTAGTTCATATTTTTTATAAGAAGAGTGGCCACATTGGATTTTGGCCTGCTCATTGAGCATTTTAGGAAGGGTCTCAGAGGGAATACTTAGCTGGGAATGGGTTGCAAGTCCTGTGCAATATGTTCTGGCAGTTTTGGCTCAACAAATTAAAGTAGGAAAGATTTAGGGGCGGTTCCAAGGGAGGGGGGGGGGTGCCCCGTGTCAACAAGCTTAGCCCCCCCTCTGGCCCCCCTAAATTTGGAATCGTATAATCACACCAAACAACGTTGGGTACAATGCACAATTTGTCCTGTGGGTGGCAGTAATGGGAAAATTATTTGTTGTGCCGTAACTTTTATGTCAAGAGGAAATTACTTAAAGCGAGATCGCCCACTTTAGTCGAGAAGCAGCTTCACGTTCATCAGAGGTGAGATACACCAACATGAAGATACAAGTAACGAAAAATATTTACTTTCAGTCATGTTCATGTAGTGAGAAATAATATTAAACTATCCGCTGTTACTTATATTATACTTAATAAAACTACATATCAAGTAATCATGCGTCATGACTACTATGCAATCTTAGCAAAGAGTCAGCAGCTACCAGAGAACAGATATAACGTTAACACATTAAAGACATTTAGATTTCAATATTTAATGAAATGATCAATTTATTTATATCGTCTAGTTTTGCCCTACATATATTTCTTGCCTTTTTAGTGGGTGGTATGAAGCAGAAGTCTTTTATTAATTACAAATTATTTGTTAGTCACTCAATGATTGAGGTTTTATAAGTCCAGAATTTAGTTTTAAAGGAATAACCTTATCAAAATTGAAAATTCACTCAAATAATTTGAATGAAGAATTTGTTGATGTGTTTGCAAGGAACCACAACAACCGCACAATACAGATGAATACATGATAATGTTAGAGAAGATTATCATAAACACATTTTCAGATGACTGCCTTGATTTGTGGATATGTTTGTTCCCCTTCAGGGACTACCGCTGCGTGTAATCGCAGTGGGAACGCCCCCAGCGTAACGCGTCTGATGCATCAATGGAGAGATGGAGCGTCACAGCAAGTGACGTCATCGACCAGGAAGCTATAAATATCCCCTGAATACACAAGCGACAGCTTTTTTTTCTTCAGCAAGCGCTCTGTGTGTCTGAAACCTTTCGAATGTTTTTGTCTGTTCTGTCAGGAGTTTATCACTATATATATATATATATATATATATATATATATATATATTAAAAAAACAATATGAGCGAGCAGTATAGGAAGTGTGTTCCCCCTGTACACGATACATCACGGGTGGTTTCCTCTGAGAACTCTGCACTCGCGGCGATCGCTCTTCGAGGAGAGCGGTTTGCTGCGAGCTCCCCAAGGCTCGGGTCCCGCTTCTGTTGAGGCAAAGCGGGTCCCGCTTCTGTTGAGGTGCTTGTCTTGGGGTTCGCAGATGGATCTCACCGGCGACGTTGGGACGGGCCCTGCCCTATCTCAGCTTTCTCCAGCGGGATCCAGTGCCTCTCACCCGGCTCTGGAAGCACGCGCTGCGGCAGTTACTTCCGCCGGGTGGAGGCACATGATGATGTTGAATTGAGATTATCCAGTTCTGAGGAGCTGGATGTCGAAAGTGGTGCATCAGAGGAAACTAGTTTGTCACATTATACTGCAAATGAAGAAGGTTTGATGGATGTGTTATCTCGGGCTGTTGAAAAGCTCAGTATCGAGTGGCCAGCTGATAGACAGGAGTCTAAAAATAAAAGTAAACTAGATGATAGATTTCTGTCTGCACGACCTCAACCTTCTCGCCGATGCTTACCGTTCTTCCCAGATCTCCATGCTGAGGTTTCTAAACCTGGGTTAGACCGGTTTCAAGCAGAATTTACACAAATCAGTCCAATGCTCATGGTAACATTTTTGGTGCTAAATCTGCTGGTTATGTGACGATGCCAAAGGCAGAGGAGACGTTCGCGAGCTATCTCTCTCCCGCTTTGTCGTCTTCACTTAAAGCACCGGCCCTTCCATCTAGACCACTAAGAGGAAGAGAAAAAACAGGCGGCTGCTTTTCATAAGTTTATCCCTCTAAAAGTGCGTATCACTGGGGCTGCTGAACGAGGGCAGTCCCAGCTGTAGGGTTCATCTTCCAAAAGAGCACAGCAGAAGCGGATTGTCGCATCTCGTGCCCCCCCGCAGAGTAACTTGGGGGTCGAGGCGGGGCGCTCTCCGGCGCGGCTTTCTCGGGGCAGGTCTGATCTGAGGACAGTCATTGTCGCCAGGAAGGCCGCGTCAAAAAAGTCCTGACGGGCTGAACGTCAGGACTCTAAGGGTGGTCCCCATCGGGAAAGACTTGAGTTCACCGCACAAGAACACGGTGCCCTGTCTTTCTCGATGCCCTCAGGGGTCTGTTCTACTAACCCTGCCTATAAAGGGCGTAGAGAGACTCGGCGAGCGATTTCCCGAGGGACGCTCGCCCCCTCCGAGGAGGGTTGTGGAGTGCTCAGACCAGCTGTTTCCTGCCAGTATGTTACAGGGCGCTGTGTCTGTCACTCGGGATGTTCATCCAGACGCCAGCTTCGAGAGGCTGGTTCCCTTAGTAGAGTTCCTGGCGGAATGGGAAATGCTTCCCAATGTTTCTCAGTGGGTCCTGAATATTGTAAAGAACGGGCACGCTACTCAGTTCAGAACGCGTCCACCTCGGTTCAGAGGGGTTCTGCCCACTGTGGTGGGCCCGAGCTGGCTCTTGTATTAGATCAGGAGGTAAAAACTCTGCTGCAAAAAGGGGCTATAGAACGGGTTCCTCCACCCAGCAGGGAATTAGGATACTACAGCCGGTACTTCATCGTTCCGAAAAAAGATGGAGGGTTGCGTCCCATTCTAGATCTGCGTCTCTTAAATTGCACTGTAGGGAGGCTCAAGTTCAAGATGCTCACTCTCAAGCAGATCGTGTCACAAATCAGATCCGTGGACTGGTTTGTCACGATAGATCTAAAGGACACTTACTTCAATGTATCCATCCTCCCTCAACACAGGAAGTTCCTGAGGTTCGCTTTCGGGGGCGAAGCGTACCAATATCGGGTTCTTCCGTTCGGCCTAGCATTGTCACACCGCATGTTCACGAAATGTATGGATGCAGCTATAGCCCCGCTGAGGCTGCAGGGCATCCGTATTCTGAACTATATAGACGATTGGTTAATTCTAGCTCAATCGGAACAACAGGCGGTTCGGCATCGAGATGTCGTTCTTGCTCACATCAAGAGGTTGGGATTGAGGCTCAACGCCAAGAAGAGTGTTCTTTCTCCAATACAGAGAACCACTTTTCTCGTTGTAGTGTGGGATTCGACGACGATGCAGGCACAATTGTCACCTGCTCGTGTTGCTTCGATTCTCGCCGCAGTAGATCAAGTCAAGCTAGGCCGGTCATTCACCGTAAAATAGTTCCAGAGACTGTTAGGTCTCATGGCAGCTGCGTCCAACGTGATACCTTTTGGCCTCCTGCACATGAGACCGTTACAGTGGTGGCTCAGAACCAAAGGATTCTCCCCGAGGGGAAATCCGCTTCGCCTGATCATAAGTTTGCGACGATGTCATCGCGCCCTGGTTATGTGGAAAGATCCTTGGTTTCTGTCCCAAGGCCCTGTGTTAGGAGCTCCTTGTCCTCGCGTTATGCTAACGACAGATGCCTCTCTCACAGGTTGGGGGGCGATCATGAGTGAGGGTCTGTGGGAGGACCATCATCGTCTATGGCACATAAATTGTCTAGTGATGTTGGCAGTGTTTCAGGCCCTGAAACATTTCCTCCCAGACCATGTTCTTGTCCGGACAGACAACACATCGGTGATCTCTTATATCAACCATCAGGGGGGTCTGCGTCTCCCACTTTACAAGCTGGCACGTCAGATCCTTCTATGGTCCCAGGGGAAAATTCTTTCTCTGAGAGCTATTTATCTCCCGGGGTATTTAATCAGGGGGCAGACATCCTGTCGAGGCAGGGGCCGAGGCCCGGGGAATGGAGTCTTCACCCCGAGGTGGTGGAGCTCCTATGGGATCATTTCGGTCGTGCCGAGGTAGACCTATTTGCGTCCCGAGAGACATCACACTGTCCACTGTGGTTCTCTCTCAGCCATCCAGCCCCACTGGGGTTGGACGCGATGGTACATCCATCGCCGAGGTCACGTTTGTACGCATTTCCCCCGATCGCTCTGCTCCCAGGAGTTCTGGGAGGGTTCGCCGGGATGGGCTCATTCTTTGCTAATAGCCCCGTTCTGGCCCGCTCGAGTATGGTTTGCGGACCTAATGTCTCTCCTCGACGGCTCTCCCTGGAGATACCGATCAGGAGAGACCTACTCTCTCAGGCGAACGGGTCGATCTTTCACCCCGCCAAGAACTATGGAGACTGTGGGCTTGGCCTTGGCCCAGCTCATAGATTCTGGTCTCTCGACTGAGGTCGTTGAGACCATCCTCCAATCCAGAGCTCCCTCCATGAGGAAGTTATATGCCGCGAGGTGGAAACTTTTCACCTCTTGGTGTGAAGAGTGCCAGCAGGACCCAGTTAACTGCCCGGTTGGTACAGTGCTGGATTTCCTGCAGGACCGTCTCTCCACAGGGTTATCCCACTCCACACTGAAGGTGTACGTGGCGGCCTTAGCTGCTTACCACACCCCTTCAAGAGGAGGTTCCCTCGGGAGACACCCACTTATATCTCGCTTCCTTCGTGGCGCCATGAGGCCGAGGCCTGCAGTTCGCACGAGGGTACCAGCTTGGGATCTGGCCATCGTCTTAGAAGGTCTCTCCCTAGCTCCTTTTGAGCCCATCGAGGAAGTTTCGGAAAAGTTTCTTACATTAAAGACTATCCTTCTTCTCGCTATCTCATCTCTAAAAAGAATTGGAGATATTCAAGCATTTTCAGTGGCTCCCTCGTGCCTGGAATTTGCTCCTGGTATGGTTAAGGCCTTTCTCTGTCTGAGACCAGGTTATGTTCCTAAGGTTCCAACTACTTCTGTTAGACCTATAGTTCTGCACGCTTTCTGTCCTCCGCCTTTTCTGACATCAGACCAGAAACTTAATTTGCTGTGCCCAATTAGGGCTTTAGATGCTTATGTCCACAGAGCTGGCCTGTGGAGGAGATCGGAACAACAGTTTGTCTAGTTTGGGTCACCTAGGAAAGGGTGTCCTGCATCTAAGCAAAGGATGAGTAAGTGGGTGGTCGAGGCCATCTCGCTTGCTTACGGTTCGGCCCATCAGCCTTCACCTTTGGCTGTAAGGGCTCATTCCACCAGGAGTATGGCTGCCTCTACAGATCTTATTTTCAGGAGTTTCTCTTCAGGACGTTTGTGATGCGGCAGGCTGGTCCTCACCGCACACTTTCGTTCGATTTTATTCCCTCGATCTTAGCTCCACTCCCGGGGCTCAGGTTCTCTCGTCGGTTTTTGTCTCCTAATGACACACGACGGGGATTTGGTCGTATGGGGATGTGGGTATTGCGTTCCCACTGCGATTACACGCAGCGGTAGTCCCTGAAGGGGAACATCCCGGGTTACGTATGTAACCCTAGTTCCCCGAAGGGACGGACGTTGCGTGTCCTGCCATACTCCCGGCATCCCCTTGTTTTTTTTTCTAAACGTGTCATAGTTTACAGATGTAAAAAGTGCCTAGATGTGCTTAGATGCTAAAAATTGTGTTATCATTATTGATCATTATATCACACTACAATAGAAAATTACTTGTCAAATAAATGAAACATTATGAAACATTAATTTGAGTTTCAATTGTTTTATTAGCTTCTGTTTACACCTGGCCATTCATGCGTTTCCTCAGATCGGGTAGCTATCTAAAACGATTCCATTTACACCTGGTCACATAAATGTGTTTTTGCAAAGTGGAAATAAATCCGATCTTCAATTCCTGAGCTATATACAGATTTAATGGAGTTCACATCACCGAAAGCAACAGATATGAGCTGCATTTTATCGATCATCAGCTAAATTTTCTGAATCAAATTCCGCAATTCGAGAGAGCGGCAACAGCCCTGGTAAGATCATTTCGGTTCTTTATTTTTAATGAAGAATGTGTGTTAAGCGTCTGCGACTTACTTTCACTTTGATTTGCGATAGTTTGCAGATTGCAGTGATGCATGTCATGGTGAAAAATGACTTGAATTAATACTGAAAATAGGTTAAAATGAATGTTAAAGGTGTGCCCCTAAAAGCACAAGTGGCCCCTGCCTGGCCCCCCAGTTATTGTGGTCTAGAACCGCCACTGCCTGGACCACATCAGGTCAAAAGTCAGTGTTAAATGGTGCACATATTGCTGATTGATTCACCATCTGCTGTCAATACTATTTTAATCATATCATTTGAATACTGTAAGAATGTAAGATATTGCTAATCTGCATACAGAAGATAAATGGATACATCTACTGATAAGATCGTTGGCTGCAAGCACTGAAAATTTTTTTTTTTTATATCTAAACATAATATTTTTTTGAGCAGAAACCTATAAATAAATTTGGTTGGATTTAGTGTTTATTTTTAAAATAATAATAATATAAAGTATTTGTATCTTATAAATATATCTAGTTAAGTACGTTTATCTTGTTTTTTTAATTGACATTTTTTTATAAAATAAATAGTATAGTATTTATCTACGTACTTATGTACATTTTCATATTGTATAAAAGTATATCAAATATGAATAAATTTAATATTATTAGATGTAATTTTGCAGATTGTTTCTGTAATTTTGTTTCTGTCTCCTCAGCACTCTACGATTACTCAAGATCACTTGTAGAGATACGACAATTTTTAAGAACTTCTCCAGTAACGATGCTTTTGGGAGCTAATGAAGATTTTGCTTTTGAAGATAATTTGTACAGTAGTTTATTTAACAATGACCTTCTCAACCATAAATACTGTTAATCACTGTAGATCATCAAGGCCAAAGTTTGCAGTCTTTCCAAGTTCCTATGTAGCCTTGAGTTTTGTGAAGTGTGCGCTTAAAAACCGCCGACTGTCAAGTGTTCTGTTTATCTGTCATGCTTTGGGATTTGACAGGCTCTGGTGCTAATCTGATGTGCCTCCTGCAATCAGCCCTGATTGAAACACCTGTCTCTCAAACCAAGAAATGGACAAATCAGGTCTACATAGCAATCAGGAAGCCTCTTTAACAAATAGGTAACAAGCTCTTAAGCAATCAAGTGCATCCACTAACAGCAAAATAAGAGATGCATTCATAAATGCTTCTTTCTTCAATATTTTAAGTGTGATGACCCCAAAGTATCAAAGGTATTTCTGTCAGTAGCCCAGCAAGATGATATGATGAGTAATATGCCTATCCCTTCAGAGACAAACGCTGAAGTCTTAAATGTTCACTCTAGCTGGGTCGCTGGCAATTCTGGAGTGTAAATCTTCTTAGTGACAATGACAGGCTCTGCATTATTGTTTCAAACTTCTCTTTTTTCAACCCTCAAAAGCAATTTGCATTAATAAAAGTTCATTAAGGTTATCCACAAATAATTTAAAATGCATTTGTGCTGCTTTGTTAAATAGTAAATGTGATGTATGGATCCACAGATTTAGCCTGTTGAATGGAACTTAGTCAATTTCAAGTAGGACTGGGCGACACATCAAATATTAGCAATATTAAAAAATTAAAAAGGTAATTGGGACTGTTTGTTTTGTCACACAATTCTGACAATTTTCTCTCAATTACAAGTTTATATCTCGCAAGTCTGTTACTTTTAATTTTGCTGCCTTCTAATTATAGTAATTTTGCTACTTTTAAGTGATTTTTAAATGTTCCTTTTGTGTTTATTTAGTAAAAAGCAGTAAAAGGTCACTATAACTTGATTATCATTACTGCTGATTTTGAACAAAATTGTAATGTTCCTTGTAACAATAGCTTTTCTTTCCTGATCAGATCTTTTTCATGGGAGGCTAAAAGAAAATCTCATCTTTTTATTTTTTTATTGAGATACATTTTTGCTATATTGCCCAGCCCTGTTTCCAAGTCAAAACTGAAATATAGACAAAAAACATATGATTAGAAAAATTCCCAAAATTCATTTAAAGTACAAGTCCTAATGTACATTTTATTTTTATTTATAATGATTATATAATTGTATTATCATTTATTTATTTATTATAAACCAGGATTGCAGCTGCATGTCTGTGGATTTAGACACCAGGAACAGAATTGTTTGCATTTTGCTTTGTGATTTCACTGAAATCCAGCAAATGAAATACGACTTCTACTTGATGCTTCCCCTGTGTTACTGTATAGATTCCTGCAGCAGTGCAAAGCTATTTTATTAAGTGGTGGGGACAAAATTGGCCATTGCAAAAAGTGCCCACAATCAATGTTGCCTGTGAGGGAAGTACTTACAGATCGTTGTCTGTTTCTGTACGGGGCTTCTTTCCTCTCCTGTACACCATACATATTGTGACCACCACTCCTACAATCAGACCGCCAACCAACACCACTCCCAAGACGCCAAATATACCGCCAGGAGGACCCTGTGGCATTGGCTTTTCTGCAGGAGAACAGAAAAAGAGAGAATTGTGAATCATCTCAATTAGTGCTTAATTTATCCCATCAGAAATAAACCATTTCAATCACAAAAATTAGAAGTTCCATGCTGACACAGCACAAGCTGACCACAGATAATGAAAACATCACGGTGTTTACACTGCAGCATGAAGAAAACGCAGGGTGGAATTCTCTGTTTACTTCTTTTACTCAAATACATAATTTACTAAAACAATTAGGCCTGGAATTGACAACATATCCACAATGAAAGCAGCATACAAGTCTATGTTATAAAAGGCATGGTACTTGAGGTTAGAACTCAAAGAAGATGATGGCAGTGTTAGAAGCACAACACTGAAGGAAGTATAGCGACAGAGATTTTCTTCCGTATTTTGACGTGTATCCGAGTCTATTTGAAAGAGAAACAATGAGCAAGGACTTGATTCTATGCAATTTAATATGTGAATGTTGCACTCAAAAATGTATTCTTCATAAAGTCATGGAACAACATGAGGGTGAGCAAATTATGACAACTATACCGGTTATCCATACAAAGTAAAGCAGGCAGCAACAGAACGCTACAAAAATAAACGCCTTTTACAAACATTTACAGTTTTATGTGTGCAAGGCAAGATGAATAACACTTTAAAACATCATTGTCTCAAAGGTTGCGAGAGACTACGTTCTCACAACCTTAGAGACTGAGAGCAAATATGTGTGAATTTCAGTCAATGCTGTTGAGCTGCGAAGGTAAAAAGGTTTCTTCTGTAATCCTTGCATCAGAGCTGAAAGCAGCAGTTCCCTTTGTATTCAGCGGACAAAACACAAAAGCTATACTGCAGTGCAGTGATCTCCACAGGCTAATAAAATTAGCTTCTTGCTAGATTGGACCGTTGTTATGAGAATGCAGTCAACCAACCACATAAATCTTGTATAAGATCTGCTAAAAGAATCATGTTGTTTATGAATTTTTATTTTTAGCATGTAGGCTCAGTAAAAGTGCATGAACTTAGCTGCACCCCTTGATGGGACTGTACTTTTAGATCTTACTATTTATGCAAAAATGCCAGCAAAAACAATCAGACACAATGCATTCCAGAAAATACACACTCTCATGTGACCCAACTGAGCAGCTGTTTGTGGGTGTTAAGCACTGTTTTTTTTTTTGGCAGAATATTGGGGCAAATATGTTATGAAGACTGCGGTCTGTTTCTGACTTTATGATTCGCCTCTAGTTTGTGTCAAAAACAGCCAATGTTGGCAGCAAATGTCAACATTTTACTGTCAAGTAGCGGTGCAGTGTGATTGATATCCAGCAGGGGGTGAGAGTGTTCACAGTGGCACCATATGTGCTACAGTCAATCACGTCATAATTTGTCTACATAGACTAGACTACGATCCAAATTATGTTCAGACGTGCAAAACTTAGATTTAATCACTAAATACAGGAGATGACAGAATGATTGTAGACAGGAACCAGGCCAAGAAATGTAATATAACAACACAATGAGCGAAAGAAAAGCTCTTTGTGGCTGGGGTGATATATTTCTATCGCTCGTGTCATAAATAACTTTTAATTCTTGCTGTTTAATGGCATTCTGGCTTGTTTTGCAAGAATTTGTGTGCTTCCATGGCTTTCTGGGTGATTGTGCTGCCATATACTGAGTGCTGAGTGTAATCAATTTGGTTGTTGGATTGATTTACATACAAGTGCTTTTGCAGCCAGGGAAATTGTATTGCTCAGTGGTTGATCTTTCATAGTTCAAAAGACTTCATGGAGGTTTCAGGTACAATTCGCTGAAATATCAGATTTCTCACTGTTTCTTCATTTTATTAAGAGAACGAACACTGAACAAAGGGAACTAAGGGCTTAAAGTCCCCCTGTAGTCAATAATGCAATCCCTTAAAACTCATCTTTGATCACCAAAATTATATATTAAAACGTTTTTTTTCCTTGAAAACAGTTTCTTCATGCCTTAAAATAGCTTGAATTTAACTCTACAGCCTTGCCTCATTTAGTATATATGTAGATATGCAAATTAGGCCCGTTTCCACTCATGCGCACCAGCTCAGAGATCCACTCGTTGACGATCACACGTTGACGTGATTGGTTACAAGTTGGTTTGTGACGTCAGAAACACCAGTGATTTCAAATCTCATTTTTTAAACTGTCTTTGGTTCACACCCAAAATGCCGATGTCGAGTAAATTAATGGCCAAAGCACATAAAAAAGGTTATTCGTTTTTATTTGAAAACGGTGTCGTCTAAACGCCCCCTAGAACACAGGCAAACGGGAACAGGGAAAACCAAATTAAAACACAATCAAACTGAACAGAACTAAACATAACCCTAACACACGCAGAAAGAGATTATAGAGCAGGGGTTCTCAACTCTGGCCCTCCAGGTCCACTTTAGCTCCAACCTTGATCAAATATACTTGCCTGTACCTTTTTAGTAAGCCTGAAGACCTTGATTAGCTTGTTCAAGTGTGTTTGATTAGGGCTGGATCAAAACACTACATGAAAGTGGAGCTCGAGGGCCAGAGCTGAGAGCCCCTGGTATAGAGCTTTAAAATGAAAATAGTTGTCTCGAGAAGAATTTGATGAAAAACTGGAGTTTGTAATGTGATCTCTGACTTTTGATTTGTCATTTGGTATCTTGGCAAATCTGAGCAGAGTTTGAAGCATTATTGAGATCTCTTCTGAAACTATAGAGTAGGGTTCCTCAAATTGTGTCCTGGAGGGCCACTGCCCTGCAGAGTTTAGTTCCAACCCTAATCAAACTCACACTTGTCAAGTCTTCAGACTTACTAGAAAATTGCAGATAGGCGAGTTCAATCATAGTTTGAGCTAAATAATGGATTTGAGGCATCCTGCTGTAGAGGAGAAACATTTGGGATTTTTTTTTTTTTTTTAGTCTGCATTTTCTTTGAATACTATTGCTTTCTAGAAGAAACAATGGACAAGTTCTAACTCTATTGGTTTTAAATGTAAGACTGCTGTTAAAGTGAATTTTTCTTTGCAAGTCTAGCGACTAATTCTGGGGTTCAAGCCAAGAAAGACATTTGGATCTGATATTACGTGTCTAGAAAAAAAGTTTTTATTCCCTTTCAACAAGTAATTGGCATGTCCCAAATATATGATATGAAATATAGATATTATGTAATATAATTATATGACTATCATTGTTGCTAACAAAGGGTGGATCTGTCCTTGGATGAATCAGTATTTTTCATTAAACTCTAATCCTCAATCACTGGCAGATCCAAGATTATGAACACAGATTTATAAAGTTTCACACTTGCCCAAAAATGAGCATGCATACTCGCTGATTCAATAGTACTGGAAAGGCAGGCCGAAAACAGAATAATGCATTCTCATGAATCTTTAACCGCCGAGTACTCCATCAAACATCAAGGCACAATGACTTCCAGAGATCCCGAATTGAATGGCAGAGCTGCATTAGGATTCCATCCTCAAACAGAGTCTGCCAACCTCAATAGGGCAAACCTGGGGCAGAATCAATGACTGCTCCCCTAGTGCTGTGAGAATCTCTAAACACTTTCAAGACTCTATGTGTAAGACTCCTATCTATAACCCCCATGATGTCTTCATTATTATCTGACATGACTGCCTCTTCTGACAGGACGAGGGATCTGTCCCAGGGGTGTTTTTCCCCACAACAGCCTCTGATCGCTTGGTTAACTCTCTCTAGAACACAATGATGGACATTCGGAGCACCACTTCACATAACATCAAACAATGGCAGCACAAGCCCCCAAACCCGAAAACCGCCCCACACTGGCGCACACTTTGTACTTGATACTCAGCGCGGACAGTGTAAGCAATTACATGTCACTGCTTTTGGGGCCCGCGCTGACCTCAGACGCTGTGCTTCCTGCTGGCTACTTAAAAGTCATGTTGTCTGAAACCTCCATTGGAGGGAAAAATGCTTGCCACTCTCCGCAAATATGCGACACTTCAGTGTCCTTCAGATATTTTTTACAGCATTGGAGCCAGAAATCATTTATTTCATTTATGAGACCTACTAATTCAACTTAAAGTTCAACTTAAGGTTCAGCTGTTGCTTTACATTTCTAAGTACAATCAAGTTGGCTGTAAGTGATCTAAACTTTTTTTTTTTTTTATTGGGCCTAATTGGATATTTTAGAGCTTAAAAAAAGTAAGCTGAAAATGGTTAAATTATTTTGATGAGTTAAAGTAATGGAGTAAGCTGCTGCCATTTTGCGACAATTGTTTTGTACACTAATAGATAAGATAACAAACAGGTACGATTTTAAAACAATTTTCATCTCAAATCAATATGTCTCAGCCCCATAATTATTTATGGTGAAATACCATGTAATAAGTGGTATGACTGTACCATATCCCTTAAATGTCAGTCTAGTTTGAACTTTCTTTCAGCAACCGCTTTCTCAGTGAAAGCTTTGCGTTGAAAGAGCTTATAAAATATTTCGACTTAGATCAAAATTTAATGTCTAGTTATTTACTTATGTGACAAGACGTGTAATAAGCGGGATAATGTACATCCAGCCGATTGTTATCGCATAATAAACCCCTTCAGAGTGATGCAAGACCATGTTCACCCTGTCTGGGTTTATCCTGTGATAACAACCAGCTGGATGTACATTATCGGTTTCACTTCATTTGGATGGTCCCTTTAACACATTCTGTTGACTGTAAGTAACGTTGCACCTACATGTCTACTAACTCTCATTAGAGTGTTCGTAGAGTATTAGTGGACTGGTAGGGTTAGGGTTAGAATAAGTTGACATGTAGTTGCATAGTTACTTTTAGTCAGTAGACTGTCTGTTGGAGGACCATCACAATAAAGAGTTATCAGATATTAAACAGACAGTACACTAATACTCTAATGAGAGTTAGCTGACATGTAGTTGCAAAGTTATTATAGTCAACAGAATGTTCAAAAGGGACCATCAAAATAAAGTGTTACCACATTATCCCTTACGTATGTTGTCATGACTTAGTAATGATGTCATATTTTACAGTGTAGATATGTTAGATAAACTATTACATAATATTAACTTATTATGAAAAATAGCTAGTTTTAAACATATCAAATGTCTTTATTCCCCTTTAAAATGACGATTTTGGTCTGTCCTTCAGAAGTCTTGATGTTCTCAACAGTAACAACTAAAACCATAAAACAGTCAAAATCATAATTATATATCTGCTGAATGCTTGATTCTGATGGGTCGCAATTGGATGGCATTATTTATCAGGGGAACTTGGACCCTTTCAACAGCATTTTTGACAAACCTCAAATGAAGTTTTAGAGAAAAAAAAATATATATTTTTGTTCACTGGTCTTTTGTGTGTGTGTCTGTGTGTGTGTGTGTGTGTGTGTGTGTGTGTGTGTGTGTGCGTGTGCGTGTGTGTGTGCATGTGTGTGTGTGTGTGTGTGTGTGTGTGTGTGTGTGTGTGTGTGTGTGTGTGTGTGTGTGTGTGTGTGTGTGTTTAAATAAATTACTTGAGTTTTGCATTTTTGTTTCCTATTCAAAATGGCACTTGATTCGCCCAATCTGCAGATTATTTTAAGGCAACATTCTGAGAAAAAGGGGCATAAAAGATACAGTAAGGAAAGAGCAAGAGTTTTATTCAACTAGTTGCCCTTTGGGCCTCCTTTTCATTGCCTCAATGCAGCAGCCAGACATAATTTTGTGTTACATACCACAACACACACAATGAAGAAAAGATTAAAAATGCAGTTTTCCTGTTTAGGAACCTCAGATACACTGTGGATACTGTGATTTTCTCTGATTCTCTGCTAAAATAGAGTGGTGCAGGGATGATGCCAAAACCCGCCACTGGTTCCCCCGAGAAGGGTTTTTATAATGGGGTATTTAAATGTATTAGTAAAATAAGATCGATGCCAGTCATAAGTTGACGAGACTTGGGCGTTTTGTTCTACAACGTATCTGCACACACTCACACCTCAAAAATTCTTATCAAGTTACTTATTGTATTATATCTATAATAAAACTTTTTTTTTTTTATAAACATAACAGCTTCAAAATTTGCGTTTTCGATATGGGTGTGTGTCTTCCAGGTTTTGACGTCACGACTGCAGCACTCTGACTCTATACTGGGAGTGTCTCACCGAGTAGCCAATCAGAACATTTAAAATCAAAATCTTGTGGGATGATCAAATTAATTTATGATGGATTACCAATACAAAACAAAATAACATGCAAAAAAAACTTAAAATTCTCTCTTGTTTTTCTCTTTGCAAAGTATTATTCAATGAACAATGCAAAAAGCACTTTAATGTCATCAAATGATTTCATTTATATTGGATGTAAATTAAAACATTATTATATAAGGTATTTAGACTTGTTATCATTAAGCTTGTTTTAAGAATAAATTGCACTCAGTATTGTTAGTCATTACTCTTTGCAGTTAAACACTACTTGCAAAGTTTTCCTCCTTTCACAAAATAAACTTTTCACTTTAAAGAGAGAGAGAGAGAGAGAGAAAGATAAAATCAAAAAGTCTAATTGTGTAAAGAGTTGTATGGTCCTGAAAAGGCTGAAATGACTCTGTCATCCTGGGGACAGATGGAGAAAGGCTTTGTTATGGCAATTCTTATTAATTACCTTGTTCAACACCTAGCTCTATAAGGGATGGAAAAATCGATCCAGTTCTCAAAATGTAAAGCTAAGCATACAAAGGGAAATTCAATTAGCCCCTGCAGGATGGTGTTACAGTGGCAAAGCCATGCATGGAAGATTCAATTAAACTTCGGGACACATTGCTGGGAGAGGGAACGCATGATATATTGCAACATCTTTTAGACTCAACTTTTCCATTAAAGTTTAAGGTATGATGTTTTTGATTAATACCTGAGGATCTGGATTACGGAACACCTGTGCTTCAGGTTTAAAGATGCGAGATATTAAAAAGATGATTTTTCTTTCTCATGGGATTTCCTGCTTCAGATAAGGCGAGACATCCCATAAAAGACTTAGTGACATGTTGCTAATATTCTCCAACTCAAAAATACATTAACAATGAAATTTATACATACAATGATGTCTTCTATGATGAGCAGGATGATTATGTGCAACCAAAGCATGTTGCTCCCTAAAAACGTAATATTATTTCTGAATTATTTCTTAACATTTGTAAAAATAATAATAATAATAATAATAATAATAATAAGCTTTGTATTTTGAAAAGTGTATATATATATATATATTAATATATATAATAATGATGAAGATGTGCACATTAATTTCTTTTCTTTTCTTTTTTATTAATACAATAGTTTAAAAGTTTTTTTAGATTCAATCTTAACCAAATTGAATTCAAAGAGAACTAAAACTTAGAACTAATAATGTGTGTTTTAACCTGGAAATTTATATGAATATTCCCTTTTTTTATCCCATTATCTTATGTAACTGATCCAGGAAGGAAAAACCACACATTTAATATCTCCAATATTCTCTGAGACAGCAATGAGATACATATAGAGCAACTGGAGGTTTTTGCTGAGACTTTCCTAATGGAAAGATACCAAAGTCTCGGGGTCCGTTTACACGACACTGTTTTCTACTTAAAAAGTGTATGCATTTGTATGCATTTTGAGCGTTTTATCACAACAACGGCCTTTTGGGGCCTGAAAACGCAAACTTTTGAAAACGGGATTCAAAGTGCACGTTTTTGAAAAAGATAGCGTTATCGTTCCCGTGTAAACATGTTTAACGTGTCTTTATAAAGTGACATCGCTAACTACTGGCCTGGCAGCATAATACGGCGTTTTTTGTCGTTTTTGCGGATCTGTGTGAATAACAAACGGATCGTTTTGACAACGGTGTCGTCTTTATGAGAAAGAAAAACGCTTCAGTTTTTAGTACATCGTTGTCGTGTAAACGTACCCTTAAAGCAAAAGATTGAAAGACCATGAGATTTATATAGGGCCTATGAACTGAAACTCCATGTCAGCAATCATTTAAACTTCTAAGGAGAAACACGGTGGATTCTTAAATAAAACAGCTGAGAACTCCATCAAGTCTTCACATCTATAAAATCTCTGAGCAATAAAGCTTTCCTCTGGGATGGCACATCGGACTTAACTTGTCTAATAAGCACACAACCTGAATCTTTAGTGTCAGCCATCTAGAGACAGATACATACAGTTCACAGCAGCAGAAATGACACTGCAAACCCTTTAAGGCCAAACCCCAGGGACTCAATATTATTCTTTAGTTGTTGTGATAGCATGCGGTATAAAGGGCATTGAATTATGTTGGAGTTAAATAATGGCCTATCAGTGCAACTGCATTACAGACAACAGGCTATTTTCTGCTGTAAGAGCACAAGGCCTGCCCAGAGCTGTGATCAATAGGTTTGTAATGCGCTATAAACTTTCAACAGGCGGCTGAGCTGGCAAGCAAGTGCAATGGTCTCCCACCCGTCTCCAAAGCATGACAGCCTGTTTGTCGATCATAAAAGAAGAATCACAGGGGCCGTATTTGACAGCCTTTCTGCTATGATTGCTGAGTTATGGGCATTCGGTGAGCAAACTAATTGAAAATTCTATTTGTTTTGACATTTGTAGCCATGAGACAACAATAGAAAGTCCATTTGGGGGGATCATAACTGAGTTACCACAAGAGAGGATCTGAAGAACTTTTATGGCACTACTGGAACACTCTTCACAATTCTTCCACACTCTTAAAGTTCTATTAAACCTTTATGGTTTAATGTGAATAAATGTTCTATTGGGTATAGCGCCCTATAAAATATGTAAAATTCTCTGTTGTCTTTTTTTCCGTTTTAACATTTCTGGATTCTGTTTGATGGTTTAATTAAATGTTAATAATCAAAATGGATTTTTAATCAATTTAATTTATTTTAACAATTAAATGTATTAAAAGTTTTACAATAACAATACAATTTATATAAAAAAATATAGATATATTTAAGAAAAAATAAAACCATAACCAATAAAAATGACAAAAACAATCAACAAAAAAAATCAACTTTAAAAATATTTTACAGAAAAAATAATACTATCTCAGTGATACTAAAATAAACTGGTTCACTAAAATGTAGATCTGAATTGATTTTTGAAATCATCTGATTGATCTTGGATTTGACCTTAATAGAGGGAATAAAATGGGTAAGGCTTTAAGGACAGGGACAAGTAATGTCCCAATGAGGCAGCATCCATTTATGATTTTAACAAATACAATCATATACACTGAATATGTTATTATACTGTTTTATAATATACTACAATACACTGATGTGCAAATGGTATCTGGCACTGTTTCACTTAGAAATACTTGTTTTTTAGTTGTTGTTTTGATTTTTACTGATTGTGTGTTGTCATGTAATACAAATGTATTATCCAAAACAGTGGTAATCGAAATTAATATATGGAGCTTTTAAAATGTATTCAAATGAAATTTGAACAATTCCTTTCATTGTTTGGCATACATAGTGAGTAATAAACAAAGTTTAAATTAAAACATGGATGGGAAATTGTGTGATATTTGTTAAAAAAAAAAAAAATTAAATGTGCACATGCTATTCATTTTGTTGCTATTACATTAATTGAGTAGTATATTCTTCAATGTTAACATATTTCTGTCATCATTTTTTCAAGATTTTTTTATTTTTTAATTATCAAACCTTTATTTCGGCGTTTGGTTGTAGTGAAGACCTTTGATTTCTCTGTATCTGACGATAGTTTTGTCAATGGTGAAATGCTCACAATGCTCAGTGGTCTCTCATAGCAGCTCTGGAGGTAAAGTTTGTGGGTTCATGTCCTCATATAGTGAGACGGCTCATATCATGTAGCAAACCAAACTGTGCCGCTCATTCACTCCGAGACATGTGGAACATGCAGACTTCATATATAAACTGCAGTTTTTTTTTCAGGTTAAAGGGATAGTTCACCCAAAAATGGAAATTCTGTCAGTATTTACTCACCCTCATGTTGTTCCAACACTGTAAGACCTTCATTCATCTTCGGAACACGAATTAAGATATTTTTGATGAAATCTGAGAGCTGGATCACTCCTCCATACTAGTCCTTAGGCTTCTTTAGGAATTGAAACTTGCCGGCCTCGAAAAGTTATTAAAAACATCGTTAAAATAGTCCAAGTGACTACAGTGGCTCAATCTTAAGTTTATCAAGAATACTTTTTGTAAAAAAAATAATAAAATAACGACTTTATTTCAACTATTCATTTCCTTCTGAGTCAGTTAAACTAGTGTAACAGCGTAAGCTTCTGTTGTTGTTCGTCACACGCATCACACACATGACCAGCGTAGACCAATAGTGAGCCTACGTGTGACGTAGCTCTACGCAAACATACTAGTTTAACTGACTAGAGGCCCACGAGAAGGAAATTAATAGTTTGTTTTTGCGCACAAAAAGTATTCTCGTCGCTTGATAAACTTAAGATTGAGCCACTGTAGTCACTTGGACTATTTTAACAATGTTTTTAATAACTTTTCGAGGCCGGCAAGTTTCAATCCTTGAAGAAGCCTATGGACTAGTGTGGAGGAGTGATCCAGCTCTCAGATTTAATCAAAAATATCTTAATTCGTGTTGTGAAGATGAACGAAGGTCTTAAGGGGTCGGAACAACATGAGGGTGAGTAAATACTGACAGAATTTTCATTTTTGGGTGAACTATCCCTTTAATACTCACAGACACTAATTCATAATGGCAATTTGTTTTCTACATCGCCCTAGGCTTTAACAATATTCCCAGCCTGTGCTTTAGAGACACATTTAAGCTACCAAAAGATTAAAAAAGAGAGTATATATTAGAACTTATGTACCCAGTATCATTGTATTGAAGACAAATAAAAGAAATGCCAGTCTCAGAGGGTGAAAAAGTGTCATTGATTTTCAATGAGAGCAGAGAGTTCACCCATATACAGTATAGACCTTGGCGTCCCTGTCAGCAGAGGGATGTCTCTGACCTTGATGATCAGTGATGCCGCCTCCTCCTGGGTGGTAGACACCTCCATCACCTGTCAAACCCCTCGGAGCTGCTCCCTGGCCTCAGCTCCTTTACATTTTGGCATGGAAGGTCCTTTGTAAATTAACATTCATTGTATATACCACATAGCTTTCATGGCTGAATTGTTACATGGACATATTAATCCATGTGTGATTAAACTACCAGAAAAACACCATGGTAATACCATGTTTGGACATGAGCTACAATGACACATGTATTCTTTGAAGAACCCTAACATGGTATATGAATACACAATGTATATGTATATGTTTCAGATTCACGTCCTGTGATATACAGTGTAAGGTCCAATCCATCTCATATATATATGTATAATATGTACACAGTTGGACTTGTGATGTGGAGAGCTTGGGTACGAACCCCGTGAAAGGACGCATAAAAGAGCTCGCAGACAAGAGTTCAAAAAACAAGCTAAAATGCATGGTTACGATTGCGTTTTTATGTCACATTAGCTTTTGTGAACTCTATCGGTTAGTTTTAGGGTTTAGTGTAGGTGTACGTCATTTTAAAATGCATGGATAATTGAACTTTTGTTGCCATTCACCGCACCATTTCAACTCAGAACTGCGGTTGATGCATACAAACTCAACGTAATAAAACTTGACACTTTCACTTTGAAACTGCTCGCCGAAACGTGCACAACGCAACGTATTTTGCGACAAAATGTTACCACAGTCTGGGCTAATATATATCTATCTATATATATATCTATATATATATCTATATATATATCTATATATACATATATGCTACCAAAAAAAACTAACTATGAACAACAAAAATGTGACACGAATAGTTAAAAGATTTTTTTTCTAATGGCACTTTCATGCACACCACACAGTGTGCCAGACATCAATGTGAGATCCAGCTTCTAGACACCACATGACCTATCAGTTTCTAACTCTGCCAGATGTGAACCTTGTGCTCTGTATCTTACATCATGCTGAGAAGAATCAGATTGTGGCGGAGTTGGATCAAGGGAGAAACGCTGGTTATTTTAATGTATGATGGTCACAGCAGGCTCTTTCCCCCTCAGTGTGAGAACAGGCCCCAGCTCGGTCACAGTTCTCACAGGGTGGCAAAGGCTGGGCAAGGAGATTTGCATTTGTTTATCATTTGAATTTTCTGCGTTATTAATTCTGCCGTCATTCTCAATCCCACTTCACTGCCAGGAATTCGCCACTGGTTAGCCAATGTGTTCCTGTTTGTGACCACTTCAAGTATGATTGATTATTGATGATATCATATGGTTTTGACCTAAAACAGTATTTCCTGTTTAGTATTATATCTTTGATTACGATCGTAACGAGATAATCATGGTCAACACTTTTTCGTTGGATCCTTAATGAATAACACATTACCATTTTTCAAAAACCTAGTTACTCTATCCTACTTCATAGTCAGCCTGCGTTAAGGCATTACCGTGTGTCTTCATAAAAAACTGTTTGTTTGTTTGTTTGTTTGTTTTAAAATCTTTTAAATGCATGAGGTGGCAGGTGAGCCTTTTAGCCCACACTGAGTAAAAGCACAAAGTATTGATACCAAAAAAAATAAAAAAATAATATGCAAGTTAATACTGGCCTTAAAACAACTACTTTAGCAAAGTTTGCATTGTTTTCAGTTATTTTGATAAATTAATAATTATTTTTTTGTTCAAAAATATTACTGTCATTGAACTATGTTCATGTTAAAAATACAGACAAAAAAAACAGTAACAATCAATCATTGATTGAGATACCATGACAATTTTATATAGCTTTACAGTAGTCACAATAAATATGATATCTTTATTATGTGATAGAGATAATAAATTTTTTTTAATGACCATCATTTAAAAATATGATGTAACTCATAAGGTGGACATCCCAATTTGATATATGATACTTACCATCTGAATCCTACCATGTCATGCCACCAAATGTAAAAATGAGCCAGCTGTTTATTATCATGTTAATTTTTTTTTCCTTTTACCCCAAACTTTTACATATTCTTCCATATTGAAAAAACTATTGCATCTCATTACCTTGAACCAAATTGAAAAACATTAGCAAGACTTTTGTCTCAAAAACTAGTCAATAATTTTATCCATTCTCATTTGTTACATAAATCTAAATTTTTACATAATCTATTTTTAAAAACATTAAAAAATTAGATAAACTTAGCGCAAAATCAACTTTGCTTTGCTGTCGCGATCGTATCAAGGATCAGCCCAAATTCTCACATGCAACCAATGGGCAAAAGTGCTGAGATGAATGTATGTGCCATCTAATGGGTTAAAAGAGAATGAAGTCAAATGCAGTGCGCCCTTCTATGTTGTCATTGTCATGTGACTTCCAGGATCAGTTGCATCAAATCACTGACATTCACAGATCCTCTCCTGTGGCCTCATGGGACTTAAGTGTCCATTATATGCACACTTCTGAATCTTAATAGTAAGGTCATCTGTGTTTTTTGCCTACTGCTTTATGAATACTAATCTTGGACATACTCTTTTTATAATACTGTTTTCTGTTTATATAGTAGACTTGGATGCCACCATGGCTTTGGAATGCTATTATTCTTCCTAACTCTGTCAGATCATGTTAAGAATAGGCGCTACACGCATGCAAGATCTTGAATTATTAGGCACACTTCCTTGTCAGTAAATCTCATGCAGAGCATGTACCTTTGGTGTGAGCATGAGAGGCATTGCAATTGTTATGTGAGAGTTCTCGTCAACCTACGCTGGGTATTTTCCACCCTGGCCCTTTTACCCTTGTGCTACATTTTTTAAAGGTTTCCAAAGTGGCAAGGCTCACTGTAACATGTCTAGTCACACATTCTAGTACGAGTCGCGCAATTTAAAAAGAGAGGCCCAGAAATCAGCTTGGCCCACCTGGACCAGACCTCTTCCACAGTCTGTCACAATGGACTGGCATGCCAGTGGACTTATGTAAATGGAAATGGGTTTGTTCAGCTACTCGAATGTTATTTTCTCACCTGTTCTCATTTGTGTCATGCACAGCCCATCCAATGTTCGTGGAAATACTTAAAATAGCTCAATTTAACTTCCATAATTACCTTATTCATTATTTTTCAACAATACATTAAATGACTGTAAAATGTCATGTGCAATATACAGGTCCTTCTCAAAAAATTTGCATATTGTGATAAAGTTCATTATTTTCATAATGTAATGATACACAATTAAACTTTCATATATTTAGATTCATTGCCACCAACTGAATATTTCAGGTGTTTTATAGTTTTAATACTGATGATTTTGGCATACAGCTCATGAAAGACTCAAAATCCTGTCTCAAAAATTAGCAAATCATGAAAAGGTTCTCTAAAGAGCTATTACCTAATCATCTGAATCAACTAATTAACTCTAAACACTGCAAAAGATTCCTGAGGCTTTTAAAACTCCCAGCCTGTTTCAATACTCAAAACCGCAATCATGGGTAAGACTGCCGACCTGACTGCTTTCCAGATGGCCATCATTGACACCCTCAAGCAAGAGGGTAAGACACAGAAAGAAATTTCTGAGCAAATAGGCTGTTCCCAGAGTGCTGTATCAAGGCACCTCAGTGGGAAGTCTGTGGGAAGGAAAAAGTGTGGCAAAAACGCTGCACAACGAGAAGAGGTGACCGGACCCCTGAGGAAGATTCAGAGCCGGTCTGAGCTTTTGGGGGCCCTAAGCCGAATTTGATTTGGGGGCCCCCTCCACCTACACGAAGTCACCTGTGCTTGATGATTATTGACACAAATGTTACACAATAATGATACATTATAAATGAATACAGTGAGGTTATGTATTAATACAAAATAAATACTTAATAAAAATAGATGCTACTTAAATAAAAAAGTTTTAACTTTTATTTTACTCTTTTACCCACCTCTTTGAACCTTCTTAAAACAAACTGTCTCAAAACATATAAAAATAAATTATTTGATAAAATAATGACAAAGCTGAGAAAATCAGAAACATAATAAGACCAAGGGTTCAACAATGACAATTATTGTTGAAAACTGTGAAAATATTATTATTTCTCAACTGTCTCAATACAGTGAAACTGTCCTCAAAATCTTTTTATTATTATTATTGTAACAGACTTTGTTGGATTGTATATGATAGAATCCAACAAAGTCTGTTACTAAAACACCGGTAATGATGTACTGGCGCTCGTTGTATGTGTGTATGCAATGTATTTTTTCCCCTCGGGTTTTGCCGTAGATAGGAATGGGTCGTGCGCACTTGGTACTGGAGTGGCGCGGGTTTTTTGGAGTTGATGTGTGGTATAATAAAGTGGTGAAGAGTTCAAACTGCTATGTTTATTATTTATTCAAACTGCTACCCTACACCTAGAAAGTTAAGTTCCCTGCGGCTATTTTCTCCCAACCTTAAACCCAATACCGTGACTATGCGCAGTTGCGCACGAATTGTCTATGCACGCGCGAGGTGTCTAGATTATGCGCATGACTTAACGCTGCAGACACAGCAGCAGTTGTAGGTCAGGTATATTGATCATGAAATCAGAATTTTCTTGTCTTGAATTATTAATTCATTCAGTCATATTCATTCCATTTATGTCACTTGTTTAAGTCATCAAATTTTTTTTTTTTTAAACTCGATTGGGGGGCAGCCGAGCAAGCCGCTTAGTTCGCTTATGCTCGGGCCGGCCCCTGGGAAGATTGTGGAGAAGGACGATTCCAGACCTTGGGGGACCTGCGGAAGCAGTGGACTGAGTCTGGAGTAGAAACATCAGAGCCACGTACACAGGCGTGTGCAGGAAATGGGCTACAGTTGCCGCATTCCCCAGGTCAAGCCACGTTTGAACCAGAAACAGCGGCCAGAAGCCCCTGACCTGGGCTACAGAGAAGCAGCTTATTTCGGAATGAAAGCAAATTTTGCATGTAATTCGGAATCAAGGTTGACAGAGTCTGGAGGAAGACTTGGGAGAAGGAAATGCCAAAATGCCTGAAGTCCAGTGTCAAGTACCCACAGTCAAGTGATGGTCTGGGGTTGCCATGTCAGCTGCTGCTGTTGGTCCACTGTGTTTTATCAAGGGCAGGGTCAATGCAGCTAGCTATGAGGAGATTTTGGAGCACTTAATGCTTCCACCTGCTGAAAATCTTTATGGAGATGACGATTTCATTTTTCAGCACGACTGGCACCTGCTCACAGTGCCAAAACCACTGGTAAATGGTTTACTGACCATGGTATTACTGTGCTCAATTGGCCTGCCAACTCTCCTGACCTGAACCCCATAGAGAATCTGTGGGATATTGTGAAGAGAAAGTTGAGAGACGCAAGACCCAACACTCTGGATGAGCTTAAGGCTGCTATCGAAGCATCCTGGGCCTCCATAACACCTCAGCAGTGCCACAGGCTGATTGCCTCCATGCCACGCCGCATTGAAGCAGTCATTTCTGCAAAAGGATTCCCGACCAAGTATTGAGTGCATAACTGAACATAATTATTTGAAGGTTGACTTTTTTTTGTATTAAAACACTTCTTTTATTGGTCGGATGAAATATGCTAATTTTTTGAGATAGGAATTTGGGGTTTTCATGAGCTGTATGGCAAAATCATCAGTATTAAAACAATAAAAGACCTGAAATACTTCAGTTGAATCGAAAATAAAATAAATAAAATAAAAAAATGAACCTAAAATATATGAAAGTTTAATTTGTATCATTACATTATGGAAAATAATGAACTTTATCATAATATGCTAATTTTTTTAGAAGGAAATGTATAAATATATACATATATACACACACACACACACACACACACACACACACACACACACACCACACACACACACAGAGCATATGACATTTTAAATAGGCCTATGCGACTTTTTATTCTTTATATGATACTGAAAAAAAGCATTAGTTTGAAATATAAATCTTTTGTAACAGTATAAATGCCTTTACTGTCACTTTTGAGCAATTTAATGCATCCTTGCTGAATAAAAGTTTTTTTTTTTTTTTTTTTTTTTTTTTTTTATCTTAGTAACCCAAACTTATGAGCAGTAGTGTATATATGTGACCGTAAAGATATAGAGTAAAGTTATAATGTTACAAAATATTTATATTTCAAACATACTGTTCTTTTAAACATTCTATTCAAAAAATCAAAGAATAGAATCACGGTTACCATAAATGCTAAGCAGCAAAAAAAAAAAAAAAAAAAATTCAACATTGATAATGAAAACAATTATTGATTAATCAGCACCAAATCAATATAACAATGATTTATGAAGGATCATGTGACACTGAAGACTGGAGTAATGATGCTGAAAATACAGCTTTGACATCACAGGAATCAAATACATTTTAAAATATATTAAAAAGCATAAAAGACGTCTTTAAAAAAAAAAAAAAAAAAAAACGTAATTATACCAAACTTTTGCCTGGTAGTGTATGCTGTATATTGTATTCTATCTTCACAGTTCCCCTTCAGGGACTACCGCTGCGTGTAATCGCAGTGGGAACGCCCTCCAGCATGACGCGTCTGAAGCATGAATGAAATCAGTCAATGGAGAGAATGAGCGTACGGCGAGTGACGTCATCGACCAGGAAGCTATAAATATCCCCTAAGCACACAATACGGCAGCTTTTGTTACTTCAGCAAGCTCTGTGTGTGTCTGAAATCTATCGATTGTGTTTGTCTGTTTTAGACAAGAGTTTATCACTATATATATATATATATATATATATATATATATTATTATATATAAAAAAAACAATATGAGCGAGCAGTATAGGAAGTGTGTTACCCCTGTACACGATACATCACGGGTGGGGATTCACACGAGCTATGTGTGGCTTGTTTGGGAGTGCAGCATGCCCAGTCGGCTCTCGAGGGAGTCGATTGTGAGCATTGCGAGCGCTTTCCTCTGAGAACTCTGCACTCGCGGCAATCGCTTTTTGAGGAGAGTGGTTTGCTGCGAGCACCCCAAGGCTCGGGTCCCGCTTCTGTTAAGGCAGAGCGGCGGCGCTTGTCTTGGGGTTCGCAGATGGATCTCACCGGCGACGTTGAGACGGGCCCCACCCTATCTCAGCTTTCTCCGGCGGGATCCAGTGCCTCTCACCCGGCTCTGGAAGCACGCGCTGCGGCGGTTACTTCCGCCCGGGGAGGCACATGATGATGTTGAATTGAGATTATCCTGTTCTGAGGAGCTGGATGTCGAAAGTGTTACATCACAGCAAACTAGTTTATCACATTATACTGCAAATGAAGAAGGTTTGATGGATGTGTTATCTCGGGCTGTTGAAAAGCTCAGTATCGAGTGGCCAGCTGATAGACAGGAGTCCAGAAATAAAAGCAAACTAGATGATAGATTTCTGTCTGCACGACCTCAACCTTCTCGCCGGTGCTTACCGTTCTTCCCAGATCTCCATGCTGAGGTTTCAAAGACCTGGGTTAGACCGGTTTCGAGTAGAATCTATACTAACCAATCTAATGCCTATGGTAATATTCTTGGTGCAAAAACTGCAGGGTATGTGACGTTGCCGAAGGCAGAGGAGACGCTCGCTAGCTATCTCTCTCCTGCTTCGTCATCTTCGCTTAAAGCACCGGCTCTTCCTTCAAAACCATTAAAAGATACTTCTGCACTGGTTGGGAAGGCTTACTCGGCAGCGGGGCAGGCGGCTGCATGTTTACATACTATGGCCATTATGCAGGCTTATCAGGCCGACCTGCTTAAAGACGCATGTGAAGGGGGTGAAATTTCTGCTGACATGATTAATGAACTTAGGCAGACGGCTGATCTCACTCTCCGGGCCACCAGGGAGACCGCTAAGTCCATTGGCCGGTCTATGGCAGCCATGGTGGCCACAGAAAGACATTTGTGGCTGAGTCAGACCTCTATGAAGGAGAAGGATAAGACTCTTCTTTTAAATGCTCCAGTTTCGCCTGCGGGCCTCTTCGGTGACGCGCTTCTCTCTGTCACGGAGAGGTTCCAGGAAGAGAAAAACAGGCGGCTACTTTTCAAAAATGTATGCCCCTTAAAGTGTGTGTCGCTGGGGCTGCTGAGCGAGGGAGTCCCAGCAGCCAAGTACCTCAAAAAGAGCGCAGCAGAAACGGAGTGTCGCGTCTCGTGCCCCCCCGCAGAGAAACTGGAGGGACGAGTGGGGCGCTCTCCGGCGCGACCTTCTCGGGGTAGGGCTGATCTGAGGAGAGTCATTATCGCCAAGAAGGCCGCGTCTAAAAAATCCTGACGTGCTGAACGTCAGGACTCTGAGGGTGGTCCCCATCGGGGAAGACTTGAGTTCACTGCACAACAACACGGTGCCCTGTCTTTCCTGGTGCCCTCAGGGGTCTGCTCTACTAACCCTGCCTATACAGGGCGTAGAGAGGCTCGGCGAGCGACTTCCCGAGGGACGCTCGCCCCCTCCGAGGAGGGTTGTGGAGTGCTCAGACCAGCTGTTCCCTGCCAGTACGTTACAGGGCGCTGTGTCTGTCACTCGGGATGTTCATCCAGAGGCCAGCCTCGAGAGGCTGGTTCCCTTAGTAGAGTTCCTGGCGGAATGGAAAATTCTCCCCAATGTTTCTCAGTGGGTCCTGAATACTATAGAGAACGGGTACGCTATTCAGTTCAGAACGCGTCCACCTCGGTTCAGAGGGGTTCTGCCCACAGTGGTGGGCCCCGAGCAGGCTCTGGTATTAGAACAGGAGGTAAAAACTCTGTTGCTAAAAGGGGCTATAGAGCGGGTTCTCTGAGCAGGGAGTTAGGATACTACAGCCGGTACTTCATCGTTCCAAAGAAAGATGGAGGGCTGCGTCCCATTCTAGATCTGCGCCTCTTAAACCGCGCTGTAGGGAAGCTCAAATTCAAGATGCTCACTCTCAAGCAGATCGTGTCACAAATCAGATCCGAGGACTGGTTTGTCACGAAAGATCTAAAGGACGCTTACTTCCATGTATCTATCCTCCTCAACACAGGAAGTTCCTGAGGTTCGCTTTGGGGGGCGAAGCGTACCAATATCTGGTTCTTCCGTTTGGCCTAGCACTGTCCCCGCACGTTCACGAAGTGTAGTATGGATGCAGCTATAGCTCCGCTCAGGCTGCAGGGCATCCGTATTCTGAACTATATAGACGATTGGTTAATTCTAGCTCAATCGGAACAACAGGCGGTTCGGCATCGAGATGTCGTTCTTGCTCACATCAAGAGGTTGGGGTTGAGACTCAACGCCAAGAAGAGTGTTGTTTCTCCATTAGAGAAACACTTTTATCGGTGTAGTGTGGGATTCGACGACGATGCAGGCACAATTGTCACCTCCTCGTGTTGCTTCGATTCTCGCCGCAGTAGATCAAGTCAAGCTAGGCCGGTCATTCACTGTGAAACAGTTCCAGAGACTGTTAGGCCTCATGGCAGCTGCGTCCAACGTGATACCTTTTGGCCTTCTGCACATGAGACCGTTACAGTGGTGGCTCAGAACCAAGGGATTCTCCCCGAGGGGAAATCCGCTTCGCATGATCATGAGTTCGCGACGGTGTCATCGCGCCCTGATTGTGTGGAGAGATCCTTGGTTTCTGTCCCAAGGGCCTGTGTTGGGAGCTCCTTGTCGTCGTGTTATGCTAATGACAGATGCCTCTCTCACGGGTTGGGGGGCGATCATGAATGGTCGCCCGGCTCAGGGTCTGTGGGAGGACCATCAACGTCTATGGCACATAAATTGCCTAGAGCTGTTCAGGCTCTGAAACACTTCCTCCCAGACCTAGGGGGCCACCATGTTCTTGTCCGGACAGACAACACATCGGTGGTCTCTTATATCAACCATCAGGGGGGTCTGCGTTCTCGCCCGCTTTACAAACTGGCACGTCAGATCCTTCTATGGTCCCAAGGGAAAATTTTCTCTCTCAGAGCTATTTATCTCCCGGGGTATTTGAACCAGGGGGCATACATCCTGTCGAGGCAGGGGCCGAGGCCTGGGGAATGGAGTCTTCACCTCGAGGTGGTGGAGCTCCTATCGGAACATTTCGGTCGTGCCGAGGTAGACCTATTTGCGTCCCGAGAGACATCACACTGCCCACTGTGGTTCTCTCTCAGCCAGCCAGCCCCACTGGGGTTGGACGCAATGGTACATCCGTGGCTGAGGTCACGCCTGTACGCTTTTCCCCCGATCGCTCTGCTCCAGGGAGTTTTGGAGAGGGTTCGCCAGGACAGGCTCAGTCTCCTACTAATAGCCCCGTTCTGGCCGGCCCGAGTATGGTTTGCGGACCTAGTGTCTCTCCTAGACGGCTCTCCCCTGGAGATACCGATCAGGGGAGATCTGCTCTCTCAGGCAAGCGCGTCGATCCTTCACCCCCGCCCAGAGCTATGGAGGCTGTGGGCTTGGCCTCTGATGGGGCCCAGCTCATAGATTCTGGTCTTTCGGCTGAGGTCGTTGAGACCATCCTCCAATCCAGAGCTCCCTCCACAAGGAAGTTATATGCCGCGAGGTGGAAACTTTTCACCTCTTGGTGTGGAGAGCGCCAGCAGGACCCAGTTAACTGCCCGGTTGGTACAGTGCTGGATTTCCTGCAGGACCGTCTCTCCACAGGGCTATCCCGCTCCACACTGAAAGTGTATGTGGCGGCCTTAGCTGCTTACCACGCCCCTTCAAGTGGAGGTTCCCTCGGGAAACACCCACTTATATCTCGCTTCCTTCGTGGCACCTTGAGGCTGAGGCCTGCAGTGCGCACGAGGGTACCAGCTTGGGATCTGGCCATCGTCTTAGAAGGTCCCTCCCTTGCTCCTTTCGAGCCCATCGAGGAAGTTTAGGAAAAGTTTCTTACTCTAAAGACTATCCTTCTTCTCGCTATCTCATCTCTATAAAGAATTGGAGATATTCAAGCAATTTCGGTGGCTCCCTCGTGCCTGGAATTTGCTCCTGGTATGGTTAAAGCTTTTTTCTGTCCCAGACCAGGTTATGTTCCTAAGGTACCAACTACTTTTGTTAGACCTATAGTTCTGCAGGCTTTCTGTCCTCCGCCTTTTCTGACGTCAGACCAGGAGAAACTTAATTTGCTGTGCCCCGTTCGGGCTTTAGATGCTTATGTCCACAGAGCTGCCCTGTGGAGGAGATCGGAAAAACTGTTTGTCTGTTTTGGGTCACCTAAGAAAGGGTGTCCTGCATCTAAGCAAAGGATGAGCAAGTGGGTGGTCGAGGCCATCTCACTTGCTTACGGTTCGGCCCATCAGCCTTCACCTTTGGCTGTAAGGGCTCATTCCACCAGGAAGTATGGCTGCCTCTACAGCTCTTCATTCAGGAGCTTCTCTTCAGGACGTTTGTGATGCGGCAGGCTGGTCCTCACCGCACACTTTCGTTCGATTTTATTCCCCTGATCTCAGCTCCACTCCCGGGGCTCAGGTTCTCTCGTCGGTTTTTGTCTCCTAATGACACACGATGGGGATTTGGTCATATAGGGATGTGGGTATTGCGTTCCCATGGCGATTACACGCAGCGGTAGTCCCTGAAGGGGAGCGTCCCGGGTTACGTCTGTAACCCTAGTTCCCCGAAGGGACAGACGCTGCGTGTCCTGCCATACTCCCGGCATCCCCTTGGGTCGCTTGCTTCAGTAACTTTTAAGCTGGCGTATTGTGTGCTTATATTTATATAAGATATTTATAGCTTCCTGGTCGATGACGTCACTCGCCGTACGCTCATTCTCTCCATTGACTGATTTCATTCATGCTTCAGACGCGTCACGCTGGAGGGCGTTCCCACTGCGATTACACGCAGCGTCCGACCCTTCGGGGAACTAGGGTTACATACGTAACCCGGGACGTTTTTGACACAAGAAGGCTATTTTCCATTGATGCACCATCAAATAGCAGGGTGCATCTACAAATGTGTAAACACACACTTCCACCTGGATTAATGTGGTACAAAACAGCTTTTTCTGAGCTTTTAATACTGCGCCATGCACATCGCCAACGGAAAATGCTCCAGCTGGCCCGAATTGTTTCCCAAAGGGTGAACCTGGTGTTGGTCTCCAATGCTTACCACAAGACACTAAACCAATGGCTTCTCCATACCTCGCTCTAGAGCTCCTGGGCAACTTTCAAGCGAACAGACTGAAAGTTTAGTAACTTAGTCATGCCATCATGGCAATGAAAAGAGAATATGTCTGCCAATGATAGCCACCTGTTCCTTCCAAAGTCTACAGAGATGGGTATGTTATTACAGCCTCACACTCCTGGTGCCAAGACACAGAGAACTCCATCAAAAACAGAACCGTCTCAAGAGAGAAAAAAGCGTGGTTGAGGAATCGTGTGGGTACGAAGAAGATCTGCAAGCAATTTATGCAGAGTAGCATTGCTTCTTTTTATTTCCCCTTGTTTTTTTCCCATGTGGGCCAAATACCACAAGCCCCAATAAAGAAGCAGAAATGTGGTTTAATGAAGTTCATAAATCTGTGTTATTCGCTGCCAACTCCGAGCGCCACTTAAAGCGTCTGCAGATCCTTCCCTTCTCGTTCACCCCATGCTAAATCCACGCTCTCATTAAAGTTACACGTTTTCAAGCCTGTCTCCTTCAGAACCACAATATCTTGATGTCATCCTGTTTTCCACTGCCGTTTCCCCACTAACTCTCCATGCAGTAAGGCAGGCTAACTCGTCCTGGCCGTGTCACCCATCCTGCCATTTCGGTCTCAGTTCCTAAGGCCTCTTGGAAGAGCGACTCTGATTGTTTTTGATAGTTGTTCTTCACTACTCTACAGAGGGAAACACTTCATTAAGGACAAATTGCTAACACCTGGTATGTGTTTATTAAGACAAAACCAGCCACGTTATTGGCTTCTGAATCCTCTGGTACAAGGGGAGAAGCACCTGAGGCCATTCAGACTCTTTGCGGCCCATAAACAAATAAA
Organism: Meda fulgida; assembly: GCA_030578275.1. Lineage (NCBI taxonomy): Eukaryota > Metazoa > Chordata > Actinopteri > Cypriniformes > Leuciscidae > Meda > Meda fulgida. The sequence continues at coordinate 6,145,855 of CM060633.1, forward strand.
TCGCAATAAAAGAACCACCCAGCTGCTATACCCTTGTTACGAGACGGTGGGGCTTCTAATAATGTTGGAAATTTTTCTTTTACAAGTTTTTTTTAATATGAAGGCATTAATATGGCATTTGTTTTGTTCCAGTAACACACTGTACAAAGACGCACCATAGTCGTGTTTTTTCCGACAGTGCTTCTGGGCTTTCTGTTCACAATGAGTAACGCTTTTGTAATTAAATCCGTACTTTAAGCTTATGAATAACCCATTCCTTCCCACAAAATAGAGATGGATAAATAAATGACAGCTGCGTGAACACTATAATGTGGGCACATAATCAAAAATAGACCATTGTGTCCATTGTTTCCTGTCAGTCCAGTAAGGTCCAGCAGGAGATCTCTGTCTACAGGTAATCATCCCCTAAATAAAATTGATCATTAAAATACCACAAACTGGGCAACCCAAGGCTTTCCAGCAGGCTGGGTGCAACTAACTAGCTCAAAATGTGTGTTCCATTCAAGCCTTAGCATGATGTCCATGCAGGAGAGGAATAGCAAGAATGGTTGGACTCTTCCTAAAGCCGAGCGTACAGGACATTTTTTGTCCTTTACAATTGTTGCTTATCAGATTGTGCAATATTGCTGGCTGGTAAAGTCGTACCTACAAGTCAGGCATTCGTTATTATGACAAGTCACACACTCAAGTTGGAAACATAACATGCACTCTTAGAAAAAAAAAGTTAAATGGGGTTCTATATAGAACCCTTGGTTTATTTAACCCTTTATGCCAATAAGGTTCTATATAAGGAGAAATGTCCTAAATTATTTCATGTTTAACTTCTTATTTAATTATTATCTTGATAAAGCATATTTACAAGTGTAAATATAATTTATAATCATACAATTTTATTGAATTTAAAAAATGAATTAAAACAAAATCAATAAATTAAAAACAAAATCCATAAAATGATTTCATAAACGTTCTACATATGTAAGCAACTGACATAACCCTTGAAGAGTGTGGATGAAGTCTAAACAAAACAAAATAATTATATTGTGTAAAAACAAACCCAAAGAAATAATGATTACACTTTATTTTAAGGTGTCCGTGTTACAAATATACATTTAAGGATTGAGTAATAATAATGAACTATTACTAAAGGGTTAAGGTTAGGATTGTGGTTATTTAGGGTTAGTTTTATGTAATCATGCATAATTAATAGTTATTACTACAGTACCTACATGTAACGTGTAACAAGGACACTGTAAAATGTAGTGATAGTGAAATAACTTATGATGTTATCTATATTATCCATTTCAACATTGCAACTTGTGTATCATCTATAATTCAGAGTTTTCCACTTGTAAATACAACTTTGCTTGATCGTTTATATACTTGGAACTCTTAATTATAGATATTTCTGACTCCACTTAAAGGGCACAGTATGGTCTTTGGTAAGACCCAAGACTATTGACATGGAATTCAAATGGTATTGTAAAAAGTCAAGCAAATTATATTGTTATATTGATATTGGTGTTAATGTTTTGACTGCAAAAGAAAATTTCTGAAACTATCAAAACATGGCAAGATTCACCTGATTGGTTGGCAATGAGAATGTGACAGTAAAGTCAAAACTGTGGCAACAATCGTATGCGATATGCACCCAGCTATGTGCATTAAGACTTGCATGTCTGTTCATGAGGATATAAGCAAACCCTTTTTGTCAGCACATCTGAATTATCACTCTGTCAGGCAGGCGATGGCTGGTTAGATTTCTCTCCTTTGACAGCTGAAATCACACATACATTTAGCTCTAATTAAACCACCAGAGAACATAAGGATCTATCATGTATTCAGCTGGAATAAATTAAAAGGCACTGCATAAAGATTATAATTTAAACTTTGAGTTGATGGGGCAAATAATACTGTCAGGAGTTAATAAAGTAGCAAGAGACGTGGTACTCTTCATTGTCCATACAAGGTTTTATTTATATTTTGTTATTAAAGCAAAATTTATTGTTATGCCACCTTAATATGGGAATTTTTTTTTTTTTTTTGTTGCTCAAAATACAGGACATCCTGGCAAATACAGTACCGTTGACAGCCATGTAGATAAGTAAGAAAAAAACAAAAACAACGATCGTCTTAAAGACTCAAGTTTGTGTTGAACTACTTTCTTACAACATATTCAAAATCTGCCATTGCTCACGTGTCGCGTGAAAACTAGCAATGATTGTGTGATATTGCTTATATAACCTACAAAAATGTAATACAAATGTAGTTTATTGTGGCGTAACATGTTTTAGACCCATTATAGCCAGTTGCTTTGCTTGTTATTGCTTCTCCAACGAAAACGTTTCATTTTTTCTTGCCTCAACACAGGCAAGTTGGCATACTATAAGTTTCTAGTATGCCTAGGAAGACCTTGATTAGCTGGTTTAATTGTGTTTAATTGGGGTTGGAGCTGAACTCTGCAGGACAGTGTCCCTCCAGGAGCAGGATTGGACACCCCTGCCCTAAAAAAATCGGTCAAATTTGTCTTGCCTCTTCAAGTCCAAATTTGACTCAGTATGAATGACCTGCACGTATGTGGTGAGGGTGTAGCTTTTGGTTTGTTATGAGTCATGAGGCATTTGCATAAAATAAAAAGCACATTGGCAGTAAGTACAAGAACCATCAATTAATCCAGCCAATGAAATGCAGTGAACACAAGCTTACTAAAACTAAAAGGACTGTATTGAATTAATTAACTTGCTTGTATGCTCTGCACAAGTAAAGTCATGTCATTATAAAGTGCTGTCATAGTAACACCATTCACAAAACCATGAGAAAATATTACAACATCATGTGATGTTCAAGTTGTTCCAAGGTGAGACCAATTTCCTGTTCTTGACAGGGTTTGATACATCTCCTTAATACTTTCCTGGTCCAAGGTCAGTTGTCTTTTATACGATTGAGGAAAATTCAATTCATTCAGAACAGTTTGCTTTAGTATTATCTTCATGCAAGGCCGTTTCCCTCACCGTGCCGGGCCGCATGTTTTTTTCAGGGCATCTTATAGCTCAAAACAGGGAAACCAAATTTCTAAGGTATATTCTGATTCTCTCTCTCAATTACCTCTTCCCGCAAGCCAAGTGTCTCCACGGTAAGCATCAAGAGGTCAACGCTTTAATTTGTGACTCCAGTTAACAGCTTGCTGTACAAAGACCCAGGTGCCGTGTATATGTGCGGTGTGGGATTTCAATTTCTCTATACGCTAGGTAAGGCATGCTTGCTTTCTTCACAGTGCGCATAGAGTAGTGGCACTCCTACTGCAAGCTCAAATAATCAGAACTCATTATATTATAATATTATGAGCTTACATAGAGGCAGCTGACTTTGTAAATGGTATTTCACTAATGTTTGCCCTCTACATTTCTACAAATCCTTTCCTGTACCTGAAATGTCTTTATTCGGTCTTTTCCACTGTTTAACAGATCTCACATACAGTACTTAAAAAATAGTATTACCATGTTAATCTTTGTACCTCAGAGTGCCAGATTTATACCATGTTAATGGAATGTGACATAGGCTCTACCTGCAATACCCCAAAAACGTACACAAAATGTATTGCCGTTTCCAGTAAAATTGTATTCCTTTTTACAACAATTATGATTACTGAGGCAGATTAATGATTAACAATGGCTTATTTTTGTGCAGTGTCTAACACAATGTTTTCACCTCAAAACGCATTTACCATAGAGCACGATTTGCAAGCTAATACACTAATACCAGCCATATCTTTGGATTCACTTTACTTTGATGGTCCCTTTAACACATTCTGTTGACTTTAAGTAACTTTGCACATACATGTCCACTAACTTTCATTAGAGTGCAAGTAGTATTAGTAGACTAGTAAGTTTAGGGTCAGAATAAGTTGACATGTACTGTAGTTGCAAAGATACTTATAGTCACTAGAATGTGTGTTGGAGGATCATCACAAGAAAGAGATGGCAGATATTAAGTAGAGAGTCTACTAATACTATAATGAGAGTTGACATGTAGTTGCAAAGTTGCTTATAGTCACCAGAATGTTCCAAAGGGACCATCAAAATAAAGTGTTACCCTATGGCTTTTTTGGTGTATTGAATTTGCTTGGTTGCTCATCTGGTACAGCATTGCACTTGCGAAGTGGAGCTCACAGGTGTGAGTGAGTCGTGATAAAATACTTGTAGAATCTAAAATGCCATGGTTGCTTCAGCAAATACATTTTTATCTCACGTTTGTTTTTGTGAACACTATCGTTTAGAGTTAGTGTAGGGTCTAGTGTAGGTTTTAGGCTATTTTCAAACACAATAGAGCATTAACGTTTTAGTGCCACTCACTGGACATTTCATTTCCAAACTGCTGCGATACATACCTTTGTAATAAAAAGGAGCCGTATTCACGTTAATCTGTTTTGCATAAAATAAAAATTAAACTAAATAAAAAGATTTTAGCGCCACTCACTGGACATTACAAAACCTTTTCCAATGAGCCTTTGTTCGGAGGTGAACATAATTTCCATAACCGTAACCTGCATAACCTGAGAGGTTCCCTTTCAAATGGCAACTTGCGCTGTGCCCTCTAGAGGCGTTCCCCATAGTATCCTCTAGGATACAGTGTCTCCTACCCTTCTCTGGGAACCATGGTTACATGCCTAACCTGAGTTCACCAAGTGCAAAATTCAAATCAACCAATCAGATTTGAGGGACAAGTTTAAAGTTTATGTCAAGTTTAGGCTTAAAACCAGGGTTAGGTAGCCTGGATGCCAGCCAAACTTAGCCCCGCCCACAACATTTGAGGGTGGGAAGTTCGGTTTGGACTTGATCCATTGTGAAGCAAGTATGCGCAAACCAAAGCTATTCGGACCAATCAAATTGTCAGGGCGGGCTTTTTATGATGATGGACAGATGATCAACAGTAACGCAATCATCCACGTCACCAAAGAGCGTTTGGGTTGAATTCGTTTACAACAAAGAATGGCTGCCGCTGGAGAATTTAGATGTGTAGATTCAGCCATCGCATCTGTTATAGAAGATGTAGACAGCATTCATTTTAAATGAGGAACAGAAAACCGTAATTTACTCTGTTGCTCTGATTGGTTGTAGGTCTATCCAATTGAGAGCAGAGGCATTTTCTTTTCTGGTTCGGTTGAAATACGCCCCATAATCACAGCCCAACAGAGCAGTATCAGACTCACATTCTGACTAGAATCTGAGAATGACGACGTCAGGCTAAGGGTTAGGTTCTTCTACATCAGTATTATTCACCTATCATTTCCCTCTGATTTTTGTAATAATTTATGGTTAGGTTTAGGTTTGAGGGGTAGGGATATGGTTATGACTTTTTTTTTTTTTTTTTGGACAGGAATGTTGTTCCAGGATCACCAAAATATGTTGATCCAGGAACATATCTTACTTGGCAAAATCACAGTGACCTTGGTGGGGAAAATACAGTAGCAATCATTCAGTACATTGGGAAATATACAGCAAAAATAGAGCTTCTATAAACTGGTAGACTGTCAATAAACTAGCTATCATTGAGTCAAGATGGCACAAAAGCACCATAAAGTGGTCCATAAAAATACATTTCAAGACTTCTGAAGACATATATTTTTGTGTTCGGAAAAGAGCCTTTTTGTTGTTGTTGTTGTTTTATCAGAACACTTTTAAAAATCCCTTTTGGGGAGTTGGAAAAATACTGCTTGAGCAAATAATGACAGAATGTTAATATATTGGTTGAGAAAATAATGACAGAATGTAAATTTTTGGGTGAAATATCCCTTTGACGTTAAAGCTGGATTTTTGGAACATTGTTGATCAAACATGGCCCTCCAGCCAGATCCCCATCAGCTGGTAGTCCAGTTAATGACCATCTTGGACTGCCTTGATTTGGCAGAATTTTCAAGCAGGGACGTTATATATCAATATTCTATAGTTTTACAATCTGATACCATTACTGTACCATGGTATAGCCACAGCAGACTGAAAAAAAAAATCTGCAAACCCATTTTTTTCTATCAAAGTTAATAAAAATAAAAATATGCATGTGCAGATCCAACAGATATCTTAAAGATGAAAAAAATACATAAAGATGTCAACACAGGAAGGGCTTTTCAGCATATGTGGAAATATATAGCAAACTCACTCAAGTAAAGCAGGTACTCAAGTGGAAACACATTGCAATGTTGAATAAATTCTTCAGTTTGGATTCTCATATAGTTCATGATGGAAATAGAATAATGTGTGTATTTTCTACTTTTTTCCCTAGTATTTTCATAAAGCACTAAAGAGATTGAGTGCCATTTTTTTACAGCTTTGCCGAACTTTGAGGCACATGACTTCCACATGTGTCTGAAAGTGATATAGATGTTTGAGGCACATGACTTCCCCATGTGTCTGAAAGTGATATAGATGTCCTTAATCGTAAGGGAAGTGCAGACTGAGGTTTATGAAGAAATTTGTTCACAGGGTTCATATAGCTGGCAAACCTCAGAGAATGCCTGCCATTGATTCTATTCATAGTAAGAGTGTGGGGTCTTTCATCCCTTCCAAAAACACAAGTGAGACAGATAACACACTCTTAGACATCTCATTGATGGCGTGAAACACTAGCGCACCCTGATTCTCTCTTTCTCTAAGCACCCCTTCCCCCCCGGCCTAAGAACACTACAGTTGATCCACACCTTCTGTTATTGTTAAGGAAACACTGGAGCGTGCTCTCCAATCTAGAATGCATTTCCCCTAGAGCTCTGGCTCTGTCCACAGCCAAAGATTGCAACCTGAGCTAATGTGTGGGGATACTGTTGAAAAGTAGAGAAGAATGGATCTTAAAGCCAAGGCAGGAGAGCCAATGTGAGAAATAGTTTGGCTCTGTGGCAAGAAGAAAAACAAAACATTATGAGCTGAAAGTTGGTGTGGAGTCCCAGGGAACACAAAAGACAAAAGAGCAATTGTGCTCCACAGAACACATGGCCCAACAGAGTTAAGCAAATGTTCACAACAGCTGTAACACCATTAATGGGCACCAGCAATGCCATAATATGCATGTCATCCACGTCTGTCGATTAAAGGGATAGTTCGCTAAAACAAAGTTCTGTCATCCTTTATTGGTCATTGTGTCGTTGCAAACCCATTATGACTTTTTGTAATTTTCAGTGGGAATCAACTTGGGAATCTATAGTGTTTGACATAATTGACATCACTTGTCATGAATATGGGTACATTACATGATGTTATTGTTTTTGTCATAATGTATTCCTTAAAAAAAAAATCTGTTAATTTATAGACCTTATGCACCAGAGAATCAGACGTGGAACCATCTTTAGAATTTTGTGTTTTAACATCCGTTTTTGCGATAGCTCTGTATATTTCTATGGCTTGTCGAAGAGTAATTAGCTGGTAAAGTGGATTGGCTTATTGTAAAGTTAACGAAAGTTATCTTTCATAAGAGCATTGTAATGTTTGAAGCGGATATAATAACAAATGTCATTAGACCGGAAGATTTTAAAATGAATGGTTCATTCATAAATCTGTACGATCTTACCTCCATGCTGTGGAAGGACAAAAAGGAAGAATGATGATGATTAACACGTTACATTTCTAAATAAAAGTAATTTTGCATAAGTTCATTATGTGTACAGAAAATAAGACAAAACGTGCCTGTGGCAACATTCCTGCAAAATGATATTATGCTGCTTCTTGCAAGTTTTGCAACACTTGAAATATAAAAAGAGAAATGAACTTGAGTGGTTTTATCCAAAACAAATGATTGTGAACCTGGTAGTGTTTTATTTTATCTTTTCAATGTTGTAAGTATCACGGCAGAAAGGAAATGTCCAGTAAGTGGTGCACTAAAGGTTAATTCTCTATCGTATTTGGAGATAACTTACCAACTATACTAAACCACCCTAAATCTAATAGTGTTAAAGTCCCGCTGTGGTGAAAATCAAGCTTTTAATGTTGTTTATATGTCTATGTGATGTTTTTAATATGTTTTCAGACAAACCATGTGCAAATTCAAAAGTAAAAAACATTGCAGAGTAGTTACTCTTTAAAACTGCAGTGAGCCAAAGACAGTCTCAAAAAGGCGGTTTGAAATCGCTGGTGTTTCTGACGTCACAAACTACCTTGTAACCAATCACGTCATTGTGTGATCATCAACGAGTGGATCTCTGAGCTGGTGTGAGTGAGTGGAGTCAGGGCTCATTTGCATATTCACAGAAACCGGGTATACTGAATGAGGTAAGGGTATATAGAGTTAACTTCAAGGTATTTTAAGGCATGACAAATTTAGTTTCAAGGAAAAAAAAACATTTAAATATGTAATTTTGTTGATCAAAGATGAAGGGATACAATTATTGACTAAAGGGGGACTTTAACAAAAGCAACCGCATTTGCTGAAGCAAACATGCCATTTTAGTTTTATAAGTATTTTGAATTTTTTCATCTTGACTCGTGTTTCAACGGACTCGTACATTAGCTCTTTACACCGCAAGTTCAATGCTGTATCAGTTGAGCAGCCGAGAAGTTTACAACATCAGAAAAGACATATATATGGAGCTGGTTATGTATTTATGTTTGCAAATCATGCATGATGGTAAAAGTGTTGGAGGTCACTACATGGTATTTTTAGTCGTTTAAATATAAATGTTTGTTGAAATTGGTATAAAAACCATATGAAATCAACATGACTACAAAGAGGGTGAGTAAATGATGACAGCATTTCCATGTAAGGCTTTCATTTTAAAGTTGAACACACAATGACAAAAGTGCAAATTTCAGTAGGGAACATGGTAGTAGCACAAGATCATACAATCCCAGTGCTCAGGGAGTAAATACAATAGAGGAAGAAGAACAGCCCACATGAAGACAGGTAATAACCATCCAGGGCGAAAGATCAGCCTCGAGCGATTACATGTGATAGTCAGGGTAATAGACTATCAATTCCACCACATCCTTGATAAATTGACCAGGTGATTTGAGAGCAATCAGATACTTTCATGGTAGAGGGCCACACATTTCCGACCAGGACAGATGATGATTCACCCAAAAGTTAAAAATACCAACTTTTACCAGATAAATGAGCTAGTAAAGTCAAATACAAAGCCTATTTTACTTCTGGATGTCTACCTACACCAATTGTTTATAAGGTCTCCTGTTGGGAATTCTCTCCTTGCCTGATGCTTTTTGGGGGGGGTGAAATGAGGCTATTTAATGCACGTCCTAATTTCACTTCACAGCTTGCTGTCGGTGCACTGACTTTAAAGATGGGGAGGTGAAGAAGGTCATCCTCAAACAATGAGGAAGGGAATCTGCTGTCAGGCTAAGAGGGAGTCTAAGCTTAGATCTGCCTCTGGTCTCTTTAATAATGATGACAATCGCAATTCTACATGCATACCATGTGTAGAACCATGTGCCTAGACCACAGATTGTCCAATCACTGTCCACACACTGCCAAGACACATATGGAAATGTCAAAAATCTTGCCATAGAGGCTGCTCAGTTACAACACACACATACATGCACGCACACACACACACAATGCATGAACACTACAGTTTTATTCAGGGTACCAGTTTCTTTACTTTCCACAGTAATTGTAACTGTAATACTTCTACAAGGTATAACAATTACAGTACTTGACAACTGTGTCCTATGACATCACATTGAACCTTGACTTGCTTTAACACCCTTTTGCTGTAGAATTGTCTGTATAACTGTTATTGTTGATTTAGTTTTTAGTTACTTGTTCTGTAATATTCCGATGTTATTATTTCATTTTTTTATTTATATTGTTTATTCTTATTTAGTCCATGTATATTCTATAATATTAAATAAAAACACGTTTAATTATATTTGTGAAATATGATATGAAAATCAGCTATTTACAAGATGCTCCACAGTATTTTTTTTTTACATTGATTTCACAGTAAAATGATGAATAAAGCTTTTCATTTTATGTAAATTAAATGTTAAATCTGTAAAAGCTGGCTTTTGTTTCACTGTGGCATCTGAAAACTCTCACTGCCAAGAATCATCTTAATGCAGATGGAAATGCCCACAGTGAGGTCCGTCTGAATGACTGATCCTTACATAAGCCATTCAAATGCTCTCGTGTGAAAACTGAGGTGCCTGGGATATACAAGCATTTTTCATCAGTGCTTATGTTTTTATTATGGTGCAGAAATATGGAAATCCCATTAATTACGGTTTAAAATAGACCAATAATTCCAGAGCTGGACCCAACATTAACAATAAGAGCTACTTCAAGTATAAATGGCTAAAACACATGAGAAAAACACCCTTTCCAGGCGTTCATTTAAGTCTGCAGGGAAGCTATGACAAATCTTACAGGATGCCAGGCCTGCAATCATTCTTTAAACATAAAGTGCTCTGACCTGGCTTATGGGTTTGAGAGCTCAGTGCAGACCAACATGAACACACACACACACCTTACACAAATAAACAGAGAATGAACATGGGCAAATTACTGTCTTTCGTCCTGGAAGGATGTTTTTTTAGAAAACAATAGTTTTTATCGGGCATAGAAATCATGTAGGGAAACCTGAAAATGTAACATGACATTTTTCTTTTTTTCCTCAATAAAGAGACCACCCTGGAAGAATAATATACTTTCTCAGTACATTTTCTAGTGACGGCCGGACAATATTTACATTATGTTTTGACATTTTACTATCAGATTGATTTTAGACATATAGGACCTAATGTTTAGGCTTTCTTTGAAAGCTTCTTGAGTTGAATGAAGTTGAGTGAAGTCACATCCTGATTTGTCAGCGTGGCATCTGCACTGTGCAAACAAATTCAGCTTTCCTACAGGAACCAGACAGATGTACTTAAACTAATACACACACATGCAAAAAAAATAAAATAAAAAGAACACAGAAGAGTATACAATCACTCAAACACAAATACACACACACACTTAGGTGAAGAAGAACCGTGTATCCTCATGCCTGGATGAAAATGCCTTCAGGAATCCAATAGAGAGTACGGTTTAGCCTTGTCTTCAGAGATATGGCAAGGACGTCCAAACAAAATACCACTCTGTGCACCTCACATCCTCCCTCTGTCTGTAAATGCTTAGTGTGACCATGGAAACTCTCTGTGCATCCAACCTTTGAGAACTGATCATCATATATTTCGCTTTTAATATTTCATTTCTCAGCGTGCTCTGATTTCCATATGAAAGTAAATTGGTCCAGGTATAATAGCCAAAGTAAGGACATCAGCAATGATTCAAAGTTTCATTTTTCGGCACTTGAATTCACAGACATGCGATTCATCTGGAAGGATTTTAATAAAGGAACAAGTGAGGTGAGCTTTACTCTTACTATTTCTCATAGTTAGCGTAAGTGATTTGAACAAGCCCTATACCTGAGTATCAAACTTTAACTTGTAACTTTTTGTGCAGTTTACTTGGATGATTACTTACATCATGCAGCTTGGTGAGGAAAGGTGGACTTTAATTTTTCTGATTAGTATGGAAGTTGTTTCCACCTCTATGGAGTTTTGCACACGACATATTTTTTATATATGTGCAATTTAACTGCACTTTAAGTAGATTCGAAGTAAATTCCTATGTACACTACCAGTGGTGTAGTGGCCAAAACTCATACTCAGAATTAGGTACATATCTGTTTTCTTTAAAAAATCAATATTTTAAAACACATCTATTGTATTGGATGCAAAAGTACAATTTATAAGACAGTATGTAAAACTATTTGGAAAAAAGTTCCACATTATCAAAAATAATCCATACGGCTCCACTGGATTATAAAGCCCTTCTAAAGTGAAGTGATATGTTTTTGTAAGAAAAATATCCATATTTAAATTTTGATTAGCTATAATAACTAGCTTCCAGTAGACGGCTGTACACGGAGTAACCCCTGACCCGACGCATAAAGCAATGATGAAGGATAGAGCAAAACAAAACACCGGTCACAAATTAGAAGTCTAAAACGAGAAATCTTAAAGAGAAATGTTGGAAAATTTCGAGATAAGAGAAGAGGAGCTTGAGTTTGTTGCCCAGTCCTGTTTGTTTAAACCGCAAGAGGGGTCAAAGCTTATACGATACTCCTACATATACATCATACATCGCGTCAGGGGTTACTCTGGGTTGTGCAGTATGCATACGGTCATCTGCCAGAAGCTAATAATTATAGCTATTTTTTTTCTTACACAAAGGCATCGCTTTATCTACAGAATGCCTTTATTAACCCCCTGGAGCAGTATGGATTACTTTTATGACGAATGGGTGCATTTTTTGGGGCGTCCAAAAAAAAAAATCGAGATTATAAAGCTTGGAAGAGCCAGGATATTTTTTAAATATATCTCTGATTGTGTCCGTCTGAAAGAAGATAGTCATATACACCTAGGATGGCTTGAGGTTGAGTAAATCAAGGGATAATTAAAATTTTTGGGTGAACTATCCCTTTAAGATGTTTTTTTTGTCAGCAGAGTATTTCTTCAGAACATTCATCAGGTGAATTGAATTTTTTTGCCCCAAGTAGCTCTACTTTTTTTGATAGTAGGTCCTGAAGTAACTAGCTTTTGTTTTGCGTTCCGACTGTCGAGGCCCTCGAACATCAAGAGCCCCTAGCAGTCAGAAATATGTCAGCCTGCAATGCAGCAAAAATAACAATTAATCCTTCAAACAATGTGATGTGTTGTTAAATTGAGGATGTGTGAAGTTTATTTCTGACAGACTGCTTTTTGCACTCTAACTGATTGCTGCTGCTGGATAATCTAGTGTGTGTGTGTGTGTGTGTGTGTTTTAATTAAAGTTACATGTGAACTGGGAGAAGTTGAATTCAGAGGAGGCAAGGTGAAAAATTGTCTCGTTTTCTTGTCTTCAGTTTGAGGCTGCTTCTTATCTTCCTTTACTCTTGGCCACTGCTGAGGTTATCTCCCAAATTACTCACAGAACTCATTTATTTCTCAAATGAATCGGGCTCTTCAGAGATGGCCCCTGCCACCAGCCCTCCTCCCTTACAATTGCACGATGGTGGCAGCTTTTCTACAAAGTTGCAAAGATTCACCAGAAGTTAGATGAAGATCAAAACTCACATCACAATGTGCGCACACACAGGTTTAGTCACAAGCCCTAAACACAAGCAAACAGAGGTATTTTAAAATGCTAATCACACATTTATGCAGCAAAATGGCTGTCGATTTTGAATGCACACAGTTCTCCTAAACTGTTTATATTATTTTTTGATGACTGAGACTTTGACTCTACCTAACAGGTTTTCATTAGTGTTTCCTGCAAGGAAAATCGAGCTTAAGTCAGCAGCTGTGTTTTGAACAGCCCGTTCTCATCCTTTGGCGTCATATGGGTGACGCTATATGACATTTCGTCGAAATACTACGCACATGGCAGCCTTTAGCGTCAATATGAGACGCAGAACCCAAGGCGTCATACAGGTGACTGGCATCCTTTAGCGTCAATATAAGACGCAGACCCTACCCCAGACCTAAACCTACCCATAACAGTGCGTGTTATATTGACGCTAAAGGGTGCCATGTGCGTAATATTTTGACAAAATGTCATATGGCGTCACCTATATGACGCCAAAGGATGAGAATGCGTTGGTTTTGAAACATGGTAGCTAGTTTCTAGCTGTTCTAAGCTAGTCATTAACTTGTCCAAGCTGACAACCTCAGAATACAGTGTTACAATATTCAGAATATTCTAAAAGGCCATAAGTGTCATAATTACGGTTTTGTGTTCCCCTTGTCTTGCGTGGACTTTTTATAATTTCCTGTCCTGTGCCATGTTTTGTAGTCCTTTGTAGTTTTTCTCTGTAACAATGTGGCTGAAGCAGATGCTGAAGTAGGATCCAAGTGCAGCAGTTTTTATTAAATTAACTCAAACTTCACAAATTCGGGAACAGGACAACCAACATACAACGTTAAGAACTCACAAAGACTGAAACTAGACACAGGGCTTAATTAAATACACAGGCACACAAGATAACAAGGGGGTGTGGCTAAATAGACACACTTGGGAAGACTATTAAACAAGAAAAACTACAAAGGACTACAAAACATGGCACAGGACAGGAAATGACAAAAAGTCCCCACAAGACACGGGGAACACAAAACAGGAATTATGACAATAAGTGAGAAGGAACATCTGCCACTTGGGGCTAATGAAGCCCTGCTAACCAAACATTAGCTGCATCCCAATTTGCATACTAATGCTCTATTCTATGTCGTTTTGTAGTACAAATAGTGCGAGAGGTGTGTTCACACTGAAATTTCCAAAAAGAAAAAGAGCACTTTATATACCTGGATGATACACTTAATTAATTGTGTGGAAGTGTGGAATGTTGGACAACTGTCAGAGCTTTAATTCCGAAAATGGGGTGGGTGGGGCGTATCATACTCTGATGATGAATGACAAAATAACATCACAAAGTTCATGGTTGAGTACATAGTGCATGGGTACATAGTGTTTTAGCACATAGTGTACTTATATTGACTCCTTGTTTGAAGCTAATCAGCCAAATGCTAACACGTTGGTCCTGGTTTAGCAATGCATGGGGCTGCGTGTTTATAAGTGTTAATAAGAGACGTTTAAAAATAGTCTATTGATTCTTGAGATAAGGGACAAAACAGGTTTTAGATATTATATTACAGAATGGATACATTTCAAGGTCTCAGCTAATGAACCATATAAGGGAACAGGTTTTTGTGATTTTTAAAAAAATTAACATTCATTCACTTCATCATTTGCCAGAAACACTAAAAAGCATGCTATTTTAATTTGATCCATCCAACTTAAATTATGTAATAATGGTGTCAGTACAGGAGATAAAAATACATTTTCTGCATTTTTTTCAGTTTTCACAGTATTATGAACAATCCTTCTACATTTACATTATTATTTTTACATCTACCCTCTACCCTACCATTTTAATATTAACTATATATAACATTTAATATTGTATATTGTACGTTTTTAGGTAAAAAAGACAATGCCATGTAGTTAAGTTGATGTTTTCATCTTTTTACACAATAAATTAAAAAAAAAATAATAAAACATTTATTTCAAAATTAACAAAAACCTTCATCTGACAGTGTTAAATACTGATGGATTTGACAAATTCTGACACAGTTGACAAAGGTCCAACTGAGTTACAACAGATTTAAGTTCTGGCAAATATTTTGTTTTAAACAACTGACAAGATAACAAATCAAGAAAAATGTATTATTTGTCTTTGAGAAAACTTTATTGTGTAACGTTTTGTGCAATTGACTTGAATGATTCCTTAAATCATGCAGCTTGGTGGAAAGGTATACTTTTATTTTTCTGATTAGTATAGAAGTTGTTTCCACCTCTACAGAGTCTTGCACATGACATGAAGAGGGAAAATATGTATATTGTGGCCATGAATTAACTATAAGATGTACTGCATGACTTAAGCAGTGGGCAGCTGGTGTCGGAAGAAGTTCATTACATCAAATATACATGAAATTACATAAATTCCACATGTGCAATAAATAAATAAATATATAATATCACTATGTAAAGAGTTTTTGTGAGCACTTGTCAAATCCATCAGCTTATAAGTCAACTTTGTCAGACATAAAACCTGATGGAGTCGACGTCTGACGGAGTTGATAAAATGTTATATTTACTTTATATTTAAACGATGTGTTTAACAGTGGAATCATTTTTCCCCTCAGTTGTAGCTGCTTTAATAAACATAACAAAAATGCCAAGATTTATCCCACAACTACAGAAGAAATGATCATACTAGGAAGATGGAGATGACATGTTAAAGATGTGACCGCAGAGACCTCATCATTGTTTAAGATATATATTTTTATTTATTTTTTATACATATATATTTGATTTTATTGCATTTTTTAACACTTTGTTTGGCAGTTTTACATTGTGACCTTATGCATGTGGACAGGTTAAATTACATGTATTTTCCCAGTATAGAGCATGTATTTAAAATAATACTAAATAAATTATTTAAAAAATATTAGAATTCCCTGATTAGCCTATACAGATTTCATTTAGGTGTAACTTTTTAAGTATTCATGAATGTCTTCATTTTTAAGATTTGTGTGTAGGGCTAATACATGCCATCTGTTGCGAAAAAGCTAAATTGATTCAGAAAACTACTTTTATGGTTATTTGTTTGTAGCTTCACAGATATTCTTTGCATGTATGGAAAATAACATCTTAGCCTGGATAAACTTGCATGTGGGGACATTTCTGCAAAATTACTACGTTACTAAATTCCATTTCCAACCAAGAGTACTTGGAAAGAAGTGCCTATAGTGACATTTACACTAAATGATATTACATTGCTTCTTGCTTGTTTCAAAGTGAAAAGTCCAGTGAGTGGCGTTAAAAGTGTGTTCAGTTTTATGTGAAACAGATGAACATGAATGTGGCAACATTTTATTACTTTGGTTGTTGTACATTTTTCCAATGACCCTATGATGAGAATTTCTCCTTTTATATTTCACGAAAGAAATAAAGTTATATGGGTTTTGGAAAGACATAAAGGTAATGGCAGAATTCTCACTTTTGGATGAACTATCCCTTTCATATTTAAACACAAGACAAAAGGTATATTAAATGAAAACCACATATTTAATTTTAACTGGAAAATGTATTTGTGGATATGAATCATATAGTTTACAGCATTATTGCAAAAGAGGACTTTCTTTTTCATTTTCCCTCCGAGGGGGTAAAGAGCATTGTTCTGCATATCTACAGGCATTCGGTATGTTTTCCTCAGAGAGGACAGATGAACCAAAACATCTTAAAATGAGAAACATTCACGGCTGGAGAAGTTTTAGCAAACCCTCTGCAACTTAAACTTGTCCAAATCTCTTGAGATCGGTACTCCGGAAGAATTGAGAAGTTAGCTTTGCTTATGAAACGCAAAGGATTCTTAAAACTTTTTAGAAAAAATATGAAGGAAAACAATGACCACCGTGTTATTTCAAGATCTTGTTTTGCCTGATGTGCCTGTATGTCAGTCCTGCTCGGAGAGAACCTCGAAACTTGGCAGGATTTGTTTTCTTTCTGCTCCCTCTTTCACTCTCTCTTTCCTCATCCCCATCTGTTTTCAGTTTTCTCGGCATGTGTGACAAACAGCGAAGAAATTCCAAACTCAAGTCTCTCTAACCCCAACTATCCCCTTCCCCAATCCCCCTCCCTAACTCTTTTCTTTGGCAGGGCGGTTTGTGTCTCACATTTAATCATGATCACTTTGCCAGCCTGCAGGGCTCTTAACCAATTGTGAGAGGGGGGAGAAAAAAAAAACAGGCTAGAGAAGGACAAGAGACTGAAATAGAGAATGAGAGGTGGGGGTTGGCATCTCTTTAGATTTCAAAGTCTAACCATGTAACCAGCGTAATGCTTGCTTGGCAGCTAAAAGATATTTACTTTGTCACCTCTGCAGATTTGGGTTGCATGCCAGATTTGAATAGCAGCCATTTTGGATGTCACAGTCACATCAGCTGGGGATGATGGGTGAATGGGGTGACCTGAGGTGAAGTGTGTTGGGGTAATGGTAGGGGATATGTTCTGGAAGGGTAAATTAATATAATCTGGCAAATTAATTACACAACTGGGGTTCATGCAACTAACAGCCCTGCTGGATCCATCCATCTTAAGCTGGTGGATATGCTTGGAAATGGTAGCATGTGGTTCAAACTGGTTATTAGCTGGTCAGAGCAGGTCATTATCTGTTCAGTGAGCTTATTGTTTCCAATACCACCTTAAACTGGTATGACTAAATGGTAGCTGTTTTGTTGCTAGCCAAAGATGTCCAACTATCTAACAGCGTAGTCCAACTATCATTTGCATTATTATCAGATTGAATGTACTTTCCCCAAATATTTTCTGTGCTGTTTTTGGGGAAGATTCAGAAGAATGATTTTATGTTAAAAACACAGCTTGGAAAATGTGGTTTGTCTTATGCTTCATGTTGGTTTTATATGACAAACTTTTACATATTTTTGTATTTTATGTTTCAAGTTTATATTTAATGGAATGTAAATGTAACATGTAAAAAAAAAAAAAAAAAAAAACACGGTCCCAACATATTTTCCTTCAAATTTACCTGTAAATTTACAATAAAATACTGGCAACTGTGGTTCCAGCCATTTACTGTAATTTTACGGTTTCAACACCGTTATTCCATTTTACAGCTGTGCTGTAATTTCACAATAAAAAAACTGGCAGCAATTATTCCAGCTGTTTAACGTAATTCAACAGTACCAGTACCAATACCATTTTATGTTTTACAGGCTGTACTACAATTCCACAGTAATGTACTTGCAGCAATGGTTACAGCTATAAATGTAGTTTTTAAATAAAACTAAACACACGTGTGTGTGTGTGTGTGTGTGTGTGTGTGTGTGTGTGTGTGTGTGTGTGTGTGTGTGTGTGTATAAAATGCTCCACTGATTTAATGTTTGAAAAATAAATAAATGCATTTAGATTGTCAAACTTTATGTCACGTTTGTGTCTGTTTAGATCTTCAGTTTGTTTTCATTCTCAGTCACATATCTTGTTTTCCCGCCATTCTTCAGTTACCATGTTAATCTTAATCACCTGTGGCTTGGTAATTATCATGTGTCACCTGTTTCAATTCATCAGTGTTTGTATTTTGTTCCTTCCATTCAGTCAGTCCTTTGTCTGTAGTTAGTCTTATTTTGAGTGTGTGTTCGTCCTGCCTGCTTGTCCGTACCTGTGTGAATTATATTTAGTAAATCGTGTGAATGATCTTCTTCTTCTGCCCGCACCACACCAATGACAATACAGTTATCCAGTCCTTTTAACAAGACATTTGTCTTGGAAATAACAGGACAGTTTTTGATGTTTGCCCCCAAAATATCAAATTTAATTTAGAAAATACAAACATATTAGGACATATTATCTCTGTGGGAATTGCATTTTTATTTTATTTTTATTTTGTATGTATCTTCTTTTTTTTCTTCTTCTAAATGTAAAGATCCAGACAAAAAAAAAGCACTCTAAAGGCTGATTCATACTTCTGCATCGGACCTACGCCGGTGCCTCATCACTATAGACTACGCGTTGGTTTTCATTTATACTTCTGCGTCGTTGTCCGCGTTTACGAGCAATTACACATGCAGAGGGAGCATGTGAAAGCCGAGGGTTCTAGCAGACCACTCACAGCGCTTGCGTCCGCGTAGAAATGACGCGTTGTTATATTTTTGGAGAGGTGCACGTCAGGGGATGCCGTAGGGTACGCGCGCTACACACAGCCTACGGCCTAGCTACGGCGTGAGTTCGACGCAGAAGTATACATTGGGCTTAAGGGACAGGTGCTAATAAGCTCTATTTTGGAGTAGATAAGGTACAAAATTGTTTCTTTAAGGTTACTGCCCCAGAGACATCTTTTCACAATTTATGTTGTTGTTGTTGTTGGTTTTGTTTGTTTTTTAACAGTGTAACCCAACACCAACAATTTGTCTGCAATGTGTGAAGTTCTAGAATACATTTGTTTATCTTGTCACATCAGATAAAAAAAAAAATGGAACCATTGGACTGGCTCCTTTAAATTTTCTGTCTGAAGCGTGTTCATCAGGCCTTTATATTTCAGTCACTCTCAAATTCCCACCACTACAATCATCAAAATCAAGAAATAAACAGAAACAGCACACTTGACATGACAGTAGACACTCAAGCTTTTGATCTTAATAGAGAAAAAAAAGCACACGTCATGTCACTCTCAGGCTTACAGACCTTCTTCTGTTGTCGACGGGGCTCTTGATGTTTGATGTACTGTAGATTGTGGAAGATGCTGAATGTGAAATGAGGTACATTCTTTTAAAGGTCACAATCACTGCTCAGAAGGTTGTTTACAGCCCTGAGTGATGAATGCATACTCTACACTGAGCTAGTTACCTGACTCTGAAGAGTAAATCCTCATTTCCATTTGGCGGTGTATGGATTTTAACTGTCGTAAACCTCCAAGTCATTACCATGTATATGTAGATGTATGCGTGTGCTACAAGAATTCCTCTAAAATGAGGCATGTCAATGAATGAATAAACACATTAATCATGTTTGGCTAAGATCTCAACGTTTTTGTGTTTTTATAGCCACTGCGCTATAGCTGAAATGTCATCCCTGACTCTGGCCCTGTGGTGCTGACAAAGCTGTTATAGACAGATGGAGTTGATAAAAGCAGACACCCAGTAGGCTCCATGTTTGCTGCCTGCCTGAAACCCTCCATTACACTGAAATTTCGCTAGCTAGAACAAGAAAGTCTGTTCCCATAATAAGGCAATGGGCAGCTTGTTCCATCTGAAACCGCAAGGTGAGCTAGAATGTAGAATGCCTTCAAGGTACTTGGGTAGAATTTTGATGGGCTGGAATCTAGAGTGTGCTGTAAAGAAGGTACTTAAAATACCAAGTGAGGATTGAGAGACACTCTATATGAGATTATATGAGACATTATTGGCCTGCCAATAATGAGATGGAACCTGATAGAAACCTGGTTGTCTTGTCTCATTACCACCCCAATTATTATGCAAGATTCAACACATAGTGAAATGTGCAATTCTTCCTAGATTATTCTAGATAATATATAGATATTATATATTATCTAGACCCAGGGCCCCAGGCCTTGACCCAACCAGCCATGTGCTCATGGAGAGAGAGAACTTTCAACCAACTTTCATATTTGACACTCAAGGAACCATCAACTAATTAAATTTTCAACAACTTCAAGAATTGTTCCCACTACAAAAATGCAAGGTATCAATCTATGGTTCTTTTCATAGTTTAATGGATCTTCTCCATAGTTCCATTTCCGGTTTCCAGTTCCACCCTATCACTCACCCTGCTACTAGATATATGTATATATGTATGTATGTTTGTTTAGTTATGTTTGCGATTTAGTTAATAAAACTTGTGCACAGTATATATTTGGTTCTGATTCACTGCTTGCAAACAAAGTTTATTTTACGATCTTGATCTTGTTACATGCTCAAAGTGCTGTACATGCTAAGAAATAATTATTTTTCTATGGCCATGGAAGTTACCCCTTTCTTAGAATAAATGAATAATCAAAAGGGTTCGATGTACGAACTGATTAATTGATTGTAATATTAATTTAGCTACATCAAGTTAATCAAATTAGCTGATCCAAATATTCATAATTAATCATAACAAGTTATTATTGATTATTAATATTTCATAGAGCTAATTCGTTACAATAGTTACATATTAACATACTTCCTGGGAAAACTGAGCAGTTTGATTGGTGTGATGCAGATCTTAAAAACAAGAGCAGATGGTGCTAGGTTTAAACCTCAAATATTGTACAGCTGTTGTTCCCTTTAGGAGTACCTTGCAATGTGCTGCTGTGAGCTCCAAAATGCACAGATAGGGGTCCAAGCTCTTCCATGAACAGATGTGGCTACAACAAACAATATTAGGAGTCCATGGCGGCATCTCCTTACTGCCGAAACCACATCAGATCTCTGCAGCTAATGACAACAAGCTGAGCGCTTAGAGTCACTGTTCTGGGATGAAAACAAAATATTATGCCCTCGGTCCCCAAGCACATTTTAATCATACAAGCCTCATTCTAAATACAATTAATCAAACTGCACACTTGCTACCTGCAAAAATAAACACCCGTCTCTGCATGGATCACTTGCTATTGCAGCCCGTGCTGACAAACTCTAACTGTTTTTTTTCTCATTTTCAGCACAAAAAGTAATTAGACTCGGCTGTGTTCTTTGCCTTCTTGGGATCTTTAAGACGAGTGAGTCCAAGGAATCGTAAGCAATACATACTGTTGTTTATTGTCCATCAAATGCAAAGTAGCGGCCTCGGGTCAGCATCTAACAGTGTCATCAAATTAAGACCTACGAAGTGCCTCTCTTCTGATTTCTTTTCAAGCTTCACCAGAAAGCTGTCATGTGTTCCCAAAATTCCAGGCTTCTCATCGATCAATGGCAGCTTCAAGCCAAGCGCCTCTATCTGCTTTCTCCTGCTCTGTGGTTGGTGGCACGTCACCAAAAGCCAACGTACAGCTGTAATATTGGGCTGCAGTGCCGGATCTGTTCTACCCTAAAATAATAAAATAAATCTACTCCACGTCACAATGGTAGAATAATCGGGCAGATATAATTGGAAGCAGTTTCTTTAGCTTTATGTTTAACTGCTGGGAATAAGGCAGTGATAAAGATTGCGGTAGAACGTAACTTAATTAAAAGCAGCCCACTTTATGTGCACTTATTCCAATTCTATATACTAACACATATCTTCTTCACACATATACAACGATTTGTTGTAACAAAGTGACCAAGTCATTCATTTCAAATGAGAGTTTCAGATGTCATGAGCATCAGCAACCTTTGGAAATGTAATGTGGGCATATCCAGAGATGCAACAAATTTAGGGAAAGATTACATTTATGCAAATTAGCGATGAGAAGAAATGAAAAGATGTTCACTCAAAAAGGAAAATTCTGCCATCATTTTCTCACCCTCATGCCGTTCCAAACCTCTTTCTTCTGTGGAACAGATATTTCTTACTTTGTGTTCCACAGAGGAACAGACACAGTCTCTTTTTTTTCACATGGTATCCATATTCAAAACGATTATATGGGTATTATTGATTTTTGCAATTGCCTAGAGCGATGCAGTGATGATGTATTTTTGTAGACCAACATGGAAGTTAGCATCACCCTTGTTTCCGTAACAAACAAAAAAAAACCTACAAGGATTTTTTCATTTCCTTTTGGATTGCTACAGAAAATACTCTCTGTGACCAACAAGAGATTAGTAAGAACATGAGGGTTACACTTTTATTTTAAGGTGACGAATAGTTATATTGTACTTACTCCAATAAGTACTGAGTAATATTAATTGACTACATGTACTTACTATAGAGATATGGTTAGGGTAAGGATCTGGGTTAGGGTTAGTTACTTGCAATTATGTATAATTTACTGTTATTACTTAGGTGTGTACATATAGTAATATGTAACTACATTACCTTAAAATAAAGTGTTACCTACATGAGTTTACCTGTTTGGTGTGATGACCTTTAAAGGAATAGTTCACTTCAAAATGAAAATTCTGTCGTATTTTACCGACCCTCAAGTTGTTTCAAACCCGTATTAATTTCTTTCTTCTGCTGAACACAAAGGAAGATAGTTTGAAGAATGTCGGTAACCAGACAGTTAATGAACCACATTGACTTCCTAAGAAATTCCTACAGGTTTGAAACAACTTTAGGTGAGAATATCATGATCTTGTGTTAACCACAGACCTTATTTCAGGTATTTAAACAAAAACCCACTGAATTTGGGACAATGGAACCGGAATGCTATCGCAACAAAAGCTTGCACATACTGAGTAAAACCAAAATGCATTAATCTGCATTTTGAGAGAGTCTGATTCATGCATTGACAACCATTATATAAGTAATATACTTTCCCTTCCAGGCAGTTAGTTTTTAGTAGCAATAAAACTGATTCCTCAAAAAAAAAAGAAGACATTTAACCAGCAATATATGCCATTTTTAATAATTTAAGAAAATGTTATGGCCAGTTGTGCAGCTGACCAATAACATTAAGGCATGCAGCAGTATAGGAACGCCCACTGTGACCAACAATAAAGCCATTTGGTGAACTCCATATCACTGGTGTATTTGGTGATTTTATATCAGGTATATCAAAATCTCCCCTAAAGCATCATTCTTTGATTATGCAAGGAAACTGTGATAAGAAATTGCCTATTTAATAGGCTGATTACATGAGTTTGATATGAGCCATGATAAAATGTAACATTGCTCTAGGTGTATCTTGCCAATATTTTCATTGGCTCTGTAACTACTGCAAATTAAGAACGTAGATTTTGAGTTGATGTAATCAACCACGGTGGAGAGAGTATCTTTTGCATCACGACATAATATGATTACAGACGTCTGGGCGCTTGTAATCTTGAATTCTTGGCACTCTGGGGCCTGAAAGTGATGTTTCTTCAATATTGTTTCTAAAAGCATTGCTTAAGGCTAATTCTGATTGCTAAACATACATTATCCATTAGAGTTCCATTATTACACACACACACACAATGAAATACATAATATGCATTATGTTTACTATCATGCACATCAACATATGTAAGAAAGCCATTGGTTTGATCTTCCGCTCTACTGCACACAGACTCCCCTTGCTTTCCATCATGGTACAGAGATTACGTTGACCTCTCTGTATATCAAAGGTTCAGTATCAGTATTTTATCAATTTTAAGGAGCCTCCGTTGAATTCAATACAGAAAAGGTCTCTTTGTCTAGCACAATAGTAGGTCTGATTGATGGGACTCCTGAAAGAACTGCCAGAACAGAACAGGACCCTCTATTTCAATTCCCCGAAGAAGATGAGTTTTGTCAGTTGTCAAAATGGAGAGCAGGAGGAAAAGAGAGGCTGATTTAGTCTTCCTTTCAAACAGACAAGAGCCGCCATATACCTCAGATAATATATTACAGGCTAATGGTGCAAATCAGTACAATTGGATCAAAGATTGTTCGACGTCCATCGGACAGTTCTACCTGAAATCTTTCTTTAAAAGTGCTGTGATTTTGATTGGATTCAGTGCTTTGAAAGAGCACATCATCAAAAGACCTGATAACAGTATTTTTCTCCATGTCATTTGCATGTCCTTCATATAGCTCATCTGAAGATAGTTAATAGTTCTGTAAGGAATAAGTCAATTGTTCAGTTCAGTGACCGAGCTTTAAGACTTGACAATATTGATGATAGTTGCCTTCAAATGTGAAGGGGGGAAAAAAAGAATCAATGTAGGATTTACTTTGAAACAATTTCCATTCAGAAATTGCAAGTCAATTTGGTTACACTTTATTTCGATAGTCCATTTACATAACTAACTACTTGTCAACTAACTTTTATGAGAGTATCAGTAGACTTAGGGTTGTGGATAGTAGAACTAAAAGTTACTTATAATCAGTTGAATGTCTGTTTGGGAACGATCAAAATAAAGTGTTAGAAGATATTAAGCAGACAGTCTACTAATATTCTAATGACTGGTAGTTGACATGCAGTTGCATAGTTACTTATTGTTAGTAGAATGTCTAGTGGACTAGAGAAATAATGTGTTACCATAAATTTAGCAAATAATTACAAAGAAACAGAAAATAACACATTGAATTAAATCCAATATCAATTAATTGATCTATCTATATATTTATATATTTATCTAACCCGATCTCAAGAAAATCTTATACAAATTTTACAAGGTGGCTAATTCGTACGAATTCATACAATCTCACTCGTAAAAATTCGTACGATTTTTGCTAAATCGTACATATTTTACGAGTTGCCCAATGAAATAATGTATTTCTTATGAATGACCCTACCCCTGACCCCGCCCCTAAACCTACCCATCACTGGGGTTTAGACAAATCATATGAACCGAGTGAGGTCTTACGAATTCGTTCGAGGTAGCTATTTCAGATAGCCCAGTCCCTAAACTATCATCTAACGCTTGACATGTCAATCAGTCCTGTATAGTGGCTGCACTGTTGACAAGACTTCATGCCAGAGGTCAAAAGTATGGCGGTATGAGACTAGTAAGACTCTCACTCTTAGTGGAAAACAATTAGTATACATATAAATCCAGCTATAAGCCTGCTAGCACACATGCATAGCATTAGCCCTTGATCTTAGTGCAATGGTGTGTTAGGGCATGCAGAGCTTAGTTAGAAGGGAACAAGGAGGTCTAGAGTCTGTTTGCTGTGTTTAACATGGCATGTTAACACACGTGCCTGTCCTCTGGCAGTGTGCCCCGCTCTGCTATCACCTCCTACGGCTTGTGTTTATCGTAATAAAGAACAGCAGAGATGAAGCCAAAAATATTTCTGCAGCAAGGAAAAATACATTCAAATAGGTTTTTATCACCTCCGACTTCCAAAGTTTGACAGACATTATAGGTATTTCCTACAACAGTAATTAAAGAAACATAAAACAGGCACATGAAATGAAGGGGAGGAAGGATAAAGAGATAATCAAAGCCAGTCAAAACAGAAATAAAGAAAACAAAAGGCGTAACAAGATACACAGCGACCTTTGACCCCTGCTTCTATTGTTTAACTCACCTTTAAGTCAAAAGCCGAGCTCAACATTCCTTTAACAAGAGCAGCATTTGTCTTGTGTCACTTACAGATCCGAACAACACAGTCTGGAGACCGGATCTCCATTCACTGATGGACACTAACTATTGTACTCTAGACATGCATGTCAATAAGTGGCTTTTAGCTAGCGCGGTTTATCCTTTAAAGCGGGTAAAAACAAATATATCCTTTTCCCTTTGTTGTCAAAGTTAAAGTTAACAACAGGTCAAAATCCTCATAAATCACCAGAAACAAATATTCTCCCATTTAAGGTCTTTTTGGGTTTATCAAGGTCTAAGCGAAAAAGACGTTATCTGTTTTGATATTCTCTGCGCCCTCCCTCGCCCAGAGAGATTTCCCGACTGCTTTTATTTGTGCAGCGTAGCCTGGAAAATTACAACCCTGGAGGGATTCTGATCAGACCATGTCAACTTAATGCAATTGTAATCCACAAAGAGGAAACATATTCTAAGACTCGACACATAAGAGTTCCAGAAGAAAATCATAGCTCCATGCAGATGTTTCAACGTCTGTCTAAACTATTGAACACGTCTGCATGTCACATTTTCAAGTGAGATCGCCATACATAACACCCATACAACGGTATTCATTTAACATTGTCGTGGTCATTGAGGTTAAATAACACTGTATTATGTAACACTTTAGCTTAGGGTCCAATTCTCACTATTAACTAGTTGTGTATTAACATGCATATTAATAGGATATTGGCTGTTTGTTAGTACTTATAAAGCACATAGTAATGCCTTATTCCAACGCTATCTCACGACCAATTCGTACGAATTCGTACGAGTAATTAAAAGGTGGCTAATTCGTACGACCTCACTTGTACATTTGTCTCTAAACCCACGTGATGGGTAGGTTTAGGGGCGGGGTCAGGGGTAGGTCATTGTACGAATTCATACGAATTTGGTAACTTGTAAAATATGTACGAATTAGCAAAAATCGAACGAATTCGTACGAGTGAGGTCGTATGAATTCGTACAAATTAGCCACCTCGGAAAATTTGTAGAATTGCGATTCTGCATGACCACATTCTACATCCCAATACCTAAACTATATATATATATATATATATATATATATATATATATATATATATATATATATATATCATCAATCTCGGATGTCTCTAATGACAACAAATCACACAAACAAATTTAGCCTATAATAAAAATGCGAAACGTAAGTTTTCCGAATTGAATTGCGGGGGTTGCGCATGATTTCATTTTATATTACAAAATTATACCCATATAAAAACACAAATACTCTGAGCAAGCAAACATTTAGGTGAGATTTGCAATGGCAATTAAATGTTGATGTATGAATAAAAGCCTTAATTAAATATGTCATTATATCAAGAAATTTCTTCAGAAGAAATTCCTAGATTTTCAATGGATGGACAACAAAAATGAGATAATATTAAAAATATCTATATGACAGTAGGTGGTTCTTCCCTGTGCTATTGAAAATCCAAAGTAGTATTGTGACAACGCTAGTGTAAGGTGCCACACATTTTTGAAAAATTTAAAAGAGTGTCGTGACTGACAAAAGGTTGGGAAACACTGAGTTACGTAATAGTGAGAATTGGACCCTAATCTTTAAGTTTAACCACTATTTAATCCAATTAATTTACAACAAACAACATTATTTGTTTATTTAATTGTCAAGTTAGGTGCTGCACAGCAGAACTGGATGGATGAAAATATATTGGTTTTATGGTATTTGTTAAATTAATAGTTATACTACTACTATTACCACTAATGATGATACGTATTTAAAAATACTTAAAAGTTTATAATCGATATTGTGGGTTTATTTATTTATATATTTTTAACAACATTATGTCTGATGGTTATATAACGCTTATTCATAATTACATTTTACAGAAAAAAAACAAACAAACAAACATTATTGTTAATTTTCACTTTAAACATAGTTTTGATTGAAATACATTACATACTGTCTGACAGTTGAATATTCACATATGGGGCTGGTAGAATTCACACGTTTAAAAAAAAAATAATGCATTAGCGAAATTGTTGTTATTGTTGTTATTATTATGGGAATCCCATTGGTCAGACAAAGTAGTTTTGGATTAGCTCTGCCCCAAATTAACAACATATCAGAACGCTCTAACACAGAGAACAATGCTTAAAAAGCGCCAAGGTGTTTCCACTCTTCAAAAAGTCAAACTATGACTAATTTGCAGTTGTCTCTGCGCATTAAACAGACAGGAGAAACAATTTACACTGACAATACATTTAATTAGCCTGCACACCGTGTATATGAGCTCTATGATGAACATTGTTTATAGTTTGCTGTTCTACCACAGTTAATAATGCAGTATGTACTGAGCGTCCCTGAGCTCTCTGGGAACAAAGGGACCGGGAGTCTGTCAGGGCTGAAGTTTGTTTGCATTTTGCAGGAATCAGCACAGAAGGGCAGCTTGGCAAATCCATGCTAGTAACTTAATCAGTATCGTGGGCTTGTTGACTCCGCAGGTGAAGTGGAGAGGTTAGACCCTGTCAGCAGTAACATCACTCACTACATGCACCGCCATGCCTACCAATATCTGACTGATGTCAGGCAGGCCAGGAGCACAGGTAAACGTGTATTGGTACAAAAAAAACCCGTTGTCGACAAAGATGTGTTTTTAAGGCAAATAGCCTCACCGTTTCCACAGGTTTGCATCATTGGTGCAATACACAAGAAAAAAATATGATAGAGAACATTCTACCACCTGACTCGTGTCCATGTGTTCCAGAATTGTTTTGGGGACAATATAAATCTCCAGGCCATGTCTAAAATCCCATGACATACCTTCCTTCCTTCCTTCCCGGTCCTGGAAAGGTAATACAGTACCTACTGTTAAAAGAGCCGTACGTAGCTGGACAGAATGTTCTAGTAACTTATTGTTACCTCCATTTGTGAACGTATTGCAATTCACTACATTATAAATTATCACAGTAACGTTGCGTGGCACATGAACATATACAAACAAAGTCCAAAAATACAACAGAAAGACATCTGGAGCTCAGCTGTGAGAACCAAATCTCTCTCTCCATAGTTTCAAGGTGTAATGCGGGTAATGTTGAATTCTTGCTCATTTAAAAGTGCGCTTTTTAAACATTTCTTTGTCTAAGGTTTCTGTGTGATCCAGAGGCATGCATAACAGATCACCAAACACAAATGTTTTAATGTATGTTGTGTAGAAACAAACACAATTGACTTTAGGGTAAAATCATTTTATGTTTTGGAAAAAGTCCATGTGTATCCTTGAGAGCTGGTTCTTACATTTAAAAATTAAAACAGGCAAATAATGTGTGAAATAAGACAAACAAAAAGTTTGAAAAGGGGACGGTATATATTTTATAGCACAAACAGATTGTTCGAATAAGCTGTGCATGAAATGTTTTGGCAAATTATGGGTTTCTAAGAATGAGCTTAATTGACTTATTTTTTTCATATGTGCTTAAAATCTTGAACCTTGTAGCCTATTAAGCTTGGTTTATTGTATGTTTCCAGTCAAAATAATTGAATATATTAAGCAGGTTTTATGGACATCAGTTCCTGTTTGGAAATCCAAATGAAATGTCTTGCCAGTACATGTAGCATCATGAAAGGGCAATTTGCGAGGTTGCTAGGTAGTAAGAAACAAGGCGTGTACATAAACTATGAAAATAATGAAAGCAAACAAAGGACATAAAGTTTATGACTGTCTCCCAAGATATGCTTATTCCGACTCAAAGTCTATATATATCCTCAAGATCAGTCTCTTTTCCATCTGCTTTGGCACGTAGATAGGGCCAGTCCAAAACAGTTTGATCTTTTAGAAAAGAAAGAGCAGTGTTAGGGAACATTATGTTAAGTAATGTGTTACAACACTGCTTTACTCCCTAAAAAAAACAGTTATTGTGTTACTTAGTTACTTTTTATAGAAGGTAATGTTTTAATTGACTTTTGTGTAATTTTTTCTCACTTGGACTGCAAATTCACGCATGTACAGTAGAGGTCCAACAAACCTTTCAGCGGTGCTATTGTGGATCATTTTTGACCATTTTGACAAATATTTCATGGTCCCCAGAATATTTTGTTTTATGCATATTTGAACATGCAATATATCAAAAGAAAGAACAGAGCCTCTGCTTTTAAAAAGGTCCATCCCAAAAACGTTAGTGGGCATAAGCAGATGTGCTTTTGTACGAAAACTCACAACTGAGGCTACGTTTACACGACAACGATATACTAAAAACTGAAACGTTTTTTCCTCGCGCATATGATTAAAAACGCTGTATTATGCACTGATGTCACTTTGTAAAGAAAAATTGTGGGCCGACTGAACACATAATATGCATGCGCATGATGTCACCACAGTTGTGTACTTTACATGATAACGGTATACTTTTCAAAAACTTGCATTTTGAAACCCGTTTTCAAAAGTTAGTGTTTTCAGGCCAGGCCACGAATTATTTTGAATTAGTCAATTCGCCAAAATGTAAAACAGTTGCAATAAGAGTTTGTTGGGTTTCAGTTTTATGGACAATAACAAAGAAATGAGCCGAAACCATGATGACTTCAGTCTGAGTTTGTCTACATCCACATCCAAGGGTGTGTTTGAATCTTGTTTGAAGTTATCTTTTATTTTTATGCAATCGTTCTTTGTAACTTTAATAGTGCATAAATGTTTAAGACCTGCAAATTAACCCGGCAACAGTTGAATGAGTATCTTGCGTGCGTATTAAAGCTGTGGTGCTATTAATCATACAGCACATACTGACAGGCAGCTGCTTTTGACATAAACACTCAAAATATTGTGTTGAAGAGAAACTTCTTTTATGTTAGTTATTTATATTGTACAGTTTTGTTTCTGCTTGCTAAGTAAAAGGCATAGAAGTAAGAAAAACAAATACTACAGTCTCAAGAGTCTTAACACAAAGGCATATTGACATGTGAAGAACCCGAAAATTATCTTTCCTTTTCTCTCTCGCAGACACACTTACTTAAATCTCTCAAAAACTGACACACTTTGGAGACTTCTTGTTTGAATCCCCAGCCTACCCAGAATGCTCTAGCAGAACAGAGGTGTCAGCGGTTCCACAGAGGTTCTGGTTTTTGAGTTCTTCTTTCTAAGCTGGCAACCTTTAACAGAATAGCAATGTCCAGCTCTTAATGTGACGCTACTGAAGCACTGATTGGATGGGCATGGTGGCTCACTTCATTTCAAAGATGCCAACCAATTAATTCGAGACTTGATCCATTTGTTTGCTCAGCAGCTCATTTACAGAGCTGTAAGTGAGATGCAAATAAACACAACTAAGAGGTGGTGCTCTGATGATAACAATAATGATGGTGCACAAGGCAAACAGATACTCAATTAAACCCTTTCAAATCTACATTTATACAAAATTGATAAGCTTCTATGTAAGCTACCAAAGAGATTAAATTGTTCAATTTGAGGGCATATCTCTACTCACAACAAAGCACATATTAAATAGATTTTAATATGTTTGCTTGTGCAAAACCATGTGGTTACTATGGTTTAGGTTGTGGTTGCCATACAGTACGTGATTGCTAGGGTGTTGTAGATGGTTGCTGGGACAGTTATATGTAGTTTCTAGGGTTTGTGATTTCTAGGGTGTATAGTGGGTGGTTGCCAGGGTATTACTATACAGTTGTTAGGGCATTTTGGGTGTTTGCCAGGATGTTAATATGTGGTTGCTATAAAATGTAGCAGGTGGTTGTCGGATGATTGTGATGCAGCTGCTACAGTTTTGCAGGTGAATAAAAGGGTAATTATATGTGGTTGCTATGGT
Source organism: Meda fulgida (assembly GCA_030578275.1). Classification (NCBI taxonomy): domain Eukaryota; kingdom Metazoa; phylum Chordata; class Actinopteri; order Cypriniformes; family Leuciscidae; genus Meda; species Meda fulgida. Next base: position 6,177,873 of record CM060633.1, read on the forward strand.
GTAGCTGGTGGTAGGCAGGACGTTTCCACAGTATGTTACAGTATGTGATTGCTAGGTGTTGTACAGTAGATATGCATTGTTAGGGTGTTATGGGTGATTGCCAGGGCATTGTCACGCAGTTGTTAGGGTATTGCGGGTGGTTTACAAGATGTTGCTATGTGGTTGCTATAGGATGTAGCGGGTGGTTGCCGGGTCATTATGATGCTGTTGCTACAGTTTTCCAGGAAAATGAAAGGGTAATTATATGTAATCGTAATGGTGTAGCTGGTTAGCCAGGACGTTTCTACAGTATGTGATTGCTAGGGTGTTGTAGATGCAGTGTGTAGTGCGTGGTTGCCAAGGTATTGCAATGGAGTTCCTATGGTGTTGCAGGTGGTCGGCACGGAATATGGTATGGTATATACGGTATATGCAGTTGCCAGGGTGTGGTGGGTTGCCAGAGCATTGTGATGCAACTTCCAGCACAATGCTATACGATTGCCAGGGAGTAGTGGGTTGGTGCCAGAACGTTGTTATGTGGTTGCTAGGGTGATTGCCAGGGTGTTGAAATGCAGTTGTGATTTGTTGCAAGTGTGTTGCAATTTAATTTCCAGCATGATGCTATGCAATTGCTAGAGAGTAGTGGGTGTTTGCCAGTACATTGCTATGTGGTTGCTAGGGTGTTTTAGGTAGTTGTCAGGGTATTGCAATGTAGTTTCTCGAATTTTGCTATGTGATTTCTAGGGTGTAGTGGGTGGTTGCCAGGGCATTTATCTGTGAGTGTTAGGGTGCAACGGGTGGTTGTCAGGGTATTGCTACACAACTGTTAGGGCATTTTTGGTGGTTGTCAGGGTATTGGTATGTGGTTGTGAGGGTGTAGCCAGTGGTTTTCAGAATGTTGTATAGGTTGTAGTAGGTGGCAATGTGGGATTTTTATGTGTTTGCTTAGGCAAAACTGTCTGACCATGACAAGGCATTGATATGCGGGTTCTAGGGTGTAGCGGGTGGTTGCCAGGGTATTGGTAAATAGTTGTTCGGGCATTTTGGGTGGTTGCAAGGGTTATCTGGTTGCAATGGTGTAGCCAGTGGTTGCAAGGATACTGATATGTGGTTGCTTTAAGTGGTAGCAGGTCATTGCTGGGTCATTCTGATGCACTATCTACAGTTTTGTGGGTGAAAGAAACAGTACATTGTATGTGATTACTAGTGTGTTGTAGGTGGTTGCCAGGGCATTGCTTCGCATTTGAATCCTCTAGTTGCAAGACAAAATCAGCTAGCAATTCAAAATACATATGATCACTGTTAAATGCTGACGTAAGGGGTTTGTTGACATGCCTAACTCTAAGTATATAGTAATAGTGATGTTCAGCATAACAGGCACTACTAATAAAATATGTTCCTGACTCTACATGAGTAAGCTGAAACGTAAGCTCAGTTCTTGAGTAGGCAAGCTAATTCCTGTGTGTATTTATCACGCTAGACCAAAGCTTTTCAATTAATGAAAAGAACTGACATTAAATACGATATGGCCTGCTGATTAGATCAACAAATGTTTCTTGGATTCATGGTGAGATGCATTTGCAAGTATGTTGCCTAACTATTTATGTACTAAGGATCTGAATACATATTCTATCAAAGGAGATACTTAAAAAAAATCAAACATGAAAATTAATGATTTTATAAAAGTATATGATGACAAGTTTAAAGTTACAGTCCCACAATTAAGCTCTTGAAATGAGCTCCTTAGATTGTTTTTGTGGATAAGTTCTACACTGTAAATCTTTTACAAAACAAAGAAGTACAGTCCAATTTAATTGGAAATCTCTGGGGAATACAACACACTACTAAACCACGAAGAATGACTGTTCTGATGTGTTTGCAAAGAGCACTAGTTGTTCTCGTTTTATTTTGAATGTCCTGGTTTTGCACACTGGCTCGCTTTCATGCTTTCAGCTCTATTCTCTTTCTCAGTTCATAAAGGATAAAAGCATTTTTCTTCATAGACATATTTTTAAATCTGAGAAAGTAATAAAACATTTTTTTCTAAAGTATTTGTTCAGAATATATGAAAAAAAAACTTTGTTGGAATATTTTGTAGACACTGGTGCTATAAAGAAACCTTTCATGTTTGTGAGACTTTTGTTTGACATTAACTTGTAGGAAGACAAAAGTCTACTTTTTAGTATACAGTATTCACCTAAATGACTGCTATTTCTACTGTATCTTTCCGTTGATTAACACAGTCTGATGTTTAAAGATTGTAAGTGAATCACTAAAATGTGATCTCACGTTAAAACTAACTGTGATTGACAGGCATGTTTTGAATTATCTAACAAATGGAAGAAAGAACTAGATGAAATGCATGAATCTCATGAAACCTGTCAAGGACATGATTCACGGTAAATATGGTAAATTATCATTACCGTAATGCAAACAAACAAACAGATAAATAGAATATAAAAATGATAAAAAGTGAAGAAAATAAATAGAATATAAAAATGATTAAAAGTGAAGAAAAATTTAATTGTGAAGTAATTCTTGCATTTGTTGTAATGCTGTTAATTTATGATGATTTAAATGAAAATGAAATGTGTTTCAGTAACAAAAACAATTTTTTACAATTAATACACTGTTCTCCAACCATAAGAGAAAAACTGTATGTTTTTGCAGCGGCTTCAGTTAATACTTTTAACAAAGTATTAAGGTAACAGGAATTACCAATTGCATATCTTTATATCTAATGCAGCTTTTCTGGTTTCATTTATAAAGTTATATTTGTTTAGAAACAAACTAAATACTGACAGTGGAGTTTTTACAGCACTGTGATCTTAGTCATGGGTGTTGCCTCAGCAAAAGCATTGTGGTTTTTAGATATGAAACTACATGCCCGAGTGATAAGCATAAGTTTCATAACATTTTTTTTTTCCTATCAGGAACAGTATGGAAATATCTCAATATGTCTCTACATGAAAGATTGCATACAGGGAATTAATATTTCTGCATAATCCATGTAGGCTGAGAATCTGAGTGGACTGTGGATCAAATATTATTCTCTTTAGCTGCATGTTTATAATGTAAAAGTCTATAGTTTATGCGAGTTAGGTATGACAGCATGTGTACATGGGAAGCTGACTATACACTCGCTTCACAGGAAGAAGCAAATAATGCAGAGCTAGAATGACCAGATTTACGGCTTCATAATGTCATTTGACTTTTTGTAATGAAACACTTCTTGGTTTTGCTGCACAAAAAAGAAAAAAAAAGTATGTAAGTGCAAACCTCTAAGCAGAAGCAAGATTAATGATACTCTTCTTGTCTTAAGTTGAGAAGTGCTGATGATAGTCTGACACAATGATTACAAATTACAAAATTACAAAATTACAAAATTGTGTGATATTTGGCTTATAGTAAACTATAATAGTTTACTAATATATATATATATATATATATATATATATATATACAGAGAATACAGAGGTGTGTATTCATATAAAATAATTATAATGACTAATCAAAGCTAAAAGCAAGACAATGTTTTACTATGTAGCGACCTTTAATTTGGAGCAAGATAAACTGGGGGAGTAGCTTAATTTAGTCAGAGATGTGTCACTTTGCTCACAGCTGATTGGTCCAATTTTGGCTTGTAATCTCTTACCTAGGACACAACTTGAGCCGGAGCAGGTTAGCCTAGCCAGGTGAGCGTAAGTTACTATGACGATGAATACCGATAAACGCCAAACCACTTTCATGCCTAAAACCCAGGGCTGGCACGAACTAAACTGAAACAAGACCATCCATCTAAACTGGCTTCATGCTATAGGCACCAGCATAGGCAATAGAGTGGTAGACTTAACCGTAATGAACCCGTCTCTCGATAGGGTCTTGTTAGGAGAGGGTTGTTGATTTGAATATGTTTTATTTTAATCATTTTGTCTTATAACTTTGTCTGATGTTTTATTTTATTTTTTTCCAGGCAACAACTCTAGTCATTTTATCTGATCGTTAATTTTAACTTACAGTAACTTTGTTTAACCATTCTGTTCAATAATAATGTCCTGAAATAACTGTGGCAGTGGCACAGTGGTTCATGTAGATTCAGTTGGTGGTTCAGTTCCCGGTTCCAAGGCAATGTGTAAAGCGCTTTGGTGGCCATTGGGTCTGTGAAAGCGCTACATAAATTCAGTCCATTTTCCATCATTATTTTATTTTACAAAAACGTTGCCTGATCATTTTGCTCTTGCAACAATTTTGATGATTTTGTTTGATCATGTCAATAACTTTGATTAATTGATTGTTTTTTCTTACAATAACGTTGTCTAGTCTTTTTATTTGATCATTTGTTTGATTACTTGTTCTAAAAACAACGTTGTATGATCCTTTTGTCTCACAATATCTTAATTGCCTCTTTGTCTTACAATAATTTTGTCTGACTGTATGTTGTTTGATAATGTAGTCTTACAATAACTGAAAAGTGTGTCACATCTTGAGACCCTGAGGTGGAGATGAGAGGACATGAAAAAGAAAAAGCTTAAAAACATTCATGGATCACCAAAGTGGTATTGGAATCAAGTGACTCCGAATGCATAAATAAATAATTGTATTATTAAATTGACTAAATTACAACTTTTATAAATGTATAACTTTATTGTTTGCTCTGGTGTATTCGTTTATCATTAATATACAGTATATGAGCCTGAGAACGGTCTTATCATAAACTGTCAGCTAAACAAACAGTAGAGAGCACAGAGTACAGGAAGTGTTCACTGTGTACATATTGTGAACCCGGTCAAACCAAAATCATAAAAGTAAGACAAATGCATGTCACTTGGACAATCATGAAAATTCAAAAGCGCTCTAATTTGACCTGTCATTTATATAAAAAATATGATTATTACATTATTATATTTAATATCTGTATGCTGACTATGATGTTCAGTGGATAACAACTTAAACTTTGGTCTGTTCCTCCCAACCCCCCCCCACTTTGAAATGACATGAGGGTGGGTAATTTTTTCCTGCATGACCTGTTCCAATAACTCAAATTCACAGTCTCATATGACCCTGGCTGTGCCATTCATGAGAGTTTTCATGTAGCCAAATTCTCTTTCCCTGCACTGCTGAGTGACAGCATGGATGCCCCGCTCTGGAGGGAATGAGGCTGATTCCGTATCATTTAGGCTTATCACGAGTGAATATGCTTTCAAAGGCCCGTGGGGCTACAAAGAGAGCTTTGAGGAGACGGACAGGGACAGCTGCTCTCCAGGAACCCTGGCAAGCAAGTCTGCACTCTCCCGTCCCCATCTGCATGCTCTTTCAGGGGTGGCTCAACTGATCAAGGGCTGAATTTAAAGCACTGGATGATGGAAAAGTAATTTCCCTCGCTGTGAAAATACACCATGCATGTTGTATCACTTATTCACAGTGAATAACGATTTTCTTTTTCTTTCTGTGATTTCTAAGTGAAAAAAGTGAATAATTTGCATTGCTCAATAGAACTATCGGTTTGAACGGTAGGGAGTCCTCATCCAGCTGTTGCTACTATTGGGTTTTGGAGCTTACAGCTGCATTTCTATTGAACACACACTTTTTATATTATACATTTTACAGACAAAAGCTTTTAAAAGCTGTGTCAAATATGAGAAGCCATTTATGAAAGATAATGAGAGAAAGTAATGTGAGACTGAGTGTGATCTAATGCACACTCATCAGTATTCATACATAAGATGGACAATATAACATAAAATGTCAACATATTGAGAACATCTAAAACAAAAACCTTTATTGATATGAACGACTGATATTGCTGGACTGCTGCAGGTGAACAAATTCAAAACACAACCTCTTAGCGGCACTCCAACTTAATAATGGAAGAAAATGATGGAGAAATATGTCAAGAAATAATTGTCTGATATCAAGAAACAATTGAATGAATCATTCTGGCAGGGATTTTTAATCACAATCGTATTTGCAATAAACAAAGAACTGTTTATTCCACTTATTATTAATAATAAATGTTACGGTTTATTTAAAATGTTTGTATTTTCAAAGGTACACTATGTAACTTTTGGCCCTCTAGCAATTAAAAAAACAAAACTGCATTTTGTGGAAGAACATTGTTTTGGTTGTGCTTCGGCCCTTCGGTGCGGATGGTTATCCTACTGCTCATAAAACATTCACTAGTCTTAAAAGATTTAACCAGTTTAGATGGAAAGGATCTCCAGCTGACTCGCTGAAGACATTAGTGGTTCCCAAACCTGTCCTGGCGCACCCCCAACACTTTGTCTCCCTAATCAAACACACCTGATTCAACTCATTATCACATGGGTTAATGAGCTGATGAGTTGATCCAGGTGTGTTTGATTAGCGAGTCAAAGAAAACGTGCAGTGTTGGGGATGCGCCAGGACAGGTTTGGGAACTACTTCCATGAAAATAAATTTCAGCACAGCGCTACAACAACAACAACGACAGATAATGCTTTAATTAACTCTGTTAGAGAGCTACATATGACAATTGATCTGTTCAATAAAATACCTTACTCACCTGTTGAGTAATAAAAGCACCATCAGCGCTCAAATCCCTCAGTTCTCGCCATCTCCGAAAAGCCAAGCCAATGTTGATTCATGTTTTATTACGAGCTCTGTAGTTTTCTCTTTTTGCCAGCAGACTCTCCTCTGTTCAGTGTTTGTTTAAAACAGGTGATTCCCTGGAGGTTGGAGATTTAGCAGCTTCATGTTAATCTTTCTCACAGTTTGTGATGACTAACCTACGCCACTCCGACACCATATACGTGTTAAAGTAGCAAGAGCAACTTTTTCACTATTTACTATGACGAGACACACACAGGTGAGTGACGTATACACGCAATTTACCATGAAAAACATCCAGCTAGGTCTAAAATATAAACACTGACAGGCTTACCATAGCGAATCAGGTTAAGACAAAACACAAGGACTGATGGTGTTGATTCATTATGTACGGTAAATTTTGTTCATTCTGAACAAGAAAAAGTTACATAGTGTACCTCTGATCGTATTGTTTTTGATCCCTTATGTGCTCAGTCTAACACACAGCCGCTCGTGGCTTATTGCTTTATAATCAATATTTTCCGTATGAGTCATTATCACATGTACATTGCATGGTTATTATTTTTGCAGTTTTGGTACATAGTTTGTTACTTTTCACATGCCACTTTGTAATTAAACAAACTAAACTAACCCTGATTCATAATCCCTATTGTTTCAGTATTCATTCCTTGTTTATTCTGTATAGTGCGTATTGTTAACAGTGCTCACATTCTGTAAGTTACACTGCAGACATATATTGACTGGAATGACAATAAACTTGGCTTGTTTTGACTTGTCTAAAAATAATTTTCTGTTATACATGTACACACACACACACACACACACACACACACACACACACACACACACACACACACACAAATATATACAGTATATAAACAAAACAATAAAAATAATGAATAGTCATTGCATTATTGTAAAAAAAACAACACATGAAGAAAACGTTCAAATAACAATGAAAAAAGTTAAAATAACAAAATTAAAGTTTTAGAGAATAAAATTATAACAATATTTTGAGTATGCTCTAGAGGATTTGATGCAACATTATAAAATGTGACAATAGATTAAATATGATTAAAATGTATTACAATTTTAAAACTAGATTCAATATTATGACTATATCTATAAAGTGACATTAAAACAGCCACATGATTGTGAAGTGTAAAGAGAAGATAACAAATAAAAGCATATTTGAACATTGAAATCATTTAATGTTTTAAAGCAAATACAGTTTACTTCACTGGGTCAACACATGTGAACAATATATATATTTTTTCATATCATTACCGACCTCAGCAGACATACATTCACACGGCTGAATGAAGACAAGATCTTTCTTTATGTTTTTTTTGTTTGTTTGTTTGTTTTGTTGCAGTTATGTACAAAGTCATTGTAATGCACCAGCCCCATATCTCTACACACAACCCATTAACATATCAAAACCTATCTACCCAAGTCAATGTCAAAGTAGATTTATGGCAATAAGCTATACATCTCCAGCCGCCTGAGCGGCCTAATTTGTTTTCTAGTTCAGTTTGCAGTCAACGTCCAGACTCGAAACTCCACCATTTCAGTTCCCCCTATACAGTAAACCCAGCTATAGTTTCCAAGGTACATTATTTACAGTGGAATGTCAGGCTTTGAAGTGGGCAGTTAAAAAGACAGGAGAATCTGGAATGAAAAATCTAAACTGTATATCTAAAGAAAATGAGGAACGCAAAAAAAGCAATATTTTAACTGTAGAACAATATTTTAAAAACGTACTTTTTTTCTTAGTACGCCCATGCTATTTAATGTTGCTAGAAGCCTCAACATCAACTGATACTCCAGATAGACAACTCTATGAAAAGAAAGGAAACAAAAAAGCAAACCTGCAGCTAATATGGGTCATGAAATTGAATTGTAGTCAATTGAAATATCTTATTTTAGATTTAAAGCCATAATAGCTATTTGGTGGATGGGTAACTTGTGCTTAGCTTTAGAAAAAAGAACCTTAAATTGACAAAACCCTGGGATCATGTTGTCAATGAAAGAGAAATGAAAGTGATATGAACATAACTACATACAGTATTAACTACTAAATACATTTATGGGAAAAAAACTTGTGCTTTAGCTGAAGTGATGCCAGTCTCTTTAATGACGGCCATGATTATGCAGCAGGTTTCCAGTTGTGAGCTGGTTAACAAAGTGCTGACAGACCAGCGATGTGCTGCTTTTTGTAATTTGTCATGTCATATGAAGCAGAGAGAATATTTCTATTTATGAGGGTTTAAAAAACCTGGTAAAAATACAGCTTCTGTAATACTCGAAGTCCAGGCCATGCGCTTTCCACCACGCTGACCAACTTGTGTAGATTCATATCTTTATCGTGTCAATGTCGTAAAAATGTACAGTGAGGGCAGACAAGACACAATAACTCTAAAAAATAAAACAATATGTACAGGAATCAGATCTAAATAAAGACAAACCTTACATCTCACATGTCATAGGCACTGCAATTTGTATAACGCTGCATATTGACCTTACTAAGCTAAAATACAAGGTTTGCTATGCAACAAATGTACAGTTATTCATCATGTAGTCAGTTTTAGGTCAAATCAAGATGTGCATGGGTCTACCAATAAGGGTTTTATTCATATGTAGCTTAGATGTTAGCATATTTCGGCTTTCCTCATGGTTAGGACCATAAAGATTCTGCGGCTGCAAGTTCTAGTTTGTTTATTATGTCGCTTCTTTTGATGGCTAATGGCTTCATCCACCAAAAGGAGTGTGGTACTCTGAGCTTTAATGCAGAAAAAAAACATCAGATTCTGTGCCGACCTGCTCGGGGGCCGATAATAAGTGGTGTTCATCTGGAGTTTCCTCCATTTACAGGTCCTCCTGGATTGTCTATGTGATTATAGTGGTTCAGCATCCTAATCTCTCATCTTGTACAGAGTCCCATTTAAGGCAGGCAAGATAATTAAATATTTTATGGGCAAGCCATGATAAATTCCACTAACGCGTTTTTATCTGTTGGGTGATATGGATGCAGTTAGGGAGGATATTTGTCTCTAGGAAATACAATCCTTAAGTGGAAATCTGCTACTAAACACCAAAACCTGATTCAAAAAAGTGAGACAAAAGGCTGGACCAAACAAAGAGTGACTAAAAAAGACACACAGGCATTAAAAATGCTTGTACATTTTGCAGCCAAACAGGTATGTCAGTATCTTGATGAACAGCCATTTTATTTATTTAAATACATACCAATTTGTAGCCAACATGTCTGCTCCTCATAGAGGATCAGGAAGGATTTGGAAAGGATTCTCGCTTCGCAGCAGATCCTGTTGTGTCAAAGATCCAGCGGTACATAACAAGCCTGTCTGTGATGCCCAGTTGCTGCCATGTTTACCTCTAATTTTGACTTTGGCTTGAGACTTTTCCGCAATTTCATTCCCATGACCCAAGCATTTACCGCTACCTGCTCTCGGAAAAAAGTTCTTCCATCAAAAGGCTCTAAATGGTGGTTGACACAAAAATCCCCTGTGGAACTAAACATTACCGTTGAACCTGTTCATATTTACAAGATCTTGAATTGAACATTTTGACCACTCCACATCACCAACTCTATATAACAAACACCCTGTCTTTATAACAACACCACATTATACAGGATTATCCTTTTGCGTCTTGAGAGTTTCAGAGGAAATGGATTTTGGAAAGCATCACTATGAAAACACTACATGTAATGGCACATCCGAGGTGGATCTATGGATGGAGACTGACTAAGACTGGCATGGAGATTGAGGGGCGGGTGGGTGGGTGTAGTATATCTGTCTATGCCCCGTTCTGCATGCTTGACTGCAGTGAGCATATGACTAACGCTGCAGATGTGTTCCTCAGCTCTCAGCATAGCCGGGTCTTAAAATAAATACTGTTTTTGGAGAGCAGTCAGAAGCCACATGCTTTTTCTCCTCCATTGGATTGTACGCTTTCAGGCTATGCCACATGTTTGGACCTCGTTCGTCAGTTCTGGACCGACATTTAGTCCTTTAAGTTGTTTCTTTAAGAACTGCACAATTATGATGTTTCCATTAAACACACTAGTGTTAATGTGACCTTTGACCTTATAATGACATGTTTGGGCAAGAATAATTATTCTACTATTTAGTTCCACATTTTTAGGTAACCGACATTCCATATAAAGAGCAAGACTATATAAAAATGAACAAAACTTGTCATGTAAAAGCAATGGTAATATGCTAATGAGATTTAAAAAAGACAAACAAATAAAAAAATAATCGTACATACAGTGTAAGACTTTCACAACATGATCAGCAATATACCCCTTTCCAAAACAGTTACAGTCTCTTTTTATACATTTAATACATTTAGAATAACAACAAAATGAGACAAAAAGAATAATACACTGTAATATTTTCAAGCGACCAGCCTGTCCAGTCTTACTGGATGTTGATTGGCATCGGTCAGTGAGAAAACTTCTTGTTGTCGTTGCAGGTTCATCTAAAAGCATGTGGATGTGCAATGGATGATGACGTGTTGATGCCGCAAGCTATTTTTCTACAGCTGTTTTCGATGGACTCTGATGGGGGCGGAGGTCAATGGGTCAGGGGTGGGATGTGCAGATAAGGATAAACACATTGAGGGAGGGTTCTAGTGATGGAGGTGGGTGGGTGTGATCGGATGCAGGAGAGGGCAAAAGGTTGTTGATCTTTTTTCCTTGACGTTGCATGCCACTCTACACGTACCACTCTTTCTTTGAAATAACCGAGCCGTCGGTTTGGGAGACCATGTCGTCGGCGATCTCGGGCTCAGGGTCGTACTGGAAGGCGAGGGTCCGTTCGTCGTAATCACGACTTTCGCCTTCATCTACAGTGAAATAGGGTCTCTTCAAATCCTCAGAGTTGCCGTCGAAATCCCGATCGCCGCCCTCGAAACCGCCAGGCCCGCTAATTTGAGCCGGCTTCTTTTCATCGTCCGAGTCGTCGGGGTACTGCAGGTTCTTGGGCATCGGAGGATGGGCGGGCATGCCACCGGCCTTGCTGTATCCATTCCCGAACACGTGTTTTTTGGTGCTGTAGTCACCCTTAAAGGTGCGCTGGCGACGCCGCAGGAAGAAGACGAGCAGCCCGATGGCGGCCGCCAGCAGGGCCACACCACCAACCGCGCCGCCGATGGCAATGCCGGAACTATGCTGCTCCAATGGAATCTCACGGCCATTGGGATTCGGGAAGTTAGGGAATTCTGGGTAGGAAAACACAGATGGAAGGGGAGAGTGCGTCAGTGCTCAGGTGGGAAGGAAGTGCATTTGTGCAGGTGCTCATTTTTGATGAAGAAAGGAATAAAGGGGAGGAGAAACAAAAGGGAAGACAGAAAAGAGCCCCCGCCCCATAACCACCAACCCACCCATTCCTACAAAACCAACCCATTAGGACGGCTTCACATAGAAAAGTAAGAGCTGAATGTTCATTCAAATCATGCATTTTATGGAAAGAACACAAGAACAAACACCCAAACCATTTTAAATGAAACAATAATGAACACAAGTCTTGAATCTTCGGGCGCCTATGCACTAGAGTTTGCACTAGGTTTGCATTTGGCATGATTTTAAGACTAGTTTCAAATAATAAACTTACATTTTTTTGTTCATATATTTTTGTTTATTGGTTGCACCACATGACTTTGGTTTCACATATAAAAGTTGGAAGGTGCGACTCAATTGGTTTGGCTACATTTAAATAACTTACAATCCATTCTATCTACCAAGGTGTCAAAAACTGAAGCATGGACAAGTACCTTGTGCATCACTATTAAAACTCTAAAGGTACCCATAGGCATCACTATATTGACAGTAGGACATCTATTGTTTTCATTTAATTTTGGCAGTTTAAATTGAAAATGATATCCTAACATGCCAAAATAAAATTATACTCCAATATATAATTTCATGACAATAAATGTCCCATGCCCTTCACTTCTGTGTCATCAAAGGTTTCTTATTGAAAGCAATTAAGTTCCAGGTTTGTCAATATAGCAACCAATTTGGGTTACCTTTAACATATTATTAATAATGACGCTAAAGGCACAACCACAATTTGATGCCTTGGGAGTAAGAATGGATTGAATATTAATTGGTTATTTATAGACCCGCCACTCATGAAATACATTTGTTTCCTTTTTACTAAACAATTTAAAGCTCAGATGAAAAGTCCTAATGCTGCAGGTGAAAGGTAAACCAAGCACTACTGCTTTCAAATGTTCATAGCATCTTTTTAATCAGTGATGTGGTTTTTATAGTCATGCTGGAACATAAATCCCCTGCAAGGCTACTGTACATAGTCACAGCTAACGTACTGGTTGTGGTTTTGTTTTCAAAGCACATAAAAGACATGCATCCAACAGAAAGCAAGTGACACAGCATGTAATAAGCCCATGCAAAAAGTCAGTAAGCCATTTCTTAAAAGTACCCAAAGCACTGCGATTTGCAAACAGCAATTAAGAGTTAGAGAAGAAATTCAAACACACTCACACACATACACAAAACTGTGACTTTTTCAGCATCGGATCATTCACAATTGCTGGATTAACAGCTTATGTGCTTACATGCGGTTTCTGAAGACTTTTCTTTGTGCGGCACTCCTTGTAAACATAACCAAACAGCTTCAAGTGTTACAACAGGTCAGTGCAAAAATCTACCAACACTCAAATATAACACACAACAAACCTGAAGGATTCAAAAATCCCTTGGGTCTAGGTGCAATGCGACAAAACAATAAGCTATGTATATATCTTCCATTCTAAGCTTATTGAAACTATCAATACATTTTGTTTTGTCATTTCATTTCTATTTGCGTCACATGCAAAATCCCACTCCGAATCAGTATATTTGATTGGCAGTGATTGTCAATCTAACTCAACAACGTAAGAAACTAAAACATCCAACAACGTCTTGTATCAGTTTCACCAAACAACATTCAAATGTCCTTCACAGGTTTTGTTAACGCAACAGTTGTGTTAGCAACAGAATACAACTTATGATAAGAACATAAGCTAGACAGTCTGCGTCATATTTTCAGTTTGAAGTCTATGCCATTTACATGTGCTATTAGAATATGCCGGTTAAAAAGGTCAGCGGCTGCATTGTGAAGGTTTCCAACTGCCTTATGCGACAGTGACTTATTGAATATAGGCAGTAATAAGGCGGTCAGGGTGAGCTGCATTTGACATATTCCAGCTCCTTAATGAGCTTCCATTCTAGACCTGGCAGAGGACCGTCTGGTACCCACCACACATGCGGTGATGGTCAGATATTTCTCATTGACACGCTCAGACAGCTTGTGAAGGATTACGGTCATAAAAGGCAAAAACCTCTAGGGGTTCAATCCATCTCGTGCTTTAATCTAAGAATATAAAGTTAAATGCTAATGGGGAGAGGAAAAGGCATAGCATACTTTCAGAAGATACACAAAGTGCACAAACGCAAACGTTTCTAGCTACACAAGCTCAATTTCATGAATTGTTGCACTTGTGCAATTCATAACACAATTATATGATGCTCATATTTGATGCAAATGACACTAGATTTAGCATACATTTTCTACTTCTATGTTAAGTTGCCTTTTTCGAGTCAACTACTGTCATGACAGCAACAGTTTGAAGATAACCCTCGTAAGCAAGTTAGTCAAATTAAGTAAACTGTTGACATGTTTATAGTAAGCTGTATAATGTCAGAAACCATAGTGGACGTTATCAGGTGGACTCATTCAATCCCACAATGCACCGCAATTACGGTTAGCGAATACCCACAATGCAATTCCCCAAAACCCCTCTAAAACCAGCAAACAGACAGTTAACCACCATAGGCTGGTTTAAACTGTTATTTTAGCATGGTCTTCACATTTTTATTGCTGCATTTTATTTTTTTTACTTTTGTGTGTAGCGTAATTAGTTGCCTATCTTGGCCAGGACACTCCAGCAATAAAAACAAAACAGTTTTAATCTCAAGGTTTCCTGGTTAAATAAAGGTCTAACAATATAATGGGCTTACAAATGATTCAATTTCCTGCTTTAACTTTATTAAACCATTATTTTAAATTCTCAAACACCCCTCATTAATGTTAATGACAAATGCTAATGCTAACAGGCTGCTGTTTCTAATATTGTGGGGTCAAGGGAACAATTTGACTTCTGAAGTCTTTCTCTCGAATTTAATTACTGTGACACTCCACGGCTAAAGCCATTCAACCACAGGAACCCATTTATGTACACTCTACCTCTCTCTCTGTGTCCATTTCTCCTTCCTCTGCTCTTTCTATTCTAGGTTTAGTCAGAGAGTGTCCACACTGTGGTTTGGCCGCTGGTGGTGCGACCACTCTCTCAGCTATCAGCTCTCAAGTAATAATCTGGCCTTTAATGGGATTAGATGAACTGGGGGCTTCATTATACAGAGAGAGAGAGAAATCCACAGGACTGGAAGAGTTGAAAGGACCAGTCTTCTTTCTCTAATTCGTTCCTCTTTCCTTCAGTGGACCTTTCTGTCAGTATCTCCTCAGCTCTCTCTCCATCTAATTGGTAAACTCGTTTTGTGCCCCTCATTTTTTCCCTGCTGAGGGCGTGTGTTTATACTGCCACTATATTTATGCCACACCATAACTAGCTCCAACCCAGACAGAAGCATTAAAACTGCAAAATGACCCCCATGAAAAATTATAGCAGATTATTTCAAACCGGAGGCCCCTTATAAAGCCTATACACATTTGCCACCCAAGAGGTTTTTTTTTGTTTTGTTTGTTTTGTTTTGAAAACATTAAAAGCCTCACCCATGCAAAATCGTATGAAAATGAATGGTACATAGTTTCCTTTTTATTTGTTTGTTTTATATATATATATATTTTCGTCAGTTACGGTTCGTTAGATCTAGCATTCCGCTTTGAGTCAGACACAGAGATAAAGTAGTGCGTAAGTATATATACTACATATACTTCTTCAATCAAACAATATGGGAGCAATGAAAGCAGATTTTCCTTAAGGTCTGCTTTTAGCTCCTTTGTACCTTATAGATCCTTTAAAGATCTTTCAAATGACTCCATCAGCACACATGAGCTCTCAGATAATCAAAGGTATGGAGAAGAGAGACTAAGCCCTTGAAGACTTGATTTGCAAAGGGAATCAATGGCAGTATTTGCCTTATAGCCAAAGTACTGAGGCATGAAAAGAAAATATGATCCCACACTGCACTTCACAACTCTGATTCTCCATATCCATCCTTATCATCCTATCGCACTATCAAAAACACATCCTTGAAAACTTATTTTATTTCAGCTGAACTATGGTAGCTCAATGCTAGCTCGGTTGATAGAGTTAGTACAAGGAGCATCCTCAGAACTTTAGCTAACATTCTGGCAAGGTTATCTTAAAGTTATTGCTGCGTTCACACCATGTCGCAATAACCGTAATTTCAATATGTTCTAGTCTGAGGTGGTCAGGTGGTACAGCGGTCACATGGTACAAGTCGAAGCTCTCAGAACATTCAGAGTTAACAAGTTGTAATTACAAGTTCAATGAGGATGTGAATGCCTTTTAGTTGGAAGTTTGAATCTCAGAATTATGGTAATTATGGAACGCAAATGTCGGCACACAAACGTTATTTATACATTGTCCATGGAGTATTTTTCTGAAATATTTTTCAATATTTTTAAACGTTATACCACTTGGTTCATAATGTTCAGAGAACACTCAAAATAATCGTTCACACTATGTTCAGAAATTTGTTTTAAATGGAATGTTTCCTTAACGTTCGTATAACCATGGCTCATTAGAAAAGCATACCTATGGCAACATATTTGGAAAACTCAAAATATGTTGCTTCGTGCACGCTTCACGGCAGTTTCAAAGTGAAATTGTCCAATGAGGGGCGCTAAAAGCTCAATGCTCCATTTTAAAATAACGTACATCTACACTAAAGCCTTACCCTACCAGAGAGTGTTCACAAAAGCAAATGTGACGAGCTCTCCGCATCACAAGTACAATTCTGAGCTATCGAGCAAGCTTAGTATGTCAGTAAAACCGATTATATGGAGCTGGTTAAGTGATGAAAACTCCATATTTGTTTACAAATCATACACTATGTTAAAAAGAATTTTGAGGTCATAACATAATTGTGCAATAGTACGATTAAAAGTGCTTGCTGTTTCACTGCCTCTAGTGTTCATTTGTGTTGGAAACTGTATTGATATGTACGTATTGGTACGCATTTAGCAAAAATGTTGCCACAATTTTCCAAAAAGCCTGGATTGTTTTTTAACATTTAAAAACTGGACGTTTTGAAAGTTCAGAAATAACGTTTTTCACAAAATGAGAACGTTAGCAAACCATTGTTTGAACATATTTTTTAATAGCCAGGGACCTACCAAGCACTGAGCTAAAACCAAAAACTGCTATGCTACTTAAGTGCCGTTCATTACCTCAGGAACCAACACGATCTCATAAAAGTGCGTATCTATACCAAAAATTTAATTTTTCGAACCATTTATACGCCAAAACTTTTTTTTTTTTGCGTGCATATGCTACGCACTGTAAACCCCTTGGCTAGGATTAGGGTGTGGAGTGCGTATTACACGCCATAAAGTGCGTATTATTTGCAAATCAAATTAAATTTGTGGTATAGATATGCAGTTTCATGAGACCGGGCTGCAGGAACTGCATCTTTATAGAAAAATCCACATATATTGTGTGTGGGCCTGTTGTTAATCACGCTGGAGTAATCATAGTACCACAGCACTAATAATTCAGCAGTCTCTGGATGCTTTTCTTCATCGGATGGCAGGGAAGCGGAGCGAGGTGACAGACACGTAACGTGTTTGCGTGAGAGGCGGTGGGGGATCTCAGACTTCAATGCCATGTCGCCAAAGGCTACACCTGCCAGAAGATAGATAAAACCTCACTCGCAGTGTGTCTCCAACTGCCCTGATACTATTAAAGCTGACAAAAGAAACCGCCTATTAACACGCCTCTGGGAATATATGCAGATATTGCCGTAACCTTGAGTGGCGATGGACTGGTGAGATTAACTGGTCGAAAAACCATGAAAAAACGTAATTCGATCAAAGCGCGTGGATTTATAATGTGTGACATGAAGCATCACAGTCTTCCTCCTTGGCTAATCATTAACCGGCTTTAATATTCTGTAACAATATTTTCATTCATTTAAGTGTTTACATTTATTTACATTCATTTTCTTCCATACCAGCATGTGAATGTGTGTAATCTGTTGTGACAATTACTAGCGAACGAACACCGTCTAACATATGTTTTCTGAGAACCATGGAGTAACATGTAAATGAAAGTAAACAAGTAACACTGGGCTTGCAACAGACACTCGAACAGACGCTTGCCAGCTACTTGATAATGAACACGTATTCACAGAAAACCATCTATAAATACACAGAATAAAAATGAAATAAATAAATATAAAATAAAAGTCTCAGTCAGACGGGGATCAGGAGGCTGCCGTCACTGTCATAAATCTAAATGAGCTGATGAGCTGCTCGACTCGTCTCAAGTGAGATTGACGACACTGCTGAATTTAGCTCTTACCAGATAGTGTCGAAGATGTGTGTGAAGAAAACAGCATTGTGCGAATGTGCGGGTGTTTATGTTGTAATATGTGAGTGAGAGAAAGACTCAGGGGGAGATCAGGGGTATGAAATACTGTTGCTGTTTACTAACTAGGGAACTTTTTCTCACTCGCACACTCCCAGTTATTATGCTTTCAACCATAATTTAAGTATGATTATTACATAATTTTTTAATTATCAACCATCCAAAACACCATAGCAACTATATAACAATCAGAACACTTTAAAAAACACATATCTGTCGATGAGTTTTCACAAATAACTCCACTTATGGTTTAAACAGAAAAGAGTTATGACTGAAACATTCTCTTAATTATCACAATTTGGGTATCTTTAGTCAGGGCCAAGCATGGGGGAGGGCCCAGTGTGTGGAAGCAGAAGAATATTTCTGGAATATGAGTAATGTTAATAGATTTAAATAATTAATATAGTTTATTTAATTATAAAATAATTATATATATATAGTAATATTTTATAATTAAATAAATTCTATTAATTATGAATATATGTGTGCACATTTTTAATGTATATATAATTTTATATATATATAAATGCATCAATCTTTTTCAATAAATGAATAAAGCCTGTTAGGTGCATTCTTGGTTACGGGTTTGCTGCTGTTTTATGTGTATGAGCGTGTCTATACAAGAACCTCTCACCATCATACTCTGATACAGAAAACTGTCCAACAGAGGCAGGGAGCGTAGATGAAAGTCTATATAAAGATAGGGAAATCCAGCAGCGAGGGATATGAGTAGAATATAGTGAATGGGCCAAAAAAAGGGAGAATAGGAAAAAGAGAGTGACACAAAAAGAGAGTAAGGGAGGGCCGGTAATGGAGGAGGATGTGTTTACTCAGTAATTCAAGTGAGACACCGTCAGAGAGAGAGAGAGAGAGAGAGAGAGAGAGAGAGAGAGAGAGAGAGAGAGAGAGAGAGAGAGAGAGAGAGAGAGAGAGAGAGAAAGAGAGAGAGAGAGAGAGAGAAATTGCTTGTTACTCTCCTGACTGGATTTGCCCACGGTTGTGAAGTCATGGAAATGTAATGCTGCCACAAAGGATAAATCCTCATCAGTGAGCTAAACTCAACAAGCAAACTTTCTCTCCAGAACGCCACACAAAAGGCTCCTTCTCTCTCACTTTTCCTCCATCCGCTTATAGCATGCCATCATTCCTTTCCTTGCTTCCACACAAGGCTTTGTGCTTTAGTCAAATATGGGCTAATATTCCAGGTTGGAAGTTAAGCTCATCTCGATTGACAATATTTGCGGTGTGCTGCTAATTACCTCTGAATAATTTGAAAATAATTTAGACTTGTCCATCAGTTTGTAAAGACGCACTGACAATTGAGTAGGCCTACTTGCTGGGAGAAAAAAAAAAAAAAAAAAAGTCATATTAACTCACCCTCAATGATTATTATTATTATTATTTTTTTTTTTTTGTGTGTATTTTGTTCTGTGGAACTCCAAATGAGAAACCTCCACAAAGAAAGTCATAGTGTTATATTAGTAGCACTAAAATACTATTTTAGCTTTTAATAATACTATGAACTACTTTTCATTTATATACTTTCCGATTTCATTTTATTTAGTTAAATATTTAGTAATGTTGTTTTGTGTTTTTAAATATATCAAAGTTTTATTTTATTATATTGAAGTTTTTATGAATTTTTATTTCAGTTTTAGTTTTATCTTAAAACATCAAGACTAAAAAGAAAATAGAAATGATGGCTTGGTAACTACCTGAAAAAATAAATAAAAATGAAATAAAATGAAATAAAATGAAATAAAATTAAAATTAAATTCTATTTCATTTTAGTTAACATTTACTTTATTTTAGAAACATTTTTGTTTTAGTTAATATCAGCACTGAGTCATTTTGGTTTATAATGACATGAGGGTGAGTGAAAGATGACAGATTTTTCATTTTTAGGTGAACTATCCCTTTAACTGTCAGTTCTAAAAAATTCAACCTTTGAATGTGAGCCTGCACTGAGGGTGATAACATGACGGAAATCTGTTGACATCGAGAGATGGTGACACATTTTATGCTCTGACCTGGACTCATGCTGGCATCCGCAGCTCATGAGAGATTTTCTCCAAAGAGCCGGTTGGATTTTTAGACATAAGCGCTGGTCTAATCTCATTCAGTTGCGGCATCCTCGTATCAAACAATTTCTCTTCCTGATAGGGAATCGGAATGACTGAGCATCGTAACGGCACATGCGTGGCTCTTGCAGAACACGACAAAGACTAGGCTTGCCGTTTCTAAGCTGATATGCATGAGATCTTGACCCAAACAAGACCGAATTAATAATCATTATAGCAGATGAGCTGTGCTGTTTGTCAAAAGTAAGCATGCCCTCTTCATCTGGCTGTCAGGAGCAGCTGGCGTCAGAAGAGAGGAGAGGAAGAGGAAGATTATCACTATTGGTATACTTAGGGTTAGAGATTAGAACAAACCGCAATAACGTTTAGCAATTTGTGCGAGGTACAAAGATTATTGAAATGTGTTCCTATTTTGTCATCCTACTTCAAAATGTCCTTTTAAATTCAATGTTACTTGTCATTTCTTTGTAGTTATTTGCGAAATGTACTCGCCATTCCCAAGTAAAAAAAAAAATCAATGTAAATCCTACACCAAGTTTTTTTCAGTATGGATTAAATCATTGCTGACTCTAAAATCAACCATCAATTAAAAAGTACAGTAGTAACATACATTTCTTCATTCATTTTGAGAAAAATGTTTTAAATGTTTTTTTTTTCCATATAAAAAAAGTACTTTGAATTACTGAATTAATTATGAATTCATCATTTTTTTGGAGAGTGACGTTGCTGTGTTATAAGTTAAAATGATCTGATATTTTAAGAGACATATTAAGCGAGGCATTTCTGTCAAAAATTAATGCTTATTGCATATTTACAATAATACATACTGCACAATAAACAGTATGCTAGCTTTCTCCTGTGTTGTTTTGGGGTCTGTTTTTTTGTTTGTGGATAATTTTGGTACGCTCTGTCTAATGAGTGACTCAGTGCTGAGGCTCTGACCCAGGGTTACTGTCTGACCCACTTACACACCCTCCCAGGACAGTAACAGACAGCGTGATGACAGGAGGAGGGGAAGAGAAGACGACAGAGAAAACTCTGCTCTGGCTGTGTGTCCTGCACTGTGAATACTCCATCACAGACAGCAGATCTCGTCCCACAGGGAGCAGAAAATGGCCTCCGTGGAAGGAGGGGACTGGGGCGTCATAAATCGCAGATATGCGTCGTGGATGTCTTCAGTCGTGCTGCTCCGATCGGGAACATGCACGTCTGCCTGTGATGGAGCAGAGACGGGTGTGTAATATGGTTGCTTTTGAAAGGTAGTTTTGCCATGTTGAAAAAGCTTTTGCTATTGATGCTGGATGCTTTTTAACTAGCTTAACCAGCAGGTCTTTGTGGTAAACCAAGTTGGTAACACTGTAGTATGGGGAACGCAATCACTATTAACTACAACTCTTGCCTCAATAAACTCATTATTTACTGCTTATTAATAGTTATTAAGGTAGTTTTTTGTAGCGTTTAAGTTTAGGAATTCTCCTCTCCTAACACTTTCTGTTCTCTCCTCAAACCATCCTGCCAAAATAATGTCAAAATGCCTGACTGTGATGGGGTTCAAGTGTAACGTGGTTGGAAGGAAGAAGACAGGGGTCGGCTTGACTGGGACTTGCGGTTTTTATTTATACAAAACAAAATAAACAAAAGAGGCGCACAGTAGTGCGTTCACCATGTCGTCACCGCAACACAGCGTCCTACGTTCAATAAACTTCAGACAGTCTCTTTCTTTATAGCCAACAGTCTCAGACAGCAGTTCCACGCACAGTCTCAGTCCACTCTCTCTCCTTCCTGCCGGCTTATATGTCTCTCCATGCCAATTACTGCAATCAGACACAGGTGTTCATCATCTGCACTTGACCTACTAACTCACCATGTGGCTTCGCCCTCTCTCTCCCGCTACAGACTTCGCAAAACCACGCCCCCCTCGCCACACTGACAATTTAACTTTAAAAAGGGGGAAACAGCTTCATTCTAGCTCAATTCTCCTAGCACCATTTTAATACATTATGCAGATAATGATTTTGGCTCATTATATGGAAGCAACTAATTGTTTGGAGATTCTTTTTTTGTTTAGACAAAAGAAATAGTGCTGTTGCTGAACTATCCAAAAAAAAAAAAAAAAAAAGTGATTATCAGGGTCTCTTGATTCATGTTTTGGCGGAGCTCAAGTATAATGTTTTTGAATGGAATATTAGGACTGTTAATAGATAACTAAAAAAAATGATGGCATTAATAGTAATTATTTAATGTAACACTTGACAGTTTTGAATTTGCTGAAATTTGACTATATTTGCATGCACTGTATATATGAATATATTTAGCGGGATGTTCTTTTCTTAACTAGCAAGTCTTTATGGTAAACCAGGTTAATTAGGAAGATTGCTGTCATATTGCGCTCCATGTTGGAGTCCCGCAACTCGAGTTTTTTTAATGATCCCGTTCCCTTTTCTAAAAGGGTAGAAAATAAATGCCTCATTCATTCATTCATACTCTTCTACTTTGCTTTCTGTCTCTCCTCATCTGTCCTGCTTCACTAGCAAAATTCTGCTAGTTAAAAGGCTGTCGTTTCCTCTAAAGAATCCATTTGTAATCATATATATAAAAAAATGTTCCACAGAAACTTCCTGTTTCAATCAGAAATATGTCAACAAAGAATAAAACATTGTAAAAGATAATTGCGACTTTTTATCTCACAATTGCGAGTTTACATCTCGCAATTCAGACTTCATTTCTCAGAGTTGCGAGTTAGAAGTCAGAATTGCATGATATAAAGTCGCAATTGCGTGTTATAAATTCAGAATTGCGTGTTATAAACAATTGTGAGAAATAAACTCACAATTGCGAGTTATAAAGTCAAATTCGAAGGAAAAAAAGATTCCTTTTTTCAGGAATTGCGAGTTTATATCTCACAATTCTGACTTTATAACACGCAATTGCGACTTTATATCATGCAATTCAGAATCTATATATCCCATTTGCGTGTTATAAAGTCAGAATTGCGAGATATTTCTCACAATTGTACGTTTATATCTTACAATTCTGTCTTTATAACTCGCAATAGCGACTTTATATCGCAATATATATTACATAGAGATGTGATCTCGCAATTATGAGAAAAAAAAGTCAGAAGTGTCCTGAATTGTCTGTGGTGGAAACAAGCTTCCATAGAAAAGTGCTTTTATCAAGCAACTTCAAATGGATTGGCTGTAGCTGTTTCTCTCTCCTAAAAAAAGTCTCTCACACACCAAGTTGAGAAAGAGGCAAAAAAAAAAAAAAAAAAAAAAACTATGGAGAGGACGATGTGCACATGCTAATATCTTATTTGGATAATGAGGCAGAAGCTTAGTGGGAGCTGAAAAGTGGAAGTCACTTCCCGTGGAGAGCAGAACAGGCCTGACTTCACACTCCATCAGTCCAGTACACTCAAAACTCGCCCAGGTGCTCGCCCGCCGAGGCTCGTGGGACGTGCCAGCGCTTGCCCGCGGCAGGGCGGCACATGGCAGCGCTTGCCCGTGGCTGGGCGGGACAGACCCCCCCGACACGCAGCTTTGAGCTTGCTCTTCAATTGCCTTGGCAGCCATGTTGTCCTTGTGGTGAGAGTTTAATGATACACAAAATCCACATGTACGTCCTGCGGAGGGATGAATTATGCAACAGGCAGCGTGTGGGAGCTCACAGTGTCATATCAGTCCGATTGAGACCGATTCCGCAATGACAAGCAAGACAAACAATTTTCACGTCGCTGGAGGGATGTCACACCAAGCAAGACATTTAAAATGCCTCATCAGGGTAATACTCAGAGAAGAAGGGGATGAAAGAAAGGGGTGAGACGAATAAGAAAATAGTAGAAGTGAGAAGGAATAAAGCTAATTTCAGGTTGAGTAAGTGCAAGTCGACGTGAAATGAAAACTGATCCTATTTGCTCTCTTAATACACATTTCTGGTCTTATATAACTGATCAGTGTATGATTTTCCACATATTAATAACTTGCTCCACCTCTGAAATGACCTTCCTTTTTGTTAATAAGTTATCTTATTTTTTAGCCCCTCTTTTCCAGCAACCTGTCATATGGAAATCACTCTTCCACGCCCTATATTTTATTCCATTCAATATCTTATTTCACGCGCAAATATGATTAGATGCATCACAGAAGCAAAACAAGTTGCAAACGCACAATTTCTCATTAATATTGTATGCAATATCTTTGGTGGCCGAGAGACCTCAACAAACTGCAACTGAGGAAAACACATGCAAATAGAAAAAAAACACCAGCAAATTAAGGAAACATCTATATCAGGTTGACAACACGTGCTGAAAATAGTCCAGTGCATTTCTGGATTTAGGTGTGTTGAGGTTTTGCAGCGTGTTGTCAAATTGATGAAGATGTTTTCTTAATTCACTGGTGTTTTTGTATTTGCATGTACAAATATCTCAGTAATATCTGGCAATTGTATCTCACAATTACATTTTATATCAGAAAATTTAACTTGATTTCATATCTTAATCTGTTTTTTTTTTTTTTCCTTTGGGGTGGGCACAAATATGATCCTGAAGTGGGTGGGCAGGAAAATATAATATTAACTAATAGCTTAAGAGCCTACTTTTTGTGGTCCAGTTAAATTTCAACTAATCAAATCAAGTCCCACCTATACTTCTTCGCAGTATTACTTTTTTCTTGTAAATAGGCCCATTCAAACCAAGGACGATAACTATAATGATAACAATAAAGATATAGTTCTTAAAATCATTACAAATATATACAGTCCACACCACAACTAACGATAATGGCACAGATAACAGATATAGTTGGAATAATTTAATTATTTTTCCCAGCTGATGAACGATAAAAACATTGACAGCCAATCAGAATTCATCCTGTTTTAAGAGCTTGAGCATTTAAAGTGACAGACGACAAAATTGCAGCATGTGCTTAGAATAAACAGAACGATATTGTCCACTGGTGTGGACACTAATATACTTATCATTATAGTTATCCTTATAGGTACTCATCTTGTTGTGAACAGCCATAAAGTAACAATTATGAGATATAAAGTCACTTTTTTGAGAAGTAGTCCCATTAGTGATATACAATTGCAATAAGGAGAAATAGAATTGCAATTATGGGAAATAAAGTTGAAATGAAATAAAGTTAAACTTATGAGATGTCGTCACAATTATGAGAAACAAAGTAACAATTGTTAGACATTAAGTTAAAATGATGACAGTCGCAATTATGAAAACTAGTGTCATTTGTAAAATGAAAGTGTAATAAGGAGAGATTTAAATGCAATTATGAGGAATAAAAGTTCCAATTATATAAAATAACGTTGAAATTATAAGAAATAAAGTCACATCGGTGATACATATAAAGTTGTAATTTATGATAAAGATATAATTACTTTTGAATGTCATTTATTTTTACTCTAAGGAAAAACTTCATTAAGAATATATCCAGCCTGTCTTTAAGATGATTGAATGACAGCTGACGTGTGTGATGGTCCATTTCTCCCTCTGTCCTCCTCAGAGGCCATAAGAACAGCAGGAATCATAATTCTCGTATGTGTGACCAGTTCTACGCTCACTGGGATTTGTATAATTGGAGTTTTGTATGGCGAATCAGCCCTTTGCTCCGAATCGTGGCGTGAACGAATTTGAAATGAAGCCTGTGTGATGTGAGCGGAGGCTATCAATATATTAAAAGCCCTGACGTTTTCATGCAAATGAAACGCTCCTGCAATGACTTCTTATCAATTCATATCCCAAGCTATCTCTCGCCTTCTCTTTGAGTCGTGTTTCACTTTCCTCATTTTTTATTTGTGCCGTTTTGCTGTCTGTCGCTCTCTTCCTCTTCATCCTTCACATTTCGCTCCCTTGTCAAGCCTAGGAGGACAGAATATGTGACAAGAGTGAAAGAATAGGAGGGCTTGACTCAACCACTTATATAAAAGCCAGTAAACACCCCCGTCCCGTCATCCGTACACTCACCGTCCTGCCTCAAGGGCTCGTTTACGTTTCCATTTTATTAAAGCGTCTCAAACGAATCCCAATATTGGGTCCACTCAGGCGTTACTTCCCGCAACAAGTATTCCTTTATTTATTTATACTTTCGTTGGGGTGGCTATTTTTTATTCATCTCATTCTCACCTTGTGCTAGGCATTTTTAACCTTCCCTCGGCTTTTATTCCCCTAACCTTCTGATTCTTCCTCTCATTTTGAACTACATTTTCTCACCGTGGTGTGAGGGATTGCTTGCTCAGGCGAGCGTGAACAGTTGTCAGCGGCGTTAAGCTAAGCGGTCTTGGCTCTCTAAACAAAGTCACCTATCCCATATTAACCCATGTTGAGCAGCACCGCTCCAAACCGGTGACATCATGGGCCTTCCTGATCAGTCCGAGAGTGTCAGTAACTCATCTTAAAGGTGTGAAGTAGGGCCTATTCATCCTAAAGTAGGGCCCTATGATTTTTCCGATGTAGAGAATGCGGATGGAATCAGAGTCCAGTCATAAAAATGGATTTTACAGTGTAACAAGGAATGTCACAATAATCGTGTGGTTCCATCTACCACACATACTGTTGTTGTCATGGTCTTAATATATGAGGATACTCCACATGAACTTCATCTCAAGAGTAACTTCACCAGCATTTCACCATTTCATTTATTATAAATGAACTCTCTCTCTCTCTCTCTCTCTCTCTCTCTCTCTCTCTCTCTCTCTCTCTCTCTCTCTCTCTCTCTCTCTCTCTCTCTCTCTCTCTCTCTCTATATATATATATATACACAGAAACTCAAAGGATTTCATGACAACTCTTTGAAATAAAACCTTTGTGACACAAATGTATTACAATTGTACAGTAGTATGTACTTATCAAAGTAATAATAGTAATAATAATATTTTTTAATAGTACATCTGTATTAAATATTTAATCCAGAAAAAAAAATTCTAAATATATAATATATATATTTTTCTGGATTAATATAGAATTTATCCAGAAAAAAAATATATTGTTAAAAAAAAAGATATATATATATATATATATATATTTATAAAATTGTTGGAGTTTTATGAATTTAACTTATTATACGTGCTTTTTGCTTACTACATTAAATATGAAACTGAATCCATGAAAATGAAATGGAATGTTTGAAAAAATAAAATGGATTTCAGAGATTCCTAAATTTTTGATTTATATTCATCTTTTAATATACTGTTTTTAATTATATAAGTTGCATGATTTAAATTGCTTTCCAATTGCAAAAATATGTTTTTAGTATAATAGTATAGTATAATAGTATACTTTATTATAAAGTATAATTTAAGCATTGAAATGTGGCAGGAATATCTGCCATTGTATATTATTTTTTCACAACACTTCTCATTTATTTTGACCTTCGATTTAAAATTCTGTTGCGCTTCATTCTGTGCCCTCATTATGGATTTTGACCTTTTTGCAACTCTCCGAATAACTTAGTGGTTCAAGTTCTGCTGGTACCACATCAGATGTAAGTACGTAAATAAGTAAGTAAATAAATAAACAAACAAAGTCGGATGATGGACAGCTCGGCCACTGCTGCAGCAGCATCAGATATTATCCAGATCAGTAAATGAAGATATCCTATGCTAATACTGTTAACTAAATTCAAATGTTGTTTATAAAACTAAACTCCTGCACATAAAGACAAATCTGTTAATATGAGAAAATCCGGGGTCAAAACCGTCATAATAGTGTTTATTGAATAGGGAGAGATCAGCAAACGGGAGAGGAAAAGACAGGCAGAGAAGAGAGGAAGGGAAAGACAGGAAAGAAGAGATAAACCAGATGGAAAGAACCACGCGATTGCCCTCTTCTCTTTCTCAGGCATGATAATGAGATAATTACGGGACCATCTTCCACCACTCATTCTTTCTCACTGTTAACATAAAGATGAGACCAGCAGTCTTTTACACTTCCCACACAAAAACTCAACACACAGTTTGAAAAGACATAAATCTCTGTATTCCTTTCTTTAATTACAGATCCCCACGGTTCCTCTGATGAAGGAATCTCTGGAAGGATAAACGCTTCCTCCAAAAACCCTAGACCTCGAGCAATTTCATAAGACAAACCTGAATGAAATTCAGGCATGTCAAAGGAAAATTCAAAAATAGATCATGCATTCGAGCCTGCTCTTAAAAAATAAAAATAATATTGTAATTAACAGATTGAGCTGTAAAGTTTGTGCTTGTTATTAATGAATCTGTCTGTAAAAACAAAGGTTTGGTATTTTGCTATGTTACCTTTTACATCTGCTTTTGCATTATTCATTATTTTGTTGATATTCAAGTATACTTTTATTTTTTTTGTAAACAAGTTGGGGCAAGTTGTCATTGGTCTAATTTATTAATTACAATATCCGCTGGCCAAAACAAACGTTTGGAATTTTTGCAGGGAGGTGTGTGTGTGTGTGTGTTTGTGTGTGTGAGGGTGTGTTGGTTGTGTGTGTTTGGATACGTACAGTAACTCGTTTGGAGCTTGCGAATGCCCTCCCTCGGCATCGACCCTGAACAGGCTATTTAATGGCATGTTCACAAAAAAAGGTAAACATGTGTTCAATGAACTATCTTATTTTTCCTGACCAATAATGATGGAAATATTTAATAATGCAATACACTTTTAAGTTTGTCTCTACTTCCACCCCTTAAAAAAATAAAATAAATACTGAGAAACGTTCAGTAGAGTAAAAAGTGTAATACTAACTATACTGACTGCAGTATTGCTAGCCTGCTAGCATGACTCCTCTCTTGCGTTCATGTGTTTACATTGTCATTTACATTCCACAGCTGGTCAGTCTCAGAATACAAGAACAATGACAGATTCTTGTGACATTAGAAAAACCACTCACACAGTTAGGTGGCCTGAAAATGAACCTAGCGTTAAATTGTTTAACACTCCGCATGCATTCAACTTTTAGCTATAAAGCATTCACTCCTCTTATCTTCAAATCTCCAGAGAGAACGAGAGGGAGAGATAGTTAGCATGAGAGATAAGATGAAAGATTCAGTTCTGAAGAGCTTTGCCAAAGCACTACTGTTAATCTACAGCGCATGAGACAAGCGATCAAACTACTTGACAAATTACGGCTCCTCAGAGAGGAACGTCCGCTGAAGCAGATTTTTAATCAAGATGCACTGAGTGGGTCAGGGTACTTGAGATTCAACCCTATATACCTAGTGTAATCGCCTGTATTCGCGGTACCCTGTATACGACGACGTTTGTAGATTTCCATTCAATTGTGTGCAGAATAACCACGTTTGACGAGGTGAATTTCAATGGAGCCAGATGTTTATTACTCCATGTCTGGCCACCGAATGCGGTGGTTCCATGCATGCAGAGCACGGGTCATATGGAATGCATTAGTGGCCACAGGGTTTGGGTACATTTTCCACCAGTACGAAAGACAGCTACTGCATAGTCGCTTGTTTTGTATATTTGGAGGACATTTCATTTCACATTCTGTCCTGCTGAATGTTAAGTATAATCCAGTCAGAGGCAGAGCAAAAAAAATCTGCCCGACCTCAGCAAGGCCTGTCCATAGCTGTTCGGGAGAAGAGAGATTTCGTTTGAAGTTTATGAAGCATCAGCACTCGCTTTAACTGAGCCTTCCACTGCTAATGCCAATTCAATCCAGCAGAGAGAGAGTGAGAGAGAGAGAGGAAAAACCACAGGGAAATGGGCAGAGAGGGAAAGAGAAAGGGAGTATTAGAAAGCACTCTTCATTTTAACAGTTTTAGTCTTCAATTTTGTCTTTTGTTCGAAAGAAATCTTGAGTGCAGTCAATCATTTTGTCATGTTAAATTCATACATTGTAGTTCATTTCACTGACATGGTATATCATTACAGTCAAAAACAATTTTTTTAGTTGAAATTAATGTGCAAAAATGTTGGAAATGTGGTCAAAACGAGTTTTCAACATTGATAAATGATAATAATAAGATCCATTATTAAAATCAGCGCACCAAATCATCATATTAGAATGATTTTGAAGTCTGGAGTCATGGCTGCTGAAAATTCAGCTTTGCCATCACAAGAATAATTTACATTTAAACATATATGGTTATATATATATATAGTGTATTTTCCATCAAATAAATACAGCTTTAGTGAGCAGAAGAGACTTCTTTCAACAATATCAAACAATCTTGATTATTCGAAAGGTTTGGCTGGACGTGTAGATATTGTTTATAAAAACTTGTTTATTTTATATTATTGATATGCAATATTAATGATTCATTTGAATGATTTCTATCTACATTTTTCTTTGTTTAAAACCATGTTATTGTCATCATGATGCGTCTTTCATCTCATCTTAATTTGTCCAGAAACAGAAAAGACGACAAAACTTTTTTGACAGCAATTTTGCTGACGGGATTAACACTGGTAGAAAGAAATCAAAACGTGTTGGTCACAAGCGAGAGAAGCAGACAGAAAGAATGAGAAAGAGAGCGCAGCTGTCGAAGAGTTGAGAATCTCTCTCTCTCAGATCTCCACAGCTTCTTCTTCACAATGTTATCATCACTTCCACACAGTCATGCAGCTGTTGCAAGCTCCTGCAAACGCGTGCCAGCCTTGCCACGTTCTCCACACACAAAACCCTCCCTCTCCCAGGTGCAGGCGGGCGAACAATGGACAGCCGCTTATGCGGTTCACAAGAAGCCAGGGCAGAGACGTGTTGCTCGGCGTAAGCTGCGTCCCTCTGGCACAGACGCCACAGTTGCCATTACTGTAGGAGCCGGTCACGTGGAGGCTTCGGTTCTCACGCGGACCCTTTTAGGGGCGATGTGTGTGGAGCAGAATGAGCACAGAACACTGGTTTTACAGTGTTTGAGTGTGCTGCTTTTGCCAGAGGTATCATTTCCACTCCTGCCATGAGAATGAGGCTGTAATAGCCAATATGTGCTCTTCCGTGGAGAGGTTTCCCTCTAGCCATGATAAGGACAGATGGGAAAGCCTTATTAGCATCTCGTTTTTGGCCATGCAGGCGTCGGTACAAAACTACAGGGACCGCAAAGCTGTGTCGGTGAAAATTGAAAGACAGTCAATGAGGTTTTGCATTGAATCTGGGCCGAATGTGATTAGATTATGCAATTGCACTTTACGGTAAGACACCCCAGGTGAATAAGGTAAAACAGTAACTATAGATATCACCATACTTCACCAGTTGATTAATTACATTAAGAATAAAAAACGTTATGTTAAATATGCAAATGAGACATTATTTAATAAAATATATTCAATCTGCATACATTTCCAGAACAGAAATCTGTACACTGGAAAAAGCCAGGTTATTATTATTATTAGTATTATTTTTTTTATTTTTTTTTTCATTTTGGTTGAGTCAAGGTTTTTACAGATTACAAATTATATATAGACAAACCACTCTGTAAAAATATAGATATGAATAAAACTGTAAGACTGGTGTATCTAAGCATATATTTCTGGCTCAGTGCAGAAAAAAAATCATTTTGAGAAAATGACTCCTAAATATATGTATTTGAAATCTATATACACAAATAAATAAACACTTAAAGGTGTATTTAAAATGTTTTCTTTTAACTAGTCTGAAACAACACGTTGTTTTAAGTCAAGACCAGTGCATGAAAACTTCTCATGAGCCATTTGCAACCCATTTTACTTCTACAACCTGGTGCATTTTTGAGTCAAGACACTCATCCATAAAAATAAGTAGGGTGGGAATTGATTTTATCCATCAGGCATTGATTGGAGTAGCCGTTACACACTAGAATGGAACCAGATGGTTGTAGGGTTAAAAAGTAAGAGCGATTTGAGATGTCAGCCAAAAAGTAAAGTCGTTTCCGAGGCAGAGCAAGTTAATACACTTAAAAAAAATGGTTACAAACATTTTTGAAGAGACGAATCATCACAATACGACCAAGAATGTGCATTGTAAAAGTAAATAGGTCCATTTTGATTTCATGTTGACTTTAAAACAAATGATTCTGCTGCAAGCTCACAGCGTCTACAGTTCCCAATGCGTTGTGCGTAGGCCGAATATCTCAGTCATGGTTATTAATGAAATACTCACAGGAATGTGAATGAGATTAATATGGAGTCATAAAGGGAGAACAGCTGCTGCCATGGAAGTTGTGACTACAAATACAACTATAATGAACTCATAAAAAAGGCATGATGGAATTGAAAGATTTAACACTGCAGACAACCATGGCGTATAGAATATTTAAAGCTGCAGTGTGTCATTTCTGCACCGGTGGCACCGGACAAAAACTGCAAAACGAATGACTATTTCCCAGAAATTTCTATCATTGTTCGGCACCCCACAAAAAAAAAAAAAAAACCAACAACCTAGAAATCAAAATGGACCTATTTTGTAGAATGGAAAATCTGAGAAGAGTTTGAGACATTGCTGAGATCTTTTCTGAAACTAAAAAGACACATGCATGTGAGATTACTGGAGTCATTTTCTCAGGAAACAAATATTAGAAGCAGAAAACTTGAGCAAAAGTTACAAAAAGCTATTAAATACAATTCTAATTTGTGAAACACCTTTCCTATGGGTTCCGAAAATGCAATTCTCATAAAGTTGCACCTCTCCTCTTCTCTCCTTCTCGCTCGCCAAAGGTCACTAGCAGAACATGCACTGAAAGCCTTATTTGTTCTTTCCGACCTCTGTTTGGCAATGCCTGGGGATTGTTTCCGCATTGCATGTGCCCATTTGATGATAGATCCCTCCTCTACGGCAATGTCTATCCTTTGATGGATCATTCCATCCAGAGGTCGTTGAACTTCTGTCTCTCTCTCTATCTGTTGATAGTAGACCTCACAGATATTGACGGATCAAAATGATACTTATGAAGAAAGATTGTTAGTGTGATGTATCCAATATGTGTGTCATTTTTAATTTTTATGTTGCGTAAGTAGCAAGACTCACAATAAGACCAGGAATGTGCATTGCGAAAGTAAATAGCAATCAAGTTATCAAGTTAGAGATGTCGATATAAATTCAATCACCAAACTCGAAGAACAAATTTTCTTAGATATACTGTCAACGTTCATTTTATACCTTTATTTCATTAATCCTGAATCAAAGACTTAGTTGAGTATCATATTTGATAAATCAGGCTTTTATGGCTCATATAGTATGCTATATAGGAGAATATGGAGCTCATCCTAGAGGAGAAAAAAAACAACAACTCATTGTTTTATTCAGAGGAACAAACGGAGCAAAAATATGCTGATATTTATATGTTTAAAGAGTAAAATGAAAAATCTGATAGTTTGAAATGTAAATCAATGCTATATTTTTAACAGTTTAGCAGACTACTTACATAAAATGCATTTAACTATCATAAATATGTCTCTCTTTATATAACAATCTTATTAAGATGATATTTAAATGCTCAGTTTTATGATATCAGCTCTGTATTTTTTATTGCGGGGCACAGGGGATTCTACTCGCTAAAAAGTTCTCATTCGGCTGGCAGAAGGCATGTAGTAGATTTCATGTTTTTCAGAAAACGTTTTGATCATGTTGATAATTGTTTGGGCCTTAGAATTTTGCATATCAAACATGATCAATGACAGTAGGCTTTTAGGGTTAATGTATGTCAACAATTGTCTCAATTAATTTGAGACAAAGTTGAGACTTAAGTGGAATATAACAGATAACTAAAAGAAGTCTCCTAAGCTATAACAAAGACCAATCAAATGTTTCACTGCAAAGTAACAAAGTTCTGTCAACTCACATCGTGACCTACTGCTGAACTCTCACCAATCGCTGCATTGCAATTTTGAAAACGATCAACAGAATCTCTTCCAAAGCAGAGGTGCTCTATACAGATATCAGCGGCAGACATTTCCTGCCTGCAGAATATTTTCCTTCACCACTCCTCATTCAATATCAGCCATTCAGACTTCCATTAACGTTTTGCCCGTGCCCGCGGAGCGTATCATCAAAACCTGTAACGGAACGAGATGACATCACCGCGTCCCCAACACATCACCAGAAACGCCAGCTGAGACGCCGCGGGATGAGGAAGGTCTGAAAGTTTACACTCAAACACACCCACGCACACAAATAAATGCAACGGCAGAGAATAGCCGAGCCGTTGACTCCAGCATGCAAAGCAATGCATGTTAGAAGCTCTCTATTGAAGCAAAGAGAGAGGCGTACTTGCTATTATCAGAACAAAACTGCAGATGCCTACGCTCTCTTTGAATATTGGACCAATTTTGAGGTTCTGCTTGGCAATCTAGAGTACCATCACCTCCTTTCATTATCATCTTTTGTTCTTAATGTATTGCAAAGCCTGCAGAGTGAACTACAGGTGTTTGATATGACAATTAGAATGAAGGCAGAGGAACGGCTTCAGTTTTGCTCTGTTTTCATTTGTAGTTCTTGTTTTCACCCAATAAAAGGCGGAGAAGACGGAGAATATGTAGGAGATGAAAGAAGCTTGAAGAAATGTGAGTTTGTTGCAAAGTGCATGTGATCAATACTAAAGAGGCAACAAAACTGTGATGTTATTTTGAGGAGCAAATGACAGGGCGCTTTATTCTTTATCTCAGCATCTGTCTCTCTGTGTGTGTGAGTGAATATTGTGGGTGCTAGCAGCCTGATGTATGATGTGACTGTGAGATATTAAAGAAAAGGAAATGACAGCATTTTCTTCCTCTTCGCTGTCAGGTTGTACCAATAGACCAATAGGTAGGAGGCCACAGGAGCAGCACTGTGCAAATATATATATATATACACACGTGCAGACTTTAACATGCTGAACGCAGCACGAAAAGTATTTTGACACTAAGCCACACTTCAAATGTCTGATATTAAACTTAAACTATCACAAAAAAGTTATGTGTTAGGATCACTTTTGAAAGTTGGTTTTAAACAGAGAACAAAATTATTTATATATATATATATATATATATATATATATATATATATATATATATATATAATATATTCTTTTAATTTATAATGTTATAATTGTATTTAAAGTATAATAAATATGTAGGTGGCTTTATATTTTAGTAATGGAGTCCCTTTCAAGATGATCATTGGGGTTCCGAAAATCCCTTAGCTTTAGTGCTCAAATACTTTTTGTGGTCACCGTATCTGTGTGTTGTATGAAGAGTGTTCAATGAGTTTGTGTAATAAAGGATTTTATTTTCATTGGCTCATGTTGACATGCTGTAGGGCCTACATGAAATGTTCACCTCCAACAAAACTCACATTTCTGGAGCTACAATCGCCTGGGCCCATGGTTAAAGCTCTCCCAGCCCCAATACACTCACGCACACACACAGAATCTCGGATAAGCATCCACAGCTTACCTGTCACGTTGACCTCTACCAATCCAGAGCGTGTGCCGATGCTATTGGTGGCGTCACAGACATAGGTTCCTCCGAGCTCGTAGGTCACTGGGCCTTTGAAGAACAGGGTGTTGTTCTTGATTTCAATATTATTGGGAAGTGATCCATTCAACCTGAGAAAAACATAGAGATGATATGTTTTTAGTTCACCTGTATGGAAAAAAAAGTGTGATGGGAGACAATACCAACTCGTGTTGGGTAAGGTTGGGAATTTTGACAATATCAGTAAATCAGCCGTCATTACGAGGACAGATTCAATCTGCTTTGTTGTAACAAACCAAACATACCAAGCATACTTCAAGAAATACACATCTCAAACCGGCAGACATGAAGGGTGGTACAACAAAACGACTGAACGGGCCCTTACAGGCCTGAGTGCTGCCCCAGGACAGAGGGTGTGATTTGAAATGGAGAAAACAAACAAAAGACAAAAAGCGGAGATGTCATATGTGAAAAAAAAGTGTTATTTTGCTGCCACTCTTTCTGTTCTGGGCTGCTGCACCTGAAGTTGGATCCCAAGAGACTAAGACAAACCGATCAAAAAATGTGGAGTCTGACTCTTGGTGGCTACCCTGACACTTTAACTGTAGTGTCCAACCTGATTGTGGCCTAATTCTGAATTCTTCAAGGTTCAGCTGCCCAGCGGGTCTAAACATGCCCCGTTCTTCCTCTAAAGCTAGACAGAGGTCACAATCTTTGGCATGCTAGTGGCAGATGCTTCTTATCAGAGATCAGTATAAGTATGCCTCCCCAGGCACCAGACACCTTCAGATCATCTTGTTCCCACTTAACAAGTTCCTTCCTTCCATCTCAATGACACCCAATCTACCATGTCTTTCAGGGTCTGGATAACTGGTGGTGTCCTTTATAAGGACCTTTCAACTAGGAACCTTCACAGCAAGCATTGGTCTGGTGGTTACATTGTGTCCCTGGTCAAAAATAGTCGGGGTAGGTCGGCATAAGTCGAAAAAAATTTTTTTTAACACAGGACAGATAACGTCAAAGACGTTAAAATTACCAAATGTATAAGTTCTGGACAAAAAAAAAAAAAAAAAAAAACTTTTCTATTTGCAGATCAATTACAATACAGAAATTCAAACGTTCTTCACCAAAAGAACGGAAACAGCAGTAATGTAATAGTAATTTAGAATAATTATAGTATACTTGTGGGATAAATCGTTAATTGTGATTATTAGTATTAACATAAACTAGAACATTTGCGTCTTTTATCGTATTGCTGCTGTTGGTTTCATAACAGCAATAATACCAGTTACAGTGATTTTACCATGGTTACGTTGTGTCAGGCATGCATCAGGCATGACGCAAAGCAGAGCAATGACTACTAAAAGTTTAATTACAAAACATACAACCCTCAACAACACACACTCACACACACCACTGCCTCAATCCTCAGACAATTTCACGCAAAATCTAACTTGGGCTTGGGTTGTATTGTTTATTTATTCTTGAAGCAGAAATATTCATAACCTGGTTCAGGACAGGGCCTGAGGGACAGCTTTCAGCCCAAAAAAATGCAGAAGGTATAATGTGTTTCTCTAAATGCTGACTGCTGCAAAGCAATCTGATAAAATCCTGCAGACGGAAGACGGGAGGGGAGATAGATAAGGACATTTGTCACAATGAGCTGTCTAAAGATAAACTCTGAGCGTGAGTGTTTATGACTGTTCTGCTCACTTTATGATATATTTATGGTAAGAATCTCTTGGGCATGTTTTGATAGCTGGGAAATTAACGCAAGTCTGAAATTGAAAGTGTGTGCGAGAGGGAGACTGCATATGAGTTCTTGCATCATAATTCAATGTGCAATCTGAAATTTGGTTAAGTTATATTCCGTATAGTCGTGCTTAGACAGACTTTTGAATATCGGCATAAAGTCTGGCCCAAATGGTTGCTTATTTTAGCCAAGAATCACCTACTTAGACAGGAAAAGACTAAAATGTAAAGCGACCAATCACAGTTTTAAGGCAAGTTTTTCTGAAATTGATGCATATTAGTTGTGTCAAGCCAGACAATCAGATTAGAGCTTGCCAGACCAAGAAAGCACATTCCATTTTTGTTCAAAATGCATCAAGTGGTTGCCAAACCGATTGTGACACCTTTAAGGCTGAGACTATATTTCTTAAAGTCTGTGTGAAGCAGAAGTTGAGACTGACTTTACTTCAGTACTGTAATGTATTTCCAGATGAAACTGAACATTGAATGAGATAAAATAGACGGAGAGGATTAATTTTAGCGTACGTCCTCATCATCTCTAGTTCACAGCAGACTGACTGACGGTTACGTTTAACCCAATCAGAGATAGAAATCCATTTGACTAAAGATTATGTGATTAACTTGTGCGGATTGAACTTGCAATGTGCGCTCAAAGAGCAAATAGGTTTCAATTTCTTTTATTCAGACTTTAATGATGAAGTGTCTTTTTTTCTCTGCGTTAAACTACTTTTTTTGTAACCTTGTATGCAGAGACTATTTGTGGATTGACTGAAAAGAGTAAACAGTGGAGCTTTTTAAGACGTTAATGTTTATTTAAGAGTCCGACCAGCCTGGCATAGCAACAGCAGCTCAACCAATTGCGTGGTTATCAACCATTATTAGATTCTAGGAGTGTTTAGGAAAGTGATTTTTTTTAATTACACTGGTGGTGCCAGCTTCACACAGACCTGAATGTTCCTCCCAATGTTTTTCTCTGTTCACTTTCAGAACGGCATGAGTGTAATGTTTATGCATAACGTAAAATACTCAGCGATATACGACGTAACAGACTTCCGCACATTTGTAATTGAACTACTAGTGCTTGTGTGTGTTCCTCCGTAGTTGTTCTGGATTGAAATGTTCTGCAACAGCGCGGTGATGACCTCCAGTGTAGCGCCCAGGGGACCCTTCAGAACACATTTGGTGTCCGCTCTGCACTGCTGCTGTGGCCGTCCCCTCCTATCTGTCACGCCGGCGCCCGCGTCTCAACCCATCACTGTCTTCTCCTCCGCCTCGCTCTGGAATCACACCATTCTCTTCTCTCTTACCTTTTTCACTCATTGTTTATCTTTTTGCTTTAATATCAACACCCACGGTCTGAATGAGACAAGAATTCTTGCTCTTTTTAGTGCTGTTTGCTAATTACGCAGAAGCTTTTATCTGCTTTTATAAGCGAGTTGAGTCATCAAGTTTTAGTGTATGTATGTTTGTGTTCACAATATATTGATTCAAATGAATGAAATGCACACAATGACACTACTACAATGACTGGACCAGCAATAAGCAACCACATCAGAAAAATTCATTCAGAGCATTTTAGCAATGGCATAGCAACCAACAACAAAACCCTACACCGTGGCAACAACTTCTGCACTGACAAGGACCAAACTTTTTTCTCCCAAATGTTGAACTTCCTTCCCATTCCCATTGTCTTGTTCCTCATCAAACTGCCCATTTTTTCTCCTCATTTCATCCCTTCCTTTTCTTCTCTTTTATGATACTTCCAGTCTCAGCATACCAATTACTAATAAAAATGCCTCAAGAAGACCTTAGCGCCATCCGTGAGTCCCTCTTCACAGAGTTGGCTGCTGTATATGTGTCCTTTGATACCCTGAATAGCCCAGAATGCTCAGCGCTTTCCTCTCTCTCTCTTGTCCTCTCTCATTAAAACTCACCCCGGTCCACACAGGCAGTGCACCCTGGGCATTGCCAGCTATTAATCCACCACAGCTGAAGTCCGGTGACATGTTTTCCTTTCCCAGCTTTCACTGCCTAATTACAGAACAAATTGCCACATTTATCTTTCAGTTTTTGCTGCATAATTCCTCAGTTTTTAACTGTAACACACGACTAGCTCGTCCAATGTTTTCCAACGTTGTTGGTGGTGTTCGCTATTGTTCGCGTTTACACGTGCATTCATGGGAATCAGCTGGGTGATGAATGACAGGGCATTTCGCAGTGCTAATTGGCATATAAGTGTGGCGCATACGGCTACGGCGTGGCACTGAATAAAAATGCTGCACTAGAGAGTTCAACCAGAAGGTTATATTGGTAATATTACAAAGTTGACCTGACCCAGGGGCGCAGGAACAATCTGGAACAACACATTAGAAGCCTTATTAGCTTGTCTCATGAATATTAATTACGAGATGTAACTAGTGATAGGCTGATAGGTCAGGCCAATTAATCGCCATCAACTTGCCGAGTCAACTTGGCCAAAGTGTGTAAGTTCTAAAATCTGCCAACAGCCTTTTAAATGGATAACTAACAATTACGCTGCTCTACAAGCGTCTGCTTCAGAGATAAAAATGTGCTGTTTCTTAAGTATTTTGATGTACTGAATTCAATTATAACAATTAAAACAATTGGGTGGTAAGCAGGGCAGGTGGCGCGAGTGCTAATGCGTGTAACCTTCAGGCCACACTGGTCTCGAGTCTCACACCGTGTCCTAACCAGACGCGATGCGATAAGAGTCCAGCGACAAATAATTTGTCTGCCCACACCAGACGCGATGTGACTATGGAACACAATACAAATCCCCAATCAGAAGAGCGCGTGGGCGGGCTCTCTCGGCAAGCTCCCAGCACTCGCAACGAAATGGATAAGTACATAATAAAAT
Source organism: Meda fulgida (assembly GCA_030578275.1). NCBI lineage: Eukaryota > Metazoa > Chordata > Actinopteri > Cypriniformes > Leuciscidae > Meda > Meda fulgida. The sequence continues at coordinate 6,218,179 of CM060633.1, forward strand.
TCATGAATATTACACCATTTTAACATAATTAAAATTCATGAATATTACACCATTTTAACATAATTAAAAATACATACAGAGTTACTGAAACAATCGTTGTCATAGAATACACTTGTCTGTTAACAACGAGTTGACAGTTTGAACGTTCTTGTTCACTTAAATCTATTTTGAAGATCTGAAGTGAGATGCCTTTTCACACAGATGCTTTTAACATTACACAAAACACATAAACAACAATATCTGAGATTATCATATTTTCTGTTGTTTTTCCAGCAGCAACGTTGTAGAAATAGAAACCGTTTCTAAAATAGAATTATTGCGTGTCGCCGTCTATGTATATTGTGTAAATAGTACCTCTCCTGTTTGTGTAACACTTTAAAATTAGCAAAAGTAAATCAGTAAGTCAGATTTATTATGAAACAAAAGGCACAAAATCTAATATGTGCATAGTTTAGTTTTATTCAGTGTCTACTTCTTGGCTTGTCTCTTGTTTTAATAAATGGAACAACTCTTGCCACTGTCCAGCAATAGTCTGCAAGCATTGGCTCCATTTTAAGTCATCTGCAATCACACAAGTACGAGGCATCTCTGCTCCCGGCTAAACAGAAATGTGTCCATTTGCAAAATCAAACACTGACAAAAAAAGAGAGCACGCCACTGTATGACAGGGGTGCAAACTTCAGTTCCTGGAGGGCCACAGCCCTGAAGAGTTTAGCTTCAACCCTAATCAAATAGGGGAAAGTGTGGCACAACCTAACGCTTTTTGACTTTCTTAGTTTGTGTAAACCTACTTAAGGATTTTTTTTCTGCATTAATTTCACACGTCTAGTCAATACAGTGTATAGTTTGTTCTTTATATACCCCGAAAGAATGGAAGTGAAATGTGACAACATGCCCCAGAGGTGGGGCATGTTGTGACACGTGAGGGGCACATTGTAACATGACAATATGACAGCTTGTTGTTCTCTGATCTAATCAAAAAATTATCCAAGACAAACTAAAATATGTTGTCAATAAAATGCATTTATAAACTTTTTCATATAAAATAATGGAATTTTTTAAATAATTAAAAACAAAATAGTTTGACAACAAACACACCGCAAAACACAGCTATACAGCAAAATAAAATAATAATTAATCATTTCAGAAAATTGACTCTCAGTCTTTATTCACCGTTTTCAAACGGTTTCTGAATAGAATTAATAAAAGTATAGAATAGAATAGCATAGTTCTAACAGGGGCACATTGTAACGCAGTGTTACAACATACCCCACCAGTGCAACTAGGATTTAAACCCGGCTAGTGTCTTCTGCTGGTTAGATCAGCATTAAAGAACTATCTCTGTTAAATAACAGATATAAGATTAAAATAATATCAGATTCGTGTCATTTGAAATGAACACAAAAAAAACAGAGATGAAAAATGAACATAAGTAAGAAATGTACCTTTGCAATGGTTAAACGGCTCACCCCTACACCTGATCTAGCTCATCGAGCCCTTTAGGTTTATTTGAAAACTACAGGTATGTGTGTTGGAGCAGGGTTGGAACTACTAAACTATACCTTATATTAATGTATAAAGATTCATAAAAGTTGAAATGATTGAGCAATGGTTGCTACAGCCTTGACCTCACATAAAGACCAGCATTGTCCACAGAAAGGTTATCAAAACAGAGCTTAGACTGTGCAGTCATCATATTCATTTGGTAGGCAAAGCAATGATGTCATCTTTTGCCAACATTGTTTGCATCCAAACCCGTAGCACCAGAAACTCGACAACAATCACCATCACAAGACTCATAATGGCAAACAAGACAATCTTGCTGTATATCTTTCACTGTTCTTTCAAACCAGTATATTGGTAAGGAAAACATACAGAAGTACAAAGTGTAGCGTATTTGCTCATGTTTGAAATTGTTTGAAGGGTTATCAATGGCTCCGTGAGTTCTGAATAGAGCCATTGTAAACTTCTTTACTTATCTTGATTGAGTGCTAACCACCAATGAATGAAGTCGTAGTTGACTGAAGGAAATTATTCTATTATCACTCATAACACATCTAAGCTGTCATGTAGCATTACAGTAAACTGAATATTTCAGAGTGCTCTTCAAACATCAGTCATCATTTATTCAGTTTAATGATGCCGGTATACAAAACCAGTCAAACATTTGGACATACTGATGTCATGATCTTACAAAAAAAAGTTTGATGAAAGGCTTATGAGTAAATGCTTGACATTAGGTTTGAACACAAATATAAATTAGGCACTTCTATAAAAAAATATATTATTTTTTAAAGGGATGGATTAAAAGAGAAGGAAAATCACACAAGTGTTTAACATGCATGTCAACTCTTATTACAGTTAAAAAATAAAATAAAAGAATGTATTTGTTTAACTTTCATCCGTTTGTGTCATTTAACAATTGAACAATTGATTTACAGTCAAACTCTGGAAAAAAGCAGTAATAGAACATGAGTAGGTGTGTGCAAACTTAGCATAAATGAATGACTGTAATGTGTATTTGAAAAAAGATTAAATGCATAAAACAAATTAAAAGAATGTATTCCTCACAATGCTTTTCACTCAATAACCATTACTCATTCATCCCAATTATATTAATAAGCTGAGACAACAAAGTGATTGTTCGTAATGTGGATTAGTAGGTCAGGAGAGAATAACTCACAGTTTCCACTGGTAGACGGTGACGGGTGGGTTGGCGTCTGCGTTGCACGTGAGCTGCACGTTTGGACGATTCAGGTACCAGTTCCCGTCAAAGCCCTCGATTTTAACCTCCGGCTCATCTGCAAAAAAACCCCCAAAAGAGCGTCTTCAGGCAGGGGCTCAGGTGGCTGTTCTGGGTCACATGACTTGACGATGGGTGCATGTCATAATACTGATTAACGATCTGGGCTCATAGCTGAAAGGTCAAGAGTTTATTTCTTAAGCGATTGGGAGGAGAGCCAACACATGAAGGGTTACTGAGACTACAACCACCACTGTGCCCTTTAGCTACCCACTTAGCCGCAAGCTACTCCAGGGCAACTATTCCATAAATTGGCCTAATTGGATAAGAACCTCAGCTAAATGCCAAATTTCAATTCACTACAGCACCATTTTTTTATTAATGATGGTATTCAAATGCACTGCAAACTTGATGGTACCGGTCAGTGATTTCTATGTCTCTTCAGATTTATTCTTAATTGCTTTTATGAGCATGTACAAGGCTGAGGAAATTCAATTTGGAAATGTTATACCAAAGGGTAATTAGATTAACAAAACACTCAAAGTAAATCAAGAATCAGGATGAGTGATTCTCAGTGAACTTATCATCACTCTAAACATGGCCTTTCACACAGGCGCACCACAAGAACAATATATTCTATAGCATAGTGTTGGAGAACGGGTGGATTTCCTCTATCAGTGGGCTTCATGGGGGCTGAAATACTGTTCTAAACTGCCCTAAACAATAGCTGATAAAAACAGCGGCTGAGACAGGCCAGTGACACATCTCTTCCTGCTACGAACCTCCTCCGCAGAACTTGCGCAACAGTACAGCATAAATACTAACTTAACCTTTCTGGCAACTAGCAGATATCACCATGAAACTTTCTCAGCTGATTAGATTAATATGAGAAAAAAAAAAATGTATTACAAGTTTTCTGTAATTTAATGTTTAAATATGCAAATTAGGCATTCTCTAATTAAATATGCACTAATTTGCATATATTTGAAAAGACGAAATCTGAGTATTGAATAAAGCCAGATTCAAAATTATTTTTTCATTGTGTTAACATATTAACACAATGGGGGGGGGGGGGGGACATGCGTTTCATGTATCACTGTTTCCACAAAAATATTCAGCAGTAAAAATGTTTTCAACATTAGAATGATTTCTGAAGGATCATGTGACATTGAAGACTGGAGAAATAATGCTGAAAATTCAGCTTTGCCATCACAGGAATACAATTAATTAAAAAATATATTCAAATAGAAAACAGTTCTTCAAATTGTAATAATATTTCACAATATTACTTGGTTATAAAAAAATAAAAGCAGCCTTGGTGAGCATAAGAGACTTCTTTTAAAAACATGAACAACATATAAATAATTGCAATCTACAGCATGTGTGTAATATATCACTGTGAAAAGATCACTGACAAATCATGTCTGCTGGAGTTTGAAGATATGAAGCAAAACATTGTTCTTACACTGAACGTTGAGTATGACGCTGTCGGTAAAGCGTTCTGCGCGGTAAGTGACGATGCAGGTCAGCTTTTGTCGGTGGGTCTCGCGGCTGGGCAACACGATGTAGTTGCTGCGCACGGTCACAGTGCCATTCGGATTACGCGTTTCCTGAAACGTGGCCTCTCCCTTCAGAGTGGTGTCCCATTTGATGACGCTGGGAGGCTTGCCGTTAGCCGACATGCAGGTGGCCACGGGCATCTTGCGTTTCGGAGTCCTTGCCACGATGGTGGGTGAAGTCAAAGTCATCTTGGTCAATGGCCGTGCTGGATAAAAGCAGTAAACAATAAATAAAACAGGGAAAGAAACATTGTAGAAGATGCTAAAATACTGTGCGAACAGGAGCAACAAAGGTGCCCTTGAGAGTTGAAAAAAAATAATCCACTCCCTTTAACACTAATCTTGATGTTCTGAAAAGTCGTTTTCTTCCCGTCAGTACGAATCAAGCAGTTCACTAATTTCTTTTCCCCCCTACACCGTGTTCAAAGCAAAAACATCAGTCAAGCACTCAAACAGATGTAGAAACCACTCATTTCTCACAGTGCCCAAAGTCATCCAATCTCAATCCTTTATGAGCTGCCAATTAGCAATTAAAGAGGCCTGCATCAAAAGGAAAGGTGTATGTTTATGTGAGTGCGTGTCAAAGAGTGCTGATAGTGGGTCTGAGGTTTGTGGCGAGGGTTGATATGACATGAAGAGGCTCTTTGAAAAGCACTGAGCTGGTTATCTCCATTCAGGTTGCTCGCTCTTACTGCAATGCCAGCATTCTCAGAGGACGCATGTGAACGTGATATACAAAATGGGCTTGGGAGTTAACAAGCCACATCAGTGAAAAAAAAAAAAAAAACTGTACTTGAGCCAAGCAGCTCCCTTTGCTGGTTTAATGGAAAGCATATCAACACTTCATTTCTAATTAGATCTGCAATCAGTGGGAGCATAACCCACCTCTCTAACGAGATACTCCTCTCTTGCACTCCAACACACACACACACACACACACACACACACACACACACACACACACACACACATCATGTTGTTTTTTTTCTAACCTCTGCAGCTTTCTAATGCCTAAAACAGACTGATATTTCTGCAATCCTATACGATCACTACAAATCACACTGTACAACACGGATCTAAAAACTTGGGAACAACATGTCACCTATTGAATCCTAGGCTATGACGCAAGTTAGTATAAACCTCATCAGTATGCGCTAGTGGAAAACATATAGAGCAAGATGAATCACACTTTGGCAATAGTGGTTTTTATGAGTGCTGAAAAAAAGAGGAGGAAGCAAAAGAGGATATGGATGCAGTCATGGCTAGGGAAAAGAGGTTAACTTGGCATGTCAATTTTGCGAATGGAGCTTGAGGTAAGTAGTTTTAAGTTTTAGTGTCATCATGACACATTGATCAGTGCGCAATTTCATGTTGTATTTTTATTGGCTATTCAGTAGACGAAGGTCGTAACAGCCAGGGTTATTTTCGTAAACAAAAACTGAAACTGCGGCTAAAACTATTGGTCAAAAAATATTTTCATACACCAAAATAAAATAGAAAATTCAACAGAAATGAAAAACTAAAACGGAAACAAAACTGACAACACTTACTGAAACACTAACTGAAATAAAATAATACTTAGCAAAAATAATAATTATATAAGTTAAAATAAGTTCAACTTTTAAAAGACGCATCTCGAGACCTTGCACTTAGATACCTAGATACCACACTGAGCAGAAAACGGGAAAAACAAAAACAAATAGCATGTCTAGCCCAAATAGATGTACATTTGTCAGAGTAGAAGTAAACTAAATGTCTGATCTGAATAGAACAAATGGATATGGATGAGTATAATTATGAGTATATGAAATTAAAATATACAATAGACAAAAAGCATAAATGGATCAACACAAGAATAATATTTGAAAGGATTAATCACTAACCAACCATAAAATAATATGTATATATATATATATATATATATATATATCTATATATATATACATATATATTTTATACACCACATGTTTAACAAGATTTCATCTTTAATATGAATAATTTTTACTTTTATGCTTTTAAGTTGCATTTGTTTGGTTCTTTGTTCAATCTCAAACAATGTAAGTTTATTATTAAGAGGTTTCCACGAAAGTAAACTGTAAACTGCAAACATTAAACTTTTCTGAAATTAAATGTCTTTAACTAGTAAGCATTCTGTCAACAGCTAAACTATAATTACTAAAACTGAAACTAAATTTAAAGGAAATTTGAAAATGATATTAAAATAAAAACTCATTTCAAAATGCAAAACTATAATGACCTTGGTAACAGGAACTTTTAACAAAAAACAAAAAAAGCGTACATAAAAATACTTACAAGAACTGCAGAATTCAGTGTGGGTTTCTATGGAAATTGTATGTATGACTCATTTTATACAACCTGTAACAAGGACGCTAAAGTCCGCAGCCGCTAGCGACAGTTGCTAGCATGCCACTTGAGGCCAGGGGAGTGAGGTTTACATGCACATCTCTTACTGGCCTATGTCTGTTGCACAGGCTCAAAAAGGCAACATAAAAGCAGCCTGTTGTGTACTATATCAAAATCCTCAGAAGTCAAATGATGTATGGATCGATATGATCTATTGCTGGGATTCCAATTTTTTTTTTTTTTCAGCCTAACTCCTTTGACCTAAAATACTTACTTGTTAATAAGTTAACATTTTAATAATTTAACAACAGATTTGCATGTTCAAGGTTCTCTGATGTTCCTTAACGGCATTTTATTTGCAGGTAAACAAATTAAATATTTATTCCTTTTTACATTTTTATGATTTAAATACTTATTTCCCCGGTTTCACAGACAAGGTTTAAGCCTAGTCCCAGACTAAAATACATGTTTGAGACATTTTAGCTGAAAGCAAGTGACACTGACATTTCAAACCAGCAACCTTTGGGTCACCAGTCGGACTCGCTAACCATTAGCCCACGACTGGCCCTAAAAAGCTACTTAAATGCCCTAATTGAACTAAGACTTAATCCTGGCTTAATCTAAGCCCTGTCTGTAAAACCAGACCATTAGCTTTTCATCAACACACAAACCCCAGGGGTTTGCAAAAACTAGTTTGGGAAACCCTGTTATTCTGTATGGCTTCAGAAGATTTAGAGTCGTGTGAACTCGGACATTCTCCATAACATCTGATTTTGTGTTTTGAGGAAAATGAAAACAACACAAGGTTGGGTTCCTTTAATTAAATGATAGCCTATCTTTAACTGTGTGTGCAGCTATTCACGAAAACATGTATGAAGACATTATATCTGCAGGTCGACTAAAACAGCAGAGTTGGACGCAGCTCTTTCTGTCGTGGTGAAAACTGATCAATACATTTCAAGTGTATGGAAAGATCGAGCCAAGCACATTACACACAAGACCTGAAGCAGTCAAGGACAAACATAATTTTTTCTCAAGGGCTTATAGGGTTATGAATAAAATATTGCTGAAACAACATCTATTTACACCTTACTACCTGCTAACCATGACAACACCTTGTCAGGGCTAAGACTGAGTGCTATAGAGATTCAAGAAAATGACACTTATTTCTTGCCTGTCCATCCATGGTGTTATATGTGTGTAAACAACTTGCTGCTCAGTGCAAAACTTTCCTCGTCAGCTGTAGAGTAAACTTGTTCTTACTTACAGTTGATTAACTCTAATAATTCATTCAATTGGATGAATCATTTCAAGTGACTGAATTATAACTTCTTACATGAAACTCATTCATGAAACATGAGCCTAGTGAATTTGTGTAAACAGTTTGTAATATTATTTTGTAAAATGTCACTTTTGATGCGAAAAAAAAAATCAAACATAAAAATACTTGCATACAATTTCCATAGAAACCCACACTGAATTCTGCAGTTTATGTATGACTAATCTTATACAACTTGTAGCATTCAATACCAAAAGTGTTTACAAACAACTTACATATTTAAAAAAAAAAATGCATTCAATTTAAATTTTAGTATAAATTGTTCGCAAAACAATTAAAGTGTAAACTGTCACATTTAATGTGAATTTGCCTATGGTTTGGAACCATTCGTAAAATCATTCTTGAGTAAAAAAAAACTTTTTTCAATTTGGATTTCTGTGTAAATCGTATGTACCGTTATTTGCATACAAATTGCAGCATTGTATATATATATATATATATAATGGTTATGCACAAATTACTGAGTTGTAAACTTTTCGCAAAACATTCTTAAGGAAATTTCAAACAAATTTCAGTCACATTCAATGAGATTTTTTTGTGTAAATTCATAAAACCATTCCAGTGTAAATTTTTGCATTAACTGCCAGTGTGGCGGTCTCACCAAAGACGGTGAGGTTGACCATATTCTCCCTGTTGCCTGCTGGGAATGTGGTGTATTCGCAGATGTAAGCCGCTTCATCAGAGAGCCGTAGGCTGGTGAACACAATGGTGGTATCCTCAAGAGAAGAAGGGGTCCTCTGGCGCACAGCAGGGTGCTTGAAGCTCACACGGTCTTTGAAAGGGGGCAGCACAGACACTCCCAAGGCTGGGTTGGCGGTGGCCACGTTTTGTTTGCTGCCATTTATCAGCTTTTGCCAGGTGACCTGAGAGATCTTCACTGGTGGCTTGCCGTTGATGAAGAGACATCGCAGCTCAACAGTATCACCCACAAATCCAGACTTGCTGGGGTCCGTCTGCACCGACTGCCCGTTCCCCTCTGCAGAAAGACAGGAAGTAGGACATTACAAACAAGTCAACCAATAAGAGCTGAGAACGATGATTCACTATATAATTTCAGTTCAAAGTCAAAATGAATGTAGAAAATATTTTAGGATCAAGTTGTATTGGGGAAAGAGTCATATTTTCTCTATAAACATTATTATCTAAAGCTAATAAATTGATGGTAAATTAAAATCATAAAATACAAAATAGGTGTGCACATCCAAAACCCAGAATTGGCCTTAGGTAATGGGGGGAAAAAATAGGATATTCATACACTGAACTTGAACTTAGGCTCAGACAAACCAGATTTCATGCCTGATGAAGACCTGACTGGTTTAAAATATTTTTATAAACTATCTTGAAATTACATGTATACTTAATAAATTAAAACACAGCATACTAATAATGTATTATTTATTCAAATTGTAGTTAAAACATGGAGTACAAGCACATGGTATCTGGTCATCCATATGTGTTTTTTGTATTCACGATTAACTGATAAATTGACCATTAATATGAGGAACAATCGACTATGCAACGTGAAAATTGACAACCCTAGCTGAAATAACAACTCATTGACTCGACTCTGGCTTTCACACTATGTGAGTGCGTCCAAATAGCTAGCATACCCATTCAACAAGAGTACTTCAAACACTGCCTTCGTCGACAAACAGAACTAATTACAAGCATAGCAGCAGTGTTTACAGGCAGCATTAGGTCTTCAAGAGCTCCGGATGTAGACTTTCCCTGCATTTGTAATGATAGTAGATCCCCCCTCCCCACCGACACTGATCCTGACTGCCAACCCTCCCACACCACTCCATCCTAATTATTTCTCATTGGTAAACATCTCGGTGACAGCCTCAAGCACCTATTAATGGAAACAATGTGGGATCCATTCTTAGTGAGCCCACAATGATGGCACTTGAATTAAGCTACAATAAACCAGGCTGGCAATTAGTAGTAAACGAATGGGTTTTCTATTTTTTACAGCAATGGCTTTCAGGAGTGTAAAGGTATCTGTCACGTAGAGGATGCAACCATTGCCCCTAGTTAAAACAATAGTAGTTTTGTCTCTCTAGATAACCCAAAATACAACATGCCCCATGGTCAAATGTCTTGTTTTGGCAGGCCCCTTGTCTTTTGTCTCGCTGGTGACCTTCTGTTACCCCCTCCAGCTGAGAATGATGTGTCAACACTTAAACCCCTCCTTCTTGCCCTTCCTTTTCTCTACGTCTCGCTTTCCTGCACGTGGCATTACTCATACTTTTGTTTAACAACCCTCTTTACCTCACCCCCTGGTTTTCATTCATATTTTCTTTGTCTTCACTTCCTTAACACCTGACCAGATAACCGGCTCTTCTAACATTTCCAGCCTGTTATGCTTCCTCAGAAGCGCCATGCATCCATGAATACTTTCAGTTCCTGTTTAGCTCTACAGAGGCCATTCATAACAGAAGCTTTCCTGACCCGTTAATAACTCTGAGGCAAACGTGTCTCTGGAGGGTTCATGACTTCTGTTGTCTTTAACAAACCTGTAGTAAAAGACCAAGAGTAGATATATTTCTCCTCGCCGTCAGGTGCTGTTTTGTCCTGTTGGCCTCGCTTCCAGCACAAACATACTAAACCACATTGCTTCACCTCCCTCTTTCCCTTCTCCCTCTCTCTCTCTCTTATTTATGACTGGCAAAAGAGGTAATTACCTCCTACAGAGAGACCTTAGCAAAGAGGAAGTAACTCTGAACTACTGTGCTTAATCACGCCACCATAAAAGTTGGGAATACTACAGGAGGGGAAAAATACAGGTTATTTGGCCAAATGGGTGTCATTGTGTTCCTAATACAAATGTATATATATATATATAAAGGCAATTTCACTTCAAGAATTTAAAGCCTGTTTTAATAATGAATCTTATGGTTTGGTGTTGGTCAGCTTAAAGTTTGAATAGTAAACAAGTGATAATTAAAAAGTGCATGTTTGTAGTAATATCAGTATTACATTTTCTAAGAATGTTGTAGTCTCATGACCTTGAGCACTTGTAATATCAAATTAAAATGAAAAAAAATTATCAACCCTGTGACCTTTCTGATTATTACAAAGTACAAAGTATTAATTTAGATTGCTTTTCACTTAAACACATTGTTTGTTTGATTTTCTTTTTTCAAAATCATTAGGGCCGGGACTTTAAAGCGTTAATTAAGATTAATTAACTACAGACTTTAACGCGTTAATTAATTACACAAAAAGAAATATTTTTAATCGCACTTATTTTTGCACCGCGGAACGTTTCTCACTCTATGAGTTTCGGCGGACCGATTATACTGGCGTTCATGACCAAGAAGCTGACGAGATCGCTTTAGTTGGCCGGTGGATGGGAAATTTTGTTAAAACGAATGGATGGAAGCGTCGATAAGAGCATGGTTGTGTGCAAGCTATGCAACAAGGAATTTGCTATTGCTATTAGTGTAGTGTAGCAATATGCTATTGCTACACTTAATGGAAAAAAACACTGGTCTGCTGGACTTAGTTGAACAAAAATAAACAATATTTTGTTGCTTAAGCTTATGTATTCAGTCATTATTCAATGGTATACTAAAAAATCCATGTGAAAAAAAATTACTTCTCACTGTTCTCAGGTCAAATATTTATGCAATTAAAATGTGATTAATTTCGATTAATTAATTACAAAGCCTCTAATTAATAAGATTATTTTTTTTAATCGAGTCCCGGCCCTAAAAATCATATAAAATGCATTTTAAAAATCATGTTTTCAAACTGTAAAAGGAGCCAGTTTCATGGAATGCCCAATATGACAGTAACCAGCAATTTTGAAGAGTTAACTGATTATTACTGATTAGGGATCAGCTTCAAACTGATAAGGGTATCCGTTAGCCATTTTAAGAAAAGTTGAAAAACTGGTTTGAGTACAGGCCCGTTGGTAACATCAGTCATGAATGTTTAACAAGTATGGACAAGTGTTTAAATGGTAAGTTCAAGACTTAAAGGTATTTGAAAGCTAATCTTGGAAGAGTAAAAACTTGACACGAAACTTATAGTACAAAACTAAAATGGATCTCATGGCCAGCGGGGTTGAAACTAGCCACACATTTAAAGAGAAAGAGAGAGAAGCAGGCAAAATGCGCACTCTTCATACAGTATAAAGAAGTATGTCTTTTGTGTGTGTGTGTGTGTGTGTGTGTGTGTGTGTGTGTGTGTGTGTGTGTGTGTCTGTTTGTAAGCTGAGAATTGAAAAAGAAAAGACATTTCAAGGTCGCCACAGAACAAACTTTAAAGAAATATACGATTTTTTATAATGCTAGTACTTTGATAATAATAGAACTGACCTCGAATAGAAAACAACAAACAAACAAAAAAAAACTCTTATTGCTGATGTAGACTCCTCTTTCTCATGAAGTGTTAGACTTAGTAGAGTTTCAGGTTTGTGTTTAACAAGAACACAAAAGTATTTGTATTTATTTTTTTGGCTATGTCTGTCAACACCCAGCATCTGCCTATGGATTAAAAATATTTATGATATTTACTCCCATGCAAAAGTTACCATCACCATAATGTTGTAGGTGGTTATTTTTCTGGTCCAAGTCATAAGATAACCCCTAACCCTAAGTATGACCATCATTGTGATCCTAGCCTTAGCAAACACCCTTTACAAAGAAGGGGATCCAGCTGGTAAAGTGTCAGTTTTTTTAACCGATGCACACCAAACCCTTCATTTCTCATTTACTCAGGCCTGTACGGATGAGATATTTTTGACCAGAGTGTATAGACCCATCAGCAGGCACTGTGAAACGACAGATTGATTGACTAATCGAGTTTGACAGAAAGACGGCGGGCAACCTCTGCAGAGCTACCTTGGGGAACACCTGTGTCCTTGTACCCCTTGGTTTGACCCTGTTTCCGCCTGCATTTGCTACCGTGACAGGGTCAAAACATAGGAAATGCCTTGTGAAGTACCAATATGACTTACAGCTTGCCAACAAAAACCGAAGGAGATCTAGGTGGAGAGTATGTGAAATATAGGCCTAGTTAACTTTAGCTACAGAGAGACATTGCTTTAGAGGAATAGTAGAAGCAGCAGGGAGACTATATCCTGCTAACTCCCTTCTCTGAGCCACCACCACAAATAAAGATCAGCCTTTGCTTTTGGGGGAGTTGTGAGAGTGGGTAATTTTACGGCTCCAGAACCTAAATCCTCACAATGAGAATCTGAAAGCCTTCGGGCCCCCTGACCCCATTTCCACCTCTTCTTCCTCCACCTCAGGGCTGAAGGGGTCTTCCAAAGAAAGTAGGATATAAAGAATAATTATAGCCTGCACAGTGGAGTTGAACAATGGAGGGCAATCAGAGAGAAAATATAAGCACTTATGTAAACAATAAAAGATGTTAAGTTGCTACGAAACGGAAGCAGGGGCAAACGGACTGCAAGAGAAAGTTGGAGTTGGCACAATGGTGCCCTCGGAAGCACAACAAAAAAGTTGAGTAAGATGATCACTTGGAGACATGTGAGTAACAATGAAAGTGAATTAACACACCGCAGAGCAAATCCTTAGGTCTTAAAGTATCATCGAGTAGTCCTGAAAAACACACCCAAGGGCGGTGTTTCAGACAACATTGACTCTACTTCCATTTCCAGGTCTCTTAGCTGAACTACATCACGTTGTGGCAATGTACGTTTCATCCATCCATAATGCCATTGAAAAAAGGGCATTAAACAAGTCCAACATATTATTCCCAAACTGACACTTCAAGTACAGAATCTGGCAAGACTGTAAGCATGTAGGTGGAAGTCAAGGATGGATGTGGTTTTCCTACCGGAGGGTCCACTCCTAGGCTGCATTTGTTTTGCTAGTCTAAACACTGACCAGGGACCTCCAGGAAAATGAAATACATAAAATAAATGTAGTGCACACTGAAGCATAATACAGCCTGGGCAAATCCATAAAGTTTTGTTTGTTAAATCATTAAAGTTTTGTCATATAAATCATTAAACATTAATTAAATCATTAAAAAAAAATATATAAAACTGTGAAATAATAGCCAAGAGCTATATAAGAACCAATCTTTTTTATAACATTATTAAACTTCCAATGGATCTAATAGATCTTTGACATTTATTTCAGTGCAGAGTTTCTCAACCGGAGGATTGTTGCCCACAAAGGGTTCACCAAACTTCCAGAGGGGCCGCAGGATGACTGAAAAGTATTACAAATTGATACATTATTATTAATATATTAAAATAATAAAACTATAATCTAAATTAAAATGTTACAAAACCGTTATAGCAGAAATATATTAGCCTATGTGGGTGGAGTGGGGCCTTTGAATATTGTTTTGAACAGCGGGGGACCTTCGCTTCAAAAACTGTTTTATTATACGGATATTAACTACTGCTGTTTCCAGCTCTACCTCTCACGATGGAATCATAGAATCTTCCTTATTCAATAACACACGTGAACCATGCGCCTGGTGTAACTAGGACTGCAACTTGGACGCCTCCTGCATTAGTGCAGAGGCAAACTCCAAACAGAGCAACCATTCTCCAGGATGGCAGCCTAACCGGATCCGCATCCCCGGGCACGAGGCACAACACTGGACCTGCTTCAGGACTCTGAAAAAAAAAAACGATGGCATTCGGCCCATCCCATTAAGAAAAACCACAGAAAGGCTTGTTTAGAGAGTCTACAAAATACGCCCCATTGTGTGTGGGTAATCTAATAGCAATCTAGGTCCTTCAGTGGGGAAAAAAGAAGAGCTCAGCTTCGTTGAGGAGACTAATATGTTTATGTGCTAGAGAGTGATGATACGGTGCCTGCCAGCACATCCCGCTCACGCTGTGGGCGCATTACAACGCTGTATCAAGTTAGCAGCTAAAAACAGAGAAGAGACTGTGATGGTGGAGTTCAAGAGTAACTCTTAAGTCAATGAGGATAATGTAATGAATCCCACAGCTGGCTGTGCATGTACAATTAGTTCTAGCGTGTTTGTTTGTGCATGTTTCTGTATACATGCTGAAATGTTGAGCGCTGCTTCTATATAGCCTAAATGGCTTTTTGATTCCTGATTTTTCAGCTTCCTTCATCCACTGTTAACCTTAGCTAACATTTACCTTCAGCAGAAACCTGCTGCAACAGATGGTCAGCATTTTGACATTCACTCGCGCTTTGCTCTTGCACCTTTCTCCATTAACGCACACAACTTTACACACAATTCCCCTGAATATCCCTTTTCCTGATAGACCATCTACCATCTGCTTGACTTAGGCTGTGTATTTACCTGAACCAATGCACTACACAGGAAGTGATTCTGCATATTATCTTTGTCAAGCAGTTTGGTACACATTATCAACACCCTAAAGCCCCGATATACTCAAAGCAAAGTTCTTTTTCGTACTTCGTTTAGGGTGAAAAATTAAGTTTGAAATAGCTTTTCAGTGGACCAATGGTAATACCAAAACTCCAGTTGGAGCTTTTTTGGAAAGTTTGCTTTGGAAATCTGTTTCAAACTCCTGAAAAGAACTCCAAACAAACTTTGTTTTGTCTGTTTTTCTTTGAAATGACATCACACCAGTTCGTTCTTCTATTTCGCTTGAAGTATATCGGGCCTAAGGGTACTGATCCCAACAGCACCAGATCCAGGCCCCTCAACACAAGCAGTTTAAAGAGGAAACATGCCATTTGTTAAAAAATGGATAGGAAATATTGCAACACCCAGAAAAGAAAGTTTCAACTAGGCATGCACAGAAGTCAATTATTGACATGTTATGGTGATAACCGATAAAATGCAGATATTAAAATAGAATTTTGTCTAAACAAATAAAAAAAAAATTAACATTAAATCAACCATCTTAAAAGCTCCATGTTAATTTATGCAATCAGAAGATGCCAGGTTTTATGGCCTAATTTGAGCTAAAGAATATAACATTTTGGTCAAATTTTAGTGGTGATATGCCATATGTTTCTTTGAGAAGGCACTGCAAACAGCTTTTTGAGATTTTGGCATTTCCTCATTCATGCAGATAAGAGCTGTGCTTGCATAACTTGAAAATAACTGGCTGAGGGCATTATCAAGATGGCCGCCAAGACGAATGACTTTCTTTAAAAGGACATTGCCCTCATCTAAAGAAAGGCACTGATTATACAACCATATGTTGCTTTCTTCCGTATTTGAATATGGATCCAACCCCACATGGCACAAGTCCAATGTGATGTAGGAAGGAGCATACAGGCCCACGCTGCTTCCCCCCTGAGAGTGGTTTGAAGGCGTTGGGAAAATGTCAAGGGGATGTATCAGCATACCTGTGTTCTGCTCTCTTTCTTCTCCATCACTCTTTTTTACACACTGATTCATCTTTCGCAGCTCGGCTTGCCAGCTCTTCCACTACATTTTTATATCCACAATCCAGCAGCAAGGATAGATGATGTAATACACACGCATACAGGCTTTGAATCTGTTATTTGGCAGGCATATTGCACTCTTTATAAAGGTCAACGGATGCAGCACAAACTTTAAATGTTTGTTGCATCTTACAATACTAGGTTTGTATCTATGGCTACAATGGTTAATTTCAGGCAAATTATTTTCAAGACATTCCCAGTTATCACGGGATTCGATTGTTGGATTTTTTAAAATAATGTATAGAGATTAAACTCTGAAAAAGCAATTTTTAGCAAATATAATAATAATTGAGCCCTCCACAAATAGGAAAAAAAGAATCATATATTATTTTATTTATATTATTACAATTTAGAATAAATCTTCTATTTTAATATATTTAAAATGTAATTTATTCCTGTGATGGCAAATTTTTAGCATCATTACTACAGTCTTAAGTGTCACATGACCCTTCAGAAAGCGTTCTAATATGCTGATTTGCTGATCAAGAAACATTTATTATTATTAACAGTAACATTGTTGAAAACAAAATTGTTGCTTAACATTTTTGTGGAAACCATTATAAATTTTTTTCATGATTTAAAAGAACAAAAACATTTTGAACTAGAAATCTTTTCTAACATTATAAATGTCTTTACTGTTATTTTTATATAAAAATGTGTCCATATATATGTATATATATATATATATATATATATATATATATATATACATATATATGTGTCTTCTTTTTTTTTATCTTACCCACCCCAAACGTTTGAATGGTGGTTTCCAGAAAAATAGTAAGCAGCTCAACTGTTTTCAACTGTGTGCTGTTCTTGAGCTTATTAGAATGATTTGTGAAAGATCATGTGATTAATGATGCTAAAAACAGGAATAAACTTTTTTTTAAATATACTAAAATAGAAAAAAGTTATTTTAAATTGTACAAATATTTCACAATATTACTGCTCTCACTATATGTTTTATCAAATAAATGCAACCTTGGAGAGCATAAAAGACATCTTTCAAAAACATCTTGATGATTCTAAACTTTTGACCATTAGCGTAAATATTACATTTTGTTTTGTCTCGCTACAGGCTCAAAAGAGGTCAACAGTAACTACAAAGTAAACAAGCCGATACAAGACTTGGAGACAAGGTCGAGCTCACTAAAGTTTTCTCTCTGTCCCTCTTGCAACGTAAACAAGGACACTCATGGTTTCGGTTGGGCTGAGGAAAAAAAAAAAAGAACAAACAGTATATGTCCGTACTTGCCCTAACAGCTGATGACATCATCCTGATACGAGATACCAGGCCACCTGTCAGAGTCAGAGGAAGCGCGGGGCTGTTAGGGTCGACAAAACTTACGTGGTTAATAATTACAAAGGCCAACAAAATGACTACACAGAAACTGTCCTGCTTATTTGGAAAAGAGAGACAGAAACGAGACACAAAGATAAGGAAAAAAGGCTCATCTGGCACCATTACATAAATGCATGCATAAATGCATAAGGGAGTTTTACACAGAACGATATTCAGCTAAATTAATGATGTCTCCATTCAGTAAAAAGCTTTTTCTGTGGTACACGGGAAAGAGTGACAGCTTAATTTACTTATGCTGTGTTTGGAGTATGTATATGTTTTTGCCAGTGGATTTTAATGTGTTTAATATGCTGATGTTTGTGCAAGGATAGGTTTGTGGACAAAAGGACGACAGCAGGCTACCTTCTAACTAAGTAAACATCTATAAAATTACTTTAACAAACTAAGATATTTTAATGAACCACAGTCTCTTGTGGATATCAACATTAAAATGACCAGCGTTTCCCAGCGGGTGATTTACAACCAACGTAACCAAACAATATGACCACTGCACGCACAAGCCCATGAGTCATTGCAAATGCGAAGTAGTTTGGAAATAATGAACAAAACATAATTAATCTTTTATTGCACAGATTGCCAGATAAATACGCCCACGAGCGTTAAATAATCAGTGATGGCAATTTTTCAATAATGCAGTGATATCCTCCAGCATAAAATCAATAACAGCTGTTAGATGTCTTCATGTGAAAAATATCTAATCAATAAATAATGTGGCCATGGCCATTACTGGTGGGCCATAAGTAATGTATTACACCTGAGACAGCCTTTGTCTGGGGGTTACTGTTGGTGGGTGGTTCTAAAGTGAATCCAAGCATAGAGAGAAAGACAAAGGGAAAATTAGCATTGTATACAATTTAGTTAAATCAATTGCAGAGTACTGAATTATTACGTTATAATCAAACTTAAAGGGTTAGTTCACCAAAAATGAAAATTTTCCCCATTTACTCACTCTCATGTCGAAGAACAACCAAACTCTTAAGTGTTTGTAATGACCTGTGTGTTTAAACCTCACTTCCCTGGCCTAAAGAGGTGCGTCTTTAGTGTCTTAGTGCGCATGCAACCCACCCCGGTTCGAATCCCGCTCGGATCGGGTCAAGTAGGGCCGGTCACAGAAGCATTGCTCTAAAATATATTTTCTCTAATATAAAATAATAATAATAATTGCAGTATTTCACCAAACCCACTCAACATGACTAAAACCCATTACTGAGGCATATGACAGAGTAAAGCGTCATGCAACAGCGTGCAATGCAACACAAACACACAGACTCAATAAAATCATGTATGATGCAACTTCATGTCTGCCTCTGATGTGTATATTGAGTGTGGGTTTGGGTGTGTTTTGTGTCCACTGCTGAGCAGATGGCCCCAGTGCACCTTGGGCTACATTGTCTGCTCTTGCACATCCAGCAGAAAAAGTATTTCAAGTTCAGCCAAAAGCGGCACTGGGGAATATGCTAAGACGGCCATGCATGGCAAATCCTCTCCCTGTCCATCATCATCAATAGGCAAAATTTCAGTCTGGAAAAGTTCAAATCCAAAGTATTCACAAGGAAAATCGGATTGGAGGTAAAAATAATTATTAAATGGATTACATGGATGAGTGATTTAAATGCTATGCATGAACTAGCATGATGCACGATTCCAGGTTGGGTAAGTATGTATGTAAAAAAAAAAAGAAAAGAAAAGAAAAAAAAAACGCATTTATTAATTTGTGGTACTAACCAAACTTAAAATAATATTAATATTAGGTGACAATGTTTCTGGTATTAATGGATGACATATTGGTGCATGTATATTTTACAACTTATAACAAATATTTCATTAAGTAAATGAAAGAAAGAAAGTAACATGTGAAGGTCAAGTATGGTAACCCATACTCAGAATTTTCCTCTGCATTTAACACATGCAACCCACACTCGGAGCAGTGGGCAGCCATTGCACAGCTCTGTGGCGCCCGGGGAGCGATTAGGGGTTAGGTGTCTTGCTCAAGGGCACCTCAGTCATTTCCTGCCGGTACTCGAATCGAACCAGCAAATTTTGGGTTACCTGTCGACTCGCTAACCGTCGCCCGTACGGGGATGTTCAACAATGTACAATTAATGATCCACTGTATATGATATATGTATATTGACTAGCAGCTTACCAATTAACAGGTTTTTACTGTAGCATAATATACTAAGATTTTTTTTTTCCAGTGCATTTATTGTTAAAAAGTACCATGGCATTCTTTGAAGTACCTTGTACATAGCATCATACACGGATTTGATAAAAGACATATAACTTAGACTCAAATAATAGCTAGCCCTATTAGCCCCTTATTTGGGTATTTTGAGAATAATGGTCAACAGAAATGCACCTTTGTGTACTAAACACATCTTTAAAATTGCTATAATGTATATAGAATTTATATTCTGTAGATACTGTTATCTTATTGGCATTGGACAATTGTCATTAAGGCTATATGATGACTTAACCTGTGATTAGCTTTCCAAACTCCAAAGGTTTCTGTGACTAACAGTAGCACAGCCCCCTAATGGGAGGGCAAATATAAAAACAAAAAGAGAACAGAAAATCAATATTTGATGTGAGGTGCTGCTGAAATCCTCAAGCTCCCTCCTGTGTCTCTCTGATGAAAGAGATTTATGAAGATTTCTTAGAGGGAAATCATGTTGAGAGATTCATCCATTTTTACCGATTTGTAAAAAAAAAAAAAATAGATGTCCATCGGACATAAAAGAGCATGGTTGATTATCAGGGTTTAAACAGGCCAGTATTGTGGAAACACTACAGCTGGGCCGGTGGGCAGCTTTGGTCTCTCCCCTCATTCGACAGAGCAGATTGATCCATTAACATGTCCAGTTGGGAATTCACGCTCCCACTGGAGGGGGTAGTGAAAGAGTCTGGACCACTCACAATTAACACATACATTTAGTATGCGACCGGCCAGTGTCATCATCTGTTATCTGGCGCTAGATAAAAATCAAAGAGATTTAGAACTTGAAGAACATAAGGAATAATTTAGCCAAAGCTACAACTATGAAGTAATGATGACTTAGAAATTAAAATGGCAAAACCATGATGATTTTATATTGGAATTCCAATATTCTGAATTCTTAAATTAGGTTTTAGGGTGCTTGGACTCATTACATAAGGGTTTATCACTTTTTTTCTCTCAGTCAAGACAACATAATTAACACTAGCAAAGTTGTTAGCAATCATTAACACGTTTGCAGTCACTCATAATTCACATGAACGTTTGGCATGGTACAAATATTACTATTTCCTCTTTTTTTAAGTTAGCTCTAATTAAATTAATATCATTTGTGTAATAAAATTGTTTAAAATAACGTCATTCACATGATATGAAGATTTCAGTCATATCAGAAGCCTAGTACAAGTTATTTTATTCTACAAGAAGTGGGTGGAGCTATGTTGATCATATGATTGGCCAATAATGTATCTTTCTAACCCCCCTATTATCAGACATGTTTTAATGTTTTGTCATATTTACAACACTGGTTTGTATCGCAAATAGTTTTACTTTTAACTGCACTAGTTATTTACCTATAGCAACAAATTAATTGGAAATCTCACACATTCACTGAACATAGATTACTTCTGCATTGCAAAATACGCTGGATACAATGGCATGGGTAACCAG
Source organism: Meda fulgida (assembly GCA_030578275.1). Classification (NCBI taxonomy): domain Eukaryota; kingdom Metazoa; phylum Chordata; class Actinopteri; order Cypriniformes; family Leuciscidae; genus Meda; species Meda fulgida. The sequence continues at coordinate 6,239,604 of CM060633.1, forward strand.
AAACTTTTTATTTTAAATGATGCTGCCTCCACACCACTAGGTGTCAGTTTACGTCCAAGATGACTGCCAGTGCAACATAGAAATTACTCAAAGCATTTTTAATTAAATAAGCATAGAAGGGAAGAAAAGTAAAGAGGGTGATGTATAAATTGTTCAGTGTTTCTGAGGAGAGCTTGAAGAGTACGGGGCTGTACTATTTCCATGACCAAGACCGCAATGGATCTTTCCAATGGCTCTTTGGGAGCGTTCCATTCTCCACACACAGTCCATGGAATGCTCACCACATCTCTAGTCTCCAGTGCATGTGCTGCCCAGCTGGGTAGAGGGACGTCAAGTCCCCCTCCTCCAACACTTCACCACACACCACAATTCAGAGCTTTTTCCCATATCCACACACACACACACACCAAAAACATAACACACCATGTCTAGGTCCAAGATCCAGTTTTCACTTTCTCTACAATAGTTCTATAAACCTTCAATGTGACTTTTGTTCTAATCACGGAAACTTTCCAGAATTCTGTCAGATTATCTCAGCAAGTCTGGAGGTTGTTATTCCAGGTCTCACATCAAAGAGCAGAGGAAACCCAATCCAAATGACACATCATCTATCATAATGCATGTCCTTCCATCAATAACCTTCTCCGCCAAAAAAAAAACGAGCAGCCTGTGGTGCGATACTTGGAAAGTGATATTCCGATGACATTTTTCTTAATTTAAAAAAAAACTCACCAAATAGATTTTCGTTCATCAAGCGAATGACTGTACAGCAGTGTAGAACTTTTGTAACATTCTGATAGCCTCTAAGCAAAAACAAGAATATTTCATTAACAAAACAAAAACACAGACCAAGAGATTTCTCAGAAGTGAACTGCAGAACCGGGGCGCTGATTGCATATTTGAAGAGTTAAACATTGAGGCACTTTTGGCTTTCAATTAAATGAAAAGTATCTGGCTACGAGATGAAGACGAGAACCACAAAACCACAGCTTGAGGAGAGGGAGAACGTATGAAAAAGTCGAGGGGTGGAATGAGTTACAGAGTTCCCCACAAGACCTCAGAAGTCCAATGCTGTATATTGACATGAAAATCATGTGATGGAGGAACTCGCCAGTGGAGTCTTATACAAAGAAGGTTAGCATATGTGTGTTAGCATATAGCACAAGTCATTGTGGTTGAGGAAAGGGGAAAAAAGCAAGGCTCCTCATACTTCACTGTAAATGCAGGTCTGAGGTAATTGCCCTGGGTTGTCTGAAATCAACAGGGCGGGTGGGCTCATAAAGGAGGGTCTCGGCTGAAAAAAAAAAGGAAATGTACTTGCGGGATTATGCAGTGAGTCTGAAAATCAAAGTATTTTGAGGAGTAGATTATTTTCTTTTCCACAAAACAACTAGATTACGCCAGAACGACATTAGCATGAATCAGACAGCATGCTTTATTTGAAGTTCGGCTTTAGGATGCATGGATGTCACTGGGGTAAGATAAAGGATGTAAGATGATTAAAAAGATTGAACAAAGGCTACGGATAATTGTGGAGTTCAAGACAGTTTCAATGTAAACGCATTGCCAGCACTTTTAACGGTTCTTTTCGTTAATGGCCATCAAAAGGTACACTATAATTACTTGCTTTTTCAAAGATGTTCTGAAATTAAACTCCATAATGTGTCAGTCCGCCCGACACATTTAAACATCCCCAAAGGTCTACTGAGCCATTCTTACAAGGTGAGACAATCCTCTGTGAAAAGCATCTGCTCTTCGCCTGATACCCTTTGATAAAGAAAGAATGGGGTAAATATATAAATAAGTCTAGCTGACATATCACAATACTGTATTACTATTGATCAGAGACCCTGAAGTGAGCAAGAAAGAGACTCAAAGGGAGATTCAACAACTCAATTAGCTTGGATTGAAATTACTGTCACTCACTGAACCTTAAAAGTGGAGGAGCACTGCTCGAAAGAACTCAAAATCGGGCACAGTCTTGGCAAATCTGCAGCTTAAGGAAGCAACACAAACTTGCCAGCAGCAAAGGATTACGCTCATCATCATTTCCTCTCATGTAACAAATCATATTATGGTGGAAAGGACTCACATGTCCCAGATGCTTCCACAGGGGCAGCAAGTCAATGAATTTGTATAGCTCTTTTTTAAACACCAAAAGTTTTGCATATAATAGCAATTCATTTTTAACCACTGCCAACACTCAACACCCACCTGGAAAATGCAACAACAGCCTGTTTATGCCAGTGCAATCATCACACATTTGCAATTCAGAGGGGAGAAAATGGAAAAATTATAATTTTTTTTCAGTTTTTGGTTGAGCTTTGAAGTAAAATTTGGAATAGTATGGCCAGGATACATTTAATCTAGAGTTCAACCTAAAACTTAAAATCTGTCATAATTTACTCACACTGTTCCAATCCTGTATGTTTTTAACAATGTTGGTTCCACAACTATATTCAACCCATTTGACTTTCATAGTATGGACAAATTGACAAAATATATTTTGTGTTTCACAGAAGAAATAAAGTCATACAGTTTTTGAACTTTATCGAGTGAATAAATCTATTTTATATAAATCTATTTAATACTAAAAATCCTTATTATGTAACATACAATACAATTTATGAAAAATTCTCAATGCATGTATATCTACACATTAACGTAGCATACAAATCATCATTGATTTGCCAGTTTTAAGTGTCTTGTTTTTTTTTAAAGGGAAAACATTTCAAGTTAAAATTAATTTCAGATTTAAAAAAAAGTGAAGATCTCACCACTCTATGGGATCATCCCTTAAGAAACACATCTGGAGGACATAACCCAAAATTAGCATAATTATACACGGTTACTACTACTAGACCCACTAGTCAGTTAGCTTTTAACAGAGCCCACAGAGTACATTTTTATACATAGTTTTGTATCATTAATGTAAAGTTTTTACCCTTACAAAAGGTTTATTCTTGGAAACAGACACCCACTCTCCTGTTTTACCATTTTGTCAAAGTGCCAACCCTATGCATAGCCACTCCTTTCCCCTAGCTCGATCCCTCCACCACTGTCATGCTTTGAAAGGATTGACAGGCTCTCAGACAGAGCTGATTAAAAGCTTTAAGGTCAGAGAAGTGGGACAGCTATTGAGTGAACACCTGTCTGGCTATACACACACTGCCAACCCAATGCATTGCTACGTGTGATCTTCATCACAGCATGATCAAAGACTCCAAATAAAACAGGCCTGCCGCCCCTAACACTGCACACACACACACACACACCACTCTCTCTCATGGGTGACTGCCCCACCTGTCTTGGCCAAAACGCCATTGTTAAATGGCAAACAAGTCCATCTTTTTAAAGGTTCTGGAAGCGCTAACCCTCATCATCTTTCTAAAACCCAAGCCTCAACTGACAAGTCAGAAAACCTAATGGCAGCAAACCCAAAAGTGGAAAATGATTCCCAGATGGAGAATCTTTCAGATTGTGACTCTTGTTCTGTGTTAATATCCGTCCTTCGGATGAGACGTTAAACTGAGGTCCTGACTCCCTGTGGTCATTAAAAATCCCAGGATGTCTTTCGAAAGAGTAGAGGTGTAACCCTGGCATCCTGGCCAAATTTGCCCCAGTAGCCTCTGTCCATCCTGGCCTCCTAATAATCCCCATGTTTATACACTAACTGGCTTCATCACTGTCTCCTCTCCACCAGTAAGCTGGTGTGTGGTGGGCGTACTGGCGAAATATGGCTGCCGTCGCATCATCCAGGTGGATGCTGCACATTGGCGCTAAGAGTGCCGAGAAAAGCGCTATATAAATGTAATGAATTATTATTATTATTATTGTTAATATTGAATACTTTTAAAATACCTCAGTGTGGTCAAAAAAGTGCATACTTGTTACAGAGAGGTTTTCTATAAAAACAATGGAAATTAAGGATGAGCATGCTCAGTTTGAGAAAGCATTTGACAGTTGAAAAACTTCCACTTCCTGGAACAAGATTCCGCTGTAGTCAGCCAAACCTTAAACTGTCCTGAAGTGCACTTTTAAATCAATTCTAAGATGTACGACTGTTTGTTACTAGTTTGAATACAGCACCACTGTATTATTCTGGATGTGCTATCTCTATGAAGAAAGATGCAGTTGCTCAGCCGTTCAACAAGAGACAGCTTGAACAAGATACAACTTGTCTGTCATGTTTTTGTTCATAGTAGTTAAGCAAAACTGCATTTGCCTTGAAGCCATTTCTGACATCAGTAGCTATCATTTGAGCACACACATATACTGCATATGGATGTGTGACATGACATCGCAAGCGGTGAGAGCAGTGTCCTGAACTTAACATGCTATATTTTTTTCTGTAGCTCAAACAGTACAGCATGGCACTAACAATGCCAGGATCATGGGTTTGAGTCACAGGGAATGCATTAAAAGATTGTACCCCTTAAATGCAATGTAAGTTGCATTGGATAAAAGTTTTTCCGTAATTTCCAAATTCATATTCATATTTTTAAATGCGGTACAAACTGACGAAATGCAATGAAAAATGGTGGCAAAATCTAACTGATTTGAAATATAACTCATCTAACTGAAAAAAGTTGGTATTTTTTTTTTCTTCTGTTTTGAGTAAGTAAAGATAACATCTTGAGGATAAGCAATGCATTATAAGTACATGTGCCACAAGTTCTATCAATGTGACAGTCTGATTACTATTACCACAGCAGCAGCAAATGTTATAATCAATCAACTGCAGAAGAGTTAACTGAACCCATGGTCCTTAATATTTATTTTAGATGACTGCACTTTACCCCAAGTGCATTAGGTTTGCAATTGCAAATGTGTTGCTGGGATTTTTATGTCTATGAAAAGCAAAAGGTTTTAAAAGTACTTAATGACTCTTTTCTGCTTTCTAAAGTTATGCTAAATAATCACTGATCATTATTTTTAGTCTTTGTTACAGGCATTAGTTAACTTGGCATAAATATTCTTTCATAATGTCTAACACTGCTTTTAATCCATAGTTGAATTTCCATTTGGATATTAAAAATGCAAGCCCAAATCATTAATAAATGGTGTGACTATACTTTTACATTTACTGAAGAAAATGTGAGTTGTGTTTGCCCAAGCAAAATTGCATTCTGTGTGGAACCCCCGAATTTCTATAATACTGTGGTCTCAAGATAAGTCTTCACTTTAAATTTGTGATTTTTCCCCCACCCTTTTCACTTGTCACAAAAGTAAGTCTGATCACTCAAAAAGCAATAGTGCATATCTCTTCAACAAGGCACAAGTTTCAGGTATCATTCACACAGCACAAACTTTTTTGCTGAAGTTCAATACTTGGTGTTACGGTTATTTTCAATTTTCTAGCCTTAAGTATGAGCAATTGTGATAGTGATGCTTGCCTTAGCAATATATTTCAGAAAGAAGCATAGAATCCTACTTTAACCTCCCCAGAAACTGCTTGCAAACTCATTTTCTTCCTTCAAAGCCATTATGTGCCTTCATCTTACTTTGAAAACGTAATACTCCTCTGCACAATGAAAATGGTGTAGTGTGACCTCAACGATATTCTTAGAACTGATATGCGTTTTGTGGATCCTCTATCAGCCCTGGCATACTTCGTTTTACTGCCAGGTGCAGGAGTATCTCCTGTTTTGCAAGTTCAGAAATCCTCTCCCATCCAGCGCAGTGGCTTAACCTGTCTAGCCTGATACGACTCATGAAAAAACACAGAGAAACGTTGATTGCTTGACCTTGCTTTAGTTTCCCACAAGGATGAAAGCAAGCATTTGAAAGATAAAAAGGCACTCAATGCTCATTTGCAAAAACGGTGTTCAGAAATGTGGGTCACATTAAATGTCAGATTCCAAAAGATTGAAAAATAAAGAGCACTTTTAATATATTTATTAACATCAAAAGACAGGCTAATTCTAGGACAATAACTTTTTTGATTTAAGAAGTATTTATTAATTATGACATTCAAAATTTTCTCATTAGCATTCCAATGTTAACCAATTAAAATGTTTCATTTCCTAAAAACAACAAAAAAGATTTTTGTGTTCTAGAATATATATGACCTTAAAGTAACAAACAAACAAATACAAAAAAGATTCCATTATGTCTTAAAAAAACAAGACAAATCTATAGAATAAAATTAAATAAAGTAAAACTTGAAGAAAGTAAACCTTGAAAGAAAGAACATTTTATGCATATATTTATTTATGTATTCTATAAATCCACAGTTATGAACTATTGTCTGCAACCAGACAACAGGGTGCATGTTTCACTTTTACCGTACCTAATGTTTTGCTTTAATATGTATTTATTGACCTGTTTGACACCTCTGTGGTACATCATTCTCAAGAAGGTGAGACCTGTTCTTCTTGGTGTTTGTTTAATCTCGAACACATACTGGTCTACACAGCTAGGGGTTCTAATGATTTTGCACCACAACACGTTCATTTTATGAGAGTGTTTGCATTAAACGTTCATTTTATGTTAAAGAGCAGCTCAAACACTTTTCAAAACATCTATTTTTGTATACCAATGAAGAAATACATATGGGTAATTTAGGAATGACCCGAGAGAGAGGGTAAATAATGACAGATTTTTTCATTTTTGTAATTTTTCACTTAAATGGAGCATCCACAAAAAAAAAAACAAAACAAAAAAAAAAAACATGTTTTTCTGATACGGCTGTTGTTATTATAATCAAGTCAGGCAAAAGCTGTTCAGTTGGCTCCTTTAGCACCATGTTGCTATGACACTGTGTATATCAGATTAAGATGACACGTCTATGGACCCTCTTCTGAACGCATTTGCATGGGAAACAAGTTTATGAATGTAATGAACTGCTTCTAGCGCCACTGCAGCTGTTAATGGAGGCAAAAATCATCCTAGTTTTGCAAGCCAAAAACATCTTCAGAAACAGGCAAGGGTAAACCCATCCTCATACAAGCCCTCTCTTTAAAGTGTGGTCATTAGAAAGTTTCATATTCAACAAATCTGACATTTGGTTTTCTGTACATCATATTATACAGCCGCAAGGTATGTGTTTGTACTTGGTGGAGTGTAAATGTAAGAATGTTTGTTTTAGTTTGAAAGGATTCAACTCTTGGGCATGAGACGAGTGATAGTGCACAATCTGTTCCCCAAAACTGTCACCTTTGTTTAGTTCTGTTTATTCTAGCGCGATATGGCATAAATGTTCACACGAACTTGAAGGGTGAGAGGCTGAATTTATCTCTGTGTTTATTTTATCAAGCCCTTTACAAGGTCTACACCCTCAATGTAGCTTCAAGAAAATAAAATGTAAGCAGTTGGGAGATTTTTTTTTATCCAAACCGACTTCAATTTAAGGTATGCCTTTTATAATCTCACGCATTGCCTCGGAATCTAACCCATGACCTGGTCATTACTAGCCCCACTCTCTACTTCCAAACTTAGGAGGGCCACAGACCTGCAGAGTTTAGCTTCAACCCTAATAAAACACACCTGATCCAGCTCATCAAGTCCTTCAGGATTACTAGAAAACTACAGGTATGTGTGTTGGAGCAGGTTTGGAACTAAACTCTCCAGGACTGTGGCCCTCCAGGAGCTAAGTTTGGCACCACTGCTCTATTCATTCTACAACAAATTGTACCCAGAAATTGTCCAAATGTAAATATACTGCACAGACTCAAGTCTACAATGATAATTAAGACTTGTTTTCTTATGCATCCATAATTCATGCATTTAGTTCGACAATAATCAAAGGTAACTATGCACGCCACTGTGGGGAAACTTGTATCGAGTTCCAGTTAATAACCTGGTAGTAATCCCAAAGAAGCAGAAACTCTTTCAGTTATCAACAATGAAATTATTAATTTTCATATTTAGCAAAAGCGTCCACACAAATTACATGGTTTGTTATTGTAATACTACGTCTTTAAAGATTAAATATGCAGGCAACACAACAAAAACAGCACTGATGAATATGTATGAGCGCTTCCAAGCCATGCACCCGATTCGCTCAGACGAAATCAAGTGAACCTTATAGTGACCTACTTAAAAGAATGCCAGATGACAAGGCCATCTCATGCTTTTCATCTTGCAGTCTAGTGAGGCAGAAAGCCCCACGCTGCACCGTATTTTAAACAGGCTTGCTTATCAACGTGGTGTGGGTGATGTCCCACCCATACAGCATGAGACTTGAACGGTCCAACTCTTCTGCTTCCCACCATGCGGCTTGCAGCACTCCGCTTGGCCAGTGGACTGTGACAAGTCCAGGGCTCCAAGGTTGTTTGTGCCACAGCCCAGCCAAGTCTACAAGGCAAAGGTGACACTTAAACCTGCCACCCAGCCCGACCAGATGGCAGCTGTTTCTTTAATCAACAAAGGTGTCTATAGATAACACTTGGCATATGCACCTGAGAAAAACCTGTTAGGCATTCAGACATAACGCAATGCAGGTGTGCCAGGAAGTCAGTGTGAGTCAAGTCAAAGCGAAGCATCACGACAAGCAAAAACATGAATTTTCTATGACGCCCAAAGGCTCACAAATGGCGGCCTGCTCTGATCGTACACTTTTCATTAATTGTCTCACAAATGATGCATACATTTCTCAAGAAGTGGGCGCAGCAGTTAAACCGCAGGGAGGCTGGCTACTGAAAAAATTCATGAGGTAGCGGTGACATGGCTTTAACCCACAATGGCTGAGTGAGTCAAGACACTCATCTGTGAATAGTGCTGATGAAATTCTATGCTGAAACAGTTTATGTCAGTTCGAGCAATCATTTATCAGCGTATGACTCAAAGAACCAATCCCACAATCTCTAAGCCATCGAGGGAAATGAGACCCACAAAGGTCTTGCTCCTCAACAGGGTCACTCAATACCCACTGAAAACGGTGGATCAATGAACTCATTGTACATTTTTTTACAGGCAGTGGGAATCCTCAGAGGAGTTCATGGTGACCACTGTGCTGGGGTCTACATCAGTCAAGACAAAAGGAAAAAGGAAAAAAAAAAACACCTACTCAAGACGCTCCGTTCAATATGAACAATGATTCAGCGATAGTCTCTTACCACTACATTATGGTTGGGAAATAACTGGTGAATAATGTAAAAATGTGGTTAATCTTAGTGTCCACAACCCAAACCACCAGAAGGCTAACAGGATCAGAGAAAATGTCATGATATTGTAGGGTCATTTGCAATTTAAATTGTTCTTCACCATTCACTTTTAAAGTCAACATGGAATCAAAACAAACCCTTTTTACTTACGGATTAGTTTTGCTCTATTCAGGTATTAAACTTTCTTTGTTCACAACGCAATGGATACAATCATGGCCCACTCTACATTTTTGTCTTGCTGATTCATATTTTCTTCAGAAAAACAAAATCAGGAAGTAAAATGGGTTGTGAACGTCATTTTAATGTAGACTTGTTGATAATACTGTTGATAATACTCATGGTCTGAAATTGCATGTTTTATGCATAGATTTGGAGACAAAAACAACCAGCAGCATGACGTGTATTATTCTGATATCAGACTGACCTTTCAATGAAACAGTGGACACAAATGCAAGGATGAACGGTTTTACTCTATTTTGTTCAAAGAGCATTGCCTTCTGATCTCTTTCTGAGATGTTTTAATGCCAGTTGACTCACCAAAGGCCAGCGAACATCTGCATTAATATGAACATAAGGCCTGAAAGCCTGTATTTGAGGATGCTTTTTACACTCCCTCACTGTCTGACAACACTCTCACTCGATGACCTTCAAGTTGCGGTCTCTCAAGCTGAGGAGAAAAAAAATAAAGGGAGAAAGAGAGAGGAAGGAGCTCATGTGTATATTTATATACACATACATTTATATATATGTATATATATATATATGAATTTAATATGCTTTCATTTTAATCATTAGGTTTAATTTAGACTTCTGAATTAAGCTTTAGTAGCAATACTAGTTTCATTTTTAGTAAGTTCATTTCAGTGATTAATTTCACACTGTTCATTTCAATAAATCAGTTCAAAATACATTCCTAAAAAAAAACATACATGGATATCCTCAAATGGCAGTTTTCATATGCTGAAAGGGTTAAAAAAAATATGTTGCTAAATACTGCCATTTATTTCTATGTTTTGTAATTTGTTGCATATAAATGACAACGACTGAATATTGTTCTTAAATATGTTAATTTACTTAAAAACAACATGGGTCCTTGATTATTTTTGACTAGATTTGTACTTCTTGCATTAAACATTTTTAATCTCCTTGATAATAGTGCCTGTTTGGTTTAAACAGTGTGTGTGATTTAAAACATTTCAACAAATACTTTGAGATATATCAAATATCTTCAAGAGGCTTAAAAGTACTTGTCTGAGAAATAAAAAAAAGATACATAGCTCAGCCCAAGCATCTAACAGAATGACAAATGACCAAAGAGTAAAGAGTAGACTTTAAACAAAGGACCGCATGAAATTAGAAAAAAGCCCCCACTTTCATATAAAAAAAAACTGAATGGTGTGCAAATACCTTGGGATAATAATCACTAGAGGGGGTAAAAGAAGATCACTTGCATTCAGTTGCATATGACTTGACTTGCATAAATAAGCTGCAGTAATATAACACCATTACAGACACTTTGTCTGTGCAAAAACAAAACGGCTTCAAAAACTAAACCACACTCCAGCGTCCACTGGGGTTTGGTAGACTGAAGTATCATATTGTGCAAATGTGGCTCTCTGAAAATTGATCCATGAAAAAACAAAGCCTGATCTGGGCTATCCTCACCCATTTCAAGCATGCATAAAAATTACAAGCAAACTGCGCTCACGTGTGCACTTATATGTGTATGGCCTCATGATGCCTGGCTTTGTGCACGATTCCTTATGTGCGTGTCACATGACATGCTGCCTTTGCGTGCGCAATATTGACTTGACAGCAGAGGAATACGACGAAAAAGAGAGAGAAAGCAACTGCACAACCCCGCCAAAAAGAGAAGAGGATGTGCTGAGCTTGTTATGCCAAATGGCGTAATGGGAGAGACTGGAGCGTGCAGAGCATCAAATTTTCATCCAAACAGCAGTGTGCAGTTGGAAGAGCTTTATGGATGCAAAACAGCAGAAAAATATCCTACAGGAAAGACACTATTTTTAGATCATGATGGGCACTCCTAGAATAATTTAATTAGTTTAATTAGCAACTGCAGTGCGTGACCATGCCAGTGTCTTTTTTCACTATTTGTTCTCAGGTTTGATTCTGCAATTGCTCCTTCCGCCCTGACGTTTAAAGTTAAATTAGCCAATCATTTGAGACATTCACACAACGACGACACACCGGCTCCACTTGAGTTCAACATTATTTTCCATAAAATAAAGGCTGAAATGGAGCCTCATTCATTGATGCAATTCAATAACCATCAGTCCTTCCTTTCCAGTACATGGGGACAAATCCAGGCATCCATAATTCTACTGTTCACATTCAATAGGCCTACCTGGAATCGAGAAACAAGCTGGGACAGGAAAAAGAAATAAAAATGTCAACCAGCTACTCAGCAGAAGGGAAATATAACCCAAAATGCAATCGCACAAGCAGGGGTCAGCTTCTCAAGAGGAGAGCCAACAACGTACAATGTACAATGGGAATCAACAACGTACCTCTGCACAACCACCAGGGAACGGTCTTTTTAGGCTTGGAATGGACAAGTTAGAAATGTACAACGCATGCTGTGCTCTGAAACAGCTTGTTATTTCTCTCCCATGCCTATTAACGTCCGTTGTGCAGTGAAACAACAAATCAGACAGGAATGTTATTACAGGGTGTCGAGTGTCCATCTATATTGGGAACAAATATACTTCCCAAGTCTGTCATGATAATATATGCACCCCGTTACCAGAGACACCTGCATCCAGACTCTGCGTTCCATTCACCCAGATGCAAGCGCCAGATGTAGCCCAAGCCGAGCCAGCTTGCTGGGGAAAAGAGATGGTTAAAAAGGAGGTGCGAATAGCTGGGAGAATCACAGCATGAATATAAAAAAACAGCACAGAAGACACAATGAGAAAACCTGCTAAGACCTCCCTAAAGAGCCAAGGATATAGACGGGAGCGCTTAGAGGAATCGAATAGGGATTTGACTGCCCAATGCATTTGGTTCATAATGAATGCACTTCCCATCGCTGGAAGTAAATGGAACGATCGCTGAGGACTTGTAGACACAGGATGCAGTAATATTAATGGGCCTATACTGAGAAGACAGGGGTGTTTTTTCAATCGTTGGATTCAGGGACCTTGTCAAATTTTGTAGGAGTTTGGCAAGGGGAAGGTCTGGACGGAAAACAGGCAGGTGGGGAATACAATTGAATGCATTGCCAGCTACTCTCAGACCCGAGGACGAGGAAACAACGAGGGAAAATGATGAAGAGTAGGAAGAGTGTAAGGGGAAACTACACTCTACTGCCCTCAGGGGTGAGGTTAAGATGACAATACAGTCAACAAGTTTCGAAATCTGCTTCTCTTGCAAGGAACAGACGCATATATAAGACACAAATCCAGTCTTGCAAAATCCGCCCACGCCAGCAAAATCTCACCTGCGGACCAGTTAAACCGCTTCCTCGACTTTAACGTCCTCAGCAGGAGACAACTGTAATGACGCAACCTAACGGATGCTGTGTGTTGAAAGATCTCTCTTTTTTCCCACACTCACCCACTCTTAGGAAGATGGGAGTGGCTGTTTTGCCACAGAGTTGGTCTTGTAGTTGTCTTCCCTGTAATTGTCTACACATTGGCGAGACCGCAGCATTACCAATATGAGAAGGTTACAAACCCAGCGAAACCAAGGCAAGAAAAAAATACCTCTCTGATTCACATTAAGTGTGTCACTCATGCTCTGTGGCCGATAGCTGTCCTCTATATTAAGATATTGTGTATTTTGGGCAAGAGAATGCTGCTAACCTAAGGGGACAAGTCACTGCATCAAGGACATTCACAACTGAGGACAGAGGCAAGTGTGATGTTCTGGGTGTGTTTGATACAGATCTTTACAAATATACTGTGGCAATATGTTACAGCGTGGTATCAGATGATATTCAAAGGTACTGTGATATATATACTATGGCATGGGATGGACATAATGACAGTATTTACTTTGTGATAGTAGAAAAAAATATTACACAAGATTTTGGTCATACCAACCAACACTAACTACAATATTGATTGATTACTATGTTCATATACTATGATATTTAAATGGTATTAAAGGTACTTTAAACAATACTATGGTATTCAAGGTACTTCAATGGTACTAAAAAAAAAAAAAGGAACCTTGGTGGGTAATAAATACTTCAACATGTAGCAAGATGCCACTTCTGCATACAGTTTTCTGTCTGCTCTCACTAACACCATCATGTGTAAAATAAATAAATAAATAAATAAATAAATAAATAAATAAACATGGTATGATAACAAAAAAAACTATCAAAATAATGCCATGGTTAATTGTACATGTACTATGATGAGACCATGTTTGTTTGTTTTTTTCAGTCAAGTACAATGATGATTCCATTTTTTGTGACATTTACCATGATGATTCCATGTCCCATAATGATACTTTTTTATGGTAAAACCATGTTTTTCAGAAATGTATCATGCTTGCAGAAAAAATTACCATGTACCAATTTTCTGTAAAATTTATCATGTACAATGATGATACTGTTTTTTGGATGTACCTTGGTGATATCATGTCCAAAATCTGGCATTACCGCCTTACTTTCTGGTACTTTTTAAAAGTGGGGTTAGCTTACTGTTGAGTGAGAAGTGAGCTTACAAATAATGCTTCAAGGAAAAATTGTGCATTTCCAGTTCCCTCATTTTATTTCCATTCCTTTCCATGCTTGTTATTATCCTCCGGTATATACACACACCAGTGTTGTAGCTGTTGGCCGCAGGCCAGTTAAATGCAGGGTGCCTCTGTCAAAATGAATCTCAATCTCTGAACCAGGTTTGCACTCTGCTGATCAGGAAACGGTGCAGAGGTCTCTACGATTCCCACAAAATATAAACAATCGCGCATGAATCACAGCCTCTGAAGACTACATGATGAGTACGTGACTGTCAGCGTACAATAGCTTGATTTAGGCTGCACAACTGGAAATGTGGGTGTTTTTGATTCGTTTTGGAACTATAGCCGTAGGGGTGTTTCAATTAGGCTGAAGCTGCAAGAACAGACTTGTTCCTCCTGTCACAATATCTTTCTTTTTCTCAAATGAAGCAAAGAGTGATCACACAATAAATGCCTGTTGTGAACATTTGATCTCTCCAATGACATTTACTCAAAACAAAACTTGAGAGGGTAATGCAGAACATGATGTCTGAGCACTCCAAGTTCCTCCAATAAGAATAGAACCTGAACTTTATTTATATTCAGACAACTACCATGTTCATGAGCAAACAGGACATTGTGTAGCTACTTTAATATCATTTTCTCTTGATTCAGCCTTTCCTTCATAAAAATAACCATCAGGGAGTTGTATTGACATTAAATATGGAAAAATGGGACAACGGGGTGTGCTGATGGGTTCGTGTGTTAACCGTAATCACTCATCGGAATCCCTGTGTGAAAAGACAGAGCAATGACACTTATCGTTGATTGTTCTCCCTCAGAAGCTGAGTTTTAAGAACTACATGCCTGGATCCATCATTTCCAATTAGGCAGTTTTACAGTGAGGCCACACATAAATGCAAATGAACCATTTTCTTATTATCAGCCACTCTGTAAATCACTCCAAAATTACCGCCCTTGACAATTTGCTGGATCCAAACAGCAAAGGTGGGATGGTTTTTTAAAACACAGCCCTTTATGTCGAGCCAAGCTTGGGTTATATAAAAGCAATTGCGTAAGATCCTTTTTTCTGCCATTATTTGTAATAGCCTTCATGCTTAATTTCACTGCAGTTCAGTAACCTCCATTATTTTAAAAAGGGGCCTCTTTTGTGCCTTAAACCCTGCGACAACGTTCATATTAGACCCTTTGTGTGGTGTCTTTGAGGACAAATGAATGTTCAAAGTCATTGTGTTCCATCAAGCACATATGAGTCCACATCTAAAGCAGAAGTAACCACCATCAAACTTTATTGTGCCACAGTGTGACCTCATCAAGTTGTAATAACTCTGAATGACAGCATTTTAAAATAATAATTTTGTTTGTTGATACAGAAAAAGTATTGATTGATATATAATAATATAATATGTATATAATACATCATATTGTAATAATAATACATTAGTAATGGAATATAATATTAGAATACATATTGTTAGGGTATTGTAAATATACTGTGAGGGTAAACAGTACTGATGAACTAACTGTTTGGATCCCCAAAGTAATACAGGCAGGAACTCATACATGCATAAATTGCAATTATGAAAAGAAAAGTGGGGCCGGGGTGAGGTCACACCTTCCGTTTGCTCCAATGAGGATCTCATCAGCATTGTAACCCACTCTCTGGGAAAACACATCAACGGCATCTCTCTGCCGTCAACCCAAATTAGAGTTTAATGACCACAGTGTTGCCCATTCACTATTGTTTCCCCCCACAGAGCCATCCCCTACCCGCAACCATCTGTAGAACCTTCATAATGTTTATCATCCTTCTCTAAACAGACCATTTTCCCATAATCACCCTCTCTCGCTTATACAACCCCTCGTGATTGCCCCCATTCTCCCATATTTTTTCCCCCTCCACTGATATCGCATTGTTTCTCGGCTTGGACTTCCGTGGCCCAGAAGCCTTTGCGATTGGTCTTGGCCTTATTCACACACTGGGCTCACCCTTGCTTTGGTGGGCCTGGCATCCGTGTGGCATTATAGCCTGGCATTCTTCAACTAATTGCCCTGAGCTGGATTTCCCAACAAGCCTTGCACCCAATCAGAAGGCACATCCAGCAGAGCTTATTGCATGCCCGGGGGAGGCTGGATGCGGCTCTCGACTGGGAATCAGACGCCATGGAGGAGAGACGGAAACATGGGATAGGCGGACGGACCGGGGTTTGTTTGTTGTCATTCACAAGAGGACAGCCAGCAGCAGGTGAAGAGGATGAGGATGAGATGAGATGGAGGTTAGGCTACAGAGCCAATTATTTTCACCTCTTCGGTTGGCCTCTGCTAGCAAACATGTAATCTTAAATGCTCTTACTGATCCCAGGGCAACTCATGGAAAGAAAGAGCAAGAGACCTAATAGATGAGATCAGATAGAAAGCGCTTATGCAAGAGAGTCTTTTCCCGCCGTTATCTGTCCTCCATAATGCCACCTCTATACTCCCTTCCTCTAGCACCCTATTAAAGTGCACATACATTACTGAGCTTCTCAACCGGCCACTGACTTAACATGCTGTAGGTGAAATATGGAGTGGGATATGAAGTTGTTAGAGAGGTATTATCCATGTTTCTGCCTTTGTCCGTATTTTATTCTCTCTCTATAGCTGTCTTGAATTCCTGCTTTGCTTCTCAGGGTTCTCAACACTTTTCATCAATTACTTTCCATGACTATCTATGCGCATGTGATTTATGTATTAGTATTTTGTATAGGAACAACGATTGTTAAATTGCAAATCAATGGAATATTTTACAACAAGACATAATACCATGGTACTTGATATATAAAATGGTATTAAATTATTGTCATATTCACATATAATAGTATATATGACTTCAAAGAATACCATGGTATTACATTGATACAAAACCATGAAACATGGAATTAAAAAAGTATAAATCACGCACGAGTATTACAGTACGTGTTTTACAGTATACAAATGTTAACAGAATAAATTGTAAGTTAACTAACCTAGTAATATCTATGAATTACAATAACTTTCCCTGTAAATCATATAGTATTTTAATACAGTAAATATATATTGTATCATTTACATTCGCAGAAATCTCTGCGTGTCATCAGATATGAATTTGTTTTTAATCAAAATATTATTTATTTTTGTTATTATCAGTAATCAGGGTGTTTTGTGTGACACATTCATTATTTATGTATTGACTAGTATTATGGATGGACGGACGGACTAAATGGATAGATGGATACTTTGAAAAATATATTTGGTTACAAGTATGGTGGTTTACAATAGAACTAAGAGCAGAAGAGAGTGAAGAAAAGAAGTGTGTGTTCGATCAACAAGCTGCTGCAGGTAAGACAGAAGTCAGGACAGAATGTATCAGTGTGTGTGCTGGGAGGTGTTTATGTGTCCCAGTCATCCCGGGTGAACTCAAGAGGGAGTCTGACTGTGATGGACCGAGATAGTGTGTGCTGAGGTGATAAAAAACTGCCAGGAAGTATAAGACAACTGTGCTCGTGTGTGTGTGTGTGTGTGTGTGTGTGTGTGTGTGTGTGTGTGTGTGTGTGTGTGTGTGTGTGTGTGTGTGTGTGTGTGTGTGTGCTCTCTTTGGTCAGGGAGGAAAATCATCTCTGCAGTAGTAGACCAGTTCCTGTTTAGACCTTGAGCAACTTCTTAACAATCCCACTCCATTAAGAAAGGACAATCTCTATGCAAGTCCGATGTCCTTTTATGATAGTGCAGTGCATAAAATAGAAAGGCTACATGGATAAGACATGACGCAGAGCAGTCAACTTCAATTTATGGAGCCAGGAAGAGGGGTCTTTGAAGTCGGCCCTCTTGTTGAGGACCTGAGATAGAACAATAGAGCCTTACTACTTTTAATGAATTCTGGAATATGGCTTGTAAACTGGACTTTAGATACATCCACTTGCCTGAGCTAATGCACTTTACTGCACAAGAATAAAAAGAGCATTACATTGTATGAAATATAAGTGGTTTGCTCTTTCATTTACTGTGGAAATTCTATCGATAGGTCTGACTCCCTTATTATCCACGTTGTTTGAGTGCCCACAACATTCTGAGAGCAAAATACATTGAAAGCACATATTAAAGAGAGAGTTTTGAGAAATAAAGATAACATGAGAATGTGAAACAAAGTTTGAAGGAGAATTCTCACCACCTTCCTTTCCCAGCAGCCCCTGTTGAGTTTTTCCTAACTTGTGATCTCAAACGCTTTACTGGCATATAATGAAGAAATGAGCTGAGCGACATCAAGTCATGCTCCTTTGTTTGCTGTCCTTGGTGTCTTGAATCACAGAAGTCCAGGTTCCCTAGTGACTGTCTCACCCACACGCCACGCCGGCCTTCCTTTCCCATGGTGCTTGTACATTGTGTGGTAGCTTGTCTTTGTTCAAACACTCAGCACCACTCCTTTAAAGTGCTAATGCAAACCAAACGTTCACAGGGAGCAGCAAAAGTCATTAGCTTCCACACTGAATAGAGTCATGTGCTGTGGAATTAAGGTTAAAAAGGTTTTCTCATGTAAATGAGTTGACAATGCCCCAGAGAGGTGTTTAAACCCCAGCTGTAAAACCCTAGTTCCCCAAATACATTATCATTTGCTCCATAGCGACACAAGGCTAAACTTAGAAACCTTGAAAATAAAAGATACACCCTTATTAATTGTTCTTTTGACAAAGAACTGAGACTAAGCTTTCTATTCCCATGTTGTGACCGATTAGATGACAAATTAGTGAAATTAGACAGACTGACAAGAATGTGAAAAATAAACTGTGATTAGCTAACTAGCAAGCATTTTTCTTTGCTAGTCAACATAGACACAATCATTGATAATTGTATAGACACCCATAATTAAGGCTTGAACCCCACAAAGGAAGTAAAAAAAAGGTTTGATGGGGTCTTGACAAGCACATATTCAACGTTTTAAATCTACATATTCATAAGGACGGTTTTAAATAACAAGTTCAAAGTTGGATTATAAGGTACTCGGTGTATTTTACCTGCCACTAAATAAACGCTTGTGACCACTTGCCTTCGACTAGAAAGTTGCAAATCATGTTTAAGGCTTACCATAACTAAACTAAACTAAATGTCCTTCTTCAACTTCATGTTTCAGTTGGACAATACTCTGGAAAAGAAAACTGTGCAAGTCAAGACATTTCATGGGGACACTAAAAAGCATAAAATTGTGTAAGCAGCACCTGTGAAGCTGAAGGCATGCATGTGGAAGACCACAAGTCCCAGAGCTAAAAATGACAGTTTTATTGGAGCATTAAATTGTTTTGTTCTGGAAAATGAGAACTGCAACCTGAAAAAAGCCAAAATTTCAAAGGAGCAAAGTAAACCTATTGTTTCATGCAGGCTAAGAGGACGTTTTTTCTAGGCAAAATAATAGAAGGATAAAAGGCACAAAAAGAAAGTACAAAATGAGAAATATGCTCTTATTTTCCTGATTCTAAGCCTTTCCCTCGAATATAAACTCTCCAAGCTAGTAAAAACACATAAACACCAGAGCAGCCATTTTGGCGTACACTTTCATATTACCAAACCAAAAAAGACGCTAGAAGAAACAAAGAAAGACAAATGAACCATGCAACCTTTTCCAAGACATTAGCCATTTCAGATAGTATCTGTCGCAATACTCATTTAAAGAGCAAACATTTAAAATCCTGACATTACCACTGCGGTGTTAACTTTAACTAGCACGCCTGCCTGAATGTTTGATGAACACAGAAGATCCTTTGTTGTGTTACTCCCTTTTTCATGTCCTGACCTTAACCACTGGCTTACTGTCATATCCAACAGCATGAGTCAGCGAGTGCTAAAACAAAATGTCCACCCCCACTTCCTCTCACCCTATCCATAGTGGAGGGTGCTTGTGTTCAGTAGTTGGAAACGCTGTCAGGCCCTGTGAGTCTTCCAGCCCTGCTGCACACTCACTTAACATCTGCGGCTCCCTATCGGGCTGAATATCTCTCTTGAACGTGTGGTATTCGGTGTGGTGCACTGAGAGCTATAGCTTATACTGCCTTATTAAGACTTATTAAGAAACCGTAACGTTCTGTGTAATCGCAGCTTCATATGTAGACCACGTAGTGTAGTTATGTAATTAGTCATACGCAAATACACCAAATAATCTTGATTATGGAAATTAAATCATGTAATGACACGTATAAATTACGTGAGTGTACATCCAATGAATTATGACCCACATGAACACTGATGATCAGGCCTGACATTAAGTAGACCTCTTTACACGTGTTTCCTGTCTACTAATTCTAAACATGTTTGGTAAAAGTTATATCACTAAATGGTTGCGCCACTATTCTGAACAGTATTTCAGTATAGACATTGCATCTGAATCTAGTTTAACCAAGCTGGTATATTCAAAACTGCCATTATTTCCAGTGTAAATTTAGTTAATTATAGACTATGCTTTATTCACAAAAACAGTGATATTTTCAAGGTGCAATACACATTGCACTATTAGCATCTGCTTTTAACTATTAATGTAATTTTGTTGAAAAGACACATTTCATGGAGATCATGGCATCAGTATTTCATTAAATCAAAGAGAAAAAGAATATACTGGCACACATCTAAACATGCACTATAGCTGAATGCACTTTCACCATTTTTAAGCAACAGAAATCTTTTTTTTTTTGGAATCAGGTACAAAATGCACACAAAATCATCTTAAATTAGAAATTATTTTGCACTCTTAAAAGTTACGTTTTCAAAAAGGAATTTTTGGGGATGCCTTAAGAACCTCTAAAAAATCAAATTACAAAGAACCTTTTGTCCACTATAAACTAAGGTACCTGTACATAAGGTAATGTTCCATGGATGTTAAAGTTTCTTAATGGAACCATAAATGGCAAATAAAATAACCCACATGTTTAAGTGTTGGGTAGTTTAATTCTTGGAAATGTATATGAACCTGTCTTTTTTTATTATTTATGGAAAAAAAGGATAGGCTTTGACATGTATACTAGCATGCTCATGGGGTTGCCAAACATTAATATTGGTTTAAAAAAATGAAGAAAGAAATAAAGTTGCCTTTGAGTCTTTGCATCTCGTCTTGTGGAACTTCATGTTGAGCTTTAACACCCATGGGGCACATGTGAGGTACAGCAGAGAGTGACATGTCAGCCCCAAGGTTTCTGAGACGAATGGCACCATGCCATTCTGAACGAAACAGAGCCTGAAGCAGCTCAGCATCACTATCATCATCACCATCGTCGTCACTTCAAGAACAACATCCTTCTCAAAAAGGCCCCTACCATGGCCTTCCACATGCATTACAGACAGCAGGGTTCACCCACATGAGGTGGAAGATTACAGCAATAGATGGAAAGTAATGAACTATGACTGCTCTGCTCGGCTGAGCTGTCGGATTAGAGGTACGATGAGAGTCATTTGCAGGGTATTGCCGTAATGGCACCACAGTGTGAAACACATTCCATTTTATATGTGTGTGTGTGTATATATATATATATATATATATATATATATATATATATATATATAAATTCTGTATTGCAGCACACAAGACTGATTGATGTATTTATTTGTTTTTTAATGCATTTACTTACACATTAATACACAATTCATCATTGTAAATTCAATTTTGTCTTTCATTATATGAACTAAAGGGAAAAAAAAGAGTGACAACACTCTGATCTCAGAAACTCTCTGATGGGATTTGAGCAAAGTTCCATCTCAAGTGCAACTTTGACCTTGGCAAAATACATCATGTAATATCTTATCACATATATGCCACCAAATACAGTCCATTCCTTTCCCTGATGCAGGAAGCAGCATGATGAAATGAAAACACTATCTCCAGAGATGCTGCATCATTTTAATCCGTTCCCACTGACTCACGGCTTCGCAAATAGAAGGAAAACTCAATTTAGAGAAGAATCACATAAAAAAAACTTAAATTTGAGAGTTCTTCGAGAAGCATTGAGGAGGTTGAATCTGCGAAAGGCTGTCATTTAATAACCTTGACCGCAAAAAAAGCTTCCGTACGGTGTTGTGGAGAACAAACAACAATTCAAATACAATTCTGACAAAAATAAGTCAAGATTTGAAAGCTCCTCTCTTTAGTTCACTTCTAGAAATGAAGTGAGAAAGTGTAAAATGCCCCCTACTTGCCAAGTGGTCTTCCTCGCACCTCCCAGTGCTGAGAAAGGACCCTTGAGTGGAAGGGATGAGCTCACATTTTTGACACAGTGGCTTGCTTTTACTTGATCAAGTCGACCGACAAGGGCTGGTTCAGTTAATGCTCTGAACCAACTGGAAATTCTACTAAAGAGGAGGCGAAGTCAAGAAAATGTAATCACCGTACGGTCAAGATATTTGAGGATGACTGGAACCACCTTTGACCAAATGTAGGGGATCGTACTCAAACGAAGGGGTCATCAGTGGCTTGTCTAAACACATGGACAGCAGCTTG
Source organism: Meda fulgida (assembly GCA_030578275.1). NCBI lineage: Eukaryota > Metazoa > Chordata > Actinopteri > Cypriniformes > Leuciscidae > Meda > Meda fulgida. The sequence continues at coordinate 6,261,912 of CM060633.1, forward strand.
CAGCGGGGTGCAAAACCCATTAAACGTTGTATAGACTAAGGAGCAATGTGCTTTTGTCATTACCGCTGCTCATGTGCTCTACTTTCTCTACTCTTGCTGCTTCTTGCCATATTGAAGGACCCAGAGTGCAGCGCTGGGTGCGGGGGGGAAAAAAACACGGGGGTTTGGGCAATGAAGTATAGTAATGAATTGTGACAGTTCCTTCCCAGGGAGGAAAATATTAAACTCTTCCTTTTTTGATGCAGTCTCTCGCTCTCAATCTCGCCCTCCATTTTTTTCCCCATCCTCTCCTCTCCCCCCATGGCTCAGAGCAGGGATGGATACATCTCCGTATAGGATATTCAAGCAAATCAATCAATTAGCTGTATGTGCTGAGTTCAGTCTGAGCATGGCAGCTGGGGGGAGTGGCCTGATTCCGAGGCAGCGAGGGGTTGGGTGATGTGCAGCGAGCGTGCTTCTGTCGAGCACTTACTCGTGCGCACAATGGGGTCAACACGTGACCCCCTACAGCACGCAGAGCATCCCTTCTGCGACGCTTGGGGGCCGGGCACACAGCACCATCTGAGTTTGCTCTACGCCATTCAGTATTCCGACGCACCGAGCTGCAACCGAGCACAAAGTGCAGCCCGAGTAGCTAAATATACATCATGTGCTGTCATACTCTGGAGATCTGAGCAGAAACAAACCAATGCAGGGTAAACCGGATCAACTGGCATTGCAGAGGGCTCGTTCATGTGAAGTACAGGAGCGTGGGTACGATAAGTTGTTAAAATTCAGTCCAACGGATAGACGAATGCCCTCTGCAATGATTAGGGCATTAAATGACACAGATTTGTAGCTGTGAAATCACGCTGCATTTCATTACTAAGCGGTTGGCAAGTGAAAAGAAAGAGCAGCAAGAGCGATCTTTCAACTTCACCTTCAGTGGAAGCATTTCCCTGTGTCCTATGCAACCTTTCACCCACTCACAGTTTAATCAGAGGCCCTCTTGCCCAGGAACCTTGAATCAGTTGCATGTAATCAGCCTTTGCAAGTTGCCGTGGCACTGATAAACGGCCAGGGGACTCTCGCTGCACCATTTCCCTATAAATATAAACCGTAAATCCACTTTTTCATGTCAGGTGTGGAAGACAAAATGGCAATTGCAGACATATAAATAGACCTATAATAAATATATCTACTAAACAAAGCAATAAGTCAAGAGATGGCAGCCAGCACTGGACGCACAGCTTCTCAGCAGACAAGTGAAATGACCAGACTTTTGTCAAAGCAAATCCAAAAGAGGACCTTAAATACAAAGATTACGTCTCAATGAGAATATCTACATGAGAAGATATGTCTAAAGCGTCATAGAGTGTTACAGCAGCATTATGGATTTAGACCAAAATGGCTTTGATCCTGATTTTTCATTTTTATGCAGAGTTACGATTCTCAAATCCAGTATCTGAATAGGCCTTTCTGTAGAAATTATCTCCAATTTGCAAACACAAAGAAAATAATAGGTAACAAAAGGGTTTGAAGCTGTATCATACCCCAAACAGAGCTTGAAATGCCTTTAATTCAAATATAAAAGTAGCACTTAATGACAGTTTATCTGTTTTCCTCACAGCTGGGCCAGCTTTTCATTGCGAAAGGGAATTGCTATCTTTTGGAAAAAGCCGACTCCTACTCTGCAAAAGGATGGCAAAACCCTCTTTGTAATGGTAGATAAACAGTGCAGCTGGAATATACTCGATGTGGCTTTTCTCACTCTCTCTTTTCACTCGATTCTTTATGCAGCATTACTCGATGCAACTCAGCTAAGAAAAGGGGTGGGTGGTAAATCTTACATCATGGCATTATCATAATAAGCAATTTTACATTGTGGTAAAGGTATATATCACAATACAATTCAAGTGATATTATAATTGTAAAAACAACCTCACTGCCATGTGACTGAATGTGGAAATGAAAAAACTCTGATCAAATTTAATTCTACCAGCTGTAAGGTCACACAGTGAGTAGTCCTTCACAGAAAGACTTTAACATTTAATTTGTCTGCTTTTCAATTCACAATTGAATAAGAGCTTCTAACATCAAATTTGAAATGTTTCAGTATGTCTGCAGCCATCCTGATGAATATAGAAGTTGTAACAGACACTCACAAAGATAAATGCCAAAAGTTGTATTATATTGACGCTGCACTGAAAGCAAACCCAATAAGGCTCTTCATTTAGGTGGCATAAAAGCCCCAAGGGACAGTTTAAACTCCTGTGATGTGTAGTGTAATTGCAGCTCTGCAATTCATGATTTTTAAGACCACTAGTGCTACCTTTACTTTGCACCTTTGCATATGCAAAGAACAGCAACACACTTGTGGCAGCAAATAATGCTGTGTTATTCTCCTGTACATCAAGCTCTCAGTTTCTAATGACATGTACACGTTCACGTCACAGTGTGGGCGATGATCTGTCATTTATCGAGAAATCTGGCAAATACAGTGTTTTTGTCAAGAAAGCACTCTATCATAAAGAGCTGAACATGTATCCTGGTATCCACTGCTGATATCTGATTAATCTGTGTGGTAAGTGTGGGCTGTCAGGGCTGGCGTGGGGCTTCTTGAATGATGGATTTTCTAGCCTGGATGCGTGAAAAGCAGTTGTGGATGTCAAGACTCCCCTGACACACATTCAGTGCTGATCAATCTCCCATTCTGCCACCCTAGGCCTGCCCCCGCCCATCAGCATCAATCCAGCACAAGTAAATACAGTGAGTGGCTTAATGCATCTCCATTCTGTTCCCATAGGACCTCACAGGCCAGAGAAAGAGAGAGAAAGAGGCAGTTCTTATACATAACAAAATCTGAAAGATCTCACAGTGGACAGGTACACTAGATTTTTTTTTATATGAGGGATATCTACAGGCTCCCCACGCTTTATGAGTGGAAACAACCATGTGATGGAAGTGACAGAATAATCATATCAGCCAGGGGTGCGTTCCGTACACGACCGTAACTCTACCATACTATAGATATAGTACGATGCATCGTTTGGGAGAAATTATCTAGCTAGTCACGACTGTTTCCCGAAACATGAATGTCGCAAACTGATCGTTCACCCGACGTGGTTAATGATGTCCCCGCAGTGTTGAAGTAATAACTTCTTTTAATTAAACTGTTTTTTGTGGTGAAATAACCTAGATTTTTGATATAAATTACAGACATGGCATAATTTTTCTCAGTTATTTTTGCTTTATTTCCAGATACAATCAAGGCTCGTCTTACTTATAGAGCACGTAACCCATGCGCATCTTCAAAAACGTGCTTTAAATCTTTTGACAAACCAAAGACGTAAATGACATTTGTATGTTTTTCTAATAAAAGACACTGTTGTACTGAATGTCAGTTTGCTTTATTTGCTCAGAAAGGATTTATTAAGTTCCAAATGTCATGCAATAATAGAAACTATGCTTTCTAAACACAGCTCGAGAGCTTGTCGTTCAAACCACACAACTTTGGCTATGCTGTTTTGCGAATGTTTGTTGGAACAGGTTTTCGGGAAACACTGACTTGTTGAACTATGGCTGATAACGACGGAACTTGCGACCATAGTTGGCTACGATGTTTTTCGGAACGCACTCTAGAATGAATTATTCAGACAATATTTGGCCATTGGAGAATAACAGCATCGGACAATGGCATATTCCCCTCAGCCAATTAAAAAAAATATATATAATTGGATATGAAAAAGAATCAAAAATCACAAATGGATCTTATTGGATGTCTCAACTGTGCACTATCTACAATTGAAAACAAGAGCCATTTATTGCACAGAAAATGTGAGTTTCATGGCAAAAAATAGATAAATAAATAATTAGAGAAGTGAAAGTACATACCTATACGAAAAAATTTTACAGAATTAATAAAGTAATCTGGAGATGTCATACTGAGTTCTCTGACTTGCACACTTAGGTACCTTGGCAATCTAAGCACCAGAGACATTGTTTGATATTGTAGAGACAAAAGTAATTCGCTCAGAGGACCATTTATCTAATTTAAGAACAATTTAGATATTAAAGAAATGGGGGAAGTGGGGGGTGATTTTTCTTTCCTATGGGAATACAATGCTTCATAAAAAATAAAAATAAAAATTATAACACATGACAAAATATTTTTTCCAATCCATGGTGATTTTACTTAAATTTAAGGCAGTGAATATGATCTCAAATTTTTCTAATCACATTCTACCAAGATCACATGATTGAGCTAACATTCGCAGAAGTTTATAAAGCGTATATAACGTTCCTGAGGAATTTTAGGAAAACCTGAGAAACAAAATGTATGGTTTAAATGAATCACTTGAGAACCATAAAGTATATTAAATCTATGACAAAGTAAACATTGAGCAATAATTTAGTTACTGGGGGGGGGAGGGGGGGGATTTTCTCTCTTATGCGGTAAGAGAATTATTAAACAAATCACAGCCCATGTACACCCACACTCACTCATCTAGTCACACAGAACACAAATAAGCACACGTATCAAAATCAGCCTCATCACAACCGCAGAGTCAGTAAATACTCAGAGTAATCACATAAATACAGCAATGTTTCAATATGGCCCCAAATCAACACGCAATCAAGACTGGTTCATGGGCTGGCGGTCCGCAATTCTCCCAATCATCTGCTTCATCTCCGAAATCATCACACATAGTCGGCTCAACGAAACACGGCAAACCGGTAACACACGAAGTTTTAATTCCAATATTTAAAAAGTCCAAACAAAAATGTGCACACTACAAAACACTTTTAAATGACAAAGAAAAAAAGACAGATTTTGAAGCCGTGGAGAGGGTTGCATTGTTTAATTATGATCCACAATAACATGGTGACACCACCTGGAGCAGCTACGTGCACTTCTCTCTCCGCTGTGTCCTAAGACACTGCTTGATTAATCCCAGAGAGAGAACTTTAAATCCTGAGCCCTGCACGAATGGCCCACAGAGCATCCCCCCCGATAACCCTTTGCGAAAACATCTGTTGCTGTGTTTACGCCGGTGAATAAAAACATAATGACCACAACTGGTTTCTGAAAATTAAAGGAGTCCATACCATGTAAAAACTATGAGTAGTCAGGTACATGGAATAAACACAGGGGCCACATTTCTGCCTAATCATTAATTTATTAAATATGTATACATGTTTCTGTATACACAGAAACTGCACTGAATCCTGAAAATTCTGCAGTTTTTTGCACTTTTTACAGAAGTTCCAATACAATCATGAGAACAACAAATGTTTCCTTATTCTATACAACAATGTGTGAATCAATCGCATATCTTTTTCTCCGACAACATATTATCAGAGGCTTGAGATGTCACATTAAAAAAAGTACCACTGAGACCTTCCTACACCAGGATCAACTATTTTTACTCCTGAAACTGACAAAACGGTCTTGTTTCCTCTGATAGACCCTCCTTTCGTATCTGCCCACTTTAGTGAACAACTAAGCGAAGGGTTATATGATGCCAAACACTCTTGGCTGATATACGTTGACTGACATTAAAAACAGGGCTTTGAACAGGCCCTGTAGGTAGTAGGAAAGAAGAATTAGGACAGGTTCTATAACCCAATAGTATATAACATAGCAATTGTGAACAATTCACGAAACAATTAGTCCATAAAAAAAGGAATAAATGCACTAGAAGCTAGGCCAGTAGTTGTAAGTCCACATACAAAGTGAACCATCAATATGGAGATATAATGTCAATTATATAGCTTATACCAACTCCCAACTACAGAAGAAAGAGACACAGGAGAAACTAAATGCCATAAAAATAGAACACACACACACATATACACATACTGATTCATTCGTAACTCAAATCCATCATCTAAGGCCTCATTATTTCATTTCAGCATCCAAGATTCCACAAGGAAGACGTGCTCCAGAAGACAGCCTTCATTAATTGCAGGATTCGCATGACACGAGCCATGTGCACACCAAGCACACACAATTGTTGAGCCTGCAAATGCATTAGATCAAAACGCAGCTAAAAGCTAGAAAAGCGAGCAATGGGAGATAGTCACTGAGAATGTCAGAATGGTTGAATATTTTCAAGGCAGCAGAGAGCATGGGGCTAATACTTTCCTGCTGCTCGGCACATCCCGTCCCAGGAGTGGTGACTGCAGGGAAACTAAACTCGGAGACTATTAACTGAGAGTGTTTGTATTTAACACTTTTCCTCCAGTGATGCGTGTCATTGAGAGGGCAATATATAGAAAAAAAACGCCATATAAAGAACTCACAGGCCTCTTCGTACAAGGAACCGATTTTAACCCACACGCACCAATATCATGCCATCTCATTAAACTTCAACCAAAACTACAAACCAGAAAACATCATACCATCATAAAAACATCATATGGTTGAAAAATCAATGTTATTCAGTCGATTGTCCATGAAATGGAAGAATTATTCATGGCTGTTGTTGGTATAAGAATAACCTGCCTCGGTGAGGCAGACAAATTATATTTCCTGTGTGGTCATGGGCGTCAGCCTCACGTCTTCCATAAATAGGAATTACATCTTTTGCAATGACTGTGGTTAAGAAAAGTAGACCCTGGTGCTGAACCCTGGGTAAAGGTCTTGGGCAAGAAATGATAAATATGGTTTAGATTCCTGCAATAATAATACAATTAAAATAGTGAAGCTATATGACATAGCACATCTCCTACCGATGTTATTAATACTTTTTAAATCAGTTTTAACCTGAGAATGCAATAATTTTTTAGCATTTGATAAATTAAATTAGCAAACTGCTATTTACACAACTCTAAAAATATTGTAATCAGTTTAGCCTCATCACACCTTATTTGATATTTCTCATTCTGTTCACCACAAAAACCCACAAAAATCACACTGGAAAACATAAAAACGTAAATAAAGTTTCCCAAAAGAGTCTCTTGGGGAGCAAGTAACTAAAATGTTTTTTGCAACTAACATTTATACATACTACATATTGCAGCAACCAAGGCTGTGTTTATTCATGTGGAATACAAATGTGCTAATGGCTAACAGCAGGAGAGAATGGTATGTACGTCTGGATGGCCAATCCCATGTGGAATCCAGGCATGCACTGTCCAGGCACAGTTCTATTGCCCCATTGACCTTCCGCAAACTCACACCCCTACCCCTATTACCCTCTGGTCAGTGCCGTCACCAATCCTAAAAGCCTCCCTGCATCTCCATGGTGCCTGCCCTGCTGAACATATGCCATCAGTGTGCTGAGCAGCAATTAAGAGGGGAGAGGAGAGTACAGAGAGTGAGAGCTCCGAAGTAGAGAGAGAGAGAGAGAGAGAGAGAGAGAGAGAGAGAGAGAGAGGAGAGAGAGAGAGATGGAGAAGTGGTCAGATCAGGAGTTGCTCGACTCTATACTGTGAACGTGTAGCAGCGTAAACACATACACATGCACTCTTACATACTCATAAACAGACTGACGTGTAATGTCTGTGCACACATAAACTAATGCATCACTGCATCCTCATTCCCGGAGCCCGTCCCTTCCTTAACAAAAACAAATGCCCACCATCACACCTCACATCCACACAGGCACATCCCACTGCGCAGGGCATAAAACATTTGATCCTACAGGAGAAAAGCACTGAGAACTCACCCCCCCCCCCCAAAAAAGAGAGGATCTATCGATAACAACCAAATCAGGGGCACTAGACAAGAGAATACGCCTACCAAATATCTCCAGCAATTGGCTTACCTTTCCACTTCCTCCCACCTCCTACACTTAACTCCACATGAATCCTTCCCCAGATCAGCATCCTGGCACATTTTTTTTCCTCTTTCCCATTGTCATTACTTCACGAACAGTGGGGACATAACTCCTCAACACCATGGGCCCTATATCAAATGTTGTCCATGTCCCAAGTTTCCAGTTGGGTTCCACCACCAACCTTCTCATATCTGCATTCAATTCCATGCTCAACTCAATATTAAATAAAAAATATACACCAGTTTAATTGACCAATATTAATTTATTAATCCATAAAATTACTTATTCTTAAACAAGTGACAGTCAAGTCAAGAGTTTTGTTGAGAGAGCTTAAGGTTTTGGGGTCATCAACCAGAGAATCAAAAAAGAGGAAAGACCGAAAAAGTAAGGGAAAGAGAAAAGAATAATGACAGTGGGAAAAAAGGAGACAGACATATATGGCTTTAAACAATTTCATCAAGCCACATCCCTTAATGGTCAGGAACATGGCTTCAGCCTGAGACATCTAAGAGTGAACAGCGGTCAACTATGGACCCCCCCCCCCCCCCCCCAGGGAGTCATTAAGAGAGTATAAGACACTCCCCTAGAACCCCTATTACATTCCGCAACAATCAGGATGTAAATCACCCCCCCCCCCCCAATCCTTTTCCATTATGTAACAAAGTAAACATTTAGCTTTAAGCCTTTTTACAGTACACCTCAGAACCTGCCACATGTATGGTACCCATCCAAGACCTGGTGTTTTTCTTGCAGGTATAAGAACAGTACAGGGCACTGGTAAGGATTTTGTTTTATTTGCAGTTAATTTGAATCACCCCCTTCCTGAAACGCTAGCTCTTAGCAGGAAGCACCAGAACAAATACCATCCATCCATCACTTGGGAGGATCAAACAGCATCAGTGAAAACAAATACATTGTTGATATGGAGAGTGGTGAAGAGTGGCAGCACCATTTCTCTTCATGCATGGGAAAACTTTGCTTCTAACACCTTCATAACCTCTGTAAGCCAGATGGGAATAGAACGTAGAAGCCACCTTCAGTAGGCATCACAGGTGCTACATTGTCCTCTGCTATGTGCATGTTGTTGGAGGTGGATTATTTAGCTGTATGAGTAAATGCCCTCCTCTCCCTAGTCAGATATAACTCTTGGCAACTGACTGAAGCACAACAAGGACTTGGCTTCCACCACGAAACTGTCTCAACAGATTTTTGTGGCTCCCATACGGCTGATGCCACAGCTAAACCAACCGCACACTTCTCAAAAAAAAAAAACGAGCAGAGATTATCCTCCCATTCAGCTCTCCTGGCACATCTCTCAGAAGGAGAGAAGGAGGGGTAAGGTTGATCCACTTGAAATGATAAAGGGTTCTGAGATGGAGGGTTCATTGTTTTTTTGCTTATCCTCAAGGAAAGAATCATACCTACGCTCTAGATAGTCATCCTCAACCTGTTTAGATACAAGCATGAATTGGATTTAGTCGTCACAAATTCTGAGTTTGTTTTCACAATTTTACACAATGTTGCCTGCACCTGGAATCATCAATGGACAATCTTCACAGAGCAAAGGAGTAAGTGCCTTGTTCATGGGCACAAATGTGATGTGCAATGGTCCTTTCTTGTGAGGAACAGATCCAGCAACCATCTGGTTACTCAAGCTATGGCTACAGAACTTGACACTACATAGCAACAACCAGATTTGCCAGACATATCCCACCACTGGATGCATGTAAACGTGCCAGCATATTACACGACACATTATATAAAACCCACAAAATCCAGATGTCGAGTTACAGATATTCTAAATGATAAGAATTAATCGACTACTTGCATTAAGAAATGCACCTTACTTTTATTTCGGCATTTAGCTACATCACACATCACCTTACAATAAAATGATTTACAAATCAATTTCATGGGGCTTTTAATGTCAATGCACACGCTGTCTAGACACCAGGGGACATGTACTATTATTGTTGAGAAAGGAACCACACTCCTACCGCAGGTGGCACTCAGGTGAGTTTAATCACAGGAGAGGTGGCAGGTTATAATGCACACGGGGACAAAGATCCCCTGCCAGAGTAAGAACTGCCTAGGCAGGTCAGGGGTTAAATTACTCCTGTTGGCAAAGATTTGGTGCTGCGGAACATGTCTGCAGTCTATTCCAAGAGTGAGCTATAAAAAGCCAGAACAAAATATTCATCCCTTCACTTTTTTTTTTCTCATCTCTTACTCTTCAATCTCACCCTCTGTCTTTCAATTCTGTACGCACAGGTAAGGGTGATTTTACAACCTTATCTATATCTCTGTTCTTTCTGCTTAAGTTCTGTTTCGAAATCTAATTAGCTACCTATGTAGGCAGAATTTTGAGGCATCAAACATGTATCATAATACTAAAAGGTATTGATAGTTCTGTGTAAATATCGCTAATTTTAGCCAATATGTATGTTATTTATTTGAATTCACATTAGACTAGCTTTTAGTTATGCAACATGCTAATGGCAAATTCTATCCAAATCAACTGTGCGAATCTGATCTCCCTTGCATAAAGAGCAATAACTGTATGATATAAAAAGTAAAGTACCAAACAAGTATCTCATCACCTTTCACTTCCATTGGGAAGGTACCTTAGAAGGAAGCAAGCCAATTCACTTGTTTTTTTTGTTTTTTTTTTGTTTTTTTTTACAGAGCTACAATGGCACCTGTACTAAACCCAACACTTACACAATAAGGTGAAATACCCACAGACACGTGAAACACAAAGGGCTAGGATGGTGACGGATGTATGGGTGCATTTGGGCGAATTTTTCCCTCTTTAAATGAAGAAGTGACATGGAGCTGTGCAGCCATGCCTGAAACTGGCAAATCAATATCAGACTACATTAGTTACTTTGGCATCAGAGCCTGCCAGGCCAGCACAAGATCAATGCCAAAACAGCAAGCCATCTCTTGATTTATCTTTCACTCTGCAACTCTGTCTATATCTCTACCTGTCCAGCCAATAAGAACAATTTAAGCATGAATGAAAGTTTACTCCATCTCAGAGCAAGTAATGCAAAAAGACAGCCTTTCAATAAACACGGATCTGATCTTTGGTCATAGTGAATATAGAAAAGAAAATTCTCTCGCCTTCAAATTTTACATCTTAATCAGCAGCTAGTTTGGGATTTCAGAGCTGCTGGAGATAGCTGAGAAAGTATTGATCTTAGGTATGTCAATCCGAGTGCTCGCTTGAGTGAGTGTAGAGTCTTAGCAGGATGCAGTGTGAGTGGACGCACACTGTCAAGCAGGATAACTATACCTGTTTTTGTTTTTTGTTTTTTTTCTAAAGCAGACCCATTCCCCCTCTCTTACCTACTACAACTATAGTGTTGCTTTGAAGTATGGCCTGCACTCCAAACAAGTCCACAGTAGGGTTGAAACAATTAGTCGTCATTATCGACAAAAAAATTGTCGACAAATATTTTTTGGGCCTGCAATAACGCGGGATGACCAGTGGGGTGCTGTATATCTAATATCTAATACTGTAATGCAGCCGTTCCGGAACCAATCCAATAAAAGAAGACACAGCGCTCCAGAATGCAAATGAAGCCGAACCCGTTAAATGTGGGAAAGTTTAACATTACTTAAAAAAATTCTGTCGTATGCACGGCCACCAACTCTCACTCATTCAAACTCACACAATTGATACTGTTCTCCCAGCACACGTCAATTTTCTCATGCAATGAAAGATACAACGTAGAGCAAAGAGGACACAGACAAAGCACCGACAGATAAAGCAGAGCAGGTTACTTTTGATTTAAAACAAAGTCTCAGCTTTGAACAGAATTCAAACAATACATGTGGCTTAAGTGCTCTTTAATGTGGCATGACAGATCGCTGTAGCACCTCAGGTCAAGCGGCATGTGAACGATCATCTCTTTTCTTTTTTTTAATATACAGTACGAAATAAACATGAATGAAGTTCATTCAATGAACATCAAAAAAGCATCTTGAAAGATACAGTAAAACATACTGAAATAAATCCTCTCTAATGTAATCCTTAATCAGAGTTTCAACACCAGAAAGACGTCAATAAATCAGCTTGCAAACAATGTCATAAAACCTTACTTTTACCTCAGGAAAGCCATTCAATGGACCTTAAACTCAGTAGTTAGATAAAAAAAGAACCCTGGAAAGGAGCATTTTTCAAAAAACATGCACAATACTACATATTCATAGTTTTACTCTTATTAAAAAAGTATTGTTACAATTCCCAAACTTAATAAATGCACAGTAGCACTCATTGTAACAGCTGGGCTAATGATTACTTCTGAGGTGGAAAGAACCTGAAGGAGATTCTATTCCGTTGGCTCAAAATTAATTAAAAATACATTTCCTTGTTTTATTGATTAGTTAAAATGGGTATAAACTCAATGTTTTACCTAATTGCAAAATTTGGATAACCGATCAAAGCCCACTGATTAATCAGCGGAATAATTGATAAATCGTTCCAATAAATATTAGATTAATCGCTTATCAAAATAATCATTTGTTGCAGCCCTAGACCACAGTCTGAGATATAAAACATCTCCCTATAACTAGAAAGAAGAACATTTCGTCCAACAAACACCTTTTTTGTCTATGGTCATGCTCGATGTGTCTGTCTGCCTATCAGTGCAAGTCATAACTTGGAAACAAGTTAGTTTCACTACATGCAATTGCGACTTGAATATGCAGTTTCAGATCTGCTTAGCAACCGCAGTCCTTGCCTTTTCTTTACCCAAACTTATATTTCCAGTTAAAACACACACACAAACATACACACTCACACATTCTTCCAATACAGAATCTGTAGATTTGATATCCCCTTAGAGACAAAAAAAGGCAGGAAAACAGCAGCCATATTCATAGAATTCCTTCTCTCTATTCCCCTGACTGACGCTTTTGCACAGGCCAGTAATCGCCAGTGCATGTCTTTTAATGGAGGCACATCAGCCCAGCTGCCTGTAGTAAATTGACTTGTTCAGTCTGAGGGGCTGGTGTGTGTGCGTACATGTGTGAGAATCTGATATATTTTATTTCAGAGGCATACACAGGATTTTAACGGAAGGTCTGGAATTATCCAATGGCTCAATCCAGATCAGTGCTCTGACTAACCGCCCCACTTCTCTAGCGTGACACCATTACCCCTGCTGGATGCCTCTCGGCAGAGCCCTCACTGGTTTATCTCAAATAGAGCCTGTGAAGTGGAAGACTTGATAAAGACTCAACATAAACCATTATATAGGCTTTTGATTGACAGCTATAAAGCTCTCCTACACTAGAAATATATTTATTATAGGAAAGCACTGATACAATAATATATTATAATACTTTAATATAATGATTTATGTATTTCAAGAAATGTCAAATATATATCTGTTTGCCTTTTTTAAGAGTATTTAAACTAAAGCGTCAATCTACAATATCATTTTAAAAAAAAATAAAACATTATAAGCTATGTTATAAAATTGATTACTGTTTAGTCCTTTTGAAACCTGGCATTGAAAGTGCATAATGTTTGAACATGATATAAAGCAGGATATTATCTGCTTCCAATTGTGGCCTAATCAGACAGATGATATTTAAAAACCACATACTCTGTTTTAGTATGTGCTATAGGCATATTTAACAAAATAATGTACACTTTGTTGCGATTTAAATTAACATGAATTTTCAATAATATGTGACCAATTGTTTGCTCTTCAGCATGACTAAATAATTTAAGACATGAAAGAATTTTATTTTTTTTTTTATTTTTTTTTTTATCCAGAAGTTAACAATAGTGGATGCAGTAGCCTAAATTAGTCATTTATTAGCCATGGGCGGCCTGGCAGCCAATACTGTCAAAACTTGGGAAGTCCATGAGTTTGAGCAAAGTTCAGACGTTCATGCAGAGAGAGATATGACAGCGACAGACATAACAGAGAGAGAAATGGAGGGATTATTAACACTGACCTCTGAGAGGATTTCATTTAAATGACGAATCCTAATGAGCTGATCCATGGATAACACACCAGGGATTGTGAACTATTCAGAACTGAATTGAGAATGTATTGATAATTAAAGTTTAATTCCTGAATTTGAAATTATTTGAATTAGCAAACATGGTAACAAAACAGGTTGCAAACATGGATGCTAAACTGAAAATCTGATTTAAACCTGAAAATAATCAAAATGAAGTCCATTGTGTGACTGTTAAAATTGTAATTCATTTTTTCTGTCATTCTAATTCATCGTCCTGTGGCCTATTCAATTAAAATTCCAACACACAATTTAAACGGGAGCCAATTCTTGAAATTCTGCAATAAAAAGCAGAGAAAACAAGAGAAGCCAAGCGAGGGAGGAGGGAAAACACTGCAGTAATAAAGCTGAAGTATCTGTTCAGTGAGTGGAAAACCAAGGGTGGGAGGATGGATGGGCTTAACTTTAATCTCTAAATCGAGATGAGAATCGCTAAATCAGATTAATACCAAATCAGAACAACACAAGCAAGATCGGCTCCCATTTATTGATTTCCTTTTCCTTTAGTCGGCTGATTCAGGCATTTGACTCGAAACAGAACAGGATTTTCAGGGGTTTGAAGCAGAAATTGCACCTGCGCTTTGCAGATAAAACAAGAACTCCATTTGGACGGATGGGAGGGAGAGGTTCGTGGATCAGGGACCTGGAAAACAAGTGTATGTACCCGCGCCGCATGCATACGCACAGAGACGGTCGCAGGTGCACGCAGACAAATGCGCTCTGCGCTGAGACATCATACACCCTCATCCTGAGGATGCTGAGGCTAAAAGTTGCCAGCGCACTTTCAGGTCAACCTGATGCTAAAAACCCACTCCCATTAACACACTTCACGCAGGCCTACCAAAAGACCCTCCACAAACAAGAGAAAAAGGAGGAGGGAGCGCTTGCGCGTGCGTGCGCATGTGCGTGTTAATTTAGCACTTACTCTGTTCTTAGTGTTATTTGTGCAGTCAGCTGTGCAGTGGAGAAACACTCCGCGCTTGTCACATCCACTCAATTATTTAGATCAGGAGCTCTCACTCATGTTTAATTCACCAGCGAGAGGCTACGCCGCATTCAGACAGAGCCGCACAGCACCACCTAAATGTGCACTACAGACTCAGCCAAAAAACACAGTGGTGGAAGTCATGTGAATGTGACATATTAAGCATTTGCATTACAAAAGGAAGACACTTTAAGTAAAACCCTTTAAGCATCACCAAGAAACTGGGTAGACAAAAAGTCAGTGTTGTATATTTGCAAATGCAAAACATGCAAATCACATACTAATGCACGAGGCATGCAGATAGCAATTCCCCATCTTGCCGGCCGGTTGTGAGAGGAGGATGCTGCGGACTAGGGCTGGGCGGTATGACGATATATATAGGGTGACCATATTTTGATTACCGAAGTTTACTCAAAGATGCCTTATTAATTCCAATACATTTAAAGTAGGCTATGCCTCCTCTGTATGGATAGAAAATTGTTATATTACAAAATAAAATGGGAAAACAGGACGTTTGGTCACCCTAGATATATATCATTACCACGTTTTTGCGGTAAGTAAATATCACGGTATGTAAGCACTATTGACACTTCAGAGTGATGAAATGTATGAATGAAAATATAAAGAGCAGGGTGTGCTTGATGTTAAAGAGTTACAATTGCAATTTCCTGAAAAGGAACTCTGGACACTGCAAAATAACTGCCACACTGTTAATGTGTGCGCACAGAAAGCTGCCTCTCTCAGAAAGCGATCGCGGATTTGGGATGTGCTCAATGTTAAAAAGTGTTAGTAAGCACAATAAGCAGTGAAATATGTGGAGCACAGAAAGCCACATCTCTCAGCATGTGATCATGATTTCAGATCTCTTTCATAAGATCGCTTGAATGGTCGAATACACATTCAATTATGTCAAAATGCCCATTGTGTGGAGTATTCATGTAAACACAGCCAGTTATGTCATGTGGAAGAAATTTTATCCTTAAGATTTGTGTGACCATCATATGACAGTAAAATACTTATTCTAATATGGAATTGTATTGGAATGGTAAAGAGTTTTGGTGCGTGACAAGAGGGTCTCAACTCAAAGTACAAATTATTATGAACAAGTCTAAGAATGTTCCACGTATGGTTGAAAATACCATCATTGGCCTAGAAAGATAACATTCTAGGAGACAAGACTATAAAGAGGAAGGACGCCCTCCCTTCACTGTCACACTCTGCAGCCACTCGTACGACTGCTGGCCTTTTCTTGCAAGAAAATAAACCTCAGAGACAATTGGAAATCTTTGTCTCATATTCAGTGATATAATTTAGTTTGCCACCACAGTCTCAAAGGTAAACAGTAGGGTGTAAACCAGATGTGTATCAGTATAATGGTTACATGCATTTGGTTTTAAAGTGACAACAGCCTAATTTATCTGCCGCTCTTTAATGTGAAAATAACAAACAGTAAATACCATGCACTATTTTATTTTTACATTTGATTTTAAATCTCTGGACAAATTTCTAACTGTTAAATAAACCTATTGTACCTGAAAAATGTAATTTGTTTAATTCATATTTTTGTTATACTGTAATTTGTCCTATTGTTTGTAATTTTCTTATTTTTAACATAAATGAGATAAAATAACCATATAGTGATATCTATATATATAAATATATAGTAAAATAAAATCTCATATTGTGAAATAAGACTTATCCTACTGCCCACTCCTACACTCCCACTTTCATTTTAAAAATAAACAAGCTCAAATGTGCCACTGAAGTAAGACAAAATATCATTAAGATGCAATCTATGAAAACAAGAATTAATATCTTAAGGAGTGTTGCTTCAAGTAAATATTTCATTAAAAACATTTAAGGAAATATAAAAACTTTTTTTTAATTTAAAAAGGTATATCTTTTTAAATTGAAAAAGGTTTTATATTTCCTTAAAAATGTTTTTAATTGTTTTAAAAAAAATGTTTTTTTAATTTGTTAAAAGAATGACAATGACGCTTCACAAGCAAAGACGGCATTTGGATAAACTGGATTATGGCTGGTTAGGGAATAAGATGCAGGTTTTTGTGATAAAAAAAAAACTCTTGAATATGACAAACCCATATTAATAAGATACAAAAATTAATTGCGCTTGCATTAGAATCCCAACTGTGCACAACATTGGAGTTCCAACCAGCGTCTCAAATGCTGCTTTAGCAGTCTGCATGGGGTTGCTAGCAGTGGTCCATGAGGTAAATTCACCATAGTAATATTATTTGGCTGTCATTCTTACTGTTCTTTCTTAGCTCGGGGCAGCTTTCCACGCATCACCCCAGTACAAAATAGACCTCCAAGGGAATTGGATGGAGCTCTCATCTGCATGCTAATGTTTAACCATCCAACCCAAATGTCTGTATAATCACTTTCACAGCAGAACTCCATCCGGTGAGCATCCCCAGCCAAACGCTATGCCATGTG
The DNA here is from genome assembly GCA_030578275.1 of Meda fulgida. NCBI lineage: Eukaryota > Metazoa > Chordata > Actinopteri > Cypriniformes > Leuciscidae > Meda > Meda fulgida. Next base: position 6,279,159 of record CM060633.1, read on the forward strand.
TCACTGTCAGACAGTTACGACTTTACGACTCACAGACAAACAGACTGAAAAGACTGAAAGACATGCAATAAAAAACTTCTCCTGGCCTGCATGTGACCTCTTGGGGTTAAGCAGCACTTATTGAGGTTTGGCTGATGAGTTCTACAGGTTTTTCACCCATACAAGCTCCATGATCCTTTGGGAAACACCTGCTTCTGATCAACGTCCGCTTTTATGACCCTCCTTCATCTGGCTTTTGGTTTTCAAAAGATCCACTACAAATAAGATCACATCCCTTTCTTCCGAATTATGGCACATGCAAAAAGGCAAACAGCACAAATACATTAAACTGTATACCATTGAGGTCAATTTCACTGTGAACAAGCCAATTGTAAACAACTGAATATAACTAACAATCAAGAAAAGTGTTTTTTGGCCAAACTATTTTACATTGTTATTCAATAAATATTGCAAAACCGAAAAGGAGAGCAACTGCTCGAAGTAAATCCCTCCTGTAGTGGATACCAGATGTCCACAGCAAGTCTTTTCACACAGCAAGGACCAATAAGCAACAAGCCTCCAGGGTAAACAGAACCGAAGGTGTCTGAAAGCAAAATTATTCAAATTTTGCAGGATCAGCTTTGCATGGTTCCAAGTTTTACTTGAATTACATTTCAGAACTATAGACAAATTCACATTCAGAATAATTGCATTTCTGTGGTTGATGCTCATCCATCATTGGAAGTGTTCATTCCCCCAAAATGTTTAATCCAACTAAGATGGGGATTTGGAGTTGAGAAAATCGCTTTAACCAGCCTGAAAGGCAATGATCTAAATGAGTGAACATACCACACAGACCTGTCCCAGCCTCCCGCACCCCCAGAATGCACAATACAGCGAAGACAATTAAAGAGCAATGAGAAAGGAAGTGAGGCAAGGGGGCTTATAGATGAAATTATCATGATGCTGCTTAGTGATCAATATAAGTACTTAATTGGACTTAATAAATGCTAAGTTACTTTAAACATTAAAAATAAAATGCAAATATGCATTTTAAGAACAATGCATGTTTTTATTTTTATATTCATTGCAAAGGCCCTAAATGTGATGATGATGACCAGGTCCATGAACAAAGTCAACGTTTTGCCATAAATCCTGGCCCTGATCTATCAATAATGACAGAAATCTAGTTTATGAAAACAGAGTGTCACAACCTCACGCACAGCAATTATTGATATTTTCCAGCTCAATTTGAATGAAGCTCTAATTTAAAACAGCTCTTTTTCAATGTATCTGAATATCCTGAAAGTGTCACCACCAAGACTTTTCATGTTTACTCCCATAAAATCTCAACTTTGCGACCATGTCCTCATTATAATGACGGACTGGCGGCAACTACCCATCAACGGAACTATAACACAGCCAACTAATGTGACGTATTTGAGTGAAGTGTTTCTTGCGAGACATTTGTGCATTGAGCGGATTGAGTATGCTGCTGCTGTTTTGGCACAGTCCATTTCATCTTAAGCACTGCTGTGGATGGTTCATGTTAATAGCTTTCTATGCTGTTAATTTCAAGATTGACTGGGCAAACCCCATAGATCACTTCTGCTAGATGATGAGAGTACACGATAACCTCTCCTGCTCGCTTTACCTGTAAATATTACATTACTTTGTTTAACACTACAGTAATTAAAAGCTATATTTACCCATATAACAATAAAAATGGCTCGGTTCCAAAACCTAGTGAGCTGCCTTGCTGTCTACATAGGAAGCTGCTTTCTAAGGTGACATACTTAAGACCACTCTAAATAGTCTCTACCTCTACTAACTTCTTTTCGTCATAAATTGTAGCAAAGTGCACAGGAGACTCAATTCACAATTGATTTCAACAGTTTGGCAGTTAATTATTTGCTAACAAGAGATGCACTGGTTGACCAGCCATAAATCGGAACCGGACAGTTGCCGATTATGTTTAGGGGAAAAATCAGCCAGTTTTACATTTATTTCCGACGATCTCTATTCTGGACTTGGCGGTATTTCTTTGTTTATTTCTATCAGTATAATGCCTGTTTATAAGTGCAGCACTGCTTTGTGTAAAGAGGTAACCACATTTGTAAAGAGATGTTTTAATATTTAATGTTGTTATGTGCCATATTGGATTTTTTTTTTAACTTAGCTGGTCAAAATGCATTATAGGATTGCTGCATTTTAGCTATAAAAAAACAGCAACATAATTACATTTTGGAACAGGCTCATGTTAGGAGCTCACCTATGATACCTTAAAATCAGAGAACAGAGCCAGTGTCTTTGCCAAGTCTGCAGAATTTGAATAGAGCAAACTGATGCATTTGATAACTAGATTTCAGTACAGGATTGTGAAAGAGAATATTTAAAGGCCACTTTAAATGAAATACAAAAACACTTTGCATAAAGCATATGAAATCAGTTCAGTGGCAGAAATAGCACAATCCTTATTTGAAAAAAATAAATAAAAAACAGAACACAAACTAACATCTTAACTCATTTAAAATGCATGAATAAACTCCAGTTCAATGAATGCGCACACTGACAGATGAAATCAATAAACAGAAACGGTGTTTAACAATGCGTTGCATTAAAAATCCAGTCAAAGAAAAGCGGTTAAAAGTGTGAAAGCATCAAAGCGTGACTGCAACTGCTAAAATCAGGTCCCTTCACCAAAGCGGTTTCAGTTCAAGCTTATGTAATATATTCTGATTGAATTGAGAATGGTTTAAAATGGTAAGGGACTCATGTCAAGCAAGTAACCTAATGCAAAGTAATACACACTTTATTTGGGAATAAAACAGATTTTCAACACATTTGGAAATACAATTGAGGAGTGTTAACCATCTGTCTGACTTTGCCCCAGTTTTCATGGGTGGAGTGGAACAAGTGATGGGTTTACACCCACACACACTTGTTTGCCAGCTAAACCATCTATTGTGGGGTCACAACAGCTTGTATATCACTTAGACCTTCAAAGAGGGCTGACATTAATAGGTTCAACTTCTGACCTCAAAGTGAATGACCAAATTCCTGTCATTGCACATAAAGAAAAGAGTAGAAGTGAAGGGAGCCAAGCTTTCGCCGCAAACAACGTATATTTCCCCCTCGCTGAACTCTTTTGAGCATTTGTAATCTTTCTAGTGCACATCTGTGAAAGACCCTGGGCGATCTGATATTGCTCATCGCCGTAGCATTTTAGAGAGTGTTGGCAAAACTCACAATTAAAAACGCCACTCAAACACGGCTTTCACAAGGGATAATCAAAACACGCAAGGGGGGGAATATCACAAGATGTTTTCTTCTCTCTTGATTGAACCACTTCAAACACGATTCCTCCAGCCAGGAAAATAATCCTGATCTTTTACAGGATCATCTCTACACAAATCAGGCAAGACTTTGTGATCAAAGAGCAGAACGCAACAGCTGTCGTTCTCTGCGAAATGAGGACTCATGGGTAACAAGGCCAACTGGGTATTTGTTCCATTCTGTGACATTCTGGTTAGTAAAATATTAAGCAGACCTAAAAATTAGAATGACCCTATTCATTTTTCACTTTATTCATAGTCTGTCTAATTGTGAACATTTCATCTCCACACATTAAAGAAATGAAAAGTCACTTTTTTGACTAATATCAAAATTCATTCTTCTTATATTGGAAGAAAAACAAAACTTGCCATTTGTGTGTGTGGGGGGGGGGGGGGGTCAAAATATAGTGATATCTATATTTTACATATTTTATATACCGTAGCATTTTATTTTGCAGTGTTCCCATGTACATAAAATGTACTTATTATACTAAATAAAATAACTGGATAATAAATAGGTACTAACCTTGAACCTACTCCTAAACCCCAAATTAACCACTGTAGTTACCTTATATTATGCGGTTCTTTGTAGGCAAGTACGTATACATACTGTAAAATAAAGTGCAACCCAAATTTCATTGATAAAGCACCTTTCATATTGTACATGCAGGAGCTGAAAGTGCTTAAGAAACAGGTGAAAAAGCATTTTGGGCATTCAGCCATTTTCTTCCCCAGATTAACTCGACTGATTCCGACACGTACACGCACACCACTTTCCTAGGTAGTTCACCTTGAAACAGCCCTCTTAGTAAAATTGATGTTTGTGGTGGGCTCAAATAATTAAGGTGTAGATTAGAGCTCCTCCATGAAATACTCGAGCAAAACTATGATGAATGCTTTTTTTTCTGAAGCTTTAAAAAGTTTTCCATTCCGTTAATGGAAAAAAAAAAGTATTGCTAAAAAGGGTATCACATGTGGAAATGACGATTTACGGGTCAGTGATGGTTTGCCAAACACTGGAGGTTAGGAGAAATTATCCATCTAGCATCTGTTTTACTCTATAGGGAGAGTTATAAGTCAGGTAAATCACTATCACAGCACAGCCCATTCCTTTACTCCTTCTTTCATCCTTGCATTGCTGAATGAATTTTAGCCACTAGAAGAGTTATGCATCGTTGTGTTTTTATATGAACAAGGAGGAATTAACAGCACAGATATTTTGTATCACAGCCCAACATGTGTTGTTGAAATTCACTGTACACGCTTTATGACAGAATACAGGAATTTGATGTGTTCCTTGAGGAAAACCTATGAATTAACTAAAAGGGTTAGTTCATTAAAAAAAATATCATTCTGTCATTTACTCACCCTCATTTCATTCCAAACCTGTATAAAATCAGTCAATTTTGACTTTTTTCATTCTGATCATTCTGCGGAACACAAAGAAAATATTTTTGAAGAATGTTGGTATCCAAACAGGTTGGACCACTGACAATTTCACAAAAAGACAGAAATTAAAACCTGTGAGGTTAAGAAAGCAACAATCTATTGATTCATTAGCCTAGTGTCGAGCATTTCAGACATTATCAACAGATCAGAACACCGAGAGATTCTCAGGCCGCATTACCATCAACAGGCTGCCAAATTGCTCTATTAATAGATTAGCCTGGCGGGTTTCAACTTGGCAAAAAGGGGGCGTGAATCTAAGAGCAGATAACATTATAAATGACGACCACTTCAGCCATGCTTTTCAATGGGAGAGCCTTGGGCGTCAAATAACAGCAAGCAGAACCGCATCCATATAATTCATTACGCTTCATTATTTTACTCGGCTTCACAGCACCGCTAAGTATTCAGCGGTACGTGTAGCTGCACGTGAAGTAACCGGCTCTGACATCACGTAGATTGATTATGCTGAGTGATTGCTTTGCTTTGCTTCAAAAAGAGAATCAGAAACCAGATGTCTTCTAAGACCCCCCCCCCCCCCCCCCCCCTTCCAGCTGTTAATTGCATGGCAAGTGTCTAGTAAACACAGAGCAGAGGTGAACAAAGAGGGATGTGTTTGCTACGCCTGGGTTGTGTATATCATTAGATTTCCAAGGTGTCTTGTCAACAGAGCATGCTTGGGTTTGTTTTCTCAAGGATCTTGTCTGAACGGATCTTTGTGACTTTTCTATGCTCTCATAACCTCTCCCACCATTTGTATTATATCTTATGACTTTGAGGTCTTAAATATACCCTGGAAAAAAGAATAGTACTATGCATATCATTACTGTCAAGAAAGTTAAATATTTTGCTCCATTAAGTTACCAGTCCTTGCTAATGGTGAGAAACGTAAGCCAATTAATTATTGAGTCATCCCTTAACCACAGGAACAAATGCTCAAAATGTGACTTTTTACAGTGTGCCACCATCGACAATTTTACTTTTAGTTCCTGCATCATCTTGCCACACGAGTCATTTGGTTTTATTACATCACATGACACAAAAAAGGTGTACAGGAACTGAATCTGAAAGCAGGGTTAAAGGCACACAAACATTTGGTCACTGTGTGATTCAAACAAGACAATTCCGTTTCTGGAGTCACGCCAAAAGCAACATGTTCAAGCTATTGAGCTAAGATATTTGCAACTGTACAAGGTGCCATATATTACATGAAGCTTAGCGATAAATCAACTCCTTATGATAAGATCTAGGCATTCTTTGAGTCTTGCAAAACTGTTAGTGAAGCATTATATCAATACAAAGAGCAGCAGAATATTCTTAAATGTTTGTTTTTGAATGTTTTAATCAAGGATGCCGGGATGGGAAAGTAGATGATAAAGGGAAGAATCACCCAATGAAAGGAGGTGCAAGGGTTATTATCACATAAGCCTTTCACTCAGTTGACCCTGAACAGCTGTTTTGACTGGCTTAGCTTCTTCTACAGAGCCACTAGGGGCAGGCCGGGAAAAGCGTTCTAATACCAACCAATATATCAGACAGTTTGTTTACAACATTAGAGGTCAGCAGTGCAGTATTGATTGGAAAATATACTCTCAAGAGCAGTTTATTAAAAGACACTTAATGCTAGGGCCAATAGTAGTACTGTCCGAGTCTCTGGGAATGCAAATGAATTGAATACTCCTGCTGATAAGGGAAAGGGATGCTTTTAAAGGGAAACTGTATGTTTGAATTAAATGTTATTATGTCATTCCATGTGATCTATCCATTTTACAGGAAGGAAGTTCAGGTACAGAGGATGAACGAGGAAGGACGGCTTCTATGATCTTCACAGAGGCGTCACACCCATATATCACTCACGGACAAAGCAAGTGCTTTAATCTGACAGCCAAAGGAAAGTTAACTATTTCCAACTCATCCTTGACTAGAACAAAAGCTGATGCACCTTAGAACATTATGAAGCATATTAATTGCCAGAACTAATTGCAAAAAAAATATTACAAAAATAAGTCATTGTTAATATATTTGGGGGGGTTAACTATCTTTGTTTGCAACTATAAATTATGTCACGACTACTCAATTTTTGAGTAGTTATGTAGTCGAGTGGTCTTTTTTAAAGTGTACATTATGGATGAGAAATAAATTGGAAGTCCAAGAACATATGGAAGTCCAAATTGTTTGATACAAATTATGTTTTTACCCCCAGGAAAATATTAATAATATTAAAAAAAACAACTGTTTTTATAAGAAAAAAAATATTATTATTACAGTCTGAAAGATTATACATCAAGAGGAGCTTATATTCATCATTTCATCGTTATGGGTTACTTGATCCGTCTCCATGCCACTCATTTGACATCTGGCGTCAAACGATATTGTCGAACAAAGACTACTAAATAAATGATCACTTGTATAAACATGAATATCCTTTCTCTTAAATGATCTCGAACCTCTTTTTGTTCCCTTATATTACCTGCAGCTCTTCAATAACTCACAATTAACAAGCAGAACACATATTCTAGCGCAGCATCACTATCGCCATCTGCCTGTATCTCATGTTTTCATGCGTTCAGTTCGAGTCCATTTATCTTAATCATGGCAACAATGTATCATCAGATAGGTTTAGTCTAACTTTAAACAGTTATTAACCGCATAGTATTTTAAAGATGCCGAATGGCCGTCTCTAAATGACAATAGCGCATATTTGACTGACAAACATCCTTCAGTGGAGCTCATGGACTTACCTGGAGCGTTTAACACGACCAACAGGACAATCCAAAAAGTCGCCAACATTGCCATCGCGCCTCACGCCTTGCGCCAAATATCCGATCTGATATTGCGATCTGCAAAGAGCGATCCGTTGATTCATGCAACTTCAACACAATCCACTTCTCCTTCACTATACGACAGAAAGTCAACTGTTAGTAAAACTGCATTCAATGGAGAGTTTAGCACAGCCAGGAATCTAGATCGCATCCAAAGCCCGTGTAAGATGCTGATCGAATCTGATTCTGCAGATGAAAAGTCCGCTCGGCGAGGCGGATAAGAAGCAGACAAGTTCAGGGATCCCGCATCCCAAGCGTTGGATCCAGTGCGGCTGCTCAACCCCCCTCAAAACAGAGGCGCAATAACAGTGAACCCTGAATAACGGGGCGTTTAATGCATCCGTTCCGTTTGCTCCACAATAAAAGTATGTATAACAAGATTCTGTACTTTGTTTTGCGCCGTGGTAACCAGAATATGTCCTATAAGTCCCAACGGTCCCGGTCTGTTCCCTCAGTTTGGGAGTGAGGATTATCAGATTATTTTTGTTGGGTGCTGAAGATGTTTCAACGGACCAGAAATCCGTTCCGAACAATTTTTTTTTCCCGAGAAAACGGACTGATTCTCCAGAATATGGCAACAATCCCGTGGTTTGGCGCACATCAGACACTGCTGCCACAACCTGAACTGTTCTGGTGTAGCTGATACAAGCGCGAGGAGAGATCCGAATCAGGGTGACGTCAGAAAAGGGCGTGGCTTACTCTATAGTGTAGGAGGACTTAGTTCATTGTTGCCATGTCCGCTTATAATAAGCGACTATGTGCTTGTTCTTGCTAATGGCAATGGTGGTCTACAGTTTATGTGGGTCTTATTTCCAGATTACAATCACATTGTGTCGGGTTTGCTAGTGTATAGAGATACCCATCTACTATTTAAGCCACACTCTACATAACATCTTTATTAATCAGTTAGTTTGTTTTCCATGTTGTCCCATATTTAGGGGTGACAAACTGACAGCGACTTGACAAAGCAATTTACTGCATCAGTTATTTTCAGAGAGACTTTGCGATTTCCAGTGGCGCGAGCGAAAGGGACTATGTTCCCCTTTTCGCATATCCGGGATTCTTAGAAGCGGAAGATAAAAAAATAACAAAAGATAAAATCCACAATAGCCTTTCTATGAGTTTCCAAAAGAGGGGAAAAAAATGATGAGAGTTTGATCACAGTGCTCAGAAGAGAGAAAGATTTGCCACTACTCTCCAAAAATTGTCAGAAATATAGATTTTGAGACTGAAGTATCTGAAACGCTTCCAATAGCCTAGGCCTACTCATTTTCCGCGAAACTACACGATAGATGATACCATCTGCGCTTTCTTGCTCTCTCATCTCTCCGACAGCGAGTTATGGACTCTTCTCCTCTCACTCGTTAATTGCATTTGCTCCAGATGTATATGGTTGGTTACAGGACTTGAATTTCGACGTGATTGCTCGTAATTTTACTCTTTCTCACAAATTTTGTGCTCACACCCAAAGTGCGCGTGCATAAAGCTGCTTATTGCATTTAAACAGTCAAATACACACAAAATACTGTCAAAATTACGGGTTTGATGAATATTCATGTAAATACAGTCAGTTTTAAGTGAAATGTAACAGTATAGGCCTAATTCATCCATCAGGTCTAAAAGTGACACCAGCCTGATAGGCTATACCTGCTGCCAAATCATGAGATAATATCTATATGGCAGTTTTTACCCATGTTATCAATGTCAAAACTGTGGCCATTGAAAATGTTAAGTGGCTACTTTGGAAAACCACAAAAAAAAGTTAAATATGAGCAAAAAAAGATAATGTCAAGCCCTTTATATACATTAACAGATGTTAACCGTGGAAATGCACGATCAAAGTCTGTAAAAAAAGATCCAACAAGTGATTCAACAAGTAGAGCACAACGTTGTGTAAATAAGCAGCAACATGATGCACGTTTTGTTTTCTCAGACCAAGTTGCCCTTTTTCCCGAGTGAGATCTGGCAACACTGATTTTGACGCTATTGCGCAAAGTTAACTCTGAGGGGAGGATTAAATTCACAGAAACGATACAAATTATGCTTGAAGAGATCTTCTACACGATAAGCCGGAAGATATCTACGTGATATTATCTTATGTGAGATAAAAGGTTGTGGGGAGCAACTTATTTCACCCCCAAATGACTATTCTTTGTCTACGACCAGCTAACGTTACTTTCATTAACCAGCCAACACTCAAGACTTTGAGGGAATTCGCGGTCGTAACGCTGAGGTTTGCAGTCAGTGCTTTGCGTCACTCGTTGCAGCCATTATGACTTTATCATTATTTATTAACAGTTGTAGGCTACCTGTTTCCATTTCATACATTGATTTCGGATAGGACAGTCTGTGTGTGACAGAATGTGAGGTGATTGAGTGGAAGCAGTAGAATACTTCCCTCTGCTGGTCACCTTCTTATGACTCATTGAGTTCCTCCGGGGAAACCATGGGGAATTAGACAGCAGTGTGTAGTTTACAGAAATCATGTCTTTACAGACCCTCTGCATCAATTTACTTCACGTGAGGGCAAATGACTTGGAAATGTATCAGCAACAAGAAACCAAGCAACCTGGTATGAAAAAGACCCATACAAATGCCTTTCCTAACCAAAAAAAAAAAAAAAAACATAAAGGCCTGTCGCATTCAGCTGTTTATTGATAATGAAGGTAAGATAATAACTTAACCTTTAAAGGGGCACAATTATCTTAGTACTTTATTTATTTAATAATTTCCCAGCATTACTACATATTTAATTCATATTTATTTAAAACATATTAACATATACCTCAAGGTCAGTGGGCCTTCTCATCCAAGATATTTAGTCAATGCCAGAGTTTTTATATCAATAGTATTTGCATAAATCCTCTCTTCCAATATTTTCCAAAAATCATTGAAGTCTTTATTTTTTTCCGATCTGATGTATTGTAGCATACGCATTGATACAACACTAAATTGGGGAATTTAAATAGGGATATGCAGGACAAGGCAGAAACATGTGAGGAAAAGAGAAACAAACTAAACAGATTAATAATAACACAATATGTGTGGTTTGCACTGCGAGTGAGGAAATTTTGACAGAAAGATTTACAATGTGTTATGGGGGCCAAGATCCCCCCCCCCCCAAAAAGAGGACTTTACTCTGGAAGCACCCATAGTCGCTTATAAAAAGCAGACTGAACACTGGAATCTATCCAAACCCCAAAGGGGTTGGCAAATAAATGACCAAAATCTTGGTTGCCTCCAAGTTCCAAATAAAAAGAGAATATAATCAAATGAAACACCAGGTGCATTTTATTTGTAAAATATTTAATACATTGGAACATCTAAAATATATCCAAACCACGGGTCTGGCAAATAAATGACAAAAATTGTGGTTGCCTCCATCAAGTTCCAAGATATAAATAAAATTAATCTGTTTCATTTGGTTATTTGTAAAATATTGAATTTAATGGATCATCCAAAATCCATCTAAAACCACATAGGGGCTGGCAAATAAATGACCAAAATCGTGGTTGCCTCCAAGTTCCAAATGAAAAGAGAAAGTAATCAAATGAAACACAGGTGTTTTTTATTTGTAAATTATTTAATTGAATGGATCATCCAAAAATATGCATTATAATATGAAGAAACTAAATTATGAGTGAATATTCCCTTAACATTTGAAGCCGTTGTAAAATAGCCAATATACACGTGTGGCTGCACATGCGTTGAATTATAAATTAATACGGCAAGTGGTGATAAACACTATAAACAAACTTTATTTTGTCCTTGTGCCTGACACCTTTCAATAACAAGCTCTCTGTCATCTTAGCCTGTATATTTGCACTATTCATTGCTTCTTTGTCACTGTCATGTGTAAATAATGTAAAGCAGTATTGCACACTGATAGCTGCACAAATACATCTACAGCAGTATAAATGATGCAGCAAAATATCTACCAGCTTACACAATTCTACCATCGCACAGTATATATCAGTGCACCAGCCCTACTGCCACATTGTCACAATAATCTTGAAATGAAAAAGTGCTAGTAACAGATGCAGTTTTTATGTGATGAATAGAAACAAATTCTTTGAAAAAAAAGGAGCATAAAATATGGTGGCAATATTGAACTCCGTGATTAATTTAAGTGCACGCACAAGATAGTTTCCCATGCGCTGTGGGTGGGAATTTCTCTCAACAATTTACAAATTGGGATGACTGATTTTATTCATCAAAACATTCATTCTGAAGTGTTGATGGAACAACACTGTTTAGTTTGTAGGATCTGGTGTTTGATGCATAGAGGTGTTTTGACTCATAGAGGAACATGTGGAGCCTCCAAAACATAGAAAGCTTGATCTTCATGCTCTGTTCTCTATATAAATGACCAGGGACACGGGGGAAAAAAGGAAGAAAGGGACGGTCATCTGCATTGAATATGAGCCATACATTCCTTCCATTGCACCATGCTCTCACATTTACAAATGACCTATGAAACCCACACATGAACTAAAAGTTTACCCATTGTTCAACCCTTTACTGTTTGTTTCTACAATAAACAAACACTCCTTTCTCCTCCCATTTTCTCTGCCACAAATACAAATGTGAAAGTTTACACACACACACACACAAACATGCAGTTTGGCCATCCATTGTGGGGCTTCATGAGGTTGTATGTACACATGTCTAAATATCACACCCATGGGAGACAAAAACAATCACAAATACACAATATTTATTACAGTTTGTTCCACCCCAATATCAACAAACACAGCTGAGCATCGAAAGATTTTCAGCAGCAGAATGGTATCATATGCACATTTGAGACTCTTAAATGATTTAATGGTTACTGAACGGGCCACCTTGTCAATATTGCGTGTTTCAGAATTACAGAAGCTTTACACCCCGATGAACCTCATTTATAAGAATCAACACTAAGGACTACGCTATTGGACATTACTTAACTCATGACTGATTTAATGATTATGGAGAAAGGCTGCAAACAAATATGCATACTTCCACGCTATATAGTTGACGAAAAAAAATATATCCGAATTCACATTATTCACAAAACAGTGGACAATAAGACAGTGTGTTCACCAGTGTTATTTCCCTAAAGTCAGCATTTTTTTCTCCTCATTGTTTTCAATGGGAGCACCAAATAGAAAATTGGCAGCAGCGTGAGGAGGAGCTGAGTGTCTATTTCATGCTGAGCGCTGAGTGCTTGTCTTTTTTTTTGGTTGCAGAGTTTAAATGTTCAACTCTGGGTAAAATGTAGGCGCTGACTCACTTTTTACCCAGCAGTCCAATCACAGTAGAGGAGGGGCGGGACAAATATCACACTGACCAGCCTCATCATAATCTCATGAACCCACATCTTCATCCAAAACAAGGACCAGAAAAAGAACCTTACCATTGTGTCAACATTTTTATATTCAGAGTTATGCATTTTGAGGGGAACACCTGCTAAAAATGCTTTGGTACACACAGCCTAAATCCTTGAATACTTAGTACTTCTGGCAATAGTCTGAATAGTGCAAATGAACACTTTATCCCATGAGGCCACTGGAGAGAATTAGTGAATTGCCATGAACTGACACAACTGACGCTGTATGTCACATGACAATCTCAACATGACAAATATAGTATATCCAGATTACATTCATACTACACACATTCATGCTATATATAACTTTCAAAACGGTCAAGGACGAGGTTCAAAAGAAATACCCACTCAAAGTATGCAATTTCGAGAAAAAAAAATCTTGCTGGCGGAGGACTAGAACAATGAACAATTAACAATTCAATATACATTTATATTTAGAATGCAATGATAATGTTTCATCCAACAAGCAACCTAAAAGTACTGTGAGCATAATGTTGCAGACTTCGCACGCAGTGCTTTGAATCATGTAGGTGTCCCAAGAGCAGAAGGATGTATGGCGTATCTGGTATGTTTCAGGATCTGAGCGATTTCCGGGAAGTTCGAGAATAAAACTGTCAGCATCCTGCCTCCTGTTGTTTTTCTCCGGGCCTCTAGAGGTCACCTGTGTTCTCCCTCTGCCTTGTTCTTCCTCATGTGTCCTTGTTAGCATTATCCAGGTCACCTGTGCCTTGTTTCCCCTAGAGTATTTTAGCTGTGATTTTCCCCTTGTTCCTCACTCGGTTTTTGAGTCTTGGCTGTGTGTCTCCTGCTGTGTCCCACCAAGCTATCCCAAGCTATCCCAAGCTATCCCAAGCTATCCCAAGCTATCCCAAGCTATCCCAAGCTATCCCAAGCTATCCCAAGCTATCCCAAGCTATCCCAAGCTATCCCAAGCTATCCCAAGCTATCCCAAGCTATCCCAAGCTATCCCAAGCTATCCCAAGCTATCCCAAGCTATCCCAAGCTATCCCAAGCCATCCCAAGCCATCCCAAGCTATCACTATTTAGTTATTTGATTTTTTTCTCCCCTCGTGGAGTTATTTTATTTCTCTCCTGTTATTGTTTGCATTATCTCTTCTGATAGAAATACCTCATTCTGAGAAGAACTGTAGTTGGATTTTTTTGGAACATTACCTCCCCTGTGACTAAGTGGCAGAACACTCAACTCTCCACTTCTGAGACCCGAGTTCGAGCCCAGCTTGTGACATAAAACAATGTGTTTCCACTTTGGATGTCATTGTTAAATTGATTTCTCTGGGATACAGCAACAGAGTTAGGATGTTTATCATGACCAACAATAGACCTGTGACTCAGTCAGCATTTGAAACCCAATGCATACGGCTGAATTTGTAATTGACATCCAATATATGCAATATGATACTCAGGATAAGAGGTCCAAACAGACGAAACATGCCTGCCATTGAGTAGAGCTATGTTACATTCTTGTTCATATTTCAAATTAGATAACACTGCACTATTATTAAAAGAAAATTAACAAATAATATTATATGTACTATTAAATAATATTTTAAAATCAGTATAACAAGGCTATTTCCCACCTCTTTTTTTTTTTTGACCTACGGAATTAAACAAGTTGTTGTCCCTTCAAGGCTTTTAAGACCATGTAAGCACACTACCTATCTTTCAACATACTTTACATCTGCATCACATCATAACAGGTTCACAAGTGCTGAAATGTGCTCCACAAACTGTCAATAGTATATTTTTTCTGCTACTTATGGTGTTTAGGATTAATAATGTATCTAACATTATTATTTCAATGAAACAGTCCAGGCCAAGCTGCTACAATAAGGAAATAACTGTACTGTATAATAAGTATCATGGATACACGTGGAAGGTCATGTATTACTTTTTCTTATGTTAGAAAACTGCAGAATATCAAAATGAGCTGATTTCATTTGTATTTTTCACCCATTTGCCTACCTCTTCATGGTACCATCACCACTGAAATCTATTTTGGGCTTTGCAAAGGGTTTGTGCTAGAGAGCAGAATTGGATCATATTTAAAGGGTTAGTTCACCCAAAAATGAAATTCTTTCTTTAATTTTCTACCCAAAGATCTTCATTTGTGTTCTAAAGATGAATGAAAGTCTTACGGGATGAGGGTGAGTAATTAATGACAGATTTTTCATTTTATGGGTGAACTATCCCTTTAAAGCCTGAAGACTTCATATATGAAAATATAAGTTCTCAAATTCAATGAACAATTTTATTGGTGGGTACAACTTGCATTTACAAAGTGCAAGCTGTGCTTCACAGTCTAATTTACATACAAAAAACCCCATGTGATCTTTTAATGATTCGTTCAATAAGACATTACAACATGACGTTACCAGTTTGAATCAGTCTGATGGATCCGTCACTTATTTTCAGTTACAGCCTATTATTGATACAATGAAATTGATAAGTAAGCCTACCAAATGTAATAACATGATAGGAAAGATGTTAACTAAAAGACTTAATGTTAAGTTAAAGATGTTAACTTCCGAAAAAGCTTTTGGTTAGTCTAAATTTTACATCTCTATGGGTAGAGTTGGCATTCTCTTTGTTTTTCTACTGTCAGAATGATCAAATCTAACATTATGCATCAAGTGTTGCCATCAAAATCCCTCTGTGGAACAGCATTATTTTATGTTTTAACAAACAGCAGGCAAGACATGCATGCAGATGACATATTCAGTTGTTGTGCGTCTGATGATCACTGTAATTTTCTTCAACGATAACTAGTTTGATGTTAGTGGGCTCTAACACTTATATATATTTTTAAGTAAAAACAGGCTTCTGAATAGAGACATCACATTGAAGATGTAAACACATGCTGTCCATTGTACAATTCTCACTGGATCTCATTGTAGCTTACCCACATTAAGACAACGGTGTTAAGGAAACATGCCAAACGCTTATTAATTAAACTTGAATGTGTCTACAAGTACACAGAAACCATATTCCGTGTTGGTCTGACTATTTAGCCATGACTGTAAGGCAAAGTCAGCGCCATCTGCCTGCTCAACCACCCACCATCTGGGATGTATTTACCTCAGCGTCCCTGATATCACTTTATTGAGCGTTTATCAGTGCTGCAGCTTCCCACTGTTGGGGGACTCTTGGGGACTCATGTGACTGTCGGGTCAACGATTTGACAATCTCCTGCGATTACAGGTAAGACAACAGACAGCGCATCAGACCTGGTTTGTCAGCTAATACAGATCCACTTACAGCAACTTTGAATGCTCGGTTAAAATTATAATAATATTTGACAAGTAACTATATTCAAAATAAATAAATATCCTTTAAACAAAGGCCAGAAGGTTCTGAGACTGTTAGATGATCAATGTTCTTGTATTTGGCATTATTTTATTATTTATTTTTGTTTAATTTTTTACACCACAGTACTGAAAGGCTTGATTGGAAGCCCAATGTCTATTACTTTACTTTAACGGTTAAACTAATCAAGAGCAGAATACAAATAAAAATGTAACGTGTGTATTAAATATTATATTAAATGCAGGGCTGCATGATTAATTACAATTTACATGGAATCGCACTTAATTGGATTATTGCGATTATGAAATCGTAAGGGCTACGATTATTTTTTATGCGCAGCTTGTCATTGATGTACGGCTCTGTAAACGCTGCTCCGTCTGAAAGCACTGTGAGTTTGAGTCACTTATAACATGCATTTGAAAAAGCAACACGCGTCACACCTTTCCAAACATGAGGCATTTATGAACCTCTTGTCCAACAAAAGACAACATTAAATAACATGCTTTTACTCCAAACTCACTTCATAACGACAGTTTATCATCCTTCTGTGAGCTGATGTGGCCTCTTACACAAAAAAAGGCAAGCGTGTGTTTATTAGTCATGTTTAATCAATCAAAGCGTTTCAATCTTCTGTTTATTCAGCTACAGTGATATTATGACGCCCGAAAGGGATTTCCTGGAATGATGTGCGTTGCACTGATAGCATGTAGTTTCATTGCGATTAATTTTGTGGCCCTAAAAATATATACAAATGTTGTATATTTTTGACCAGTTTTAAAGTTTTATTACATTTGTTCCTGAAATCCACCCTTCTGCTGGGATCAGGATAATTCCTTTGATTCTTTTGGATCAAAGGTATCCCAATCTTACTGAAACATTTTGAATAACACAAACTGATGATTTGATCCATCTTAAAGCAACACTATGGAGATGTTTTTACATTAAAATAATGTTTCCCAAATCTTATCAGTGGTTCATCAAGTCGCAACAGGGTGAAAGGCACTTCTGGATTCGCTTTGCGGTCTTATATCTGCTATAACCACACTATGTAAGTTTGCAAGATCGGGTCGCGTTTCTGTAGTCCGAATGAGACATAAGAAAACAACAAATTTGACTTGCTTTACGTCAAACGTTACAATAGTCGTTATTTAGTTTTTCTTGATTTCTGATGTCGCAATATATACTTTCATGAAATCCTGTAACATACTATACCTTGTCTGTGGACATCGTTCATTCTAAAGCCGATGCTGGATAAACAGCGAGCGTGCGTGCGACGGTAGGCTAAATTATTTACTACAGTGGTAATGGACAATTTCGTTTCCAAACAGTAGGGTGACCAAAGAGGAACAGTTCCATGGCGTTGCTTTAAAACCAAGATTGGATTTTGTGATCTAATCCAATTTCAGAATCCTTTTTGTCTTTTGAACCACTCATTTTCAAGATTTGATCCAATCCAATAGCTGAAATCCGATCAGTTTACTTTTGAACAACTGGGCTCAGAATATGATATCTAAGCAAATTAGTTTTAGATTTGGACATTTCACAAATAATGAGCATTACAATGTTTTAGTAAATATGCCCATGCTGTTCCTTTCAACATTGTGACCATTTTGCACTAAATAACAGACGTGGGAAAATTATATATGGTCATGCGGATAGAGAGAAACCAATTTCCTGGCTTTTCTTTATTATGAACTTGGCCAGTGTGCTCTGAAATTTGCAGACTGTCAAAGAAAGCAGATCACCATGACCTTTCAGTCATAGAGTGCATAAAGCATTAGAGCCCTCTAGCACATGCTGGCTCAGGGCATTCTGACCCAGCAGCGTGCTTTACAAATCACGCCCTTAAAATGAGGCCCCGAGTGTAAACGGTGAGCTTGAAGGCCCCGATATACTTAAAGAAAAATCTGATGTGACGTCATTTCGAACAAAATCAGGCCAAAAAGAACTTCGTTTGGAGTTTGTTTATAATTAACTTTATATAGCTTTGCAAATGCTATGATAAAGAGACTCTGCGTTTTCAAGCATTTTGGATGCGGAACAATGAAGGGAGTGTGTTTGTTTGGGTTGGTTTGAAGTATCAGCAGTGTTCAACAATGATTCTCAGAAATCGCTTACTGAACCTTTAAAACAAAATTCAAGAACAAACTAGCGATGTCATTTCGAACAAAAGCGGGCCTAAATGAAATTTCATTAGGCGTTTGTTTCTGGATTTCAAAACAGCTTGACAAACTAAACTTTCTGCAAAAGTTCACTCTGGCCTATAAACACTTTTGAACTACAATTGGTCTGTTGCGATTACATTTGACTCTGAGGTTCCACCTTCTTTCACGTTGACATTTTCTCCAGTTCATTTATTTTGTTCAGTCCGTCAAAGTCAGACGCATAAAAACATGAACACACTGGAGAGCTGCTTTATAGTAGAAACTGAAGTTGGAATTCTAATTAAAAGTGACACTGACAGTTTTTCTCATGTTTAACACTATAAAGATGCTTGTTTAATGCAATGTTCTATAGTGCTATATAAATAAACGTCTTTTGACTTTACTGGAGTGACGAATTGCAGAGCTTGTGCAAACATATCCACATCACTATGATCAGATGCTTTCTTAACTCCTGTTTTCTCACCGCTGTCATTTGTGTTATATGTTTATTTTGTTATTGAGTATAATGCATGAAGCACATATCTACATATTCATCTAAACGCCGCCCACACTGTTGGGATGTGGGATGTAACCATTGTTGGAATGTTCGCTAACAGTAAACTGTTGCTCAGGTATTTCCAACTTTGTTTACCCCAAACTTTACTCTGAGCATACCGGGGCCTTTAGTCCAGACATCATGGTTCTTTACGGCCCCTGGACAGACGTCTTTGAATGCTCACCATGAAGGCATTCAAAGTGAGCAATAGGACCAGTAGACCACTTCAAAGCTTCTATCAAACAACCTATGTACACTCTTACAATTTAAATACTGTATTTGAAAACAAAGCATGGCACATGTTTTCTGTTTGTTTTGGGTTTTATATTTTGTTAAGTTCAAAATTAGTGCCTATGATTAATTAATTTTGGCTTTGTTGTAAAGCCCAATCTGTCTCTGCAGCTTACAAATACTTTGACTTCCTGTTATACACATGAATACTAATGAAAATGCAGAAAAACCCTGGAATGCCTGATTGAGAACCAGACGCCCTCGTACAAGGCCAGCGGTTTTGCATGTAACCTGATTGCTTAGACATCTTTATTAGACTAGAATGGTCAAACCCCAGAATGGATGCCCAGCGAGAGGATGACGTGCTATAACATCCCTGGGAGCCTGTTTCCACCTTAGAGTAAAATAAATAAATAAAAAGGTAATTGTAACTGTCCTAATTGAAAATGTTTTTTCTTTGCATTGAAACATTAAATGCACAATGTGACTACGTTTGTTTTAAAAATACCTTTATATATTTTTTTTTTTTCTCTGAGGATGTAATGGGTTCCCATATAGATACCAAAGCTCAATGATCGGGAGAGATAGGCTTTTCTAGCTCTCCCCGCTAGTATTCATAGGTATTAATAAAATTTTAAGCTTTTATTACATGAGTAATGCCTGGTCACTGATTGGTCCCTGAGCAACCAATCACAGTGAAGATATGACACATAACCCACAGCTCCACTATGTTCAGCATCTAGAAGTCTTTAATGACACTATCTCCAATAAAAATCACATTTTGGCAAAATATATCATTTTATCCCAGTCATCATTGAGAGGCTACACAAACAGCATTACAGTTTTTAGATGTATTGCTCGAAAATGTATTACTGCCTCCTGACCTTGCTGGTCCATTAAAGCAGCACTATTAAAGATGAATACACAGATAATCTGATGAGTACGACTGCAGAGGAGAGAGCTCTACCAGGAGCAGCACATTACAGTAGTGCTGATAACGGTGCATTACATGGGATTCAGTAATATTCAGATTGAGGAAGGCCGATGTGTTAATGCTCGAAACGTCCCTGTGGAGCCCATGTTGTGTTAACACTAATTACAGTTGTTGATGTGGATGTTTACAGGGATAACTCACACTGTTAGCATGAACATGTACATGTGATACAGTGTCTGCTGTAGATTTGACATCATAGGGTTTCATTTAGCAACATTAGTGTAGAGAAATTAGCAATGAGAAAATTAGAAACATTTCCCTTTTTTGTATGAAAACTCCCAGTCTTGCAAATCCCTAGTTTCACAAGACATCCTCATATTTATCTTACATTTTCTGCTGTTATTTACATTATGAATAGAGTATTATAATGCTATATATATATATATATATATATAGTAGCTTTTATAAGAACATACACTTCCTTAGTATTTTTGTCTTGTTCAGTACAAATATGTAAATATTCTTAAATCAATATTTACTTGACAAGCATAATTACTGTTATTAAATTGTTTAATGAAAAAAAGTAACTATGGTTAAAACAAGAAAAACAAATTACCAATGCAGTCAAAAAAAATCATTTTCCTTTAAATAAAGTTTATTTTTGGCCCGTGTACTTTTTCATTCATTCATTATTCTACTTCGTAATGAAAGATGAAATTAAAAAAGGGTGCAGCTTTTTTTTTAAAGCAGAAATGGCTGTATTTTGTTTTCCAAATGTATTGTTGTCATCAAATAATAGTATTAGAAAATTGGACGACATTTCTGATCGTTTTTTAATTTGTAATATTATTTGTACGTTTAATGTATTTAATTTGACTCAGAGCCGGCGCCATCCGAGCGCTGATGAGGGGGCGTCTGAAATACCGAGCGTTCACATTAACGCACGTCATGCACTTTTTTGCCAGGGTCGATATTTTCCCCACCACTTTTTGAAACATCTTCGCGGCACGAATGTACCAATACAAATTAATAAAACATATCCAGTTAACTAGCAAGAACATTCATTTTGTTCGTTTGTCAAATTAGAGTCGTTCTAGCGCTGAAATGTGTGGTTTTTTTTATTTTTTAAATCAAGTGATCAAAGTGCGTGTTGCCGCTTCGATCAGTGAAGCGGATACAATGTTGTCTTGTGGCTCGCCAGTCTTCACACGGACGCGCGCTTCAATCAGTTGCGGACACTGTTTCGTTCTGGTGAAATCACAACAAAACGTGTAAAACAGACCCACACACCTAGGCCTAGTGCAATTACCATACAGTAAAAAAAGAGGTTGAAATGAGATCAGATCCAGATGGATTATTAAGATGAGATAAAGCATTCTTGTACCCTGATCATGGAAACTAGCACTTTGATCACTTGATTTAAAAAAAACAACACATTTGAGCGCTAGAACGACTCTAATTTGACAAACGAACAAAATGTGAATGTGAACGCCCCCTCTCGGTATTTGCAACTCATTCTCATCCTAGGGCGTCATATTTGACATATTTTGACATTTCGTCTAGCCTACATCCAACGCACATGGCACCCTTTAGCGTCAATTTGAGAAGCAGATAGATTTGGGTAGGGTTAGGGTTAGACCGCTAGGAGGCGCCTTCTGGCCCACATCTATCTGCGTCTCATATTGACGCTGGGATGGCGCCGGCTCTGAGTCAAATGAAATACAATAAACATACAAATAAATTTTACAAATTAAAAAATCATCGGAAATGTCGTCCAATTTTCTAATATTATTATTTGATACAACAATACATTTGTAAAACAAAATACAGCCATTTGCTTTTTTTCTTAAAAAACAAACAAAAAACAAGCTGCACCATTTTTTAAATTTTATATTTCATTCCAATAGAATAATGAATGAACGAAAAAGTACACAAACCCTTTCTCTTACCCTATTGGCAGATTTTGTTTCTTATTTTAAGCATCAAACTTAATTTTGATGCAAAACAAGACTTAAAATCTTTCGGAAGTTTGCTTCTGAAACTCATAATGTTTAGATATTTGTACTGGAAAACAAGAAAAATACTAAAGGAAGAAAATATTTTTCTTTTTTGTTGTTACTTGCTGTTTTATTTCCAGTGTAGCCAGTTGAACTGGTTTGAAGCCCTGAGTTAATTAAAAAATAGCTTTGGAAAAAAGTAATAAATAGGAGAGTTTGCTCTTTATAGGAGAGACTGGACACCATGAAAGTCAATAATACTAACTTAAAACCAAAAGTTCAATAGTAACATCAGCTCATACAGTATGTGGACAGCCTAACACATCTCTCCAGATCACCTCATCCTCTCTTTCTCACTTTAAGTGACTGTATAATTCAGTGTGCATCATTCAGTCCTAGCAGACAATCACTTCTGTCATTTTCCATTCTTTTCATACAGAAGATGAGACAAGCTATGTGTCACTGGCCACCCGGTTAGCCACTTTACACATTCCTCGCAGTGAGTCCTTTGAAGCTTGAGCCTTAAATTAAAGATTTACAGATATGCCACACGCCCCGTTGTACCCCGGCCATTCTCTTCAGCCCATAACAGTCCTTCAACTTTACAGACCTCTCCACGTAAAAGCTTTCTAAGAGCGAGGAGAGGAAAAGAAACCGAAAATTACCAAAAGAGCTCCAGAGTTAAACTATGCAACAGTGCACTTTGTCCACACTGTTATCACAGACCATATGTGACCATATGGATACACTTCATTATGATGTTAGGAAAGGGTCCTGCTGTGAAATGAAACACCCACCCTACACAAAAATACTCAAATGAGAATTTGCTCACAATGAACAATGTGAGATAATGCTACGTACATAAAATAGAACATAAATTTGTTCTACCTTCTGTCTAGAGCTAAAGATATGTAATAGTAGGTTTGTTCTTCAATAAAGGCTTGTTAATTTAATCAATACAATTACTGACAAAAAAATCATCAACAATAATCTGAGACAAAAAATGTGCATTGATACTTTAGTTTAGGTTCCGATTCTTAATATTAACTAGTTGCTTATTAGCATGTATATATATATTATTGTCTGTTTATTAGTACTTATAAAACACATTTTAATGCCTTATTCTGCATGACCATATTCTACATCCCTAATACTGTTATGGTGTATATAGGCAGGAAAACGAAGACACCGAAGAATAATGTTCCAACACAAAGTTTACTTTACTGGTAACAATCAGAACAGCTAGCAGGTAACACACACTGAGTATAACAGTGACCGGTCCACGGGCCTATACCATGAAGCCGGTTTAGGTGGATGGCCACCCTTGTGAAAAGAAAATAAGCTAAGGTATACTTGCAGCCAGACTAATTCGGTATACTTCAAGTGTGTTAATGATTAGTTAACTTGAAGTGTGCTATTTTGAAACAACTAATTTTGTACTAAGAATCTTTTAGTTGTAATTAAATTATATTAAAGCATAACTTAAGTGTATTTAGTGTACTTTTGTGTAATTTGGAACAACTTTAAGTATACTTAGTTTACAATAAAGTATACTTTTTTCACCAGGGCAGGTACGTTTCAGCTTAGTTTGCGCCAACCCTGGGTTTTTGGCACCATGAAAGTGGTTTGGCTTTTAGCAGTGTTCATCTCCATGGTTATGTTAGTATGCAGGTTATGTTCCAGGTAAGAGGTTGCAAACCGAACTTGGACCAATCAGCTGTGAGCAAAGTAACATGTCTGATGGGATAAGTCACTCCACCTGTTTCTACTCCAAATTAAAGGTCACTAAATAGCAAATGATAGCAAAGACAATGTCGTCTGGCTTTTAGTAATGCTTCTTTAGAATAATATTTTTGTATGATTTAGATGTTATGTAATTATTATACCCTTAATCAATCACACGTACAATTTTAGTTAATCAATTATTATTACGCACAGTTTAAATGAATAAATATAAAAAGGTAACATAAATACGCTTTAGAATCAATAGATAAAGCTATAAAATGACAACATGTGAGCTTAAAATGTACAATTCTCTCTATATCTTTATCAACTGTATAAACTAACTTCACAACTTTTTCTTGCACTGATATAGCAAGACTTTTTCTTTTAGTTGTCCTCTTTCATAGACAGCTATTTTCTTCTTGTAGTGTAAATTTGTTTAAATTCTTAATATTTTTCAATCTCATAATATTCTGCAGAAGAGAGAATTGAATTGTGCTGCTTTTCTCACGATAAATGAATCGCAGTTTCACTCTTTCTCAGCATGTGATTGGCTGTTCGCTACGGATGTTACACCTAAACTACTAAACCCAGGATCAAAGCCTGAGTTAACAGAGAAAGTTGATGATCAGCGTCATGGTACCAACAAAACCTGGTTGGATTGTTTTGGGTTTCTGGAGGAGGATGAGGATTTGGCGAAGGGATGGTGGCAGGATGTGGAGAAGGGCTGGTGATGGCAGGACGACGAGACCCAGATGTTACAGGTGGAGGAAGTGGGGTGGCGCAGACCCAGATTTCCACAAAGCCGGCAGTCCACGGCGGAGACGAAGACAGAAGGAACCAAGATGTGGTCGGTGTGGCTGCAGACGTCTGGGGAGCGAGCAACGGAAACGAGTGCCCCAGATCCGAAGGTACAGACGGAGGGTTGCTGGAGGAGCTGAGCAACATCGCTGGAGCTGGAGACCCAGGCCATGTCACGGTGACGAACATTGTAGATGGAGCCAGAGTACCTGAGGACTGGAGCGACGCCAGTGAGGCCATGCTAAAGGGAGGAAGGAGCCCGCTGCAGCCATAGGGGAGGAAGGACGGACCTCAGCAGATGGCCTCAGCAGATTGTATGTCCTTGGTGTAGGTGGAGCGACAACTGATCAAGGTGAAGCCAGTGGGACGAGGGTACCCGGAGGAGCCGAAGGTGGGAGAAGCCAGGAAGGAGCCGACAGGTCGAGATGGAGCGAAGGGATCTGAGGCCGAAGGCGGAGCCGCAGGATCCTCTAGTGCTGGCGCTGCTAATGGTAGCTCGCCGTCCCGGCAGGGCATCTCCAGGCACAGGGCTGCAAGCTTCAAGCAGCGGCGGGGCTGGAGGACTGGCTGAGCTCTCTGATAGAGATGACATGAGACAGTACAGGATGATAGTGAGTAGGGCACAGTCCACACAATTCAAATAAATTAGTAAATCACAGTCCATATTGCTCATAAAGCTGTCTTTAAACAGCGATGAAGGTCCAATAGAAGAATTATTGTTGTTAGTGCTGTCTTTAAACGAAGAAACATTATGTACTGCAGGGCTATTCAATTAATTTGGAATTGGGGCCAGTTCATGAAACTTAAGCAAAATAAGGGGCCAGAGAATATGAGTAATTTTGGTAACAAATAAAGAAATTACAACAACATACTGAAGGAATCAATATATTCTATTTTGCAAATGCAGAACTTAATTTACAATTAACCATAGTCCTGCGGTGTATGACACTACCCATATGTAATAACTACAAAGTGATTTCATTTGTCATTTAATGAGGTCTAATATATGTTGGTAGTACCAAGAATATTCACGTCAATAAATGTATTGTTCCGACTGTTAAACGTGAAATGACAAATGGTCCGGTGGTAGAATTTTTGCCAAGCGTGCCAGAGAGTCGGGGTTCTAATCCACACTCGATTAGTTTTTTTTTTTTTCTCATCAAAACCGATTATGTTTATCAGTGGTTGAATATCAGGCAGGGACAAGTTTGTGTGCATTTTGTTAATTAATTTCACCGTAACGAATAGACGAGTCACGAGAGTCTCCTCTACAACGGATTGAAGCCCGCGTCCGTCTGAAGACTGCGCGAGCAACAAGACAACACTGTATCCGCACTACTGTTCGCTGCGGGCCTGCGGCAACGAGCACTTTAATCACTTGATTTCAACAACAACACATTTCAGCGCTAGATCGCCTCGTATTTAACACATGAACGAAATGAATGCTCTGCTAGTTAACTGGATATTTTTCACTTATTTGTATAGGCTACGTTCGTGCCGCGAGATGTTTCAAAAGTGATGGGGATAATTTCCACCCACAAATTACGCCAAGAGCCGTTTCAAAATCCCTCGGGGGCCGGACCCGGCCCGGGGGCCGCCAATTGAATAGCCCGGATGTACTGGTTGTGCTAGGGTGGGAGTCAATCCTTCCTCACTGGTGTCCAGCAGACAGTCCTCGGTTCCCGTTCCCTCAGCCACTGATGTCACGGGCTCACACCACTGGTCAGACTCGCTCAGGGGGTCCACTTCCTTTTAACTTTGGCTCTGGGTCTTTCGGTGTTCTGAATCGGGGCCTTACACTCTGCAGAAACCTCACGAATGCCTCCCTCCAATTCAGTCCGGTGGTGTCTGGGAGTTCTATGGGGTTGTGAAAGTTCAGCCCAATCCAGAACAGGGTGTTCAGGGTCTCGTCATTGAGGGGGGTGATGACGGCAAGACGAAAAAACAGAGCAGAAAAAGAAAGAAAATTGGTAGTCTTCTGAACCACCAACAGAATGGTGACACCTACCCAATACCTAAACTTAACAACTACCTTAACCCTAATCTAAAGTGTAACCACTGTTTTAAATAATAATAATAAAAAAATATCATGTGTCATATCATAAACAAAGGAAACCTTTCTTAAATTATTGTATATTACTGGTAAATTTAAGACAGGTTTTGACTTTTGAGTTAGAACCAATCATCTTCTTAACAGCATTTATATACAGCTAGCTAGCTGAGATTCAGAGATATTTTAGAAGTGTGTCTCTCTGCTGTTTCAAACATCAGGAGAAGAATATTAGATGTCACAGAGTTTGTGTTCTTGGCATGAAAGTGCGTGGAGCAAAATTGCTTCTGTAGTGAGCAAATAGATAGACTCTCAGTTCAATGACAGTTGCACAGACCTGGTGCAAATGGAGAGAGAAAGTGACCATGAGGGTGTCATATGCTTTCTAGCAGTGCCGAGTGGACAGTCAGGCTCTATGATGGCCCCATGCGCTCCGTTCACAAACAGTCAAATTGAGTTGCACAGATGTTAATTACTTGTGATTTGCTTCCAGCCAGTAGTCCGTTAAAGCAGTTTGTAAATAGATTTTTTTCTTCTTTTGTAAATAAGTGGACACTGGTACAAAATAATTGTATAATTGACTGTCTGTTTCTTATTCTTTTTACAATCCAGCGGGCCAATCAAGAAACTATTTAGTAACACAGTTTGAGATTGCCAGCAGGCCATACTTTGTACAACAGCTAAGTGAGAAATCGAGAGCTTTGATGGCAATGAAGTAAATTCATTACCTAACTGCACCGACACTGTCTCGATCACAGAGCTGAGTGTGTCAGAAGCCTGAGGTGTTAATTGTTTTCATCACAGGTTTTGATAGTGGTAATCTGTTTCAGTTCCAGCCCCGTTCCTGAGGACACTGCAGTGGTTTGAGAGAGTTGACATGATTTATGTGGCGCTCTTATCTTTCTGCTTTTGTTCCTCTATTAGGCAAGAGCCTCCAGCAGGGAAAGAGTATCTGTTAGAATACTGTGGGCACGTCACGTCACTGTCACCCTTCTCTCCTGGACACCCATCATTGATCTTTAGAGCCTTTGTAAGGTAAATGACTGATATCCTGTGCTGAAGAATTAACGGTGAAGTGATTGCCGTGATCATGACTGAGGTTTGTAATTAATATTGATGCATGCCCTCTGCCAGCCTGTTCTCATGTTTCAGTCATACTTATATGCATGAAAAATCAGTGCGCAAATATTTGTTAACAAAAAAATAGCCTTACTCTTTCGGTTTAAACAGTCTACAAAAAGTAAATTTCACAAAATAAATTCAATATAAGGTCACAATCTGGAGATATTAAATCACAATTACAAGAAATAAGATGTTATTACGATAAATAATGTCAAAACTGAGAGATGAAGTCAGTCATATAGCTAGATATATAGGCATATTGAGAAGTATTGTGAAGTCGCAGATATGAGCTATAAAGTCGCATTTGCAAGATATAAAAATCACAATTACGTGAAACAAAGTCACAGCAAGGTGAACGTCTCGGGTTACGACTGTAACCCTTGTTCCCCGAGAAGGGAAAAAGACACTGCGTCATCGTTATGACACTTTGGGGAATGCCCCCAGCGTAGCGTATCTGAAGAATGAATGAAATCTGTCCAATCCTGATTGGTGCTGCGTCACAACGTAGTAGATGATGGCATACCCGGAAGATACAAAGGGACGCCGGCACATACACACATCAGCTCTTTTGCGATGAAGCAAGCGCTCTACCCGTGATAGGTGTGGCGACGAGACACAGTGTCTCGTTCCCTTCTCGGGGAACAAGGATTACAGTCGTAACCCGAGACGTTCCCCTTCGAAGGAACTCGAACTGCGTCATCGTTATGACACTTTGGGGAACGAAATACCCACTATACCACACTGTAATCACGCCCGCCCTAGTGTGAAGCTGGAGGACCAGGCACACTTAGGACGCGAGCACTCTGGCGCCAGGCGTCACGGGGAGTTGCAGACTATTAAAGCGTATGAAGGTGTGCGGGGTGGCCCACCCGGCCGCCTCGCAGATCTCTTGAAGCGAGACGCCAGAAAGGAGGGCCACCGAGGAGGCCATGCTCCTGGTAACATGTGCCCTCACGGCCATAGGTGAAGGCAAATTGCGCACCTGATAAGCCGTGGCTATAGCCTGGACAATCCAATTGCTGATTGTCTGTTTGGATGCAGGCAGCCCTTTCCTGGGTGAACCAAAGCACACCAACAACTGGTCTGACTTCCTCCACTGAGAAGACCTCTCCAAATAAACCCTTAGGGCTCTGACCGGGCAGAGCAGGTGAAGTCTTCCCTCTTCCGCCGTCATATGAGGTGGAGGATGGAAGGCCTGAAGAACCACTGACCGTGCCGCACTGGACGGCACCTTGGGCACATAGCCCGGTCTAGGATGTAAGATGGCCTGTACTCCGCCAGGAGTAAACTCCAGGCAAGTTGGCGATATAGCCAAGGCCTGGAGATCCCCCACTCTCCTCAGAGAAGTGATGGCAAGAAGAAAGGCCACCTTGAAGGTCAGGTTCTTTGCCTCAGCCGACTCCAGTGGTTCAAAGGGGGCCTCAGCCAACCCTTCAAGAACCACTGCCGGGACTCTGGAGCGAGCCGCAGGCCTAATCCTCCGAGCCCCACGGAGGAAACGTACAACCATATGGTGCTTTCCCAAAGGCCCAGCACCTATAGGTGAGTGGAAAACCGCAATTGCAGCCACATACACCTTAAGTGTGGATGGGGAAAGACCGGCGGAGAAACGATCTTGGAGGAACTCCAGTACTGAAGCCACTGGGCAGTTAACTGGGTCCACCTCACGCTCTCTACACCAAGTGGAAAACACATTCCACTTTAGGCTGTACAGTCTCCTAGTGGAAGGAGCCCTGGAGCTAAGTAGGGTCTCGACAACACCTGCTGACAGGCCAGCCTCTAAGTACCGAGCCCCCTCAGGGGCCAGACCCAGAGGCTCCACAGCTCTGGCCGGGGGTGAAATATTGTACCCCCTGCCTGAGACAGCAGATCCCTCCTCAGAGGGACCTGCCACGGGGGGCCGTCTAGCAGTGCTACAATGTCCGAGAACCATATCCGGGTCGGCCAGCGGGGTGCTACTAAAAGTAGGCTGATACCTTCCCGGCGGACCCGCTCCAAGACTCCCGGGAGCAGAGCAATCGGGGGAAATGCGTACAGACGCAGCCTCGGCCACGTCTGTGTCATAGCGTCCAGCCCCAACGGAGCTGGATACCTGAGAGAGAACCACAGTGGACAGTGGGACGTCTCTTGAGACGCGAAAAGATCCACTTCCACTGGGCCGAATCTCACGCACATGGCCTCCACCACCTCGGGGTGGAGTTGCCACTCCCCGGGCCTCAGCCCCTGCCTCGACAGGACGTCTGCTCCCTGATTTTGATCCCCGGGGACATACATCGCCCTGAGAGACGACAGTTTTTCCTGGGACCACAGAAGGATCTGGTGTGCCAGTCTGCATAGAGGGCGCGACCTAAGACCCCCCTGGTG
Organism: Meda fulgida; assembly: GCA_030578275.1. Taxonomy (NCBI): domain Eukaryota; kingdom Metazoa; phylum Chordata; class Actinopteri; order Cypriniformes; family Leuciscidae; genus Meda; species Meda fulgida. The sequence continues at coordinate 6,309,354 of CM060633.1, forward strand.
ATTCAGGTACGCGACTACGGACATGTTGTCCGAGCGTATCAGGACATGGTGGCCGCGGAGGTCCGGGAAAAAATTCCTCAGAGCTTTGTAGACCGCCAGCATTTCCAGGCAATTAATGTGCCAGGAAGAATGTCGGGTCTCCCACAGACCTCTCGCAAAGCGGGCGTCCATGACCGCGCCCCAACCAGTGAGGGAGGCATCTGTTGAAACGGTTTTCTGGCAATATGATGCTCCCAGCACCGGTCCCTGGGACAGGAACCAAGGTTTCCTCCATATGACGAGAGAACGAAGGCATCTGCGCGTTACTCTAATCATACGGAATGGATTTCCCCTCGGGGAAAACCCCTTTGCTCTCAACCACCACTGTAGGGATCTCATGTATAGCAGGCCAAAAGGTATGACACTGGACGCTGCTGCCATGAGCCCCAGCAGTCTCTGAAACTGCTTCACAGTGAGGTTGTGGCCTAGCTTTGCTCTGGAGACCATCGCCCGTATGGACTCCACGCGTGCGGGAGACATTTGTGCCCGCATCGTCGTGGAGTCCCATATAACCCCCAGGAATGTAGTCCTCTGGGAGGGCGTCAACACACTCTTCTTTGTGTTGAGTCTCAGCCCCAAGCACCTGATGTGGGACAGAACAACATCTCGATGCCGAACTGGCATCTCGCACGAACTGGCCAATATTAGCCAGTGGTTGATGTAATTGAGTACACGGATGCCCTGGAGTCTCAGCGGAGCCAGCGCTGCATCCATGCACTTAGTGAAGGTGCGAGGGGAGAGAGCTAGGCCGAAAGGAAGAACCCGATACTGGTACGCTTCGCCCCCGAAAGCGAACCTCAGGAACTTCCTGTGACATGGAGGGATGGAAATATGGAAGTATGCGTCCTTGAGATCTATCGTGACGAACCAGTCCGCGAACTGGATCTGACTCACGATGGCTGATATTGTGAGCATCTTGAACCTGAATATCCTCAGAGACCGATTCAAGTGCCTGAGATCTATTATTGGACGCAACCCCCCCATCCTTCTTGGGAACTATGAAGTACCGGCTGTAGAACCCGGATTCCCTGTCTGGCAGAGGAACACGTTCTATGGCCTCCTTGACCAACAGGGATAGAACTTCCTGTTCCATAACCCGAACCTGTTCTGGGCCGACCACAGTCTAGACCACCCCGTTGAACCTCGGGGGAGGGTAACTGAACTGCAGCCTGTAACCCAGTTCTACAGTACGCAGGGCCCACACAGACATATTCGGAAGGCATGACCATGCGCCGATATAATCTACTAAGGGAACCAGGCTCTCGAGGCTGGCCTCGGGTGTTATTCGAGACTCATTCCCGACCCCCTGAGACGGCTCGCCGGCAGGGAGCGGTCGACAACAGTTTACGGTGGGCGGACGCGTTCGCTGCCCAGCCGCAGGTCTTAATAGAGGCGGCTGGAGCTTCGTGCGTGCGCGGGAAATCAGTGTGGCCCGAAGCGTACTGGACGGCGGGTACACAACACTAATTTCCTGAGAGCTCCGGGGGGTAGGCGACCTCGATCGCTCCGCCCCGGGGGGGGACAGATCTCAGCGGTCCGGCCGCAACTAGGACCGCTTGGTGGAAGCCGTCTTTGCCTGTAGGACGGTTCTCAAATCGACCTTAGGCTCAGAGGGCTTACCACGAGAGCGCCGTCTCTTTTGCCAGGCTCCCTCGGGAGGGGCGCGGGAGGCGACACTCTCCTTTTGCACGTATCGGTGCGAGGAGCTGGCACGCGGCTTAGGCTGCCCTTTAGATGCAGCCTTCCCCGAGGAGCCAGAACGGCGAGGAAGGTATTGCTGGAAGGCCGCCGACTGTTTTTTCACCTCCTGCAACCTCTCGACGACGGTACCAACCGCGCCGCCGAAGAGGCCAGAAGGCGAAATCGGGGAGTCCAGGAGAAAATGTTTTTCTCTCTCCTTCATCCCCGACAAATTAAGCCATAAATGTCTCTCCACACACACCAAACCAGCCATGGAGCGGCCGATGGCACGGGCCATCTCCTTGGTGACGCGGAGAGACAGGTCGGTGGCCTTCCTTAACTCCGTGATGTCACTCGGAGAAGGACCCTCACCCTCATCAAGCTCGTCTACCAGCCCGGCCAGACAGTACACACATAGCTGGTGTGTGTCCGTGCCCGTAGTGTAGCGCGGACACGGATGCACACACTGTGTAAACTGCTGGCTAGACATGATGCTTTTTAACAAGTGACAAATAACAGTAAATAGGACTCACAGTTCACATAGAGCGCTTCGCTGAAGAGCAAAAAAGCTGATGTGTGTATGTGCCGGCGTCCCTTTGTATCTTCCGGGTATGCCGTCATCTACTACGTTGTGACGCAGCACCAATCAGGATTGGACAGATTTCATTCATTCTTCAGATACGCTACGCTGGGGGCATTCCCCAAAGTGTCATAACGATGACGCAGTGTCGAGTTCCCTCGAAGGGGAACGTTATTTCACCAAGTACAAAATGCAACATTTCTATCAAGCAATCAGATTTCAGGGACAAGTTTAGGTATACAACCAGGGTTAGGTGCTTCTAAAACACTGTTATTCACTGATTATTTCACTTTGATCTTATGGAAAAGTTATTAGTCCCAAAAGTTTAGGGTAGGGTTAGAACTTAATTTGTAGACAGGAATGTTGTTCCAGGATCAAACTATGTTGATCTAGGAACATGTCTTACTTGGCAAAATCACAGTGACTGACCGTTATGTCAAATACAAGTTAAAAAGTTGAATAGAATCATAGAAAGGCACAATTACGATAAATAACCACAATTACAAGAAACAAAGTCACACTGTGGGATATAAAAGGATAGTATGAGATATAAAAGTCATAAATACAAGATATAAAGTCACATGGTGAGATACAAAGTAGTCCCATTCTAAGAACCGCTCTCCATTTGAGAAACAAAGTCGCAATATTAAGTCACATTGCGTAATATAAAGTTGCAATAATGACAAATAACCACAATTACAATAAACAAAGTCACACTGCAAGATATAATGGCTCGAGATATAAAGTCACAATTACGAAAAGTATTGCAAATGCAAGATATAAAGTTAGGATTGTGAGATATAAAGTAGCATTGTTAGATACAAAATGGCATTCTGAGAAGTAGTCCCCATTTAAGAAACAATGTAGCAATAGCAAGATTAAAAATCTCACTGAGAGACATACAGTCGCAATCACAAGAAAGTTGCAAAAGAAAGATAAAACCATACTTTAGCTGTATCCCAATTCAGAAGCTGCATCCTTGCACGAAGTGCACAAAGGTTGAACCGAGGGCCAGGGTTGCCAGGTCTGCACAACAAAACCCACCCAATTGCTAATCAAAAGAAGCAGAATTAGGGCCAAAACTATCCAAAATGCGGGGGGTTGGGGAAATATAGCTGAAGCAAAGACAACAACCCTTTACAAGCAACCCACAGCAACAGTGTAAAAGTAGCTCAATTCCAGACATAGCAACACTGAACCAAGTGTAGTTAAATGGCCTAGCAGCTATGTGACATCTGACAGCGGACATTGGTGAGGGGATTTTAAAAAGAGAAATGGATGGACAAAAGTTGGGTTCTAATTTCATTTGCTTTTAATTAGATTTTGATATGCTTCAACACTGACGACGGGAGACCGGACCATAACCTGGTAAAATATGTAGTTAAACTGTGAAATGTCACTTTTATGTCATTAGCAACTATTAATTAACCTAGTTTATATCTTATGTTAAACATAACTGTGACCATATATTTATACATTACATTTATACTTAAATAGAGAGTTATAGTACTTTAGATTTGTATTAAACCTTCAGAGGGAAATATTGTACTTTTTATGAAAAACTGACATTTTAGACACCATGGATATTATGTTTTAATTTAGATATTACATGTTATATATTACATACGTATGGGTAGCCGCTTACTGGTAGAGAAGAGGATCATTGGGGAATAGGAGACACAAGAAGCAGGTAGGAGATCGCTGCACAATCATAGGAGAAAGGTTGGAGAGACATTGGAGGTAAGTAAGGTGAGTAGTCCTTGTCATAGACCAGGGCTGCGTTTCCCGATAACGTTGTTTCTTAGCGCGCTACGAAGACTCTTAAGGAATAACTTAACTAAAGGTATACCATTTCTAGGCATGGTCCCCAAACCATAACTTAGGAAGCTGCTTAAGATATACCTCCTTACGTGTGACGTTACCAGGTGCTGTCCGTGGCAATGGCGCTGAATTGGTTGATATCGATGGCTCGAGAATCAATTATTCACTCGTGCAGGGGGTGCTTCAGAAGCTGTGTTCTTTATAAAAGAAGCACTTCTGAAATAGTTGAAATTGCATTTATTAGCACTCATGGGATATTATAAAAAATAATCCAAACTATAATAGGCTATAATAGCCTAGCCTACATATTTTAAAATTGTATAATATATTGCTGCCACAATAACCATTTAAAATTTTTACGTGCTTTCTTCTCTTTCCCATTTTTGTTCGCTGAGGTGGAGCTGCGATGAAATATTGTTCTTGTAAATACTTTCCAGCGTTTCAGTAATAAAAGTGTACATCTCACGTACGGTTCTTGGCAGTGATCAAAAAGGATTTAAACAGTGAATTTTGAATCTCTTCTTGTAAACTCAGAGATGTGGATTCAAACGGCAATTAAATCCGTCAAAAAAACAGTAGGTAATTTGGCCAGGGATTTTGGGTGAGATTTGGGTTGGGTGAGAAAAAAACACTGACATTATGGATTCGGACGGTAATAAAATCAAAGACTTACCCCTGTAAATGTTTAAAATACCGTTAGAGTTAACGATTTTACTGACAGTATGCTTTCACTGGCCTTTGACAGCGGCGTCTTTTAGAACAACTATTCGCTGTATCACTGCCATAGTTTGAGCAAACTCCCCACCCCAATCATTCCCTTTAAATAGACTATTAAGCCTTTAATGGTTTGCCAGCTGATGTACCTTTGGATAATATAATTAAAAATCTAACAACAATCAGTGTAATGAATTTTTTTTTCTTAGCATGAAAACACTTGAATTAGCCTAATTGAACACTGTCTAGGTGTATTAAAACTTCAGAATTATATTTGTATAGACCTGCAACAGTGGTCCCAACCTTCCCAACGTATGACTTACAGAAGGAATACTTAACTAAGAACGTTTCAGAAAACACGTATTAATTATAAGGTACAGCTTAAGGTGTAATTTATGAATGACGTACTTTAGCGTTAAGAAGGTTTCGGGAAACCCAGCCCAGACAATTACTGAATGCAAAGTGTGCTCTTGATGGTAGTGATTTGTGTCAGGTGCGGGTGATGGCTGAATGAGTGCAGGTGAGAACCAGGAGGGGTGCTGGGAAATGTAGTCAAGAGTGCACATGTGACAATTGCAAAATATTTTGTCAAAATTACTTTTTTCTTTTTTACTCGAGCAAAAAACAGGTTAAAAAAAAGGTTTTAGGGGTGTTGAATGATGATGTGATTATTTTTTTAAATAAACTCAAAACTTAAATGGTACATCTGTGTTAAGAACATTCTTGTGATCATCTCTGTTGAATTACAACGTGGAAATGTTGTTTTTTTAAAAACTGATGGCAGGTAAAGTTGTAGGACATTTTGTCCCATGTCTCAAGAGTGAAATGATTTATCATTAAATGCGAATGGGAGGCAAGTATCTGAGCTCTTCTACATATCTTACAGCAGGGGTCTGTCTCAAAGCAGCAGCGCCACTGGGATCTAATGACACACATGTCCTATATGCTTTACTTAATATTAACCCTCAAACGCATACCTCGGGTTTTTAGTGACCTGAGACATCATTCACTACCCTCCTCCTCTGCCATTTTTTAAAGTTAGATTTCAACCTTCTTAGTATTCTTCAATCAATTCATAAAAAATATAACAAGAAAAATAATACAATTATTCAATTCCTCAATATTTTTTTGGTAAAAAAAATGTATAGGGTTGCTAACGAGTCGAGGTGTGTTACAGTGTAAATATAAGGTAAATATATTTATATTATGCTCCAAAAGGTAACAACATATGCTTTATTGTATTCTTCTGTAATTGCTACTCTAATATCAGGATAGATTTATATTATCGTGAAAGGTAGCGATCCATCTGTGTTAGATATAGACCCGGGTCGCTAAAGACTATGTAATAATGATTGTTATAACATTCATGCATTTAAGGGTTAATAAGCATTCCGTCCACCTCAGCATCCCAGATTTCCCCAACAACATCTGTTTCCACTGATAACACCAATTCAGACATCAGATTACATGAGAATATGAACTACTATGACACTTGTTGCAATTCCCCTGATTTTGTAGATCACCATCCTCCTACATGCAGAGTAAGCACGTTTCTTAATCTTTTCTGGTGTTTGAGTGGCCCTTGCCACTTGCTGTAGCTTGGAACAATGGCTTCTAGACACAGTGGGAGGTTATCAGTTCTCAACCCTGGCTTTAAAAACTGCCTTGTGTAGTTATTAATCAATAATATATTTCCTCTTTGCCCACAACAGCTGAATTTGAACACTGATGTGACAAAAGGAAGCACATCTATAAATAACAGGAGAGAAATCTGGTTTTGAAGATAAGACAGCTATTGCATGATATTGATTAAGGTCTGCCTTTCCTCAGCACTATGGATCTGCGGATTTAACCACTACAGATGAGGAAATTCCACGATATCTTCTGGCATGTTCATGTATTATCCTCTTACCCAAGATGAATTAAATTGAACTATCCCACACTCTGTATCTGGAGATTGTAAAGCCTAATTTATCCAGTCTAAACATAAAGCTTGATGTTTGGGTGCAAAGTCATGGCGCATTGGTCATGAACGAATTGGTGTTTATGAAAAAATCATTCTCATTCAATTGCATGTAATGACACTAAAGTGAACCTACTGAAAGAATATGCCCTACATTGGTGTTTTTCTCAAAGAGAGAAAGATGCAGAAGACTGGAGGTGACGTAATAATGTCTGATGGCCAAATTGAGGTATAAGAAAGTTATTCAGACTCATAATTAATTTATGAAGGTGGTTATTGTCTGTTTCCATATCTTGAAAAAGGACCAGAAATGCCACTTAAAAATAAAAACTGACAAATACATAGAAGGTTGTAACTTTTGCAACACATACACTCAGAATATTGACAATGGTGCTTGAAGAGGTCATATGATGCCATTTTCAATTTGTATTATTGTATTGGTTGTAATGGAATATGTTAACGCTTTTATGAAAAAAAATACAGTATTTTTCACATGCTGTACATTATTGTAGCTCCTCTAATCCCAGTCTTTGTAAAATGCATCAATTTCTAGAAAGCCCCTCCTTCTGAAAAGCGCAGTGTGTTCTGATTGGCCTGCTAAACCAGTGCGTTGTGATATATTATTGGCCGAATATTTCCATTTGTGTGGCCATTATGCAAATACTTCCGATCCAGACATTTAGCCAGGTCTGGATCTGCCTTATCTTTTAGATAGAATAAATCTTTTTGTGCGAGACTTTGAGCTTTGTACCAGACCTTATACATGCACAAATATCTACATAACACACTAAAGAAAAAGGAAAACGTGAAAACGCATCATATGTCCCGTTTAAGAGATAATCTTGCATCAAAATCTTTTTTTAATATCAGTAAAGCCTTTAATTTAATGGGTTCATAAGTTCATTCAATCCTCTCACAAATGTACTGACCAATGACTTTAGTTTTTCTCGACTAGCAAATCAATGAAGAATTAGTTAGCCATTTTAATGTAATTTTTAAAGTATAATTTTACTGCTATTTATTGCTAACATTTTAAACATTGACTACATAAACAGATATACAGATAAACAATTAAAAAAAACTGTTAATTCATAAATTGATTAATGCTTCCTTCATTTTGCCAATTACAGTTCTGCAGACATGCTAAGCAGTTGGTTAAAACGGAGGAACAAAACCCAAAAACAGATTGGTTTTAGAAGGATTCATTAGGTAGTTATTTCAGAGACAGTCCCTTAAAATCTAGCTATACAGTAACTGGACCAGACTGATGGAGTGCTCTTTGCTCAAGCCAGAGGACATGGTAAAAAGAAATGCTAAAAAGAATAGTTGTGCTGTGACCGAGGTTAACTGTCTACTTTTTGTGCCAAAGGAGAATGAAATCTGTTCAGTTTTGCTTGATATTTTAGGCAGTGCTCTTTCACCATGGGTTTAAAGGAAAAATCCTCAACCCCTGTTTTAACTTTGGTTCCCCACTGATCTTGGGGAGATGGCATGGCAGCGGGCCGGTATATTGTTCTCTGGGTCAGGGCAACACAAGCTGCCAGAACAGATGACATTTTGATGCTCTTGTCTCAAAAGAGAAAGAGCGGGAGTGAGAGTGAGACAGAAACAAGAAAATGGAAGTCTTGGCTCTATCAAACAAGCTTTCAAAAGCTATTCCAGGCGAGAACATTGTCATTTTTGTAGCACGGGGCTCATTAAACACTGGCAGGTGCTTGCTGGCATGGGTGAAGAGTTAATCATAGCCAAACAGTCGCCAGATGAATACTGTCAATACAGACGACTGTGATGGAAATAGATTGCACTTGTGATTGTGGAAGGCCTTCCAACTGTTTATCTAAGTTTTACATTTGTCTGTATATGCATTAGTTTGTGTGTGTGTGTGTGTGTGTGTGTGTGTGTGTATGTTTGTATGTTTGTTGTTCTTTTTTTGCAGTAAAATAAAATGTATAGTCATAATTTAGTTTCATATACCAAATTTTGTATTTATTTGCAATTTTACAGCTTAAAAAAAAGCTGCACTGTGTAAGATTTTTTCCCATCTAGCGGTGAAATTGTATATGACTGCCAACTGAATATTACTTTCTAGCGCCTCCCATTCCGAGGGTGTTTTAACTCCTACGGTGGCTGTATTATTCCAAGATGAAATATCCTTTTTCATCATTGATGCGAGGAAAAGTATCTTAGACGTCTTTCTAGCGTTATACACAATCAGGCTATAGTTAGCCAATAGGGTTGGGCGATGTCTACCAATTTGGCATCAGAAGATGTCCCCAGTGAAACATTGCGATGGACGATGACATTCTCATTTTCATAACATCCTCATTTTCCACTAGATATTTTCCTCTATTTCTCATCAGCAATTTCGATTTTGGCACGATCTGCAGCAGCTGACCACTAAGGAGCGGATGTACAGTGACGTGACATAACTGCCAGATTCAAACTGTGCTTTCTGGCACTGAGCCAAAGACGGACGCTCAGCGCTTGTCATAGGCTAACATTATATCACAACTGTTCAGTGTTTTTAACCGCATAATGTTCATTTTAGGTTGCAGATATTTAAATACATATATTTTATAGCAAAACAATACATTTTACTTTGTAAAATACACAATGGTGTCTATGGAAGCAGTGATAACCCATTCAAATATATTTGCAGATGGTTTTTATTCATATCAGACACACAGTGTAAATAACTATACTCTATTTTTCTCCCAGTTCACCGGCCACTTACTTTCATGTATTTTGGGAGAAACTGATGAATTCACGTGCTGTAATAAATCCAACAGACAGGAATCTCTGAACTGCAGCCCAAACACGGCGCCCATCTCACGTTGCAGATCAAGATAATTTATCAAACTCACTTATACATATTTGAGAATCGGAATAGAAGATAGTTGATGACATGGTAAAAAAGTTTGTTAATATTTAGAAATAAAAGTGCTACATCTGTCATACAACACTATTTTGGCTGTGGCGTCACCATGGAAACTGGCCAAACATTGTGATGTCTGTCAGCCATCACGATGGATGATATCGTCCATCGGCCCAACCCTATAGACTCCGCCTATCAACTTCCGGTATATGAGAGTGTGCATCAGTACTTCTGGTTATAGCTTTCCCGCACTGCAAACGGAGTTTTGACATCGACACTAAGATCTAAGTAATAATGAGTGGATTCAAGATTAAAGAAAGGTGATTGGCCTTCAAACGGGTGAAAAAGTCAGCATTACATTGTTGTGTACCTCTTTGTAGTAATTCGCCTCGCTATAACTCAGAGCTAAGTTTTCACTCGTTTCCCGTAGATACTGCGGTACGGGCTCAGTGGCTACTCAAAATCCGTAGGGACAGCTTCAGCCCTACGAAAACCACTCGTGTGTGCATTTTCAATAGTTTATTGTAAAGATGAATGTTCTATAGTTTTGTTAAACAATTACTTAGCAGAATTGATTCATTAAACAGCATTTTGTTGACATAGCTTTTACATTATTAAAAAGGTAATTATTTAAAAATAAAAACTGTATACAAGTATATTAACTCAATGTGTTTACACACCTGGCTCAAAGCATGATAGCATTAAGAGGAGACCACACATAGAAGCACGTTTAAGGTAATATTTAATATACATAACAGCAATGATTAATAAATAATAAAATAATATTATGCTGATGAACTAAAAATAGTGTATATCAATCAAAGGCAACTCTAAATGCAAAAAAAAAAAAAAAAAGTGGTAGAGAACCCTCTTCAAGCTACCATATAAAAATAAAAAATAATCTCCCTTCTCCCTGATGGTTTATCATCTATTTTCCTTGCCATGTCTACTGTAGTGACAAGTGACTGTAGATGGAGATGTTGTTGGTGACTTCAGACAAACTGACAGCTGGTAGGCTCCAGCTTATAGCTATCTACAGGTAGAGGTGGTGGTGGAGGGGCATCTGGGTGGCGTACTACAACCCGGCCCACTGGTAATGGATGTTGGCAGGATATGGGACCTATAAGTCCTTCCTTGACTTACCCAAAAGCGGAGTCAACCAGTGGAACGTTTATTAAGTATTAATAATTACACTATTAAGTACCGGTACACAAAATCATTTTCTAATTAATTTAAATTGTTGTTGATCCAACATACTAGATCAGCTCTTCACACATGAAAAACTACTATAGTAAAGTACTTGAATTAATTTGTTGTGGTAATATAACTATAGTAATATAAACAAATTACTTTACTCAATTCTGTACTAGGGTTTCTACAACTATAGGGTATATTATACTACAATACACTACCGTTTACAGTAGTAAAAACTAAAGTATAATACGTATTTATTAGTTTATTTATTCACTATAGTTAACACTACAGTATGCTTTAGCATTCAATAACAAAGCGTTGTAAAAACTATAATATATACAGTATAATGCAATTTACTATAGTAAATACCATAGTATTTTATCATGTGGTTGTGAACACATAATTACCATGGTTTTTGGCTTGTGCAAGCGCTGCTCTGTTTCAGTGCAGCTAAGGACAAGGGGTACAGCAGCCAGGTTCAGTGTGGAGTAGTGTGCGGTCTGGAACAGCAGTGCAACATTGTGGTTTGCAGAGTGCTGTTCCAGCTACACAGGAACACTCTGCCACTGAAACATTTAGGACACTACTTCAAAACACAAAATGAAAAAGCTGAGAGCAGGCTGATCAGGTAATTAGTAGGTATGGGAATAGGCTCAATCTTGTCAGGTTATCAATGGCATAATACACAACGCTGTAATCTAAGGACATCCAAATAGATAAGCCTTTATCACCAGTCTCAATTTACTTCATATAGTGTTAGTAAAACAGTGAACATTGAAAATACAGTAAAGAACCGCAGCTGTCAAAACCAGTTTCTGGGGTTTCCATAAAAAGTTAGGTGTAGGTTTAGGCCATTAATTTGTCATTTTCAACACAGGGTTGCAAAACGAAAAAGAAATATATAGCTTAGCCCTTTCACATCAGCTAGCTAGGCTCATTTGAATCCTAGAACACAGGTTACCTCCACTAGCCACATCAAAACCACAGAACATTAACCTGATTGAGGCTTTGAAATGATGAACACTTCTTTTTGCTACTCCCTACTCTGAGGTCGTGAGGCTTCTCGGTCTTTCTCATCGACCTGTAACAGGCAGCCCTGACGCTCACTCTCCCTGATGAATCTTTTTTTGAAACTGTGGGGAATTGAACATCATTCATGTTCTGCATACACTTAATCCTACATTATAAAAATCCTACACTGGTTCAAATAGCCTGTCAAGTTGTCAAAGTTAGACAGTAACGTTGACTAGGGCTAACGTTAGCTAGCTTGCCAGTCAGCTAGCTGTTGTATAACTTACCTTCATAGTTGTCGATGTACGAGATATATACATCTTGAACCCTTTTTCCCATTTGCTCCTCGGGGCTGAGCTTGCCGCTTCTACTAGCCGTTGTACATCACTAATCGTAATCTTCGGTTGGTCTTGAAGGCATCTTGAGTAAAACAGCGCCACCCTTTGTATCGTCTCTTGTATCTCGGGACCGGAAGTGTACAAGCGTACACGCAATAAAGCGGAAATAGAAATACATCAACCCGTGCAACTGGTCTATTAGCCAAGCAACTATAAAACTTAGAATTTACACTAATAGATTGAATTACCTGTCGAGAAGAAAGCTGACAACTTTGGCGTCCCTTTTCAAATCCTTGCTCCTCATGAGCTCTTTTCGGCTTGTTGATTTGCCTGTCGCATTGTTGTTAAAATTCTCTCTTTCGCTTCCTTGGCGACTCTGTTACATGTCCTCGAGAATAGGCGTGATCCTCCATCTTCAACAGGCTTTCAAATCTGCCGGCAGTCACAAGTATTCTCCCCCTCGCATTCGTCACAGTGCCACTGACTGCAAAAGTGCGAAAGGCGAAGCTTGAATTGCCAGATCCCTCTTTGGCTAATGTATTTTCAAGATGGAGGCGCAACATGGCTGCCGCCATTCGAGCGACTCATTTATTCTGAATGGCAGATTCTACGCTTTCGAGAATACTTGATTAGTTGGTGGAAGTAATTACACATGAATGAGCACATATAATTTTGAAAGAACAATGTGTTTTTTTTTTTGGCTGAGAATCAACTTAAACACTCAACTCAGCTCAAAAAACAGTGTAGCTTTAAACAAATTGTTTACCCACAAATGAAAATTTCCTGATTATTAACTCAACCAAAAGGACATCAAAGATGTATATGACTTTTTTTCCTCAGCCAAAGAGAAAGCAAGGTTTTGGAGGAAAAACATTTCAGTACTTTTCTCCATATAATGCCTGCTTCAAAGGCAATTCTTATAAATTGAATTACAAATCACACTGTACGACATGGATATAGACTGTACGATGATGACACCTATTGAATCATAGGCTAGGACACGAGTTAGAATAGAAAAATACAACCTCAATACAATCATCAGCATGCACTTGTGGTTAACAAATAGAGGAAGATGAATCACACTTTGGCAACTGTGGTTATTATGTGTGCTGAAAAAAAGAGGAGGAAGCGAAAGAGGAGTGAAGGGTTGGATTCTGAAATCCACTGCTGCTTCAATGTGTATCTAATGAGTGATTATAATCAAGGTTTTATTCAATATTTTTCCATCTAAATATCACATGAGTTGAATGACTTCTCTAGGCTAATGAGATTTTACTTTGTTATAGAAGTTACCAGTGTGGTTATTGAAAATGTTCTCCAAAAAAGTAAAAAAAAAAAAAAAATCTAAAAAAAATCTACGAAACTGCCGCGGCGCACAGACAAGAGTACAGGCAAAGATTCTAGAGTGGAGCAGGTCGTCTCCATGGTGACAAACACTCATTCTCACTGATTCGAGGTTCTCACGCTACCTATGACACATACATCTAACATGGTGTTGTCCAAGCCAAACCGCAAAGTTGACAGAGTGAATGGACGGAGAAGTACTTATTTACTGTGCCAACTATGGCAAGCAAGCGAGGGACCGATATACCTGTGTGTTTACTGTGCAACGAATCAGTGGCTGTGGCCAAAGATTATAATGTGAAGAGACATTTCAGACATTTCTGCGCAATACCAAGAGGGCTCAGTGGAGAGACAACGTAGAACAGACAGATTGGTAACTTCTTTTGAACAAAGTCAGCGTGCAATTGGCGGGTTTTGTACCGAATAAGAGAGAGCTTTCATTGCCTCTCTATAAGTGGCGTGGATACTCACGAGAAAAAAGAGGCCCTTCACCAAGTCAGAAACTATTAAAGACTGCATGTTGGCGGTTGTTGACGAAATGATTGTTGACCAAAACATGAAAGACCACATGTTCTCATCTATTAAAAAAGTACCACTGTCAGACACCTCAGCTCTTCGTCGAGTGCATCTACTAGCAAAGGATGTATTTGATAAACTACTGGAAAACATCCAAAAAAACAGAGCTGATGTCCATTGCTATTGACGAATTGACAGATATAACTGATGTGGCCCAGATGTGCATTTATGTGAGATTTTACGATGGAGTTCGCTTTCGCGAGGAGCTTCTGGGACTCATGTTGTCGCGTTTTTCAGTGAGCATAAACTGGATTTACAAAAGGTTTGCTTGCTGGTAACGGATGGAGCAGCATCTATGCCCGGAAGAGTGCAAGGACTAGCAGCCAGACTGTCAGCTGCACCTCAAATACAGTTTTTACACTGCATTATTCACGAGTCTGTCTTGTGCGCGAAGCTCAGCGGTGAATTAAAAAAACACTATGGACAAGGTCACAGGCATTATTAACTTCATCCGCTCAACTTCAAGCCTTCAGCATCGTCTTTTCCGTCTGTTGCTTGATGAGACTTCTGCTGAGACTTACTGGCTCATTGCGATGTCAGGAGGCTCAGTAAAGGAGAAGTTTTGGATCGTTTTTGTGATCGCAGTGAGATTATTTCTTTCCTTCGCACATGTAAATACAAATGAGCAGCTCATTTCTTGGAGCACATGCCTGATGAACAGTTCATGAATCAAGTTAATTTCCTCTGTGACATTTTTGGACACTTAAACTCACTAAATTCAGAGTTACAGGGGCAAGAGAAATATATTGCGGATTTGGTTGAGAGATTGTGTGCTTTCAAAACAAAGCTGAATGTATTTGTGTCTGACCTAACCACAAACAAGTTGATGCACTTTACACACCTTCTAACATTTTTGAGCAGTACGCCAGGGGCACAAGTCATGCCAACTATGATTGAATTCATGACAAAGCTGACTGAAAACTTCAGTGACAAATTTCAGGGCTTTAGTCTCCCAATGGAGGTTATGCAGTTTACTCACGATCCATATTCAATAAACCATGACTCAAACTTCATTGCAAAAGTTAGAGAGCTCATGCCTTACATTGATGAGAGTGCTCTTCAGCTAGAAATGATTGATATCCAGTCTTCACTTGCTTTGAAACTGCACTTTCAGTCTGAAGGTCCAATAAACTTTTGGTGTAACCATATTAGCCAGGCTAAATACCCCAAAATTAAGAAAGTGTCTGTGCTGATACTGACAATGTTTGGATCCACCTACACATGCGAGTCTAGCTTTTCTCATATGAATGCAATCAAAACAAAGGCACGTTGAGAAGTTATCCCAGTGCCTGAGAACTGCACTGACCTCATATGAGCCAGATTATGTTAAAATGGCAAAAGTAAATCGTTGTCACTTCTCCCACTGAGTCACATACTCTCACTGATAAATAAGGTAAACTAAATGAGGAAAAAAATATTCTTGTTATTAGTTAGTTTTCATCAAGAGTATGCTTACAGCACATAGTTAGCAGATTTGTACTCTTGAAATGTTTTTTCTAGTTTTAAAATGTGTACTCACTGTCTGAAAGATATATTTCAGGGATTTTTGAATGTTGTTGTCCCCAAATAAGATTTGATACGTGAAACTGCAGTTTTGCACTTATGACAGCTTTATTTTGAATGTTTGATTTATATATATATATATATATATATATATATATATATATATATATGCTATTACTTATGTTTACTGTTTTAAGGGTAAAAGCTGTGTATATGTCTCAGTATTGTCTCAGTATTTGCAGTTTTGCACTTTGTTGTAGGCCTAATCAATACAAGTTGAATGTGTTGAAATAAAGGAAACCAAAAGAATAATGTACCTTATTTTATTTCATATAATATGTACCTTAGTAAAGTATATTTTAATTTCCTTTTTTTCAAAATTTTCCACAAATTTTGGAATTTCCTAGTTTGGCCCCCTGCAAATGTATTTGAATAGTCCTGCCTTAAGCCCGGAACACACCAAGGTCGGACAGTCGGCCATCGGCAGTTTTTGTGCGTGGGCCGACTAAGTCTCCTCAGTGTGGTCCGCACCGTCGGCTGAAGTTGGTCCTCATCCGCTTTGTAAAAGCCGATTCGACATGTTGAATCGGCGCCGGGTCTTGTCAGTCAGTCGGGCTATCTGATCATTCTGATTGGCTTTTCAGCCAGCGAACCAGTGCAAGAGAAGAAAAAAAAAACGGAGGTAGAACAGACGTGCTACTTGGCCGTCGGGTGTTGAGAACCGGCTTGGTGTGTCAGGGCAACTTTGGAACCAGACGCTGCCGACGTGAGCCGCTCCTGCAGTCTGCTTTCGTTGCCACTAGTTCGTCGGCGTCAGCTTGGTGTGTTCCGGGCTTTAGAGTGAGTAAATAATAAGAAAAAAAAAGAATTTCTTTGATTGAATGACTCTCCGGTATTTTCCGGTTTGCAGGATGTTTTGCGTTCTAATTTCTAAAGATAAAGGGAAATTGTATTATTGTGATATGATTCCTTTAATAAACTTTTTAGGCCTGGCTGTGTCAATCAAGCCTGAACGTGCACATTCTCACCAGCGGCAGAGCAACATGTGTGATACTACAAGACTAGCTGCATAAAACAGGCTTAACCTCAGAACCAGACCTCTAATCAGCCTAACATGCACATGGAGCAAAGACTGCAAGCGGAAGCTCGGAAACACTGGTCCGATTAGCAGACTTACATTTGGGAGAAAAGGAAAGAGGATGGTGATTTTTCTTAATCCGCTTAAAGGAAAAAGTAAAGCTCATTTTCCTTATCTCAGCTCAGAAAGGCAGGGAATCGATACTATGCATATTTTTTTTCTTTTTATCTACTCTATTTTTTCAACATTCATTCTAA
Source organism: Meda fulgida (assembly GCA_030578275.1). Taxonomy (NCBI): domain Eukaryota; kingdom Metazoa; phylum Chordata; class Actinopteri; order Cypriniformes; family Leuciscidae; genus Meda; species Meda fulgida. The sequence goes on from CM060633.1 coordinate 6,326,327, forward strand.
ATGTATTACATTTTGCACAAATTCAGTTCATCCTTTTCACTGATTCCTTATGCATTAGTGCACTATTTCAATATTGGGCCGTTCTCTGTTTCTCTATCCATATGCAGAAGAGCTTCCATTTAATTACACAGTTGGCTGGTAGTGGCGCGTGTCTTGGTGTCTTGATTCAGTATGATTCTATTTCCAGTGGATTCTGGATTCATTCACTCTGCGCTCAAAATGCACCATTGCTCCTGTTCTCCTGGTTAAAGAGACATAAAGGGAAGACCAGAAACATTGTCACATGGGCTATATATCAACAACTATAAGGCTTTGAACCAAATGTGTAATGTTTTGTATGATAATAATAAAAAAATAAAAAAAATAAAAATAGAAAAAAAAACTTTAGGAATCCAAACTAAAACCAATTGAGAACCACTAGCCTATACCATGATAGTAGGTTCTTGCCAAAGGGTGTATACTATTTAGTAAATACAGTATACGTATGTAATATTAGTAATTTTCAAACCACTTCACTGAACATTGTACTTAAAAGTTCCATTTGTGACAACTTGCCCCACATAGTTGATTAAATAAATGCATCCCTTTGGTGTAAATCTTTAAAACCTCTCTCCGTGTCTGTACAGACATTTATTTCCAACCCTTACTATAAAGAGTGACTTGAGCCGGTCTCCTCAATTCTTTGACTAAGACTAAATTCATCTGAGTGGAAGCAACTTATACGACTCACTGCATACAAGTATCTCAGGCCATCTGGGTTTATTAGGCAGATGTTAACATAATAAGAGATGGGTCTTTATATAAAGTCTAATTGATCCATTGAAAAAACAATTTACAGGGATTTCTGCACATGGGTTTGAAACTGTCAGTTTGTAAAGTAAGATGTGCAAGCAATCAAACACATATCAGAAATTTGTTAGATATAGGCTAGATTGACTGCATGCACCCAGCTCAAACCTCAACACTAATGTCTTTAAGCAACATCAACACACGTTTCACTGTGGTAGGGAAAAATAGCTTAAAGAGGAATTGTTTATGCTTTTTTATTGATCCAAAGTCAGGTACATGAAACTGCTGAGAGTGTGTACAATGAGCTGTAGATCATGTTCTGATCACACTATTAGTGCCAATTTTCTGTATTTATTACTGTGTTGCACCAGGGTAATAGCAGCTCTTTTTACACTATTTATGTCCAGCAATTTGTGATTGCAATTCAAATGACTATAAACAAGGTTTTAGGGGTTCAGTGTTTCTTATGGTACAGACATTGCTTTTTTTCAATCACATTATATTGACTTATGCAGAAATACAGAGGAGCCTTAAGAAGACCACACAAATGCAGTCTACAAGCCGTGCGCTAATGCAAAACCTCCACGCTGCTACGCTTCCAGGTTGCAATTTAAAGTTCTAAATGACAAAAGTCTGTTTTATGGCTTGTTCTCATTTGTCATTTGTATTTCAGGGTTGGAAAACATTATTTGCATGGATTTCAGAGGATGGATATGCAGTTGCTAGTTTATTAAGTGAGTTGTACAAGTAGCTAACAGCATTGCGTGTTATATGCACATGTATCATGCATACTCTGACCCAAACATTACCTTAAAGGTGTGTTCACAATGACAGTCATTTTCAGCAACAAAGCAACTGTAACATGGTGAGACATTCAGGCAGGTAAGGAGCAGGCTGGGAAGCAGATCCACATGAAGGTTTAGGTAATAGAACACAAGGTAACTGGCGTAAACAAATGAAACCACGGAACAGGAAGAAACGCGATAAACCAGAGAACGTGCATTCAATGACTGACAGAGAGCAAATGGAACACAAGGGCTATATATAAACAGGCAGACAAGCTTAACAAGATAACAGGGGGGCGTAGTTAATAAGAAACACCTGGGGAGACTAATCAACATGAACTTGAACATAAATCATGAGCATCGACATGAAAAACTACAAAGACCAACAAAACATGATGCAAGACAGGAAATGACATTCGAGTCCAGGAACACACAAGACAGGGGAAAACAGGTTGGGATCATAACATCAACAAAGCCTATGCAATAAGAATTTGAGGTGACATGAGAAAGATCATGTTGAAAATGTGACAAAGTTGACTAGAGTTCCACTTTATGCAAATAAGCAGAGGTGCAATGTGGCAACAACCAATGGGAACACAGAGAGACATCTGCCTGCCACAGTAACTGAATAAAGATTATAGGGGCACAACGGGATCGTAGTTGATCCGTGATCCGTACTAAGCCCCACGGTGCGGCACGCATGTGATCCGTGGAATAATTTTTAAACCATTCAAGTGCAAGAAGAGGCAAAACAGACTGCACATTGTTTTCTGTATGCAAAGCCGCACAAAGTGTGCATTCAAAGAGACGCGTTGCAGGTGATTCGGGTTAACAACAAATTGATTATTCTTTTGCGTCTCCTTGCACTTGAACAGATAATTAAGTCTTAAGTAAATGTAAAAAGTTAAGAAGGAAATTGGATGTGCATCAATATATTGGATCCGTTCATTAGGTCTTAAAGGTACAGCAGCCTATAAATACCGTCTGCTGTCTGTGGCAATGTTAATCAAACAACAAAAGCTTTAACAAAGATTCATAATTAATTTAGACAGTGAACACTATATTGTTATTTTTTACTTTACATATCTGTACCAGAATACTACTGTTAGATATTACTTTATTTGTAATTGTTATATTGTATTTATCTATGCTTGTAATTAGTGTATTTGTTCTTATTTTATTACTTACTGTTCACTTGTCTTTAATAATGTTTGAAGTTTATTAGCTAGGCAAGTTTAGCTGTGGTTACGAAGGACTCAACGTGTGTTTTAAGTAATAAATGGAAAGCAAAGTTACACTTGCTGATCCGAAAAATGATCCGATCCGTTACTCAAAATAAAAAACGTAATATGATTCGAACCGTGAGTTTTGTTTGTTTGTTTGTTTAACTGTTTGTTTGTTTATTTATCTATCAAACTTGTTGGTGAAATATTTTGCCTGAATTTGTGCTATACTGTATTACCTAAAAATAAATGCCAATCACTTTATGATGAGATTTTCTTCATACATTGTAAGCCTGAGTCCAAATACTTCTTAGGCCACTATATTTGATGAATTTGTTGCCTGTTGAACAATCTGTGTTTGACAGGGAGATGATTAATATGCCAGTGGATTAATTTAAAAGAACCATCAAATGTCTTTGGATATTCGGAGTCACAATGTTGTGGATAATAATAACTTTTTTTCCCGAAGGCAACTCAACCATTCTGTTGAGCATCATTGAGGCAATGACAATAATATGGATAGGAGATGAGCATTTATTTTATGTGAAGCCATTTTGTGAAAAGCACAGGCTTCATTAAAATTAGAAAATAGTGCTTTTAGTGAGACTTTCATTAAATTCTCAGTTCTCTGTTCTGTTTCTGACGTCATAAACAATTGCATTGTTTTTTGAAAGCCATAATGGCTTTACTTGAGTTGTGCCAGTGTGTGACTGTCTAATATTCCCCTTTATAACATCATAAGAGAATAATTATGGATGGTGCAAAACAGAATATTTAATTAAAGAGCTGACAGACATTCAAATAGTGTTGTGTTCCTTTTAACCTCACTGGCTGGAAACATTTTGAAATCACAGCTATTATTTTTCATCCCACTCATTGTGACACATTAATAGTCAAGGACAGCTGTGGTCTCAGTGAGTCAAGCATTACCCATTAAACCAAATTGCAAAGTTAAAGGCCAGAATGACTTGAACCGGCTGATGTTTAATTGGTTTAGTGTTGTTGATTTGGCCATTATATTGTTGTTGTGGTCAAGTTATCACTGGCTGTGTCATATTTAAATTCACTTTACCACAGTGACATGTTTCATGTAACCAAATGTAGGTTAATAGATTGTGATATCATTAATATATATTTGTTATACTACCTAAACACAATACTAGTACATAGTACTATAAATGCTATATGGGATGAAGTAAAACTAAATATTATATTATTAGAAAATAATATATTTTAAAATAATTGCATTTAATGATGCAATACAAATTCTAAGATTGGCTTAAAACGTTACTTTGCCATTAAACCAATTAAGTAAGTAAGTACATTTTATTTATATAGCACATTTACACATAGCAGGGCTATCTAAACTGCTGAACAGAGTAAAAAAACAAACAAATCGAAAACAGAAAAACAAACAAACAGAACAGACAGAAATAGCATCAGGAGAAAATTAAAATTCCAGGGAATAAAAATACGTTTTCAATTTAGATTTAAAAATAGCAATTGAAGGTGCAAGGCAGATGTCCAGAGGCAATTGGTTCCATAGAGGCGGGGTGGCAACAGCAAAGTCTTTATCTCCCTTAGATTTTAGACGGGAGCGAGGGATAAATAAAAGAGCCCTGTCTGACGATCTTAAAGGGTCATGAAACACAAAAACTAAATTTCTGAGATTTTAACAGAGGTATGTATGTGTGTTGGGACAATGCTAAAATGCTAAAAGACAATGTTAGGATCTGTTAGATTTAATAGTAGAGCGCAAAATGGTTACATTTTAGTTTTTTTCTGCTTTTCCCGTCTTCCGGGTTTAAAATCTTCATCGTGTCCACGTCACAGGTCGTGACGTGGCAGTGCACTGTGAGTGCGTTGATGACTCATAGATGTCTCATAATTATTAATGAGACTGAGTTTTCATATCCTATGAGAAGACACAGTATCTTAATTATTCATGACACCACATGGATCTTTCCAATGACAGATATGTCAAACTGTGATATCGCGTAGTAGATGAGAGAGACAATCATGGGGTCATGGTTGCAATCTGCCATAAAACGGAAAGAAGAAGAAGACAATCATGGGACACAAGTGTTTGTTTTCGTGGTGCAAAAGTCCAAGTGGGTTGACTTTGTTTTCCCCGCGATGCTGCCAGGGCTAGATAGCTCTGGGCGGTTGGTTTAACCACGGACACATCAACCACGGACACATCTAAACTACGTGTGCCGCAAACATTTTTCTCGAGAGAGCTTCGAGAATTGGAGAATGGTGGACTTCGGCCTTGTTGACGACCAATGTAGTTTGCGTCTTGCGAGTGATGCGATACCAAGTCCCGAGGACATTTCTATCCCCTCAGAGGTATGTGTGTATATGTGTTTTTTTTTAAGCGGAAAATTAATTATTTTCAAATATACGCATTCATAGTGTGTATTTAAACAACTATATATTTTATAATTACATTATAATTATACATGTACGATTACTGTAGGCTAATATATGTAGCAGGGCATTCAGTTACTTTTGAAAGGACAATAATAAAGTGTCAGTGTATTTCATTAGACTTTAACTTTGCCAGCTATAAAAAAAAAAGAATCTAGCATTTCCTCATGTTTTACCACTGATTTTTAGTGACAGTTGATATGCACGGGCCACTGCCGATGACAGTGATTGCCATACCACATCCACTCCCTCCCTTCTTCTCACAGCCATCCACGCCCATTTAAGTTGCATTTTTCAAAAAGATTGTGAGCTAGACTTGAGCTGAAAGAGGGGGGTTTCATGACCCTTTAAAGATCTAGTGGATGACAGAGGAGTAAGAAGATCTCTAATATATAATGGAGCTTGTTCATTAAGACCTTTAAAAACAAACAACAGAATTTTAAACAGAATTCTAAAATGGATCGGGAGCCAATGAAGCGAGGCTAAAATGGGGGTGACATGATCGTATTTCTTTGTTCCGGTCAGCAGCCTTGCAGCGGCATTTTGCACCATCTGGAGTCGAGCAAGCGATGACTGAGGAAGACCCAAATACAATGCAGTTAGTTACAGTAGTCCAAGCGTGAGGTAATAAAAGCATGAATAACCTTCTCCAAATCGTGGAATGACAAAAATGATTTGAGTTTGGAAATTAACCGCAGTTGATAAAAAACTATTCTTTACAACAGAATTAATTTGTTTGGATAAAAATATAATTCAGAGTCAAGAATGACACCAAGGTTCCTGACCTGAGAGGAAACTGAGGGGAAATGGTGACCCAGTTCCTTAATAAGACTATTTCTCAGTTTTGGTGGGCCAAAGACAATAATTTCCGATTTGTCCTCATTAAGTTGGAGAAAGTTAATCGATAACCATTCCTTAATGTCCCGTATGCAATCTATCAAGGTCTGAATGGACTCGCCAGCTTTCTATTGCAGATACAGCTGTGTATCATCGGCATAAAAATGGATTAAAACATTGTGCTTCCTAATAATATCCCCCAGCGGACGCATATATAAGTTAAAAAGAAGCGGACCCAGGATGGAGCCCTGAGGTACTCCACTAAAAATAGGAGCAGAAGATGAAGAGAAATTGCCTATCTCCACAGAAAAATACCTATTTAAAAATATGTATTAAACTAATATAATAGTTAACTGTATAATTAAATATTCCAAAAGTTACAAAATAAGTGCAAGCATAATAAACAAATACGTTTTTATATTTTCTCAAAGATAAAAAAAAAATGTCTTTTGAAAAATGTAATCTTATATTGACTGCTGCATGTTTTGTGGAATTACATAGTATTTAGCAAGGAACCGGAAAAAATAATCATAAATAATCTACCCCTGTAATCATAATCATAATATGCGTGAAAATGAATTAAAGTTGTTGGTGTTTTACTGCCTCTAGTGTTAATTTCAGACAGAAACTGCAGTTTTGAGCTTTGCAAAATGGAGGCCTATTTTTCCAATGCGCCTGTAAAGCTAAACAGACACATTCATGCAAACACGCATTAATAAATAATCAGCATGCCGGACATTTTATCTGCTCATGTCTACTCGTTCGTTTAATTGACGAGTTCCACTTACTGTCTGTCAAATGATTTCTTACCTGACAAGCAGATGTTTTGCTAAATGAGTTTTTTTCCAGCACTGTTTGAGTCATCTATACACCTCATTTACTGAAGGACAAGAGTGGATGCACAATTGATAGGCCATCAACTGACAGAGCACCTCTGGGAATTAGACAGCGATTTCTCAAATTCCCTCACACCTTGCCATTCATAGCGTCTGAGATGGAGAGCTAATTGATTCCTGACAGGCTTTCCTAACAACAGGTTTCTCTCTCTATTCAAATCCTTAAGTTTCCTCTTCAGCATATACCTTGATACACACTATCTGCTAAGAATTATCTGGAAATTTACAGCCACTTATAGCTGTGGATTGCTAACGTGTTTAGATGTGTTAGCACTTATATTGGATTAGTGCCATACCTGGAACTCTAGTATACATGAGTGTTGTTATTGTTATGATGCATGATTTGTTAAAGCACCATTAACTGCTTGCCAGCTACCATAATTATATAGACACATTGAACATCCATGACCCATAAAATGCATTTGAAATGCTTGACTGATGCACATGAATGCTAAAACAACACAATAGTTTAAAACAGAACTACCTTGGCAGAGGTGCTTGCTGCTTGGTCTATCAGATAATGGATCCCTTTGCATAACCCAAACAGCCACAACTCCAGTTTAGTTAAAAATAATTGGTGTTTCAAACTTGACACTTTTCTTTGTTTATTCAATATTTGTAATTAATGTTTCATAAGATGGTGAGATGTGGTTGTAGAAAACCAGGGACTGAATGTATTATATATTGACAGTTAAATCATTCATCAAAGTTTTTGATTGTCACCAATGGATTTTCCACTCTGGACAACTTTCCATTTCAGACTCGGTCAATATGGTGACATGAGGCTTTGTATTGAAGAAAGATCAGAGAAGATTTCACACAAATGGACTATGCAATGACAGTCACATTCTACAGGTCATTAAGACTTTAACAACTGTCCGCTCTTGTAACACAATGACATGTGATGATAAGCCCAAGTGCAATTTAATATGAACAATGACAAAATAAAAGTCCATATTCCAAAAACAATGGCGTGACTCACAAATGCAAAGACAAAACACTACATAACATGACTTGAGTCAGTCTCAGCCTCAGGCATTCCCACAGTCTGCCCGCAGTCAGGTGTTACGCTTGGTTGCTTATTTGCCCAAGACAAAGTCTCTGTGATATACTGGTCCCTATATATGCCTCAAGTCCAATCTTGTAAATCTATAAGATTGGTTTTGTCCTATTATCACATTTGTCCTGAAAGTTTTAGTATTTTTTTTTAGTATTTTTTTTAATCATTATCGATTTATCCCCCACCCTATTCTTGTCACGTATCCAGTCACCACACCAGCTCTGTCACCTCAACCGCACTACACTTCCCAGCATCCATCATGTTTCCTCATGAAATCCGTGCTTGCAAAGTCTGTCCATGAAATCCGTTCTGCACAATGTTAATGAACAAGAGCAGTCTTGTTCATTAACATTGTCAGGGTCTGAATCGGGCTCAAATTGATTTAAAATTGACACCATCCTTATTCATATCTACTCTAGAGACGAACTCGCAGTTATGGAGGTGCAGCACATTTCCCCGGACACATGCCAAGCACTGCCAATCACAACACACTGGGCCAGCTAACCAATCACAGCACATTTTGTATTTCGGAAGGAATGGCTTCACCGAAATCAGCGCGTTCTAGCCAGACTGGGGAGAGAGGTGCTGTAATACTGTAAACTATGAGAAAAATAATAATTATTTTTTTAACAAGCAAGCATGAAAGCACATTCTAGTAAACCCCCAAAACAAAATCAAGACTTCATGAAAGGGCATATTAGGACCCCCAAAAAATGCATAAATTCAAACAAATTCTGGTTAGTTGGTCGTTAAAGGATAATTCCGGTATTTAGCACTTTGAGTCTATTTTCTAATTTATTTTCAATGAACTAGAGTGATGGACACATAAATTTTGACGATGGGTCCTGTCTCGACTTTTTGACTCTTTTAGAATCGGCTTTGACTGCTTCAGAGTGGCTGTCTATGGGCATGCACAAACATGTCTTAAAACAACCCTTAACTTTCGATTTCAAAAATGTGCAACTCACCGAGTGGTTGGTGGTGTGCCCGCTGGATGTTGTATTTGAACTTATCCTGATCTTATTCATGTGTCTGTGTACAACCTTCACTGACAGATATATTACCGCTAATATTTTTGACATTTATATAGACTAGTGTTCAAAAGTTTCAGTAATTTATTATCATTATTTAGTTTCAAACTAATTATGTTCTTTTGAACTTTCTTTTTATCAAAAAGTCATGCATACCAAATATATTATGATTTCCAGAAAAAAAAATATTAAGCAGCACAACTTATTTTTATTTTATTGTATTTTGTTGTATTGTTTTGAGCACCAAAACAGCATATTTGAATGATTTATCTGGATCATGTGACACTGAAGACTGGAATATTGATGCTGAAAAGTTAGCTTTGCCATCACACAAATAAATGACATTTTTAAAATATATTAATTAAAATAGAAAAGTGATCTTATATTTTCATAATATTTCTGAATATTACTGTTTTACTGTACTTTTTATCAAATCAATGCATCCTTGGTGAGCCTTTCAGACTTTTTATTTAAAAACATAAAAAAACACCAAACTTTGGAATAGCAGAAATGCAAAGAAAATTGTGATTTATATGATACTTTTCAAATTATTCATGTTATTATAACATTATAATGCAATCTTATGAGAAAACATAATTATTTTATGAAGTGGCGATTGCATGTTAATTTGTACAAATTGATTTGTATGAAAACATACAGTAAGAATGTACACCTCTAAACCAAACCATCAGTGAGAAGTAAGAAGATTGCACAAACATATTTTAAATAGATTGTAAAAATTCATACGGATTAGACACCAATTTGCCAAAACATAAAATAGATTTGAATTTAATTGAATTAGAATGTGTGGATTTAGAAGCATCAAATTAAGCAAAATGTTTCCATATTAAAGTATACTGTATTGTATGTTTTCTTTGGAGGCCTCTTAAAAGTGTTTAATGGATTTATATAGTCCCCATGGCCATGAGCAAAACTGTCAGTATTCTTTCTTGGGCTTAAGTGCCAGTTAAACATCTGCAATTGAGAATGATGGGGATTCTAACAATCAAGGCATTATTATGGAAGCTTGTTTACGCCAAATAATAAAACATTTTAAAAGATAATTGCGACTTTTTATCTCACAACTACTAGTTTACATCTTGCAATTCTGACTTTATTTCACAGAATTGCGAGATATAAAGTCAGAATTGTCGGATATAAGTCGCAATTGCATGTTATAAAGTAAGAATTGTGAGATATAAAGTCACAATTGCGTGTTATAAACTCACAATTGCGAGATATAAACTCACAATTGCGAGATATAAACTCACAATTGCAAGATATAAACTCACAACTGCAAGAAACAAACTAGCGATTCTGACTTTATATCTCCCAATTGCGTGTTATAAAATCAGAATTGCTATATAAACATGCATTTCTAAGAAAAAAAAGTCAGAATTGCGAGTTTATTTCTTGCAATTGCGAGTTTATATCTCACGATTCTGACACACAATTGAGACTTTATATCACGCAATTCTGACTCGTAAACTGTGAGAAAAAAAGTCAGAATTGTGAGATAAAAAGACGCAATTACCTTATATTTTTTATTCTATCGCGGAAACAAACTTCAATTCAGTACATAATATTTTGGTTTCACTTTATTTGGATGGTCCCTTTAACACATTCACTTGACTATAAGGAACGTTGCACCTACATCTCTACTAACTCTCACTAGAGTGTTAGTAGAGTATTAGTAGACTGGTAGGGTTAGGGTTAGAATAAGTTGACATGTAGTTGCATAGTTACTTATAGTCAGTAGACTGTCTGTTGGAGGACCATCACAATAAAGAGTTATCAGATATTAAGCAGACAGTACACTAATACTCTAATGAGAGTTAGTTGACTAGTTGCAAAGTTACTTATAGTCAACAGGATGTTCAAAAGGGACCATCAAATTAAAGTGTTACCAATATTTCTTCTTGGCCAGTATAAAATAGATTGTAAACCAGACTTGGACTGACTTGGATTGGACAGGACAAAAACACCAAGGTGATCAGGGCAAAATTACACAAAACTGAGAATCCTCAATTTTATTTATTCGTTTTTGCTTTGAAAACGATGAAGGAAGTGCCATTCTTTGCTCTTAATTCGATGCATATCATATAGACCACACAGTGTTTCCTTCGTGACTCAAAGAGGAGGATCATGGGAGGACACTCAGCCCACTGCTGACATCACAAATTGCTAGTTGTCGGCAATGCTGTTGTTTCTAATAGACCACAGCCATTTCTTTCTAACAACTGCCTTCAACAGATGACAGTAAGGGTGCCCTACAAAGCCATCCATGCATAGACATGAATGTGATCTCAACCTTTCGCTTTGTAGTTCAAACAACCTTTTATCAAGGAGCTTGCAGAGCACGAGAGCACGCAGAGACAGAGGCAGGTCTGACCCGTCAACTGCACGGAAGATTAGAGACCAAGAGCAGGCGGGGGACGACACATGAGGAGTTACAACATAAAGTTCAACGCAAAATGTCACACTGGTAAATGAACAATGGGTGGTTTTATGTATTTAAATTTCACTCCATCTGTGATGTGTTATTGATATTTATTGTGTTGTTTGCCCCTTTAAGGGAATTCCTAAAAATAATTTAAATGTTATTTCAATAACTAAAAAAGCAGGAATGTGTAAATAGGATTCATGTTTAGTCGCCAGTATCTCTTGTGCGTCAGTATCTCTTTAGGGTTACTTATCCAGTGCTCCTGTTGGTCTACTGGAAGTTAGCATGGCAAATCTGCTATCTTTCTTTCCACACAGGAACAACTGCATGGATGCAGCATTGATTACTCCCAAAGCCACGGTCCTGTGAGTACAAATGCAAAACTGTTTAAAAAAATACTCCATTTTATCAACATCAATCTTCCTGTGACACACAGACTTTTCTGGGTCTAGTTGTCATTACTCTGTGTCGTGGTCCGTGTCTCGACTGCAGTCTATTTCCAGTATACGGAAGGTAATAATTACTTCAATTACTAGTTAGCAAGTAATCTCTAACATTACTGTGAATTTGCAAGAATTGCATGGCTCAGAATGCCTACTCTGCCATTGTTACAAGTAGCTTAATGTTTGAAATCCGAGTGGATTTCATAGCTCAGGAGACTTAATAGAGTTCTCAGTTGTTTCACTGAAGTATAACGTCATCACAGATGTCTCTCCTGAAATACCTGAGGAGAAACACAATAAAAAACAGACAAATTACACAATTGTTGACCAAAAGTAAGACTACATATCTATACAATTAATGTAGATGGCAACTCAGATTATTGGATCTTGGTCTTGGATATATATTTATATATATATATATATATATATATATATATATATATATATATATATATATATATATATATATATATATATATATATATATATACATATATTAAGATTTACTGTTCAGTTGTGGCCAAAAGTTTTGGCAATGAAATGCATTTCGTATATTCGATTTCGATTTTTTTTTCCACATGTTTCTATGGTATATTGGAAAACAATGATAAGCCTTTTTAAAAGCTTTTATTGGCAAAAACATTCAATATGCAAAGAGTCTACAGTGTTGACCCTTCTTCATAACCTCTGCAATCCACTCTGCCATGCTAAATATCAGCTTCTGAGCCAAATCCTGACTGGTGGCGACCCATTCTTGACTTATTAGTGCTTGGAGTTGATCACAAATTGTGGCTTGTGCTTGTCCACTCGCATTTTGAGGATTGACTACATGTTCTTTATGGGATTAAACTTGCCTGGCCATGGATCCAACATTTTAATTGAATGATCTCTGAGCCACTTCATTATCACTCTTGCTATGTGACATGGTGTTCCATCATGCTCGAAAATGCACAGATCATCACCAAATTGCTCCTTGGTCATTGAGAAGTTGCTCTTGCAGGACGTTTCGATACCATTCTTTATTCATGAGCAGCTCTGCAGTGGTACTGGCACATTTCTGTAGCTGACTCTTCAAGAGGAGACGGTCATGGTTCTCTCATTCTTTACAACAATTTCTTTGCATGTGAGGCTATTTTGATGCAAAAAACAATGATGGCTGCACATCCTTCTTTGGAATTAACCATTGCTAACTCTAAACACAATGATGGGAAGCACTTCTTCCCTAATTTTATAGCAATCAGTCTGATCTTAAAATAGGGGCAATGATTATTTAAAATGCGAAACACAAAATGTATGTCACTGCCAATACTTCTTTTTGGCCATGACTGTATGGCTTGTGATTTCAGACTTTGGTAAATCTGAGTAGAGATTTACTGTTGATTTATTGAGGAGAGTCTTTTTCTCAGGAGATATATATGTGAGAGACTCAAGGAGTGGTGATTTTTCTGTCCAACAAAATGAATTATGTAAAACATTTTCATCATTTCAGGTCATTAAAATGGACAGCCCTGTTTTTGGTAATTCTCCTTGATTTTTTTATGATTATTATTATTATTATTTTAATGACAGTGTATTTCATAACTCACATGATCAAAGGATTCACACACAATTATATTTAAGTGAGTTTTTTTTATTTTATTTTTTTTAGATATAATGGCAAACTCATAGACATGCTGTTGTCTTCCTGTGACTAAAGAGTCAAAATTTGCCTCTGGCTCTGTTGTGCTGCAATTCTCTGTGTTCTACACTACCAAGGAGCAAACTCCATACACCAAACAGTCTGGGGAATCACTTTGAAACTGCTGGCTTTGAGCAGTGATCACACTTTGCTACAGCTTCAGACTGAGCATATGACGTCCAGTCTTATAGGAGCAGAACTTTCTGACTTTCCAGTTCAGTTTGAATTTTCGGAGTTAACATAGGAGTTGGTAAAACTTTAGAATAATATTCCTTCATTAATGAATAACTACACATGAACAATTGACTAACACACTATTAATATTCTAGTAACTACTATTAACTAACAAGAAACTCTGATTAACAAATTATAAAGTAATAGCGCTCAGTTTAATGTGGTAGTCCACTATTAGCTAATCAGTAACTACTATTTTTTTACTCGTTTATGAGTGTTGTCAAAGACCCGGTACTTCGGTACCAAGTCGGTACCATTTTTTTTTTCCCAAGCGCCCTATGTTGATTGTTGCATACCAACGACAGGACAGACGCCACGGGAGAGTAAGGACTCGTGGAAAAGAGAAAGCGGTGCGAACTGCGCTCTCCATGATGACGAGGAAGTATCAGCAAAGAATTAATTTATTTCTAGCCCTTGCATTAGCTTTACTACTAGATATATTTATGGAGATGAGAAATAAAAAGCCAGTTGAAATGCATCACTGTCGGCATCGGTGAACAGATAAGGGGCCAGATCCGAGTCTATTTTTGCTGCTCTGCTCATGCTTAATTAAAAGTGAATGCACACTTTTGATGGACAAAAATAGATATGATTTCACTCAAAAAGTGCCCAAAATGCACAGATTTTGCATGTCTAGTGTGTTTTAACAAGAACTGCAGTAGGCTATGTCAGAAAAGAAAATGAAAACATTTATAGAAAATGTACCCATTTAAGCATGTTTTTGTTATTCAGTTTGGGTAAAAGTATATGGTGTTTTATAAAAAAAGGAAGAGCAAGGGAAAAGGAGAGATCTGGGCGTGGGGGGTCCCATCTAAGATTATCTTGTCCCGGGCCCAGGCAAGACTGTCAGCTGGCCTGGTCCAGGCAAATTCATTCTCTCATTGGTGGCATTCCTCATACAGAGCAACTGAAGACACAACAATAAGAGCTTATTTTCATTCAATACTGGATGATCCTCTGGACACACCTGCAGTTGTTTTGCTCCTCTCTCTGTGTTGTCTTTTCCCCGCCCTCTCTCTTTCCTGTTCTCCCTCATCTTCTACTTGAATATAAGCACTGAATTTTCTTGGGAACAGATGGGTCCCTGCCTCAGTCAGTACATCATGTCCAAATCATAGCAATCTGCCAAGGCAAACACGTGGAATAGATATGAAGTCATCCAAGAGCCTGAGGCGTTTCAAAGCAGTTTGCAAGAACGAGAACGTTTCCGAGGATTCACTTACCCTCGTACTTTTGGAAAAAGCACAAATCCTTTGAATAGCACTGGTTCTTTGAGTACATTCGCAAAGTGTTTACCAACCAAGAAATTATTCTAGATTCATCTGTTAAAGGTTTAAGAGTGGCATTTTTTCACCACTATTTGGAATGGCAAAAATAAAGATTGTTATCTGAAAATTCCCAGTGTGAATTCACCTACACTGCAAAAAGAAAAGGTGCCTGGAGGAACCTTTTGGGGTTCTTCACTTTGCCACACCGGCGGAACCGTCTGTAGATCCTCTAGGCACCCTTTCAAAAGGGGCGGTTCTCTGAGGAACCTTAAAGGCTTCTTGAGGAACCCTTTTATTAAGAATGATCAGGAACCACCTCTGGTGCTTCAAGGCACCATTTCCCAATTTGAATTCTATTTCTTGTCCCCACCCTCCCCCTCCCTTTCTTTTACTAATAAATAAAATTTATTTATTTATTTATTTACATGTATTATTATTTTATAAACACAATGAAAAACTAAAAACAAATACAAAACAAACATTGTTTATTGATAAACAACAACATCCATACAAATAAAAAGTTCAATAAATAATCACCTTATAGTCAATAAATAAATGTATCAACATCTAATTCATGGAAGCACATGTATAATGTTAATATTGTGATACATTAAGAGTTTAAATCTTGACAAAACTGTAAGATATAAATATGACTCAAATATCTTAAAACTTTCGAATATTCCCAGTAGCCTAAAATTCAAATTGACTACAATTCAATTTACAATGCAGTCAATGGTAACATTTTCACTCTGGGAATATTCACACAGGACATTTTAAGAAATTGATAAGCCTTAACACAACTGTAGGTAGCTTGATGCTCTCCTTCTGAATGCCCAACAGATACTGCAGAAAAGTCAGTGTACTTTTAGTTGGTTTCCTGTACTTAATGTTGAACAGAAAGTAGGCACTCATAGTAAGGCCTACACCCATTGTTATGTCATCAGGTTCATCAGCAAGCAGTTCTTCGCCATCAAGAAAAAACGCAATGCTGCTTTCACCAAATGGGTCTCCTGTAATCACCATTGTTGGTGTGAGGTTTTTTGGAGGCTGTTGGTTGAAAAAAAGGGATAAGATATATTTTTATTACAAAACATTTACATTAATTAATTTTCCACAAACATTTATTCAAAGTGTCTTACATTTTAGGAACATCAAATGCAACTGGTCACAGAGTTAAAAATATACATAATATCCAATGTCCTTTTATGGTTGTGGAGTAGTTAAATGCACAAAATCACTAGCAATAACTGACATACTGGCAAAACTTTAAGC
The DNA here is from genome assembly GCA_030578275.1 of Meda fulgida. Classification (NCBI taxonomy): domain Eukaryota; kingdom Metazoa; phylum Chordata; class Actinopteri; order Cypriniformes; family Leuciscidae; genus Meda; species Meda fulgida. Next base: position 6,342,716 of record CM060633.1, read on the forward strand.
TGATTATTTCAATTGTCAATGGCCCAAAACATTTGCATGTATAAATAAAAACTGACCTTGTTTATCATGTACAGTCCAGCAGGATTGTCATGCAACAGGTACGGCAAGAGAAGGATTCCTTCAATGACCATTAGTCCTACAAATATGGAGAACATAATGGTTTAATAAACTATAAAACATTTTGTTACACTTTATTTTAAGGTGTACAGTGTACAGTGTAATTATATATTTAAGTACTGATTAATATTAAGCATCTGTATGTACTTACCATAGGGTTAGGGTAGGACTAGGGTTTGGTTGGGGGTTAGTTACTTGTAATTATGTATAATTTACTGTTATTACTATGGTAAGTACATGTAACATATGTAACAAGGACACTGTAAAATAAAGTGTTACCAAACTTTTTTTTTTAAAGGTTACTGATGTTTCTCTGCCACGGTGATCCAAAAAAGAAATGTGATTTTTCCAATAACCTTTGGTTAGAATTATTACAATAAGTACAATATATATGATCAGTATGAGCACAATGTATTTTAACAATACATATACAAATATGTAAAATATAGTTATAGAATACACCCTTTATCATATATAGTAGTTGCTGTGAACAAAAAAAAATGTTACTAAAAAAATTACTGGTTGAACAGATGATTATGCTGAGTGTTCACAAACAAAAAAAAAAAACAAAAAAAAAACAAATAGGGTGAATTCACATTAATTAGGACACTTTTTTGCCACTACACTAACCATAGTTTTACCATGGTAACGTTAGGCCTATTTGTAGTACAACTGTGTTTAAACAAATACTAATCAATACGACAGAAAACAATGTTTACTACACTTTTACTATAATAAACCCTTGGCTAATTTTCGTAAGGTCATGGAATGTCCCCTTAAAACATGTAAACCCAATTTGTGTATATTTGTGTAGTTAAACAACGAATTAACACAAATGCCAATGACAACAAATAACGTTAGTTAAATAAAAAAAAGAGAGCGCTAACGTTACATTGTCTAAAAGTTAACAACAAAACTAAAATCATTGTTTATGATTTAACAGTGCTCATTTCGACCCACAAAGTAATTTCGTTTAGGCTACATTTCGTTAGCATCGCAGCTAAAACAGTTAGCTGCTAGTACTATTCTGCTAACGTTATAGGCCTAACTTACTGTCAATGTGTATAGTCAATATACGTTCTTTAAAGTGTAAAACATACATTTTTAAACAGCCATACAATTAAGCGTGTTAGTGTGTCAATGTGTGTACACATAGTATATATTTTGCATAATAATTTTGGCGACTTTACTCACCTTTAATGGGGAAGTCATATGAAGCCGTTTTTTTTTAAATCACCACTTCTTGCGTTGCGCGGGAGCAGAACGCACGAGAGCACTTCTTCTTCTTCTTCTTCTTCTTCTTCTTCTTCTTCTTCTTCTTTTTCTTCAGATTAATAATTATAATGATACTACACTTAAAAAAAAAACACTATATATATATATATATATATATATATATATATATATATATATATATATATATATATATATATATATAATGTAAAATGTCTATTGCTTTTTTTGTCTTTTTATGTTTAGGCATTTGAAGTGTAATGTTTTACATGAGTACAGTCAAACCTGAACACAAAGCATTACCCATAATCTGTTCAATAAAAATGTAACAAAAATGTACAAAAATGTGTGATCTGATCTCAACCTTGTCTTCTGGCTAACTGGTAAACAATCTCAAAATTTCTCTCTCTCTCTCTCTCTCTGTCTGTGTTCATTAATAATTATGAACAACAGTAATAATGATAACAACAATAGGCAAATAAACTGTACATCTTAATGTGGCCTCACAGAACTTTTGGGTTCCTCCAGATGCTGGCTTTTACAAAAGAGATCTTCCAGGAACCACGTATATGTTACAGGTCTTTCAAGAACCCTTTCATAGAATATGAGTACCTCTAGCTTCCCCCAAAGCACCTCGACGTCTCATGGTAATGAAAAGGAGCCTCCAGAACCTCAGAACTGAATACAAAGTGCTTAAAGGATCCCACAAGTTCCTGCAAGAACCACAAAGACAGTCAATGGTTCAACCAGTAACCCTGCTATAGGAGAAAGAGCTTTGAGGCACCTAAATTATATTTTAAAGTTCCTTGAGTATCCGACAGGATATTTGAGGCACCTTTAGTTTTTACAGTGTACTTCATTTTAAAAGGCTTCAGATAACTCAAACCTTTTAAGATACAGAGCGAGAGGGATGAATCAGTGTTCATCTAAGGGCAGCCCTTCGCCTGGCCATGCAACATTAGCAAACTACATGTATGCGATTCATTGCCTCTAAGGCACCTTGTCAAGTTTCGCATCATAGCACAAGGTCCGGGGCAGTGTGCCAAATATGGAGGGATGCATTCAGGTCCAGCAATGGATAACAGAAAAGGGAGGACTGTCAGAGTGATTTATTCAGATGCAAAAGAAAGAGAGAGAGAGAGGGAGCAAGAGAGAGAGAAACCTGCAGATTAAGGAGAGGAAAAAAAACTGTCAGCTACACCTCCGGGTCGCATCAAGTCAGTGAGGTAGAAAGCGGCGAGACAGTTGTTTACAAATGCATCCGTCTGTTTGCTCTTCACCACGAATGGAAATTAAAAGGCAAATTAGGGCCGATGCGGTGACAGTAAGTGTAAGGATGCAGATGGAAAAGGAAAGATGCTTTCTGCAGGATGAGATGTCATCAGGGAATCAACAACAACTATCAACCAACATCAATTTAGCTACATTTAAACATTTTTTGTCATGAATGTTGGAAATATAATGTAGAAAATAACCTGAAAAAGTTTATAAAGGCCAGTCAGAGGACAGCAGGACAGCATTGGAAAACAAAGAAGTAATTATAAAATGGATAGTTCAGACCCTGAATTCTGATTGAATGATACATGATCAAAGCCATTGTAACACACACACGCACACGCACACACACACAGAAATGCATCAGTTGATAAACAGCCTACAGCAGTCTAATAAATTATTGCCTGGCAGAAGAATTTGTTCTGATTAATAATAATATACGAATATTAAATGTTGCAAAATAGCTCTAAAGAAATATTAATAATCAATCAATAGAATGAACTTAATTTAGTCAAATGTATATTACAATCAATTAACCAGTTTGTCCCATGAACACTCAGTGTTAATTGTTTATTAATTCTAAGAAATGTACATTTCTGGGGTATGGGAAATGTCTTTCTTGCTGCACAGTACTACTAAGAGCAAGTAGTCAAAATCTGCATGATCAGGGACACTGAGCTTGAAACACAGACAACTTTACGTGTGACATGAAAAATATGATTAATTATACTAAACACTTAAACTACTCTAATATACACATACATACTTACCAAGGGAAAGAGAGCTGGAGCAGAATACAGGAAAGCAAGTAGTTATAGCATTTTTTTTAAATTCAGCAGATTAACATTCTTGAGCAAACCATCAGTTTAGTTCTAACATGCCCTTCTTTAAAAGGGGTAAGGATACTTAGTGTATCAAATAATGAGATTAAGTTTGATACTTGCATGTCTTTCCCATTTTAATTAAACTGTCCTGATGCAATTTTTTGAGGCTCCAGTTGATCTTTGGTGATGTGGTCTTAATGAGAGAGTACCAGTGTGAGTCAGAGGATCTTTGGTGAATGGACAGACAAGGCCACAGCCTGGCACAAGCTTGGAGGTCCTTAGAGAACTTCTAGTTCAGCATCATCTTCACATTAGGATTTCAGAAAGGGACGAAGAGACGTGATCTTGTGATCAGTAATTTTTTAAAGCCTGAAGATGTCACACCCTCTGGAGGGTTGTGAGCCAATAAGAAGTTGTTCCCATTGAAGGGAATTTCTTTACAATCTTTTGTTCAAGGATGCCTTTGAACATGACATTTGATTGGGTGTTTAACAAAATAATCTTCAAGATTCTTATAATACTGATGTGTCACAATGTTAGCAAAATGTAATGTAAATTAACAAATGGGGGATGAAGATTGGAGTTTATAAACGCGCTAGACATGATTTTGGTTAACCATAGTATGCAAGTCCGAAACATTAATCTAAAAGAGTTGAATGAATACATAGGCCAAACCACATCAAAGGAAAATCATAAGATGGGAAAATTAGATAGACCAACATGTTTATACATTTCTCAAGTGGTTATATATAGAATATATAGGATTAAAAGGGTTGATTTCTCCTCAGCTAGAATTAAGTGACAGTCACAACTCTCTGCAAATTCCTTTTGGGGTCGTAAAAAAGTCTCATCAGTCTTAATGTGTCCTGTAACAGGACACAGGGTTCTGCCAGTGTGTTAGTGATTTGTGATTTTAGTTTTGGGGGAAGTTCCATAGACATTTGTTGGGAGAGTGAGTTTGCTGGATTATTCATTAAATATAATGAATCATTTGTGTGTGTCTGATTTATCCAGATGCTACATATATTATTAATACAAACATACCATTTATTTAATGAATGGTGTTCAAATCCCACTTCAGTTTATTACATTTTTTGGTTTCACTTTATTTTAATGGTCCCTTTAACACAGTCTGTTGACTATGTAATGTTTAACCCACACGTCCTATTAGTAGTATTAGTAATAGTAATAGTAGGCAGGTAAGGTTAGGGTTAGAAAAAACTTGACATGTTGTTGCAAAGTTACTTATAGTCAGTAGAATGTCTTTTGGGGGATCATGACAGTAAAGATTTAGCAAATTTTAAAGGGGTGGTTGATTAGGATTTCACTTTTCTAACTTTAGTTAGCGTCAGGCATGACGTGAAGATCGGGCGGTGATGGTGGTTGACTAGAGATATCATCCTCAGCCTCACCCACAGTGAAGGCTAAGCCACTCATCCACAGCACATGATCCAGGTACTGAGCGAATATACCTGGGATCGCAGCTGCTGGAGTTGTGTGGTGCAGGGGATAGTCCAGTCCAAGCACTTTAATAAGGACGTCATCTGTCCAGTTGACCGAGTGTAAAAGCTCTAGAAAGTCTTGCACGTATCCCTCGATTGGACGGCCATCTTGGAAACAGGTGAAGAGAGAATGAGCTGGGTTCACCGGGGTGAAAAGGATACCCATCCTATGGTCTTTTTTTGTGGTCCGTTCTTCCGTCACGGTGTGGTGTAGGCTGAAGAAGACGAAGAGGCGAAAAGCTCCAATACAAGAATATACTATTAATAAACTCAAAAAGGTACAGACAGACAGGCAGGCAGAATGTACACACACACTTAATAAGACTATAAGACTAAGAACGGAAAAAGACTGACTGAACTGAACGAACTAAATACAAACACTGATGAACACAGATTAACAGAAACCAGGTGACACAGATGATGATTAACTAGACACAGGTGAAACTGATGATGAATTGATAGTAGCTGGCAGGTGCAGGTAATGGTGGAGTGAGTGCAGGTGTGAGCCGGGGAGGATGATGGGACATGTAGTGCAGACGGTGACTAACGGGTGACTGTGACAGTAATGTTGCTGTTTGAGCATAAACAACATTTGCAAAGTTACAACCACAGGGAGATATTTTCTTTTAAAGAAATTGCTTTTTAAGGACTACAACAAACGGCTGGTAGGAACTACACAACATTCCTCCCGGGTTAGTGACATCACAAACCCTAAAATTTACAAAAACCCCGCCCCCGGGAACGAGATTTATAGATTATCATGACAGAATATGCTAATCAATGACTAGAAGATAACTACACATAAGCTACATAAATTCATCAACTAACCATTCAGGAATGTCCTGTTGCTTCTACATGTTGTCATTTCTTCTCGAGTCTCTCCATCATTGTCTGACTCCGGTTTGAACATGAATGGCTAAAGGTTTTTGAAATTTTCAGTGCATGTCTGTGAGGTAATAGGACACAAGCTCTTGAAGCTCCGCCCTCTGTGCCAGAAGCGGCAGCTCATTTACATTTAAAGGGACAGACACAAAAATTTTGTGTTATTGCTCACCCTCAAAAAGTGACAATTTTAACATGCTATATAAAAATATCTGTGGGGTATTTTGAGCTAAAACTTCACATACACACTCTGGGGACATCAAAGACTTATTTTACATCTTATGAAAAGGGTCTACTCTGATACTCTGAGAGTTAGTTGACATGTAGTTACAAAGTTACTTATAGTCAGGTCACCTTCATTTATATATAGTGCTTTTAACAAAATAGATTGTGACCGTGAGAAAATAAGTCTTTATTAATCAGTAAACGTTCTCCTTAAATAATAGTTTTGTTATGTTCATTTCAGATAGAATACAACACTTCTACATTTGAATTTTAAATTTACTTTGCAACTGTTAGAAAAGTATGTTCTATATAGTATGAACATGGTAGTATGAATGAAATTCGGATGTACTATATCTGCCATGTTGTCATTGTCACGTGACCTACCGACGTCAGTTGCATTGCTTCAGTGCCTTTCACAGATCCGCTGTGGCCTAATGGGATAGTGAATGCGCACTTCAGAATCTCGCCGGAAGTAGTAGGTCTTCCGGGTACGTTTTGACTACTGCTTTCGAATATTATGTATTTGGACATACTAATCTGTTGGTATACTCTTTTTTGCATACTATATGGTAGGGCGGTATTAGATTTTAGAAGCAAATGTGACATAAAATACATTTGCTGAAGCAACAATGTCATTTTAGCTTAATTCGAAGAGTCTTTGAGCTCTTTTTTCATTACTCATATTTCACAGGACTCATGCACATTTCACACATTTCGCAAGTACAATGCTGCAAGTACACTTGGGCTACAGAGCAAGTTTAGTCAGAAAAAAAGCTAAACTTATGGAACTGGTTCTGTGATGCATTTTACAAATCCTGCACTATGGTAAATGTGTTTTAAGGTAATAACAGTATTGTGCATGGAACCGCTTGAAAATAAGTCTTTATTAATCAGTAATCTACCCCTGTAATAATAGTTTTGCAAAATTATATTGCAAAACATTTAGCAAAAATATCACAGGTAAGAATTTTTCCATTGACTCTGAATGTGTTTTCCAATGAGTCATTCAAACAATGGGTTATACTTGCTTTTGTCTTGTAACATTGTGCTACTTGCACCTTGTGTAGACAAGGTGTATTTATCTTTTTTTTAAAGAGGTTTAACCATTAACATTGCTGTCACAGATTTATGTTTCATATCATATATCCACATGGCCCTTACATAGAAAACTCTATGTAAACATACAACAAGAACGTCCTCGGGTTACGACTGTAACCCTTGTTCCCTGAGAAGGGAACGAGAACTGTGTCGAATGACACTTTGGGGGAACGCCCCTCAGCGTAGCGCCTCTGAAGCATGAATGAAACTAAGCCGATCTCCAATTGGTGCAACGTAATGACGTAATGTGTGACGACACATAGGCGGAACTATAAAGGGACGCCGCCACACACAAAAAGTCAGCCTCTGTGATGAAGCAAGCGCTCCCAGGCAGGGGAAGGCGTGGCCAAGGGACGCAGTTCTCGTTCCCTTCTCAGGGAGTAAGGGTTACAGTCGTAACCCGAGGACGTTCCCTTTCGAGGGAACTCCAACTGCGTCGAATGACACTTTGGGGGAACGAGTGCCCACTACGCCACAACGTGCCCTGCCTGCCCTAGTGTGAAGCTGCTCACAGGCACACTTAGGACGAGAGCGCAAGAGCGCCGGGTGTTGACGGAATATCCAGACTATAAAACCTAATAAAGGTATGAGGGGTAGCCCATCCTGCTGCATCGCAGACCTCCTGGATGGGGGCCCCCAGCGAGAAGGGCTCTAGAGGACGCCATGCCTCTGGTAGAATGAGCCCTCACGGCCAAAGGTGAAGGCATACCGCGCACCTGGTAGGCCGTGGAAATCGCCTGGACAATCCAGTTGCTGATTGTCTGCTTTGAAGCGGGAAGCCCCTTCCTGGGCGACCCGAAACACACCAGCAACTGGTCCGACTTCCGCCATGAAGAGGACCTCTGAATGTAAATACTCAGTGCTCTGACAGGGCAGAGCATGTGAAGTCTCTCTTCATCCGTCGTCACGTGAGGTGGAGGATGAAAAGCCTGCAGAACCGTAGTCCGTGCCGCACTAGACGGCACCTTAGGCAGATAGCTGAGCCTAGGGTGAAGGATGGCCTTAATGTTGCCTGGAGCAAACTCCAGGCACTCGTTAGATATGGAGAGCGCCTGGAGATCTCCTACCCTCCTCAGAGAAGTAATGGCCAACAGAAAAGCGACCTTCAGCGACAGGTTCTTGGCCTCAGCCGACTCCAGCGGTTCGAAGGGGGCCTCAGCCAAACCTTCAAGAACCACCGCCAGGTCCCAAGTGGGAAACCTGGTACGAGCCGCAGGTCTCATCCTCCAGGCCCTACGGAGGAAACGTACGACCAACTGGTGTCTCCCCAGAGGCCCATCACTCAGAGGAGAGTGGAGAGCTGCAATGGCAGCCACGTACACCTTGAGTGTGGACGGGGTAAGACCAGTGGAGAAGCGATCTTGGAGGAACTCCAGCACTGAAGCCACTGGGCAGTTAACTGGGTCCACCTCACGCTCTCTACACCAAATGGTGAAGACATTCCACTTCAAGCCGTACAATTTCCTCGTGGAGGGAGCTCTAGAGCTGAGTATGGTCTCCACTACTCCCGCTGATAGGCCGGCCTCTAGGTACTGTGCCCCCTCAGGGGCCAGACCCACAGTTTCCACAACTCGGGCCGAGGGTGAAATATAGAGCCCTCTGCCTGTGTCAGCAGGTCCCTCCTGATGGGAATCTCCCATGGAGGGCCGTCCAGGAGCAAAATTATGTCGGAGAACCATACTCGGGCCGGCCACAACGGGGCTATCAGCAGTAGACTGATCCCGTCGCGACGGACCCTCTCTAGAACTCCCGGGAGCAGAGCCTCGGCCACGTCTGCACCATGGCATCCAACCCCAGCGGGGCTGGATGGGTGAGGGAAAACCACAGTGGACAGTGGGTCGTCTCTCGAGACGCAAACAGGTCCACTTCCACTGGGCCGAACCTCTGAGATATTGAGGTGGTGGAGTCTCCATTCCCCGGGCCTCAGCCCCTGTCTTGACAGGATGTCTGCTCCCTGATTTTGACTCCCCGGGATGTATGTTGCTCTTAGAGACAACAGTTTCCCCTGGGACCACAGGAGGATCTGATGCGTCAGTCTGCATAGAGGGCGAGACCTCAGACCCCCCTGATGGTTTATATAGGCCACTACCGACATGCTGTCTGACCTCACAAGGACATGATAACCCTTGAGGTCCGGTAGGAAGCTCCTCAGAGCTCGGAACACCGCCAACATCTCAAGGCCGTTTATGTGCCAGGAGGAATGATGGTCCTGCCATAGGCCCGTCATAAAGCGGCCGTCCATGACCGCGCCCCAGCCCGTGAGGGAGGCGTCTGTCGAAATGGTTTTCCGGCGACATGACGCTCCCAACACAGGGCCTTGGGAGAGAAACCAAGCTTTCTTCCACATAGATAGGGAACGAAGGCATCTGCGCGTAACCCTGATCATGCGGAACGGGTTTCCCCTCGGGGAGAACCCCTTGGTTTTTAACCACCACTGAAGAGCCCTCATGTGCAGCAGGCCGAATGGAATGAAATTGGACGCTGCTGCCATGAGCCCCAACACTCTCTGGAACTGCTTTACGGTGATGGCTTGGCCTAGCTTTATCCCTGACACTGTGGTCAGGATGGACTCGATCCGTGCAGGAGACAATTGTGCCCGCATCGTGACCGAGTCCCACACCACTCCCACTCCTCGTGTTGAGTCTCAACCCCAGGCTTTGGATGTGGGCGAGGACGACATCTCGATGCCGAACTGCCAGCTGTTGTGACTGTGCTAAAATCAGCCAGTCGTCGATATAATTGAGCACCCTGATGCCCTGAAGCCTCAGCGGTGCCAGAGCTGCATCCATACATTTGGTAAATGTGCGAGGGGAGAGAGCTAGGCCGAACGGAAGAACCCGATATTGGTACGCTTCGCCCCCGAAAGCGAACCTCAGGAACTTCCTGTGAGATGGAAGGATGGATATGTGGAAGTATGCGTCCTTTAGATCTATCGTGACAAACCAATCCTCGGATTGAATTTGACTCACGATAATAGGAATAGTGAGCATCTTGAACCTGAATCTCCTCAGAGAACGGTTTAGGTGCCTGAGATCTATTATTGGACGCAACCCCCCATCCTTCTTGGGAACTATGAAGTAGCGGCTGTAAAACACGGACTCCCTGTCCGGTGGAGGAATACAATCTATAGCCTCCTTTGCCAGCAGGGAGTTTACTTCTTGTTCCAATACCCAACCCTGCACTGGGTCGACTACAGTCCAGACCACCCCGTTGAATTTGGGTGGGCGGAAACTGAACTGCAGCCTGTACCCATTTTGAATGGTGCGCAGGGCCCAAGGAGAAATATTCGACAGATTTTTCCATGCATCGAAATATTTTACCAAGGGAACCAGGCTCTCGAGCCTGGCTTCAGGTATTAACCGGGATTCGTTCTCGGCCCCCTGAAGCGGATTCCCGGCAGGGCTGAACCGAAAATGATTCTCGATGGGCGGACGCGAATGCTGCCTGACCGCAAGCCTGTGGGGCGGACAGTGCAACCTGCGTTCGCTGGAAACCGATGTGTCCTGAAGCGTGTTTAACGGCGGGAGAGCAACATCGATTTCCTGCGGGCTCCGCGAAGGAGACGACCTCGGTCGCTCCACCACGGGTGGGGCCGCCCGCAGAGATCCTAGATTGGCTAGGATCTCTTTGACGAAGCCTTCTTTGCCTGCAGGACGGCCCTCAGGTCGCCCTGCTTCTGTTGAGGCTTCGCCTGAGAGTGCCGTCTATGCCCCCAGGCTCCTTGAGGGGGGGCTCTAGACGAGATGCTCTCCTTTTGGGCCTGTCTGTAGGCGGAGGAGCAGGAGGATGGCTGTGGCTGCGGCTGCCCACTAGGGGCAGACTTCTTGGATTTTGAGCGGCGAGGGAGATATTGTTTGAAGGCCGCCGACTGTTTTTTCGCCTCCTGAAACCTGTCGACGACGGTATTAACGGCGTCGCCGAACAGGCCAGAAGGCGAAATCGGGGCATCAAGGAGGAAAGCCCTGTCCTTCTCCTTGATGCCCGACAGATTTAACCATAAATGTCTCTCCGAGACCACCATTGCCGCCATGGAGTGGCCGATAGCACGGGCCGTCTCCTTGGTGACTCGGAGAGACAAGTCAGCGGCCTTCCTCAACTCCGCGATGTCATCGGGAGTTGGACCCTCGCCCTCATCTATATCCTTAAGAAGGTCGGCCTGGTACGCCTGAAGCAGAGCCATGGTGTGAAGGCTCGCACCAGCCTGACCCGCAGCCATATAAGCCCTGCCCACTAAAGAAGATGTATCCCTACAGGGTTTAGTGGGCAGCACCGGGGCTTTCAGGGATGACGCCGATTCGGGGGATAGATAATTTGCTAGTGGCTGCTCCACCCGTGGCATCATCCCATAACCGTTTTCTCGTGCCCCCAAGATGTTACTATAATTAAGTACTGGGGGGTTGGACACACGAGATGAATGTGGTCTGTTCCACGACTTACACAACTCGTTGTGTAAATCGGGAAAAAACGCTAAGCCCCCGGTGATGAGGTTGCTCTCTGTGCTGCAGGAAGCGCTCGTCCAACTTACTTTTAGTAAGCGCTTCCTGTTTCTCATGTGGCCAACTGATGTTTAAACGGGCCACAGCACGAGAGACAACCTCTACCAGCTCCTCATATGCGGGGACACGGGGTGGCGAGTCACCCCGAAGTCCCCGCCCTCGATGCTGAGCACGTCTACCTCGTCAGAGGCAGACAGTTCAAGCATCGGGTCCTCGGCTCGCGCAGAAGAAGCCGCCGGGCGGGCTTCCACGCGAGGCTCGAGAACATCGGAACTGTCAGAAGAATCCCGAGAAGGTGCCTCAGCAGCCTCGGGATTCCCTGACAGATCCATTTGCGAGCCCCATGAAGAGCGTCGCACCACGGGGCTCGCGAGGCTGGCCATCTTCATCAAAGATAGCCAGCCGGGAACGCAGCACACGGATTGTTAATTTTTCACAATCCTCGCAAGCAGCCCCCTCGAGAGCTGCCTGCGTGTGCTGCATTCCGAGACAGTGCGTGCACAGTCGGTGTGTGTCCCCGCCCGTGATGTAACGAGGGCAAGGATGCACACACTTTCTGAAACTCGCTTCACTCGCCATACCAGAGATACAATTTTGCTCAGTTTTGACAGACAACAATAAATAAGACACACAGTCACAGATAGCGCTTGCTGAAGAACAGAAAGCTGACATTTTGTGTGTGCCGGCGTCCCTTTATAGTTCCGCCTATGTGTCGTCACACATTACGTCATTACGTTGCACCAATCGGAGATCGGCTTAGTTTCATTCATGCTTCAGAGGCGCTACGCTGAGGGGCGTTCCCCCAAAGTGTCATTCGACGCAGTTGGAGTTCCCTCGAAAGGGAACTATTTGCAAAGGTGAGAATAGGTTAAAACATCATCAATATGCACAGCAATCTCAGAAAAAAAGGACAAAAATATTTAAAACATACCACTAATATGAAAAGTACATTAAAATATTACTACATAAAAATAATAAATAACTATAGCAGACATTTGCAGAAAAAGTTAGTTTGAAACCTTAAAAACAAGGGGGAAGTCATGATGCCACACAACTAAATAACACATTTGCTGAATAAAAGTGATTATATTTTTAATGACATTCGCTTTTAGCATTAAATGGAAGAGAAAAATCCCTGTATGTTAAGTTATGATCTGCTTATTCACAATAGCTGCAAAGTAAAGGCCAACTGCCAATTATCACCCGTTGTTTGAAATTACATTTTCAACATGAATGTGTAAGTGTTTGGAGTGTCCATATACTTTTGGCTACTTAATGCATTTCATATGCTACAAAACAAAGAAGAGGAGAGAGAGAGTCACCCAACTGAAGCATATGCCAGACAATGGTTATTATGCTAATTTATGACTGCACAGGGAACATTAACCTCCAATACAGATACAAAAATATTTCCAGAAAATGGGCCCAATTGTTTCTCCAAAAAAATGAAAATTTAGAAAGGTTCTTTTGTTAACACCGTGCAAAAAAGACTTTCAACAGAACACTGTTGTGTATGTTTTCATTTTCAGTACTAGGATAATAGCTTCGTAAAGGTTGAATCTCTGATTATAGCACAAATATTGAAACAGGGTAGAACCGGTGGCATGTTATTTTCTCGCAGGATGAAAAGAATTATAGTTTCCCAGGAGATTTGGCATCGCTGCCCAGTTATCACCTTCCTTTGAGCTGTTTATAGAAATGTTTTATAAGTCTGAAGACAGTTAGGCACACAATAATTCACAGCAAAACTCCTCACAGCAATATACTCTCCAAAACTTCACACTCAGAGCGCAAGCCACGCATGATTTATTGAATTTGACATTGCATCTGCCGTTGTCGTGCATATGTAATGGAAAATCAGTTGTCGTTAAGCAAGATTTGAAACGTTCCTGTCTGTATAAGAGGACATATTTACAATGAAAAAGTATGAAGGGAATAATAAAAAAAAGTACTTTGGATTTTTTTTTGTTATCATAATTGTTATCAATATGGCTAATAATATGTAATTCTATGTAATATATTCTATGTATTAACATAATTATATTCTACTGTGTTTATATACTTGTCAATAACAACATAAAATTATATATATATATATATTTTTTTACAAATGCTAGCTAGATAAGTTACTGCAGCCAAAGCAACAGGAATAAAGCTTCCACTCCCCAATAACAGTAGTGTCAGCATGACTTACACTCTTCCAGAAATAGACTACTAATAGGAGGTGAGGATGTCAGCTTGACTTGGGTCAAAGAGAAAAAGAGACTTGGGAGATTTTACCTGCTGTGTAAACCTGTGTTTTTGATCTGTAGGGGCAACATAGGGCGCTTTTACTCATTTATCTCTTGGAATCTGCTTTGGACCGCTTTCAAACGTGGTTATACACATCTCACCTGGTGCTCGTATTCAGTTCTCCTTTTAATTTGGACATTTTTAACATTGCTTTTCAACGAAGCAAAATATAGGCTAGATCTGGTCTAAGACATGGGAAAACATGGGAATGTGTTTGAGTCATGTAGGAAATAGGCTATTATTGGTAACTTGATCTGAAATTGATTAAAAATATTACATTTGTATAAAATGTGAATTTGAGTTGATTTGGTGTGAAGGAAGTACAAAGTAGTCCAATATTAATGGTCCCACTCACAATGGAGATTCATTAGTGAAACATGCCTGATGTAATAATTATCCAAGGGCCCTATTTTAACGATCTAAGCGCATGGAATGGAAAAACAAGTTCCGTGTGAACAGCCCCTAACATGTTTTTATAAAACATTCTAATTACTACAAAAAGTGCTGAAGTGGTTATTTTCAATAAGTATATATTTAAATGGTTACTTTAAAATATATTTCTATATTTAAGTTTTTGCATATACGTGTGCTTTATTATTGCCAAAAATACATCATTACATAAAAATTGTCCAAAAAACTGATTTCAATAAGCTTCATCAGTTAACCTTAATCGCTGACATCATAGTTGTTTAATGGTACATTTTGTGAGCATTCAAAACACAGTGTTAACCTTCCGTTATTGCAATACATTCTGATTTTTAGAATGAAAAGGTTGCTCAGATACCAGAGCAAATTTGTTCAAAAGGTTGGGATTAAAATGGGTCATTCGATGAAATTTTTGTTTTGTTTTACAAAGCCGTTCACAGAGGTTGGCTGATTGTTAGGATGGTCCCTAGGTAGTAATTTATTATCAATGTGCAGAAAGAAAAGGTAGAGATCAACTGTGACCCTTAGTAAACTTTCATTTGGTGTAATTCTCATAAGTTATGTAACCAAATCTTCAACCCATAAAATGGCCCAAATATTCACCACACCTCATCAATCCTCATCCAACAAAGAAAAAAAAAAACAGAGAGGTGAATATCAGTCAAAGGCTGATTATACTAAATTTCTATGGTAATTCCATGCTAGGGGAAAGGAACAAGGCAATGATGTCGTAAAGGTGACTATGGAAGAGGTGTTTAAATAGGTGTTATAAATTCAAAACTCTGAACAATGAAAATGGGAGAATGTTAAGGACACCTGCTTAAAAACAAAAATCTAAATTATTTTCTCCTCATTTTTCATTAAGGTTTACCCAAACATTCTGTCCTCAATTACTCACCAAACTGTTCCAAACCCATAAGACTTTGGTTAATCTTCAAAACACAAATCAAGATATATATTTTTAATGACACATGTGAGATCTCTGTCCCTTTACTTTACTGAAAGTCCAGGTAAACAAAATGTAGAAGATTCAAAAAGTTCATAAAGGCATTGTAAAATTAATCCATATGAAACTAACCATTAAATCCAAGTCTTTTGTGAAGCGATACAATCTCTTTATATGTTAATTATATTTAATTTAGTCTTTTATTCACATATAAATACAGAGCACATCACATATGGTAAACACAGAACCTCTCAGGTTACATTAAAAATATCTTAATTTGTATTTCGAAGATTAATCAAAGTTTATTGGTTTGGAACGAGGCATTTTCATTTTTGGGTTAATACCCCTTTAAATGCTAAAGAAGTCAGATGTTGTGATTACATAAATTCATTATTTTGATTCTCATTGGAACTCTCATCCTAAAAAAGGTTGCAATCAATCATCAATTCATAAGTCATCAATGCCCATAGAAAATTAATATAATGTCATATTCATAATTCAACACAATGGCTCTTAATTGCTCTTTGTACATTAAATGCATGCTGTTCATTCCCAGTTCACTTTAAGATAACTTCCTGCACAGCTGGTCCAACAAGACAAAAGCCGAATAAGTGTTGAGGAAAGCCATTATTTGTCCATGGTTCTGGGAGAAACAGCTGCATTAATTTCCCTCTAAATAGATATTATCAGTATAAAGAGAAAGACAGAACTGTGTTCATGGAAAGGTTACCAGGCTTGTGTGAGCATAATTGGGTTATTTATGTTATCCAGTACTTTTTGAATCTGTTTTGCAGTAGCTTTTTATAAACAGTAAATGTGCCTCTGCAATTTAAGGAAATATTTTCTGTGTATGTGTTGCAGCCTTTTCAGAAATATGACATGGTCAAACTCAAAACACTTAAACGTTATTAATTATAACTTGACCATTAAATCAATAAGATATAAATAAAGAGCTTAAGAACAAAGTCATTGCTTGAAATGTTTAGTCCATGGAAATTTGAATATTATCTTACAAATGTATGTGCTTTTATGAAATATGAGGGAGTGAGGCAAACAAAAGGAGTGTTCACACGTGGAAGGTTTGGTTCAATTAAAATGAACTTTTTTTAGGTAAAAAGTTATTACTATACATGTTAAGTCAAGTCAAGTCACATTTATTTATATAGTGCTTTTTACAACAGATTGTTTCAAAGCAGCTTTACAGAGATAACAGGAAAATAATGCAGCAAAGTTTGTTTCCATAAGAAAATAGCATCACAGTTCAGCTTAAGTAAGTTCTTTGATGTTTTATTTTTGTTGTAAAAAGGCTGTTGAAAACTGTGATGTCATCGTCCAACTCAGTTCTTATATAATGGTGTCAATGCAGGCAGATCAATATTATTGTTGAAAATTAAAATAAATGTTAAATTTAATGTCCCTAACTAAGCAAAGCCAAAAGACAATGGCAAAAAAAGGTGACAGTGGCAAGGAACCAAAAGTCCATCAGGTGGCAGATTGGAGAAAATAACCTTGGAAGAAACCAGGCTCAGTCAGGGTGCCAGTTCTCCTCTGGCCAATGAACGAACAGTGTATGATTATGATTCAAGCAGCATTATAGGTCAGAGGCCAGATTGGATTAGAACAGTAAGAATATCCGGCTTTGATCTTGCTGACTACATCATGCGCTGTGGTCATGTCTAGGCGCAGGTCCACAATCTGATTTGGATAAGGCCGGGATATGGCTGACTACATCATGCGTTGTGGTCGTGTCTAGGCTCAGGTCCACCATCTGATCTGGACACGGCCCAGATTTAGCTGATTACAGTAAACCTCAGAATAAGCAGAAAGACTAACATTAGTGAAGATGCCATTCTTCTTATGATGTAACGAGTACATCGGGTGTTATAGGAAGTGTTCCCGGTTCCGGCTGACCTAATTTATGCAGCCTAATTCAGAGCCATAGCTTTGTGGGCAGCGCATATATCGGTTCTGGTGAGGCTCTGGTTAAGGCTAGGGTTACATTAGTAAATTTACAGGCAAATGTCAGTGTTCTCCTCTGACAGTTTTGTCTGTCATGTTATTGTTCAATGTCTCTTTGTTTGTGTTGTACTTGAGCACATGGCTCTGTTTTGTTTGTTTTGGCCACGTGCTCTCTAGTCCCATCCCCTATTTTCAATTACCATGCCCCCTTGTTTAGTCCTTGGCTTGTTGAGTCCTCATTTGTCTCACCTGTTCTCACTGTTCTCATATCCCTTTATAAACCCTGCATCTCAAAGTTCATACTATCCATCCTAAACAGTATGTGAGATTAGAATACGTGTGTCCCAAAGCATAGTATGTTAAAAAGAGGATGCCAGAAGTCCCTGGATGATCTACTATTTACGGTGGATTTTCGAAGTGTGGATACGTGCACACTCTAAAGGCTAATATTGCCCTCTGTTGCAGCAGTTCCTTGATTTGTTAAAATCACTCTTGACTCTTGAGACTCGATAAGGTCTCTTTCTTTGGGGAAATTCATCAGTTGTTTTTAC
This sequence comes from Meda fulgida, assembly GCA_030578275.1. Classification (NCBI taxonomy): domain Eukaryota; kingdom Metazoa; phylum Chordata; class Actinopteri; order Cypriniformes; family Leuciscidae; genus Meda; species Meda fulgida. The sequence goes on from CM060633.1 coordinate 6,360,542, forward strand.
TTCATGTTTGATGCCGTTTGTACGTCCTAGCTTGTGAGTGCAAACTGATGACCAATCATACATCAGAGATTTCAACTGATTCTTTACCTTGATGGAAGCATGAGAATTTTCCACCGCTTGATCAACGAGCTTCAAGTCTTCCTCTTTTGAGATCAATTTGACATCCTTTTTTGCAGCATAAAACTGGATGGCAGCGTTCTCCTGAAGTTCATTAAAACAAATGGTGTGACTGGTGTTGGAAACAGGCAGGTAAACACGTGAAACATTAAAATCAATGGTTACTTTGGCTTCCCTTAGGAAATCCAGTCCCAGGATGACAGGAACTGCCAAGTCTACATCATCCATCATGTAGAATGTTACAGCAAGTTTCACTCCATATATCTCACATTCCCAGATAACCTTTCCCTGAGTTCTCTGACTCTGACCATTACCAAGCATGAAAGTTTGAGTACTTTTGGTCAGATGCTCATCATCTCTTCTCAACCTCTGCCAAACTTTCCACTGTATCAAAGAAAAGGTGCTTCCAGTGTCAATTACAGCATTAAAGTAAGAGGGATTTAAAATTATTGAACTTTGCAGCACATTATTATATTGAGAGTTGAGAGTTGGATCAACGAGCATGAGGTGACTTTGTTGCCCTCTTTCACCGGATGATTTCCTCCTCTGTTCCTCTTCTTTTCCTTGATACCATCTCTTTTTACTCTCAATCCAATCCTTCTCTATCTGAGTACCAAGTCGGACAAGATCATCAACGGTCTTCACTGTTCCCCTTAACAACGAAGCCAATCGAGGATTGCAATTTCTTAAAGTCGCTTGAACTATCTCAGTTTCAGACATCTCAGAATTATTTTCAGGCACAGTGCCCTGTAATTGAAAACAAAATCTATAATATTCTCATTTACCCCTTGACGATAGTTTGCTAACTTTTGGGCAGTAACTTCTTTATGATCTTCATTTAAAAAGGAAAAAAGGAACTTTTCTTTGAAAGAAGACCAATCTCTTATTTTGTGTTTCTCCGCTCTCCACCAGCTCTTAGCAGTACCTTAAAGACTCACAGGTAATGATGCGAACAGCTCTTCAGAATACAATGGTCTCAGCTCCTTATATTCTTCAAATCGATCAATGAACTCAATTGGGTCTTCTGCATCAAGATTACTGAAGGAAGGTAGTTCAATTTTAACTGGAGGATTAGTAGATGAGGAAAAATATGTTACTTGCTTTGAGCGGTTTTGTGTAACTGGGTCAGTCTTGGATGGGGATTGGGACATCTTATGAGTAGTAGAAGTACTGGAGTGCATGGGAGTAGAAATAGGAGGTCTGATGGTTTTAAATTGTTGCTCTAATTGCCGGTCTTGTCCCTTTAAGCAATCCACCATATTTTGACCCAAATCGTCAATTTTTGAAAGGAACAGCTGCTTAACGCGATCCACCTCTCTCTGCACACAATAGTTAGTTCTGTCTTCACATGCCTGAAACTTTGCATTCATAGCTTCCGTGGTAACCAGTCCACTAACACGATGTTCAAGATCAGCAAGGTGCTCCTCAATGCTACCCATGCGCTGGGCAATTTCTTCATTGCCAGATTGCAATCGGTCCTCATGAAACTCAAGTGGAGGAGGTAATGGCACGTCATCGGGATGAGCTCTCTGATCAGTGGCTATATCTTGCAATTATTTTTCTTCCTCAGTGTCTATGTATAACTCACTTAAGGTATCAATGAGATTGACTACAGAATCTCTGTGCTGAACAAAAGCTTCACCTGAGAAATCTGTGACTGTTGTACCCTCTGTCATAGTGGATGATGGTTTGTATTACTTGCCTGTGAAGATTAATCAGTACAGTCAAAAATATTTCTTTTTAAAAAAAAAAAAAAAGACGCCATGAAGTTTAATGTAGAGTCCCTGTTTGGGCGCTATTCTGTAACACCTCATTAATTTTAACGATGTCACTCTGAGGGGTTCAACAGAAATCTTTGAACCTGTACTGATCAAGAAATATCTTCACAAACAAATTAACAATGAACCTCTTTTATTTACACCACTGTGCTAAATCCATGTGCCAAACTCTCAATAAACAAACTACCAAGCACTCTCAAGATCTCTGTCTCTTCAACAATGAATCCATTCAATGAAGTAAACTTAATTTTGAAATGTCCTATCTTTTGAGAAGTTACGTTGATGATGATGATGATGATGATGAAGAAGAAATGAGCATATAATCCACAAGGTCAATTTTGAGTGTGATGTAATGATTTTAATCCAACTATCCACAATGTGAGAAAAGATCCTACATCACGTTAGCCAGTGAATTGTTTGTTCCCTGTGCCCCGATGCTGTCCATGTGCTGTAGTCTCATTGCCAATGGAGTTTCCACTTGGCTTTACTGTCCATTGTTCTGCTCAGTGTTCATAACAGAACATGTGAATAAAAAGTCCTTTCTAGAAAGAAAACACATCTAACATCAGAGAACTTAAGAAATAAATACAACATCAAGAATATAAATCATCCATACTTACAGTTGAGCAGAAACTCAGGGTTCTTAACAAAGGACTATAAACACAAGCCAGTAGGTAGCATGAGTTCCCTTTCGTGGTCACTCCAAGTTACGTCGGATGACGACGAATGGGGTTTTGCTTAGAAAGTCTATCAACTTCGAGTATTAAAAAACGAGCCAATGGCAAAGAAATGCCATGGGTCTGTGGAATTTGCATGACGTAACTCCGCCCCACCTCGTGGATATAAAAGGAGGACGCCGGCAACATGCAGTTATGTTTTCGCTTCGGAGCCAAGAGTATCTCTTCACTCCACAAGCCATCTCTGAATTGTCAGCTTCACAAACGAGTTCCTCTGGTGTTGGTGTGACGGCGATCTCCAGCGAGCGCGTGCTTCCTGCTTATCTGGGCAGTGGTTTGCCAGTGAGTGCGTGTCTCCCCGGGCGCTTCAACACTCAGAGTGTTTCTCTCACAAAAGAGCTTGCACGCGGCACGTCTTTTTAAAGATGCCTCGCCCGTGCACTTCTGGTTGCGGCAGATTAGTGTCTGACTCTGATGGGCACGAGCGCTGTCTAGTATGTTGGGGCATGGATCATGCTAGAGCAGCGCTCGTGGATGACTCATGTTCTCTCTGTGGGAACATGACCATCGCGTCACTTAGGTCAAGACTCAATGAACTCGCAAGAGTGAGAGTCCCCTCATCCACACCCCGATCTAGTGCTCCCTCGCGGGGTGCTACTTTGGCTGGTGGCCAGGGTGACCTGAGGGTTACGGTCTGGAACAAGGCGCCAACTATGTGTCCGCGGCCCCAGCCCCCCTCTTCAGTGACGGTGCCCGCAAGTGAACTTCCGATTCCCGCGGGTCGACCTTCGGGTGGCCCGCGAGTTTCGGTTGAAGCTACAGAGGACGATGCTATGTCTGTAGATTTTCGTCTACTTTGGTGGCAAAGTCTTACAGAGCGGCGGGACAGGCAGCTGCTTCTCTGCATGTGATGGCCACTCTGCAGGTCTACCAGGCCCAGATGCTCAGAGACATGTACGAGGGCAGGACAGACCCAGGGCTCTTCGATGAGCTGCGCGCCGCAACCGACCTTGCCCTCCGGGCGATGAAGGTAGCCGCGCGCTCCCTGGGCCTGGTGATGTCCACTTCGGTGGTCCAGGAGAGACATCTCTGGCTGAACCTGGCCGACATGCGGGATACCGAGCGGACTCGTCTGCTCGATGCACCCCTGTCCCAGGCCGGCCTCTTCGGCGGAGCAGTCCAGGACTTTGCCTAACAGTTCTCGACACTACAGAAACAGACTGAGGCCATCAAACACATTCTGCCCCGCCGACCCGCTGCTGCCTCCACGTCGGCCGGGCAGACGTCTCAGCCTGTTTCCCGCCGAGGGCGCCCTCCTAAGGCTCCCGCCGCTCCCGCTCGGCCAAAGCAGGAGCCTTCACCCAGGCCCAGTCGCGGAGGAAGCTGTAGGAAGGCGCCACAGCCCTCTCCAGCCCGCCCCCGACCAAGCGCCGGGTTAAGCGGCGCTCCTGAGACGGGCTGCTCAGGGATGATGATTTTTTCTCAGGAGATGGTAGCAGGACCACTCCTTCCCCCGGTGGAGGGCCGGGGGAGAATCTTTTGTTCTCCACTCCCCGCTGCTCACCCACGGGTGGGCAGCACCCTAATGTGGTTAAAGAAAGAAACAATCCTCTCTTCCCTGAGCTCACAGAGTTCACGGACGACACAGAGCGCCGCCTCCAAGCCGTGCTCTCCTCGTCCCCCTCTGTCCCAGAGTCGGTTGACACGGCGTGCCGTCCACGGACCGCTTCGCATTTCTCTCGCTCTGTCGCCAGACCCCTAGCAGAGCAGGCCCCCACGGGACGACCTTCCTGGTCCTTCCCTGGCCCCCTCTGCCAGGGCGCGGTTGTTAACTGTGCCCCCACACCGGGCCGCTATGCCATCCACGTCTGGGCCAGTTACTCCACTTCGCTGCCCCTCAGGGGGGACGCAAGTGGTTCGCATGACCCCGCTGGTTCAGTTCCTGGGAGCCTGGCTAGAGCTTCCCCGTCTGTCCCGCTGGGTCACCCGAACCATCAGGCTCGGCTATGCGATTCAGTTTGCACGGTCTCCTCACCGCTACAGGGGAGTCCACTCCACTCTGGTCGGTGGCAATGCCCCGATCATGAGAGCAGAGATTGCCACCCTGCTGGCGAAGGGTGCAATCGAGACTGTCCCTGCGGCCCAGATGAGGTCCGGCTTCTACAGCCCTTACTTCATTGTCCCCAAGAAAACCTGTGGGTTACGACCGATCCTGGACTTGCGCGTGCTGAACCGCTCCCTTCACAGGATGCCGTTCAAGATGCTCACCACCAAACGCATTTTCGAAAGTGTACGGCTCCAGGATTGGTTTGCAGCGATCGACCTGAAGGACGCCTACTTTCATGTCTCCATTCTTCCTCGACACAGACCGTTCCTCCGGTTTGCTTTCGAGGGGCAGGCATACCAGTACGCGGTTCTCCCTTTCTGGCTAGCCCTGTCTCCTCGCGTCTTCACGAAGGTCGTCGAGGTAGCCCTTGTTCCACTTCGGGGTTCACGGGGTTCACATCCTGAACTATCTCGACGACTGGCTTATCCTAGCTCACTCTCGAGACCAGGTTTGCGAACACAGGGACCTTGTGCTCCGGCACCTAGCTCGTCTGGGCCTTTGGGTCAACTGGGAGAAGAGCAAACTTTGCCCCGTGCAGAGGATTCTCTTTTCTTGGTATGGACATCGACTCGGTCGCTATGTCCGAGCAGCTTACGAGCGAGCGCGCACAGTCACTGCTGACTTGTCTAAGACAATTTCAGGGCAAGAGTGCGGTTCCACTGAAATATTTTCAGAGGCTCCTGGGGCATATGGCATCTGCAGCCGGGTAACGCCGCTCGGATTGCTTCATATGAGACCGCTTCAGCTTTGGCTTTGCGACCGAGTCCCGAGGTGGGCATGGCAACAAGGCACGCTCCGAGTATCAGTTACTCCGACCTGCCGTCAGACCTTCACCCCGTGGTCGAACTTCAGTTTTCTCAGGGCAGGTGTCCCCTAGAACGAGTTTCCCGGCATGTTGTTGTCTCAACAGATGCCTCCACCACGGGCTGGGGCACCATGTGCAATGGACATGCTGCCGCGGGCTCCTGGACAGGACCCCAGCGCCTATGGCATGTAAATTGCCTCGAGTTGCTGGCAGTACGCCTTCCCCTTCACCGCTTTCGGGCGTTGCTCAAGGGTCAACACGTACTAGTCTGATCAGACAATACCGCCACTGTAGCGTACATCAACCATCAAGGTGGTCTCCGCTCCCGCCGTATGTCGCAACTCGCTCGCCACCTCCTCTTATGGAGTCAGAAGCATCTGAGGTCACTTCGAGCCATTTATATTCCTGGAGCCCTGAACTGTGCAGCCGACGAGCTCTCACGGCTTCAGCCCCTCCCTTGATAATGGCGACTCCATCCCCAGTCGGTTCAGCTGATTTGGGACCAGTTCGGGATAGGGACCAGTTCATAGATAGATCTGTTTGCCTCTCACGACTCGACCCATTGCGACCTTTATTTTTCCCTGACCGAGGGCACGCTCGGCACGGATGCACTGGCGCACAGCTGGCTGCGGGGCCGCAAATATGCGTTTCCCCCAGTGAGCCTTCTAGGAGGTCAAGGAGGACGAGAAGCAGGTCCTTCTGGTTGCGCCGTACTGGCCCACCCGGACTTGGTTCTCCGAACTGGTGCTCCTCGCGACAGCACCTCCTTGGCCAATTCCTCTGAGGAAGGACCTCCTTTCTCAGGGACGGGGCACCCTGTGGCACCCTCGTCCCGATCTTTGGAACCTCCACGTGTGGCTCCTTGACGGGACAGGCAGGTTTGAGTACCCTACCACCAGCGGTGGTGGCTACCATCACTTCCACTAGAGCGTCGTCCACGAGACACGCCTATGCGTTGAAGTGGAACCTCTTCGTCAACTGGTGCTCTTCTCGCCCAGAAGACCCCCGGAGGTGTTCGGTCGGTGTCGTCCTTTCCTTCCTTCAAGGTGGGTTGGAGCGAAGACTGTCTCCCTCCACCCTCAAAGTTTATGTTGCCGCTATTGCCACACACCATGACTTGGTGGAAGGTAAATCCTTAGGAAAGCACGACCTGGTCATCAGGTTCTTGAGGGGAGCGAGGGGACTGAATCCTCCTCGCTCTCCTCTCGTTCCCTCTTGGGACCTCGCAGTGGTTCTAACTGCCCTGCAGAGTGCTCCCTTTGAGCCTCTGCAATCAGTGGAGCTTAAGTTCCTGTCTATGAAGACAGCGCTCCTGGTTGCATTGGCCTCTGTCAAGAGGGTAGGGGACCTGCAAGCATTCTCCGTTGACGAAGAGACCCCGGCCTGGATATGTGCCCAAGGTTCCTACCACTCCCTTCCGGGACCAAGTTGTGAACCTGCAAGCGCTGCCTTTGGAGGAGGCAGACCCAGCCTTGGCACTGCTCTGTCCAGTACGCGCTCTCCGCGCCTATGTAGACAGGACGCAGTGTTTCAGGACCTCAGACCCGCTCTTTGTCCTATTATGGTGGGAAGCTGAAGGGAAAGGCTCTCTCCAAGCAGAGGTTGTCTCACTGGATAGTGGACACCATTGCCTTGGCATACCAGTAGCAAGGTCGACCATGCCCCCTTGGTGTGACTGCCCACTCCACACGGAGTGTGGCATCCTCTTGGGCTCTAGCGCATGGCTCCTCGCTAACAGACAGCTGCAGAGCTGCAGGCTGGGCGACACCTAACACATTCGCCAGATTCTACAATCTCCGAGTGGAGCCAGTGTCCTCTCATGTACTCGCTTCAACTAGCTAGTACTGGACCCGCTCAGGTGTCTTCGCTTGCTCGCCATTCCACTCCACGGACTGGATACGTGCGATATCCTCCTCAGGTGAGCTTCTCCGCAAGCCCTGAGTTCCTCCAGCACCCCTGATGCTAGCGCCAGTGTCTATTGCCTGTGCATCGGCTAGGTGCCTCCCGTGTGCATGGTCCCTCTCCGGAGCTACCCCCACACGTGTATTTCCACTGTAAGCGTCTCTGAGCATGTGTCTTTCCCTTTGCAAGCCACCTTGCCACCCCTGGGGTTGAAAAATTTCCACCTGGGGCTGGACACCCCAGTATTCTCCATATGCATCCTTTGGGTCATGTGTCTATTTCTAAATGCCCCCCCTGCCCCCCCCCCCCCCCCCCCCCCCCTCTGGGTTGGTGTTAATTGCATATTTCCTCTAAACTATGGGATATGCTTCCCAGTGTACCTTGGTATTCCTACTGATAACTTAGACTGATAACCCCATTCGTCGTCATCCGATGTAACTCGGAGTGACCACGAAAGGGAACGTCTCGGTTACGTATGTAACCCTCGTTCCCTGAGTAGGGAACGGAGACGTTACGTCTTCCTGCCACTTCCGCTGTACCGCGGGGATCGCCTGAGCTCAGTCTTGGCTCCTCAGTCAAGAAACATAACTGCATGTTGCCGGCGTCCTCCTTTTATACCCTAGAGGTGGGGCGGAGTTACGTCATGCAAATTCCGCAGACGCATGGCATTTCTTTGCCATTGGCTCGTTTTTTAATACTCGAAGTTGATAGGCTTTCTAAGCGAAACCCCATTCGTCATCATCCGACGTAGCGTCTCCGTTCCCTACTCAGGGAACGAGGGTTACTTACGTAACCGAGACGTTCAACCAAACTTTGGATTTCCCTCTACCAAACGAACTCTCTTCTTCTATGGTTGGTGTGTTTATATACTAGGTTACCACCCGGCAATAGCACCCTCAAGTGGCTCTTGTTGTAACTACATGTGACCCAAAACATCACACTAGTGCCCCAGCAACAATAAAATACAAGTAAGAAGTTCTGTCCGTTACAACTTTTTGCTACACTCTCAAAAGTATCTACTTTTTCTTCACAAAAAGAGTACATACTTTTAGGGTGTAGTATAAGAAGCAGCAAATGTGTTCTCTTTTCCTCTTGTTTTGCCAGATTGTTGTGCCACTTTGTGTCTACTTGTGCTGCGTTAAAGTTAGTTGTTTGCTAGTAGTATGTAGTAGTGATGGAAAGTTTGGATAATTTTACTGACTCTCTCATTCGATCTCGTTCATTAAAATTAAAAAATCTTTTTCCAAGTCATTTCGTTCATTTAACAGCCAAATTCCCTGAACACATACGCAATCTTGATCATATTCTGAATTAAGAAATTATTATAATGGAGCCAAAAATTATTTACAGGGAACATAAATAATTACATTACCTTCCGAGTCTTTGGTTCATTTGTCACGTGATAGACGCAATGAACGTTCATGAAGGACCCATCACTAGTAAGTAGTGGTAGTAGTGTAGTAGGTAGTAGGGGTAGTAGTAGTAGTAGTAGTATGCTAGTTGTGTCTTCTGTTCCATTTGCTATTGTTTTGTATTTTTCCCCTTATATTTCTCTGCTTATTCTAGAGTTACTTAACTATTAGTTTGTTCCCTTATTATCCATAGTAGTCTGCCTTAAACCATTATTATATTAGTTATTTCTCTTACTAACATTAGTTCTTTAACATTAGTCATAACTCTAACATCTCTAAGTCTTACTAACATTAGTCACTAACATTAGTTCTCTCTTTATTAGCTCACTTCTTTAGTTGTAGTTCCTTTCTAGCTACTGCTTAGCTTTAGTCTCTGTCTAGTTGTGTATTGTCTCATGTTTGTTGTCTTTTATTTGTTTTAGTCCTGTCCTGCAATCTGAGCTTCCCTGGCCGCTTTCACTCACTGCCTAGCTTCAAGACCTGTGCAGTGCCTGAGATACATGAGTGTATAGTCTATTGTGCTTTTAGTTCATGCCTGGCCATCACTGCTCACCAGCCTATTGTCATCTTGGGCTTGGCCGTTGTCTCTGTTTGCCTTTAATTGTGCATTGTTCCCTGCCTGCTGTTTGGACTGTTACCCCCTCCTCGCCTTCCATCTCTTTGTCTAGTCTGCTGTCTTGTCAATACACCTGCAAAACTCTTTCTGCAGTTGAGTCCTCTTTCACAGATCCCAGACAGAAAAAGGTCCATTGTCAATATTAGCAACTTATGAAGTCCCTTTCAAAGCTTTCGCTGTGAATTTGCGTGACCAACTTCATCATGAGCCAAATCTGTGTAGCTGAACTTTTTCGCCTCATGCAAATCTCCAGATCGGATTTTGCTCGAGTTTTGCAGAGCAACAATAAATATGAGCGCTTAACAGGAATGACCCAAATGTGGGCCACTATAGTGGCGTATTTTAAGGCTGGAGAGACTGTATATGGACTTAGTCTGTGTGGGGAGCTGAACAAACGGCGGGAAGGACTGTGTCCAACGAGTGCCACATCTAATCAGCCTCCATGTGTCCTTGACAGGGCGCTCATCTGGAAAAACAGAAAATTGAGTGGAGCCATTTCTCTCTGGATGTCTCACTCTTACGAATCTTAGAATCTTATTTGACTCATGGAATCCTATTGGATATGCATAGTATTTTACAGATCCCTACTTGGGTTAAATGGGAATAATGAGTAAAATTATTACTGGACATTTCAGATAAATCCCATGTGGAGCTATATGTACATTAAAATCCTGACAGATTTTAATTATGTTTCTTCTGACGTCATATCCAAAGGCATCTAACTCAAGTCTAAGACTCTATTCCAAAATGTACAATCTACATAGGCATCTGGCAGGGTCTTATCTGAAATTGAGCCTCAAACTCAGACAGCAACATAGTACATGTGGATTCAACATGTACCAGATGTGGGCCGGATCTGGGCCGACACTATGTTGCTGTCTGGTTACTGTTAGTTTCTGATTTATAACCTGTTATGCATACAGCAGCATAACAACAGCAAAATCCACAGGAGACTCATATCACAATTGATTTCAATAGAGGTTTCCATTGTTGCTAAGCTAACAACATGATTCTCTAATGTCGCTTTTCTACTGGATGGTACAGCTCGGTACGGCTCAGTACGGCTCGGCGCGGCAGGGCTCGGTTCGCTTTAGCTCGGTTGCTTTTCCACTGCAGTTAGTACCGCTTCAAATTGGGTGGGATTATGACTGATCGTTATAATTTATCCGCTCCTCGGCAACCAACAAGAGGAACGTCTGCACTTCTCGTCCACTGACCACGATTAAGCCATTTCTTTTTTGGAAGTTTTTTTTCTTCAAGTAAGTCAAGCAAGTAGTTTTAAAACAGGTGCTACAGCGGTGGCCGTTACTGGCTATTTAAATCTAGTAGGTTTGATGTCTCGCAAATACAATGATGCTGGTGGTGACGATTCTGTCTGTATGACCAATCAGTGATCTACAGTGCTTCCACGTCACATTTTAGTATCGGTACGGTACGCTTGGAACCTCAACAGAGGTGGCACCATTTAAAGCGAGCCGTACTGTACCGTACCATGCAGTGGAAAAGCGCCACAAGTGCATACATGCCAACCCTCCCGATTTTTCCGGGAGACTCCCGAATTTCAAAGCCCCTCCCGAAAATCTCCCGGACCGACCTTTCTCCCGAATTTCTCCCGATTTCCACCCAGACAACAATATTGCTACACCATCCGTAACTGGGCGCCGTTTCAGACCGAACAATAATAAAAGTTACACCTCGAAGTCAAGCGCGACAGAAGCAGAAGAAGAAGGGGAAAAGGAAGAAAGAAGAGACCATGGTAGTGTTGTTATTATTGTACAAATACATACAAAATATATACATACAATACAATAAATTGTAAAATAAATGAATTACATATTTCTTTGCGTTTGATATATATATAACTCATGTTGTCACCGTGGATTGCAGGAAGGCAGGCGAAGCAGAAAATAATTTCCAATACAATGTTTTAATGATAATTCAGAAGACAGGTAAACAGGCTGAGCAACACACACTTAAAGATAACGGTGATCAGATAGAGAATGAATGCGAGGGACCAATTTATATAGCAAACACGAATGAGGATGATCAATAGAACACAGCTGAACCAAATTAACTATATGAACAAATGAAATAATGACCGTGAGCATGGGGAGTGGCGGGAAAACTGAACAAAGAAAAACATGTGACTAATGAAAACAAACTAAACATAATAGTGAAATTTTAACTCAGGTCCATTAAATAATCTTACCAGACATGTTTGAATTCAATAATGTATGTAAGTAAATGTTTTGCTGAACACAGATTAATACATGCCTAATAAAAGTATTTTTGTTTGTTTATCTTAACTAATGTAGTTAACTAAACTAATTATGTTGTTCAGTGGTTCTAAAATAGGTTTGCATGATTTCATTTTCATATTTATATATTATTTACCTTGTTGCAAGACCTGTTTTCACCCTATGTCTGAACACTCTGGCTGTACCGAAAGCAATCCTAAGTTGCTATAAATACTACTGTAACTATGCAAACAACAGTCTCAGTTTTACTGTATCAGTTCAAACTGATTATTTCATTTCAAACACTTTATTTGTCCCCAGGGAGCAAATTGTGAGGTTACGTAGAGGAACATAATACAATATATAGAAAGCATCCTCAACTAAAAACATACTGTGCACAATAAACCTATCCAAAACAGACACCATGTAATAGAACTAGTGAATACACTGGTATATGTATGTATATAACCGAATGCAATTAAAAACATAAGTAAGAGATGGTTGGGAATTTAAAAGCTTCACTACTTTAGTAGGAAAGTTTGCCTTCCTTCTTTGTGTCCTACAGGCTGGACAGCGAAGCTGTCACCCTGAGGGTAGCCAAACACAGAAAACAGGACTTGTGAAGGTTCTTGTAAAATCCTGCCAGCCAACCTCAGTATTTGCTGTACACCCATATGTGGAAAGAGCTCTAACAGGAAGTCCAATAGTTTTGACAAGAAAACCAAGCTGATTTACCCAAAATACATTTGTAAGCACGACTTGTGCAAGACATTTCAGTGGTAATTTCTCATTTTATAGCCTACCTCTATATGCTGGCATTTCTCTACATCACGGTAAAAATTGTTTGTCCTTTACAGACTGACCTGCATCGAACTGCATGGTTTTAGAAGTAGTGAAAAGCAGAAAATGGTGAGAAGACAACAAAGCTTGAATGTACAGTATAATAACACTGTAACAGGAGCACATTAAAATAAAGTGTAACCCATAATTTTAATAATAGTATTAGTAATCTAAATTAACTGACTTTATGGGGCACCAAGCCCGACGCAAGTGTTTTTTGCTAGTTTCAGGCCGACGCAGTTCTCCTTTTCACGTCCTGCGCCACGCTGTTTAAATAATGAATGCATTTGCACCCGTCTGTGCGCCCATGGCTCTGCTGGTCTGAAAAAAGAGGTGTGTTCAGGTGCATTGTAGGCGCATTGCTATTTTGAGGCTGAAATAGACTGTGCCATTGACCAATTGAAACCTGGTCTAAAGTCAATGGCACAGAATTTGTGATGTTATTTAAAGGGCACATTAGTAATATGCGCCTAAGGCGGGTCCACAACGCGCGTACACTCTGCTTATTACGCACACAGGGACACACAAACATGCCAAATATTTAAAATAAAAGGATTAGAAATGTAATATTTTGTTATCGTGTACATAAAGATATGGTGGAATCTGGCTTGTCCCGTAGATGGTCTGCTCGCGATTTAACCTCACGCACGAGCAGATCCGTTTCTTCTTTGGAGAAGCATTCAGTCTTTCCGCTTGAAAATTCCGTAATGTAAATAGCGATTCCGCCATGGCGTGAGCGCAACTGTCTTTTAAAAGGAATGGGAGATGAGACTCTGATTGGTTTATTGAACGTTACGCCCAAAACACACCCATTACTCATTAAGAGAATAGGGACAACCCTTTTAGACCATGTGCCAGGCGCGGCGACCATTTTTCCTGTCGTTAAACTAGCAAAAGTGGATTCGAACACGCAGTAAGTGCACTTGCACCGTGCGCTTTGGACCCTGCGCTTAGATTGTTAAAATAGGGCCCATGGTCTTTAGGAAATGGCCAGATAGACAAGTAATTAAAGAAATTGTGTAATCATTATGAATACATGGTGATTATTGATATATGACAGCTTAGGTGTGTTCGAGTTGAACTAGGCTTTCACCGACGGATGAGATCTGATGGCATACGTGATCGTGGCGCGGCAGCGGCGGCCATTATAGTTGGACGAACTTTCTAACCCAAATGCATTGTGTTTGTCAGGCACCGATCGGTCTGCGCAGTGTCACATTATGTTGAACTCACCTTCTACTTTTGTTTGAGGGTGAGCAAAAGAAACCAGCAGGAAGACATTAAGAAAAGGTGATACATATCTAAATCACAGACAAAATGGCAGAACTACAAACAAGATGATTGTGGACGGTGTTTTCTGTTGGTAAGATTAACTCCCTTTTGCATTGACTATGCAACTTTGCATATTGTTTTCACGCACAAACAGCTAACACAAAATAAAATAAAATAAAATGATAAAAAACATAATAGGTCCCCTTTAACAAATGGAACCTTATTGTAATTTGTTACCGAAAACTCCCACTGGAATTGTATAAGACTGTTTGAACAAATTACTTGCATCTCTTTAGGATTTGTTGTATATGCACTAGATTATAGTACAATATATCTTTTTCTAATATTAACCAACAGTCATTTTGATACAGAACACACTGATGCTAATCTAAACTATAAAAAGAATTACATAAATGATCATAACTCATCACATATAATGTTTGCTTATTAGTCAAAATTGCTAACTTTCCTTTTGCTGTGTTTCTATAGTTAGTTCATAAATCATCCATATATTCGAATCATGCTGCAGTCACCTAAATGTGTGCAATGCTGAGAGGTGTTTTTTGTAAAGAGAGTGGACAGTTTATTTTACATTATTTATTAACATTGTATCTTTTCACCGTCTTGTAATTGAGCCACTTTGCCGACCAATCACCTTGTACCATGTACGGTATCTGTCATTAGAGCGAGAAGCACCGGCACGGTTATAAAAATGCAAATGAGTCACTCCTCCGGACGAATTCAGCCTATATGCCTGCTACAGTGCTGACACATGGACACAATATTAGTTATGAGCTTACTGGAGTGATTCTGTTATGGCATAGTGTTGTGCCATATTGCTTTACAACTTTCTGCAAAGAATCTGTCCTGTTCATTGAGCATTCTGTTCATGTCTGATGAGGAGGTTATGTTTCGCAGGATGTGAAATTTAGAAAAGCACCACGGTTTGATAATATTTCACTATAGATCTCTCATTAGAGCCCACTGAAAAGGACAATGCTGTGTCAAGTTTTCTTGTAATCATTTAAAAAATCTCATTATGTGATTTTGTGAACCACTTATATGCTAACATGTTGAATGGTTGACCTAAATGTCAAGTTTGAGAATGTATTAGTAAACCATATAATTACTGAGATAATGGCTTTTGGATGTGAATACAAGCCATTATTTTCAAATACACACACACACACACACACACACACACACACACACACACACACACACACACACACACACACACACACAGACTGCAACTGCTGAATACTGACTTTTCAGCTATTCTTGAATAATCCGTAATTACGTCCCATTTATGTCAAGTCTGGACAAGAGGGGAAAAAAGAGTTATTGTTTAATGAAAACATTATCAAAACAGTGAAAAACTTTCTAAAGCATAATTGTGCCTGTCAGTGCAGAATGTACTGCTAATGCCATTTGCCATTAAAAATTATTAAAGAATATCATTTTAAGTAATGGGACACCATTGAAATCAGCGCTATTGAGTAACACCTATAATGAAGACACTATTGAAAAGAACATTCAGTGGTAAATTCATATGCTAATTGTAATATAATAATATAATAAAAATACTTAACGTACAGTTAGCTGAAGTGTAGCAGCAGTTGGCAGATGTGAAATTCATGAAATAGGAGAAAGGTAGACGTTTAAGTGGCTTCTTTTGCTGCTGGTGTGATTTTTAGTGCTAAATTAGCAGTCCTAATGAGATAAAAAAAAAAATGTTGTCAGAGTGAAATGTTTTTTTGACTGTGCAGAGAAGTCAGGAGGTCACGTAACATTTCCTGCTGGCATGGACAGTGTGACAAGTTTGAACTGATTCTAATTTCATTCGTTATGCTTTTTGAAAGCATTTTATTGACTTGATGAGATTGTCACTTACTATCCCAGTTGAGAGCCCCATTTTCTACTAAACATAACGTCCATTCTCTGCTGGCGTGCTGCTGATTTCTGAAGAAATATTGCTAGAGCTGTTATATATCAAACAATCACCATATATGCACAATGATTACACAATTTCTAAGATTACTTGTCTATTTGGCCATTTCCTGAAGACCATGAAGTCAATTAGTTTATTATGTCATTGTTTTTATAGTGTTTATTTTGAAATTATGTAGAACTGTATTGTTTATTATTTGTATTTATTTCCTTGTAAAATTGATGTTAATGTATTTTGAATATTATTTTCATTTTAGTTTATGAATGTATGATTTTTAGGTTCTACCATTTCATATTAATGTGTACATATTATTTAAATTCCCTATTCATATGAAATGGTAGAACCTTTTAGTATAAAATCATTTATTTTGTCTGTTCGAGTCAGTTCTGCTGAGGGACCTCCGTGAGGAGGGTCACCATTAGTGTCTTTGGTTATGTTATTTTTGATTTGTTATTCTTTTTCTGAAGTCAATAAAAAATGTGAAAGTGTCTCCTGCCTATGCTCTGGTCATGTCCCCACAACATTCTAATGATCAAAGAATCCTGAAAAAAATATATATCATGGTTTCCACAAATATATTAAGCAGCACAACTTTCTTGTTTCTTGAGCACCGAATTAGCGTATTAGAATGATTTCCGAAGGATCTTGTGACACTGGAGTAATCATGCTGAAAATTCAGCTTTGCCATCACAGAAATAAATAACTTTTTAAAATATATTCAAATTGGAAGCAGGTAATACTATTTCACAATAATACTGTTTTTACTGTATTTTGGATATAATAAATGCAGCTTTGGTAAACAAATTAAACTTCATTCAAAAACATTAAAAAAAAATATTACAGACTATGCATTTATTTTTCATGAATCAGACTCAGTTGTTTGTTTCAGAACTCAAAAAATGTTCATGGAAGTTCACCATGGTATTTGTCACATATTTAAATCGGGATGTACTGTACATATTGTACAGGACAAATATTTATAGCTGCATACTTATATCAGCAAGCCCTAGCTACAGCATCACAATACTGTAGCTGTGCTCATTCTTTGCTGTTCTTCTCATGTCAGTCTTGGTCTTGTAATTTACTCCCTTTTTGTGTGTCTCCTCTCATCACATCTTGTCTCGTCTTGTCATCTGATCTTGTCTGGTCTTGTTTCCTTACTTCTCCTTATCTTTATTAGTAGATGAGTTTCCATGTTGCACCTAAAGCATAATACAAATGGCATAAATAAAACTCTGTGCAACCTATTGAATCCACAATTCAAACTTTACATTTGTCTTTCTTTTCTTTTCTTACTGTGCCCTTACCAGGCCTCGTGGAATCATAAGATGGGTGACTTTAATAACACAGTTGGCCTGGATGTTAAGTATCTGCAAAACATGTACTATTTTTAACCATTGCTGACTTAAATAACCTTTTAAGTTATTTATTATTAGGATTTATTTATTTTTAAATGCTAGATATAAATTATGATATTTTCTATTTGGTTTATGCATTACTTTGTTGCAGTGATGCATCAGGTCATTTGTAAAGTGACAAGGCTAAAATGACGGTGATTCCTCTTTTGGGGCTGTTGACCCTGAGGAGACATGCAGAAGGGAAGAGCTCGGTTTATGTTGCTGCTTTTAGACATGTGAGATGATGAAAACAAGGTTACTTGTGTTCCCTCAATACGTATTGTACACAAAGAAACAAATCATCATTTAACCAGGAAGGTTAAAACAAAAGGAAATCTATACTCTGTGATTATATGGATCGCTTGCATTATGGGAAAAAAAAAAATCTGTTCACCAGTTACAATATGACACTTCAAACTGCTCAAGAACAAGCTCTGTTATAGCTAACATGTCAGAGATTTTATCCTCTAGCAAAAGGACATGGGTTTATACGGGCGAATTCCAAATGGTGTTTTTGCACCCTTGAAGGGCCCGTCATTTTTTGCTCACGAAAATGAGCAACTGAATCCCTTCACGAACGGCCCTTGCAAAAGTCTGTTGGCGAAGGGAGCATGCAATGGTCACATCAAGGAAGCAATTGAATAGTTTATGGTCACGTGACCCGGGTGACGAATCCTCTCGAATCATATTAAAGCTATATATGGCGGGAGAGTTGGAGTTAACGTATAAACAGAATAATTCAAATAGCATATTTTGTTGTGATAATTTAAAATGCATGACGAAAATCTGTGTAATTTAAGTTTTAAAAAGTTTTACAGGTAAGACATTTTTAATGCTTAATTTATAAAGTTAAGAATAGACCAGGAACTCACATATAAGCATATGTCTAAAACATAATTATAAATCTACATTTATCTGTATCATTAGCAGCAACAATAAGATATTCCTGTCGTCGCTGTCTAGTTTTTCGTGGTTAAATTCCATGTGAAGCAAATGAGGAAATTACGTGGTCTTTCATTGCTCCCTTCACCAAGTGTGCTCCAAACAGATTCATTATGAGACCCACAAGTGCCCTGCTCCCTCCAAAGTCCCCACTTCAAGGTCTCTGCCCTTCGGAGTGAGTAGGACATAGGGATCCTCACTTCCGATTGGAATATGCCCTACATGGCAAACATAACGATACACAGGTGATAATAATATAAAACCAAGACGACAAACTATGACTTTGCAGCTAACTTGTTGCCTCGCTGCCGTGCAGGCAATGACTTTGCAGGCAGCATTTACACAGGAAAGTACATCATCAAACTGATTTTGGAAAGACTTCTGACTGGCATCATAGTGGTGTAATGATCTACAGTACAACAATATAGAGAGAGCTTTGGTGATAACTAAGCAAATATTTAATGACTACAATAGTAATTTCTCGCTAGAAATGACGTTGAGTTGAAAACGTTGGTCAAAAACGTTTATTTGCATACAAATTGATCACCAACCACAACCTTCAGATGCATCTTTATTTTTTAACTCTAATGCCACAGAATGGAACTCCCAGGATTGTGGGATATCAAAGGCAGTGAAGGATACATCTGGATGCCTTCACAAATCGTCATCCTAAGCCAGCATTTTTAAGCTTTCGGAGCAGCCAATCAGTATTCAAGGAGACCGAAACTGAACAATTCAGGGAAACAAGAACTAAAGGAAATAAAACAGAATATCAAAACAAGAGTCCATAACACGGAATCCACAATACTCTTCATAGTTGTCTGGTCTTGTTTTGAGCTAGGATTCCTGAAGTATTGTTTCTCCATCGTCTTCCTATTCCACATTATCTCCAGCGTCTCCTGTTCTGTATTGTGTTCTATCCACAATCTCCACTTCATCTGCAATTCCGAGACTGTAGTTTGAAGGTGAAATTGATAAGGTACAAACAATCACCATCTGCCAATTCTCACCTGCATTACTTATTACTCATCTGTGTTCAATTTCTGTCTTGAGTCTCTGTTATGTAACAACAGAACATACTGTACGCTTTTTCTTGTGAGCTTTGTTTTTCTATAATTGTTTGTATAGTAAAATAAAACATATCTGTAGCTTTCCATTTCTTGAATATTGGGGGGACTTTAAAAAAAAAAAATTAAATATATATTTAAAGTAATTAAATTAGGAATAAAGGGATTTAGAGGAATACAAAAAAGTTCTAGGTCTTTAGGTCTAGGTCTTAAATTGAAGTAATCAATTTAAACTATTTGTAAATAATATATATATGCTATATATATTATTTATTTTTTACTTTAAGCACAATAGTATTTTATTTGCAAACATTGTCGTATTCCAATATCTATCTTGAAAATGCAAACTTTGTCAGAATTAAATTAATCATGTAAATTATAGTATATTTTCAATTCAAAACAGTGATAGTTTGCATATTTTCCGTCAGTCGTTGAACATTTTTATCGTAAACGAATTCAAATATTAAATGTTTAGCTATTTACATCTTACCACACACTGTTTCACCATTGAAACTAAAGTGTCACGTTGGAATTTGCACTCGTCTTCCGTGAACAGTAAGACTTGCCTTATGGGGGTTTTATGCAAAAAACGTCCATATTCTGAAAAAACAGGTTGTATCGCTTCCGGTTACGTTTTTTTTAAGTTCTTCATTAAATATAGAACTGTTTTACTCAATATATCTTCAGAGGAGCAAGGAAAGATGAACATAACAATGAAAATGAGACCTGTATATATTTGACAGTGTAACATTATACAACAATTACAATAATTAAAAGGCATTAGCAAGGTTATTGCTTATTGAACAAAGGAACTTCATAATATCAGTGCTGTACATAGTTATTCACAAGCTAACTGTCAGCACTCTTCTGCACAATGGTAACGATCAAACTTCAACATATCAGAAACTCTTTTTTAAAAAGTCAAACATAACTGAACATTAAACACTAACAGATGTTTCCCTTCACTCAAAAACACATAAAACAACACTTAATTTCAAAATTTACTCTCCATTTCCAGCCATATGGAAAGCATGCTGGGAACTAACTGTCACGGTTCGTCAATCTACCGTGTCCTTCTTGTCTTATGTCATGGTTGTGTGTGTGTGTGTGTGTGTGTATGGGCGTGGTCACTGATCACTGCCGCTGATCAGTGGCACCAGCGGCTTTCAATTACGGCGCCAGCTGCATCTGATCAGCGGTGCCTATATATATTCACTATTTGCGTCTTGTCTTTGTCAGATCCTTGTAATGTATTCCGGTGTTCGTTCCTGTCTGTTCTTCCCTCGTGGTCTTCGTTTCCCCATCCTGGATTACTCTTCGTGTCTTCTGTGTTGATCGTCTGCACTTTCTGGATTTGGATTTCATCACCACCATTCATCACTTCAGTCCGGTTCCATCGAGGTCCCTGCGTCACTTGCCCTTTCCTGTGTGTCGCCCTTTGTGTGGACCGTTACTGTTTATTGTTTAATAAACGAGTGTTTACCTGCTTTTGCCTCCTCTCCATTTCTGGCCGTGACAGAAGGATCTGACCAAGTATGGAGGCAGCAGGTGGATCTGATACCAGTCTCACTGATTTTATCATCAGAAGTATCAATCGAATGGATTCGCAAGAGGAATGCATCGCGAACACAGGACGGGCGGTACAAGCTTTAGTGACGCAGGTGTCCGAGCTCATCCAGCAATTCCAACAGCTGAGAAGTCCCGCTGCGCCACCCACACCGCTGGTTCAACCAGCATCACCTGGGTCGTTCTTCCAGTCAGAGCCTCGTCTGCCGATCCCGGGGGCGTACTCAGGGGAATCTAACTTCTGCAGAGCCTTCAAAACCAGGTGTTCTATGCACTTTTCTCTTCAGCCCCGTACCTTCAACAGCGAGCAGTCTAAGGTGGCTTTTGTTTTGACGCTGCTGACTGGGAGGGCGGCATTATGGGGAACGGTGGTGTGGGAGAACCAAGACCCATGCTGCGCCTCGTTCCAGGCACTCGCCAAAGAGATGAAACGAGTCTTTGATTGGTCAATGGTGGGACGCAAAGCAGCCAGAGTTCTTGCCGATCTTCTCCGGGGGACCGATCAGTGTCAGATTACTCGATTGAGTTTCGCACCCTGGCGGCCGAGTGCCAATGGAACGAGGAGGCGCAGTGGGACATGTTCCTGCGTGGGCTGGCTTACTGTGTCCAGAACGAGATCTACGTGCTGGATCTACCCACAACTCTTAACGGCCTCATTGACCTGGCACTAAGGGTGGATAAACGCCTGGCCAGGAGAGAACGTCGTGCTCCTCAAGTTCATTTTCCTGGAAGCACAGGGGATCTCAGAACCAGCAGCGGAGACACGGTCAGCCCAGCATTCGACCACGAGCCCATGCAGGTGGGTAGGGCTCGGCTTTCCCGGGAGGAAAAGGAGAGGCGGAGATCCCTCAGACTCTGCCTTTACTGTGGGGAGGCGGGCCACTTCCTACACGCCTGCCCGGTAAAAGGCCAAGCCCGGTAGTAAACCTGAGGCTACTATCAGGTTGGATCTCCGCTGAGAAGACCTCATCACCATCGTCCACGCTCCTCCCGGTAAGACTGAGATGGACAACCGGCACTCACGACTGTCACACCTTTCTGGACTCAGGAGTGGAGGGGAACTTCATGGATCGTAAGCTTGCCCAGAAGTTACTTATTCCTGTCAACTCACTCACAGCATTTCTGTCATCGCCCTTACTGGACAAAGACTCCCTAACATTGCTCTCACCACCAGACCCTTGACACATCACATCAAGAAATCATTCTGAAACTTTGTCATTTCTTATCTTGGACTCACCCTTAGCACCCGTTGTCCTTGGTCATCCCTGGCTCACACTACATAACCCCCAAGTAGACTGGCGTCTACATCCCATCTCCGAGTGGAGCACTCAGTGTTATAAGTCTTGTCTTACGTCTGCTTGTCCGTCTGTACCTGTTTCTGTGTTTCAGGAGGAGACGGTGGATTTACTTAAAGTGCCCGTTGAGTACCTGGACCTGAAGGAAGTGTTCAATAAGTCCCGTGCTGCTTCCCTCCCTCCGCATCGTCCCTATGACTGTGCTATAGATTTACTGCCAGATAAGTCTCCATCTAAGGGCAAACTTTATTCACTTTCTGTTCCAGAAAGGGAGGCTATGGATAAATACATTTCTTATTCTCTAGCATCCAAATTCATCCGGCTTTCCCTTTTCAATGGCGAGGGCGGGGTTCATTTTTGTGGGTAAGAAGGATGGTTCTCTGCGACCTTGTATTGATTACCTGGGGTTGAACATCACGGTAAAGAATACTTATCCTTTGCCATTGATGTCTTCAGCCTTCGAGAGGCTACAGGGAGCATCAATCTTCAGCCGTTTGGGCTGTCCAACTCCCCAGCGGTTTTCCAGGCACTCGTCAACGACGTGCTGCGAGATATGGTAGATCAGTTCATATGTCTACCTGGATGACATTTTTTTTTTTCATCTTCTCTCCAGGTACACGTGCAGCACGTCCGACGAGTGCTTCAGAGGTTGCTAGAGAATGGGCATTTTGTCAAGGTGGAGAAATGCGATTTTCATGCAGTCTGTTTCTTTTCTAGGATATATCGTCTCGTCAGAGGGAGTGCGTATGGATCCTGATAAGGTTAAGGCTGTGGTAGAATGGCCAAGTCCAGATTCCCGTAAGGCCCTACAGAGGTTTCTGGGGTTTGCTAACTTCTACAGGCGTTTCATTTGCAATTTCAGCCAACTAGTCGCGCCTCTGACTGCCTTGACCTCCCCCAGAACTATGTTCAGGTGGTCCAATACAGCTGAGGCTGTATTCGCCAAACTGAAAAGTCGCTTTGTTTCGGCTCCCATCTTGATAGCCCCTGATTCCTCACGTCAGAGGTGGGGGGTAGGCGCAGTTCTTTCTCCAACGCTCTTCCACAGACGACAAGATGCATCCATGCGCTTTTTTCCCCATTGTATGTCTCCCGCTGAACGTAACTATGACACTGGTAACAGAGTTGTTGCCGGTCAAGCTAGCGTTAGAGTGGCGTCATTGGTTAGAAGGGTCGGGGGTACCTTTTATCGTCTGGACCGATCACAAGAACTTATATATCAGCACTGCCAAAAGACTCAACTCCAGGCAGGCTCGGTGGGCTTTTTTTTTTCTGTCGTTTTGATTTTTCTCTATCGTACCACCCTGGTTCCAAGAACATCAAACCCGACTCTTTATCTCGTATTTTTGACCTTTCCGAACGCCCGTCCACTCCCGAGTGCATTTTACCAGAGTCCCTATTTATCTCTGCACTCTCATGGGAGATCGAGTCGAAGGTCAAGACGGCCTTAGAAGGGGTAACGCCTCCGCCCGGTAGCCCACCGAACCGGTTATTTGTGCCAGAGGGAGTACGGTCCAACATCATTCGATGGGGCATTGTTCTAACGTGGCTTGTCATCCAGGGGTAAATCGCACCAGGTTTTTGGTTAAGCAAAGATTCTGGTGGCCGTTAATGGCCCGCGAATTCAGTTTCGTCTTGGCTTGCTTGGTTTGTGCCACTGGTAAGACTTCCAATCGACCCCCAGATGGGTTACTCCAACCGCTTTCTGTCCCTTCGAGACCCTGGTCCCACATTGCGCTACATTTTATTACCGCCCTCCCAGGGCAAGATGGTCGTTTTCCATCCCCTTGCCCAAATTACCCTTTGCCAAGGAGACAGCGGAGACTGTCGTTGACCACGTTTTTCGCTTACATGGCCTCCAGATTGATGTGGTTTCCGACAGGGGTCCCCAATTTGTGTCCAAATTTTGGCGAGAATTTTGTAAATTACTGGGAGCGACTGTCAGTCTGTCTTCTGGGTTTCACCCACAGAGCAATGCTCAAACCGAGAGAGCCAACCAGGATCTGGAAATAACGTTACGATGTTTGGTATCCAAGAATCCTTCCTCCTGGAGTCAGCAGCTTTCAATGGTTGAGTACTCCGCTCACGCCTTCGTCCAGAGGTGCCACCGCACATGGACTAGAGCCCGAGAGACTCTGCTCCAAGTGGGGGCGCGCACCAAGGCCAGGGCCGTTACTGTTTGTTTAATAAACGAGTGTTTACCTGCTTTTGCCTCCTCTCCATTTCTGGCCGTGACACTAACAATGGTGTATCTAAATTAAATGGCTAATTCTCTTAATAAATAGCCTTTTTCCTTAATTTTATCAGCTTAATCGGTTCCTCAATTCAAGCCTCAAAACTGAAAAAAGTGTCCTTAAGAAAACAAGTAACTAATAAAACCAAGATTTTTATATATATAATGAAATGGCAAGATTTCTAAATATTGGGCGAAGGACTTGTCCCATCTCAATGTCTATTGTGGCCCTGTTTTCAGCCCTTGTCAGTAAGTGTCCTATTAGCTATGGCTCCAAAACATCCCCCAAAAAATAAAAAGGAGGACAAGGGACAAACGTTTGAGTTCCGCCTCCACTGGACTGTGCCCTGAGTAAGAGAATTACCCTTCTAGCTGCAGTTCTCGTAAAAATGGAACACATTAAAATTTAATAGATAGCCATATGCTTGTTTGAAAATAATACCTGGCAAACCATTCATCATTCCATTAACCACACACATCAGCCAGTAAATCCTGCACAGCTGGGTAACAAAGCCTTGCTGTTCTGAAATTACGTTTAAGATACTTGATTTAGTATTGTTTCCTGCTGGGAAAGTGGTGACTGCAATGACATTACAGGCTAAAAGCCCTTTAAAGGTTTGTCACAGGTTACTGAGGAAGAACTCATCAGCGGTTAGCAAGAAGAGAGAGAGAGAGAAAAAAAAAAAACATCCGGTATTCCAATCCTCACATGTGTTTGACTGAAGATAACTTTATGATGCTGCCGTTGGGATTTAGAGCTTTTTCTGCCCGTGGGCGTTTGAACGGAGAGATAGCGTTTAAGACGAGTTAGGTGTATATTTGGTATGTGTCCATACACTAGCATTTCCATCTAGAAAAATAATTTTAGCACAAAGCAAGAGAGGTTTGGGTACGAAATGTCAAAAAATTTACCTAATGTTTTCTCCCTTCTTCTTACTTTCTCTGAGGGAAGGAAAGTAAAATTTCCATTTCACTCTGTCATTGTTATCAGGTAGCATGTCGTAGTGTGCCCTCGTCCCTGCCTAATCGTAAAGCTCTTGTGACAGGTTTCTGCAAAAGGATTCTTGTTTACTTATTTATTTCATATCACAGAAAGGAGACAGTGAGGGATAAACATTCAGTTGTATCCTAATTCACTCTGGATTGGGGGTTTTATCAAGCCAGAGTTTTTGTTTGTGTTTATCTCAGGAGTTTCTGGCGCACGTTTTTCCCACCCACCCCTCAGGCTAACCGCTCGCTGTGTGTTTACCTGCAATTTTCAATCAACGTGACAGAACAACAACAAAACATTCTTTCATTTCATTTCAAATCATTATCTAAAAAAAAAGACCCATTATCTTGGAGGGTTATATACGCTTGAGGAGAGTTGCTTTAACTTAATTGTAGAATTTTTGATAACATATAAATATAATATCTGTTTTGGTCATATTCGATTACTTTCTGATTTGTATAATTTGATAATGCGTATATGACTTTGAAATCATAGCAATTCACTCGTGAAAAAGAAAAAGAGGATAATTTGATGTTTTTAATTATCA
This sequence comes from Meda fulgida, assembly GCA_030578275.1. Taxonomy (NCBI): domain Eukaryota; kingdom Metazoa; phylum Chordata; class Actinopteri; order Cypriniformes; family Leuciscidae; genus Meda; species Meda fulgida. The sequence goes on from CM060633.1 coordinate 6,386,294, forward strand.
TAATTTATTTTGCTGATGGCTCAGTCAGCTTAACAGAACAAATGTGTAAACTTCTAATTTATTCTGATTGTATTATAAAAACCTGAGAAGTATTCAAATGTACTGTGCAGTAAATGTATAAGAATTGGGTAACACTTTCTAATAACTACACAATAATATAAATTTATATATATGTGTGTGTGTGTGTGTGTGTGTGTGTGTGTGTGTGTGTACAGTATAAAACCATTACGCCTATAGAGTCTTGGTAAACAACATGTATATCTATATGTACTTAATGACATTATCCCATTTTCTGTGACCTTATAAGTGAGAACTATTTACGCCTAATAACCAAATGAACAATTCCTTTACTATGAGCTAATTAAACAATAATTGTATTTTTGTTCATTACAGTGACAATGAATGAAGAACTTTTTTCCTGGTCCCAAAACGTAAGGTATTAAAAATATATTTTGTTAAACTTTATTTTGATAGTTCACTTTAGACATTCTATTAACTATAGTTAACTTTGCACCTGCATGCCAACTAACTCTCATTAGGATGTTAGTAGACTGTATGGTCAGGATTAGGGTTAGTAGAATAAGTATTGTACCCTTTAAAAAAACAGACTAGCATCCAACTAAAATGTGTCAGAGAAACATTCCATGAATGATGCATAAATAACATTTTTGTGCCAATGTTTGATAATGTTTGATAATGTTAGACCAGATAACTTTGAGAAAAGGTTTAAACATGACTGGAAGAACGTCTATTCACAATTTTGAGAGAACCTTGGGAACATACTGTTTATCAACACTGAGAATTTTTTAAAAATGGTTCATTACCTAAAATAAAAGTACATTCCACAAAATACTAATTTAAAATGTTAATTATTTTTGGATAAATTTAAACAATAAAACACTGCAAAATCATTCAGGAAAATAAAAAATGGAACATTTTGGCTTTTGTTTTAACAGAAAAATAACTTAATCACTTGTTATTAAAATCTTACTTTGGAGATAGCATTCACAAAATTAACTGAAGACGTTTTAAAGTACGTAGATGTTTGAAACCAACACACGTTTGTCTCAAAACTAGTTATAGGCTATAACATTGATACTTTGATAAATCCCCTATAACTTTGAATCAAAAAGAAAATAAGTGGTGCGATTCTTAGTACTGGACATACATTTCTCACATTTATGAAAAATTGACATTAAGATTTTCCTCTGCTGTCCAGAGTCTGAAACTAGTCATGTGTCAAGCCACAAGAGAACAGCCAATGCAGCATTTCCTCCGCAGTCAGAGAAGATGGTTTCTCTCACTGAAGACACAGACATGAAATATAACCATGTTAGATTTGCAGAGGGACACAGGATCCTGATGCAGCTCTAATGGATTCTGTGCCCCTAGTTGCTCCTGGATTGTTTTATTCCAAGCGTGCAGACAGAAGGCAACAATCTTTAGGTGCACTTGTGATCCATCAGCGAGATGGACTGTGGAAATCTAACAACATAGATGTGGGGTGGTATTATCAGCTTGACAAAAGTACTGGGCTGACCATAAATCATCTACTAGAAATCTGCCCTACAGGGAGCCAGAGCTCCATCAAGATGTCACTGCTGTAGGAAATGTCTGCATCCTCGGATCTGCTATTTTCCTCCATTTCTTGTTTTTATTTAACACTTATTCATGCTCTGAAACTTCTGAACAGTTTCCTTTGATTTAAAGTTCCACTTCCCAAAAGGGCCGTGAAGAATTCTGGGCCCCCTGGCAAAATATTGCTTTGGGCCCCATAAAAAAAAAAAAATAAAAAAAAAAAGATCATATCCTGTTTAATCACTTATTCTTTTCCACATTACAATGTTTGTAGAGTTTTACAGAAGTTCATTTTTCATGAAACGCTTCTACCCTCTCTCTGACTCTTATAAGTATTATTATTATTATTGGTACTATCCCCTAAAGAACTACTATGCTCCAAAAAATGATCATATACTGTATTCTGTGACCGATAAACTTCATTCACTTATTTATTGGGATTCTGCAGAGCTGTAGGTGCTACACAAATCCAAATTGTACTCTTACCGTTAGTTCCTCTAGAAATATTAAGTTCTCTCTTACTTCCTCTATATTACCGCACAGATACCAAGTTTTACATGTAAATAACGGTAGCTATTTGTTAATGTGTCAATGTTATGGTGTCAGACATCCTAAGGATTTCAGAACAAGCTTTTTGTACAGCTTATAGTTTAAGTAGATGTTTTTTTGACCGGATAAAAAGTTTAGTTGTTAGTTTAGAGAGAACTTAATATTTCTAGAGGAACTAACGGTAAGAGTACAATGGTCTGAAAGTTGCGCCATGATTTCAAGATATATCAAACTCTTTTATCTAAAAAAGATCAAGGACCTTAAGCACCTTTAAGAAAGATATCTTATATGTTGTCATATGTCTGTTCTTTAATTAGTTCCCTTATTTTTGTTCTTCAGTGTTATTACTTTCCTCTGATTTATTGATCTAACTTCTTATGGCTTAGTTCCCTTAGCACTAAATTAGTTATATTAGGTATAATCCACCTTTCACACAATTAACCACAGTCTTGATTCCCTCATTAATTACTCAAACTATACGAAATTTAAGTAGTCTATATAATCCCTGCATTACACTGGGCTATTTGAACCCAAATGCTGAGTTGAGACCGTTGGGACATTTTGGGTTGATAATCAGTCATAATCAGTAACCCAGCGGTGCTGCTTTGTGGATGAGAAAGAGAATATGTATAGTGCACAGGTTCCAACTATACTCAAAGTGTTGATACCACTTCGCCTATCCGTTTGTGGCGAGGAAAATAGAAGAAACTAACTGAAGTGGAGCGAGAGCACATTGGAATGCCTGTAAGCGAGGAGTGTGTTCTTTTAAAAATGGAGAGTTTTGTTAGAGTGTTTTCTCACATATCACCCGTGTGGTAACTAATGACTGGTGAGCAGGAACTGAAAATCCCTCGATGTTTGAGAGGAGTAATTAAAAGCACTACACAGTTTATTTATTGTTTATTACAGGCTTTCAGTCTGTTTTTCTTGGTGGCACTCAAAGGTGGAGGAGTGGCCATAGTGGATGTATTTCCGTTGGCAGAAGAAAGAATAAACAAAATAACTAGTCAAATTTGGTCTTAAATATAAGTTATTCATTGATAACTTGTTCACATAAAATGTTTAGATATTTTTACTTTTGCTTTTATCTTTTGTTAATTTATAGGTATTCTTGCTTTACAAAAAAAAAAAAAAAAAAAACACCTTTTTGATTAATACTGTTGCCTGTCTTGTTACTGTAATTTAATCCAATGTTTAACCTAACATTTAACCCAACATTGGCATTGGGTCAAAAATGGACAAACCCAGCACTGGGTTGTTTTGACCCAATTTTGGGTTGCCAAATTAACCCAAGTTGGGTTGTTTTTAACCCAGCACTTTTTAAAGTGTACAATATTTCAAGTCTTCTGAATCCGCATGATAGCTTTGTGTGAAGAACAGGCAAAAACTGAAGTTGTTATTTACCATAAATGTTCCTCTTTTCTGCAGTTCCTCTTTCCCCAATTCACAACCGACTAGAACACATGAGAACCAATGCCAATTTGGCGCCAATGACACCAAACCAGCACACCAAATGTTTCAGTGTCACTGATTGGACGAACACTGCATGCAATATGCTTACATAAAGGGCTCTAGCATTGTGCATCCTCATATTGTATATTGCAGAATTTGCCACCTGTATTATAAAGTTTATCCTAAATGGACTTTTCGGACTATAAAGATAAGAATGAAAATTTTCTTCGTTCCAATTGTCACATTTTCTGTCGCCGTTTGACATTTTCCCCTCAAACGCTGAAACTACTGTTTATACAATGCACTGTGTTTCCGTGACGGTCCAAAGCAAGTGAATATGAGGCACGCCATATATGAGGCACGCCATAAGTGAATATGAGGTTGTTGATTGCTACGCAGTCGTAACATTCTAACACCACGTCGTTTTACACTGTACAAGTTTGGCACTCCAGATCAGGGTTAAAAACAGTGTTAATCCCGTAACTAAATTACAAGTGTGAACCGTTCCTTTAACTGGGGTTAACGTGGTGCTTAGAATGAGGATAAGCCGGGGTTAAGCGTAGTGTGAAATGCCCTTTTGCCTCTAAAACTACAAGTTAGAAGTATAGCAAGTATTGAATTCACAGGAGTGAAGAATAAAATAGTTTGGTAAAAGGCATTCACACCATGTTCATATTGCACACACAAATGACAAAAGATCAGAGGGCTTCTATTCCCCTGGATATAACCAGGAGAATAAACCCATGGTGAAACGTTTGATCCTGGAGGCTTGCAGAGTAGCAGACGTGAAAGACACTGAGAAGCAAAGTAATAGAACGGAACGCTGAGCCCTGGAGCTTGCTGCAGGAAATAGCAGAAGGAGAATTATTCAGCATTATTCAGAATCACCATGCTGCCAGACAAGTGTGACAGATAGAACTGGAGAAGAAATGAGCGAGAAAAATAACAGGGAAAGAGATCAGAGTCTCACTAATGCTGATTTCATGGGAGTTCATAAATTATTCGCATTCATGAAAGAGGTTGCAAGTACCTGCGGTTCAAATATATACGGGGGTAAATGACAGCAAATGTATTCTATACTTGCTATTTTTCTTTTAAATGAACAGTTTACATAAAGGAAAAAAGAAACTGACATCAAATTGTTGTTTTGATCCAGTTCTTGAGTGCAATTAATTGGCAGTCTAGCAAACAGAGAACGTTCCCCTAACGTTCCCGTATGGTTCCCTTTTGGTTATTTTTTTGGGAACCAAACAAGAACGTTCTAGGAACGTTACCTGTAGGTTATTTTTAGGTTTAATTTTATAACCTAAGGAGAACGTTCTGGGAATGTTCCCTGTAGATTCTTTTTAGGTTCTATTTTTATAACCTAAATGGAACGTTCCCAGAACATTCCCCTAACCTTAAGGGAACGTTCTATTTACGTTAAGAAAACTTTCCTGGTTCACCAATAGGGAACGTTCTGTGAACGTTCTGGGAACCAAAAACTAACATTCCCAGAGCGTAAAATTGTTAGCTGGGAAGTAATACATTTAGGTCTGGTTTTCACCCGAAACTATCACATGCCTTCTGAAGATTTGAAATATGATGCATTTTGATGCAATTATATGGACTACTTTTGCAGTACTTCTATTGTGCATCTGCATTCTTTTTGATATTATATTGAAAGCTTCATTACCCATTCACTGTAATTGCATGTAAAATAACAGGCATTACAGCTAGAAAGTCATATAGGTTTATAACAGAAATGGATAGAATTTTCATTTTTGGGTGAAGTATTCCATCAATAGACATTCTTCACTAAGAGAGAGAGAGAGAGAGAGAGAGAGAGAGAGAGAGAGAGAGAGAGAGAGAGAGAGAGAGGGGGGGGGGGGGGGGGTAGAGGAAGTGAGCCAAACTCCTTTCAGGTAAGACCATGTCTGTTCTGCTGGTTGGAAATGACGTGCACTGCCGAATGCACCATTCTCATTACTCATCTCCTGAAGTCAAGTGGAGCTCAATTGTACGATTAAATGATGCATTATGTCCTTTAGAGTTGAAGGGACATGCTTCTGTTCCACTTGCAAGGAGGCTGATCTATAGTGGGCAGTTAGGCCTCAAACAGACCAAGAAAGGCCTGCATAACAAACTTGTGAAACCTTTTTTTCCAGGACATTACGTTCATCTATTTTATTTGTTTATTTCATTTTTTGGCAGGTCTGTAGCCATGTAATGTCAAGGCTCAGACACATTGCCCTTTACTAACAAAAGATCATATATTATGCAAATGCGCTATGTGAAGTCTTGGGAAAAGTAAAATGTTGATAAATTGATATTATAGTAATAGGTCCTGCCCAGGCTCTTGAAAGAGCATACCTGGTGTGATATTTTTGCTGTGGCACTCAGGGAGCGATTGGGGGTTAGGCGCCTTGCACATGGGCACCTCAGTCATTTCCATTAGTATTACCGCAACCTTCGAGTAACCAGTCTGTCTCTACTCATTATGCCATGAATGTAGGCCTAAACCTAACCAATAGTGTTAAAAGCAAACATGAGATAAAAGCAGATTTGCTGAATCAACCATGCCATTTAAGCTTGCTTTGTCTTTGAGCTCTTTAGTCATGACTCATGTTTCACGGGACCTGAGCACTCAGCATTACAAGTGCAGTGTAGCCGAGCTACCAAAAAAGTTTACTATATCAGAGAAACCAAACAGGAAATGTATTAGTTTATTATTATACTTTTTATATAAATATGTGTAATGTACTATGCTAAAAGTTTTTTGAGCTGATAGTATTAAGCCATAAACCGTGAAACAAATAAGTCTGTAAATTAAAGTTGTATGAAAAATAAATCTAATTTGTTGATGTTTTACTGCCAATAGTGTTAACTAGAACTGAGGTGAGTTATACATATAGGTATGTTTTTCGAGTTTTCAAAAATGTAGGAATAGGCATGTTTTTCCAGTGATCCTATGTTGTATCCTTCACTCAATAATTAAAATTGCTATAATTTGTCATATTTACAAACCCATATAACTTGGTTTCCATGTTTTTGAGGACTCTCCCTCCCTCTCTCTCTCTCTCTATCTCCCTCTCTCTCTCTCTCTCTCTCTCTCTCTCTCTCTCTCTCTCTCTCTCTCTCTCTCTCTCTATATATATATATATATATATATATATATATATATACAGGTCCTTCTCAAAAAATTGGCATATTGTGATAAAGTTCATTATTTTCCATAATGTAATGATAAAATTAAACTTTCATATGTTCTAGATTCATTGCACACCAATTGAAATATTTCAGGTGTTTTATTGTTTTAATACTGATGATTTTGGCATACAGCACATGAAAACCCTAAATTCCTTTCTCAAAAAATTAGCATATCATGAAAAGGTTCTCTAAACGAGCTATTAACCTAATCATCTGAATCAACTACTTAACTCTAAACACCTGCAAAAGATTCCTGAGGCTTTTAAAAACTCCCAGCCTGTTTCATTACTCAAAACCGCAATCATGGGTAAGACTGCCGACCTGACTGCTGTCCAGAAGGCCATCATTGACACCCTCAAGCAAGAGGGTAAGACACAGAAAGACATTTCTGAACAAATAGGCTGTTCCCAGAGTGCTGTATTAAGGCACCTCAGTGGGAAGTCTGTGGGAAGGAAAAAGTGTGGCAAAAAATGCTGAACAACGAGAAGTGGTGACCGGACCCTGAGGAAGATTGTGGAGAAGGACCAATTCCAGACCTCGGGGGACCTGTGGAAGCAGTGGACTGAGTCTGGAGTAGAAACATCCAGAGCCACCGTGCACAGGCGTGTGCAGGAAATGGGCTACAGGTGCCGCATTCCCCAGGTCAAGCCACTTTTGAACCAGAAACAGCGGCAGAAGCGCCTGACCTGGGCTACAGAGGAGCAGCACTGGACTGTTGCTCAGTGGTTGCATGTCATTCGGAAATCAAGGTGCCAGAGTCTGGAGGAAGACTGGGGAGAAGGAAATGTCAAAATGCCTGAAGTCCAGTGTCAAGTACCCACAGTCAGTGATGGTCTGGGGTGCCATGTCAACTGCTGCTGTTGGTCCACTGTGTTTTATCAAGGGCAGGGTCAATGCAGCTAGCTATCAGGAGATTTTGGAGCACTCATGCTACCACCTGCTGAAAAGCTTTATGGAGATGACGATTTCATTTTTCAGCACGACCTGGCACCTGCTCACAGTGCCAAAACCACTGGTAAATGGTTTACTGACCATGGTATTACTGTGCTCAATTGGCCTGCCAACTCTCCTGACCTGAGCCCCATAGATAATCTGTGGGATATTGTGAAGATAAAGTTGAGAGACGCAAGACCCAACACTCTGGATGAGCTTAAGGCCGCTATCGAAGCATCCTGGGCCTCCATAACACCTCAGCAGTGCCACAGGCTGATTGCCTCCATGCCACGCCGCATTGAAGCAGTCATTTCTGCAAAAGGATTCCCGACCAAGTATTGAGTGCATAACTGAACATAATTATTTGAAGGTTGACTTTTTTTTGTATTAAAAACACTTCTTTTATTGGTCGGATGTAATATGTGAATTTTTTGAGACAGGAATTTTGTGTTTTCCTGAGCTGTATGCCAAAATCATCATTGTTAAAACAATAAAAGATCTGAAATATTTCAGTTGGTATTTTTTGAGAAGGACCTGTATATATATATACATACAGTATATACACACACTGTAAATTATATCCCCTAACCCTAAAATGAAAACAGTTCTGTTATTTTGAATTGTCATTTTTCACAATATTCCTGTTTTTACTGTATTTATCAATTAAACGCAGCCTTGGTGAGCAGAAGAACATTAAAAAATCCAATTATTCACAACTTTTGACCAGTAGTGTACATAAGATGTTGTCTTCATCTCTGTGAAAGTGTCAAAAACAAATTACAATGTGTGGCCCATTATCATTCATTTACTTTTTTTTATTTGTGTGTGTTTGTGTGTGGGTGCTAGTGCTTGTGCATGTGTGTTGGCTTAATGCAGTGGTTCTCAAACTTTTTCGGTCATTCCCCACTTTGGACAAGTGGGAATTTTCAAGCCCCACCGGCCCCCATCGCCCCAACACAATGCTAATGAAATACGCAACACGTTTAAAATGTATTGAAGTAACAAGTATCAGTATAGTAACAAGTTGTATCTAAATACAAACTAACTATCTACATCAAATAACAGCAAGTTCACAAATAAAGAAAATAAAAGTGCAGCCTTGTCAAAACTAAAATCTTTTAAAGAGTCTTTCTACAAAACAAAACTCAATGAAGTGGTCCAAATCATGTCTCCAGACATTTTGCGCATCTCATGATGTATCATATCTTTCTCACTTTTTGCTCTCTGTAATCTACATTGATTAATTAAAAAAAAATAACATTAGCCTATAATATTTAAACATAAATATAAATCTAATGGCTTTAATGGCTTCAACACATATACAATACAGATCAATTTCATGTCTTGTTGTCAGCCACAACATAATGATGTCACATATTTTCCAACCCAGCCCTCAGCCCCCCTCACATGAAACGGCTTCCAGCGCGCCTGCCTGCTACCCATCGGCGCGAAACATGGATACACATATATCTATGGGCGCGAAAGTTTGTTCCGCTACAATTAATGTGCCGACGTCACATCAATCATTATTTTGGGGGTGGGGAGGGGAATTCCTGTTACACTTGGTGTCGCCCCCGGAGGTGATCGGTCTAATAAGTGGCAACACACAGCTGTAAGGACGGTTTGCTCTCACATGCGCTGCATTTATAGTCTCAAACACGCACGCAGTCACTCTCTAGTCTAGTGCGCGGTCTTGCTCCAGATTCCGGGAGATTGGATCTCATTTCCGGGCGTCAAGGAGCCGCTATCAATATGCGGGAGACTCCTGGAACTTCCGGGACAGCTGGGATGTCTGGATAAAGATATAAAGACATAAAAAGGAAAATTTCCTCCCGTTTGGCGCACCCCACTTGTCACGTCTCTATTCCCCACCAGTGGGGTGCGCCCCACACTTTGAGAACCGCTGGCTTAATGCAATCCAAATTTGACGCATCACATTGGAGTTCTGGAGATAAAATACAATTAAGGTATCTTACTGTCAATGCATTTCATTTACTCTTCTGAACAGATTTTTACTTGCATTTGGTACTTGCTGTGTATCATTCTTGGAACCTTGTCACAAATGTCAAAATACCCTTAACCCTAACTGAAGCTTAAACTAATAGAGGATGTTGAATCAAAACATATTGATGTCGTACATTACCTACTATTTCGGTGAATTGCATAGATTTTTAGACAGTGCTGGATTGCCCACCAGGTTCCCAAGGAAGCAGATGAAACATCTGATAAGTATTCCCGCTCAATGAGGCTTATATCTTCAATACTTTGTAACAAAGACTGAAAAACCGATATTGGTAGTGACATGAAAGAGATGCTATGGCTGACATAGCAAACACAGCTCATCAGAAAATGCTGCTCTGTACAATCTGCACAAATGCGAAGGGAGGTACTTCAAACTAAGAAAACAGGATGGCTTAGAGTTCACAACACTGCCATCACACAAATACAAGCAGTTTGAGCTCCTGGCTCCAGCATTCAGTTTTCAATACTCCTCCGAGACATAAATATGTTGTGAATATCTGTACGCCGTTGTGGTAAACTGAGATAGAGATCATATTGGTGGTAGACAGAATGACATAGGTTCAGAGTTGAAACTCAATATGACGCATGAGAAACATGAGAACCATGAGCAATGCATAGGCATACCAAAAACAAATCTTGGAATATTTGCAGAATCCAGCCCCTGGTCATTGTATGCTTTCATTTTATGGGAAACAACAGCATTTGTTATGGCTTTTATAGCAAGGAACATTTTTAAATGAAATGTTCTTAACTGATCTGCCTTTGCCAAGTGTAGTAAAAGGTTAATATTAAACTATGTTCAAAATATTTCAGTAATCAGTGTATAATATATGTGCATATAAAGCTGAGCCTCAGTTGTTTTGATTATGGTGGGTGTGTAATCAAGCGTGCCAGATTGAATGTTACTTTCATTTGAGTGACACACTTAAATCGAGTTTTTTTATTTATGTTTTTGCTTTTATATTTATTTTGCTTTTGTTTAAATGGCCTTGCAGACAGTTCAGCAGTACAGTAGGCTAAAGCACAGATATGCAATAAGCTTTCTGCATTTTATACCCAAACAGGGGGATAAAAAAAATAATAGGTCAGTATTAAAACACAACTGCATATGCCTTTTCCCTACGCCCCATGACGCTTTGAACAAATTATGAGGAAATTCTGTTCAACCGCAAACCATTAGTGACTGCCAATGAACCTGTTTAACTGTTCGTTCGATGAATGCAATAAGCATTTTCAAAAACTGGGTACAATGATATGACATTATTCTCCTCACCCCTTAATCATTGAACATAAAAAGGAAACTTAAGTATAAATGTGTCATCAAATTCTTTTAGCAGAACATGAATAACCCCAACAGCTCAGATATGAATGTGTTCATTATTACTAATACAAATATGTCTATATTATGTAACATATGTGTGTTTCGTTAATAAAAATATGTTCATTAACTGGAATATGTATGGATATTAAAAAGTGTTCTCTCATTATAAAGTTTTAAATGTGGATATTTTTTTCACAAAAACCCATTACTTTACTTTAGAAGGCATTTATTAACCCACTTGAGTCGTATGGATTACTTTTATGATGGATGGATGCACTTTTTGGAGCTTCAAAAACACTGGCAATATTCAATGCCATTACAAAGCTGGGAAGAGCCAGGGTATCTTTAAAATAACCCCAATTTTGTTTATCTGAAAGAAGTCAGTCATTTCCCTGATAAATGTCATCTCTCAACTGAATGGCTTGAGAGTCAGTATATTATGGGATCATTTTCATTTTGGGGTGAGCTATTCCTTTAACATAAACAAACAAACAAAAAAATTGGATTTCCCTGCTTTAGAAATATTACAGACAATATTTCCAATACGAAAAAAAAAAAAAAAAAAATAGAATGTAATTTTTTAAAGTGCCCATGTGAAAACAAACCGGAAAAGAGACGTGAGGATTTGGGGAGACAAATGAGACGTTCTTAGTGCATTCCATTGAATTATTCATAGGATATGTCACTTATTAAATGGGAGAGCAGACCACAAATGTGCGGTGTCTGTTGTCTTTTTCATACTGTTACAACAAAATACAAAGAAAATAATCATGAGGAACAGAACACAGCTGACTGAAAAAAAAAACTCTTGCCATTAATATTCTTGTGATAGTAATGTCATATTAAAATACCAAGTGTTCTATTATTTTCCAGACGGATACAAATAGAGAATGAATGGACATTTACAACTGACAGATAAGGATTATTGTAAGCACAACCTTTTGTTGTTATTTATTTTAAATAATTTGTTTTAGTATTTTTTTTGTGGAATTTCCCTAAACCATAAGTGCCAGTAATACTTTAAATGGCTTGTTTGGAAAATGGTGATAGGCTTATCAACTAAATTAAAAGTAGCACTTTCCAGCTTTTGTTGGTGTGAAGGACTGCGTTCATTCAAATCCAAAATTTGCACATTCATTTACAATTGAAATCGCAGAAATAATTGGGTTACACTTTATGGTTACAATTTGTTTCAATAGTCCACTTTAGATATCCTACTAACTAGAAGTAACTTTGCAACTACATTTCAACCAACTCTCATTAGGGTTAGTAGAATATGTTTACATGTATTTGCAGTAACTTATAACCAGTAGAACGTCTGTTGGGGAGCATCAAAATAAAGATATAGTAGATATTAAGCAGACAGTCAAACTCATACTCTAATGACTGGTTGACATAGTTGCAAAGTTACTTAGTAGAATGTCTAAAGTAGACTAGAAATAAAGAGTTACAATAATTGCTGTAAATACATAGTTAATATAGTTAAGCTATACATGATGAGTGGAAATTCAATTATATCATAGTTAACATTCAGTCTCCAAGACATTCATTAAAATTGTGATACTTAGGAAGTATCAACCCTATTTTGTATGTTATTCATGAAAGAGCATAAATATGAAGCATTGCCTTTGCTCAAACAACAAGACCGCTCCGATGCTGCGTTTGATTTACACAGAACCAAAGCACCATTTGATGGGTCACTGACATGTTTTGGTAAACCTTTCTGCATTGCGTCTTTACACAGGATTTGGCAGCACTGAGTCTGTTCAGATCAGCTTTAACTCGACTTTTATTACCTGTTTATCCATCACAGGAGATTGGCTCCAGTTAGTCAGTCTCAGTGTGACAGTGCTGGATGATTCATTGTGGGAGTACGGATGGTCGGACAGAAGCCAAGCAAGATACAGCCAGCTTCACTGCAGATCTAAAGCTCTGTCCAAACAGAGGAAACATTAGAAGAGCCTCCAGCTATTTATAGAGGGAAACAGAGAAATACAGAGGGTTGAATCACCATTTGCATTCCATTTCTCTCACAACTATAAAAAGCCACTCTTTGTTGTTTTTATGCAATGTTCATTCACAAACAAAAACAACTTGAACTGCAATGCATTTCTTAGAACTGACAGAATGACATTTTTGATGTGACAACAAAGACTTAAAATCTGTGCAGTTGTTTACAGCAAAATATTGGCTTCAAGGTGGTCTTTTTGACAAATAACATGAATGCTCAGCATATTTGAGTACACAAGGCTGAATACTTCTTTGAGTGTGTTTGTGAAATAAAACCTTGAATGCTTAGGTATTCTGCATATTCTGTAAATGTGGTGAGAACTAGCCTTTACTACACAGCTGAAAAATTCAGATAGATTGCACTGGAAGTCCTGTTTAGCCTAATATGATTATATTGTAATAAACTGATTTGGGAAATTGAGATGCAGTCAAGCTTTGGGGGAAATGTGATAAACATTTGAGAAATGTCCTGTTAAAGGGGAATAATGAGATAATTAATGACATTAATCACAGGACACCTTTTTTCTTTTTCTTCAATAGTCCCAATAATAGAGCTGACCTCAAAAAAGACGTCCAGGGCTGCATGGAACTCCACTTTTAGTCACGCTCCCAACATTCCCTAAGTATTTCCCCTTGGTAGAATCCCTACCGCCATTTTCAAGTGCATTCAACTTTGTCTAGTGGATGAGGAAAGTTTTTTTGGACAGACCGGGGGTTTCGGGTGGGTCCGAAAACCAGTCAGTATCTGGTGGGACCACCATTTGCCTCACGCAGTGCAACACATCTCCTTCGCATAGAATTGATCAGGTTGTTGATTGTGGTCTGTGGAATGTTGGTCCACTCCTCTTCAATGGCTGTGCGAAGTTGCTGGATATTGGCAGGACCTGGAACACGCTGTCGTATACACCGATCCAGAGCATCCCAAACATGCTCATTGGGTGAGTATGCTGGCCATGCAAGAACTGGGATGTTTTCAGGAATTGTGTACAGATCCTTGCAACATGGGGCCGTGCATTAACATGCTGCAACATGAGGTGATGGTCGTGGATGAATGGCACAATAATGGGCCTCAGGATCTCGTCACGGTATCTCTGTGCATTCAAAATGGCATCAATAAAATGCACCAGTGTTCATTGTCCATAACATACGCCTGCCCATACCTTAACCCCACCGCCACCATGGGCCACTCGATCCACAGCATTGACATCAGCAAATCGCTCACCCAAACGACGCCATACATGTTGTCTGCCATCTGCCCTGTACAGTGAAAACCGGGATTCATCCGTGAAGAGAACATCTCTCCAAAGTGCCAGACGCCATCGAATGTGATCATTTGCCCACTCAAGTCAGTCACAACGGCGAAGTACAGTCAGGTCTAGACCCCGATGAGGACGACGAGCATGCAGAGAAGCTTCCCTGAGACGGTTTCTGACAGTTTGTGCAGAAATTCTTTGGTTATGCAAACCGATTGTTGCAGCACCTGTCCGAGTGGCTGGTCTCAGACGATTTTGGAGGTGAAGATGCTGGATGTGGAGGTCCTGGGCTGGTGTGGTTACACGTGGTCTGCGGTTGTGAGGCCGGCTTGATGTACTGCCAAATTCTCCGAGACGGCTTATGGTAGAGAAATGAACATTCAATTCACAGACAACAGCTCTGGTGGACATTGCTGCAGTAAGCATGCCAATTGCACACTCCCTCAAAACTTGCAACATCTGTGTGATAAAACTACACATTTTAGAGTGGCCTTTTATTGTGACCAGCCTAAGGCACACCTGTGCAATAAACAGTGTTGCGTTTATAATTTTGTTCAGTGTATATCATGTAACAGTCTTAACAGTGTTGCCAATGTGATTCCCATGGGTATGTGAGTCGTCCCGTTTGTCCTGAGGTCAAAATGGCCTCCTTTAGTTGATATTTTGAGCTTCATTGTTGCTATGGCATTTCTCTATGCTGGTTTATTATACACAGATAAGACTAGAATCATAATGATGTGTTTTATGGCATTCTATTGTTCACCTAATTTGATGTTTTTTTTTTTTTTTTTTTTTTACAGTACATCTTGTCATTGCCACATAATTCCTTGACACTGTTTACACTTGGTACTATCATCCCTCTCAAGTGATGCGAGACAAATTGCCATTCACACTTGGTAATGGTATTACAGTTTGAATGGTTCTCGAACACAGCATAATCAGTTATGGTGTGTTCGAGAGTCATTCATTTAGTTGACAAAACAAAGACACATTTCTCAAAACGTTTAAGACATTTCACCCGTTTTCACACACATTCAAATTTTCTTAATGACTTCTGCAAAACTACACAAAAATTCTCTCCACAGGTTTAAGAATGGTCTCATTCAGAAAACACTAACACATTATAATTAACTCAAGCATCACAATACACTCAATATTTAAACAAGGATAAATATGTACTATTTAAGTAGCAAAACTGATGATCAGAATCCCAGGATAATATACATAGGAGCACAGTGATTGTGCTTTAGAAAATGCCTCCAAACACTGGAGAGAGAACCAAAAGAATCATCTGCAGTGATTTTATATTACACATACAGTATAATTACAGTAAACCATAGCACTCTGGATGAGGGAAATTTTACTATTCTATGTACAGTGAACTGTAGCACATGGTGTACACCCTCAAACTTGTGATTTTGAAATGTATTTTTGCCTGTACTGTATTTTTTCAGAATTTTCTGCAGACTGCCTAAAGGAGGTAGAGAAAGTATTTTGTCAGAAGACCAAGAAACTGCTGTACAGTTATTTTATTTTACATCTGCATACTTAGAAAACATATATGGCGATGGTTAATTGATGGGCCAGCATCGTTGTCTCGGTCTACAGTGCAACAAGGACATATGCATTAACAAACTCCGAATGTGATTGGAGTGGTTAAATTACTGCATGTTTTTGGACTTCTTTGCACCTGCATCAGAGCTGACTGACATAAGTGAAATACAGGGCATAAACATAAATGGTCTTGTTATAAGGCCTGATACTGAGCACATTTACATGCACATTGATTAATGTAATTATTGTAGTTGAGGCCATTGTAAAATGAGGTGTAGTTTAGTATACTTTTAAGGGTTATTGTTATTGAAATATACTTTAAATGTGCCAACTGAATGTAATGAATCATGGACACTCAATTGCAATAAAATGAAAACGTTGTACATTAAATTATATAAATGTATATTGTTTAACTCACAGTATGTGCGTTTTTAACCACTTAAGTAGAATATCTTAAACTTTTTTAGGGATGCACAATATAAAAAATTATCGATACCGATAACTCCTTATATTTGAAAGCCAATAACCAATATATTGGCAGATAAATCTAAATATAAATTCTGAGAGCCTGATTACAGAAAAAAAAAACACACCTCAATATTAATTGTCATGTCCTAAACATGATAATGATGTCCTCATAATTTTATGTAGCCTATATGACAGACTTGTGTTTCACATGGCAGTATCTTCCTTTTTGAAGGGATTTCAATCATATTTCAAGCAGTTAAAAAAATCATGGTGAACAATGCACTTCTGAGGTGTCGAAAAAAAATAAAAATAGTTATACTCGCCTATGAATTGTTATCGGGCCGATAAATGAACGCACAGTATTTCAGCCAATGCGTTGGCCGATATATTGTGCATCGCTAATTCTTTTGAGTGTACAGTTAAACCACTGTAATCCAATTCCCAACCAAATATATATTTTCAACCAGTATAGTGATTCATAATCAGTCAGAGCAGCTAGATTAATAAGACACACTGAACGGCAAGCAATTAATTTTGTCTGACTGAAAATGTTATCCTTTAGGCTAGTGAGCTTATCACATTTCTGACTGCTATTCATATCAAAGCATAGTTACAGAGAAACAGGAGTATAAACTTTTGTACTCAGTGGTATTTATACAAATATTATACATCTTTTTTTTTTACTTTATACCCATTAAAATATCACATTACAAGCATGGCATAAAACATTCATTTAAAGGAACTTTATATATTTACTGTACAAAAACAGAAATTACCAACGTGTTTTCAGAGATTTAAATGTTTATTTTTGCTAATTTAATCGACTAGTATTTTTCGACATTCAGGGTTATCATTAGCAAACACAGAGTGCTGCAGCAATGGAGGCCAGCAAACTGTTGAGAGAAATTTCACATATGCTGATTCACTTTTGCAAACTGTTACTGCTCTTAAACTCGGGTTGAAGATTCAAACAAAGCTTTATTGAGTGTAATCCATAAGACAGACATATGGTCAAAACCACAGAGCAAAACATCCAGATAATAACAAAAGTCCAAGGCACAGGCAAACCAGGGAGACCGGCAGAAGATCAAGACCATGATATGGAAACCAGAAGTAGCAATCAGAAATGCAGTACAACACCAACAAGACTTCAGAACAAGTGTATGAATATACTGGGTTTAAATGGGCAAACAAAAAAAAACGAGCTAACGACAAACAGGTGGCAGTAATCAGAACTTGATGATTCCAGGCAATGGGTTATGGGAAATGTAGTTCCTGAAGCAGTAAAGGAGACGAAAGGAGAGCCCTCTGGTGGTTATCATAGGCACTCCAGCTGGAAGGTATAATGAAGGCATTGACAACTAAAACAAAGTTAAGTGAAACAGCTTGGGAATTATAATGCTTTCCTCTTTCTCTTTCCACCAAGAAGAGCTTTAAAATATTCTCTCTGAAGCCCCTGTAATTCAGATCGTATTGATTACTGGACTGTGACCACAGGCCTGCAGACAGCCCTTGATATTTGCGGAATTAGCAGTCGGTTATATGAGGCAATTTTGTTCTATAGTGAATCCATAGAGAGTTTAATTCCAGGGAATAATGTTAAAGTTTGGCCAAACATGGGGAAAAAAAATAAATGCAAAGATTTTGACTATTGAAAAATAGCAATTATTTGTGTGATAAGATGTTTTTCGAGAACAAAAGGAAACTTATTCAGGACGTTCCTTTTCATACGATTTCTAATATAAGAGAAACTAAATAGAAAAGCAGGCAGGCTTTTATTGAAGATCTTCAGAAGCAAAGAGAATCAGTCAGTCAGTCAGTGTTAAATCTTAATTCAACATCTACCTGCGGGGAGAAAATGTGAAAATATTATGTGTCATTCAATATGGAATACGGGAACAGCTGTACTTCTATTCTACTTGTATTGTCAGGCTTTACACATATAGACTAATTTGATGAACTGTCACTGTTATCCCAATGTACCAGATTTACCAGCCCTGTTCTTTCATTGCACGCTTACACCAAGCAGTAGTAATGATAATGGACAACTTAGACAGAAAGCACTGAAGATCCCAGCCACCCTTCTTTGTTAAGGTCACAATAGTTTCGATGGTTCATTCTAGACTGGCTTTGTAGCTTGAAAAGACCTCTCAGTTTATATGAATAATAAAAAGATATCTACGACCCTTCGTACTCTAAGTCGACACCTGTGCTGACAACATGCATCAGGGTTTGGTGTAACTAAAATGATGGGAGACAACATCGAGATGGCTTCCATTTCTGAAAACCCTGGAAAAGTGAAAAGGGTTCATGGAAATTATATAAATAAATATGACATTCTTAACTTAGTAGTGGATGTTGTAGATGCTGAGAAATTATAGAAAAGTAGTTTAACGAATAAATGACAGAACTGCTCTAAGTCTCAGAGGGCAAAAAGTATTTGGCCACGGCTGAATTTGAATGCCCAGAGTTTGACCTGCCCTCTAGTGCTTTATTCCAAATTGGTTGGCCTGCCCTGACTTGCAAGCATTGGTTGGACCTGTTGCCCTCAGAATGCACTAAACTAGATACTTTGGACACTCACTATTGTTTGCTATGGATTATTTTCATTTTATTTTCTTTATTTCTCATAGTTTGCATGAGAAAAGTAACATCATGGCAACATGACAAGCCTGCTGACCATTATATACCAAAATGTATTGATATACCAAATTGAATCATGTTGATGTGAAAAGGGAAATAGAATTGTATTTCAATGATACAAAATACTATCTAGGAGTAGGCTCCATCTCCATATTACTGTTGATGTGATAATGCTTATCTCTTGCTCGCAATCAGTCCGCAAACCCATCTGAATGGGTCAAATTGGTGGAAAGGCACAGACTAATTACAAAGCAAACAACTCAGACATCATCACTTTCAGTCACAACTGAATGGGAATGAACTTGAAATTACTTGAAATGATCGCTTTGAGCTGTGACCAGCATTACACTTGCAGTGTTAAAATGATTTATGAAGCAGTGGTCCAAAAAGAAACTCATTATTGATGATAAATTAGTAGTGATAGTAACTTTGCCTCCTCATTTCTGAAGCCCACAGCATCAGCATACTGATGGCTGGTCAGACAGTTGTTGTGGATTTTGTTTTCAATTGCAGAATGGCGCCTGTGTTTATCTTTCTGAAGATTCATGGTGAATACTGATTGAGTGAGGCAAATTGTCAAGCACATAAGAGCAATATTGAATTTAAGAGATCACCTCCAACTCTGTACTCTTTTTTTTCCGCGAATATGGTTTATTTATTCTGGACAGATTTCCAACATTACCCCTTTGGGCAAGGATAACAGGTAGGCCTGGCAACCCCATACTGAGATGTGTTATAATATTACAATTCATCTGTGATGCTTTTCTGTGATGTGCTGGAATTCCTAACTGGCTACATGCAACCATAAGTGAATTAGAATTTCTTGCTCTTGTAATAAAATGTGGAAGTGGCCACCCAGCACAATCAAATCAGAACCGAAAATATAATGTTCTTTTTCGACAACAAAGCACTTGAATACGACCAGTTCATAATCACGACTTCTGAAGTGGGAAGTAGGAAATTTCCAGTAGCACATGAAGGCAGCAGATCTGTTTGAGTTTGGTACAGATTGATAGATACACTGTGTTTGGGTAGAATCATTGCTATATTTTCCATTAGTGTTGGTTAGTTTCTTGTCATGATATTCATATTGCATTTATCACATTAGTATCCCTGGCATGAGTTGTGTGCTGGTCTTTATGGGTTGTTTTCTTTTCATTTATGTGCTCCGTTGTGTGTTTGTTGTAGCCTATGTGATGCATCCTTATTTTTGATAACCTTGATGTAGTATATTTGTGAAACCTTATGATGAAATCTCCAGTAAGAGCTTATTCCTTCTAACAAGAAACCAAATCCCATTTCCAATTAACTCCGGGTAACTTAAATAGTTATTTTTATATTTATGACTGCCTTACTAAGGGTGGACTTCTCACACAATATGTTAATCTCATATATATATATATATATATATATTATAACTGTGTCATGAATATTTTTTGTGACTTCAACTACAGTGGTACAAAATGAATTTGTCATTAAACAGTTATAATGGCTTCATGACAGCCAATGTCAAAACCAACCACCTGACAGTTTAATGTAATGTTAACCAATAAAGCTAAGTGGTTTCTTAAGTTTGATAATTAATCTGCTATGTCATGTTTATGACAGGTTGTGTTGTCTTAGTAATGTCAAGTTGTCATGACAAAGACACAGACAGGTTATGATGTATTGGTTTATGTCAAGGTGTCATAACAAAGACATCTCAAACAATGTCATATTTGCACTAAAAATGTCATAATTGAGATGACACTTGTATAAATAAATGACACTTAATGACAGTTGTCACGAACATGCATACAACTTCCTTCATATTCATAACATGTGTCATGCCATGATTATGAAGGTGTAATGTTAGTCTTATGCACACCCCTTCAAGTAAAGTGTTACCCAAAAATATTTTGAGCCAAGCTAACAGTTGCTAGGAGTTGCTGACGATGTTTCAAGATGGTGATTAAGGAAATATAAAGTAAGATTTGATGACGTATACAGCCAACTCAGAAACCAAAAAAAATGTATGATGAAAACATTTACTTGCATGGTGTCAAAACACTCTTTGTCCAGTATCTTCACGAAATCTTATCAAAACTTTACACAAATTCAAGGGAGACCGTCTTCTGGCAGCGAGAGAAAAAGAACGCAAACACAACCTGCTTGATCCTGACTAACTATGTAAAAGGTCCGTGTTACATTTAACCCCGCGTTAGTTTAGCTTGATTGGATCATGGTGATTGCATGTTAATGCCAAGTGTAAACACAGAAAGCGTGTCACACCTGTGTTTGCTCATTCAGACGTTCATGGTTTGTGGTGCTTTTAGGCAAGATCCCAATTCATCAGTTCAGTTCTGACGTAACATCGAACATGATGTAAAAGGGAATACTGAAAGGGAACAAACACTACACATCCAACGTAACTTCAGTACAACACAAAAAAATAGAGGAGAACTAAGGGCATATATACACAGGGAGACATAATAATTTACAGGTGAACATAATCAGTAATCAAGGGATTAATCAAGAAAAAAGCTGATCTAGAGACACAAGAGGAAATAGTATGAGGTGGCAACTAAACAAATCATAATCCTGACACGTGTCCATATTTTTTGCCCATTGATCTGTACTATTCGTATATATATATATATATATATATATATATATATTTTTTTTTTTTTTTTTTTTTTTTTATATAGTGTTTATTGTTATCAGAATAATTTAATTTAGATATTTTTCTCAAATCATCCTGTGTGCAGTATTTGACATGCCTGTTCTACATTATTTCTAAAGAGTTTCATACAATACCAATCCAGCAGTACTGAATCACCTACATTGCATTTGCATAGTTCAGAAATCCATAAAATAAATAATTAAACCACTTTCTCAGATGAGATCTTTAACCTTCGGCCAACAATGAAACCTTATTGTTTTAAGGTTTTAAAATGCATTTGAGATAAACATCCTCTATGTCAAAACATCCATGGTGTAGCATAAGCTCAAGGCTAAAGGTGTCTGGAGTATTGAGAGCGTGTTTATGGAAAGGATACGCAGGCAGAGCTCTTCCAGCGGGAGGCGATACTCTTAATGAGTGTAGACAGTCTATACAAGGTTATCTCCCTGGAGAGCGAGAGTGTAAAATGGTTTTCTATCCCTGCAGATGAGTCCCTCGGTTTTCCGTCAGCTTCTCAGATGAGACTGTATGGTGTGTTTGTGGGTTCATATGTCGGATTCGGTTATGCCTTATTGGTTTCGGAGGACCTCATGTTTACGTTTTGGTTTGTGGTCCAATTTAAAGGCAGCTGACTTACACAGTATGCCGTTTCAGAGAGGTCAAACATCCAGCAAATAGAACTCAACCAAATGTAATGAAACTTGTTAAAGGGATATTTCACCCAAAAAGGAACATTCTTTCATCATTTACTTACCTTAATGTCGTTCCAAACCCATACGACTTGTGTTCATCTTCAGAACATAAATAAATATATTTTTAATGAAATATGAGAGATTTATGTTCCTCCATTGACAGTCTACGCAACTATTACTTTGACACTTCAAAAAGTTCATATAGACATCTTAGAACTAATCCATATGAATAGAGAGGTTTAATACAAATGTTCTGAGAAAGAATAGACACAATTGCTTTACAGGTCCTTCTAAAAAAAATAGCATATTGTGATAAAGTTCATTATTTTCCATAATGTAATGATAAAAATTTAACTTTCATATATTTTAGATTCATTGCACACCAATTGAAATATTTCAGGTCTTTTATTGTTTTAATACTGATGATTTTGGCATACAGCTCATGAAAACCCAAAATCTCAAAAAATTAGCATATCAAAAGGTTCTCTAAACAAGTTATTAATCTAATCATCTGAATCAACTAATTAACTCTAAACACCTGCAAAAGATTCCTGAGGCTTTTAAAAACTCCCAGCCTGTTTCATTACTCAAAACCGCAATCATGGGTAAGACTGCCGACCTGACTGCTGTCCAGAAGGCCATCATTGACACCCTCAAGCAAGAGGGTAAGACACAGAAAGAAATTTCTGAACAAATCGGCTGTTCCCAGAGTGCTGTATCAAGGCACCTCAGTGGGAAGTCTGTGGGAAGGAAAAAGTGTGGCAAAAAACGCTGGACAATGAGAAGAGATGACCGGACCCTGAGGAAGATTGTGGAGAAGGACCGATTCCAGACCTCGGGGGACCTGCGGAAGCAGTGGACTGAGTCTGGAGAAGAAACATCCAGAGCCGCCGTGCACAGGCGTGTGCAGGAAATGGGCTACAGGTGCCGCATTCCCCAGGTCAAGCCACTTTTGAACCAGAAACAGCGGCAGAAGCGCCTGACCTGGGCTACAGAGGAGCAGCACTAGACTGTTGCTCAGTGGTTGCATGTCATTCGGAAATCAAGGTGCCAGAGTCTGGAGGAAGACTGGGGAGAAGGAAATGCCAAAATGCCTGAAGTCCAGTGTCAAGTACCCACAGTCAGTGATGGTCTGGGGTGCCATGTCAACTGCTGCTGTTGGTCCACTGTGTTTTATCAAGGGCAGGGTCAATGCAGCTAGCTATCAGGAGATTTTGGAGCACTTAATGCTTCCACCTGCTGAAAAGCTTTATGGAGATGACGATTTCATTTTTCAGCACGACCTGGCACCTGCTCACAGTGCCAAAACCACTGGTAAATGGTTTACTGACCATGGTATTACTGTGCTCAATTGGCATGCCAACTCTCCTGCCCTTAACCCCATAGATAATCTGTGGGATATTGTGAAGATAAAGTTGAGAGACGCAAGACCCAACAATCTGGATGAGCTTAAGGCCGCTATCGAAGCATCCTGGGCCTCCATAACACCTCAGCAGTGCCACAGGCTGATTGCCTCCATGCCACGCCGCATTGAAGCAGTCATTTCTGCAAAAGGATTCCCGACCAAGTATTGAGTGCATAACTGAACATAATTATTTGAAGGTTGACTTTTTTTGTATTAAAAACACTTATTTTATTGGTCGGATGAAAATTTTTTTGAGATAGGAATTTTGGGTTTTCATGAGCTGTATGCCAAAATCATCAGTATTAAAACAATAAAAGACCTGAAAT
Organism: Meda fulgida; assembly: GCA_030578275.1. Lineage (NCBI taxonomy): Eukaryota > Metazoa > Chordata > Actinopteri > Cypriniformes > Leuciscidae > Meda > Meda fulgida. Next base: position 6,410,351 of record CM060633.1, read on the forward strand.
ATTTCAGTTGGTGTGCAATGAATCTAAAATATATGAAATTATAATTTTTATCATTACATTATGGAAAATAATGAACTTTATCACAATATGCTAATTTTTTGAGAAGGACCTGTATATGATAAGCAGATTGAATGTAGGCTTTTATTCACATATAAACATTGATAAGATATTTAATTTTGCTTAATGCGTGAGAACAAACCTCATTGGATATTGCTGAATCTCAAATGTGCTGTGAATGTATTTGGATTTTTAAAAATATCATGAATTGTCATATTATCATAATATCTATACGATTTTGGTGAGTCGCACCAAATTACATTTTGCAAATTTCTGAGAAATTTCTGTTTAATTTATTTATTTATTTATTGTGCATATTTTTGCATGTTGGTTACACTACAGTGCATATTGTTGATTTGGTGGAAAAAGGTTTAAAGGGATGGTATAATGCCCTTTTCACAAGATGTAAAATAAGTCTCTGATGTCCCCGGTGTGTGTATATGAAGTTTTAGCATAAAATACCCCACAGATATTTTACATAGCATGTTAAAATTATCACTTTTTGAGGCTGAGCAAAAACGCACCGTTTGTGTCTGATCCTTTAAATGCAAATGAGCTGCTGCTGCTCCCAGCACAGAGGGCGGAGCTTCAAGAGCTCGTGTCCTTTTACCTCACACAGACATGCACTGAACATTTCAAAAACTTTTAGCCTTTTATGTTCAAACCGGAGTCAGACAATGATGGAGAGACTCGAGAAGAAGTTACAACATGTAGAAGCAACAGGACATATCTTGGTTAGTTGATGAATTTTTGTAGCTTATGTATAGTTATCTTCTAGTCTTTGATTAGCATATTCTGTCTAGATAATCTATAAATCTCATTCCCGGCGGCGGGTTTATGTAAATTCTAGGGTTGGTGATGTCACTAACCCGGGAGGAATGTCGTTTAGTCCCTACCAGCTGTTTGTTGTAGTCCTTAAAATAGTATTTCTTTAAAAGCAAATATCTCCCTTTGCTTTGAACTTTGAGCATTGTAACTTTGCAGATGTTGTTTATGCTCAAACAGCAACATTACAAACTAACTAAATTTAGAAAAGTGAAATCATAATCAACCACCCCTTTAAAATATGATTAAGTTTTATAAATATTATTTTTATTTGATTATTTTTGTCTTCATTATAATATCAGGACAACTGTATCAGCCTGATTGTCACACCGGACCTGTTTACATCTGGTATTAAGATGCGTTTTGGTCGATTGAATCACAAGTGGATGATGCTCAATACATGTGTAAATGGAAACCAGTTTGCTTTCATAGTGTAGACACTGTGTTGAAATGTGTTCCAAAAAGCCGCAAAAGACTACCTACTCTCCGCCTGCTGACCTAATGCGTAAACATTATGGGAAGCGCGCTAGCCAGACAGGATTTAAATTTTGTCCGGTAGAGTCCCAAGTTTGGTCTGAAGGCGAAAGCATACCAAGCACAATGTTCTCTCAACATTCCTGATTTCGAAGTACTCAATCATTAGGTTAGGCGTGGCAACTAAAGCAGAAACTAAACTAAATGTTTTTTCGTTGTTTCCTTTCACGTTCATATGTAAATGGTGCAAGCTCATTTCATCCATTAGATCAAAAGATCTGAAAAAGCCCATACATTTACCCACCCATAGACCCTCCTTTTGAAGAAATCAGGATAGAAGTGGTTGAAAGTGGACAAAATAGACGGATTAAAACGGCAGGTATAAACAAGGATATGTTTCTTTCATCTACTTGTCATCCGATCGACCAAAGCGCATCTTAATTCCAGGTCTAAAACAGGGCCACAGTAGTACAGATAAAGAGGATGAGTCTCAAACAGAGCTTTATTGAAGGAATCCACAGGAGAGATCAAAAAACAGGAACGTAAGGCAAGAAAAGTAATTGAGCACTTAACTTGAACTAAAGTCTTTGTCTCTTCCAGGGACTCAGAACAGAAGACGATGAAGAAGGTCAGTTGAAGAAGGATCCGGGTTTCAGGAACTAAAGTTAAGTAGAACAGTTAAGTCAATACTCTCGTGAGATACTGACGAGACCAGACAACATGGTGTGAGAGAGTGGTGATTAAATAGTGTCCTTGATTACATGTTGACAGGGAATTATAACTCTGGGGACTGTGATCGGAAAGGAGGAGCTGAGGGATCTGGCGTGCTCGTGACACTGATATTGTTGTACTTTTTAATCCTGCCGGGTTTACCCATTACAATTCAAGTCTCTGAAAAATCACTGTTTATTGAGAAACTTTTGTGGTGTAAGCCACAAGCAAATCCTTGGAAATGCAAGAGAAAATTATACAAAGCATTTGATAAGAGACACTCCTTTATCAAATCAAAAATCCATCCATCCCTGCAGCCAAGTTCCTGGTCACATTTGATGAATCATCTAATCCTCTTCAGCGAGCTTGCTTTGGGTACCGAGTTGGGTGAGATGCTTGCAGATATCTTCCCTTGCCAGCTTGCACATTCATCACTTCGTCCAGCCTCCTCAGCAGCCTGTCGTTACGCTTCTCCGTTCCCCCAACGAACTTGCCACCTACAGGCCTGAACCTGGCCACGCTGATTTACGGTGTCTGCGTGCCGCCACTATCTACCTGTGTTATGATCCGCTCTGCCATGCTCTGGTGGCCACGACACACTCAGTCTCGCTTGTAATTCTGTCTAAAACAGCACCTGTGAGGTTCTGCGTCTAAAACATTGGTCTTGGCACCGCTGTGAAGGACCGATACTCAGACACACCGCAATCTCACACCGACAGAGGGAAAGCCAGAGCTGCGTATGAGCTTGATGAGGCAGAACAGGCAGAAAATACATTGTAGATACGGCATAAAATACATTGGGATCTGATAGGACTTTTCCAATTACCTGCCACGGGTAGCAAAGCTTTGATTGAGGATGCTTGCTGGGTTTTCTCATCCCCGACACATCCGGACCTGATGAAATCAGGAGATTGCTTTGTTTTATTGATAACTGACCTTATCACCGTTCTCTGGACACACGATTTACATTAGTTGAAAGTATGAGAAATGGAAGTTGGCGTAGGATGTGTATTGGCAATGCCATGGCAATATTTATTGCTTTAATATAGTTTACAGAGCTATGTATCTTTGATTAAATCTATATGTCTGGTTTTCACTGCACACAAACTGTCCTTCACATCCCTGCTTTAGATATGCCACGAAGGACTATAATTCTGTTTGAATCAGTGGTTCTGGTGGGTCGCAACCAAAAACCCCAAATATGTGTCATGGGTATTTGCAGATAGTGTGAGAAATGAGAAAGGCAAAGCTAAATCCAAACAATCAAATGCAACTAACTATATAACTCTGCATACAGGAAACTAAAATAAATAGACTAAACAAACCTTCTAATAAACAGAAAATAATTGTCAGCTTTAAAGGACAAAGAACTGAACACCTTTTGCCGTTGACACTTAAATGGAACTTTAAGGTGTTTATTTTAATTGTTTATTTAGGAGCTTGGAAGAGTTGTTTTGAACTGAAGAAAGGTATGTTTTGAGTATTGTTTGTGATCAATATATTTGAAATTAATGTTTAATTGCTTCCTACTTTTATGCTTGCTGATACCCCTAATTGTTAAGACTGATGGAGTAACTATATCCCACTAGCTGATAGTAAACTGACCAAATTGCCTCCTAAAACTTGATGGATGTGACGCCTGCTGCAAAAGATAATATTATTCATAGTAAATTAAGTCTGTCATCAGTGCATATGGCACAAATCAATGCCCTGTTTAACAACTTCATAACACTTGTGTAAAAAACAAAACAAACAAACAAACAAAAAAAACTACCCAATGGTATGCGGTATAAAATATTACCAGAAGAATCTAAACTCAAATCCATTTGTTCCAGTGAAACAAACTCTGTGAATTGATAACAATCTTCAGTTATGATAGCATGCTTACCAAAGCTGTGGTATCCGGCCAATTGTATTAAACCACATTTTTTAATTTTTGAATATTTATATTATATTATGATCACTGCTGTTAAGAGCTCTTCATAGATTGTTGACTGGACAGTGGGGTGATCCTCTATCATGATCTTGAGTGTTATTGACATATATTTTTGCCTTTCAGACAAGTATATGGTTTAGAGTTTAAAGGGGTCATATAATGCCATTTTTGTACAAGAGCTGCCAACTCTCACGCATTGGCCGTGAGACACCCGCATTTAATTGGTTTTTACACGCTCACACGCCACACCCCCGATTTCTCACGCTGAATCTACTGTATATATATTCTATATATAGATATACCTGTTGAGCCCCTCGTGATCGACTATTTATGCCGCAAAATGAGTTAAAATCTCCCGGAATCTACAGCGAGCACACATGCGAGACAGAGAAACCGCGTGGCGCGCGCACGGCGGAGAAGGAAAGTTGGAGAATGTCATCTCCCCACACACATCAAGCCCGTTTTAGTGTGAGACGTGGCTTGCTGTTTGTGGGCCAGATCTGGCCCGTGTGCAACAAACCGGCTTTAGTGTGAGTCGTGGCATGCTGTTTGTGTGGCCCGTGTGCGACAAACTAGTTTGAGGATTGTTGTGTGTGGGCCAGATATGATATTTAGTATGATATTAATGCATGGTTATTAAGTTTTAAATTGTGAAGGAAGAAGGCTGACTTTTGTTCTTTTCCCTTTGTTTTTCTAAGATCTGACAAAATGTTACAGCATTATATTCTTTCATGTTACTAAGTTTAAGGCTAAATAACCCCCAAAAGCTCTTTTAAGAGCTCTTTCAACCTCTTTCAACCATTAAGCATCTTTTTCCATGCAAGTATATTTTTGAGACACAGGGCTTAAATTCTTCAAAGCTACACCATCAGCCATGTCTTAACAGCTTGAGATGTTTCCCTTATCTAAGCTGTCCATGTTAATGTTTATTTATCTGCCTTTACCAGTTCAAAATTGTGACTGATTGAAAATCATCTGCAAAGATGAGAAACATGGGCATAATTAATGGCGTTTCTCTTGTTACCATAATATTTTGCTAGTCAATAAATGAATAAACAAAAATCCATATGATCTCGTACCACAATTTGATTAATCAATAATTATTTTTCTTTGACTTCTGCATGTCTATAAATACAGACCTAGGTAATATTTGATATTACAGTAGTCAGTCATTTCTTATTTTACCCATTTTTCTTGTCTGCAAACAGATAATTGTCATTGAGGCGAGCAGGACGAGGCTGAGGGCGTGAGGCTGGTGGGTGATTGATAATGAGCAACATGCAGGTGTCATCCTTTGCTGTAGTTTCACTTTAGATTTTTTTTTTTTATATTCATATTAGATTAATTTGCAGCATACATGCCTCATTCAACATTTTGGACTACTGTAGTGGTTAACTGTAATATATTATTTGTATTGTTTCCTTTTTTTAGATTTTGCATCATCCTCCACTGTGACTTTTTTTTTTCCTAACCATCCCTTATTTCAACTAAGGTAAGTTATATTTTTTTAAGCATGTCTTAAAGGTGTTTACAGTTGTCTGTAGTTATTTTCTCCTTAGTGCTACTTGTCATGGAAGCATACATGAATTTATATATATTAAACAGAACTTTTAACAAGGTGAATTAGACTGATGACATGTTATGCTTCTAAACAAAACAATGCTTAATTTGTGGTTCATTATTATTATTATTATTATTATTAATGAAAACACATCAACAATATAGATTGTAGAATGCTAAATTTGCGTATATCTAACATTAATGAAGCGAACTTTAAATGTAATATTAGTCCTAGAGCAGAAAAAGTTAATACATTTTAAAAAAATACTACAATCGATGCCCTCCTTCTGATTGACCCAATGGGAAATGAACATTCTTATGAACATAAAATTCTGCGGAACTGGAGGTAACCTTGTTAGAACTGTTTTTTTTTTTTTTTTTCAATGCTATTCGATTCTAAATCGTACAAATGTCTCGACGACATCTAGGAATCATTGTGATGAGGCAACAGCCCAGTGGCAATTACGGACCCTGAAGCACGACCGTTTCAATTCAATATCGAAACACGAGTTTCGTTATTGAATGTATGTGTTCATATATTTGCACACGTGGCTTCAGGTCTGGAAATGTTATAATGACATCTGTCAATTAATGTTTCAGTTTGCTGAACAATACCTGCAGACAGGAACGATCAGCAATGTTCAGACTACGCTTGAAGCTGTCAGCTCAGCACGCATGAAAGTAGCCTGTGCACTTCTTGATGTCGAAGTGAATGCTGTTTTAATTCTGTAATAACGTAGTAAAGTATGTATTGTAATGTACAGTATATCATGTAGTATCTCTGTAGATGCTATCTTCACTCTGAAACATGTATTTGATCAAGTAAGAATATCTAAATAGAGGGGATAGAGAAGAAGAAAAAAAAAAGAGAAGAGAGTAGAAAATAACTTCAAAGATGCAAAAAGAAATGCAAGAATGATTTAATGTAATTTCAGAACAGAGTATTTTTCATGGCGTTTATGGTGACATTTAGTACACTATGATATGATTTTCCAATGACTTCATATTAATCTTTTTAATGTTAACAATTTTATAGGTAATGCAGAGGAGTACTGCGTGCTTTGCAGCATGCTGGAAGATGACCCCAACGAAAGCATGATTGAAATGGTTTACAATAATACACACAACCAAAAAGCAATCTTTTATCTTTATGTGGCATGTTTTTTTTTTTTCGTATAATTTTGTTATTTAAATGAAAAGGTAAAAAAAAATGTATATATATTTTCATATTTTTAGATTAAATATTGTTTTACATGTACTAATTTACACATTTTCATGTTTTTTATTTCCAGGTACAGTGTGAGCGCTGCAATAGATGGGCACATTTTAAATGTTGCAACTTCAATAGCCTAAATGTGTCTATGTGCAAAAAATGAGTAGTATAGTTCGAGTGTATTTCCCTTTATCATTTGCATTGATAACAGTCTGCAGTAAAATGTGGTCTTATTTAGTTAATATTTATATTTATAACTGATTTTATTGTTTTACTTGTTTTGTATTGTGCCTCTGTGTTGCATATGATTTTTAATTTTTGAAATGAATTTGATTAATCTCTTTTCTATATTGTTCTGCTTGATTATAAATTATCTCAATAACTAATCTTATTTAGATTTGCATCATCAATTTACATTATCATCTGTTTTAGGGTAAGTTTGTAACATCTGTCCAGGGAAAACTTAGACCGTCAAATCATCCTATCTGTTTATTTTTCCACTGGTAGGACAATCTGATGAGGTATTTTGCACTGTAAAATCACCCTACCATGGCCTAATAAGAATCTTCGGGAAAGTTACACTGAATTATTTTATGTATCACAGACGCGAAGCAGAAACGCGCAGTAGGATTTTACGATGTGGTAGGATGAACCGATAGATATGGCTATAATTTTGTGCTACGGAATGAAAAACTGACTAGGACAGATCGACAGAACACCGGAACAAGATGATGGCCCCGAAGAAGTTAGACAATTAAGGCTCGAACAGGACGTTTCTGAATGGTTGGTTAACATAATGTAAAATAACTTTGATATATTTGTGTAACATTATGTAAAGTTACTGGCAGGGTAGTAGCCTGGTTAAAACCCAGACCATTCTGGCAAAGCGTCATAGACAAATCATTTCCAGAGGGGCATCACCAATGGACGTCGTGGATGGACCTAAAACCAATCAGAGCGATGAAGGAGATGAGATAAAGAATATTGTTCTTTGCTCGGTTTTTAACAAAAAGGAAACGTTCAAATCGCTTAAAACAGACGCGACGGCGGCATCCATCTTTGCAATGTAGGCTAAAAAATCTGCTTCAAAATACCAGCGCTGTCGTCATCGTGTAAAGCCCGCCCCAACGTTTCTGATTGGTGCCTCGATTTTGACGGATTGGAAATGGGCTTGAATGAGCTCTTTGCCAGACTAACTTTCAGAACAAATCTAAATTTGCCAGAAGTTGTTTGGGTTTTCCCAGGCTAGCAGGGTAGAGTAGTGAGATACAAACACTGTGTTTACTGATGTATAGTTTAGTTCGTTACTTCTTAATCAGTAACAGACAAGTAAACCAGGTGTAACTTAGTGTTACCAAGTTAACTTTAACACCTGTGTACACAGTTTTTAAAAACGCGTTGTTCATTATAAACGTGGGATTATGAATTATATTGAGAACGTCGTAACGTTACATAGAAAGCATGCCGTAAGAGTGTTAGCCGCATTCATTGTGAAGCGTGCAAGCGATTTGCAAAGATTAATATTTAAAGGTTAATAAAAAGTTACACTCACTTCTTCTGGAGGTGCAGCAGGAACACGAATAGTTGGTACCGATTTACACTGACCATCGTTTATAAAGCAGTTTGGTGAGAAATGATTAGGGCAAACATAAAGCATTTACGATCGTTGGAAATATTCCCTTCAAAAATAAAACTCAGTCACTGCGTTTTCAGCGGTTCGAATTTAGGGACATTAAAATGACTGCTGTGTTCCTTATTACACCCAAGAACAGAACACCACAATCGCTTACTGTACGTTCACACCGCCACCGACTTGAGCTTTCAAAGCTACCGGAAGTCATTCATTTTTAATGGAAGCTGGCTTCTCTCAGCTGCAAGGAGCGTCAAATCCCTCGGTGTCGTGTTTTTCAGCGTCAATCAGAGAGTTGAAAGTAGCTCAACCTTATGGTAATGAGCTATGACATGTTTCAGCGGCAAGCAGCGGCAAAACGCCAGCAACCAATCGGAATATACGTCTTTCGTGCTGGCTGATTCCGGAGAAACACACAATGTAAACTTTCGATCCTACCAAAATGTTAGTTCCGAGAAAAACCTCTCGTCATCGAGCCGCAGCTGCGGCACCAGCCGGTGATACTCTCCGAATTGATAACGGTCCTGGAGGGTGTCATGAACCCTTTTGATCCAGTGATACACGTTTGAGAATGAGCGCAAATTTTATTTGAAATATTTACGAACGCTCGTTTTAAGCGGGAATGCAATTCATTTGCTCACGGTAACACCGATTTGACCAATTGCACTCATGCAAATAATAATAGCTAATTATTATTTCTTTCCCCGACCAAATGTGACCAAAAACGGTTATAAAAATGCTGTCATTATAAAAAGTTTCTTCAATGTATTTCTTGTTTTTTTTTTTTGTTTATTACATTTCATGTTGTGACACTTCTCTTCTCCCTGCTATGTCAGAGCGACCAAAGCATCAACAAGCTTCTCCGTACTTTTTGACAAGCGTTCTTGACGGCGGCCAGAGCTTCTTTAACGCTCAAGTCGGCGGCGATGTGAACGTCCAGATAGACGCCATTCTGCTCCAGTGTATCAACAATGGCGGACTACGATGACAGCTCGCTCAGGGCGGGTCTGTGTTGAAACGCTGCTGTCAATTGTCAATCGTGGGAGGGGTGTCCTATCTAGTGACGTCACGATATCGAACGGCTCAATTTGAGGCAGGGGAAAACATATAAGGAGATTAAAACAAAAACACTGGATGGATTTGTATCATTATATGATGGTTGTGTACAGGCACTGCCAACACACATTTCAGTACAATCAACTTGTAAAAGTGCATGTACTATTATATGACCCCTTTAAGTTCTTCAATTCAATTAAATAACCTAAAGGAAAATGTATTAACCAGACTTGGATGGTTTTATTTCAATTTTGTATCAGATGTTTCTACTAAAGGAAGAAGTAGAAAATAAAAGTAGAAAAAAACATGATTGTTGAAATCCCAAAAGCACCCCAAATATACCAAATCAAATAAATTAAAATAATAAACTTTTAAATTAATTTAAAAAATTCACAATTAAATAAATCTAGTTTAAACTAGTTTAAGTAATTTGTTAGAATGTATTTGTGTAGCACTATAAAATGATTGTGGAAGAATCTCATGAGATATTAGATCATATTTATTTTAGTGTCCTGGCAAATCTCAGCGCAGGGAAAAAGAGGGAAGTCTCCATTTGCTCTCCATGTAATCTCACTGCTGTCATGAATAACTAAGATATTAAATGGTGTTTTTTCCACTGGGTGGTAAATATAAATAATAACACACAAATTGCTGTCATTAGGCTGCTGATTTTGTTGTCTATAACTCTCAGTTCCCTAAATAATAAATCATTTGGAATAGAATGCACAGAGGTGCATAATTTAAAACAATTGATTCCTTTTCACAAAATTAAGAATATTTTTTTTCGAGTCACAGACTCGGTACATCTTCATTTCAACAAATGAACTGTAAGGTGATTTGCTTAGCACCATTTAATTGGGTTTTTTAAATTAATTTGCCTCTCTTGAGACGCACAGTTAAGTCAAACATCTGAGACAAAGTTGAAGCTTAAATGAAGCATCACTGAGAATTACATTAGGTCTCCAGAGCTATGATAAAGCAAAACATTTATTTCCGGGTGTGGATATTTCTGGCACATTTTTCTGTTTCTGGAAGTCAGTGTCTGGAGCCATCAAATGTAAAATGCCTGTGGAGGGACTGACAGCAAGTTTCATATCATCATTCTCACATCAAAAATATCTTCTGCTCTGCACAGTAGGGCATTAATGGGTAAATTCTGAGCATAAGCGATTGAACATAAGCTAACACGTTACTTTTAAGATAAATGTTCCTATTACAGCAATGAAATCTCCCGAAAACTTCACTTGAACAAAAAGCATTTTAAATGTGATTCTTAACCAGATTGAAGACAGGCAATTTATCTTGTCTTCCTCTGATAAAGACGTAATTGATGTGTGAGGGATTATGCTGATGCCTGGAAGGGAATTCATTTTGTGATGAATAAGGATTTTGGCTGTTATCGTGTCTAATTTCCCTTGTAACTAAAGCAGAGTGGACGTGTCGTCATTACTTTCTCATTATTAGAAAGATGCAGTGTAAATTACGTTGTAAAACAAGATTTCTAGATCAACTAAATAATGATTCATATTATTGTACTTTTTTTGGTTTACTCACTATTCTGAAGTTCTGCTGGTTAAGATAGACTGATTATTTGTGTATCCGATTGGAATCTGATCTAAAATTATTGATTCTCCACATTGTGAATCGCAACTGTTCAGATCCGATTTGTCTGTCCATACCGCTGTAGCAATAATCAGATGATCAGCGCAATCATGTGGTTTTAATCAACTAAGTCTCCAATTAAGTAAACACTCCTGTTTCTTTCACAATCTGAAGAATGGAGATGTCATGAGACTTTTTAAGTTACTGATTCACACACAAGCAAATGGCGATGGGACTTAATTAAATGACCGATGCCAGAAGTGCCCCCGTGGCGTTTTTCGCTGATAAGTAATCACAGGGTCCTCTGTCTTACCACATGTGACCCAACAGGAGCGCCTCTCTGGCTGGAGATCCCGTGGTGTCCCCTCTTCAGGACACCTCACAAACACAGACAACCTTGTGTGATGAACCACACTGGTCATTGTAACCAGACTTAAAACTCATCAATTCAAAGAATACGCACACACATATCATTGCCCGGGAGGGGGGTGAGCAAAAGTTCACCACATCTTCACCAACGAATGACCCAGCCACGTTCACAGTACACACACACACACACACACACACAAGGACTTTTTCTCCAATCTCCTCAATTGAGAGACTTGTACTATGATATATTCGATATGTTTTTATGTTTGCCCATGTTCCACTGGGGTTAGATGTGATCGTATTATAATTCTAAATGAACAGAGGTGCTTTTAGATGCATTTTTAATGTAACTGTGTTTTCCTATAATGTTTGTATGTCGTTCTTCACACCTTTAGAATCCTCTTGATCTGACCAAACCATATATATGTGGGTGCAAACCGTAAAATGTATGTTACTATGTTTTATCATCTCTGGAGTAAAATTGAACGCATTTTTACATCACGGTCATGAAACATGCAAAGTCGATCTCGAGGGAACAAAGGAACACTTATCCGCACACTTTCCTCCCAGCTGATTGGTGCATTCACGCCAGAGGAGGCGTAAACAGAAGTGTCTTTAAAGAAGACCACCAAGCACCTCATCTTTAGTTTGGTTTTGTTTGGGGATCTTTGAGGAGTAGTGAGAAGTAAGGAGGGGGGAGAAAGAACTGCTTCTTCGAGGGAACTTCGACTTCGGTCTGGACTCTTCCCTCTCCTTCGATCCGATGTAACCATCATACTCGTGATCCCCGCCCTGGGGGATCTTTCCTCTTCTTTTCTTTTGTTTAAGTTTGTTTTTCCTTTGTTCATTTCACCAGAAATGAACTTAGTCTGAATTATTTATTTGGTAATTTACGTCAAAGACCTTTAAGCCTTCTTTGAAACTGCGCGCTCCAGACCGCAGCAAACCATGTGACGCTCCAACGGAACACACAAAGACCAGCCGCTCACACACGCCGCAGGGCTCAGACACATGAGAACTATATGCAAGTATATTTGAGTTACCAAGATTTTAGAGCATTAAGACTGTTTTTCCGTGTTGTCTCTTAAAGGTTTAAATGTCCAGGTGAATTTTGCCAAGCTGTGATCCTACGGATCTCTCTCTCTCTTCCCAACTCTCTCTCCCTCTCATTTTTATCTTTCTCTCTCATCCTATTTTAATTCGTGTTTGTAATGTTTTTCGTTTTGTTTGTTTCGGGTGTATATACATATATTCTGTGTGAATTGTAGTTTGATGTATTATTAGTCCAACTATTAAAACCATTATATTCTTGATTGCCTTCTGTCTAAAATGCTCATTTTACAGAGTCAATGAAATTTCGATCATAGCTACAAAGCTTTCATTATTGACTACGTTGCGTAGTCTAATTTTATAAACACAGGAAAATTAATGTTCACGGCCAGAAAATTGATATTTCTTGGAGTTTATAAGAAGGGATAACTTTGTTGAGAAGTTGATAAGTTAATCTTACGGCCGTTTGCTGGACAAACAGTTCGATAGCTAAATTAACTCCATTAAAGGTTATCTCATATAATCGATCTGAAAATGGACCATTGACATATGAATGAGGAATTATAATTCGTTGTGATTGATCATTCGTGTGTACAATCAATCTATTTTCAACTTCGATAATTTAACTGTAATATGCAATATATTAATCATATTCATGATTAATTATTAAAATTCCCTATATATAATTTGAGCTAATTTAATGTAAAACTAAATGTTGTTACAGTTTGGTGGAGGACGCGGGCAATTTCAAACTTTGTTTTATGAGCAATCCAGTTTCAATCTGTGTATATGGTTATTAATTTTTTTTTTTTTGTGCGCGCTATGAAATTATGAAATTGTGAGATAAGTCGCAACGCGAACTCACTCCTAACCGACTGAGGCAAAAAGCCGAAGTCAGTAACGTTACATTTTTAACAAGTTGCTAAAAATATGCCTAGACAATTGTTAGCACTGTTAAATGCTAAGACTGCAGTACTTTAATATTACAAATGTCCTGTTAAGAGATGAATAAATACCTCTGCAGTTGATACATTTCTAATATTTGTTTTAAATCGCTGTGAATGAAGAATTCTCACGTGCGTATTACCGGTTTGAATAAATATGTTTTTAAGCGAGACTCCTTTTAAACATAGGCCTTGCATGCAATATATCGTTATTGAATTCGGGGTTAACCCAGTGATATTCAACAAAAACGATAAACTCCTGGTCAAAAAATTGGCGTAGCTACCCAATTGAAGATCTAATACATTTAAATCATAAGTGCTATTGTGAAAAATGTTTATTGGAGTTCGAACCAACAGACGAAAATTCCTGTTGTCCACATTTGTGTATGTGCGGCGAAGAAATCCCGCCATATACTCTTGTGCAGTATAGCACCAAAAAGATCCGCAGAGATCTTAATTGTATACTTGTGATTTATTCCAGAAAATCAGTGCGTGACGCAAGCTGAAAGCTCTTAGCTTTTGAATCACATTAAAAAGTGGTTGTAATTCCGCTGACTAAACACTAGAGGGAGTTTAGAAGTCTCAAATTACGCCCCGCCTTCTAACTTCGGCATGCATGAGTGCTATTACGCGAGGGCCGTTTCAGATAATGCTCTCTTACTGCTAAAAGTCCACCACCTAGTGGCCGCCTTCTAAGTCGGCTCACTCAACTCTCCTTTTCTCTCTTTTCAAATTCTGTTTTGAATTGCCTATCTCTACTTTTCTCTTTTGATTGTTTTATAGTTATTGATGATACTTTGCTGTTATCGTTAATTATTATAAAATATTATCCTGATTTGTCAATTCCCTTACACGCTTAATTAAATTTGGTTTTAAGCCGGTTTGAATTTAAATTTACATCGTGTTTGCCTGTCAGTCACTGATACCCACTTAGAGGGACACGCACCCTTGTGGCATCCCCTGCTAAGACGGTGCATCACTTTTCCTCCTTTCATTCTGTTTTGAAGTGGTATATTTCCAGTTTTTCATTGGCTTTATTTTATTTATCACTGATACCTTACAGTAATCGTGATCATCATCAGATATAATTTTGATCTTTACTTTTCTTACACTTATTCAAATTTGGTTTGAAACAAACAAATTTCAAATTTAAATTTGAATTAACTTTCTCAGTTCAATTTTTTTTATTTTTTTTATTTATTCTTCGTATTGATACTTCATCACAACTGTATCCTTACTAGATTAGATGTTACTCAACATCTCTTTATACACTTATTTAAATTGAGTTCAAACCAGTTTGAATTGCAATTTAAATTAAGCTGTCTTTTCAACCAGGTTGACCACTGAGAGGAAGTACGCCCCCTTGTGGCACAAACCCGCTACTACAGCTTGCCTCCTCCTGTGACATCCTGCTTTAGTTATTGATATCTCTTCTTTTAGGGATTAGGTGATTCTGATAATTAACATGGTCATAATTCCCTTTTGTTTTTACCATTATTTAGTAAAGCCTTTGCTTTTTATTTTCTACATAAGTACTCAATTTGGTTTAGACAAAGAAAGCCTTAATTCACTTTAAGTTTCACTTGTTCTTCATCCTGTTTTGTATTCATAGGTAGAACACTCTCTTATGCTGTGGTGATTTGACAGTCATCCCTGGTTGGTTTCCAGCGAGCGGGGTCGTCTGACCGGCGTTACCGACGCCTGCCGTGCGTGAGTCTCGGACCCATTCTGTTTCTTTCCATTGGTGTGGCACGCAATAAGACTCAGCAATTTGGCACTCCAAAGGGAAGTCAACCACACTAGTCGACACACAAGGCAATTTTGGAATAATTACTCAAACCAAGGCCCGAAGAGGGGCCACTCTTTTTGAGGGTTCTGGGGAAAATCCACTTTGCTGTGCCGTCTGGCAAGTTGACACCTTGGTATTGCCGGTTGTGTTTAAAGTCAAGTTGTTTGAGAGGGCGCACCTTGGTACAGATGAACGGAGGGGCCCGGGGACACTGCGGTTGAGTGTTAAGGGACGACGGAAAGATTGACCGCGACGCTGGCTCCGACCAGGGAGGACCTCAAATCACCCCAGGCAAGCTAACATAAGGTAAAACCCATCCACTTAGTATAGGCCACAGAATATTAGATATTCCCCCGGTCATTTAAGTGTTTGGCCCATCCCCTTTTCTCCAAGCCACACATAGCAGGCTCAGGCCTCCTTATCCCCTGTAACACTTCCTGTGTTATTATTCACTCCATTTCATTACAGACCTATTCACTTTTATTGTTTCATTTTACTTCCATCTTTCCCATCTTGCTATTTTTCTTTTCTGTTGTGATCTGTTCCTTTCAGTTCACCTAGAGGCAGAACCTACGAGAGACACCGAGGAAAGCTAAATAACAGGTTGACAACCAAGCTGTTAGCATCAACAGATGACCCACTAGGCTACCGCCCTGTCAAAATCTTTATTTAGGTCCCACGCTGACCTACGCAAATTGTCCCCACATAACTCTAACTGCCTGCATCAGTTAGCCGAAATTCTTGTAGACGGCATCGCCCGTATTAGTATTATAACTCGTAAACGAACTTGCATTGGTCTCTTTGTGTGTGCTGTGTTCCTCTCGCCCACAGTGAGCCAGTATGTTCCGATCTTCCAGCCCCGCAGTCCACTGGGACAACCTCGAGACATGGCTGAAAGCCATGATGACTACCTTCCTGCCCAAGGTCGCCAGTGACTCAGAGCCCCCGAGCCAAGAGCAGCTGGACGCCGACTTGGACAAGCTGACGGCTCACGAACCGAGTCAAAGCTACAACGACAAAGACTGGGCCCGACACGTCGGAAACCTCGCTCACAAGCTCATTGCACAAGCACGCCTCCACGAAAGGAGCCGCATCGCCCTGGAGCATGAAGTAGCAACGCTAAAGATGCAAGCGGAGGAGGCCCAGATCCACAGTCGCCTAGAACAACTACTCCTCGAAACCAAGGAAGAGGATGACACCGACCCCGAGCTACAGAAGGAAGTGGAAAGACTTCAAACTGCCCTGTGTGATCTTCGTATACAAACAGACCGAAAAGAGCAGTCAGAGAAAGGAACCAGAGAGGAACTCAACAAGAAACTCCGAAAAGGTGAAGCTCTCCTTGCAAGAGCAGAGACTGAACTAAAAGAAAGAGACAATAAAGCCAAGGCCTGCGAAAAACACTTGCAAGCGGCCCAAGCTAAAATCCACGAGCTTGTTCAGCAGAGACAACTTCTCAAAGACGAACTTGACATTGTTCACAGAAAGCTGAAACACTCATATAGACTGCAGAGTGACCGGGAAGGGGAAACACACACCACAAAGTTTCTCCTGACCAACCGGTCCGCACCTTTCAGCCAACAACCCAGAGCTGAAAAGAAGGGCGAAAGCCCGCTGTTCAAAACACCACCAGCCAGCCCGCAAGAACCCCCGTCAGCAGCGAGGGGGGGGGGGGGCCTTTCCAAAGAACCCCTGCCACTAACCACGGCATGGCTCCCAAAGAACTTGACAAGCTGGCCAGAAACATCCTGACGTTCACTCTGAACCCTGCAGGAGGCCACAATGTGCACGCATACCCGCGACCGCATGGAACAGATTGTACCTGCTAAGAATTACTTCCAATCGTGAGGTGCACAGCTTCCTTGACCGTCAACCAGAGACTATCAAAACGGACTACCAGCAGCTGCAACAAGCTTTGATCCGTGAATTCTCTGATCCAGAATCAGACCAAGGGTTATTCACCGCCATGGACCTCAAGCAGGCCCGACTTGAAACCCCACAGACCTACTACAGCCGACTCCGACAAGCCTACTTCGGAGCACGGAACCAGCCAGGTATGGAAGAGGATGTCAATTTCAGAACTCTGTTCCTTCGAAATCTGCATCCCACAGTGAGTCATTACTTAGGCATCCTGGCCTGTCCCCGTAGCATGTCTACCCAGCAGCTACGAGACTTGGCCCACAAAGCTCACATTAAGCAAAAGACTGTGTACGAAAAGACTTTTAAAGACACCACAATCTACTCTGTCTCTGAACACTACTCAGAGCTGCCTCTAGAGGGCGCCCCACAACACCACAGCCCTTTTTACGGAGAGTCAAGACCGTTCCAGGCCAGCAGAAGGCAGCACAGCCGTGACGGTGCTCATCCAAGGCACCAGAGCGAGCGCTCTGAAAGATTCTGGGAAGCCAGCCGGCGACCCAGAAATAGCCAACCCCCATCACCAAGAGACTCAAACCCAGACATCCTACGTCTAAGCGTAATGCCTGAAACAGGCACCCAGAACACTGCTCATCAGCATCAGACCACAGAGCTTACTGTCACACCACAAAGTGACAGCATCACCCCGCCACCACAGCTGACAGCTGCACAGCCTAAGCATGACAGCACAGTTTCCCACGACTGGGTCCAACATCACAAAGACCCAGGAAATGCTGCTTTGTCTACCTGCCTCCACAGCGAACAACACAAGACCGCCCCTAACCGCCCATCGATCACCACACCAACCCGGACGCCAAAGCTCCTGGGGAACCTGATCGAAAACGGGGTGGCCCGGAAACCCTACCTAGCCATCACTTTGGAAAATGACGTGAGACTTGAAGCACTGGTAGACACCGGCGCAGACTTTACTTTGATATCAGCTGAACTTTTAGGAAAACTCAGAGCTAAAGCTATGAGACAAGATCGAACTCTTACATCCCAATCGTGTGAGCTGAATGTGCAGTCGTACAGCCAGAACGACATCCGGCTCGAACAGGTAGCTCCCATTCACCTGACAATTGGTTCTATGAGTCTGATTCACCTGGTGTACATCTCACAAATGGACACGTACCCCTTTCTGATTGGCAAAGACCTGCTAGACTGCTCTGGGCTTTTATTAGACTTATAAACACTTGACCGTCTGGGCCCAAGTTCAAGAACCCCCGCCCCCTCCGGTCACAGAGGTCACGAGAACTACAACAAAGCCAGACTCCAAAATCATAGAGTTCCCTGGAACTCCAGCAGCCATCCATGAAGACACAGCCTCAGCACCAAGTTAAGGTTCAAGTCCGCTACCCTGCACCTTCCAGCTCGCCAAAGACCACGCAATGCCCACTCAACGATGCGTGACCTAATGCAGAAGGCCTCTTCTGAAAGAAGTCCTAAAACCCCACTGATTTTGAACTGCAAAACCAAAAGACACTGCAATAACACATTGCAAGACTCTGCTAAAAGGGTCCCTGATCAGCATAGGACATAGAACTTTTAAAAGTAGATGAAAATGTGTGTTCAAAGAGTTGCAAGACTCTGCATTCGTAAAATTAGAATTTTACTGAGTTAAAAGAATCTTAAATGGAAGGGTAAATCTCAACGGCCAACAGACTATGCACAACTCTTTTGAAACAAACAGTTTCTAGATGCTGGTTGAATTGGCACTGCTAAACATTAGGTTTCCTGACAATGAAGGGTTACAAGAAACACTAGCTCCAAATAGGGCATACATCACCTTACCGCCAGAGTGTAGGAAAACCACCTCAGCCTTAAACTACTGTTAACCTACAGGCGTGCATTTGATCTTTGCGATCCAACTAGAACACAACGTGCAATAAGCATTTTTGATCGCTGGCTTGTCTAAATGCAGATAAAACGATAGCTGGAATTGACATCTCTACTTTAAGTGAAAGAGTCTTAGATTTCCAACTAATATCAGTAAGTTCAGCCGTAAAGCGTAAGTCTGTGTGACAAAGGAATCTCATTTCAGCAGCCTCTAATCTGTACCGATATCTATTCTGCTTTGGTTAAAAAGAAATCCAAATTGCAGTATGACTAAACCTGTGTCTGACAAAGAAAGCTCAGGACAGAGTTATATATATATGTAGACCTGGGTGATGCTCCCCTTTCTACAATGTAAAGGCCTTACAAATTATTGTTAGATTGATGTAATTCACCTAAATTTTAGCTGCATCTACAAGCAGAGAGCTACCTAGCGATCAAAACTGTTTACTCGCTGAAAAGTCAGCATTTATGCATGAGAGGGACGTAACTATAGATGCTTAGACAACCTTTGACTTACAGCAAATCCATTTCCTTACTCGGTAAACAAATAGAATAAGTTGTGTAAAGTAAAGAGAAGAGTTACATGAGTAAAATTAGCAAATGCCAAAACAGTCGCATTTTACTTAATGTAACATCAAGTTCTCGAAAGACTTAAAGTATAGGCGCCCCCTTTTAACCCGTTAAAAGGTGCAGACACTTTTCAGGGACTGTTGAATTGTTCTGACATACTCTAGTTCCCATGACAACAACTTGTCACAGGAAGTGCTAACTTGTGACGTCACTTTGTAAACAAACCATCCTAGGTGGCTAAGCTACCCTAACCTAATATCCATCTACCTTAGGCTAAGCTAACTTAACCTAGCATCCTTCCAGCCTTAAGCTAAGTTAGCCTAACCTAGCATCCATCCAACTTAGGCTAAGCTAACCTAACATAGCATCCATCCAGCGTAGGCTAAGCTAAATAATAACTTCCACAGTTGGAATTTAGCATCATTTACTTGAACCCTTAATCACCGTTGTGTTTTCACAGTGCAAAGTATTCTAGAATACTTTACTTAACACCAGTTAGGATTTCTAATTCACTTTCCGTGTTTGCAACTCTTCTTAGCTAAAGTTCACCTTCACTAGTTTAGGCATAGTCCTTGCTAACCGTCGAAGGCTAACTTTGCAGATGCCCTGTTAATTAAACTTAAGTTTGACTACATGTAAACTGTGTAGCTAGAGAAGAATTCATATAGCAATAGGAATTTTCATCACTAATGCCACTGATTATTCTCGCCTTCAGATCATTCCCGTTGTTTTGATCATTTTTTTCCCTTTTGCTTTTAATTTTAATTTGTTTTTGTTCTTTGTTAACTCTTTCATTTCTTTGACTTTGATAATAATAGCAGTCAGCTATTCCCTTGGCTATTCAGTCATCTATATGATTTAATTTCATTTCCTCTCTTGTTCAAATGTGGTTCCATTCCCCATAGGGCCCAGAAAGGAAACAGAGACACCCTTATTTGTTATTTTGGCGTAGTTTCAACCAGTGTACTCATTTTGTGACCCTTCAACACAAGTAATTTCAACAATTTACTAGGGCACAACTATGGTCCAGAGGATTGATAATAAGCACAATTCAAATAGGAAAGCTGTCCTTTTCCCCCTATCATTCACTTCGTCAAGCCGTAGTGAACCACTAGTTCAGTCCAGAGAAATAATTTAGTCATAAGAACCATCTTAAGTCATTTATTTCATCTTGGCTATGCCCCTTCCAGGAGATACTCTCGGAACCACATACATCTTAGCCTCCTAAGATCCACAGCTAAGATAAGATACAAGACACATTTCACTAGCTAGCTACACGTGAAACACCTAGCTTTATGCTACAGACCTAGCGAACCAGTTAAACCGTGGTTCTGAACTTTTAAGGTCATGCATGCGTCTCTCACCACAAGTATGACAAAATGTCACAGAGCCCCTGCTTCACCTGACCTTAACCTTCCAGCTAACCAAAGACTATGACAAAACAATGGACAATATGAGAAACCACCTCTCAGACCCCTCCAACCACCCAAGCACGCCGTCTGCAACCACCGATAACCGGTGCCCCAGACAACTGCAGCTCACCAAACACATGATGCGTGCACAAGACAACATTCTACGTTATGCACCTGATGCCATCACAGCGCCAAGGCTTGTGGTGCCACAATGCAGAAGGGGGGTCATGCCAATGTATGCCCATGACGCATCACGTGCTGCACACTGCAGCACCAGAACCACTTACAAGACACCGAAGCAAGTGACACACCGTTGTCCTTGAAGCGAAAAGACTGTCCTAGCCAAAGAAGGACGACACTCGCTGAAATGTTTCCTACCTTTCTCTCTCTTCTTTTTGCCTTTACCAGGATGCTGCCGTGGTGTGCCATTCCTCGCTCACGCTGAGGCCAATGTTAAGCACATGCTCAACCAACTTGATAAAATGACTGTCACACAAGCGGACTTAAGTGGACACAACCGCCGTGCCAAACGGATCCTAGGAGCTTTGCTCAGAGCCGCCGCTGCTGTCGGAACTCTGTTTAACGTTGACATATCCAGTGTCAATGCAGTGAACCTAGCCACCGTGAGACGGCATGTGACTGAAATTCAAACTGAGATCCCACTGCTAAAAGAGCAACTTACGACACAGAGTGCCTCCCTGCAATCACCTACAAGACATTTAAGGGAACAGTGGTAATTCTCAACACTCACAGCTGAACCAGACAGTGAACTCCATGAAACAGCTATTTACTGTCTCCCAGAATGACTTTGCTCAAACTCAGCTGGTCACAGCCCGGATGACAGACCTGCTGCGGGAGGTGAGCTCCTCCATTGACAGCCTAGCCATGGGTAGAATTCCACCGTACCTGATACCCTTAAGCCTGGTGCAAACCATGCTGGCTCCTGCCATCACCACGCCAACTGACCCTCTACAAGCACACCTTACCTACTCTCTGGGTAGCGCCATCCCACTCCGCGTCGACTCCGAGCAGAGGAAAGTGGGTTTTCTCCTGAACCTACCCATCATAGAGTCAAGCCGACTCTACCAAGTAAAAGACATTGTCAAGGTCGGATTTTTGAAAAGTGACACTCACATCAAGATTCGCACTCCAGACGTGGTGGCCTACCACGACAGCAACACACAGCTGTACCTGGCCCCGAACCTGCACATGTGCACATTGACCAAAGACATTCACTATCTCTGCCTTAACAGACCCTTCCTCAGAGACAACACTGACGGAATCTGCAGGCTGCAGATCAGCGACACCCGCTGCCCTGCCGAAGCAAAGCCTCGCACTCAAGGCATCGAGACCCAAGCAGAGATTGTAGGTGACAGGTGGCTCGCTAACACTCCTGTGCGCACAGCTGCACTCACTGCACCATCCTTCACCTGGACGACCTAGCCCTGTACCACCTTCCAAGTGAAGAATACCAATCCGAACTGGAAAAATGGATTAAGGAAGGGGGGGGTCACAGATCATAGACATTGCTGCCCTTGACACAGCCTTACAAGCATTGTCCAGATTGCCCACCCTGAACACTTCACCTGTTGTTCAAGCATGGTCCGCCGCTGACACGGCACTTTGCATTTCGACAATCATCAGCCACACCCTAACCCTGGGTTTGGCCTACGTCCTGTACCGACGACTCAACGAGATGAGAGCCTCAACAGCCAGGCTCACCCAAGCCATGTCCGGAGGGTTCCGTAGGGGCCCTCGGAAAGAAGACTCCCCGCTAGAGAACGCGGAAAACCTCATAGAGCTGAGCCCTCAGCCCTAACCATCATCTGCAGCATCCAACCTCCATGATTTACCTGCCACCTGACCAATGCGGTCGTGATGGTTCAACGAGGCCCACCCACACGGGTCCTGCCGAACCATCAAGGGGGGACTGTAGCAATAATCAGATGATCAGCGCAATCATGTGGTTTTAATCAACTAAGTCTCCAATTAAGTAAACACTCCTGTTTCTTTCACAATCTGAAGAATGGAGATGTCATGAGACTTTTTAAGTTACTGATTCACACACAAGCAAATGGCGATGGGACTTAATTAAATGACCGATGCCAGAAGTGCCCCCGTGGCGTTTTTCGCTGATAAGTAATCACAGGGTCCTCTGTCTTACCACATGTGACCCAACAGGAGCGCCTCTCTGGCCGGAGATCCCGTGGTGTCCCCTCTTCAGGACACCTCACAAACACAGACAACCTTGTGTGATGAACCACACTGGTCATTGTAACCAGACTTAAAACTCATCAATTCAAAGAATACGCACACACATATCATTGCCCGGGAGGGGGGTGAGCAAAAGTTCACCACATCTTCACCAACGAATGACCCAGCCACGTTCACAGTACACACACACACACACACACACACAAGGACTTTTTCTCCAATCTCCTCAATTGAGAGACTTGTACTATGATATATTCGATATGTTTTTATGTTTGCCCATGTTCCACTGGGGTTAGATGTGATCGTATTATAATTCTAAATGAACAGAGGTGCTTTTAGATGCATTTTTAATGTAACTGTGTTTTCCTATAATGTTTGTATGTCGTTCTTCACACCTTTAGAATCCTCTTGATCTGACCAAACCATATATATATGGGTGCAAACCGTAAAATGTATGTTACTATGTTTTATCATCTCTGGAGTAAAATTGAACGCATTTTTACATCACGGTCATGAAACATGCAAAGTCGATCTCGAGGGAACAAAGGAACACTTATCCGCACACTTTCCTCCCAGCTGATTGGTACATTCACGCCAGAGGAGGCGTAAACAGAAGTGTCTTTAAAGAAGACCACCAAGCACCTCATCTTTAGTTTGGTTTTGTTTGGGGATCTTTGAGGAGTAGTGAGAAGTAAGGAGGGGGGAGAAAGAACTGCTTCTTCGAGGGAACTTCGACTTCGGTCTGGACTCTTCCCTCTCCTTCGATCCGATGTAACCATCATACTCGTGATCCCCGCCCTGGGGGATCTTTCCTCTTCTTTTCTTTTGTTTAAGTTTGTTTTTCCTTTGTTCATTTCACCAGAAATGAACTTAGTCTGAATTATTTATTTGGTAATTTACGTCAAAGACCTTTAAGCCTTCTTTGAAACTGCGCGCTCCAGACCGCAGCAAACCATGTGACGCTCCAACGGAACACACAAAGACCAGCCGCTCACACACGCCGCAGGGCTCAGACACATGAGAACTATATGCAAGTATATTTGAGTTACCAAGATTTTAGAGCATTAAGACTGTTTTTCCGTGTTGTCTCTTAAAGGTTTAAATGTCCAGGTGAATTTTGCCAAGCTGTGATCCTACGGATCTCTCTCTCTCTTCCCAACTCTCTCTCCCTCTCATTTTTATCTTTCTCTCTCATCCTATTTTAATTCGTGTTTGTAATGTTTTTCGTTTTGTTTGTTTCGGGTGTATATACATATATTCTGTGTGAATTGTAGTTCGATGTATTATTAGTCCAACTATTAAAACCATTATATTCTTGATTGCCTTCTGTCTAAAATGCTCATTTTACAGAGTCAATGAAATTTCGATCATAGCTACAAAGCTTTCATTATTGACTACGTTGCGTAGTCTAATTTTATAAACACAGGAAAATTAATGTTCACGGCCAGAAAATTGATATTTCTTGGAGTTTATAAGAAGGGATAACTTTGTTGAGAAGTTGATAAGTTAATCTTACGGCCGTTTGCTGGACAAACAGTTCGATAGCTAAATTAACTCCATTAAAGGTTATCTCATATAATCGATCTGAAAATGGACCATTGACATATGAATGAGGAATTATAATTCGTTGTGATTGATCATTCGTGTGTACAATCAATCTATTTTCAACTTCGATAATTTAACTGTAATATGCAATATATTAATCATATTCATGATTAATTATTAAAATTCCCTATATATAATTTGAGCTAATTTAATGTAAAACTAAATGTTGTTACACCGCTCTTTAGTTTTCTGGAGTATGTTTCTAGGGCAATGACATTGCGTTCGTAGGTATACTCAACTCAACTCAATGTTTATTTATATAGCACATAAAAAAAATAAAAAACAAACAAGGGTTTACCAAAGTGCTCTATACAAGCAATAATTAAAATAAAATAAAAAATAAAATACGATCAGCCCCCCAGCTCAAGGGGGCTGGAGATATTGAGTCCGAGTGGACCGTGTTTTCCACCTCCATTGTCGAAGCGGCCGCTCGAAGCTGTGGCCGTAAAGTCTCCGGTGCCTGTCGAGGCGGCAATCCCCGAACCCGGTGGTGGACACCGGAAGTAAAGGATGCCATAAAGCTGAAGAAGGAGTCCTGTCGGGCCTGGTTGGCTTGTGGGACTCCTGAGGCAGCTGACGGGTACCGGCAGGCCAAGGTGGTTGTGGAGGCAAAAACTCGGGCCGGAGGGTGTGTTCCAACTACAGGGGGATCACATTTCTCAGCCTCCCTGGGAAAGTCTATGCCAGGGTACTAGAGAGGAGAATTTGGCCGATAATGGAACCTCGGATTCAGAAGGAACAGTGCGGTTTTCGTCCAGGCCGTGGAACACTGGACCAGCTCTATACCCTCTACAGGGTGCTGGAGGGTTCATGGGCGTTTGCCCAACCAATCCACATGTGCTTTGCGGCAGGGCTGCCCTTTGTCACCGGTTCTGTTCATAATTTTTATGGACAAAATTTCTAGGCGCAGCCAGGGGCCGGAGAGTGTCCGGTTTGGCGACCACACAATTTCGTCTCTGCTCTTTGCGGATGATGTTGTCGTGTTGTCGTGCCCCTTCAGACCAGGACCTTCAGCATGCACTGGGATGATTTGCAGCCGAGTCTGAAGCGGCTGGGATGAAAATAAGCACCTCCAAATCCAAGGCCATGGTCCTCAGTCGGAAAAGGGTGGCTTGTCCGCTTCAGGTTGGTGGAGAGTTCCTGCCTCAAGTGGAGGAGTTTAAGTATCTTGGAGTTTTGTTCACGAGTGAGGGAAGGATGGAACGGGAGATTGACAGACGGATCGGTGCAGCTTCTGCAGTAATGCGGCCGATGTACCGGTCTGTCGTGGTGAAGAAGTTGCGGCTCAGCTCTCGATTTACTGGTCAATCTACATTCCTACTCTCACCTATGACCAAAAGGACAAGATCCCAGATACAGGCAGCCGAAATGAAAAATGTGTGCGGATTTGGAAGTGTCTGTTCCTTGAGGCACACAAACAGTGCACATTTTGGATGTCTCCCTTATCTGACTCATATTTTTGGTCTTGGAGTCTGTACTAACAAGCTGATGAGTTGAATCAGGTGTGTTTGATTAGAAAGAGTTTGAAAATATGTTGTGTGTTTTTCAATACTCAGGGTGCTTCTCAATCGGAAGGCTGCATCCTATCGAGACTGCGTCCTTCCTAGTCCAGTCCTTCCAAGGCTTGTAGGCTAGTGTCCTCCTCTGCGATTAAATGCTAGAATGAGGCGGTCTAGTGCATGGCTACGTCACACATGTTCACATGTGGCACGAAAACACTATTAAAACTTAATATAGGAAAATAGATTGTATTACAAATCTTTATGTCAACTGGCTTTCTAATGCAACACACTGAATGACAGCCGTCTGCAGTCTCCCAGTGGCTTACATTATTGAAAGTTTAGTTAATTTACAGCAAAAAAACAAACAAAAAACATTTGCTTTCATGTCCGAAAACATTATTTTTGTATTAAATTTCATAATTAACTCCAACCCGATCTCATGGCAATTCGTACGTATTTTACGAGGTGGCTAATACGTATGAATTCCTATGACCTTACTCGTACGATTTTTGCTAAATCGTACATATTTTACGAGTTACCCAATTCGTTTGAATTCGTACGAATGGCCTAACCCTGACCCCGCCCCTAAACCTACCCATCAGTGGGGTTTAGACTAATTATGTTTGATGACGTGGCAGCCGAGATTTGCAGAATTAGTTTGTAGGATGCAGCCTTTGGATGCAGGCAAATTGACGTTTCTTCATTTTCGACGCTGCTCTAGTCTGTGACCCGGAAACTAATATAATTCAGCCATCTTGCTCATTCAGTCATGAGCGAGGATACACAGGTGTATATTTCCCTTGCATTCTAAGGGTTAGAGGTAAGACGTGAGGTGAGGAAAAGAAAATGAGGATGCACAAATAAGAGATGAGAAGCACCCGTCGTGTTGGTGTGCATCCAGGAACAGGCCTGGGAAACACAGCTGTAGCTAAAACAGTTGTGCTTGACATTAATAACTTCAAGGTTCAATACTTGGAAATGTAAGACTGATGTAAGTTGCTTTGTAAGCATCTGCCAAATGCTAGATTCAAAAACATATATGCTGATATATCCATCTATACACGAAACTCACTGAATGGCGCATGTTTTCAATTGCTCATGTGCAAAAGAACAAAATATCTGATATGTTAAACAGATCTGTGCATTCGTGTGACTGTGGCCTATGGAGGGCACGTGACATCACCGTCGTGACATAAAATGAAGTAACTGTTGTTATGCCAACTGAGTGGCAAAAAGATTGAGTGGCAACATTGGTTTTCACCATGAATGCCGTGAAAAACGGGAAAGCCCTTTGAGATTGACTGTATAAAATACTGTAGATCTGACAAGAAACCTAAGGTATATTTTTACAGACTGACAAAAGCTACAGAACAGAGAAGAAAATGGATTGCTGTAATTCACAGAAAAAAACTGGACTCCAGGCAGCGAATGTTTTACATTGTGTGTCAATATGTTGAATTTTGAGGTAAACTCATACCCTATGTATTGTATTGTTATACTGTATTGACAACCCATCAATTAAATATATACCATCTTATATCCTGCATAATTTTATGTTTTTAAATAAACACTGACAAAAACTATACAAGTTTTAGGGCTGGACTATATGACGATATAACATATCATAATTATAACATAATTGAGCACCCGGATTCAGACCTACCTATATTGTATTTGTATAAAGCGTTCACAGGCAAATTTGCTTTATGTATTTTTCCAGCGTCGAAATCAGGCACATACTGTATAGATTTCAGGAAACACGATTTCTGGCTGCATGTCAATATTCATGGATCACTGGATCTTTGGTAAGTTGTAAGGAACAGTATCGAATCCAACCTTTAGTTGGAATAATTGAAAATCCTTTGTTTTACTTTTAATTTAATAAAAATGCAGAAAGAATTTTGATATTCTATGGCCTGGTTTCACAAACAGGATTAGGCCTCAGTTCAATAAGGAATTTAAGTAGCTTTTATAAACATGCCTTAGAAAAAAAAAACATTACTTGTGTGCATCTTAAGACAAAACAATGGCACTGACATATTTTAAGATGTGTCAGTGCAAGTTGCTTTCAGTTAAAACAGCTCAAACATGCATTTTAGTCGGAGACTACGCTTAAGCCCTGTCTATGAATCCAGGGGAAGTTGGTAAACTCATTAGATCTAATAATAAGGGGTATATGTGGATCAAGAATCATTTTAGAAATGGATTGATCCGATTGCAAGGTACCTAAAGATTTCCAACCCTAATATTAGATGGCCTCAAAGCTAAAAGACAAACTAAAAGCTACACAACTCCAATTTGGGTAAAACTCTGAATTCAAGTTGTCTTTAAGATGTTTGCCAGAAGTTTGAATGCCACAATCATGAGTTTAAACAGCAGTAGGGATTGTTAGCCTTGAAGTGAGATAGAGTGACCTCAGATAACTGATGAAGAGTCTGATGAGATGTTTTGTGAGTCCACTGAGGTGTACTACATTGACACGAAAAATACACTGTAAAAGCAGTTTAAAGTAACTAGGCATTTTATCTATGCATCGCTCATCTGAATAATACATTACCTTGTCTTTAATTCCTCTTCTTTCTCTAATTAATTCATCATTAAAAATGTAACGGTTTTAAAGATATTTGAGGTACTCTCAATAGAGAACCTGCAAGAAAACAACACAATAATGTGCATATGCTAGTCTCTCGCAGCTGTTGTGAATATATCTGTAGTTCAGAACCTGTCCAGAAGTTACTAAAACATCAGCTGAATTAAAGCCAATTAAGCTAAATTATCCTATTTTCACTGGATGCAAAATATGCGACGCAACATTAGTATCAGCTCATGCAGAAATACAAATCTAAAATGCAGAAGAATCACAGCAGACTTTATACATATATTATATATATTATATATATATATAATGTGCATGTGTAATATATATGAAAGAAACATGACAACATGAATGTGAAACAAAACCAAACACAGACGACTCATGTAATATATGGATTATTTTTGTATATATATATATATATATATATATATATATACATACATTATTTTAAGCTAATTACAACCCATTTCCAGAAAAGTTGAGACATTTTGTAAAATGCATTAATATGCAAAAAAAGTCTGTGATTTGTTAATTCTCTTGAACCTTTATTTAACTGACAAATGTACAAAGAAAACATTTCCTATGGTTTCACTGACACAGAGGCATGCTTACCACTGTGTCACGTCAAGTTTCCTTTTAATTACTCTTTTTTAAATGTTTGGGAATTGAGGATACTAATTGCCTTATTGTTGCAGTTTTGCAAGTGGAATATTTGCCGAATCTCGTCTGACACAAGACAGCTGCTCAACAGTCTGTAATCATCGTTGTCTGATTCTCCTTTTCATGGTGGGTCATACATTTTCAATAAGAGAGAGATCTGGACTGCAGGCAGGCACATCCCTTGGTGCAGAATGTCTAGAAACCACTCAGTCTTAGCATGTGCAGAATGAGGCCTGGCATTGTCTTGCTTCCCAGGAGAGATGTCATCTTGATGGCAGTTTATGTCTGTACAATCTCCACATCAGTGGTGCCTTCACACAAATGCAAGTCACACATGCCATTTGCACTGATGCACCCCAACACCAGGACAGATGTTTGCTTTTGCACCTGTCACTGATGAAAGTCTGGTTGGTCCCTTTCCTATTTGGGACTGAGAACTCGATGTACATTTTTTCCAGAAACGAGCTGAAACATGGACCACAGCACAGATTTCCACTGTGTTTTAGACCATCTGAGATGAGTTCGAGCCCAGAGAACTCGCCAGCATCTCCGCATAGAACTGATGTATAGCTTTCTCCTCGTAAAACAGAGATTCAAGTTTCATGCAGCGTCAGACTGTGTTCAATGAAAACGGTTTTCCAAAGTACTCTTGAGTACTCTTGAGTACACATGTGGCTGTATTTAACAGAGCAGCATGACGGTTTCTCATGCAGTGCCATTTGAAGGCTCAAAGGTCACACACATTCAACAGAGGTCTCTCTTGATTCCCTGAATCTTTTCACAATATGATATGGTAGATGGTGAAAGACATACATTCTTTGAAATCTTGCATTGAGAAATGTGATTTTTGAATTGTTTGACAATTCTCTCATGAAATTTGGCACAAAGTGATGAGCCATGACCCATCTTTGCTTGTAAAGACTGAGAAGCTCTTTTACACCCAAACACTGTACCCTCACCTACCAATTCACCTGCTCATTGTGGACTGTTTCAAAAGAGTTGGATAATCTAACTTAATCCAACTTTTATTTTTCCTCTGTCCCAACTTTTTTGTAGTGTGTTGCAGGCATCAATATCAAAATGTGTTTATATTTACAAAATACAATTACTGTATGTTGTTCAGTGAAAACATTGGAAATCTGGCAGTTAATTTTTTTTCAAGAGAATTAACAAATTACATATTGTGAATTGTATTGCATTTTACAAAACGTCCCAACTTTTCTGAAAAATGGGGTTGTAATAAGAATGTATAATGTAAACTGTGTAAAAGAAGGTACTATCCAAAGTTTAAATATTCTGGTTAGGGTATTTAGGCTAAGTATGAGCAATAATTATAGTGATGCTTGCCTTAGCAAACAACCCCCTATAATAATAATAATAATAATAATAATAATAATAATAAAGCAAATCTCAGTGAGTTAAAGATGATGTTGGGCTTGTGGGAGAAATGGCAAATAGCTTCAGAGGATCAACAAAGTCACTAGGTTGAATTTGATATCAAATCTATCCAAGTCTATAATTGCCCAGGAATAGCTTTGGGAGGATGCATGCCGTTTGAAACCTAGTCATTTTTGAACCTTAGCCTTGAATACATTTACAAAAGATTAGGTTCCTTTTTACCGTGCCATTGCTAAACATGAAAATGAAAGCAGTCCCCAGTCAATTGGGTATAGGTCAGCAGATCCTCCCAAGGGCCAGCTGGTTCGAAAGAGGAGAGAGGGGAAACAATCATAATAGCATGAATGCTCCTTTGGCTCATCTCTGTCAGACATTTTAAGTTATGCCAGAAGGCATGACAAGGGTAGAAAGGGAATGAAATCTCGGAATGAACGTCTGCAAATGATACGAGGCTTTAGGCACAGTGTGATGTGCCTTGCGCTTCACACTACCCAGGGAACCGACACAGGCCAGGGTAATGGAGCTGGCATCTCTAATGCCAGAGGCTATGGACTGATAAGGCCCTGAATTCTGGATCTCCAGGGATTGCATCATTCACATTTAGCATTTCACAGCACTCCCGTTCCATATGCAGATGTATGTAAGGTCAACAAGAACCCATATCATGCCACAGGCCAACCCCTGTGCCTGTGTTATTTCATATGTTCATCTTTAAGTGTTGTGTCATGCATGACTGCAGGAGAAGACAGATCTGGTACAAACTGTTCTTAAATTATGCTCCAAGATGGATAAGAAAGAGATGTTTATATTTGTTAAAAAACGACTTAATTAATTCTAAAGCCCTACTTGGACAATGTTTTTTTTTTCATTTTTATGAAAGTATGTTATGTTCACCAAAGCTACATTTATTTGAACAAAAATACAGTAAAAAAGAATGCTGTGCAATATTACAATTAAAAAAAAAATTCTATTTGAATATATTTTAAAATGTAATTTATTCCTGCAATATCAAAGCTGAACTTTCAATATCAATCAGAAATTCTTCTAAGTTGATCTGCTGTTTTAAAAAAAAAAAAAAATAATCTAGCTAAATAGGCTTTAAAGAGCTTCAAAGATAATATCCAAACACATGTAACAGAAGAAACACAACCGCAAACAGACGCTAACGTAAATGTAGACCGGAAAAATGTGAACTGAAACTTATCTACATATGGTAATAGGGTGAACATAGCTGAAACAAATGACAAATCATATTAGTAACTATGATGACAAAGAAAGAGCGGGAACTGAAAACCAGGAAAACAGGAACCAATCAATACTAACTATAAGTCCATGAAAGTGAAACTAACAAACATTACTAAATATCCCTAGCATTATCAATGTTGAAAACAATGTTGTGCCACTTAAAAAAAAAAAAAAAAAAAAAAAAAAAAAATATATATATATATATATATATATATATATATATATATATATATATATATATATATATATATATATATATATATATATATATTTATATAACAGTAGACATTTATAATGTTACAACATATTTCTATTTCAAATATATGCTGTTGATTGAATTTTCTATTCATTAAAAAAGCCTGAAAAGAGTATGATGGTTTTTATTTATTTAATTTTCAGAAATTATCAATATGATAAAAAGTAGTTTGCAGGCTACTTATTATAGCTACCCAATAAGGTCCCCAGTAAACTTTATTTTTCTTTTCCAATTCATAAAAAAAGAAAAGAAAAAAAAAGTTCATGCATGGATTAAACTCCCTCACACATCAATAAGAGCAACTACACTTGCTTCAAGGTAAATTATTATTAATAACACAATTTAATTTACATATAGTTTCAGGTCATTATATTGTCAATAAAAACTAGTTGGCATAGTAAACTTACAGTTATTATGGTGTGCACTTGTCATAATTTATAACCACTTTCACATTAGGCTTTTCACTTTTTAGTTGAATGTCAGAAGTGTTTGCCTTGAGTATGAACTGCAGTTGTAAATCACTTAACGGTGTAATTGAACAATTTAGCCAAGTATAATTTTTCAGCCGGTTCTCATCCCAAGGCGTCATTTAATTGAGACTTTTGACCATGCGTCAACTAACTGACGCTAAAGGGTGCCTTTAGCGTCAGTTAGATGACGCTCATCCTCGGGCGTCTTGTAACTGACGCTTTTGACCATGCGCCTACATCCGACGCACATGGCACCCTTTAGCGTCAACATGAGACGCGCCTACCCTACCCCATACCTAAACCTACCCATAACGGAAGCGTCATCTAACTGACGCTAAAGGCACCCTTTAGCGTCAGTTAGTTGACGCATGGTCAAAAGTGTCAATTAAATGACGCCTTGGGGTGAGAATACGTTGAATTATTAGCATTTCAAGAAGTCATTTAACTGATGAAGTCACATGGTATTTGCAGTTCAGGTAAGAACACATGAGCAAAGAAGCAGAGCAACTGCAATTGAAATGAATGGGAATGATTATGGACAGCTTCCGAGGTCATCTGATGGAAACTCCCTCAAAGCAACTCCCTAAATGAATTGCCATCTGAATGTTTGAGTTTTATTTTGGAGGAACCATGGAAATAGTTTGTGGATGTTACCCTGAGAAACAATTATCGTTCTCGCTGTATTAGCTCTCCAAAGAGTGCTTAAACAAATTTTCTGTGAATTCTCCAATGACAAACATTCTAATGTGCACTTAAAATCTACCAAATGTGCTTGCTAACTCTCGTTAGACTCTTAGTATTGCATTAAGAGTTCATCACTTCCGTCTTAAAGTATTCAGGCATCAATACACATATCCTGTCTATCTAATAAATGGTGGTGCAGAAATTGAAAGCACATCATAAATCTGACAACAATGTTTCACAAACTCTGAAAAATTAAGTTAGGTTATATTAAAATAAGCAATTAGATGTGATTATGTGTCCAAAAACATGTAGCACATGAAGCTTTGTTTTTGTATTTTAAATTAAATATAAAGCTGTATGGATATGGAAAAACACAGCCTTAAACAATGGTGCATTATTATTAGAGGTCATCTATCTAAAGACATTAAAATGGTTCTGTCATTTGTATGCCAAACTGTGTCATCCTCCAAGACATCGGTTTGGAGGATACAATAAAATAATACTTCTGGTATTATGCATTTTTCATGAATCTAATCCCATAACCTTAAAAAAAAAACAAAAAAAAAAACATTAGAGGCACAAATCCCATGTTGTAGTAGTGGGACCCGCCCCTGCCTTCGTCTTCAGGCAGGAAATGCAGATTTGCTACCCTCGGATTATGCACTACGGACGGGGCCTACGCCAATTTACTTTATAAATAATTGCTTGCTGGGCCGTCAATAAATTAATGCTTTGTTACATCATTCTATCTCCCGAGTCTTTCTGGTAGAACTATAAACCAACATTTGGTCCCAATCTATGTTGCTTTTAATGAATGGCAGCTTAATTTAGGATATATTTGCAACCCAGTCCGGCAAATAATTTTTTTAATTGTGTGCATGTAATTTGAATGATTGTTTATTGAAAAAAACTTCACATAGCCTTCCTGTACTTAAAACAGTATAGCATGGCGCCAACAACGACATGGTCCGTTCCCTTTCGAGGAAACTCGCGTTGCCTCGATGCCGCTTTGGGTACGCCCCTGCGTGATTGCGTCTGAAGCACATGTGTCAACTAGTCCAATGGCAAGAGTGAACGCTACGAGCGGGTGACGTCATGACCAGGAAAGGATTAAAGCACATCCGGGTTAAAACCGCGCTAGCTTCCTCAGATTCCTAGATTCCTCAGCAAGTGCTCTGTGTCAAACTGTCTGTTATATTTATTGTTGTCTGTCACGAAAACCATACAGCTTACACATCTATCATGGCGTACAAAGAATCATGCCCTCGTTATCTTTGGGGTGGGGATGCACAAAAACTTTGTGTGATGTGTTTGGGAACGGAGCATGCTCTGTCAGCCTTCGAGGGGGCTGACTCCTAGCATTGTGAGAGGCTGCCGTTTTGCACGCTCCGCTCTCGCCTGTCACTCTTTGAGGAGGGTGTTCATTTGAGCGCTCCGTGCAGTTCGGGCCCCACTGCTGCCGAGACATACATAAAGAGCTATCATGGTCATGGAATAAATCATATTCTTCCAGAGTTTTTAGCCCTCAAGTTCACGTCTATTCAGATTTAAGGGTGCTAAAGGAATATGGTTATGGGGTGATGCCGAAAGTAGAACAACCACTTGCCAGTTATCTTTCACCAGCATCGGCATCGTCCCTGAAGTCCCCAATGCTGCCCATTAAGCCGTTAAAAACATAATCTATGTTAGTTGATAAGGCATATACGGCAGCAGGTCAGGCCGGGGCATGCCTTCACACTATGGCTATATTACAGGCATACCAGGCTGACCCCTGAGGGACCTGGAAACTAGCGAGGGGGCTTCGGCAAATAAGAGATCCTGATGCTCAGGGCGCTAGAATTCTGAGTGCAGCCCCCTCCGGTGTGGAGCAGTGTTCACCTCAGTACACGGTGCCTGCTCAATCCCGGTGCCCTCAGGAGGCCGTTCTGTGAACCCGGCAAGCCACAGTGGTTTCCAGCGACCTTCCGACTCAGCACCCCCACGACGCTGCGTTGGACTCATGCCCTCTGAGGAGGGTCGAAAGTCAGTTAGTTC
This sequence comes from Meda fulgida, assembly GCA_030578275.1. NCBI lineage: Eukaryota > Metazoa > Chordata > Actinopteri > Cypriniformes > Leuciscidae > Meda > Meda fulgida. The sequence continues at coordinate 6,445,963 of CM060633.1, forward strand.
GTTATTTCCTGCCAATGTGCTCCAGGTCACCGAAGTGACCGCTCTTATTACACCAGAGGCCAGCCTCGAGAGGCTGCTTCCCTTAGTAGATTATCTGTAAGAGTGGAAGACTCTACCAAATATATCTCAGTGGGTCCTGTACATAGTAGAAAAGGGGTACAGAATCCAGTTCTGTTCTCGTCCCCCACACTACAATGGGATGTTACTCACAGTTGTACATCCAGAGAAGGCTCTGGTGATGGAACAAGAAGTGAAAGCACTCTTAGCGAAAGAAGCCATAGAGCCGGTTCCGCCGTCCAGCAGATACTCTACAGCCTGTATTTCATTGTTCCAAAAAAGGATGGGGGGTTGTGTCCGATTTTAGATCTTTATCTTCTGAATCGTTCAGTCAAGAAATTGAAATTCAAAATGCTAACGTTGAAGCAGATCGTAACTCAAATAAGATCCGAGCACTGGTTTGTCACGATAGATATGAAAGACGCATACTTCCATGTCTCCATCCTTCCACAACACAGGAAGTTCCTACAGTTCGCTTTGAGGGCAAAGCCTACCAGTATCGTTTTCTTCTATTCGGTCTAGCTCTATCACCCCGCACGAAATACGTAGATGCAGCTCTAGCCCCACTCAGGCTGCAGGCTATACGTATTCTGAACTATATAGAAGACTAGATTATCCTAGCTGACTCGGAACTACTGGTGTTTCGGCATCGATATGTCGTTCTCGCGCATATGAAGAAAATGGGGTTGAGATTGAATGCCAAGAAAAGTGTACTTTCTCCAGCACAGAGGACCACCTTTCTTGGTGCTGTGTGGGATTCAGTGACAATGAGGGCCGTGCTCTTGCCCACTCGTGTCGCTTCGATCCTCACAGTTTTAAAAGAGATAAAGCAAGGCCAGTCACTCACTGTAAAACAGTTTCAAAGGCTGTTGGGTCTGATGGCAGCTGCATCCAACATTATACTGTTCAGACTGCTGTACATGAGGGCCCTACTGTGGTGGCTCAAGACCAAGGGCTTTTCCCCAAGGGGATCCGCACCAGATTCTCTTGTGGTCCCTAGGGAAGTTACACCTCCACACCGAGGTGGTGGAGCACATTTGGGGAGTTTATAGCTAGGCACAGGTGGATCTGTTCGCGTCTCAGGATACGACGCACTGTCCAATTTGGTTTTCTCTCACACATCCAGCCCCACTGGCCTCCACATCTGTATTAATTAATAACTCCACCAAATCTTATCTTAGGTTGTTTCATTATTGGACAGCAAATGTCAATAGCTCTTTTTAAAATGTTCATGTTTCTTGTAGGCTTATTTGGAAATTACTAGTTGTAGTAGTTCATCTTTTCTGTTAATTGACATTAGCCCCACTTATGTTTCAAAATGCGCAATTGCTGTTGTTTTGCAAAATGTCCCTTTGCGCCACCTGGCAGTCATTTATTTTTGGCTAGTTCAGCTAGCGTGGTGGTAATAGGCATTCTGGTTGACTACCTACTGTATGCCCACAGATCTGCCCCGTGGAGAAATTCTGATCAATTACTAGTATGCTTTGGGCCCCTTAAGAAAGGCCCTCCTGCATCCAAGCAGAGGGTTAACAAGTAGATAGTCGAGGCTGTCTCTCTTGCAAATGAGGTTCTGGGCCAGCCTTCACCTTTGGCCACTAGAGCCCATTCTACTAGGGGTATGGTGGCCTCCAAGGCCCTAATTTCTGGGGTGTCCATTGAAGAAGTTTGTGATGCAGCTGGCTGGTCTTCGTCGCTTAAGTTTGTCAGATTTTATGACCTAGACATGGATACCCCGGGTCTAGAGTTCTCATGTCGTGACAGTTCGACAGAACACGACAGGTTCTTGGCCGTATGGCATTCGGGCATTCACGTTCCCAAAGCGTCATTGACGCATCGCAAGTTCCCTCGAACGGGAACGTCTCAGGTAACAAATGTAACCCTAGTTCCCTGAGTAGGGAACGAGACGATGCATCACTTTACCATACTTCCTACATCCCTGTGATCGACTTGCTTCGGCCTTTTTCGAAGCTAGCGCGGTTCTAACCGGATGTGCTTTTATACTTTCCTGGTCATGACGTCACCTGCCCGTGATGTTCACTCTCGTCATTGGACTAGTTGACACATGTGCTTCAGATGCAATCACGCAGGGGCGTTCCCAAAGCGTCATCGACGCATCGTCTCATTCCCTACTCAGGGAACTAGGGTTACTGTAACGACTATAACTGAAAACCATGTAAGTCACTTTAGACAAAAGTGTCTGCCAAATGCATAGATACAAAGTAGCAATTACAAAAGTATAAAAAAATATCAGATTAATGGTATCTTTTTGAATCAAGGTGTACCAATGTTAAAGGCTCAGGGAAAGAAGGAGGTGGGAAGTGGCGAACATCAACATAATTTAATATCAAAATTAACAGACACAAAAAGGAAGTTAAGCAGCAGCCCCCCTCGTGGACGACTGCTGCAAAAACAAACAAAATAAAATGTAAAATAGTCCAAGCCTGGTCCTCTCTTGTCCTACACTGTCATAACTCCTCTTTTTATCCATCTAGAGCTCCTCTGTGAGACACTGGAGTCAGGTGACGCGTTTATTAGCAATCACACCACCAACCTCGCTCCATTCCCACGGCTCTCATCCACGCCCTGCTTTCCAAACAAGGTTACTGTAGCAATGTTCAGGGAAGAAGGAGGCGGGAACCGGCGAACAATTAAAATATAGTTTATTTAAATAAAACAAACAAACGAAAATACCGCCAGCAGCCCCTCGCGGACGACTGCTGGCCACCGAAAATAAAAATAACTGCCAGCAGCCCCTCGCGGACGACTGCTGGCTAAAGTAAAATACAAAAACAACACAACTAAAATACAGGCCTGTTCCTCTCTCGATCATCAAGGTCGTCGCTCCTCCTTTATGCTTCCGCTCCTCCGTGAGAGATGCGAGACCGGTGTGCCTCACAGGTGTTGCTCATTAGCAATCGCACCACCGGCCTCGCGCCGTTCTCTCACGTCCCTCGGCCGTCCTGTTCGCCACATACCCCCATCGCCCCTCACAGGCCGGGGGGTACCCACGAGCCTGTGCCTACTCCCCCCCCCGGCGGCGGCGATCCCTGGGGAGTATGGACAGACCCACCGAGGGAAACGGAGACGGAAGCATGAGGAGCGACAGATCGAGAGAGGGGAGAGAGAAAAAAAAAAAAAACTTGGTCCGGATCCCACAACGCGCCGCCATCTGGACCCCCACTAGCTGTGCGCTCTCCTCCGCGGTGCCTGGCGGTGACGCTGGGTAGCCCTCGGTGGACGGCTCGACGCTCCTCCGCCGCCCGGTGGACGGCGACGGCTCCTCGGGTGCCTTGGGCAGACGGTAGGAGTCCCCCGCTCCCTGCTCCTCCCCTTCACTGGTGGACGGCAGCAGGCTCCGGCCCACGGCGAGCGGCGGCGACTCCTCCTCTCCCTCCCGGATGGCAGCCGCCCCTCCAATACCCAGGCGGCCGGCAGCGAGCTCGACCGTCCCACCGGCAACTCACTCCAGCGCACCGCCTCGAGCGTCAGTGGCCGCGAGTCCCCCGCTCCCTGCTCCTCCCCTCGCTCGGCGGATGGCAGCAGGCTCCGGCCCACGGCGAGCGGCGGCGACTCGAGCACCATGCTCGATGGCACCGCGGATTCCCCACACCGGCGAGGACTCTCTGACAGCGCGTTCCTCCCTCTTCCCGGGTTTCGGCACCAGTGTAGCAATGTTCAGGGAAGAAGGAGGCAGGAACCGGTGAACCATCAAAATATAATTTATTTAAAATAAAACAAACAAACGAAAATACCGCCAGCAGCCCCTCGCGGACGACTGCTGGCTACCGAAAATAAATATAACTGCTAGCAGCCCATCGCGGACGACTGCTGGCTAAAGTAAAATACAAAAACAAAACAACTAAAATACAGGCCTGTTCCTCTCTCGATCATCAACGTCGTCGCTCCTCCTTTATGCTTCCGCTCCTCCGTGAGAGATGCGAGACCGGTGTGCCTCACAGGTGTTGCTCATTAGCAATCGCACCACCGGCCTCGCGCCGTTCTCTCACGTCCCTCGGCCGTCCTGTTCGCCACAGTTACTACAATAAATCCTATAATATTTAGTTTGATAAACAACATATTCTGAAGGATAAGCAATTCCTTTATACTAATCATATGCTGAACAAGAAAACACAAATTTCAGGCCTTATTCCACACTCTCTTCATGTTCTGAAATTCTATTGGATATGTTTGGTGCATTATGCCCTGTTTCCACCCAGTATTACCATATATCAAGCAGTCAGCACATTGCTGTCACATCTAACTTGTATTTAAATGCAACTCCTGTGACCACTTGTAATTGGATTTTAATGTGAGGTTCTCTGAATTCATGACTTTATTCACTCTCAGAAAAAACAAAAGCACACTCATACACTCTGAGGTACAAAAAGCTGTCACTGGGACGGTACCTTTTAAAAAGGTTCTATGTAGCATTTAGGTACTAATAAGTAAATTTTTGTTACTAATATGTACCTTCAAGTTACTAATATGCACTATTTAGATATAAAGGTGTACCTTTTCCAAGGGGTACCTCCAGAGTGACAGCTTTGTTACCTTTTTTTCTGATTGTACATCATAGAAGTCAGAATTGCTCATTGCTATTTCAGTTAGCATCTGCATTACCTGAACTTCAGATGTGTGCTTGCTTTACATAATTTACATTTATTCATGAAGCAGACACCTTAATCCAAAGCAAATTATCTATGTCTCCGTGTGTGACAGCCAATTCCAATATCCAATATCCAATATATCCAATCAGATCACCCGAGATGGATGTTAAGACAAAGTATAAATGTGGCCTTATGCAAAAGCACAACCATTTTCCAAACTGCTAGTGTTCAGTAGCATGAACATGAAAGTTCAATGCATAGATGACTTGTGCAATGAGCCATAGGCCATTAAAAAGAGACTTTCAGCTCCAAACGCACATTCTGATTGCAGTGTGGGAATTAAATGTCTATCGAGTCATCAGAGACAGACACTCATCATTGGTGATCAACCTTTTTTCATCTGCAAGTCTTTGCATGATCAGTTATTGACAGCACAATACGCTCTGAAGGCCCCAGATGAGCATTTCCAACGCTCACAAAAGTGGCAGACCAAAGCTTTCTTCTCCCTTCAGAGACGTCGTATTTTCTTCTTCTTTGTTTTCGCCGTACGTATTTTATGTTTCTTTGTCTGTGTCGGGTTTTGAAGATTCTGTGAGAGGCTGCGACGGCTCCTTATCCAATTTCTCCAGAGAGCCACAATGTTTTCAATATGCTGATGTACTGCATTCCCTTTCACTTTTATAAATGGGCTGCGATATTAAAATGAACACTATCCTGAAATCCATTTACTCTCTTGCTGGTTTAAAACCATCACTGAATTGAAATAAATTTGTTTCCTCCACCTTCAGGTAATATTCATTAAAATAACTTTAATGAAAGCAGCTGCAATCCTTGCCCATGTTTCCTCATATGTTCAAATCTCCATTTATACAGATTCCTCTTCTAGCTGAAAAAGACTCTCATCAACCTGTCTGAGCAACTGTTTATATATATATATATATATATATATATATATATATATATATATATATATATATATATATATATATAACACATAGTTATTATATATGTTTGTTTGTTTTTTTACTGTGGAGATAATGCAATTCAGGTTGTTTTCCAGGTTTACTGTACAGTAGAGTCTACAGCCAATTTCTAATACCCATATTATGCTGCACTGTGGGATACGGGAACGGTTTTCGCACATGCATTTTTTTTTTTTTTTTGCAGACGCAAATAAAATGCGGTCTACAGATTTCTACAATAATTTCTCCCACTTACAATTGTGAGATTTAAATTGTGTAACTGACTGCTTGTTCATATTCCAGCATAGTTAGATTCACATTATGATTTTTGTCAATAGTATTTTGCAAAAAAAAAAAAAAAAAGAATTACATGTTACTTTTTTTATGTTTTGTATTTTGTGTTTATTATGTTACTTATTAATTACCATAATGTATTTTATTTAGAAATTATATAATTAGAAAGCAGAGACTGTGTATCTGGGTCAGAATGACTCAACATTATGGCGATACATTTTCTATTTATTGTTCCTGTTCTGTCTCCCCTTGTGTTGTCGCTTTAACATGGTGGGGGTGGGGGTGGGGTTGTAGTTGGGATTGTGGCGTTCCTTTAAGACCCTGAGTAGCTATCGAGGATGTGAAGGATGTCACTTATCTTGGCAGCGTCATTAGCACTTATAACGGACGCCAAAAAGACATCAAGGCCCAAATAAAATAAACCAAGAGGAGCTTTTAGGAGGCTCAGAACCCTCTGGAAGTCTAAACAGCTAAGCCTCAGAAAAAAGATCAAGCTTTAAAACAGCAATGTTAAATCAGTGCTTCTGAATGGCCATGAATGTTAGAGAATAGTGAAAGCAGACATGAGCAAGGTAGATTCCTTCCATAAAAGTTGCCTGAGGAAGATATGCAACATCTACTTGCCCACCCTAGTGAAAAGTAAATATACTTAAATGTATTTTAAATACATTTATTAATGCGGCCTGCAATTGTATTTTTGGTATACTAAACTGTTATACTTAAAGTCTGTTTAATTGGAACAAGTAAAGATATACATTTGAAAAGAAGTACTAGAAGAAGATTGTGCTAAAATGTAACTATTGCAAGTATCCTTTAGGAACACTTTAAATATTTTGCATTTAAATTATACAGCGATCATACTATCTTTACTAATGGTGATATTAAACACATAGGCTTAACATAATGTTAAGAAATATGTATTGTGCAATAAAGAAGAACCCCAAATAAAGTTTAATTGTGATATTTAGTAAGTCTTAAGCAATATGTCAGTACATATATTAATGTGTTTGTAGTATAGTTAGTATGAAATAAATGTAGTTTAAATTTGAAGGCCTATTTTAAATACATTTTGGCGTAGTTGTTTTTCACTGGGCAATACCATCTCTAATGTGAACTGTTACAAAAAGAACATATCTCAGGAGATCATGATGCTCAGATTCGGAGATTTACTCAGGATGTCTCAGGAAAGGATTCCCAAAGTGGCTTGGCGTTGGACATCACCTGCACAAACGAAGCAGGCCAAGAACAACATGGAGCAAGCTGGAAGAAATTGGGCTCTCAGTTCACAGCTCAGGACAGACCTAGACGGGAAGAGCTAGTAGCGGCCTTATGCCTCACATTGGACGAAGATGATTAAGTAAGAAAGTAAGTTCCTGTTTTGTACTATTGTAAAATTTAAAGTGGAAGTATGGCAAGAAGTACTCAGGAAAATACTGTAATGTCACAATGTTTTTACAGAACGAGAAAAAATGATGGCTATTGTTGTACAATATATGCACTTTGCAAAAACTCAATAGGGCGAATTGATTTTTTTTTCTGCCCAAGAAAGATATAATGATTTCTTGCAGAATGAGTGGGCTGTTTTATTCAATGCCAGTGTTTGGGTAAGGATCATTCTTATAACATCTGAAATAAAACTATATGCCTGTTCATGTTCCTTAATAAGGTCTACTCAATAAATGTCTTGTACAAAAAAAAAGCCAAACACTGTTATCCCAGTGGGTGTTATATAGTCAATACTTCTTACCAGACACGCTATTCCCACTCATGAACATTGGTTGAAGTCAAGAGGTCAAAATTATTGCAACATAAAGAGAGACTAATAGCCAGATAGAAATAAGCATCCAATTTTAGACTAAAAACATTAGGGTTTCTGTAATTACAAAGGCCATAACCTCAGCTGTTGGACACTAATTAGCTCTGGTTTGCTCATCATAATGAGGTCCACTCTTGAGTCTCTGACATCACTGGGTTCTTTAGCTTTACTGCAGAGGTAATGGGGTCTTTGGTGTCAAAGCCTTAGGGCCCTGTCATACATCCGGCGCAATGCAAGTGTTTTTTGCTAGTTTCAGCCCGACACAGTTATCATTTTCACGTCCAGCGCCACGTTGTTTAAATAGCAAATCCATTTGCGCCCATTTGTGCACCCATGGGCTGCTGGTCTGAAAACAAGTTGTGTTCAGGCGCATTGTTGGCACGTCTCTATTTTGAGGCTGAAATAGACTGCGCCATTGACCAACTGAAACCTGGTCTAAAGTCAATACAATTTGTAATATGCACATATAGGTGGATGCACAACGCGCGTACACTCTGCTTATTACACACACAGGGATGCGCAGCAGCACACAAATATGCCAAATATTAAAAATAAAAGGATTACATTTTAAATGAGTATTATTGTGTACATAAAGATATGGTGGAATCCGACTTGTCCCTTAGATGGTCTGCTAGCGCTTTAATCTTGCGCACGAGCAGATCCGTTTGCTCTCTGGAGAAGCGTTCAGTTAGCCTGGTTAAAACCAGACCATTCTCAGTAGTAACTGAGTTATGGTCTGGCAAAGCTTCATAGACAAATCATTTCCAAAGGGGCGTCACCAACGGACGTCGCTCAAATGCCTCTGGACAGACCTTAAACCAATCAGAGCGATGAAGGAGATGACGTATGCAGAGCGACGGAGAAACATCTCAGAGTGTTGTTCTTTGCTCGGGTTTTACCAAAAAGGAAACGTTCAAATCGCTTAAAACAGACGCGATAGCTGATTCGAACGAGTGATGTTCCACGGCGGCATCCATCTTTGTAAAGTACAAAATCTGCTTCACCGTCGCTGCGCTGTCGTCATCGTGTAAAGCCCGCCACAACGTTTCTGATTGGTGCCTCGATATCAACGGATCAGAAATGGGCTTGAATGAGCTCTTTGCCAGACTGTCACGGTAGACGTATTCGCTGTTCCTTCTTGTCTTGTGTTTATGTTGTGGTGTGAATGCACGTGTGTAGTGGGCGTGAGTGTATGACATCACCTGATCCACTTCAGCTAATCCTCATCCACATCACCAGCTGTAATCAATCCCACCACTCTATGTATACTTACCGCTGTTCTATCATCCTTGTCAGATCGTTGTTTGATGTCGTTCGTGTTGTTGTTCCGGTGTCCAGTTCCTGCCTTGTGTTCCTGGTCTTCGTCAAGTGGTTACAACTGTCGTCTCACCGTCACCTCTTCACTGCACTTCATCACGACTCCTGACCACCGAAGTCCCTGCGTCACCTTGTCACATCTGCTTGCACTGTTTTCCTGGACATTCCATTAAAACTTTCAACTCGCATTTGCTTTCCTGTTGTTCATCTTAAAGTTATGACACAGACTACTTGCAGAGCAAATCTAAATTTGCCAGAAGTTGTCTGGGTTTTCCTAGGCTAGCGTTCAGTCTTTCCGCTATCAAATTCAATAGCAATCCGCCATGGTGCGAGCGCAACTGGTTTTTAAAGGGAATGGGAGATGAGACTCTGGTTTATTACATGTTACACCCAAAACACACCCATTACTCATTAAGAGAATAGGGACAACCCTTTTAGACCATGCATCAGGCACGCCGTCCAAGTATTGCAAGCATGTAGAGTGTGTCAAATAAAACAGGGCAACAGTTTACTGTCGTGCACAAGTCGCATTGTGCCGCACCACATCCAGTATAGATAAGTGAATTGATTATAATATTGGCTTTTTTTGTGCGATGGTTGTTGCTCTGTTGGAAATATTAAATAGCTATTTTTAAAATCCTCTACCCCTAAACTTAACCCAAATCATTTATTGATAATAATACGTAACATAGGTGAATGCATGTGTGGACCATTGACCATTTACTTACAATAGTGAGTTTTCATTTTTGGGTGAACTATCCCTTTAACATCACCTCACATTTCGAAGTGAGTTACAGGGTGATTTTTTTCCCCTACAACCTAATGGTTTTTACTGTATCTTGGAACAATTTACCAATACGAAGTCAGTGGAGTTGATCATGGCAAACAGAAAATAAAGGCATAATTTTCCTACAATTATGCAAATAAGGATTATAGATGTCAAAGAAGGCCAAATTTGGGAGTATGCATATCAGATCACATAATTGAGCAAACAGAGTTGAGGTGTGTAAGTTTGTTTTGAGAGGTGGATTTCTGTTTGGTGTGATAACTTCAGCTAGCTGCTAATTGATTATTGCACCTAGGAATGAGAAATGTAACAGAAGATGTGTCAGTCAGACACTGCAGTAGTAGACTTAGTAGTGACTACCCTTACATAAAACAAGTATACTTCAAGTTAATTTTATTAAGTATACTATATTTTTTAATTATACTTTATGTAGTAAGTATACTAATATCAATGTACTAGAAGTACACTTGTAAGTTCACTGTTTCACTACTGCTTGGGACTAAATTGGCCCAAGTTTTAGTGTATAAAAGTATACTTTTAAGAAAAAAAAATATATATAGCACTGGAGTGAGGTATATTAATATGAAGTGATACGAAGTGGTGAACTACAGAAGACCCTTAAAACTTGATGTAATAAAAGTTGTTTCCTAATATGAGAGTGTTGCCTTATTTAGAGCAATTCAGGTGGTACATTGTGGTACCTTTTTTGTTTAAGTTCATTTATATATACACTTTATGTGACCCTTGATGGTCTCCATGGGGTTATACACAAGAATTGCTCACATACTGCATTAACAAATTCCAGTGAGAGCTTGATTTACATCATAATTAGACCAAATGAAATACAATCCTGGCTAAAACAGAACAACACTGCAGCAAACTGCTTAGAGTAGTGCATAATTAATAGGCCGTTGTGTACTAGCTCCTTTACTGAAGGTCAAAACTCAACACAAGCAATCTGAAACAGTTTTCTCAAGGGTACTAATGAATGCACCATCATAGATCCATAATGCACAGCAGTAAGATGCAGTGTGCATGTCATATTGACCCTTAAAGATGAAACGGAAGATGGATTAGTCTTTTAGTCCCCATTGTGACGTAAATCCATGTGAAACGTCTTATCAAACAATAATCTTTTTTAGGGCGGGACTGTTTTTGTCCATCAGAAATGATTTGATCATTGGATCGTGGTTTGCTATTGGCCAATCTAATTTGAGTGACAGGTTTTTCTGCCTTTGCGCCAGTAAACCTCATCTGAGAAGAGAAGAGATGTTGCTGCAATAGAGAGGGGAAGTCTCTTGCAATTGTATGCAAATGCAAATGCATGCAAATGTAATTTACAATTGCTTTCTATAGTGACCTCACTGATCTAAGATTGTGATCTACAGTAAAAGATGGCAGAAAGATAGAAACAGAACAAACACAAACTTCTTGTGCCTTCCCTTCCTATGCTGGATGTCTTAATCTTAATGATGGAGGTCTCTCTTTAATTATGTTTTTGCAAGTCTGCATGTTTTTTTTTTTTTTTTTTGCCAGTGCCTCCAGCTCTGTGCTCTTATCTTTTGAAGGTATTCATTTCAGGAAATAGAAATGTAAAATACAAAAAAGCTCTGGTAAAATGATTAAAGGACTCTCTAGATCAAACACAGAATGACTAAAGGATTCTGTCATATTCAAAAGCAATAAACAAATCCGTCTACCAAAATGTACCTTGCCTGTCAACTTGGTTAGGTGATAAATGGCTTAACACTGACATTTCAAACTTTGTGCACCAAGGGTTAGAGGACTTCAGATGGTGCAAATGAACTGTTTTGTATTGTGTGGTGGTGTGGTGGTGGGGTGGGGGGCATATTTCAGATTTTCATATCTGTAATGACTCTGGTTTATGGTCCATATGGAGTGTATTTTAATCCATGCAGATGACAGAAGTAAAAGCAGAATCATGTGGACAGGGTAGTCAAAAAAACAGGGTCAAAATGCAAAAAGCATTTGAGAATAATAGGACCAAAATTCAAGAGCAAACAAACTGACCGTAACCTCTTTGAAAACAAAAGACAATACTGGACAATGAGTAGAACTAAACTGAGGGCTTAAATACACAGGAGAAAACAAACTGAACAAGAAGTAGGAGCACAAACAATCAGGAACCATGGCAACAAATAATGAATGAGAACTCAGGCAAACAAAACTGGGGAAACCAAAATAAAATATATTAAAACTAAACATAACCCTTATAACATTATAAAAGGCTACTAAAATAAACTTTAAAAGAGTACACTTTCATGTTTCTTAACTCATTTAACCCTCCTGTTACCCTCAAATAAAAATAAAATAAAAAGAATTGGACCCCATCAATTTAAACCTCCATAATGTTTTTTTTTTTTTAATTAGGTTTTACACAAAGGTTCACATGTCAAGAAATTTGTTTCTTTGTTGACTATTTAAATCCCTCTTTAAAAAGCATGCTTCAAGTGTACTTCTTTCACCTTCAACAAGGGTTGAGGGTACATATTACTACTCTAAGCTACTAGCATTCACCTTTTAGGGTAGAGACTGCACCATGACAACCTGTTGCATCCCTAAAGTTACAAATTTTTTTAATTTATTTTTTTCTCACAATATGTTCATATATAGTGAAACTGTGATGTTTGTGGATTCAGAGATACATATTTATATGCGCTGCATCCAAAATCACATAATAGGCTTAATAGTAGTTACTTTACTGCATTTGGGTTGAAATTTACTACATGACCATTGAAAAAGCATGTTCTGTATAGTATGAATGTGTAGTATGAATAATACAGCCCGTTCTCATCCTTTGGCGTCATATGGGTGACGCTATATGACATTTCGTCGAAATACTACGCACATGGCAGCCTTTAGCGTCAATATGAGACGCAGAACCCAAGGCGTCATACAGGTGACTGGCATCCTTTAGCGTCAATATTAGACCCAGACCCTACCCCAGACCTAAACCTACCCATAACAGTGCGTGTTATATTGACGCTAAAGGGTGCCATGTGCGTAATATTTCAACGAAATGTCATATGGCGTCACCTATATGACGCCAAAGGATGAGAATGCGTTGAATAATATTACATATATACTACATCCACCATGTTGTCACTGTCATGTAACCTACACACTTCACTGGCGGTAGTAGTAGGTCATTTGGTTCCTTTTTGCCTACTGTTTTTCGAAAACTATGTATTTGGACATACTACTATTGTCGTACTGTTTTTCGCCTACTATATTGTAGGGGTGTATATGATTTCACATGCTGCAATAGTGTTTTTATAGAGGTTATTGTCATGTTTCAATGTGTTTGAGTCCTGTTTGGGATCTTGGTTTCCCCTATCTTTGTGATTTTGGTTCAGTCCTGTTCGTTTTCCCGCCATGTCTGATTAGTATTCCCTTCACCTGTGTTTGGTTAATTATCCCATCAGTCCCTGTTCATTTAAGCCTTGTGTTTTCCCTCAGTGTTTGTTGGTCGTCGTCTTTGTAAGGTTGTGTTTTCCCTGAAGTCCTGGTATCTGTTCTTTTGTTCCTGTATGTTCTAGAAAGTTTAATTTGTAAATAAATCCACTTTATTTCTACGCCTTGTGACCTCGTCTTCAGCTACCTGCACACAACCCTGACAGAACGACCAACCTTAAAGAAAAAGAAGATGGAGGTCTGGAGACAAGCCTTCGTGGGAACCCGTCAAGCTGTGTTTCGTGGGAATCGTGGAGGCCGCAGTAGAGGAGGAGGTCGAGTAGAAACCCAACATCACTCTACACGCTGGCCTCATTTCAACCCTGGGTTGGTGAAGTCCAGTCCAGGGCTCCATCTACCGCTGGTCTCGTTAGACCTAGAGCTTCCACCGCTAATCCCGTGCAGCCCAGATCTTCATGTCACGCCTGCAGAGCCAGTCTTCGAGCAAGAGCCAGAGCCAGTCTTCGAACAAGAGCCATTCCACATCCCTATCCTCGTTCAAGGTGAGAGCTCTTTGGAAGATTATGCAAGCCGTTACCTTGAGCTCTACGACGAGATGATGGTGGATGAAGAGGAACTGAAGCAGAGTTTCTGGGGTGGTCTGAAGGACCCGCTAGCCCAGATAATCCTGGTGAGGGACCTCAATATGCCCTTCTATGACTTCGTGGATCACACGCTCTGGGCATGTGGATCCAAATATCTCATTGAAGATCTTCCACTCCAACCAGTTCCAAGCCCGCCAGAACCAGTCTTCGAGTATGAATCCAGTTCCAAGTCCCAAGATATGCTGTTTCCGTCCAGTTCCGAGTCCCACGATGTGCTGGTCCCGTCCAGTTTCGAGTCCCACGATGTGCTGGTTCCGTCCAGTTCGGAGTTCCCAGATGTGCTGGTTCCGTCCAGTTCCGAGTCCCAAGATATGCTGGTTTCGTCCAGTTCCGAGTCCCATGATGTGCTGGTTCCGAGTCCCATGATGTGCTGGTTCCGAGTCCCATGATGTGCTGGTTCCGAGTCCCATGATGTGCTGGTTCCGAGTCCCATGATGTGCTGGTTCCGAGTCCCATGATGTGCTGGTTCCGAGTCCCATGATGTGCTGGTTCCGAGTCCCATGATGTGCTGGTTCCGAGTCCCATGATGTGCTGGTTCCGAGTCCCATGATGTGCTGGTTCCGAGTCCCATGATGTGCTGGTTCCGAGTCCCATGATGTGCTGGTTCCGAGTCCCATGATGTGCTGGTTCCGAGTCCCATGATGTGCTGGTTCCGAGTCCCATGATGTGCTGGTTCCGAGTCCCATGATGTGCTGGTTCCGAGTCCCATGATGTGCTGGTTCCGAGTCCCATGATGTGCTGGTCCCGTCCAGTTCCGAGTCCCAAGATGTGCTGGTCCCGTCCAGTTCCGAGTCCCATGATGTGCTGATCCCGTCCAGTTCCGAGTCCCATGATGTGCTGATCTTGTCCAGTTCCGAGTCACATGATGTGTTGATCCCGTCCAGTCCCGAGTCACATGAGGTGCTGGTCTCGTCCAGTCCCGAGTCCCATGATGGACTGGTCCCGTCCAGTTCCGAGTCACATGATGTGCCGGTCCCGTCCAGTCCCGAGTCACATGATGTGCCGGTCCCGTCCAGTCCCGAGTCACATGATGTGCCGGTCCCGTCCAGTTCCGAGTCACATGATGTGTTGATCCCGTCCAGTCCCGAGTCACATGAGGTGCTGGTCTCGTCCAGTCCCGAGTCCCATGATGGACTGGTCCCGTCCAGTCCCGAGTCACATGATGTGCCGGTCCCGTCCAGTTCCGAGTCACATGATGTGCCGGTCCCGTCCAGTTCCGAGTCACATGATGTGCCGGTCCCGTCCAGTTCCGAGTCACATGATGTGCCGGTCCCGTCCAGTTCCGAGTCACATGATGTGCCGGTCCCGTCCAGTTCCGAGTCACATGATGTGCCGGTCCCGTCCAGTTCCGAGTCCCATGATGTGCCGATCTTGTCCAGTTCCGAGTCACATGATGTGTTGATCCCGTCCAGTTCCGAGTCACATGATGTGCCGGTCCCGTCCAGTTCCGAGTCACATGATGTGCCGGTCCCGTCCAGTCCCGAGTCACATGATGTGCCGGTCCCGTCCAGTTCCGAGTCACATGATGTGTTGATCCCGTCCAGTCCCGAGTCACATGAGGTGCTGGTCTCGTCCAGTCCCGAGTCCCATGATGGACTGGTCCCGTCCAGTTCCGAGTCACATGATGTGCCGGTCCCGTCCAGTTCCGAGTCACATGATGTGCCGGTCCCGTCCAGTTCCGAGTCACATGATGTGCCGGTCCCGTCCAGTTCCGAGTCACATGATGTGCCGGTCCCGTCCAGTTCCGAGTCACATGATGTGCCGGTCCCGTCCAGTTCCGAGTCACATGATGTGCCGGTCCCGTCCAGTTCCGAGTCACATGATGTGCCGGTCCCGTCCAGTTCCGAGTCACATGATGTGCCGGTCCCGTCCAGTTCCGAGTCACATGATGTGCCGGTCCCGTCCAGTTCCGAGTCACATGATGTGCCGGTCCCGTCCAGTTCCGAGTCACATGATGTGCCGGTCCCGTCCAGTTCTGCGCCAGAGCCCGCTGATCCTGCGCCAGAGCCCGCTGATCCTGCGCCAGAGCCCGCTGATCCTGCGCCAGAGCCCGCTGATCCTGCGCCAGAGCCCGCTGATCCTGCGCCAGAGCCCGCTGATCCTGCGCCAGAGCCCGCTGATCCTGCGCCAGAGCCCGCTGATCCTGCGCCAGAGCCCGCTGACCCTGCGCCAGAGCCCACTGACCCTGCATCAAAACCCACTGATCTTCCGCTGTTCCTGCCCAATCCCAGATCCTCTTGGACCCTGGACTCCTTCTTTCCTGTCAATTTCCCCATGGAAATTTTGGGGGGGGGGGTATACCCGAGAAGTCCTCACCGCCATGGCCACCCGAAGGGTCCTCGCCGCCATGGCCACCCGAAGGGTCCTCGCCGCCATGGCCACCCGAAGGGTCCTCGCCGCCATGGCCACCCGAAGGGTCCTCGACGCCCGAAGGGTCCTCGCCGCCATGGCCGCCCGAAGGGTCCTCGCCGCCATGGCCGCCCGAAGGGTCCTCGCCATCATGGACGCCCGAGGGTCCGACAGCTCCGCCCTGGACGCCCGAGGGTCCGACAGCTCCGCCCTGGACGCCCGAGGGTCCGACAGCTCCGCCCTGGACGCCCGAGGGTCCGACAGCTCCGCCCTGGACGCCCGAGGGTCCGACAGCTCCGCCCTGGCCGCGCCCACAGCCTGCTCCGCCCTGGCCGCGCCCACAGCCTGCTCCGCCCTGGCCGCGCCCACAGCCTGCTCCGCCCTGGCCGCGCCCACAGCCTGCTCCGCCCTGGCCGCGCCCACAGCCTGCTCCGCCCTGGTCACGCCCACAGCCTGTTCCACCCTGGTTCCCTGAGCTACCAGCTCCGCTCTGGAGGCTTCCCGTCCCTGCACCGCCATGTCCTCGTCAGCCTCCAGAGCGCCCACCCTCCCACCCCTTTTGGATGTTATACGGCGCTATGTCGCGCCTTTGGGAGGGGGGAGGTACTGTCATGTTTCAATGTGTTTGAGTCCTGTTTGTGATCTTGGTTTCCCCTGTCTTTGTGATTTTGGTTCAGTCCTGTTCGTTTTCCCGCCATGTCTGATTAGTATTCCCTTCACCTGTGTTTAATTAATTATCCCATCAGTCCCTGTTCATTTAAGCCTTGTGTTTTCCCTCAGTGTTTGTTGGTCGTCGTCTTTGTAAGGTTGTGTTTTCCCTGAAGTCCTGGTATCTGTTCTTTTGTTCCTGTATATTCTAGAAAGTTTAATTTGTAAATAAATCCACTTTATTTCTACGCCTTGTGACCTCGTCTTCAGCTACCTGCACACAACCCTGACAGTTATATAGTGATGGAGAGTGATATAATAATATTCCCGGTGACGTCAAAACAGATTTTTGATTTACATTGGTGTAATGCTTTTTATACTGTACAAACTGTATATTCTATCCCCTTACACTAAACTTACCATGTCAGAAATCTTTTTGCATTTTTTGAATGTTTATGTTGTAATACACGTCACACACATTATGTCCTTATAAACTACACACACACAGCTCTAGCCTTAAACTTTACGTTTAATTAAACGGAATGTTTTTTTTTGTTGTTTTATGCATGCATGTAATTGTCGGAAATGTGCATATAAGACTAGGTCGGATACATCTTATTTACACTCTGTGTTGATTTATTCCTTGCAGCATGGACAAAGTGCTACTTGCAGTATTTATCATGTAACTTAATAATGTGAAATGCTGTGACCTTAGAGATATTTTTGTGCTATAGTCAGAAACATTTCTGTGACATTAGATATTTCCTTGAAGACCACGTTGCACTCCAACCAGTCTTATCTACAAAATTCCCTCTGTCCCTCAGATCTGTGAGGCAGTGCACACAACATTTTAGCCGGGGCTCCCCTTTGGCAGATTATGGAGTTGATAAACCGATGAAGGCCCCAAATACTCTGCGCAATCCAAATCTCAGACCACTTTCAATGAGTAGCTAGTGAAAAGCCGAGGGCCTTTCTGCTGTAGAAGAACAAAATCTGCAGAAGGGCTAGAAGCAAAGTATTTGAATCCCTAAACTATTTACTGTATATCGATACTTGTCCCTCACCTGAACCCAATCAAATCACAGAAAATAGACATTTTACAAACATGTTATGCTATAAGTATCGTTCTGAATGTGAATTTGCACACATACTTTCATGTATCACTTAATAAAGGGTGCAATTTTTCCATTAGCAGGGCAATTTAGTATCCACAGAAAAAAGTATCAATTACACAAAATGCACCATTTAACAGTTCACTCCGAGGAGCATTCCAGGCTATTTTTTGGATAGATTTCATTCTCTTCTCCTTTTTCTCCCTCTCTCCCTCTCCCTCTCTCTCTCTCTCTCTCTCTCTCTCTCTCTCTCTCTCTCTCTCTCTCTCTCTCTCTCTCTCTCTCTCTCTCTCATCGCATAAATGCCCACCGAACCCTGCTGTGCTCCATTTTCAAAATCATTTATCTTTCATGCACACTTTCAACTTCTGTCAATCTTCCCGAAAGCAACATTTTCCTTCCAGTGTAAACTAAATGCACTCCTTCTCCAACTAGTTTGTGTCTACTCCATCCTTAAGCTTTCAATTTTCTACTTGACTGCAGTAAAGTTATTTCTTTTTTGTGCTCTTTTTGCTTGTGCTCATATTGCTATCAGCTTTTCTTGAGATCCTTCTGAAATCTTCATTAGGACTTCATATGTAGTGGAACATTAAATCTTGAACAGGTGATTTAAAGAACTTATTTGTTTTATGATTGAATGCTGGAAATACTGTAGAAGTAAATAGTGGGTACTAATAAAGAGCGTAGATATTTTTACATTTGTCCTTTTAGGACCAAAAGGTTGATCCAGGACTTTTCTCAGTCAGTTAAGCTTGGCGACAACAGTGCTGAAGAAAAAAAAAAATCAAGATTTCTTTAGGACTAATGGATTGCACTTTTCTCCAGGCATTGTTTTTGACAAATATGAGAAAAGGCTCCATTAAAATGTCGAAATTTTGCATAGAATTATAGCAGGTCAATGGTAAGCCATTTAAAATAATCAACACATCCGCTATTTAAAATAATATCCACAATTACAATGCTGTCAAGAGCGTAAATGAAAGAGAAAGTGCTTTGAGAGCTCTTTTATAAATGCAATTCCCGTTATCGGCACCCTTAGATAGAATCCCATTTGGGCTAAAAAATGCCTGTCTGTTTCTTGTGGGTGATGCTCTTTCTTTGCACAAACTGTAATTTGTTCTCTTCAGCGACACTGTACAAAAGGCCTCAAAAGGAGGATACTTGAGTGATGTGTGTACAAGGACAAGAAACAAGCCATTACTGGTCTGCTCTGCACCCGGCAGGTCAGCATATAAAAGGTGAATACTATCCTAAGATACTATGGCCGAGCCAAAGAGAGTCAAAAGATTGTAGAGCCACGTGAATGCAAGCATGTGGAAGTAATGTGGAAAAATATATATTCAAAACTGTGTGAGTGCATGAGTAAGAGAGACACTATGATGGAGGGAAAGAGAGATAGGGAGTGTGTTTTGGTTGTCCATTCATGCTTCAGTAAACAGCAAGACATTTTCTGTCTCACTGGCTGCCAGTGTGTTTGTATTACGTAACCCACCACAATGGCAGGGGACTGAAGTGGCACTACTAAGCTCTGAATCTAACATCCAACGAGAAAATGGTCCATTTATGGCTCCTAACTACATCTCATAACCTGTTTCACAACTACTGCAATCGGTAATGTAGCATATTTAACATTGTTTTTAGCATACTCAGAATTCTGACACTCTCAAACACAATGTTTCTGATTCAATACACTTCAATTGGTAACATTTGCTTGATTGCCACAGAAAAAAAGTCCAACTCGTTCTTCAGAAAGAAAAAAAGTATGGATTTAAAGGCCAAAATGTGAAGATCATATCAGGAATCACATTACTTCTGTAAAAATATGTTCTATTTAATGTGTGAAGTTGACATTTTTCTGGAATTCACACACTTATTGTCTGGTAAAGCCTAAGCAGTCAGTTTAAACTCTTACTGGCTGGTTTTTGTTGACAGACACCATGAACCTAAGCAGACCACAGTGTGGAGACGAGTTTGTGATTGAAGATAACGGTCTGACAGACTATCTGCTCAGCTCCATGTAAACAATGAAGTACCTGAATCTGATACTCTTGCTCTGTATAAAAACCTAGTGAGCTGACTCATTGTCTCCGGTCTACATAAGCAGCTGCCTTCCAATGCAGTATTTTAACCATCATAACATCATTTGGAAGAAAAGAGTTATTTGGTTCAGTCATGTTCAAAACATACTCTGGGGAAAGATGCAGATGTTTTCTTGGTGTAATGTTTTTGTTGGCTGTGATACTTTTTGGGGGGAAGAAACATCCACATCCTAAACAGGTGCAGTAATCGGATTCATTCACACATAGTAATACATATTAAAATTAAGATTTACAGATTTAAGATTATTTGTGTTGATAATGTTCCCTACTTGTTTTTTTTGTTTTTTTTATATAGGTCACCTATAACTGAAAATTATCTTCACACTTGCATTTAATCCAGTGGCATTCTGGATTGAGTAAGCAAAGTCCACACAGATTTTGTCTTTTTATAAATCAAATGTAAATTTATGTCCCAGTTATACTTAATGTTGTAATATTTTCCTGGTTAAATATTACTTTATATAAAAAAATACATATTTTGTATTTTTACTATAGCAATGTAATTATGTTCTATTTATTCAAACCAAGTATAAATCTCATCAAGTTAGTGATTTAAGCATTTGTGCATGTATTACAAAACTATAACTAAAAGCAGTAAACATTTAAATATTATACTTTATTTGTGAACTGATGTTACTTATTTTCAGATCATCAGTCATGCTCGGTAAACACTGGTCACAGACGTGAAGATGTAACTATAATTTCACCAAGCTGATTGTTCACTAATACCACCCACAGTCATCATGTTTTCAGGCCATTTCAAGTTTGATTTTGACGTGACAAAGCGGTGATATCCATTGGCATAAACCATTCATAACAATTCATATACAATCATAGCGCCATGGAGGCATTGCCTCCTCTCACATGACTTTACCTCAATCATTCTCAATTACCCCCACCCCACCAAACCCACTGCACACTTTAGGGGGTCTATTAAAACTCAATGGGCTCAAGGGAGGCATGCTGTAACTTTACCTGTTGGTGCTGATGTTGGACAGTATTCCTTTAGACAAATTTGTGATTTATACACTTTTTAAAGTCACAGTGCTGGCTCCTTTGCCTCCTCGGAGGAAATGTCCCTGAATTAGATATAAAATGATGAAATGCCCCCGATTCCCTTGTTCAGAAATAAAATATGCATTCTTGCTGTGCTATCCGAGGAGAGGGCTCCGAGCTCAGAAATTTGGCCCGAACCTAGCGTGGAATAATTGAGAGTGAGGAGTTGGGATGGAGGAGGGATGCTTGAAAAACTGTCATGGATCAGAGGTAAGTTGGCTCCATACGTATATAAGTCTCGTCTCGCAGTGATTAGGTATGTCATATTAAAATGGTCCCAGTCCTCAGTCACTTTCATTACAGGGAAAAGTCTTTTAACCAGAGTCCAGGATCTTGTTAAAAATTCTCCTTGTATGTTCCACAGAATAAAGAAAGTCAAACAGGTTTGGAATGACATGCGGGTGAGTGAATAAATTTAACATTTTGAGTGGACTAAAGATAAAGATATTCCCCTTCTTCAAGCGCAGATCTCACAAGGACTTCCGGATAGTTCCCACAATTTGATAGAAAAATCGAATTCCCTCCACTCAGCGTCTGATCTGGTGTGCCAGTTAGGTCTGATTGATTTCATCATGTTGTTAAGGGAATGAGAGGAGACTGGAAGGGCTGAAGGTAATGTTCTCTTCTGCTGGATTAATTCTGCAGTTAATACGTGTTGCCTTGGCTTTAGGTATCACTGCATGTAGGGCCGCCTACAATTAGCCTGGCTTCAGTAAAAGCGAATATTGCATTATTCATGGGTTTTATTTCAGACAGCCTCACATTCAGAGTCCATCTTACACTGACATGCCCATGCAGTGACAAGGGAAGTTCACGCATTAATCTTGCGTTGGCCTCGCAATGAGGTTTAATGGCTGTAGGGAATACAGCTGTTCGGCGATGGATGCAAAGTCTGTCGTCCCCGACGGGAAGCTGTTAGAATCCCAATGAAGACCAAGCTTTTTAAATGTAACGTCGCAGTCTATCACCTCAGCACTTCTTTCCAATTCAATTACGTAGCTAAGAATGTGTTGTTTACTTAGCAGTCATGTTAAGAGTGTGTTGCAAATGAGGATTTGATTGCTTAATTAAAAGTGATGGCTTGTTTAGGAGAAGCAGAGCCGTTTTATTTACGCTTCCATTGTGTACCATAACTCACATAATTAGGCCACATAAAATTACTATCTCAACATCTCAAAGCTGTGAATGGTGTTATTTGTATAGCCTTCTTGAAAACTTGAATTGGTCTTCACACCAAAAAACAAGATTTCTCTTCTGCATGTGATAGTCTGTAAATATTTTCTCTGACCAGTTTGCATCCGATTTTCCTCGAATTTCAACATTACCATCTCTTAATGGTGTGTGATTCCATTACAGGCCATTGAGTGCTAAAGAGGGTCTTATCAGCTCTTTTTGCATTCAAAGACTTGGGTTGCATCCTCCCACTCAGAGACAAAACCGTGGTGAAAATGGAGGCATGTTTGCAGCACTCATGTTACAATGGCAAAGCAGAAAATAAAGTCAGTCTAAGTCAGCACAGATTCTTGGAGGAGATTCAGGACAAGTGATGTTATGCAGAAAGACATCTAACAACTAGCAGAGGAAGCAAGGCAATAGCTATACTTATAAATACTTCATACTTCAATGTTGAGTCTGTATTGAATCTGTTTATGCAATTTTATCGTATGCAAATGTAAAGAGGGTTATACCAAGGAGGTCTATAATACCTGGAAAAGCTATCCGTTACATCTTCATTCATTGTTATGCAGCAGTTGACTGGTGTACTTTTTTACTTTAAATCCACACATCATATGTATCAGCATCAAATGCAAAGTACACTATTGCATACTTTTAAAAGAGTACTTATTACAGAAATCATGTTTTAAAATAATATATTATACGTATTAAATAATATAGTGTAAGTACAAACTGAATGAAATGTTTTTACGCGCTTAACTGCATGTTAAATGCAATTGAAATGAAAATGTATATTAGTTTATGTTTATATTAAATGCAATTAGTTGTACTTAAAGGGACAGCTCACCCAAAAAATAATTTACTCACTCAATTTTGCCCAAACCCGTATTAATTTATTGGTTTCACTTCATTTGGATGGTCCCTTTAACACATTCTGTTGACTTTAAGTAACGTTGCACCTACAGGTCTACTAACTCTCACTAGAGTGTTAGTAGAGTATTAGTAGACTGGTAGGGTTAGGGTTAGAATAAGTTGACATGTAGTTGCATATTTACTTATAGTCAGTAGACTGTCTGTTGGAGAACCATCACAATAAAGAGTTATCAGATATTAAGCAGACAGTACACTAATACTAGAGTTAGTTGACATGTAGTTGCAAAGTTACTTAGTCACCAGAATGTTCAAAAGGAACCATCAAAATAAAGTGTTACCAATTTATTTCTTCTCTTGAACACACACACAAAAATATATTTTGAATAATGTTGGTAACTAAATAGTTGATGGGCCCCATTGACTTCCATAGTATTTTTTTCCATACTATGGAAGTCAAAGGGGCCAATCAACTGTTAGGTTACCAATTTTCTTCTGAATATCTTCGTTTGTGTTCAGCAGACGAATCAAATTCATACAGGTTTGGAACAAGTTGAGGTTGAGTAAATTATGACAGAATTCACATTCACATTTTTGGGTGAACTATCCCTTTAACAGTACCTAATTAAGTGTAGCCCCTTAAGTAGGACTTAAGTACATATATATATATATATATATAATTTTGTAATTCCGTCAATTTTCATTCCATATCCTGTAGCTGTTGACAATGTTTAAGCCTTGGGAATATATATCCGTAAGTGCTTTGTTTTTAGCACTTTAGTAAATAGTGAGTAAGTGTTTTTAGATTGAGATTATTGCTGTATTTTTGTTGTAACCACGCTCAATTTGCGTTATTACTAACGTGCCATCTGCTAGTGGTATAACATATGTTAATATTACTTCTATTTGTATATGCATCTCATTTGAATATAATTTCATGATATGAACATGTTAAAAAGGAACTATGTACAAAATCAAACTGTAATGTTAAACTGGATATGTGTATGTAACTCCATGTGCACATAATATTCATACATATTGTCTCTTATTCTTTGTAGTTTTACAAAGAATATTGAGAAGAGCATCACCAGTAAAATCACAAGTTATGAAGACTGCTTTCTGGAGTTCATTTCTGATGTGTACACTATCTTTTAAGCATTTGCTTAAGCTACACAATTGGTCAGAACAGAATATATAAAATACATCAAGAGCCGAGGGACTCTTGTGAGAATCTTCACGGGTTGGTTTAGCGGAATCCTCACTTTGACTCTTCAGTGGTTCCTCTGAAGAATCTGCAGTCTGCTTTAAAGTGGGCAAATTCCAAATGAATTGACAGTCATGTATAAAACCATATTCTTCACTTTATTGC
This sequence comes from Meda fulgida, assembly GCA_030578275.1. Classification (NCBI taxonomy): domain Eukaryota; kingdom Metazoa; phylum Chordata; class Actinopteri; order Cypriniformes; family Leuciscidae; genus Meda; species Meda fulgida. Next base: position 6,470,561 of record CM060633.1, read on the forward strand.
TCTTGTTTCATTGAGTGCTTATGTAGAGTTAATCTGTGTTTCCGGGAGTCCGGGACACACTGTCTGCCCCTCACTGCTTATTTTATCGACTGGAGTGTAGTGTGGCATACTGGGTCAATGACCCTCCTCACGGCTTGTTTTTAGTCACCTGAGAAGAAGGAGGACAGTTTTCCCTTGTGAAGATGATGTACATTTTAGCATGCATTTAAAAAGAGTACTCATTTCAGAAAAAATTGGCAGTGGGCGGGTTCACACAGACCAAAACAAAAACAGACATTCCGAACCCGGAATGCACATATCAAAGTAGAATAACTGGCTGTAGCATTGCTTTTTGGGGAAACAAGTATTTTAACTTAGAGGGCACGACGCAAGTTTTTTTTTTTGCTAGTATCAGCCGGACCCAGTTATCATTTTCATGTCCTGCGCCTAGTTGTTTAAATAGCAAATGCATTTGCGCCAATTTGTGTGCCAATGGCCGTGCTGGTCTCAAAATGCACATTGTTGGTGCGTTGCCATTTTGAGGCAACTGAAATAGAGTAGTATTTTTTTCCACATGTTATTTAAAGAGCACTTTAGTAATGTGTGCCTATAGGCGGGTCCACAATGCATTTACACTTTGTCCCGTAGATGGTCCGCTCGCGCGCTTTGACCTCGTAAACAAGCAAATCTGTTTCCTCGCTAGAGAATCATTAAGTTTTTCCGCTTGCAAATTCAGCCATGTAAATAGCGAATCCGCCATGGCGTGAGCACAACTGGCTTTTAAAGGGAATGTAAGATGAGACTCTGATTGTTTTTTTTGCACGTTATGGCCAAAAGACACCCATTACTCATGAAGAGAATAGGAACAACCCTTTTAGACCATGCGCCGGGTGCGGCGACCATTTTTCCCATCGTTAAACTAGCAAAACTAGCATTCAGACTTGTTACTTGCACCATCATGAATGGTTTAAACCATGTGCTTAGATTGATAAAATAGGCCCCAGCATGTTTCCTACATCTCTGCAAACATAATAATGTATCTTTATGCTTTAGTACAAAAAATAATAATAATACAGCACCTTTAAAATGAACAAGTGCAAATTAAGTTAAATACATTGTTTTTTACGTTCCATCAGGTTCTGAGGAATGAACATATGAAGTAGTACTGATGTTGGTCTAAACACATCAAATGTAATTTGAGCATAAACGCAAATTTGTTTGCAAATTTATGTTAATGCAGTGTATGCTAATATCATACTGATGGGAATTAGCCATTCAGACAATAACTATGGGCAACATGAGGTCATTTACACCATTTTCATAACCCAAGTCAAATGACCGAGATGCAAGAATAGAGTGGGCTAAATGTAGCAGATGACAACCATGAAACATCTGTCCATGCTGAGGCTCTAGGACACTGAGGGAGGCTAGCACCATGCACATTCTCTGTCAACATCACCTTCCTGTTGACACCCATTATACTGGTGTTAATGAGAAACTGGTGACTCTGGGATCTCTTGACCCTGTCACCACTCCTGACAATGATATGGAGTATAACCACCCCATCGCTTGCCCGCCGCAGTTTCTCACTGGATGCCTGTTTTCCCAAGGGAAATTCACGATAAACAGAGAGTTACTGTTGAACTTTTCCATCTTTCTTTCTTTCACTGTTTTAGTTTGATGCGTATATGTTTTTTTTGTTGTTTTATAGTTGCTGTTTTTGTTATCGAGCATCTTTGATTTTGCCCATTATGAGTGAATTTAAAAGCGTCTGTGCAATACTAAAGCAGGTTTGTCTTTTGACATTTCAGTATGTGATGTACCTTCCTCCCACCATCCAGCAACCATCACAAGTATATTGGGATGATCTGATGGAAATCTATAAAAGAAAACACTGGGGGGAAAAAAACAAGACGTTTTCTTCTCCAGAAGGCAGGGTAGAAAAACAAATGACTCACAGGTGAGAGAAAAACAGGGGCTGATGAAAATATGACTGAATTACTCTGAAATACAATCAATTTCTCATAAATGAACATAATTGTACTTATTGACAGACTGTGTACGACCGAAAGTAACTATGAGCTATGAAATCAACATGCTGCTTTTTGGCAATGACCACATTTTTCAGAATAATAGCCCTAAAATATCTGAACACTTAAACCATATCTAAAAATACTATCGCATTAGATACAAAATATCAAACCAAGACGCATCTACAAACATACTGATGCTGTTTTCTTCTCAGAACTAACATTTCTTTTGAACCATTAATTGTTAGTGGTGTGTGTGTGTGTGTGTGTGTGTGTGTACGTCCAGATTTCAGTTGTAAAAAATGACTTTTGGAAATTACTCGTGTTAGGGGATTTAAAGTTAAAGACCCAAGGACCAGATATGATTAATTAAGACCAAGAGTTAGAAGTGCAGTTAATTTAGGACAAGAGTCATAGTTATAATAAATTAAAGAAAAGTTTTACTGAAGATAGTTTGCAGTTTCATCAGCAGAAGTCAGCTTCAAGACTCACAAGGAGTTTGTAGGTTGCCCCGTTACAGTTACAAAGATCACAGCAGTTATACCCTACAGCCAAGTCCTTGCTTCAGGTTGAATGATTCTCATTGGCTAAGAAATAGATGAACATAGTCATTTTCCACACATACAGAAAGACTGAAGCAATTCTCCATCGATTTTGCAGCTGACACTCGGACCCTGAAGTTAGGCACGATGTGACCTTCCAGGTCGCAGATTTAGGTTGCTGGGCTCCAGCCTGTCGAGGACAACAACTCAGTCAATCTCCAATAATGACAGTGGTTTCTTAACCTGTAACCAAGAAGACTAACACACACACCGACACACAGCTTCTTCGAGGTTGGATTTGGCCAGGCTCTAACTATAAACAGGAGTGTCTTCTCAAAACATCAAGATAATACGTTCTTTCTCTCAAGGAAAGGACACTTTTAATCAAACTGGAAACTAAGGCTTTTACAAAGAAATGGTCCTTACTATAGACTTCAATGACACCTGTGACTTATAGTCGTCAGGGTACCCTAGAAGAACAGATATATTTGAACACGTTGAAGACCTTTCTCAAACAAAACAATTCCACATTTAATTTCTGAACGCCGGGCTAAATAAACAAGCAACGTTACTGCATTCCTGGCATTGGGCCAGACCCCCAGTCACCACTCAGATATTTAATACAGACATTAAAGAATACATGAAAAGAACATTTCAGTAATCACTCTGGTAACTTTTATAAAAAGGTAAAATCTCATAAGCCTAAAGAATTTTTTCAACTCATGTGATATTTAGAAGGAAAAATATTGATTAATACCTTGATTATAATCACTCATTACATATACATTGAAGCAGCAGTGTCACCAATACATCACCAATTTTAATTTGTTTAACAAACAGATTCTGTATGCAACTGATGAAGTATTAGGATAGGAAAGTTAAATCTAATGTGACTGGCTGCATATTCCATGGGACTTCTACAGGATATAGTACACACACACACACACACACACACACACACACTATAATTCAGAGAAATGGTTCTGTCTTCAGCTAGTCTAAGAAATTGTTCTAAATAATGTAAAGAAGTTCCAAACGTGGCAGTAGTGCTGAGGCAGCATAAAAGTAAGGAAGGTAACAGTTTGTCAAATGTTTCTGCAAAAGCATTCAGCTGTATAACACTGTTTCCAGACAGAAGGGGACAAGGTAAAGAGAAAACAACTTATGATTTATTTGTTTATTTCCTCTGTTATTTACAATTTGGTATAGTATCATATAAACTATAATACCGTTGTTCTGATCCTTGAGCTAACTCATGGGTAAAAGTAAAGAGTAGAGCCCTTTTCATTTCACAGGTGAAGGCAACAGGATCCATTTATTTATTTAATTTGGGCTGAGTTTCCCCAATGCAGTAGAGCAGAGAGCATCACTCAGAAGGACATGGTTTTTTTTTTTAGATCATATTTTATCTTCCTATAAAACAGAGATCATGGCCATCATTGGCGATTTCTTCAAAGAAACATATGTTTCCAGTGTGGAATATATGCCTTTTTCTATTCTGATCAAACCTTATATCCATATAACAAATATGCCTTGTTTAGTTCATAAAACTATTTCAGTCATGATTACTCTCAGGATAGTTTCAATGGACATGGCAATGTAAATGTACTTGTTCTGGACATTATCAGAGCACAGAGATGTTGAAACCAGAGATTCACAGTGAAGTCAGTTGAGCATGATTATGTTTTTCGCATAAAACCAAGTAATCCACACATGAAGTCGACAGATGCACGGGTGTCACAGATGCACATTTAGTATGCAGACGTGCAGTTACTCTAACTGCAGAATGAGATTTACTGAGGAAATGAACCAAATATCCTCCTCAAATTTTCTGACAATGAAGCATACTGATAAATTCACAGAAATTGCATCTAGTGATATTGAAAACTGCTCAAACACACATGCTTTATTCGGATGGTCTTTTTATTTAATGGAGAAATGTCACAGAATCACGGAAGTATAAAATTAATAAAGGTCAATGTCAAAGAATGATAAACGTTTGCATTTTTTCAAAATTACTGGCTGATTTCAGGAACAAAATGAATGGAACTCCATTACCTAGCCACTCTTGACACCTATCTGAACTATATTTGCCATAACTTTTTTTTTAATATATTTATAATTTGCCAGAAATGGGTTTGTATGTGTCCGTCAGTTCAATAAAATTTGACAGACCTTAAACCTTGATGGACAAAATAGCAGATGGGAAAAAGACTTCCCAGGGCAGCGATTTGCTTGGCTATAAGCATAAATTTGTGTTGTGTCCTGTTAATAACTGTTAGTGAACACTGAGGGCGCTAGAGTGCACAGTGAGGATACAGGTGGATGGTATGTGTGTAGATGAAGAAGTAGAATAAAGCTGGAAGTGTAATACATGTCTTTCGGCTCGTACCTAACATACTTTTACAAAACACCACAATTTGTTGCAAAGTCAATTCTTAACAGTACAACTGTTTGTTGACCATTGTTACACCCCATCTAGGGGGAAAGGGGCAACATGAAAGAGTCAACGAAGTGCGAGAAATTAGAACAAAAAGAGGTTTATTTTCTTAAATTGGGACTTATGATTCAGGAGCTGACAAAGCCAAAACAACAAACAAAACAACCTTAAATTTAAACCTCTTTCCTAAACCGTACCCAAAAGAAAAGAAAATTAAGATACAATCGATAAACCTAACAGAAAAACAGAGAATAAACAGTTTACAATAAAGAAAATAGTCGCCTCAAGCTCCCTACTTTCCCGAAATTCAATCAGTACTTACAATATATACAACCAGACAAACAAACTGAAAAGGGCAGTCCAAATCAGTTTCAGTAAACAGGCAAAGGGTCAAATATACCAATGGGGATATCACGATTTTTAGATAAACAGCTTTCAAAAAAAAAAAAAAAAAAAAAAAAAAAAAAAAAAAAAAAAAACAGTCTCAAATCTTTTAACACTCAAATACTCTTAACAGTCTCAAATCTCTCAATATTCTCAAATTCTCTTAACACTCAAACACTCTTAACAGTCTCAAATCTCTTAACAGCCTCAAATTCTCTGAACACTCAAACACTCTTAACAGTCTCAAATCTCTTAACAGTCTCAAATTCTCTTAACAGTCTCAAATCTCATAACACTCAAACACTCTTAACAGTCTCAAATCTCTTAACAGTCTCAAATTCTCTTAACAGTCTCAAATCTCATAACACTCAAACACTCTTAACAGTCTCAAATCTCTTAACAGTCTCAAATCTCTTAACAGTCTAAAATCACAAGATCTGCCCTTACTTCCTGTAAAGGAAGTGATGACGTCTCTTTTTAAAACACGCTGCACCAATCAGGATCGAGCAGCAATCATCGTGCAGGAACCAATCAGATGATGTTCCTAGACAGACATACTGAGAGACTGACAAAACAACAGAGATGGCAAAATACAAACCATAGGGTCGTAACAACCAGAAAACTTTAGAATTTCTGACACATGTACATTGCAGTGTGGCCATGCAATATGAACTTGAATTCACACATTGTACATTTTCATTCACAAAGTTAACACTTCAGCGTTACTAAAAAAAATTAAATGTTAAACAAGTCTCTTTACTTGTTCTTGCTGGACAACCAGTCAAACAAATCTTAATTTTAATTTTATCCGGTAGAATTTGTTACTTATTTTAATGTCATTATGCATGCCTTTTGAATAAGGTTGGCTTTTGACACATCTCTAGTACTGACATAATGCAACTTTGTTGTGGAATCTTGCCATGCATTTCTCTGATGAACTATATTCAGAGAATACAGCTCAGCATATTTATAGACAATAGTTACGAATAATCATTTCATATCAGCTCAGTGTTTAAATTTGATTTAGAAATATTATGACACCATGGCTTTAGTTTTATTAAAACAGCTCTGGGCTGATGAGAATGACCTCTGCTAGACTGTCCTTGCCTGATTTTCACATCACAGTCAAGAGATTTGAAAGTATATTTAAATCTAGATAATGTGAAGCTAACCTTGCCCCTCAAATCTGCCTTCATTTGTAAAAAGAAACTCTTTGACCTTATAATAAAAAAGCTACCAATAGACCAGTTAATTCCAAAGTGTTTAGCATGGATATTTCTGATCTTTTCAAAAATGCACATGAAGGAGAAAAAAACATCCTTTCAATTTATCTAAAATATACATGTGTTCAGAGCTACAATGTTACTTGCACTATACCAACTATATTTAATATATTTAAAAGCCTGCCAATATAACAAGCTAATTTAGTGTCATTTAATTATAAAATAATAATACAAATAAATACAATTTAATGATTGACAACACCTGACCTGCATTTATGTGTAATGGAAAAAATAATACATTGACCTCTAAAATTGTATTTATTACATATAAAATGTTTTTTTTTTTCTATATTCAATGATTAACTCATCTACAATTGCTTTTCTTAAATGTTGATATATGCAACTACTTAAAAAATATATAAAAAATAATCCATAACAGTAATAGTCAATAATAATAATAGTTTTTAATCAATTGACAGTCTTAGCTTCAGATGACTAGCCACACATGAAGTATCTATTGATATAGTCGGACAGACGGTATACATACAATTAATGTGGTGGGTCAACTTCTCTTTAGGGTGGGTGAGAGGAAAGATATTTAATAATATCTTTCCTGTAGAGAAGCATGTCTACAGTTTAAAGTCCCTAGATGGTGATTCATTGCATGAGACGTCATTATCTTTCCAGATGTTCAACACCCTCAATCATGCAGAAAACCTATGTGGTGTGACATATTATGTCAGCTTACAAGATTAATAACCATCAGATCAAAAATTGATTAATTATTATGATGTGATGACAAAGAAAGAAAATAATTATACTCTGAATGTGAACAAAACTAACACTTGTAATGTTCATGTACTTTTTCATAGCTCAAGGGATTTTATGATCTCCTCAGTCTCAGATGATTCTCTTTAAAATATTTAGATGAAATAAAAAGGGTAAAAGAAAATGTAGCTGCAAACAACAATTAAGAGGCCAAGCACACCAATAAAATGTTTCAATGATATACAAGTCATAAGAATAATTACTAGTAAAATAGTACAATTACATATGAGTTCCTTTACACTTTTCTATAGGCCAAAGTGATACAAAAAGAGCCTCTCTTCCTTTTTGCCATTGCAACCGATTCATCTTGAGCTGCCGCGAGTGGGACTCAAACCAGTAACAGCCAGGCCTCTATAACAATGGGCCTCCTTTGGTCAGGGGAGTGAGGTTTATTGCACAGCACTTACCAGCTGGGCCCCGTAATAATCTTACCCCACTAATCGTCACTTCCATCCGGGTCACGGCACCAACGCAACTGGTTCCACTCTAAGCACTCTGGCCGCTTTCAAACCTTTACCCAAATAAACCCATACTAATCATTTATTTTTTAAAGCTGTCGGGATGGACTTTATGGGAAATTGCATCTGCTCATGTGTATTACATTCTATGTACAGTATACACAGAGAGAATTAGCTCCAGCTATGTGTAGCATAAAGCTAAGAGTTTGTTGTTACAACGAGAAAGAAACTTATAAGGTTGGACTATTAAAATGATAAAACCTTTATTTGTCCATCTGCTCTGAAGCAAAAGTCCTAGTGAAGTTAATTAATAGTGACGATTGGACCCTAATCTAAAGTGTGACCAAAGCCTCATATCCATGTGTACACCAGTGCCTTGAACCGCAATCATCCATGCAGAGGAGCAGGGGCCTGATCTATAAACGTTGAATTTTTTTACGCATATATAGGGATTTATAACATTTAACAGCGTAAATATGTGCACACTGTACGGATTCTCTTGACCAGGGGTTCTCAAAGTTTTGATAGGTGAGGGCCAATTTAGGAACCCAACAGGGGGAGAAAAAGAAAAAAAAACTGAAAAGAAAATGCCATTTGAAATAATTTTAATGACCAGGTTGCATGTGTACACACAGTTTTACTGAGTGATGAAGAAAATAGATTTTGATTTGAAAGATTTTGAACTCTGTTTTCCATTTCAACATTTCTGCATTTAGATTAAATATGCACTGAAATTACATGAAATCATCAACCTGAAGTTACACATTTTTTTTATGTCTTGCAAAGAGCCCCAAACTCAGCACTACTGCCTGCTGAGTTTTATAAATCTGAAAACATTTGTGTGTACACAAAATCTAGCTTTTGCTCATACGCACACTTTTAGGATGAAATCTATGAAAAGTTTGATACATGAGACCCCAGAGCTGAAGCCCAACCAAAACAACAGCTCTCATTCACAAGCGTGTATACTCATGAAATTGTGCATGCAATCTGGGTGCAAACCTTTTCACAAACAAATCATGATTATTACTTTCATACTAGAATTTATTTGAAATTAAAAAAAAATAAATGTAGGAAGAACTGAAATCATACATATGCAAAATCGCAAATTCCAGTTGACTGAATATTTCTGTTAAGATGAAATATTATATATACTTACTTTTATTTAATATTTTTAATATATTTCATCACATACAATGAAAGAGAAAGAAAAGCAAATCTGCATTTAGCTAGTAACAGTGTGTAGGTTTAATAAATTTTGATCAGTATGATCTTAAGATGATGTGACCCAGATTTGGTGCTGATACAGGGATTGAGATAAAACAAATAAATATATATTTATAAAGTAAAAAATATGCAGGTCCATTGAATGATTAGATGTGTTACATACACAATTCACATTGTAACTAAAGCAAACAATATCCTAAAACACACTCTCTGACTCCTACAGTACAACATCCTTGTTTTTCTAAAAGAAAATATATTTTACTGTGCTGAACATTTCACTTGATTGAAAATCAATGCGTCTACCCTACAAGAAAGAAAAGACGCATAACATGTCAAAATGACTTTAAAGCTTAAACAATCAATTGTGCAAATGTGGAATTACCTTCCTATTGATTTCCATCAGTGTATTGTACGGTGTGTTCACACAGCTCTCCAACAGGAGAGAGAAAACTACTGCTTTAGACGCTGTAATTGAAAGACTCCTACTGTATAGTACAGGGACCAGAGGGACCAGGGATACTTTAGAATTGAGAAACAGATGTTGTGAAATCACCAAGTGAGACACAGCGAGACCGGCTGACATGTTGTCCAACGTTTGAAATGTATATACAGAGTATACATACAATAAGGGAGAAAATGTCACACTAATGAACGTGAAAATGCGCAAACAAACAATCAAAACCGTAAGAGGGGGACTCACATTGCATTGCACAGCTGAATAGTTTAAAGAACACAACACATACCTTATATTTATTATTAGCTTATATGCTTTGATGTCAAATATGAATATGAAAAACCTTTTCATAGGTAGTTTCTAGGAATGCTCCAAATGACTAGAAGAGTTGCAATGGCTACTGATTGGAACCAATTACTTCCTTTGATTGTATACGTGGTCTCAGCCTGCCGATCACATTGGCAATGTGTGTTGAAATATGAAAAGATCAGTGACGGTGGGCTAAAGTACAATAATAACACATTGAAAAGGTAAGTATAATTCAAACTACTTTATTAATCTTTATTAAACTGCCATTAATTAGCTGCTGTACATTTGCATACACATATTGCTCTTCTTCCACTCTCTTCTGAAATCTTTCCCTCACACGAAAGCGTGTTCTCCTCATTAGAGGTCCAGGTGAAGGGTTGCCAGTAGAGATGCACAGATCGACAGACCATTAATCAGAACCGGCCGGATATGTTTTTTGTTTTTTTAATCTTTTGGACTTGCACACAAAATGCATTGTTATCATTTCCCAAAATGTGTGGAAATAAAACAAAGTCTGTAAGTCTGGGGGTCTCGGGTTTTCTTATATGTAAGGAGGGGCTTCAAGGACAAAGGTTGGGACGCATTGCTCTAGCTGCTGAAAGTTCCAGACTACAGTAGTGTTTTAGAGGTGACTACATTTGACTGCCTGTGGCTGTGGCCAACTTTAAACTGATGGCCTGTCATAGGGATTGCCCATTGGTATGAGTAAATAGAGAATTTCACATTCGATTCACTCAAGCAGAGGAGCTCCCACAGTCAACCATACTGAATGATTTCAAGAATTCTCTGCAATACCTCCTCAGTAATGGACCAATTTCGATTTCATAATCCCACTCCTTGCGAATTAAACTGACAGACTAAGGAAATACATTCCTAGTCTCATTATTTCTATTCTCTTGAAATGTATTGCCTGTAAAAGGTCATGGCACATTTTCACTGAGCCAGACATATTCAGGTGAAACGTTTTATTTGGGGAGGTGATGAACTTTGAAATAATGTCATAGAAACTTCCAACATGGATCATATTTGCTATTTTCCTTTCCAGTTTAACTTATTTGCAGCATGTGTAAGACAAATATTAAGTGTTTCCTTTTGTTTTGTTATAAATAAACTGCACAGACAGTTGTCATCCACTGTATTGCATTAATAGAAATTCACTTTATATAAAGATATAAAAAATATAAATTTACTAAATTAATATTTTAGCCATGGCTGCAGCGTCACTCAGACTTCAATTTGAGAAGCACCCCCTGTTTTTATGAGTGAGTCATTGAATCATTCGCTCAAATTATTAATTCAAAAACAGATTAATTCAGAAACACCACTACTTATGTGTTGATCTGAGAATAATGGTTGATTCTGCTTTGATTTAGTTTGGAACTACTTGTGTTGATGGTGCTAAAACAATAACAATTAGGCTAGCATTGTTATGTCTAAAATGTCTAAAAACTTCATACTGAACTGGTAAAAGCAATATCACACTCGCAATCGTAATGTTTATAATTGTATCAAAGCACGCTATGCTCCAGCTATGAGGCTGCAGGTAATCCAAATCAGATTTTTGGAACAACATTCGTACTCATGTGATATTTCTTGAATGTTTCAAATGCATCACATTTTTATTGCATATGCATGAGTAATGGTTGGTGAAATGAATAACTGCCTTCAGGGTGACGTGTTTAATTTTCAGCATTGATTGTCACTGGACCCTAGAATCACAGTTACTCTCTTGACCTGAAGCTTTGCAAGTACAGCTGGACCTCTTGTTTCCATTTTAATATATTAGTGTTGGAGGGGAAATTAGTATGTTATTGTCCTGCAATGCTGTTTTGTCACAAAGCTGAATCAATGCACTGTTGCAGTTATGATTATGTTTATTGTTTTAGCAGGTTGTGCTCCTGCTGTACATTAATGTTTATTACAATTAAAATATTTTTGATTGGTTGTCATATCGTGACACACTCAAGTTCACTGTGGCCAGACAAATTACTTGCTGGAAACTTATCACATTGCTCCTGATGTAAGGTTTGTGTTAAAGAAGGCAGTTAGTCATTAACTGATGAGCATGTTTCTCTTTTGTCATGCATAATTCAATTAGAGAATTATCATTTGTAATTATTATCACTTTGTTGTTGTTGTTACTACTGAACAGCATAGCAAACAAGAATATCTAACCAAATGTTAATGAAAGCCGAAACGCATTGTTATTTGGCAAATCATGAGAATATTTAACAATGAATGGCCTAGATTCATTATTAAACTGTTGATCTGTGTCGGTAATGTCATGCCCTAATGGGTTGTCAATCAAAAGTATACATATTTTACAAATGTCATCCCATGGAAATGTATTGTAAACTGTTAATGAAAATTAATGAGGGATCCTCAGATTATGCATAAACTTGATGCAACATTAACAGCAACACGACAACAACAAAATATCGTCACTGTCGTCACACAATTCCATAAGATGATAAGAATGAACCCATTTATACAGTTTTGTTAGATATACAAGAAAATAATTTTGGCTTGAAGGCCCGTTCAAGAATAACTATGTCTATAAAGTTTTAATAATCATTCTAATTCTATTTCTTTGTGAATATTTTCACACCAAGATAATGACACAGAGAAACAGAATCGTTAGAATCACTTTTCAAATCAATTCAGATATAGTTGTATAGCACTTTCACAATACATATAATTTCAGAGCAGCTTTACAGAAAAATAGCTATTGTGAAAGTTATCTTTATAGTTATCATTATTGGAGTAAATGGGCCCTAAGGAAATGAAACTTAATTTAAGATATATCAGAAAATGAAATCCATTGTGAAATCAGAATTGACAAGCAAATCAAATTTCTTTAGACTAGAGTATGAAAAAAGCATTGGTTATCTTATGCAATGTGTTCTTGCGTATATTTATCAAGTTCATCTTATAAAAGATGTTGCAATATTATAAGGAAACAAGATGAATCCTGATTAACAAATGATTCATGCAATGACATTTTAACAGTCCTAACCAAAGCCATAATTCCAAAAAAGTGAGGATTTTGTATAGTTTGGAAGAGTGCCAGTCGTTCAGCTGTCCTCGAAACATCCGATAGGCAAGTGAAAAAAACATAATCCAAATACATAAATGGCACCTGACATGCTGTTTAAGGACTTTTAAAAGCGAAGTCTTGGCTGACAGGGAAGTCATTTGCTCTCAGTCTCATAGACTGACTATTTAATCAGGCCTCAATCCCTTAGAGACATAATAAATGGTCCTGCCAAGTTTCATAAATGAAGGATCAATTGTAATTGATTTCATAGTCCAATACATTTATTAAAGTGACACCCATTTATGCATTTGCTTACTTGTTTTCTCAATCAGGCACCGGTTACAGTTCTCCAGAGATGAGGCCCCAAGTGCTGACTAACCACACACTCCATTAGCAAAGTCAGGCAAAGAATTTCATTACAATAAAATAATTGTAGCAAACTGACAAGGCAAGGTTGAAGCAACGAGGGGAGAGGGGGGTGGCAGTTAATTTTTCATGTCAGTTTTCCTGAATCCTTGGCTGCATAATTTGCTAACTGTGTGTTGGTATGTGTTCGACAGACAGTTAAGGGATGGAATTTCCTTTAAGAGCTGAATAAATTAGTTCCAGGTTGTCGCCGGCTGTCACATGCACGCTGATCCCCCTCGCAGATGAACCCTGTCACTCACGGACGATTTGGAAAGCCGCTGGTGATTATTTCATCCTAGCGTCGCTCCTGCCTGTCCACTCAAATCATGGTGGAAGCACACATTATGCACAGAGACGGACATAATGAGAAAGAAGCGGGGGTCTTGGTAAAAAAGAGATGTCAAATATCACCTATGGTGTTTTGCATTGTCTTACTGACAGATAATTGAATTGGACCCACTGAAGCCTTTTATCTTAACACTACTACTACCTCAAGACTTGTTAAAAAGTATTCTGGGTTGTTTGCAATGGACTGCATCTGTGGCATGCTGTGAGTTGCATATTTAGTTGATCCTGGAACAAGATTCCTGTCCAAAAATGTTTTCCTAACCATATTCCTACCCCTAAACCTAACCCTACTGATAAGTTATCCCTAAAATCAGAAGAAAATGTTGAAGAATAAGAATGGTGAGGAAGCACCTAACCCTGGTTAAAAAAAGCCTGAACTTGACATAAAATGTATACTTGTCCCTCAAACTAGGTGGATGAACTTCTGGCTAAGTGTTATCAACATGATCTCAAAGGAGAGCATAATTATTTTTACAAGGGGGAGATTTTGTATAAATTGAGTATGATGTGAATCATATGAAAAAATATGATACAAAAAAAAAAAACCCTCCTAAACATTACCTGCATTGGGTCGAATCAGATCATGTGAAAATGTAAAAATGCATGTGAATTATAGCCACCAAAATATTTAAAATGTAATTGCTTAAGGCAATATTTACACATTGCCTTAAGATTGCATTGGTGTTGCTTATGTAATTTGGTGGGCGAAGTTAGAGCAAAACACAACTTTCACTGACTTTATTTTCCAGTAGCACCTCATTGCAGTACACGAGATCCAGGGGGCGGAGTTGGATCCAGATGTAAGGGGTGGAGTTGGGTAGGTTTAGGGATCAGGGGGTGGAGATGCGTAGGTTTAGGTATATGTAAGGTGGGAGGAGATGGATCTGGATCCAACTCCTCCCTCTGGATTTTGTGTTCTACAGTGAGGACTACCTCTTATTTTCTCCGTGGAACATACAAAAGGGCTTTTAAAGAATGTTTAAACTATTTTTGTTCATTCAATGAAATTCAATGTACATTCAATGAATGGACACACACACACACACACACACACAAGCCTCCCCTTAAACCTACCCATCACACAAAACTTTCTTAATTTTACATTTAAAAAAAAAAATATTACAAATTAGGACGTCCCTAAAGGCAGGTTTTAATAGATTTTTGGTCACTTCTGTTTCTTTCTTTCTTTCTTTCTTTCTTTCTTTCTTTCTTTCTTTCTTTCTTTCTTTCTTTCTTTCTTTCTTTCACCCAGGGTGCCTTGAGCAGTGCCTTGAGTACACAACTGTCCTTCAAAATCAGCCTAGGATTTTATTGAGCTAGAATCAAGAATGATGTGATGAGGATTGGGAAAATCGATCCTCATGAAAATTCAGCAAATTAGTCTAGTGAAACTGTGATATCCTGAGTTACCCTCTGGTGAGATTTGATTGAATCATTTATACTGTATGGTATTGGCTAAAAATGGTTGAGAGTCTGGCAAGATTAGTTTTATGTTTCTAACATCATATGAGAAGAAAAACGATTGATGAAACCAAAGCCAATCAGTGGCAAGATGGCTCACAGATTAGAATCCATGCATAATGGCAGCGGGTATGAATATATGAATACGCTATGCACTGTTTTCTTCCTTCAGCCCCCCACTAAATATATTCCGTATTCTGAATAATAGTCAATCATTATGGCCTCGAGCATTGCTTTTGTGTGTGCTGTGTTTAGAAGAGCTCTAGTTTTATCGCGATGGAAAAGAAGCTTCATCATATTTGATTTTTATTTGCTGCATGTTTAGACTGCTAAGGACAATCAAAGGCAGAGGAATGCTAAAAAACAAAAGTAGCTGATCAAGTGAAAGCAGGAAGAGAGATATGTAAAATTATAATGTAGCGGATGTAAATGTTTTTCTAAAATCACCGCCCCATTTCTCTCTTTTAGAGCCCATGTAATTAATGAACTCCTCAACAGCAGGGGCTTAATGATGGCAGACGCAGTGTTGCTCATGTGATTAATTGCTGCCGAGGTGAGGTCACTGGTTTCCAACTTTCGTTTACAACTGTGGCCATTACAAACAACTGTATTCACATTTGCGCACTGTGTGTATGTGTGTGCCAGTGTAACCCAAAAACTGAGAGGGAAAGAGAGAGACATGAAGCAATACTTTATTCACTAGCCATGCGTAATGCAGTTTAATCAGTCTCTCTGTGCGCTGCTATAGTACTGTTGCATACGGATAAAATAATAATTCACTCAAAAAATCTAAATTATGTCAATATTTTTTTAATATTTATTGTAGCAATGTTCAGGGAAGAAGGAGGCGGGAACCGGCGAACAATCAAAATATAATTTATTTAAAATAAAACAAACAAATGAAAATACCGCCAGCAGCCCCTCGCGGACGACTGCTGGCTACCGAAAATAAATATAACTAAAATAAAATACAAAAACAAAACACAACTAAAATACAGGCCTGTTCCTCTCTCGATCATCAACGTCGTCGCTCCTCCTTTATGCTTCCGCTCCTCCGTGAGAGATGCGAGACCGGTGTGCCTCACATGTGTTGCTCATTAGCAATCGCACCACCGGCCTCGCGCCGTTCTCTCACGTCCCTCGGCCGTCCTGTTCGCCACATACCCCCATCGCCCCTCACAGGCCGGGGGGTACTCACGAGCCTGTGCCTACTCCCCCCCCCGGCGGCGGCGATCCCTGGGGAGTATGGACAGACAAACCGAGGGAAACGGAGACGGAAGCATGAGGAGCGACAGATCGAGAGAGGGGAGAGAGGAAAAAAAAATTGGTCCGGTTCCCACAACGCGCTGCCATCTGGTCCCCCACCAGCTAGGCGATCTCCTCCGCGGTGCCTGGCGGCGACGCTGGGTAGCCCTCGGTGGACGGCTCGACGCTCCTCCGCCGCCCGGTGGACGGCGACGGCTCCTCGGGTGCCTTGGGCAGACGGTAGGAGTCCCCCGCTCCCTGCTCCTCCCCTTCACTGGTGGACGGCAGCAGGCTCCGGCCCACGGCGAGCGGCGGCGACTCCTCCTCTCCCTCCCGGATGGCAGCCGCCCCTCCAATACCCAGGCGGCCGGCAGCGAGCTCGACCGTCCCACCGGCAACTCACTCCAGCGCCCCGCCTCGAGCGTCCGTGGCCGCGAGTCCCCCGCTCCCTGCTCCTCCCCTCGCTCGGCGGATGGCAGCAGGCTCCGGCCCACGGCGAGCGGCGGCGACTCGCGCACCATGCTCGATGGCACCGCGGATTCCCCACACCGGCGAGGACTCTCTGACAGCGCGTTCCTCCCTCTTCCCGGGTTTCGGCACCAGTGTAGCAATGTTCAGGGAAGAAGGAGGCGGGAACCGGCGAACCATCAAAATATAATTTATTTAAATAAAACAAACAAATGAAAATACCGCCAGCAGCCCCTCGCGGACGACTGCTGGCTACCGAAAATAAATATAACTAAAATAAAATACAAAAACAAAACACAACTAAAATACAGGCCTGTTCCTCTCTCGATCATCAACGTCGTCGCTCCTCCTTTATGCTTCCGCTCCTCCGTGAGAGATGCGAGACCGGTGTGCCTCACGTGTGTTGCTCATTAGCAATCGCACCACCGGCCTCGCGCCGTTCTCTCACGTCCCTCGGCCGTCCTGTTCGCCACATTTATATTTATCACTTTCAATGTTGTTTCAAACCTGTGCTGTTGTTTTTATCTGTGGAATGTTTAAATATACTTTATAAAAGGGATAGTTCCGGTCCTTGATTCTGTAATCCTCATTACATCAATATTTCTGCGCCACTGCATCTCTGTTGCTGTGGTTCCATGTGTTATGTATTAAAGCAATAACTTTTATTATTTATGTAATGAAGTATGAGTGACCCCTGCTGGTGTTATGTTGCATCATTCACCTTTAGTTTTGAGACCACACCCTTCCCCGTCAAAGAAAGTCTTTACAGTTTGGTTTCACTTCATTTGGATGGTCCCTTTAACACATTCTGTTGACTATAAGTAACGTTGCACCTACATGTCTACTAACTCTCATTAGAGTGTTAGTAGAGTATTAGTAGACTGGTAGGGTTAGGGTTAGAATAAGTTGACATGTAGTTGCATAGTTACTTATAGTCAGTAGACTGTCTGTTGGAGGACCATCACAATAAAGAGTTATCAGATATTAAGCAGACAGTACACTAATACTCTAATGAGAGTTAGCTGACATGTAGTTGCAAAGTTACTTATAGTCACCAGAATGTTCAAAAGGGACCATCAACATAAAGTGTTACCCAGTTTTCTTTTTCAGGTATGGTACTGTATGTTCATCGAGTTACACTGTTTAATGGCACTTCTTAGGCGAGCTCGAATGGTACTCTTATCTACCCTTACTCATAATTGAAATATTAGATGGGTTAACTCCTCCCAAAATTACGTTTAGGAACTTCACTTGCTGAGATGAGGAAATGTCATATATTGTGTTAAAAACACACCACATGAGAACAGTTCCATTCTCTGAGAAAAAAAAAAAGAATGTGAAAATGCAGAGACTGGGTTGTATATCGATACTGTGGAAAATTAGTATTGGGACAGTATCCAGATATTTCAGTATCGATCCGTATTAAAAAGAAAATCTATATTTTTGACAACACTACTTGATAGCAGTTATTCTGCAGAGTTTTAGTAAAGTATGCCAGATTGTGTTAGTTTGTTGCATCTTCCACAACAAACTAGCATTCAGATATGGCTTGTAACATGGATAATTGTGGAATAAGAATAGCATTAAGCACACATTTCTTGTTCATATTTGCAAAATTACCTTATGTACATAAATCTTTTGAATTGAAAGCAAAAATAACAGAGGTGGTGCATGCAAATAGCACTATTAGACACTTCAACTCATTCTTAGTGAGTTCTGTCTTTGAGATGAAAGCAAAGACACTGTTAGACACAGAAAAGAGAGTTAAGATTCTCGCTGATTCATGTAGTTTGAAGTCAAACTTCTGCCTAAGCAGTACCAAAATTCATTAGTGCTCTGATTGTGTAGTAAATGACGTTTGATAACTGATAACTCTAAATTCAGTCAAGTCTTATCTGCATCTATTGCTCTAATCGGAGCCCATCCAGGAATTTGCTACATGCAGGTAATCCGGGCCGTGTCACTGATAACGCTGAAGCTCAGAGTCAGTGTAATACATGTTCTTATCAACATGCACATTAAAGCTACGGAGAGCAGACTCTTTTCATAGTTGGGCACGGTCTAACCCAATTATGGGTTACTGCTCATGTGTGCTAACACAGAGGGATACAAACTTGTGATTGGGGTATGTTGATATCAAGATTTGGTAGGTTTATAATTGGGTATCAAAGCTTTTAACTCATAGGTTGTGTTTTCATGTCAAGTATAGTCTCAGACATGGTGTTGCTGTTTAGCATGTCTCAGTTTGCCCCTGGTATAGATGTACAGAACATGTTGTCATCTGACAGCAAACAGCACTTTTTTTCACGGATGACCATTATAGCAGTGTATTCTGATTTTTTTGTTTGTTTGTTTTACCAAGCTCCAAACGAATCCCAAGTATTTCCTTACGCTATGGTACGTAGATATTGTACCATTACACGATTCTTTTCTGAAATGATCTTAAAAGATTGACATTGTTTTCATATTCAGGACATTGATTGTGGTGTCATCGGCCAATCGGTTTTGCTATTATGTCATTTGATAGCACCCACGTTAGCACATTTCTGGGATACTACAGTCGAGTAACTGCTATTGAGATTAATAGGAATGTATATGGTTAACTTTCTCCTGGTATATACATTAGATTTTCTTGGGCATCCCCACGGACCACCCACAGTCCATTTACCGATCATCTGATGCATTTTGCACACAGAGCTGGAAAGCACTTTCAAGTTCCAATTAGAGTGCCAAAGTCAGGGTTGATAAATATGTGTTCAAAACGTACCAGATTGATTATGGCTGATGGGAACGAATGACTGGATTCATATGGCTTCAAATTTGCATTAAGATGTTCAGAGTTTTGTTTAAGCAACTTAGTAGCGAGCAAACCAGATCAGAAATAGCATCGGAAATAATCATTTCTGCACAATCTTAACCATATAATTGAATGAACATTGATCATATCCAAACTGTAACAAATAACAACACTTCTATAGAGCTCCCTATAGCTGATTTAAACTTTTTTTATAACTATTGAACTTAATTGAACCACCACTGAACTGACTTGAGCCTGAATAATGACACAATTGTCTTTTTAGAGCTGCTTTATGGCAGAATTTGAATATGTCTCATGTTTAATCAAGTTTGCATAATTAATGTTCTTTTCCTGTTTATTACTAACCTGCTTAGAAACAATCTGCATTATGTAAAGCGCTATATAAATCAAGGTGACTTGACTTCAGTTAATTGTTGTTTTGTACAACAAACATTTGCTGAGATTGCCATTCCAAATTTTGAATAATCTTCTTTGTGTACAGTTCGATTATTTCTGTTCCACCCAAACCTAAACAACTTTTAAAAACCAAACTATGGTTGATTGATGACTTTGCAATTGTGAGATTTTCTTTTCCTGTCTAAGTAGGCGGTTCTTGGCCAGAATAAACTGCAAAGTGGACCATACTTTATGCTGATTGTCAAAATTCCAGCTATGTAAGATTGTGTGACTCATGAACTGGACTTTCCGGGTTGCTCCATCTGGACTGTCTCTAAAATGACTCTACTGTATAGCAGTTCAGATGAAATTAGAGAGAGAGAGAGAGAGAGAGAGAGAGAGAGAGAGAGAGAGAGAGAGAGAGAGAGAGAGAGAGAGAGAGAGAGAGATTCTCGTGGGAAGCAGTGGTGCTTAGATGGCAGCACAGGTGTGAAAGACTAAACTTCATCATGCTCACCATAATTTAAAAAAAAAAAACTTTTCTTTCAATGTCTACTTTCACTAATCACTGTAGAGCTGTTGAGGCATTTCAAAACATACAATTTAATTCTCACTAATGTGCAAGTTGATATAATTATAGGGTTTTGTTGGTGGTGTAAGTGGTTTGCTTTGAGCTGTCCCAACAATTAAAATGCCACAATCATCTAGCTCTCAGCCTTGATCATGCGGTGAATGTGTGGATTGTCTGGTGAGTCATGCAGTTAGATCTGGTTGATGATCCTCTGACAATACAGATTGGGGGATTTCAACAACAATAAACCATGTGATCAATGAGAGTTGATATAATTGTGGTGTTGTGTTTTGGTTGCTGCTTGAATTTCCCATCACTGGAGGTCCAGTCAGTGTTGCTACAGGTGATGTGTTTATTGAGATTAATATGGTTTACTCATATTCTCAGGCTGCTCACAGTCCATTTATTGACTGTCTGATACACAAATGTCAAGAGCTGACTGGAATTATCAATATGATGGCATTAAATCCTTGAGAGATATTGAAAGTTTTTTTTAGCCTTTTATTAGCATGTGATATCGACAAGAATGACTGTTCTTTGTTGCCTGAATTATGTCTCTATGAAATAGTTTGAATGTGTTAGATAAACAAAAATCACAATCATTTGAGTATTTTCTGTACAACCAGTGTCTGCATTATTATTTAGTTTATAATGTACTGTGGTATGATATAAATTAAACAATCTTATACACTTAGTCAGATATCTGCCAATATGCTGCATCTTATACATAGGCACACAGATTTTAGCTTTTGCCTCAGACCAACGGTGTCTCCAGTGTTTTTTTCTTGTGTTTGGGCACCCTCGTTTGGCGCATGTGTACAACTGCACACCCACCCATTGAGGACTGGATTTAAGCAAGAATGCACAGGGTGAAAATATCTGCCTCAACCTGCATTTTAACCACAGTCTTTCAGAGTAAACCTGCCGTCTGTTGTTCATGGGAAATGAGGGGCATTTGAAGTGCAATGCATGTATACATGCATTTGCCCTTGAATGACCCTGTGAATAACCCCACTCTGTTTATCGGTACACACATGTGGCGGGGCAGAAGAGATCTTTGAGACGGTTTGCCTTGGTTTGATTGTTTGGTCTAAACGTGTGTTTGATTTCACCTCCCTCTCCTTCCACCGCAGTCTCTTTTTTTTTACAATGTACCCAGATGAGAAATTAACTTTTTTTGACCTCAAACCACATTCTAAATATATTCATATCAAAAGTAAAGCACAAAAGCTAATTGAGATTATTGGACGGAAGGTGCACTATGAATAATGTTACGAGAAGCTCTGTTCATGCATTGACTGTAAACAGCAAAACTCTTATCTTAAAATTAAAGCTTCTATATTTGCATTGATGGTTCCATGAAGAACCTTTAACATCAACAGAACCTTTCAGATCAAACAAATGTTCTTTATAGTTGGAAGTTGTTGTTTTTTTGTGGTTTTTCTGTGGCATCACTGCAAAAACACCCTTTTGCAACCTTTATTTTTAATAGTGTATGCTGCCTGCATGCTTCCATTCAGGTGTGTTTGTTTATTGATTTGAACAGATATTATTCAACATATTGTTTATTTATCAGCAATACGTACTTACATACTCGATTTTGGCTGTGTAACGCAAGAGATGCAAAGGCAATTTAATTGGAAACAAGCAGCTTTGAGAAATGCATTATACATTAATAAGTGTGACTAGGAGCGTGAAAAGATTTAAATTATGTGCCATCAATAGCGGTTCTCTTCCATGATTTAGGACGCTGCAACTGCAAACCATGTAGACCACCTTTTGTAACAGACTCTGGTGTGTTTCAATGGTGCAAATTCGGGTTCGGAAAACCTCATTCACACACCAGCCAAACCAACAAATGAACTTAATGCCAAATATCAGTATATATTTCCTTTTACTGTGGCGCACAAGAGCATTTGTTTAGCATTCATATGAAAGTCTGTATAACACGTTTTTAACTCACATTGGGATTCAGGCTCAGGTGACACTGCATGCGACATACCGTTCATTTAGTCCTGTCACAGACACTGGCAAGAGACACTGCAGGGCACTCTTCCATTGCATTGACTGGCTGAGAGGCATAATCTATGTCTCTTGCACACTGGTAGACTATTAGAGATCCCTCAAAGCTGAAAAGAACTTTACATTTTCCGAATGAGTTACCCCGCCTGGACAAATGATCTAGGTGCATGACATCAACTGTTAAATAAGCGCCGGGCCCAAGCTATTCATTCTACTTTATGGCTTCAATGTAATGTGTGTTCCACCATGAAAATCTTATTTTCCACCCTGGGTAGGTATAAACGACAGGCAGGGCTTGTCTGTATGCAAGTTTAATATGGAGATTTTAGGACTGTCTGATAGACTTCTTCAAAGGCATCCATGTATGAAAGCACGTCTTGTTTATTTTTTTTTATTTTTTTTTTCGTTTTCTTTTGAAGTGAGCAAATTTGGAAGGATAAAATGGAGGCCTTATCTGAAAGGAACGGCAATAGATCAATGGCTTCCAGAAATAGGATCAATGTGAAGTAAGTGGTTTCAAACTTTTGCATTTTATCCAAAATGTGTCCAATTATGCTACATAATCAAAAGTTTAAATATTGGTTGTTTTTCTTTTTTCTGTGAAATACCAAAGAAGATATTTTGAAAATCAGTCAATGGGGTCCAGTGTTGTGTTGGATTCCTTTTACTTACGTTTTATGAATAAAATTCAGTTAAATTCATGTTTATTTGGAAAGCAATATTTACAATGGTTTCAAAGCAGCTAAACTGAAGAAGTTTTGTGTGTGAACTATCCTTTTGTAGAGCAACAGTTGGCAGACAAACTGTTGATGACTGATGACTGAAGAATATTAATATGAAGGGATAATTCAGAATACGTGAAATATTGAAGGTTTCAAATTATCTGTTTGCACAGGAACAATGTGAGTACTTGTGATGACTATTGAAAATTACAGTTATTTTTAATCTTCATAATTACAGATAAGATGAGAGCTCTAATCCTAATGCAATTTGCACTTCTAACAAAACTTGGTTTAAGAATTACATATGACATTTTCCAGATATCATTGTAGGGTTTTTTTTTGGGTTAAAAGTGACTGCTGTACCTCCTATTATGAGATACATTATAGGTGTCACAAACTGCTCTGAGACAAGAAGGTTGAGGATCCAAACGCAGTGTTCATTGAACAGGGTAATCCAAAAACATAATCCAAATCCAGGCAAGGGTCATACACAAACAAGCAATCCAAGCAAGAACAGAATAGGGCTGAGGCAAGGAGAGAAATCTGAGGGAACAGGCAGAGAGTTAAGGTAACCAGGACACAGGAGAAACAGGACACAAACACGCTCAGAATTGCAGTACAAACACTAAACAAGACTTTGCAGGGAATGAGTGTGAAATGAGGGGCATTTGAAGTGCTATGCATGTATGCATGCATTTGCCCTTGAATGACCCTGTGAATAACCCCACTCCGTTTATCGGTACACACATGTGGCGGGGCAGAAGAGATCTTTGAGACGGTTTGCCTTGGTTTGATTGTTTGGTCTAAACGTGTGTTTGATTTCACCTCCCTCTCCTTCCACCGCAGTCTCTTTTTTTTTACAATGTACCCAGATGAGAAATTAACTTTTTTTGACCTCAAACCACATTCTAAATATATTCATATCAAAAGTAAAGCACAAAAGCTAATTGAGATTATTGGACGGAAGGTGCACTATGAATAATGTTACGAGAAGCTCTGTTCATGCATTGACTGTAAACAGCAAAACTCTTATCTTAAAATTAAAGCTTCTATATTTGCATTGATGGTTCCATGAAGAACCTTTAACATCAACAGAACCTTTCAGATCAAACAAATGTTTATAACCAGGCTTATATGTGAGCTAAACAAGGTAATGACATACAGGTGAATGTGATCATGGTTGATTAGTCTGGGCAAAGGATTATGGGAAATGTAGTTTGTGGATGTGTGATGATTGTCTGGGTTGGATTGCCCTCTGATGGTTTTCCCGGGAACTCTCACTGGTGATCGTTACAATAGGGTTCAATGTTGTATTACTGTATTATAATGTTGTTACATTGTTATATCATTGTTATACATTCCGACTTTCTGACCCAAAAGCATTGATTGCTTTATTCTGACTGAGAAAAGCTTTATTTTTGGCATTTGCACATAATTTTGCAGTGTGATGACATATAGACAAATATATTTAGTTTTTAGAGGGCATTCAAACCATTTGCATCGGCAGTGATGAAGCTTTTTAAGTAGTCCTTTAATAAATTACATTTTTCTTGGGTTCACTGGCAACACCCTGTCCTCAAGTTCAACTGGATGATCTATTGCTGCTCGAGGTCATTTGCATAAATGAATTATTTGAACATATAAATAAGCCTGAATACTAAAGTGTATTATTTCACATAAAGCAAATATAATCATGACAAATGGGGTTTCACCAGGTATTATTAACAGCCTTTGAAGGACCGATTTCCTTATTTAACCTCGGTTGAGAAGTCAGGCAGCCAATCATTTCCCCCTATTAACATGTCAATTACTGCACCAATCATGTCTGACCAAATGTATGGCCAAAATCGATGGCTGGCTTCACAAAAAGCATCATAACACCTTCTCATTCAGAAACTGAAGGTCAAGCCTTGCACGCCACTAATAAGATGCAAAATTTACCCCTAGGTATCACTATAACGCAAAAATAGGAACGCCCTTGTTTCTAATGAGAAACCTTTGTTCCTCATTAGACATTATGACACATGCAGTGGTATGATTTTCACTTTGAACATTCACAGTAATTGTGTTCAAACTATTTAGACATTTCTCTTATATGAGATGGGAATAGGATGAAGAATGTGAAAACACAAGTTGATATGTCAAAATTTCTACTACCACTACCTTTAGTGCTGATTAAAGAGGGTTTTTTTTTTCCAGATTAGGACTATTGTACGTTTAAAGCCTATTCTGTTGAGAAAAGATTTAGAAAAGGTTATTAATGCCTTTTTTCTGTCCCGGCTTGACTATTGTAATGTTTTGTATGTAGGGAACAGTCAGACCACTATATCACTCTTGCAGTGACTTCAGAATGCGGTGGCACGGCTGCTGGTGGGTGCTAAGAAAAGTCATTACATTTCTCCTGTTTTAGCTTCTCTCAGGTGGCTACCTGTGGATTTCAGGATAAAATATAAAACTCTGCTGTATGTTTTTAAAGCAGTGCATGGGATAGCTCCTGCTTATGTATCTGAGCTTATTGCTCTTCATCAAGCACCTAGGTCTTTAAGATCAAATAATAAATCATTGCTCTCTGTCCCTCGATCTCATTTAAAGTTAAAAGGTGATCAGGCCTTTCCTGTTGCGGGTCTGAGGCTTTGGAATAGTCTACCTCTTGAACTAAGAGAGATCACTTCTTTAAATGTATTTAAAACCAGTGTTAAAAATTATTTCTTGTCTTTAGCCTTTAAGAGGTTGGACTAGTATCTGTATTTGTAAGTTGCATGTTGTTTTTATGTGTTGTATGTTTTATGATGCTGATTATACAGCACTTTGGTCTGCAGGTGCAGTTGTAAAGTGCTTTATAAAAAAATGAAATGAATGATAACCTTAGCCAACAAAACAGGATTTTTCCACTTAGTGTCAATAGACACTCAGAAACTATAAAAGACGCTTAAAGTCCCCCTGTCAATAATTGTATCGCTTAAAACTCAACTTTCATCACCAAAATGACACATTTCAAGTTTTTTTCCCTGGAAAAAAAAAATCTTCATGCCTTAAAATGTCTTGAATGTTACTCTACAACCTTGCTTCATTTAGTATATGCGGTTCTATGAATAGCCCCGCCTCCACTCACTCGCACCAGCTCAGAGATTCACTCGTTGGAGATCATAGATTGACGTGATTGGTTGGTTGCAAGGTAGTTTGTGACGTCAGAAACACCAGCGATTTCAAGCCGCGTTTTTGAGAGTGTCTCTGAAAATGTCTTTTCATTGAATATATCAACAAAATGCAAAAATAATTTTGAACCTTATTTTTTTTCAATGGTCAAATTCGTCACTTCAAAATATATGCAAATTAGCACATATTTAATTAGATATAGCCTGATTAGCATATTTAAACATTAAATTACAGAAAACTTGCAATAAATTTTTTTCTCCTATTCATGTGAGTAATCAAGTGGTAAAGTTTCATGGTGATATCTGTAAGTTAAAAATTTGACCCTATTCACCTGCAGTGTCTCGCCTTGATTTTCACCACAGCTGGTT
The DNA here is from genome assembly GCA_030578275.1 of Meda fulgida. Lineage (NCBI taxonomy): Eukaryota > Metazoa > Chordata > Actinopteri > Cypriniformes > Leuciscidae > Meda > Meda fulgida. The sequence continues at coordinate 6,497,434 of CM060633.1, forward strand.
AGAACCCTCTCAGAAGTTTATAGTTTCCATACACAGCCCATTTGTTTAGGGCAATGATTTGCTTACGTATAATCCAATTGTTTGAGCTTTTTCTGTCTGTCACTCAACACTAATAGGGATCAATACATATTTATTCAATCTGTAGATCTGTTTCACTAATATGCATTCATTACAAATCCCTCCATGAAATAAATACCAATTGTGCCCACAGCATTTGATAAACTGTAATAAATTGAGAAAAAAACTAAAAACTAAAAAACCCATGGCCTGGTTTCACAGAAAGGGCATAGATTGGGCAAAGAATAATCCTTATCTGGGCATTAAAGTCTCTTTAATTAATGTGACTTTAAGTAATTACTTTTAGTTTTCAGTTTTAAATGTTCCACCCATCACAAGTTTTGAATTTCCCAACATATTATTTTGTATGGATTATACTGCTTGTAAATATGATACAGGGCAAAGATAATATGGACTGAATCAAACCCAAGCAATTAACATGATGACTTATCAGAAGCATTCGTCACTCTTATGGACAAAATGGTGCCAAATTTATTTATTTATATTGACAGCCTGCATTCAACCTTAGGCAGAAATAAGTGAGCAATAATATAACCTCAAAGTGAGAAGAATATCATTCACTTCTAATAAAAGAATCTCCAGAGCACTATTCTTTCACAGTGCTTGTGTATGCTTAAAAAGTTGACCTCAAAATGACCAGCCCTGTGGGGAGATTGAGGTACTCAGGTAAGCAGAGAGAGAGAGAGAGAGAGAGAGAGAGAGAGAGAGAGAGAGAGAGAGAGAGAGAGAGAGAGAGAGAGAGAGAGAGAGAGAGAGAGAGAGAGAGAGAGAGAGAGATTCTCGTGGGAGAGAGATTGTATAAAACTGAATGATGAAACATGAAATCACACTGAAGGATGCATGTTTTTTTTTTAGTCAGTATAGTGATAAAAAAAATCTGATTATCTGACCATTCTAATGGACAAACAGCTATAATCACTATCCATCACTTGGACATCATTGAGACTGTGAATGCCTCTTGAACCATATAGCTAGCAGGGGCCAATCATGCAGCTGGAGCGTATGGCTTGGATTAAGGCCTCATTTGCACTGCAGGTTTTGATCCCCAATTCCGATTTGTTGCATTTCTCAGATTTGTTTTACCGTCCGTTCAGACGTTCTTTCAATTGTGACCCATAACCAATTCATGTGTTTTCACTTGCCATACTATCTGAAACATTACGCATTCTTAAAGGGGGTGCTTGCACAGATGGACGAACGAGAAATATGCTTGATGCGAAGTCAGCCAAACACCATGATTTTGAGGCGGAGGAGGAGGAAAAGGGCAATCATTGCAGCCTGCGCATGTGTTTCAGCTGTTGTGTGCGAGAGAGATCTCAGGACTGGTGGGACTGGGAGCACATTGTGGCGGGCTTTAACGAGGAGCAGTTGGTCTGCAATTTTAGGATGAGCAAGCCAACCTTTGATATGCTGTGTCAACGTTTGTGCATATTCCTCTCCTACGACGACATAACGTTTTATCGGGCCCTCCCTTTGCAGATGCACGTCTGGGTTGCTCTCGTCATTAAACCACGGAGACATATAGCCAACAGAAAGCAATGCCTCAGAAAATCCAATATAAATCAGAAAAAAAAAAAAAAAAACTAAACAGAGTGGTTCCCACACCTTGGTTAATTTCAAATTCAAGGACTTTCCAGGTCCAATACCCTCAAATTCAAGGACTTAATGATGGGACACATTTCAAGTGAGAGCAAGGTTACATCATTCCAGCCTATCTTTGCAATGTTTCATGGTATGTCTGTGAAACGTTGACGTACCATCATAGTATTTTCTTGCGCGCATGAACGTCATGGCAACGTACAACGCAAAAGTACCTCACATGGGAAACACTTAACGTAATGCGTAAATGCGCGTAACTAGCGTAAATCAAGTAAGCTAGTATGCAAAATTACACATTTGTGTACATTTTTCCAGGAAACTTCTTGCACAAAATAAATTCAAGCACTTTCAAAGACCTTTATCTATGTATGTTTATTTTCAAAAACTTTCCAGGGTCTTGCTTCTTTTTTTTTTCAGATTCACAAACTTTCAAGGATTTCAAGGACCCGTGGGAACCCTGAGAATATTTTTAGGTTTTGTGACAACATGTTATAATGACTGGTAAGCTGTTGTTATTATTGCTTGACACAAATTTCATGATTTCAATTCAATTCTTGTGATTTGATTCCGATCTTGATTCATTTGAATAAATATTAGGTACAAAAGATACACGTTATTTTTTCTCAAGAAAAGAGAGCCCTATCAGCTGGTAGTATTATTAAAGGTTTAAAATAACAGTATATATATATATATATATATATATATATATATATATATATATATATATATATATATATATATATATATATATATATATATATATATATATAATGCATTTTTAATTATTCAATATAAGTAAAAATATAATAATATGTAATATACTGCACATATTAGTCTTTTAAAGATTGGCCTTTTATTGTGGCCAGCCTAAGGCACACATGTGCAATAATCATGCTGTCTAATCAGTATCTTGAAATGCCACACCTGTGAGGTGGATGGATTATCTCGGCGGGGAGAAGTCTTCACTAACACAGATTTTGACAGATTTGTGAACAATATTTGAGAGAAATAGGCCTTTTGTGTACATCTTTGAGTGCAGCTCATGAAAAATGGGGGCAAAAACAAAAGTGTTGCATTTATAATTTTGTTCACTGTAATTAGACACGAAATATTGATCTGAGTTGAAATATTGTCTTAGGTCTTTAAACGCAAAGTTTCCGCGGAGAGAGCATTTGCAGCGCGGCAAGTTCATACTAAACGGACATTTAAGAGATACGGTATATTCATATCACTTCTTACACAGCATTTCACCACATAAATAATTATGGGGATGAGATATATTGATTTCAGATTAAACCGTTTTAAAATCATACCTTTTTGTATCTCATAATCTAACAGTGTACAAAACAATAGTCACAAAATGGCAGCAGCTTTGTTTGTATGAAACAAGAGAGAGCGAGTCCATGATTCTGGATGGCATAAATAAATAACTGTACACAAAATATTGATTCGACTGAGTTTTAATATTTTATTAGCTCACCAAACGCAAAACTTCCACAAATAAAAAACGTTCCTGGCAGCTGTATTAGCACTGCTGACTTCAGTAACCTGGATGAGCCTTTCAATAAGTCTTCTCTACTGACTGACTCACTCATTAAGACTTATATTGCTGTTCACGGTCAGGGACTTTTTTTTTTCCAGCGGAAGGAAGGCTTTTAGTAATTTTACTTCATGAAAGTTGCCTATATATTTTTTAGCTTTAATATTTGTATTGTGTGGTAACCATTTTATAAAAGCAATAAGGCACGTGAGGCTGTGCTTTATCGAGAATAACCTTATTAAACTTTCTGGTCAAAACTTTCACAAGCCGACTTAAAGTTTGTCTCGACAAACTTTTTCTAGTTGCATCTTATTAACAGATAAATGAAAATGTATTATAGTTTACATTTATAAAATGCAATTCGTTTAATTTAAGAGTGCTTTAGTGCAAGAGTGTTTTTGGTCATTTACATCTTTCAATGTAATTAATTTTGTTGTCTTTGAAATATAGTTGAAGTGTACTGTTGGGTATACTAACAAGCATTTATGATAAACAAAAATATAGCCTACTTTAATGCCATTTCTATTGAAACATGACTGTCATGTATTTAAACATATTTGCAATGATTTGCATGTTGCAATTTAAAACAATTACAATATATATATATATATATATATATATATATATATATATATATATATATATATATATATATATATATAACAACTACTGTATGACAAAAGACTTAAAGTAAAACATTTAATTTGGCATTATTACCAAGTGCACTTTGTAAAAGCTATCATTAAAGTGTACTCTCTTTACGTTCACTTAAGTGGCCTTTGTTTCATTAATTTTGTATTACCTAAAAAAATGTAAAATTTGAAATACACTACAAGTGCACTTTTATTTTCACAATGGTATGGAAACATCTGAGTAAATATTCGTCAAAATTCTCATTTTATCTTCCACAGAAAAAAAGACGTATGGGTTTGGAACGGCCTGAGGTTGAGTAAATAAAGACAGAATTGTATTATTGAATGAACTATTACTTTAATCAAACCCTCAAGCAGGTTTTATCAGGGCCAGTACCTGTTTTAATTAAATCTGAACCTCAAAATTTGATTATTAATATTCAGTGACTTATCAGTAATAGTTTTGATGCTTCAAGCATTTGATTTAGTGAATTCATTTTCATCTGTGATATTTTTTGTGGGATAAAAATTGAGACTGAATAAAACCTAATTTGCACTTTTATCTCAAAGGCTTGTTCTATTGAAGCGAGAGAGCAAAAATATGCCGTGTGTTTTTGACTGTTTTCCTCAGATAGTTCCACTTTAATTCTGCTGTTTTAGGTGAATCATAAATTGTTTATACTGTGTAATGACACATCGCTCACCATGCAATCACTTTACTCAAATAAATAAATAAATAAATACATAAATTCTCAGTCACATTGTCTTACTGTGTTTCTGTATGTGTTAAGTGTTGTGGCAAGGCGGTGTTCATTTGCTATCTATCTTCATCCTTTTTTAACTTTAATGCATTTACTTAATTAATGTCACTCCGAATTACTGCAGAAATTGCATAACTCACAAGAGGACTATAGCAAGTGCTTTTAAGACTTCAGTCAAAAAGAGTCCTGTCTGTGCTGGAAATCCATGGCAGCTCAACCTACGCATTGCTAGACAGCGTTCATGATGTTCCAAAAAGTAAGCAGCAAATGCTGGCTTGTTTTAGTGATCTGAGAGCAGACTGAATGAAGACTGATTTTTATATGTGACTGCTCAAAATGATCTCAGATCCCTTTCAAGCAATCAGAACTGGGGAAATCTCGTTTGGTGTGAGTACACTTTAAAATATGTTGGACTGTTACAGTTTACGTGACAGATTAGGGCAATATGTAAATGTATAAGGTAATTTGATATCACTTAAAGGGGTCTTAATTTGGTTCTTTTAAGACTCAAGTGTTAAAGCATCGAGGCATGTATCTTTTGCAGATGATAAAATACAAGAATGCATTGTAAAAAGCAGAGTCAATGCTTTTTTTATTTGGGGTCTGTATTTTTAAATGCGAAAGAAGTCTCTTACACAAAGGCTGCATTTATTTGATATACAGTTTAAATCTGATTAAAATAGTCTGTTTTCTCAACATTTATGTTTGGTTACGTGTTTTAGTGATTGAGTATTGAATTTGCATGACATATGTCAGACACATAATCAACTACTTTGGACTTTGTGCACTTAAACTTACTTTAACCCTGTGATGCTGTCAAAAATGACATGTTTTTACTCTAAAACTGTGAGAAAATCAAAGCCATAAGTTGTGTTAAAAATGTTAGCTTGAAATCTCAAAAAAAATTGGTTTTGGTAAGTTTTTGTTTGGCCGCAGTACCTAAGGTGATTTTTGTGTGTGTGTGTGTTCACATAGCAAGTGCCAAAACATTTTTGTATCATTCCGATGAAGAAAAAAAGGTAAGACTTTATTTTTATGGCCCCTTTTGAACATTCTGTTTACTACAAGTAACTTTTCAACAACATGTCAACTAGCAGTCATTAGTAGACTGTGTGCTTAACTGCTAACTCTTTATTTTGATGCTCCCAACAGACATTCTGATGACTATAAGTAATTTTTCTACAACATGTCAACAATTCAAACCATAACCCTACCAGTCTACCAATACTCTACTAACACTCTAATGCGACTTAGTAGACATGTAGGTGCAACTTTACTCATAGTCAACATAATGTGTTAAAGGGACCATCAAAATAAACTGAAATCGAAAAAAGTTCTAAAAAAAATACTGATGTACATTTTTACAGACCGAATAGCACCAACAGGTCTGCTTTTATGGCACCAGCTGAATTTGGTTCTAAGTGTAACCATTATTTTTTAAGTGTGTATAGGGTTTGGAACAGAGCCAGTGTTTTCTGTTTATCAGCTCAACCCCTGTGTGCGTTGGTGTGTATATATTTCTCACGAGTCTACGTTGAGCGGATTACTCCGCTTTAATCCCGCTCAAAATGCCCCTGCATAGCCAAGTGACGGGCACCCCTCTTCTCCGCACGAGTATCTACAGCTCTGCCGCCCAGGTATAGTCACTTCCAAACCTCTGTTCAACTCCATAGGGCAGGCATGGATTAGCTAGTCAGGGCTTTGATGTCAGATTCTCACACAGAGTCAATACACAGCAAGAGTCCCTCAGGATTAAAATGATAGCCACATCATGCTGTTACTTTAGTAACAGAAAATAACAAAGAGCAGATGCTATGAGAGAACGTGAGGGAATTGGAGAGAAACTTGTTAATGTGTTGAGTCTGTTTTTTTTTTTATTATTATTTTTTATGTGAGATATTAATGAAAAGCAAGATGAAAAGCCATGGTAGTACTTTACTCAAAGCCATTGCTTCATGCATTACAAATAATTTATAAAAAAATATAATACAGTAATCAGAACATATTAGTTATTTTAAAGTACAATTTACAATAGGGTATAGTAAATTCAATATATACAAAAGTGTAGTTTGAACTGTTATCATACTTCCACATTCAAATCAGCATCCTATCTGTGTGTGGAAAATTTTCCATATTCTTGCAAAGATATTAAAGGGGTATATGTTTTTTTTTCTTTACTCGTCTTTTATTTAATTGATTTGATCAAAGCTACAGTAAAAAAGCATATTTTTTTCTGAGCTATTATTTACGATTTAGAATAACTATAATATATTTTAAAATGTATTTATTTTTGTGATGGCAAAGCTGAATTTTCAGCATCACTACTCCAGTCTTCAGTGTCACATGATCATTGAGAAATCATTCTAATATGCTTATTTGATGCACTCAAGCATTATTATTACCAATGTTGAAAAGAGCTGTACTGCTTAATATTTTTGTGAAAACCATGATACATTTTTTTCTGCATGTTTTGATGAATAGAAAGTTCAAAAGAACAGCATTTGTTTGAAATAAATCTAGTTTCTAACAAAAATACTTTACTGTCACTTTTGATCAATTAAATGAATCATTGCTGAATAAATAAATAAAAAAATAAAAATCTGTTTGACCTCAACATATATAATGCTTCAAATAAAGTTCTATCACAGCTGCACTCCAAACACGATAGATAGAGACAGCTGTTTTCTCAACACTTATATGACAATTTAGACTCTCAGCATGTGTGAATCCATACAAGTTTTAATGAGATATGTGTGTTTTCTTCACTCCCCAGTTCAAAATAAATGAGACATTTGCAGTTTGACTCCGGATTGAATGAAAACCATAGCTAGCATCTGTCCCTAAGGTCAACTTTCCTTTATTCCTTCTTAATTTCCCTCTTGTCCCTCAGCCATGTTCAGTCTCCTCTGGCTTGGTTTTATTATCTGTGAACGCACAGATGTCAGCTGGTATTGACACAATCAGGAAAAGTGCCGCTGATGCAGTGACATTTGCGGTAATAGCATCCTGCTAATGTTCACATTCACACAGTACCACATGGGACAAAGGACAAAATGGTACAAATATGCACACAGGCAATGTATTTACACACACACACACATACAAACAAAAGCAGGCTCTCTCTTGAATGCTGAGGTTTGAGGCAGTGAGCTGGCTGTGGTTTTGTGGCAGCAGTGTATTATTCAAAAACTAGCATGGCACCATCATTATATTTAACAATTCAGTCAAATGTACAAGCAGCACTCTAGTACAGGATTTAAGTGAAATAGCCTAAATATGAAACTTAATTTTCCCCTTAACCAAAATCGATTTGCTCTGGAACAAGTAATAGATTAATAAGACCAAAGATTGCCCGTTTGATACACACCAAATGAATTATATATCATATTTAACCACTATCTACGTAAGAGCCAGCGGCAAATTCCAGAAGGACTTGGCGAGATGAAGCTGTTGTCTGTTCTCTGAGCGCTGAAGAGTACATGACGGCCTGGAGCTCGCATCTGTGAAAACGTCGAAACAAATTGTCAAATAGGTGCTATGTTTATATAGAAGTTGCATATTTGAGATCTATATAACTACATTCTCGCCTAAAAAACTCAGAAAACTACATTCCGTGACACAACAACAGTATTTGGTGTTCTGCTCGTCCAACATGACACTCGCTCAGTGATTAAACTGTCTGTACACTTAAAACGTTCTCAATGCTTCGGTTTGCATGTAAGGACCCTCATTATGCTACCATGTTAGTGTTGGGCTATTTTGAGCCTTGTTAGTGGTATTTTTATTTGCATTAATCTATGCCCTATATACTAGCGTTATAAGCTAAACAGTTTTTAGAGATAAAACTCTTTACATTCGATGATCATGAAAACAATTCTCAGAGAACGGTTGACTATGTACCAATGTGTAATTAGATCAAAGGTTCATTTTGCGCCGGACTTGACCTTTAACTACAGTAAACTCATTGTCATGTTAAGAAAATCAGTTTGAGATGATCTGAGGTTTGTGACATTGTGTGTTATACAACCGGAAGTATCAGAACATGGTAATCTGTAGTCATGGTCAGGTAGGCTGTGGTGTTTAAACGATGCTCAATTGGTACTAAGGGTCCCGCACACCATCACACCACCAGCAGTCTGGACTGTTGATACAAGGCAGGATGGATTCATGCTTTCATGTTGTTTACGCCAAATTCTGACCCTACCATCTGAATATCGCAGCAGAAATTGAGACTCATCCGACCAGGCAACGTTTTTCCAATCTTTTATTGTTCAATTTGTTTGAGCCGTGTAAATTGTAGCCTCATTTTGCTGTTCTTAGCTGACAGGAGTGGCAACCGCTTCAACCGGTTCAACGTGTTGTGCGTTCACAGAGATGCTCTTCGGCATACCGTGGATGTATGAGTGGTTATTTGAGTTACTGTTGCCTTTCTATCAGCTCGAAACAGTCTAGCCATTCTCATCTGACCTCTGGCATCAACAAGGCATTTTCGCCCACAGAACTGCTGCACTGGATATTTTCTATTTTTCAGACCATTCTCAGTAAACCCAGATGGTTGTAAGGTTAAATCCCAGTAGATTATCAGTTTCTGAATTAGACCTGGCCGTCTGGCACCAGAACTCATGCCATTTTCAGTCACTTACATCATCTTTCTTTCCCATTCTGATGCTGTTTAAATTCCATCAGATCGTCTTGACTCAGTTGCTGCCATATGATTGGCTGATAAGATAACAGGTGTACCTGATTTATGTGTATATATAAACATAATTTTCCCTTGTTAATACATTGGTTTTGAGTTTTAAGTACTCCTCGTTATATATTTGATTTCAATACCATCTATTTGAGTCACGGATGTTTCCAGTTTCCCTTTGAATTTCACTCTCTTTCATTTAATTACTTTCAGCTATAATAAGATTGTGTCCTGCCACCAGCTGTGTTGCATGTTTGGAGCTGCTAATATTATGCAAATGTATAAATTAATTGCCATTGTCCTTAGCAGGAGCTATTTTGTATTTTCAGTTTATCATGCTGGGCTGAGATATGCAGGAGATTAAAGACTGACAGCTTATGTATATAGTTCAGGGGAGGCCAGAGTTATTATTCCAGTGGGCATTTCAAAAGCATATATCTTTAAAGTCTTCACTTCAAAAAGCAATTGAACATTTCCACAATTATTTGGTTAATATATATGGAACAATGTATCGCATATTGAGCCTGCCATTAGGCTTTTCAGCTAAATTTAAAGAGCAAACCAATTATAGCACTCAAAAATGTAAAATGTAACATAAAAATACAAAATAAAAATATCCAACGACTTGTGATACAGCGATATTCAAGATATTCAAATTCTCTTGTTTTAAGAAAATAAAGTTAAAAAAGAAGCTGACTGTAGCATACACTTAAAACAAATATTTAATTATATTTATGCTGTGAACTATATGTTTTCAGAAATTTAATTGCATATCTATTAAAATGTATTATAGTTTAAATTTATATTAAATACGCTGAACTTTAGAGTGTAGAACTTAATTACAACTTTATATGCAACTGCATAATTCAATTGAGTTGGTTTTATATATATATATATTCAATCATGACAACTCTCAGAACTCTCTCAACTATATTAGACTATATATCTATATATATATATATATATATATATATATATATATATATATCATATTTTATATATATATATCATATTTTTATATCATATTTTATTGAGCCTATAAGTGTCCCACCATTGAAAACTGAGGCATGTCACCTCGTGGACAGTCTCTGCTTCTAATAGACAGAAGTTGATCTACTTTGAATAAGAGATTGAATCTGCTCGGCTTTGCTATGTAAATGCATGCTAATTTATGCGTGAGTGATGTGCAGATGTTGGGCAGATCAGATGTAGAGGGGCAAAGGGACGTGATTTCGGTTCCATGTTCATTTGTCATCATCAGTGTTTTTCACAAGGTGGCCAGGGAGTGATCTGATGCAACGATCCCTCTGAAAGAGAATAGCGGTATAACAGCTAATATACACACTGAGCTCAAATATTTCCATTGAACTGCACTTGAGGAACCGCATTATGTGTCCTCCAGTGTAAGTCCTGATTTGGTTGTTGTTAATCGAAGATTTATGACTACATACCTGTATGGAGAGGATAAATGCAGAAAAAGTCATGATGATTTAATGTCCATAATACAAATGCGTTCAGATTAGCATGGCTTTTTTGCTGATAGCTGCATTTTGTGCTTGACTTATTACCTCAACTATTTCATATTAGTTATTTGTAGGATGCAGCAAATGGTTCGGAAACTCTGGCCTTTTGCAAAGATGCATTTGCATAAAAAGGATCTTTTTTTTTTTTTTAAACTGATGACTAAACTTAAGTGTGCCTTGTGTAATCCCGCAATATGTGTTCATGTTTTTTTTAAACACATGGCAATAGGGTTTGTTCAGAAAAACACTGACAAATGCCCTTATCAGCAATTTAGTTTATATCCTTAAGCAATGGGAAATTAGAGTAAAGACAGAAGGTAAGGCAATATTACACTACTGCATTGTTTACAAAAATGTTCCCCTTGTTTTTGAGGTTTACTATTTGTCTTATTAGTCTATATTGACAGTGAAACAGTAAAAACCATTATCTATACAAAATATATGCATTTCAAGGAGAACTAATGGTGATCAGGCAATCCTACCAGACTCCTGTGGGAATGTACAGTCCAGTCCGAATATGAAGAGGTGTCTGCCGCCCTCATGTGGCTTTGAGAGAAAACACAACCACCATCCATTTCAGGTGAAGACAATAAATGTACATACAAATGGCCAGTGGGCAATGTTTCAAACAAAAAGAGGCAGAATATGGAATGTTAAACCTTAATCGCACATATCATTTTGAAGATTGTTAGTAACATAAATTTAAATTATTATAAGAAACTGAAATGAGTCTACAAAAGTTATAAGGGATCCTGGGGCTAGTTGTCACATGTGGAAGCAGTCACAAGGGCTATATCTATATTATATTAACTGCAAGGTTTTGGATGGTTACAATTTTTTTTTTTTTTTTTTAAATAGCATTCTGTGATATAGTTTTGTTTTATATCTAATGTAATCTTAAATTGGGATTTTTATTTGTTTAAATGCTGTCCTCCAAACTAATGGGGCAATTCTAGATTCTTTAGATTCTCTAGCAATTCTTTTTTTTTTTTTTTTACAATATACAGTACCACTGTGCCACAGTAAAATATTACTGATAAATTGTTGCCTGATCATGGAGATTGCCGTATACTGACTCCATATTCATCCCCCCTTATAATATTTTAACAATCATGCTTGTTACTGTCAGTTATTTTGAATCAGAAGGGATTTGCAAATTAATCACTTTTAATTGCAAAAAGATTTTAAATATTCTGAAAATGGGATACTTTTTTGGACAGAAAACAAAAATAGCACTGAATATTTACCTACTGCAAAGAACAATCCATTGAATGAATTAAAACACGCAAATGTCTTCTATCGTTCATATGTCAATGATGATACAGCTTTTTTTTGCACGTGCAGATTGTGAAGGAACAACACACTCTGTACTGCCGATAAAGGTCATTTATATCCATATATCAGAAACAGTATCAAAAAGGAGGATCAAAATACAGGGACACTTTTTGATGGGAGGCCTGTGCCCCACAACTTGTGAATGGCTAAAAACGTATGCTTCGAACTAAGATATAATATCATATTTTAGAGAATACAATGCAAGTTAACACATACAACTATATAGGCTTTCCAACAGGAGGCAACTATAAAATTCAACTATCCATCTATTTTCCAAACTCCTCTTCTATTATATAGAAGTCCTCCGAGATTTCTCTTAAATTGTTAATTCGCGACCAGGGTTTTGTTCTCCTCTTTTCTCTGAGCTTCCACGTTCGTCATTATGTTGTGCGTCGGGTCAGGGGTTCACTGTAAATCGATGCGTACGTCCATCTGACGGAAGCTAGTGATTATAGTTCATAAAGTTTAAAATATGGGTATTTTCCTTACACAAACGCATGGCTTCACTTCAGAAGGCATTTATTAACCCCCTGGAGTAAAAGTGGAGCACTTTTATCATGGATGGATGCACTTTTTTGGGCTTCATATTTTCTCCAGCCATTCACTGACATTATAAAGCTTGGAAGAGCCAGGACATTTTTGAATTTAACTCAGATTGTATTCATCTGCAAGAAGAATGTCATATACACCTTGGATGACTTGAGGGTGAGTAAATCAATTTTCCTTTGTGGGTGAACTATCCCTTTAAAGACATACATCATTCTTCTGAAAATACCTGATATAGCTTGATGAACACAGATACTGTATATTATCGCTATAAACTACTTATTTACTCTTACTTGAGTCATATTATTTTTCAGTACTTCTACTTGTACTCTTAAATGATTACTTATGTAGCAATACTTTTACTTAAGTAACATTTTTTAGTACTCTTTCCACCACTGCTCAGATGGACTCTCTGGAACAGAGTTATGGAGACAGCATTATTGTAATCTATTCAATTGTGTCCAATATTATCTGTATAAGGAGGGCAATATGTAGGGTAATGGTCCAATAGTGATTGTCACATGAGGTGTACCAATCTATAAGCAAACTATCTGAGAACAAAGCAAGTGTCCTAGACCATATCTGTGCTGAACATCTTCAATATGGAAGTAGCAGGTTCTAGCTGTCTGTTTTACTGGTTTTATGATTCATGGTTTGTTACCATATCCAATGTAGTCTAATTGTTTACCCAGTTATTAAGGACAAAGCTGGAAATGAAGGTAGATAATTAAAGGCCAGTATTCTTTCTAAAGTTTTAGAAAATACATTGCTGGATGGTATGTGTTTATTAACTCGGCAGATAAGCAGTTTTGTTTTAAAGACATGGCACTAATAAAGTAATAGTAAATAAGTATAGCAATAAAAACTCGTGAGTTATTATGTTTAATTGATGCATCCAAAGCTTTTGATCAAGTTTTTTTCTTAAAATGAGACAAAGAGGGGTGTCTGAATACATTGTGAGAATTCTGGCTTATTGGTATGCCCACCAGTCAATGCAAGTAAAATGAGGCAATAAAGTCTGTGCTCTGTTTGGGGTTAGTAATGGTGTTAGACAAGAAGGGATTTTGTCCCCAGTTCTTTTTAATCTTTATTATGGATGATTTATCTAAATGCTTGAAAGCCTACAACACGGGGATATGATTATCTTAGTGTATCATGTTATGTAGATGATCTTGTGGTTCCCTATCGGTCAGTCACTACGACGTAGGTCATGACTGACCAATAGGAATCTCGCTAGAGAGGCCAATCTACTTCGAGTGAAACTAAAACAGGCCAATGCACATTGGCGTGCAATGATTTGCATCAGCTGCGCGACCTCGTTAGCGCGGGTATTTAACAAGCAGCTGAGCGATTGCACAGTTAGCTTTTTGCTTCGGAGCCAAGCACTTCGATGCCTCTACTACAGTGGAAGAACTCTACAGGCCTTTCTTTGAACTCTCTCTCTTTCTTCTGGTGCTGGGCGCGACAGCACGGCAGCGTGAGCAGCCTCTCTAAAGAGCAAAACAAAAAGCTGTTTTAACGGCTGGTAAGATCTCCCAGCGCACAGTCGGGTGCACATCCCCTGTGATCGCTGAGGCTGCTCCCCTGCGTGCTTCAGCACCAGTGAGAGTAGTTCCTAAAAGAGCAAACACAGATAGTTCGCGTCTTTTTCAAGATGACGTTCTATCTGTGTGTTTCTGGATGCGGTCGTTACCTGGGATCGCGGGATGGTCACGATCGCTGCCTTGTGTGTCTGGGCCTCGAACACGCACAGGCAGCGTTCGTGGATGAGTCATGTACCCATTGTGGGAAGATGACCATCTCAGAGCTGAGGTCGAGACTCTCGTTCCTGCAAAGGGGCGGAGTCCCCGTGCCTGCACCTCGGTCCAACCCCCCTTCGCGGGTTGCTTCCGGCAGTGACATGGGTGACTTGAGGATTACAGTGAGCGCGCTTCCTTCGGGGAACCAACCCCCTAGGAACCCCCACTCCTCTCATGCTCTGCAAGCAGTTCAGCTGCCAACGGAACGCGCCGGACCATCCTCGAGATGCGTACCGGTCGTTTCGTTCGGCGCTTCCCGCGACGACCAGATGTCGATCGCTGCATCGGAGGGTGGGTCAGACCGCTCCGCGGACGACGGCTCGGAGCCGCTGCCTCCTTCGGGTGTGCCAGCGGTGCCCGAGTCGGACCCGGAGATGATGGCCATGCTTTCCCGGGCCGCCAACAGGATCGGGCTCGTGTGGAACCCTCCACCGTATCCCGAGCCCTCGAGGCTGGATGATTGGTATCTCGGGGTGGCGCGCGCTGGTTCTCAGCAACCCACTCCAGTGCCTTTCTTCCCGGAGGTGCATGAGGAGCTCACGGGGACGTGGACGGCACCTTTCACTGCCAGAAACCGTCCCGGTGGCTCCTCCTCCCTCACCACCCTTGATGGCGGGGCAGCTAAGGGATACACGCGTATCCCGCCAGTGGAACGGGCCGTTGCTATGCAACTGTGCCCTAACTCCACTTGGCGTGGAGAACCGTGTCTTCCTTCGCGCGCCTGTAGGTACTCGTCGGACTTAACCGACAAGGCTTACAAGGCCTGCGGCGAAGCTGCCTCTGCCATACACGCTATGGCGTTGTTGCAGGTTCATCAGGCTAAGGCACTGAAGGACCTGCACGAGGGTGGTCATGACCCACAAGTTCTCCAAGAACTTCGTACCGCGACGGACCTCGCGCTTCGTGCGACGAAGGTTACCGCGCGGTCTGTGGGTCGTGCGATGTCCACTTTGGTGGTCCAGGAACGCCATCTCTGGCTGTGTCTGGCCGACATGAGGGAAACCGACAAGATCAGGTTCCTTAATTCCCCCGTGTCCCAGACCGGCCTCTTCGGCGACGCGGTCGAGAACTTTGCCCAGCAGTTCTCGGCTGTACAGAAGCAGACTGAGGCGATCAGTCACATCCTGCCGCGGCGGTCAGCTGCTGCCTCCACTCCACCGCCTGCGGCTCCTCAGTCTGCTCGTCGCCGAGGGCGTCCTCCTGCGTCTGCCCCTGCTCCCGCGCAGCAGCCTCCACCTAAGCGGCGCCGTGGAGCCAGTCGCAGGCAGGGCGCCCCGCCCGTCCGGGCCCCCGCCAAGAAAGGCGGCAAAGCCAAGAGTAAGCGGCCCTAGGACGGGCGACCCGGAGATGGAGGGAACTGCTCTTCAGGAGACGATGACCGCATCGCTCCTTCCCCCGGAGGAGGGCCGGGTGGAGAATCTTTTGTTTCCTTTTGTTCCGCCGCTGGCCTTAAAACCAGCGGTACCCACATTTTCAATAAAAGAGCAGTTTCTACCATCTCTGGGTCCGAAGGGGACCCGGAGAGCAGTGGGGGGTCAGAATCCTCACCACTCTCATCCGCCTCCTCTTTCGCCAGTGAGCAGCAGTGTGCAGTTCGAGAACGCCACCGAGCCGCCTCCTGCACCTCCTGCCCTGTGGAACCAGGTAAGTTCTGCACAGCACGCACAGACCCCGCTACGGGCCGCCTCCCAGAGAGAGCCCCCCGAGCCGCGTCCCTGTGTTCCACCTCGCTGCCCCACTCCGGGTACGCCTGCGGTCCCTTTGGTCCCGCTTGCACGGTCTCTGAGAGCCTGGTTAGCGCTCCCCAGTCCGTCTCGCTGGCTCATTCGGACCATCAGGCTCGGCTATGCGATTCAGTTCGCCCGGCGTCCCCCCAAGTTTCGGGCCATCCACTCCACTACAGTGAGAGCAGCCGATGCCCATGTCTTGCGTGCGGAGATCGCAGTCCTACTGGCGAAGGACGCGATAGAGCCGGTCCCTCCAGCCGATATGAGGTCAGGGCACTACAGTCCCTACTTCATTGTACCCAAGAAAGGTGGTGGGTTACGACCGATCTTGGATCTGCGAGTTTTGAATCGGAGCCTCCACAAGCTACCGTTCAAAATGCTCACGCAGAAACGCATTTTCGAATGCATCCGTCCCCAAGATTGGTTTGCAGCGATCGACCTGAAAGACGCGTACTTTCATGTCTCGATTCTTCCTCGACACAGGCCGTTCCTGCGCTTTGCGTTCGAGGGTCGAGCATATCAGTACAAAGTCCTACCCTTCGGGCTGTCCCTGTCCCCCCGTGTCTTCACGAAAGTCACGGAGGGGGCCCTTGTTCCCATGAGAGAACAGGGCGTTCGCATCCTCAACTATCTCGACGACTGGCTCATACTAGCACACTCTCGAGATCAGCTATGCGAACACAGGGACCTCGTGCTCAGGCACCTCAGCCAGTTGGGTCTTCAGGTCAACTGGGAAAAGAGCAAACTCTCCCCTGTGCAGAGGATCTCTTTTCTCGGTATGGAGTTGGATTCGGTCGCTCAGACAGCGCGCCTCACAGAGCAGCGTGCTCAGTCGGTGCTGAACTGCTTGAACACGTTCAAAGGCAGGACGGCGGTCCCACTGAAATTTTTTCAGAGGCTCCTGGGGCATATGGCAGCGGCAGCAGCGGTAACCCCGCTCGGCCTGCTCCATATGAGACCGCTTCAGCACTGGCTTCACGGCCGAGTCCCGAGATGGGCGTGGCATCACGGCACTCACCGGGTGGCAATCACACCGGCCTGCCGTCAGACCTTCAGTCCGTGGTCAGACCTTTCGTTCCTTCGGGCAGGAGTCCCCTTGGAACAGGTCTCCAGGCATGCTGTGGTATTCACAGATGCCTCTGCCACCGGCTGGGGTGCCACGTACAACGGGCATGCAGTGTCAGGGGTGTGGACGGCTCCCCAACTGCATTGGCACATCAATTGCCTCGAGTTACTAGCAGTGCATCTCGCTCTGAGCCGCTTGAAAAGGCCGCTACGGGGCAGGGACGTACTGGTCCGCACGGACAACACTACGACCGTTGCGTACATCAACCGACAAGGTGGTCTACGCTCCCGTCGCATGTCGCAACTCGCCCGCCATCTCCTCCTCTGGAGTCAGAAGCATCTGAGGTCGCTTCGAGCCATGTATGTCCCCGGCGTGCTCAACCGTGTGGCCGACGAGCTATCACGAGCTGTGCTTCCGGGAGAGTGGCGACTCCACCCCCAGGTGGTTCAGCTGATCTGGAGAGAGTTCGGAGAGGCTCAGGTAGACCTGTTTGCCTCCTCAGAGACCTCCCATTGCCAGCTGTTTTACTCCCTGACCGAGGGAACACTCGGCACGGACGCACTGGCACACAGCTGGCCCCGGGGCCTCCGCAAATATGCGTTTCCCCCAGTGAGCCTACTTGCACAGACACTGTGCAAAGTCAGGGAGGACGAGGAGCAGGTCCTTCTGGTGGCTCCCTATTGGCCCACCCGGACTTGGTTCCCGGAACTCATGCTCCTCGTGACAGTCCCTCCTTGGCCCATCCCTCTGAGGAAGGACCTCCTGACTCAGAGACGGGGCACCCTATGGCACCCGCGCCCAGACCTCTGGAAACTCCATGTCTGGTCCCTCGGGACGCGGAGGTTCTAGGTGACTTACCCCCAGAGGTACTTAACACCATCACTTCAGCACGGGCGCCGTCCACGAGACGTGTTTACGCCCTGAAGTGGAACCTGTTCGTCGAGTGGTGTTCTTCTCGCCGAGAAGACCCCCGAAGATGTTCGATCGGGTCTGTGCTTTCCTTCTTGCAGCAGGGGTTGGAGCGTAGACTGTCCCCTTCCACCCTCAAAGTACATGCTGCCGCTATTTCTGCTTATCATGACCACATAGATGGCAAAACAGTTGGAAAGCACGACCTGGTCGTCAGGTTTCTTAGGGGGGCGAGACGATTAAATCCTCCTCGACCCCCCTCCATACCCTCTTGGGATCTTTCCCTGGTGCTTCGAGCACTTCAGGATGTTCCCTTTGAGCCTCTGCAATCAGTAGACTTAAAGCTTCTTTCCATGAAGACTTTGCTGCTGGTTGCATTGGCCACTGTCAAGAGGGTAGGAGACCTGCATGCATTTTCGGTCGACGAATCGTGCCTAGAGTTCGGGCCGGGTGACGGCCACGTGGTACTAAGACCCCGGCCTGGCTATGTGCCCAAGGTTCCTACCACTCCCTTCAAAGATCAGGTAGTGAACCTGCAAGCGCTGCCCTTGGAGGAGGCAGACCCAGCCCTGGCTTTGCTCTGTCCCGTTCGCGCTCTGCGTATGTACGTGGACAGAACTCAAAGCTTCAGGACCTCAGATCAGCTCTTTGTCTGTTACGGAGGCCAGCAGAAGGGAAAGGCTGTCTCCAAGCAGAGGTTGGCCCACTGGATAGTGGATGCCATCGTCTTGGCTTACCAAGCTCAGGGCGTGCCCTGCCCGCTTAGGTTGCATGCACACTCTACGAGAGGCGTTGCGTCCTCCTGGGCGCTGGCACGTGGCTCCTCGCTAACAGATATCTGTAGAGCTGCGGGCTGGGCGACACCTAACACGTTCGCTAGATACTATAGCCTACGTGTAGAGCCGGTCTCCTCCCGTGTTCTCACCCTAAACGGGTAGAAGCACTGAGAGGTCCGGCTCTGTCGGCTTGCTGCACCCTACTGTGCACCCCTATTGCTCCAGAGTGAAAAACCTGTCGAGTCCTCCAAAACCCCTCGGCCCGGACTTGGCGGAGCGTCTGGCGCCAGGCCCTTATCCGTTGAATCCTTGAGAACCGGATCTGGGCTGGGTTCCATATGTGTGACCCTACGGGGATCCCATATGTGTATATATTCCACGGATGCTCCTATCGGAAGCCCGTGTCTTTCCCTTGGGCTAAGTCACCCATTATTTCATATGCAGTTCAGCCTTCGGGTTAGTCCATATGTATTTCCACGTAACTCTTTGAAGAAGTGGCTTCCGCAGCGTTCCTTCCTAAACAGGAAAGGCACGCTTTCCCAGTGTTATCCAATATGTCACTGTGTGGGTTATCACGGAACAACAGTGTCAAACTCTCTGTGTAGGCCTCCTCCTATCGTCCTTCCAGGCAAGAAGGTGTAGAGGCTTGCACGGGGGCGCTGGATGGGGTGCAGCAGCTGTGGCGCTTTGGTAGGGATTCCTATTGGTCAGTCATGACCTACGTCGTAGTGACTGACCGATAGGGAACGTCTCGGTTACATATGGTAACCCTCGTTCCCTGAGGGAGGGAACGGAGACGTAGGTCCCGTCGCCACATCTGCTGCCGCCCGCCGGGGCGGCCAGCTTCTCAGGCTTGGCTCCTCAGCAAAAAACTAACTGTGCAATCGCTCAGCTGCTTGTTAAATACCCGCGCTAACGAGTTCGCGCAGCTGATGCAAATCATTGCACGCCAATGTGCATTGGCCTGTTTTAGTTTCACTCGAAGTAGATTGGCCTCTCTAGCGAGATTCCTATTGGTCAGTCATGACCTACGTCTCCGTTCCCTCCCTCAGGGAACGAGGGTTACCATATGTAACCGAGACGTTTTTAGTCCTAATAGTACTGGTCTCCAACAGCTTCTAAACAGATGTTCTGTGTATGTAGTGCAGGAGTTCATACTTTTCAATCTGTTATGAAGACCTTATGTATACATTTATCTGCTGGCTAAATGTTTCCAAAAAAGAGATTAGTGTGGGCTTATAAGGCACTGGACATATACAGTATAAGGGTCAAATATAATGGTCAGTACTACACGTTATCAGTTGCGGAGACACTGGCATTATATTTTTGCAACACCTTGATTTTTTTTCCTTAATGTTTTTTTGTTTTATCTGTTTGTTTGTTTGTTTGTTTTTTACATTTGGACCTTGAGTCTGCAATAAAGTATGATGATGATGATGATGATGATGATGATGATGATGATGATGATGAATGGGTCCCATCAACTGTTTGGTTACCGAAATGTTTCTAAACATTTTCTTTTGTGTTCAGCAGAGGAAATAAATTCATAGGTTTGGAACAACTTGAGGGTGAGTAAATGATGACAGCATTTTCATTTTTGGATGAACTCTCCCTTTAAGTATTTGCTATGCCGTTTCACCAATAATTTTCTTAGCTTGTCAGTTTTTGGAAAAGTCTTAAGGTGCTACACACAATGACTTAGACAGAGCAGTACATGTCAGGCTTGTATATCCTTAACATCCCACAGACTTAATCAAACACAGACCATTTCAAAGTCCTGCTTCCACCCCCTCTTCTGATTGGCTAGTGTGGAGTGCTGGAAAGTGTTTTGCTGGGAACTCCTCTTTTCCCATAAAAATGCAATCCGTTTAAAAATCTTCTCATTTTTGGATCTCGGTCCACTCTCCAGCAGAAAATGGCATCAGCTAATGACAGGGCCGTTTTACAGGCCATCTTTAACCCTACCAGCCCTTTTGGAGATATTCCTGGATTAAATCAAGACGATGATCTGATAGATGATGGTGAGATGAAGATCCATAATCAGATAACATATGCATGGTTTGTGTAACTAATGTTTATAAACAACAGTCTCTCACTTAATGTTACATTTCTAAAGATGACAGATAGATAGATAGATAGATAGATAGATAGATAGATAGATAGATAGATAGATAGATAGATAGATAGACAGACATATATGTGGACATTATTCAATTCTTTCGTACTTGAAAGTTTAAAATGCTACAAAGATGTGTTTGAATGCGAACACTTCTCTGCAGTTCTTTCATTTCTTTCTATCTCTAGACAGTGCTTTTGAGCCAGAGCTAGTGAAGCAGGTGAAAGATCTGGAACTGCAGGGAGTTTCGGCTGCAGAGTCTGGAGACCTGCCCGCTTCTCTTCAGCATTTTAACCAGGCCATCAGAATCCTTCCTCAAAGAGCTTCTGCCTACAACAACCGAGCCCAGACCAAACGCCTGCAGGGAGACACGAAAGGTGATACGCCTCTTCCTCTCTCACCCAGAATCGACTGGAAAGTTTTCCCACTTTAATTTCTGCATTTTCTTTTAAGTTTAGAGACCATCATGGAAACACATTCTAAGTACACTAGTGGCAGTAAACAAAAACTTCCATTCCTGTTCACACAAATCATGATTAGCCTACAGGGGCAGATTATCAATGAAAATACTTATTTTCATGCAGTTCCATGCACAATACTTGACAATGTTATGACCTCAAAACACATTTCATAGTTATAGTGCATGCTTTGGAACCTTTAT
This sequence comes from Meda fulgida, assembly GCA_030578275.1. Lineage (NCBI taxonomy): Eukaryota > Metazoa > Chordata > Actinopteri > Cypriniformes > Leuciscidae > Meda > Meda fulgida. Next base: position 6,519,192 of record CM060633.1, read on the forward strand.
TTTTGACCTTTTAGTGCCACTCACCAGACATTTTGTTTCAGAACTGCGGTCATACATACAACTTCCAACCTAATAAAACATTGCCTGATTCACATTGTTTAACGTTTTAGCCAAAAAGGCACAGTTGTCTTTTTTTTATTAATGAATTATTCCGTGGTAGAAGTAGCTTCCATATAAAAGATCTAGACCTGGTGTCACAGACAAGGCTTAGATTAAGCCAACCCGATGTCAAGGTGGCATACGAACTCACCTGTACGAATTCGTATGTTTTTTGCTAAATCGTACATATTTTACGAGTTGCCAAATTTGTATTAATTCGTACGAATAACCTATACCCATGACCCATGACCCTGCCCCTAAACCTACCCATCACTGGGGTTTAGACAAATCGTACGAATTAGCCAACAACAATGGGTCATGAGATAGTTTTGGATTAAAGGTGCTGTAGGACATCTGGGAAAATGCTAACTTTAGGCTGATAGCAGGAAAAGCGTCCAAATCACCGTCCAAAGCCACGCCTCCTGAAAGCATGTGCGACTGAAGACTGGAAACAATATTACTGCAATACATCATGTGTCATTCGCCGGTGAGAAAACTTTACAGTACAGTACAGAGTAACCGTACTACAATACCAAATGTAAACAAATTCTTAAAAACAGAATTAGATGCAGCAAGTTTACGGTTTGTTTAGCTAGCAAAACTTGTCAGTGTGAAATAATATTTCTTGCTTGACAGGGTTTCCACAATGAGAGTCTGCTTGGCTCCGGTGAAGATATATAGATCGTAGATCTTTGCCAGTGCCACTTGATGTCTGTTCAGAAGGAAAGTTAGGTTGTTGCTGCTTGCCTGCCATTCTCGCTCAGTCTGCACAGAGTACGTGAACGCGCTGATGACTTATGTCTGCGTGAACAGCCTGTGCAGTGGTATTCAAACACACGCTGACTGACAGGGAGCACATGCTATAGGACCGTTCGGACCAAACGTAACGATTGAACGAACATTTTATGGTCCTACATATAAAAAATGCATTTAGACCATTTAACAGAGTGATTGCTATCAGGATATGAGGATTTTTTCCAGCATATCAAACAAAAAATCTGCAGAGAATCACCTACGGCACCTTTAGTTGAGGATTAGGCCTTAGTTCAATTGGGCCATAGCTTTAATAAACGTGTCTTAGAAAAAAAACCTTACTGGTGTGCATCTTGAGACGATGCACTGACATATTCTAAGATATGTCATTGCAAGTTGCTTTCAGTAAAAATAGCTCAAACATTTTAGTCTGAGACTAGCTTAAGCCTTGTCTGTGAAACCAGGGAATAATTTGGGGTTTCATGAAGGAAAGAAAATTAGTTCCAAGGCAAATGTGGGGCTCATTTTTGAGTTATCTCACTTAACTGATGATCTATGATCTATCTCAGGTGCAATTGAAGATCTGGAGCGTGCCATAACTCTCAGCAGCGGCGTTGGGCGATCGGCCTGCCAGGCTCTGGTCCAGCATGGCCTTCTTCTCAGGTTGTCGGGTCGTGATGAGGAGGCTCGGGTGGACTTCGAGAGAGCAGCGGCTCTAGGCAGTGAGTTTGCCAGGCATCAGGCTGTGATCTTGAACCCCTATGCTGCCCTATGTAACCGCATGCTGTCAGAGGTCATCAATAAACTACGCAACCCAGAAGTGTCAGAGATGCAATAAAGTATGAGCAACATACTCATAAATATTGTATATTCATTGTATTGAAACAAAGGCATTTGTTTATTAACTTTGTATTATAACTGGTTTTCATAAGTGAATAAAGTCAAAGCTTTTTCAGGTGACTGTCACTTTGGGGGATTGTGGGGAATGCTAAAAATAAAATAAATATATCTGTTTAAAATACAGCATAGATATGACTAATACACTGTAACAGGACTTTGCAACACCTACTGTACAATTATGACAGCACTGCATGGAAGAAGTGCAATACACTTTATGAGAATGGGAATTTATATCTTTATAATGAAAATAAACATATCTAAAAAATAAAAACAGCTATAACATAAAATGAAGAAACATTTAAGATCACCAATCACTAATCAAATAAGTAAATGTGTTACATCGATCATGCTGAAGATGATGATCAGATTGGTAACACTTTACAATAACACATTTGTTAACCTTAGTCAACTAAGACATCTGATTTTGCACACACTTTCACCATCACACTGTAAATGCATTTATAGTATTACGGTTATTTTCTTAGCCAGTAGTCAGCAAAGATCTGTCTGGATAGTAAAAAAAAAATCTGCATCATTTAGTTACTCTCATGTTGTTCCAGACTTCTATGGCTTTGTTTCTTTTGTGGAACACAAAATAAGTTATTTTGAAGAATTTTGGTTACCAAACAGTTGACTTTCATTGTATAGACAAATAATAATAATATTAATTTCTCAAAATATCGTCTCTGACATGAGTGTGAGAGTAAATGATGACAGAATATTTTTTTTTAGTGAACTGTCCCTTTGACTATAACAATTGATTATAACAATTTTATCTAGAAATATTTGATGAGGTCAGTGCATGCAGCATGCTTTTATATTATTCGTCCACAGCTTGCACCTTCTCTTATTCTCTGTGTGCCTTGACACTAGCGAGGACACTATTGACTAGAGTCTGGAACTCTCCTCTTCTCTCCTGGAGATCTGTCATGCTGGGTAATGGCACAGGTTCACTTCGAATCTCCTTCTGATAGAAAGGACAGACCTTCAGGTGCTCTGCCATTGGGGGGATGTCTTCAAAGACCCATTTATCCACTGGAGAGTAGAGAGTGCTAAACTCCCATACCTATATGGAGATGAGAAGGGTCCCATATAAATCAGTGCAATTTCAGTAAGGGTTTGCTGTGACTGAAAACTATGGTCCTAAAATATGTGGACACTAAAGCATCACTTATGTCATCGCAGAATCAAACCAAATGGCATTTTTTAAAATACTTTTCAAGCAAAACATTCCACATACACACAAAATATAAGATTTAAAATGATAAAACTTTAGTACTGCACAACATTAAGAGTATGTCACTTTGAGTAATGTTGTTTCTCATTTAAATGAAAAGGGCTAAATATATCTATGCGCCTGTCCAGTGCCTTGAATATATCAATATGGTGATCAGTATTCCAGAGTGCTATTCTCATTGGCTTTCCACAGTGCAGGTTACACCCCCTACTGGTTAAACACTAAGATAAATTGCTTCTAAAACAATGATCTAAGAGAGAGAGATAGAGAGACCACCTGTCATCCAAACGCAAACCTTTAACAGTGTATAGCTGGCTGACATGAAGCCAGAGAGATTAAAATGACCCATGTACGCCCTCTATGACCCACATACTTCAGAGAATAGATAACAGACCACCAACGTACTTAGAATGTTTTTCGTGCCCTGCAACACCGCTAATGTTCCTGGAATAAAATTAGACTTTTTTTTTCATATTGCATTGTGACTGTGCACATGATTTTGAGACTTATGGGAATCTTTTTATGAGTAATTAAATGAATAATACAAAATCAAACAATATTGATAATAATATGACTTTGTCACATAAGCTATAACTCACATGAACTGGAATACTGTGTATGAAACATAAATAAAACCTTAATATATCCATTAGAGAATGTTGTGTTCTTATTGGGTTATTGCACACACACATAAAATACCAGCAAGGCTTTAGTTTGAGGTTATAAAATAAAATCTAAAATGAACGTTCCTAGAAAGTTTGGAACTTATTCCCAAATAAAAAACCAAAAGCGGAACCATGCACTAATGTTTTGGGAATGTTCTGTGTTTGCTGGGTTTATGGTGTAAAGCAGAATAAAAATTATTTTGTCTTCCACAGGAAAAATAACATACAGGTTTGGAATAATTAATTCAGAGAATATTTACAGACCTGTATATATTTTTAATGCTTTTGAACTCTTCTAGGAATTAGTTGAAGAGTATTGACTGATGATAAGAGCAAGGCATTTACCTTTTTCCGGGCCCTCCAGGTGAATCCACCATGAGAGTATGTCTTTTTCTCCCATTTCAGGTACACCATACCCTTTTGCTGGAGAACAGTGCTGCACACCTCCCTCATTAACTGGGAAACTTGAGATAGACGACCCAAAGACACACTATCCAGGTAACTCACAATGTGTTGTAAAACCTCAAAAGGAAGTCTGCTCAGAGAATCCAAATTTCTTGCTCGTTTGCGTTCACTGTCAGCGATTCTTACTCCTTTGTAAAGTGACGCTGCCACCTCTGGTCGTAAGCTGAAAGTGCTAAGATCTGTGTCATAGCTCACTGTAGCCTGATATTTAGATGGTCGAAATTTCTTCTGGCCGAATGTGCAACCAAGGTAAGCCAGTGGGCACCGCTGTAAAAACCAGCCTGTAAGACATGACTGAATGTCTCCATGCACGTTCCTAAAATGCCAGGGGTATTCATCACGCCTGAAGGCATGACAGCACAGGTAAGTAAAGACTGAGCAGAATTTGTTGTGTCTCCTAGTCACACATTCGGTCTGAATCTGCACATGTAGGTTTTGCGGCTGGTCCTCAACAACGTCGGCCAAAGATGCATCACTTTTGAATGGAGCAGAATGAAAGTTATAGGTCTGGGTGCCACAGTCAACATATAGCCCGTCGGTTCCAACAGACTCGCATATCTGATGACCTTTCAGTTCTCTTTCCAGTGCACACAGCAGTGTTGCCTCTATCTCATTTGCCTTTGGGAGCTCTTCAATACCAATGCCTAAATCAGATGTGTCCACATTCTGGTGTGTCTTCTTAACCATTTGTGATGGATCCTTAAGGTGGCAACGCTTGGGTCTGTAGCTGGTTGGAAAGTTGAAAGAGTGTATGGTTTGGACCTCAATGGGCTCTAAATTACCATAAACAAAATCTTTCTCTTTAGGTGTGCAAGCAGCCAGCTGACCAAAGTTGATAAGCATGCATCCGTTGTGCACCAGATACATATTATACTCGGCCACGTTGAGTTCACCGAGTCTGTCAAGAACACCATCTTGCCAAGGAGCTAAACCTGTTCTGGAAATGTCATCGTGGGAATTCTGAGGAGTCACTCTTGGGTCCTCCTTATCCTTAATCGGACAACTTTTATCATCTAAATTCTTCACAATTTGCATGCATCCTTCCTTCTCCTTCGCAAACATTCTCTCCCACATCCCGTAGTTCTCCAAGCAGGCCACATCTTTACTCTTAGCAAGGGCCAGCCTCTCCTCTTGGGTTAATTCTTGTCCTTCTTCCCCATTAAGACTATTCTCCAACATTTCTTCTGGGTGTAAGTTCGGAGACTCCCAGCACTCTGGATCAACACCTCCAACAGCACCATCCAGTGGAACTTCAGGCTCCTCCATCTTCTCTATCAACTCAGGGAAGAGTGTCTTCATCTGAATTGAGCTAAACAGAAGCTTCTGATCTCTAAGGGCCATAGCAAGGTCTAACTGACTCATGCAGTTTGGATCCTGGATGGCATTTCTGTAGAAGGTGGTATCTGTCTCGTTCACAGGCCATCGGTTCCATTCCAGGGTACAAGTGATCACACTGGCAGGACACACTTCTAGGTGCGGGGCAATTTTTTGACGAGTCATGGTTATGGGACAGCCATAGCCAGAGTTGAGGCAAGGTACAGTTTCATTAGGGCAGAGAAGGCGATGCTCATCCTCTTTACAAAGATGGAAAGCTGCACCGCAGTTCAGCCGGCAGGAAATGAAGACACAGGACGTTGAGATGTCTATGGGAATCTTGCAGTGCTGGTTATGACATTTTTCACAGTGTGCATGAAGACCTGAGCTGGTGGTCCTATTCTTTCCCTGAAGGTGACAATCCAAAACATGTATTTGTGGCCAATAAGATGACCACATTATTGTACTAGTATTGTTTAATACATAACATTAGCTTGTTTGAAAGCAGAAATGTATGACAACTTTAAAACTTGAAGCTTACCATTCTTTTGTTTGAAAATAAGACTCTGAAATGAGACAAGGGAATAGACGCTGAAAGTAAACACGTCTCTGAAATGTTCCACTGTTGCTACTGTCTAGACTATTATTGACTTGTCTTTCAAGACTAGACACGACATAAGACCACATGAAAAAACAATTCTTAGACTACACCAAATAAATATTTACATATCAGACAATGCTTTCCAGAAGAGTGAGCAAAACCTAAACATTTGAGCTTTTTGACCATACAAAATATCAGAACGCCTAAGAAAACTGTTTATAATAACCATGCAACTTCAAACACTGCATCAGACAACCTTTGAATTTAAAACAGTAAACAGGTTTACCCATTGTTATGACAATACATGACAATACATGTACCCAATTATTCTTTACTGAGAGAGAGCAGTAACACACTCCTAGACGTCTTTGTCATTGTTAAAGGTGTCACGCATAAATACAGGTCAGCCTCACTTACCCCTGGCTCCCCTGATGAAGCTAGCTCAACGTTTGTTTAAAGTCATGGCCTAATGGTTAGAGAGTCAGTCTGATAACCCGAAGGGTTCGATTCTCAATGCCGGCTGGAAATGACTAAGGTGCCCTTGAGCGAGGCACATAACCCCCAGTCACTCTCCAGGTGCCACACTGGCTACCCACTGCTCTCTGCGTGTGTGTCCACCGTTTACAGTGTGTGTGTTCACTTGTAAATACCTCTCCTGAGTTCAGCTGTTATAAATAGACATTTGAGAAACACGGGCACATTACATCACACACTGTCATTTGTATACTGTGCTAACTGATTGAAAATAATTATTAATAGCTCTGAATTGCCACTTAACTATGAGGACAATAGCTGTTTATTTAACAACTGAGTTTTGGAATAGTGATTAAATATGAGTGAATTGATAACAGGAGGCTAATGTTGTTCCATAAATAGCAAATATATTCTAAGAAAAAGAAAATCAATGCCTTTTGTAATAATTTTATACACTCTTCTGAGCAATATGATGCTGAATTGTAAAACACAAAATAATTATGGTATTAAACAAACTGTCCACTAGGTGTCAGTACAGACCTTTGATGAAGATTGTGGAATATTACAGGGTACATTTTTAGCCTGAAAATATTGCTTGTGTTGTGTTAATACTTATGAACTGATATAGAAATGAGCAGGAAGCATTATAATGCAAAAGACGTATATCTGACCATATTATTATGTATTTCACTCACATTATTTAACTCACACTAATTCGGTACAGTTTTATTTATTTATTTATTTCATTACCCCCCCCCCCCCCCCCCCCCCCCCCTCAAAATTGGGTTTTATTTGATTTATAAATTCAATGTTTATCAAATATTATGTTCAAATTCATATTGTGTCTACAAAACAACAATGACTTTATTAGCGTCATTGGAGTATAAAAACGAATTAATCAGATGTCGGATCTGAAGTGAAGTCAGTCAATAAAATGAAAACTGCTGATGCCTCAATGAAATCTTTGGTTGAGTGAGTTTCTCACTTTCATTCAACCCAAAGAAGAAAACAAGGCCCATATACGCAGGTGTTTACGATCATATAAATGTAGCCCATCAACAAATCTGCATCCAGTCTCATGTTATTAATGTCAAAAAGTAATTGAAGCCACCTTGCAATGATGTCTTTACTGCTAATACTACTTAATTAGGAAAGGGATTTTATAGGTTCCCCTGGGACATAAAACTTTGTCTAATTTTGCTACATTAATGAAGAAAGTTTTAATCAGAACAAAATGAGTGAAATTGAAAATGAGGCATTATAGTAAAGCTGTTTTTACAACCAGACAGACTAATAACAGATCAGAGCACCAGCTACAGTCGCAAGAGGAAGACGTGACCGCAGGTCAGCATATCAAATGGAAAAACATCAACTCATTAAGGTCGGGATGCACTCTCTTTCACATGCAGCTCAATGAGAGATGAGTTTAACAGAAATTCCAGATTTGAGATACCCCTTCTTTAATGTAACATTTTGACAATGATGCACTCATGGGTTCAGTGTTTGACTGGTTTGTTTTGACCCAATGTCATATTAAATTGGCAAAAAGTATCTTTCTGCTTTGATGGCCATTGATAGCTTTGGAATGAAGAATTATGGATAAAACATGTGTCCCAAGAAATCCATTATATTACAGTAATTGCTTCAAAGCATTCAGGGAACATCCAGCTCTCGTGCTTTCAGGAATGATAGCCTTTCCACTGCCATTTGAGATTAATGGAAATCCTACTGCTTTCTCCAGGTTTATTAGAGCTCCTTGGGTGCAGCATATGGTATCCTTTTTTACCTTTAAAAATCTTCTTTTTTTTTAGCTGGATAATCAGGCTTGAATGGAAAAGTAAAATTTAAACATTGGAACATTTGCCACTTACACTTTTACTAATAAAATTGCTTTCATACTGCCAATGAGATTATATCTCTTATTGACAAAAAAGCAACCAAATGTCACCTAGCTACAAACTGATGAAGATAATTCAGCATCAGCGTTGGTGTTAGAACAGTGTGTGTGTGTGTGTGTGTGTGTACACTTGTTCTTGTGTGAGTGTGTTTGCTGTTATGGAGCTATGAGATAAGAGGCCTGTTCCTGATAAGAGAACTGAACAGAATTCTGGGAGATGGCACATGCGGTTCATTTTGGCCGACTGATGGAAACATGGTCTATTTAACACACCCCATTTATCCTTGCTCCATATTTCACCTTCGGCTTTATGCCAGTCGCAGCAGTGCATCTTAGTAATCTTTTCTTGTTTGGAATGAATTATAGTGTTTGTATGTTTCAAAAGGTGTGGAAGGATGGCTTCATCTGTTTATTCTCTTTGCATCCTACCTTGGTTTGTGGACCCGAACGCATTGAATTTGAAAAGTATGATGACACTTCACAAGGACGCACAACATTGCAAAGAACTGAGCCAAATTCACCTTTGCATCTATAGTCAGCTTTTACATGCCATGAAGCATTTTGATACAATAATAGCAAACATGTGGATGCCTCAAATTGAATTTATTTCTTCTTTGAAACACAAAAAATAGATTTAGGCCTATTTTAGCCTTTTTATTTTGATTTATTTTATTGGTTGATGTTAACAATGCTCTCCTTACAGCGGAACCTAGAAAGCATCAATAACAACTATAAAATTAAGGAAATTATGTGAAATGAGTGAACTATTTCTTTAACAACAGACTAAAATATCACCTTTAAATCTTATCTGCATCACTTCACAGCGAGTGAGTGACTGTATTGCGTCTGATGACAAACTGTGAGCACTAACCATGTCTCTTATTATAGCACTTCCTATGCTCAAAATTGAAAAAGAGCCCTGACATTTCTTGCATTAGATGTCAAAGCCTGAATAATTGATATTTGCCTGAAGTCTCTTACAATATACAATTACAGAATCTAAATTCTCCCCCCAGTTAGACTAACGTTCTGAGAGGAATGGCCCCAGCAAGAACCTAAATGAAGTCCATTGAAACTTGCCTATTGGTTACATTTCTGCAAAATAATATGCTTCTTAGATGTTTCGCGCCACATTCAAACTGAAATATCCAAGGAGTGGCGGTAAAAGCGCGTTTAGTTTTGTCCAAAACAGTCAGATGAACGTCAATATGTTGTGCGTATATCGGCATTTCGAAACATAGGCTAATATTCGGTGAGTGCCGCTAAAATGCTCTATTTCTTTTTGAAAATAAGCAACCAATGCCATTTTACTTGAGTCTTTGAACTCTTTTATCGATACTCTTTTATGTTTCATGAGTCTCCGTTTCTTCACTACGTCAGAAAACACATACACGTCGTTTACAAATCTTGCGCTATTGTAAAAGTGTTTTGAGGTCGTATTGTGCAAGGAACAGCATGATAATACTGTAAGTATTTATTATTCCATAAACTGCCCCTGTTTGATTGTAGAAGAGTAATAGTTGTTGGTGTTTTACTACCACTAATGTTAATTTCAGCTAGTACATCATTTGGCTGAGTTCTGGCATGAGTCTGGCCAACCAAAAGTAACAAAAATCAAAATGTATCTTTTTGGCTTTTTCTGGCTTGAGTTTGTTCAGAAAAAAATCTCTGGCATGAATCTAGTTGTTATGATGTGGTTTTGTGTCCTGTCGTGTTTGGTGGTTCCCTGTCTTGTCATTTGGTTGTCCTAGGTGTTTCTTGTTGGTTCCGCCCCCTCGTTATCTTGTGAGCTCGTTTGTCCCTTATTATTTAAGCCCTGTGTTTCTGGCCTGTGTTTGGGAGTTCTTGTCAATGTTACATGCTAGTGTTGGTTGTTCCTGTTCTAGTTCTAATTCCTGTCCTTGTATCCTGTTTCCTGAATTTGATTAAAGTGTGCTGCAATTGGATCCAGCTTCTTTAGCTTCTTTTCTGCTTCAACCACGCCATTCGTGACAGAAGAACTCCCCAGCATCGTGATCCAGCAGCCATGCCTTTCTGGAGTCCAGACGCCCAGATTATCCGTCTCCGTCAGGAGAATCGCTCGATTGAGGAGTATGTGGTAGAGTTTATCAAGCTGGCACCCTTCACCTCGATGAGCGAGGAGTGCCTGATAATCTTCTTTCAAGGAGGGCTATCAGAACCGCTCAGCACAGTCATGCCCTGGCATGAGCCTCACGAAACCTTGGAGAGCTATATTGACCGGGCTCTTCTGTTAAGCGGTTCAGTGTATACGGTGGTAGAGGAGGAACCCTGTGTATCCACTGTATCCGACCGGCCAGAGACCGTCCAGCCAGAGACCGTCCAGCCAGAGACCGTCCAGCCAGAGACCGTCCAGCCAGAGACCGTCCAGCCAGAGCTTCACGTCAGCCGCGTCCAGCCAGAGCGTCACGTGGACCACGTCCAGCCAGAGCTTCACGTCAGCCACGTCCAGCCAGAGCTTCACGTCAGCCACGTCCAGCCAGAGCGTCACGTCAGCCACGTCCAGCCAGAGCGTCACGTCAGCCACGTCCAGCTAGAGCGTCACGTCGACCACGTCGAGCCAGAGTCCGCTCCGTCTGTTCCCGAGCCAGAGTCCGCTCCGTCTGTTCCCGAGCCAGAGTCCGCTCCGTCTGTTCCCGAGCCAGAGTCCGCTCCGTCTGTTCCCGAGCCAGAGTCCGCTCCGTCTGTTCCCGAGCCAGAGTCCGCTCCGTCTGTTCCCGAGCCAGAGTCCGCTCCGTCTGTTCCCGAGCCAGAGTCCGCTCCGTCTGTTCCCGAGCCAGAGTCCGCTCCGTCTGTTCCCGAGCCAGAGTCCGCTCCGTCTGTTCCCGAGCCAGAGTCCGCTCCGTCTGTTCCCGAGCCAGAGTCCGCTCCGTCTGTTCCCGAGCCAGAGTCCGCTCCGTCTGTTCCCGAGCCAGAGTCCGCTCCGTCTGTTCCCGAGCCAGAGTCCGCTCCGTCTGTTCCCGAGCCAGAGTCCGCTCCGTCTGTTCCCGAGCCAGAGTCCGCTCCGCCCTGGCCGCCCGCGCATCCTGCCCCGCCCTGGCCGCCCGCGCATCCTGCCCCGCCCTGGCCGCCCGCGCATCCTGCCCCGCCCTGGCCGCCCGCGCATCCTGCCCCGCCCTGGCCGCCCGCGCATCCTGCCCCGCCCTGGCCGCCCGCGCATCCTGCCCCGCCCTGGCCGCCCGCGCATCCTGCCCCGCCCTGGCCGCCCGCGCATCCTGCCCCGCCCTGGCCGCCCGCGCATCCTGCCCCGCCCTGGCCGCCCGCGCATCCTGCCCCGCCCTGGCCGCCCGCGCATCCTGCTCCGCCCTGGCCGCCCGCGCATCCTGGCCGCCCGCGCATCCTGCTCCGCCCTGGCCGCCCGCGCATCCTGGCCGCCCGCGCATCCTGCTCCGCCCTGGCCGCCTGCGCATCCTGCTCCGCCCTGGCCGCCCGCCCATCCTGGCCGCCCGCGCATCCTGCTCCGCCCTGGCCGCCCGCGCATCCTGGCCGCCCGCGCATCCTGGCCGCCCGCGCATCCTGGCCGCCCGCGCATCCTGCTCCGCCCTGGCCGCCCGCGCATCCTGGCCGCCCGCGCATCCTGCTCCGCCCTGGCCGCCCGCGCATCCTGCTCCGCCCTAGCCTTCGCCTCGTCCTGTTCCGGCCTGGTCACCCATGCACCACGGCAGAGGCCCGCCTTGCCAGTATCCTGGTCCCGGTTCCCAGTGCGGGCCTGGTCCCCCATCCCTCCTCCAGGACCTCCTTCCAGAACTGTTTTGCTTGTTTTGATGGGCGTCGGGAGCCGCCCATAGGGGGGGGGGGCTATGTTATGATGTGGTTTTGTGTCCTCTCGTGTTTGGTGGTTCCCTGTCTTGTCATTTGGTTGTCCCAGGTGTTTCTTGTTGGTTCCGCCCCCTCGTTATCTTGTGAGCTCGTTGGTCCCTTATTATTTAAGCCCTGTGTTTCTGGCCTGTGTTTGGGAGTTCTTGTCAATGTTACATGCTAGTGTTGGTTGTTCCTGTTCTAATTCCTGTCCTTGTATCGTGTATCCTGTTTCCTGAATTTGATTAAAGTGTGCTGCAATTGGATCCAGCTTCTTTAGCTTCTTTTCTGCTTCAACCACGCCATTCGTGACACTAGTTAACAGTAAAACAGCATTGTGTAAGATGTGCTTGTAGAAGTGCTGAGTTCATTTTAATTGTAGCTAAAGTTAATCCTGTCTAAATAAATTGTAAAAATAAACCCCCCTCAAATAGTAGACACTTTTATTAAAAGCGATTGCAACCATGCAGAATAATAGCCTGACGTCATCATACTCCGATTCTAGTCCTCAAATGTTGGGGGCGGGGCTAAGTTCGGCTGGCATCCAGGCTAGAAGAATAATGTTCTCACATTCTGTGGAAAGTATCTCATTTACCCTTGACATCACAGGTTATAGATCTTATGTTATGATACCAAATCTAATTAAGTATTAAAAAGCAAATTTATGGGCAACTGTATCTTTATATTTATATTATTATATTAAACAACTTTCATCTGGAAATATCTATACAGTATTTTGCTGTTTTTAAGTTTGTGTGTTAATATACACATTTTCTGAAGAGATACAATCGCTTTATATAGGCTAATAAACATATTGAATTTAGACTTTTACTTACATATAAACATTCATCAAAGCACACATCAGATATGGTAAATGGAATGAGGCTCATTCTCGTGTTTCAAGAACCAATGAGGTTTGTTTTTGCACATCAAGCAGGGACAGTTAAGCTGATAAATGTTTATATATGAATCAAAGCCTAAATTAAATCTGTTCATGAATGAATGAATGAGGCATTTATTGTCATGGTTAGTTAACCATGATCCATTCATGTGTGCGTGTTTGCACTGATTGTCATCACCTGGACTGATCACCTGATTATTACCTCATCACCGGTACATCTGTTAATTGTTTGTTCTGTCTATTTAAGCAGCTCCTGTTGGGTTAACTGTCGGATCATTGTCATTGTTACCTGGTTCTTTGGCATGTCTTGGTGTCCTGTCATTCTGGATATCTGTTTATGTGTTTAATAAATCTACGTTTGTTACTTGCACTTGCATCCTGATCTTTACGTGACAGAATGATCCGACCAGATATGGATGCAGCAAGTACCGCGGCTCTCCTGAAACTCCTCAATCTCGACGCCTCTCGCAGTGAACAGTATCGGGAGAGAGAAGCCGAGATGAGGCGCCAGACATGGGCACTGACGACACAGATGGAGGAACTGACACGGCAGGTTCAGAGTCTGAGGAGTGTTATTGCAATACCTGTACCGTCGGTTCTTCTTACAACTGTGGAGTCGAGTGATCGAACGGAGACGAACCTAATTATCCCGGGGAGATACGCGGGTGAGCCCAATTCTTGCAAAGACTTTTTTAATCAGTGTGATGTGTATCTGTCTAGACAACCCAGCATGTTCGGGACGGAGAGTTCAAGAGTGGCATTTGTATTTACTCTGCTCACCGGTCGAGCAGCATTGTGGGGGACTGCTATATGGGAGAATCAGCACCCATGCTGTGCTTCGTTTCAAGCGCTGTCGACGGAGATGAGTAAGGTTTTTGATGGTGTAAGAGCTGACTCCCTGTCCTTAGAGGTGAGATCGAGGAAGAGGTCCCATCTTAATTTTTTAGAGGGGAGTAGTGAGCACAAGACTATGCAGGCGGTAGAGCTAAGCCTGCATGAGCCTTTGTCTGAACCAGTACCCAAGATGGCCATCGCCATATTTGATCCAGTTCCTGAGATAGCCGTCACCATGTCTGAGTCCGTTCACGAGATGGCTGAGTCGTCTGAGTCCGTTCACGAGATGACAGAGTCGTCTGAGTCCGTTCACGAGATGACAGAGTCGTCTGAGTCCGTTCACGAGATGACAGAGTCGTCTGAGTCCGTTCACGAGATGACAGAGTCGTCTGAGTCCGTTCACGAGATGACAGAGTCGTCTGAGTCCGTTCACGAGATGACAGAGTCGTCTGAGTCCGTTCACGAGATGACAGAGTCGTCTGAGTCCGTTCACGAGATGACAGAGTCGTCTGAGTCCGTTCACGAGATGACAGAACCAGCTGGGATGGCCGAATTGTCTGAGTTTTCGGTCTTTTCTGTCCTGAACAGAAGGTCGGCCGTTTCTGAGATTTCTAGTCTCTCTGCCATACACAAGATGGCCGATTTCGAACTGCCTGAACTTTCTGCCTTACCCAAGATGGGTGATCTCGAACTGCCTGAACCCTCTGCCTCACCCAAGATGGCGAATACTGAGCCCTTTAACTTAGCCGTGAGGCCTTTTGTGTATCTTGTCTTTCTGTTTCTCCTTCTACCTAGGTTCCTGTTGCCTCCAGCACCCCCTTGGATTTTGGTACCAGTCTGGCTTCCTGCTTGGCCGGCTCCACCCTGGCTTCCTGTTTCTCTGGTCTGGCCTTGGTTTTCTAGCCCTCCATCCCTCCTCCAGGACAGTTTCGGTGTCTCCTCCCACCTGGATTTTTGTTTTTGTTTGGTATGGAGTGTCTGGAAGCCACTCCTTAGTTGGGGGGTACTGTCATGGTTAGTTTGCACTGATTGTCATCACCTGGACTGATCACCTGATTATTACCTCATCACCGGTACATCTGTTAGTTGTTTGTTCTGTCTATTTAAGCAGCTCCTGTTGGGTTAACTGTCGGATCATTGTCATTGTTACCTGGTTCTTTGGCATGTCTTGGTGTCCTGTCATTCTGGATATCTGTTTATGTGTTTAATAAATCTACGTTTGTTACTTGCACTTGCATTCTGATCTTTACGTGACATTTATATAGTGCTTTTCATATACTGTACACCCAACGCGCTTTACTGTCATATCAGGGGATCTCTACTCAACCAGTCTCATAAATATCATCATAAATGAGGACCATATCCTCATCAGTATCATCATATAAAGCGATCAAATCTCTTCAGAAAATTTGGACTAAACTGCTCGATTCACATGGATTAGTTTTACGATCTCTTTATGAACTTTTGAAGTGTCAAACTGGCAGTTGCGTGGACTGTCAATGGAGGAACAGAAATCTCTCCCATTTTATTGAAAATATCTTCATTTGTGTTCCGAAGATGAAGGAAAGTCTTACGGGTTTGGAACAACATGAGGGTGAGTAGCCTAAATGATGACAACATTTTCTTCGAGCAGTTAAGGAAGTCTTTCTATCATTTTAATAGAAATATAGCTTTTAAAAAAATATAAATAGACAACAATATAGCTTACTAAACAAAACAAAACGCATACTATGCAAAGCTCTTGTGGACAGTTATATGAAAGCCCAATCTTGAAATGCATAGTTTTTTTTTTTTTTTTTTTTTTTTTTTTTACCTTGACCAGAATTGGGCTTTTGACGTTTTATCGCCTCTTTATGACCACAACACACGGGAGACTTTTCAGGTGCGCATACAAACTTTGCCTCAGTACCAGGCGCAAATCAAACGAATCAAACTTCAAAATAAATGCATGTATTTGTTATTTAGGAATCATGAACATCTCCCTCAAATGCACTGCTATGTGAGCTCACAGATACAAGGCACAAATTACATTCAATTTTTATTTTCAATTTATTTTTATGAATGCGATTCCTGTTCATTTTTACTCGAAAACAGGCGCCATTTTGCATAAGTTGGCAGAGTACACGTGGAAATGGATCACATTTAATTGTGTATATAAAATTACAGATTTTACATTCTGACATTTGTTTTATGTGCTGGCACATTTATCATAATTCACATTGTTGCACATGGGGATTATTTTTTTTTTTTCCTGTTTAATTTGAATAAAATTGTTGCAGTTAATTTATTTAGCCGACTAATGGAATGATAAACATTTAGTTGCAAGTTTTGAAACATCTTACAGTCTAGGATTAATTTAAAAAGGCGGCAAATTCAAATACAATTAATTGTATTAATTTGTGTTGTAGGCCCTAAACAGTATAGCCTGGGAAAACCCTGACGAACTTCCAGCTAATTTAAGATTTGCTCTGCAAGTCCATCTGGCCAAGAGCCTATTTAAGCCCATTTCCAATTTTTCCAAATCGATGCATCAATCACAAACGTTGAGGCGGGCTTTACACGATGACGATAGAGCAGCGACGTTGATGAACAGCTTTCGTTGATCAACCTTCATCGCTCTGATTGGTTTTAGGTCTATCCAATTGCGCTCACAGGCATTTGAGCGACGTCCGTTGGTGACGCCCCTTTGGAAATGGGCTGTGAATGAACCCACTCTCAGGTACTACTGAGAAGGGTCTGGTGTCAACCAGGCTAACTAAACAGTCGAGCACTTTATAATCTATCTCATTATTTTGTATGTATAAATGATGAAGATTTCTGTGGCCTGGCCATACCCCATGAACATATTCTGTCTCCGCCACTGGCAATGCATCTCTCGTTTTGAGTTCAAGTATGCTGTAGAGTGTTAACCTTTATCTTTCTAAAGACTTTTCATGTGTCAAATCCTTGACAAGGGCAAAGAGCTGTCATTTCATGTGTGCTGTGATTGTGTCTTGAATCTGCAGGGTGTGGGTGTCTGGTGTCTGGTGTCTGCTCCGGGATCTGCATCCAGATGGCTACAGTGAGTAAACTCTTCTGCTCTCACACTTAAACTAGATGAAAGTTGAGTTTGACAGGATTTGAGTTATTTTTCTTTCAGTAGCATGTTTGTTGAGAACTCAGATTTACGTTGAACATGGTGGTTTTATACAATTATGAAAAAAAAGATTTACTTTATAAATTATTTAATTGTAAAAGACATCAAGTTTTGTAACCATAATGTAAAAAAAACAAAAAAACAATGTCCCTTACATTTTAAGGCATCCTTGTTACAGTGTAATTATACACTGAGTGATATTAATTAACTACATGTATTTACTATAGTGTTAGGATTTGGTTTGGTTTAGGGTAAGTTGCATGTATAGTAATTAAACTACATAAAATAAAGTATATATATATATATGAATATTATGCGCTATATGACAACTTTAGGATTTTTTTTCTGCCTTTTTATGAAACTTTTTATTAAAATTGATCTCAGGACAGTTACACTATTTAGCCATTTTTTTAAAACATATTTTAATTCAGGACATTCATTATAGAATAGGTTCATGTCAAGCCACTGTGCATTGATGCATTTTGAAATAACTTAATAAATCCAGAAAATAATTTGAATTCACACATAGAAACCAGTGCGTAAAACATAAAAACAGCTCAGTTTTAAGAGCCAACAGACACTCAAATACATTTCCAAGCTCTCTGTTCGCACAGTCACATCAGCTATGAAGTAAACAGAGAGTGATTTTCTTTCCACATAAGAACCTCAAAGAGCCGAATATACGGCTTCCACTCCTTTTTAGCCTCTGTGATATGAGATCATCAAAGGTGTTTGTTTCCCATGTGTTTTTTGAGGAATTTCATTGGTCTTGTGTGATGTTTTGTTTAAGCCAGAATAATGAAAACCTTTTTTAGATTTGAAAGAAGCAATTCATTCCGGTACTTTTGTATTTTATTTGCAATGATAAACAAATAATGCATGGATATATGTGCTGACAGTCCATATGCAGTATTGTCTGCATTATTGTAAATTGAGGAAGCATGTGCATTTATTCTACTGTTAAGCATCTGTACCGTGGCTTGATGACATACACTTCAATTTGTTTTTTTTACACAGCATAGGTATGAATGACATTGTGTAATATTTTTTTGACATCTGTAATATTTTCATAAAGTCATACAAATGCATTTAGTACTATTCAAAATTACCAGTCATGAGAAAAAAACATTTTTGAGCTTTAGTTATACTGCCCAACACAACTCTGTCTTGGATGCAGAATTGTGAAATGTTGTGGTCAGATTATCCCAGAATGCCTTACAACATGTTCGAGGGAAAGGTCAATTAGAATAATATTTTATTCAGAACTGATATCCTTAAAACAGTTTTTGAAAATGGACCATTTCACCCAATAATTACATGTGTTGAACCTTTTTGGGAGATACAGTATAAAACCATATGTTAAGTACAGTATAAAGACACATACAGTATGTTGAGTGTATGATGCGGTAGGTTAAAGGTTAGTTCTGCGAAAGGTGAAAATTATGTCATCAATTATTCACCCTCAAGTCATTTCAAACTGAGATATATTTAATGAAACCTGATAGATTCCTGTTCCTCCCTTGAAAGTCCATTCAACCAAAATGTTAATGTTTCATAAAAAGTTAATTTAAAAAAAAATCATAAACCCATATGTGGTTTAATCCAACATAACTTCTAAAGAGGCATGCTTCATTTGATGTAGGCTACATCAAGTGAGTATAGGCTGTTAAAACATCTGAAAATTGTTTTAACTTGTCATGATGTCCTAAAACAGGCTAGTGATATGCTAAATCATGCTAGTACCATGTTGAAAACATGCTATCATCAAGCGAAATCATTCTAGGAATGTGCTAAAACATGTTAGCAATAAGCTAAATCATAGACCAGTAATGTACTAAAATGTGATAGAAGCATATTAAAATTATGCTAGAAACATGTTAAAAATGCTATAAACTGTATCAACGTCCTAATTCATGCTAGCATGCTAGAAAATGCTGGTAACATGCTAACAACATGTACAAAATAATAACAAAATGTTAATCATGTTAACAATGTGTTAAATCATCTTGGCAACATGCTAAACATGCCCTAAATCTAGCTAGCTATATGTTAAAACGTTAACAACATTTTATTGACTTTCTATGACTTTTATTAGTATAACTTTCAAACTACGATAAGGCTTTGTCAAGCTAACATCAAACTACTCAGTTTAGATTTATGTTAAGTACAGTTGAACTTATATTTACCATATTTGATGTCCTCTTTGTAAATGTGTATTGATCTATGTTCATATGTGAATAAAAGCCTAAATCTATAAAGCGATCGAATTTTTGGAAAATGAATCTACTCAATTTATGGATTAGCTACATTTAAATTCTTTATGATCTCTGAATTACTATAGTTTTGATTTAATGGACTTTCAAAGCAGGAACATAAATATCTCAGGTTTCATTAAAAATATCTTCATTTGTATTTAGAAGATGAATGAAAGTCTTTTAATTTATGACAATTTTATTATTTGGGTGAACTATCCCTTTACTTCGCAAAGTTTTATTAGTTAACCAGCTTCACCAGAAAGACAATGCTGTTCAATAGACTTACTCAGCTATCAACTAATACCAGCATAAAACAGTCTGGGAATTCTAAGATGGATGTTTCAGCATTTGTATTAAGATGCTGTCTAAAAAGATAGATGTGGATGAAGACACTAGCAAGGTGGCTTACTAAGATCATTCTTTTTCTTTAGTAACAGAAGGCCCACGTTTCCACTTCTAAGTTGAAGACCCCACTCCATTGTGACACCATGGGGCCATGACTCCTCCATGCCCCATTACTCTCAGAGTCTCCCGCAATGAAGAGAAACGTATTCACTGAGCAGCCTCAGCATGGATGCCGCTTCAATTGCCTGTTGCATCTTCAGCTACGCGGAGCAGGATCTACCGGTCAGGAGTCTGCAGGTTTGGATTCACCTCAGATGGCAGAAGATATGCTGATCTCTGCAAGATAGATTTTACTTTGGGTTCTATGGGATGCCATGCTTAATTTCAACAACCTGCGGTCCAAGGGCATCCGCCACAATAATGAGCGAGTACACAGCCTATATCAGCCACCCTCAGCATAAGTGCTTGTGACACTTTATCAGACTGACACAAATGGTTTCCTGGTTTGCTGATCTTCCCGCAAAATACAGCTAAACCAGACCTGGAGAGGCATATTGAAAGTGACGCATCCACAATTCAAATGAGCTGTGTTTCACCTTGCATCGGTTTCCTTGAATTTAGATGTGTTTTAAAATAGGAACTCTTGAGTTGCTATAGATAAAGGGGATTGCACTCCAGTTCTGTGAGGTATTGAGCCCTTTTGGGCTCAGCTGTAGGTTATTTTATTCTAAAATCAACTATTTCAAAGTCATCTCAAGTTAGAACTAGCAAAAAGTGTCTGTGCAGCCCATCAACACAGTTCCACAGCGCACACTGAAACAGAAAATAGGAAATAGTAAGCGGCACGGGCCAAGAGCGTTACTTCCATCTGAACAGAGCGAAGCACATAAAATGCTCCGTAACATAACTGTGGCGTCTGTTCATTATGCAGCATGTCTGGTTATGCACCAATATGGTTTATAATACCTGAAGAGAGCAACAGTATGTGTTAGCATTCCCATTCAATAACAACCGCTCAGATGGCCCCTGGAAGTACCTGATCCACATGTAGGGCCAGTGGGGTGAAAGGTGGTGACAATTATAGGGGTGCCGAGGGTTTAGTCCAATCTAAAGTATTTATTAATTACTCAGTCAATGACAAACATCAGATGGACCCAATAAAATTGTAGGTCCCACCCCAGCTCGTGAACAGAACCAATCAGAGTTGAGGCGCCAGCTGCCTGAAGTTAACGATGAACTTGGTGGAAGAGCAGGAGACTAACTGACTGAAAAATTTGGGGAAAAGAAAGCATAAATCAGGGTACCAGAAACGCCATGAAAAGAAGGAGAGGGAGGCCAGGAGAGTTGTTGTATCCCAGTCGATCAAGACATTCTTAAAGACAGGTTGTATTGTTATTTCGCTGGGAATAAGAACCATCTATAGCCTGCCGGGTACTGTCACTTTTCATTTTCGGTGAGCACCACAATCGACCAAATGATTACGTGGTCAAAATTCCTGTCTTTTTACACTATTGTAAATAGAGTTAAAAAATTGACACGAGTCACTACGCACTGCATTATGCACCTGACCTGCCGGCTGATGATGTCTTTTTTGCATCAATAAAACACGAATACAAAACACTGCACTTGAATGAATACGTATTAGCTTTATTTAATAATATTACCAGTTCCATATTATCTTTATAAAAAAAAAAAAAAAGATTTTATTTTTTAAATCTGACTGCTTTGTCAATTTCTAAATGTTTACTTTTTTATTTATGAACTGATGATGGGGGGATATAACAGACTGATGGGAAAAAAAACATTATTTTGCTGTTACTTTTTTTAAATTGGTTTTATTATTATTTAACAATATCTTGCTTTTTGTTAGTTTTTATTAGTTGTAATTTTTATATAAACATTTAACTTTTAAAATAAAGGTAACTTTTTTTTTATAAACAACATCACCATCTTCTGTTAAATGTGGGCCTCCATGCTCATGTATTGTACAGTATATGATATTGGTGGAGGGTGGGCTGGCCATGACAGGGGTCTTGATCTGGAGGTCCTCCATCCACACCTTGATTGACCTGGCTGTGTGGCATGGAGCATTGTCCTGCTGAAAAAAACAAAAAACAAAAAACAATCCTCAGAGTTTAGGAACATTGTCAGAGCAGAAGGAAGCAAGTTTTCTTCCAGGACAACCTTGCACGTGGCTTGATTCATGCGTCCGAAACTCTGATGGGCGGTTTCGAAACTCTGCTTCATGAAGCTTTGAAACCTTTTCGAATCAGTGGTCACGAAGTCACGTGATTTCAGTAAACAAGGCTTCGTTACGTCATAACTGTTTTGAAACTTTTCGAAATTTCAATGGTT
Source organism: Meda fulgida (assembly GCA_030578275.1). Taxonomy (NCBI): domain Eukaryota; kingdom Metazoa; phylum Chordata; class Actinopteri; order Cypriniformes; family Leuciscidae; genus Meda; species Meda fulgida. The sequence goes on from CM060633.1 coordinate 6,541,239, forward strand.
CACCGCTGGGGGGCAATGATCTCCGTGAACCCATGAATCATCTGGGTTCACTGAGATCACCCTCCATTAAACAAGTGTCTATGGGTTTTACCTGATCTCTGATCAGTTTTATACATTTGTAAATGTTTTAATTAGACACTAATATAATTAAAATGATTAATTGAAGTAATAGTCTTTTATTGGCCTGTTTAGCTGAGCCATTATGGAACAAACAAAACAACTAATAACACATCGGGCCTATTATAGACACTTGATAGTTATTTTTTCATTTGATAGATTTTACTTTCAGTAAAACATTTACAATGTGTTTGTTAAAGGATTTCTATGCATGTTTGACTTGCGTTTCTGTTGCATTTTTACTGTTCTGACCAGCAGCAACCACTGTGTGTGGTGCTTCGAAAAAGTGAATAATTTTGCAAAGCAAACTTTGAATAGCTTTGTTTCTCCCATCACTAGATAAGTGGATATTGGGTACTTGCAAGTATATTGACCTGTGTGATATTCTCTGGTGTAATCAACATTGGAGACACAATAGAGAATTGCTGGAGATTCACAAGTAAGTTTCTCAGGTAAGGGTCTGTGTTTCTATTCAAAGATGAGACTAGTCAACGAGTGAGGGTGAGGTGTGTGCTTACATACTGAATTGATAAGTGATGATGGGGTTACGGGTCATAGTGGGTGCAGGTGAGGGACTGGAGGAATGCTATATATATATATATATATATATATATATATATATATATATAAAAACTGCGAATGCTCTGCATACCAAAGCCATTCATGGAACATTATAAATTCCCTTGTTTCAGGTGTAGTACCAAAGCGTACATGATAAAATGTTAGTAATACATAGTTATTTATTTATTTGCCAAACAACGATAGTTTTCTTAAAGGTCCTGTTCTTCGCGATTCCATTTTCCAAACTTTAGTTAGTGTTTAATGTTGCTGTTAGAGCATAAATAATACCTGTACAATTAAAAAGCTCAAAGTTCAATGTTACATCCCTCTACTTCCGTATTTAATGACGTAACTAGAACAGTTTTTTGACTAATCTCCGCCCACAGGAATGCACAAAAAAGGGGGCGTGGTCTTGTTGCGCTCCCATGGAGAAGAGGAAGAGTTTTGTTTGTAGAGTGTGTTTGTCGCCATGTCGTCGAGACGCTGTTATGTTCATGCCGGAGTCAATTCACCTGTGTTTGGCCTTCCCAGGGACGCTGTGCTTATGTATGCAATTTATGTTTAACTCGGTTCCCGAAAAATATAATCCTCAATTAAAGCTATGTGCAGCACATTTTGCAGAGGACAGCTTCCTCAATCTCAATCAGTTTAATGCCGGATTCGCACAAAGATTATTCTTGAATAAATTATTGTAATGCATGGCAATGATTTCTTTTACACAACATGGCCACTTTTAAGACTATATTCATGGTAAAAATAAAGTGTATTTAAATAATGTTGTTTGGATGAAAACAATTTCAAAAGAACTATACACAACAAAAATGTATTTAATTAGGAGGTGTTACAGTACTTTTTGTATTTCTTTGCAGCAGATGTTTTCAACCTCCGTTGGCATTTTTTCACAGTTACCACATGTACACCTATAAACATATATTACTAATCAAAACTCATGCACACGTGTAACTAAGGTAGCAATAAACAAAGGACTTATTTTAAAAATTCAACAACACCATCGTTAATTCGATAGATGGACAAAACCATGTACCACAAGCTTTTAGAACGTTTTGTAACATTTAAAATTACAATTTAACCAAAAGTATGACAACTACTAAATAAACAGCTTACCACTGTGAAACATCCTGCAAAAGTCGTGTTTGAACAGGTTCTAATCGATTCTCTTCATCTATGTTCTCCGGGTCTGATTCCGGCTCAAATTGATATGGTAATATGTTTGACATTTTTACCATAACAATCAGCGCATGCATCTCCAATTTATGGTAAGAGGCGCGACCTTTCCGGGCAACGAGTGATAAGCTGCTGTCGAATCACAACACAGGAACCGCTGGCACAATCAGAACTCGTTACGCATTTCTGAAGGAGGGACTTCATAGAACAAGGAAGTCATCGGGCCGTTTTTTGGACAGTGAAAACAGCGGTATACAGATAAGTCAATTGTGTGAAAAATACTCGCAAAACATGAACACATGTTATATTGTACACACAATCAAAGCTTCAAAAAAACATGAAGCCACTCACTGATAGTTTTAGGTAAACTGATTCACAGCAGCTTAACCGGGCACGCTCTGTTGTTATGTGTCGTCGTCACTGTCCCACGTTCTCATTGGTTTGCTGGCATATGGGGAAATTAATGCGCAGGGAAAACTGTCCGCGAATCGCTCACCCAAAAAGAAAAAAAATGTCCTGCTGTTGCCAGGTTATATTGTGTTTATAATTTGTTGTGTGTGTGTGTGTTACAAGACTAACTGGACTAAATAAAGTGAAAAAAGTCATAACTGAAACTGTTTTCATAATTTATTTTCTCCATTTAGGGACAATTATGTTTTAGCGAAAACGCATAAACTTAAAGACAGACCTACTGTTACGACCTACTCCCAGTCTAGGGTTAGGAGAGGGTAACAAACTTAAATTTAAAAAAAAGAACACAAACGTAAGTGTGGAGGGTTCCCTTCAGTCCTCTGCCCCAGAAATGTGAGCCAACACTTGATTCAAAAGTAAAATAATTTATTGTATTTAAACAAAGAAAAATGGAACCTTTAGATCTTCAGGAGAAGGTCAGACCAAAACAACAAACAAAAGAGGAAGCTTACTTTTAGAAGGAAAACTAAATGACCTACACAGGTAAAAGAAAATAAATAAACATCATATGCTTTCCTCCACTCCCTGACTAACCAAAAACAAGGATTAATATATAAAAAGAAAAAGGTGGTGACTCAATCTCCCTACTGCCTTCCAAAACAAAACACAAAAAAAATTTGCTATGCAATACCTTTTAGTTACCAAACAAAGTTATAAAGAAGAGAGAAAAAAAGATTGCTTTACCACACCAAAAACAAGCTCAACTGTACCACACAGGAACAACACACCGTTTTCACTCTTATAGTTTCAGCGCGCACACACAAGTCTGGTGCAGGGGAGAAGTGAACCTCCTCAAGCAGTGTTCACTCTGATCTCTTATAGTGCAGCTCTGCAACTCTCCTTACGAGCCTCAGGTGTGGTTAATTAGCTGTAAGGCAATCAGAGTGAGGGAGAGACTGACCGAGCACAACACACACAACAATTTAACAAAGTAACATACATATCAAAAACACTTTTTATATAATACATCTCCAGGACGTAACACCTACTGTAAGCAGGCCTGTAACTATCCGAGGCTGTTAATCGTAATCTCTGCGATTCCTAAAGTCATCAATTTGCATTATTTCAACTTATTTTTTTATATTTAATTAAACTATTATAATCTAAATAAGAAGTAAAATCAGCAAAAACATGAAGTCAATATTTGTGTGAAAATTATTTATATGGATTTGTACACACACACAATATATATATATATATATATATATATATATATATATATATATATATATATATATATATATATATCACAATAATTATTGTGAGCTCCATTTACGATCAAGCTGTAATTTTATTCAGAAAGCATGAACATATTTATTAAATGATTATACTTAAAAATGCTAGCAATGCGTTTTTATAATTTTGTTTTAGAAAAATATCAAACAAGGCAAAAACAAACATAATGTTTTAAATGAGTTTAATTTCTACATGCAGGGTCAAATCGACCTGTAGTTGAAGAAAAGCCCTACAGAAGGGTCACATTCTGAAGTGATGCTCTTGTTTACCCGGTCAGACGGTCTGAACCTGCAGCTCCAAACGAGATAAACGAGGGAGCAAACACTTAGGTCACCGCTGTGGTATTGATTACCTATTGCACCCCGCTATCGGTCTCAACCTCTATCTCTTTCTCCTGCCCTCTCTTTCGCAAAACACTCTCTCCATCACTCTCACCTCTTCCTGGTTTGCCCTCATAACTTCTCCTTAGATACAAATGCAGACGTACAAAAACAAACCGAGGACAAGACATCAAAAACTGTACAAGAACGAATGTTTGTTTTGAGTCACTTGTTAAGTCGGGCTTTGACAATAAGCAGAATTGGATCCTTTGGACTGAAGATGCATTGCGGTGTCAGTAAACCGTGAAGTGAAGCTTGGTCTTAAAAATATGGTGTGTTTTGACAGAGAGAGGCAACTGTGACAAGCAGTGATGGATGAAATATGTACCTGATAAAATATTACTCAATTAAAAGTACAAGTTCAGAAATTTCTGCTTGCGTAAGTTTACAATAGTACCTATTTCTGCATAAAAGGGTTTAAAGACAAAAACAAGAATGGGATTATTATGAGATAATATGAGTAATCAACTAGTCAGCGATAGTCAGTGAGGGAGATTTGGATGAAAAACAGGTCTTTAACTAGCAACTGCCGGGACGAAAAGCAGGTATGCTAACACAGGCGCTAAATGAGGCCAAGGGACTAATGTTTTAACTGCCTTGTTACCTTTTTTCAGCTAGCCTGCGTTACACTCACCAACCTAAATCTCACTCCAGTCTGAGTCACGGCATCAATGCAATTAGTTTGCTCTCAGTGGGGGTTTAGCCAGCAACAGTCAACATGGTAAGCAGGCATGCTAACAAGAAAGCTAAAGACCGCAGCTTCTAGTGCAGCTTTCTAGTGTGGGGGCCTAAACACACTTCCAATGGGGCCGTAAGATGGCTTAAAAAGGTTTAAAATAAGACTAAAGTTTTAAAATAAGATAAAACAACTAAAAATCAGGATGTAAGTTGAAATCATATTGCTTATTTTATTTTTCTCAAAAGGATAGTCCAAACATAAATTAAAATTCTGTCATTATTTACTCACCCTCATGTCATTCCAAACCTGAATGACTTTATTTCTTCTGTGGAACACAAAAGATGATATTTTGATGATTGTTGGTAACCGTTTCGGTTCCCATTGACTTCCATTGTATGGAGAAAAAATTACATAGAAAGTCAATGGGAACTGAAACTGTTTGTTATGAACTTTCTTCACAATTTGGAATGACATGAGGTGAGAAATGATTACAGATTTTTTTTTTTTTCATTTTTTCATTGACTATCCCTTTAACCACTGATATTTTTAATTAAGATTCATTCTAAAGTTGTATTGGGTAGAAACTGTTTTTTGTGTGTTTAAAAAAAAAAAAAAAAAAAAAAAACTTGCTATCACAAATGACTAGAAAAGTCATGTACAGTCATGGGTAATACTGTGAGTGTACTCTGTAGAACAGTTATTCTTCTGCTTTTTTCTATTGCATATTAGCTCGGAGAAGCATTTATTTTAAATACAAAATAAGACAATATATGAAAAGTCAAAATAAAGCTCCAAACAGGAATTAATAGTAGGATAAAAGTGTTTATCGGGTAGGAGATGAGGGCTTGAGAGGCAGGAACAAGTAATGTCACAATAAAGCAGCATCCATTTATGATTTTAATAAAAACAATGTGTATTACAACACACCGAGGTGCAAATAGTATCTGCCACTATTTGCATTAAGTATAAATAGCATCTAACTGCAATTTTCATGTATTGTTCATATAATTTTATGTTATTTGCACTTAATGCAAAGAAATACTTTCTGTTGCTAGTTACATTTAGTGTAAATAGTATATATTGCTAGTTCATTCATGGCCCGTTGTTGACATTATAAATAACATTATATTAGTGTCCAGCACTGGTAACAAATGAAGTTTTATGCAACAAAGTTCGGGAGGAGCACGATCAGGTAATCAACCAATCAGCACAAGAGGAGGCCGGTATAAATATAGCCTTCCCTCACTCACAGTTTCACAGCATCCCTCCACCACCCCATCACCTCACTCTCGGCTGGTTTCCATCCAAGTAAAGGGGGAGTAATGGGTTCGGGCCAAATTTTCGAGCTACGAGCCCTCTCCCGGACAGCACGTCAAATAAGCATACTGGCAAATTACTTCATCTGATTTCATGTACGTGTGAACTCGTGAAGTTAGCAATAAAAGTGGCATCACAATAGTAGACAGTTCTATTACAGATTTTGTATAAGAGTATAGCCTTAGGCATCAACTCTACTTTGACCCAGCCTAGGGAGAATGACATCATGACTGGCAGTTGAGATTGATTCAAAACCACAAAAGTATGGAGTGAATAAATATCTGACCGAAAGAGTTGACAGAGATGTCAAAGAGTGCTGTATAAATACTATGTTTTTTCTGGCGCTAGGTAAAGCTACTGATGTTGACACAATTTGAGCTGCTGAGCTGCTTTTTACATTTACATTCTAAAGTCCCATTCACACCAAGGACCATAACTAGATAACGATAAACACATCATTCTCAATATTAAAGAGTAGCAGAGTTCACAGCTCTAACGATAATGTCACAGAAAAACGATATAATCAGAAATCACTTTCAGAACGATTTTATCCAGCTGATTAATGATAAAAACATTGACAGCCAATCAGAATCCATCCTGCTGTAACAAGCTAGAGCATTCAAAGTGACAGACTAGCACGTGCTTAACAAAATTATAGCTAATACAGCTGTTATAGTTATCTTTATAGTTTATGTTCTTGGTTTGAACGGGCCTTAATCCAGATGCTTTCAACAATGTCTGAATCACTTAAGTAGCAATTACCAGGACAGGTATTTACAATCACATGCCATGCAAAGGAAGGCCATCAAAATAAATCGTGCAAAATCTTTCAAAATACATAAAAAGCATTCAGGAAACTGTACAGAACTGGTCAAGAGTTTGGGGTATGTAAAATGTTTTTGAAAGGAGTGACTTTTGTTCACCAAGGCTGCATTTATTTGATAAAAAAAAAAAACAGTGAAAACAATAATATTATTGGATATTATTACAATTTAATATTTTCTATTGTAATATATTTTAAAATGTAACTTATTCCTCTAATGGAAAAAACAAAAACAAATCAGCAGCCATTACTCCAGTCTTCAGTGTCACATGTTGTCAATGTCAGTGTCTTCAGAAATCAATCTATGCTGATTTGGCAGTTATTAGCAATTATTAATGGTCCTCAATAATTCATAAATGTTCTTATTATTATCAATGTTGAAAATAGTTTTCGAAGTCTAATATTACAGGTCCTTCTCAAAAATTTGCATATTGTGATAAAGTTCATTATTTTCCATAATGTAATGATAAAAATTAAACTTTCATATGTTTTAGATTCATTGCACACCAACTGAAATATTTCAGGTCTTTTATTGTTTTAATACTGATGATTTTGGCATACAGCTCATGAAAACCCAAAATTCCTTTCTCAAAAAATTAGCATGAAAAGGTTATCTAAACGAGCTATTAGCCTAATCATCTGAATCAACTAATTAACTCTAAACACCTGCAACAGATTCCTGAGGGTTTTAAAAACTCCCAGCCTGTTTCATTACTCAAAACCGCAATCATGGGTAAGACTGCCGACCTGACTGCTGTCCAGAAGGCCATCATTGACACCCTCAAGCAAGAGGGTAAGACACAGAAAGAAATTTCTGAACAAATAGGCTGTTCCCAGAGTGCTGTATCAAGGCACCTCAGTGGGAAGTCTGTGGGAAGGAAAAAGTGTGGCAAAAAACGCTGCACAACGAGAAGAGGTGACCGGACCCAGAGGAAGATTGTGGAGAAGGACCGATTCCAGACCTTGGGGGACCTGCGGAAGCAGTGGACTGAGTCTGGAGTAGAAACATCCAGAGCCACCGTGCACAGGCGTGTGCAGGAAATGGGCTACAGGTGCCGCATTCCCCAGGTCAAGCCACTTTTGAACCAGAAACAGCGGCAGAAGCGCCTGACCTGGGCTACAGAGGAGCAGCACTGGACTGTTGCTCAGTGGTTGCATGTCATTCGGAAATCAAGGTGCCAGAGTCTGGAGGAAGACTGGGGAGAAGGATATGCCAAAATGCCTGAAGTCCAGTGTCAAGTACCCATAGTCAGTGATGGTCTGGGGTGCCATGTCAGCTACTGGTGTTGGTCCACTGTGTTTTATCAAGGGCAGGGTCAATGCAGCTAGCTATCAGGAGATTTTGGAGCACTTCATGCTTCAACCTGCTGAAAAGCTTATGGAGATGAAGATTTCATTTTTCAGCACGACCTGGCACCTGCTCACAGTGCCAAAACCACTGGTAAATGGTTTACTGACCATGGTATTACTGCGCTCAATTGGCCTGCCAACTCTCCTGACCTGAACCCCATAGAGAATCTGTGGGATATTGTGAAGAGAAAGTTAAGAGACGCAAGACCCAACACTCTGGATGAGCTTAAGGCCGCTATCGAAGCATCCTGGGCCTCCATAACACCTCAGCAGTGCCACAGGCTGATTGCCTCCATGCCACGCCGCATTGAAGCAGTCATTTCTGCAAAAGGATTCCCGACCAAGTATTGAGTGCATAACTGAACATAATTATTTGAAGGTTGACTTTTTTTTTTTTATTAAAAACACTTCTTTTATTGGTCGGATGAAATATGCTAATTTTTGAGACAGGAATTTGGGGTTTTCATGAGCTGTATGCCAAAATCATCAGTATTAAAACAATAAAAGACCTGAAATATTTCAGTTAGTGTGCAATGAATCTAAAATATATGAAAGTTTAATTTTTATCATTACATTATGGAAAATAATGAACTTTATCACAATATGCTAATTTTTTGAGAAGGACCTGTATTTATGGAAACCATGATACTTTTTTTTCCAGGATTTTCATTGAATAGAAAGTTCACAAGAACAGCCTTTGAAATATAATCTTTTGTTTAGTTTTTATTCTTAATCGCTGATGACACACGGTCACACACATGTGACGTGTGACCTGGTGTCCATGAAGATGTGAAAAAATAGGCATAAATCTAGCTTACACATTTACCGAAATTATTATACGCCTGTTTAAGGTTTGATACTTGCTTTTCAGATCGTTAAAATAGGGCCATTTATCTTATATTCTATCTTTAATAAAAATATGGGAAGGGTCTAAGCACTTGCATATTGTTGTCCTATTGTTAGTTAAACTGCTTCTGTTGTTCTCATTTGTAAGTCGCTTTGGATAAAAGCGTCTGCTAAATGAATAAATGTAATATAAATGTAAATATATCAAAATAGAAAACGGTTATTTTAAATTGTAATAATACTTCACAATTGTACTGTTTTTACTGTCTTTTTATTAAATAAATGCAGCCTTGCTAAGCAGAAGAAACTTCTTACAAAAACATTAAGAAATCGAAATTATTCCAAACTTTTGGCCGGCGGTGTGTGCTAAGCTCAAGAATGTTTTGCAGAAACCTTTTTGTGCACACTAATTAAAGCCATTAAAAACGAGAAAGAAAGAAAACACATTTAATTGTGACAGTATGCTGACAAAAACACTAAATGCCATTTGGCCCAGAGTGCAAGACGACAATAGAATGAGCGACAGCGCTCTGTTGACAAAAAAGCGAGTGATCTAATTTGCCCCAGTTGTGTCTGCGCCCAAACTCAGTTTATGGGACATGTATTGGACGGGATTCAACTGGGTGTTTATTGAAGTCCTGAACCTTTCCATCTCTCATTAAATTGATTCATGGGTTCAATAAGCAGTGCCGGGGCAGCAGGTGTGGATGCTGGCGTGAGAGTTGAGTCTGGATACATTCATCACCCTGAGCAGGCAGAGTTAAGACCGATCTCACACAACTCCTCCAGAGGCCCTGCTGTCGGCTCATGAGCTGCTCACCTGCTCCCACATGTGAATGACCCCTTCACAATTACACACTCGTGCAGATACAGAGAGACAGATAGATACTGTGGACATATGGGCCCACATACACGCAAAAACTCCCAGGCTACTCAAAGAGGGCAGAGGGTCAAACTGCTGTCCAAAGTGCACCTTTCAAACGAGGTTAAGCTGGTGACATGTTCATTAATCAACTTCTAAGAGAACTTACTTATACCACAGCTTGATCCAAGGAAAGTTCAGTGTGTGTGTGTTTATGTGTGACTATGTGTTATGGGATTGTGACTCTAATTTGCCCTGTTTAGTAAATCTGGCCTAAAAAAGGTTTAAATACTATTTGTTTTTTTTTTCCAAGTCAAGTACATTTTTATAGCGCTTTTTACAATACAACGTATTTCAAAACCGCTTTACAGATAATCATTGTTAATGTTCATATTCTATTATTAAAGCTGCGGTCTGTAACGTTTTTGTGTTCAAAATTTACAAAATGTATATAATAATTGAGTGTTTTAGTCTTATCCTGAATCACTACGGTACACCTATAATAAGTGTTTATATTCTGACCAGTTTAGACTGCTTCAGGTCATACCACTGCGGAGTAGCCCAGAACATGCGTGACTCTTCATAGACATAAACAAAGAGAAGTAGCTCCGGCTACAATGTTCTTCCGCAAGACACATGTAGTTCTGTTTATTAACCGCTAGAGCACCAAAAGTTACGGATTTCAGCTTTAATATCTTAATATTCTCATGCTTTATAATCACATTTAGCAGATTAGAGCTGGGCAATAATATAGTTAAAATTTTGTAATAAAATAGAAATTATTTATTTATAACAAATAAGCAAACAAACTATTTCTTGAGGACAAAAAAAAAATCTGCCAAAACATATTCAATTGGGGGAAAATTGTTATATTGTTCCGACAGGCCACTTTAGACATTCTACTAACTATGTGTAACTTTGCAACTATATGTCAACTAACTCTTATTAGAGTAATAGTTGACTGTTTGGTTTAGGGTTAGTAGGGTAACACTTTATGTTGATGGTCCCTTTTGAACATTCTGGTAACTATAAGTAACTTTGCAACTGCATGTCAACTAACTCTCATTAGAGTATTAGTGTACTGTCTGTTTAATATCTGATAACTCTTTATTGTGATGGTCCTCCAACAGACAGTCTACTGACTATAAGTAACTATGCAACTACATGTCAACTTATTCTAACCCTAACCCTACCAGTCTACTAATACTCTACGAACACTCTAATGAGAGTTAGTAGACATGTAGGTGCAACGTTACTTATAGTCAACAGAATGTGTTAAAGGGACCATCCTAATGAAGTGAAACCCTTAGTAGAATATGTTGACATACTTGCAAAGTTACTCATAGTCAGTAGAATGTCTGTTGGGGAGCATCAAATTAAAGTGTTAGCAGATATTAAGCAGACATTCTACTAATACTTTAATGAGTTGGCATGTAGTTGCAAAGTTACTTATAGTATAACGTCTAAAGTGGACCATCGAAATAATGTGTTGCCTAGTAAAATATAAAATCACCTACCAACTGAGCAGCAGCCGGAGAGAGGAGAATGGCTGAAAATAATGTTTGAATGACTATTCAAAAAATGGAGAACAGTTTGTGTGAGTGTTAGGTTTAGAGGGTAGAAAATAGAAAATATCACAAACTTAGTAATAAATGAAAAAGTCTTTATTTTGAAAGAATAGCGACGATTCCAGAAATCCTTGGCTATGAACTTGTTATTTGTCTCGTGTGAAGCTTAGTACAGTTTCCTTGGAAACCTCTAACGATAAATAAAGAGGTTTACTAATGAGGTTTGATGTGCAATTATGAAATGTATGTGATGAATTAGCTTTATGTTATAAAAGCCTTTCATTACAGTTAACCTCTGGCAGCACCTATCACACTGAATGTTAAATATATCTAGTATCGCTACCTTGACTGACACTGCGAGGGTGCTACTTTGCGACAGTCTCTACCGGGGTACTTACACTTAATAATTTGATATTAAAATATAATTAACTGCACATATTTGCTCATAATCAGTCTGCAAGCTGACTATCAGTGACGAATCCTACTAGTGACTATATTCACAGTGTCTAAGGCACTTCTAAGGAAATGCAGTTCTGGCCACAAGAGCAGACATAAACAGGAAGTTAAACTGAGTGTGTAAAAGGCTGTCCAGGGCCACAAAAGCCTCATTCTTCATTCTGGTAAATGTAACGTAACTGTCTGTTTGGCCATTACGGTTATTGATGACTTTGACGGGGGTCATTATACATGCTGTGGGCGGCATCTGCTCTTCACGTGCTCTTGAGAGTGGCTTTGGTCTGTCGAGGACTCCCTAGAGGACACGAGAAGAGAGTCAAGACTAGACTTCAGCATGTACAGCCCACAACATCAAGACTATTAATGTCAATATGCATTATTTAAACACAATTAGCATGTCTGTGTTTTTATGTTGAAAGATTTGAGATTACCTCAGTTGCTAACAGTAAAAGTTTGTCTGTCCTTAGGATGGAACAGAAGTAGTTCAACTAAAAATGTAACCATTAAAAAACAAGGTAACACTTTATAATAACTGCACACTATTAATCATTAGTTAAGCATGAGTAAACAGTTAATTCATCATTTTTAAAGCATTAATAGACATTAATTAGCAGTTTATAAATACATATATACATACAGCTATAACTATACAGATATACTTCCATTTTTCTTGATTCATAAGCATCACTTAGAAAGTGTAAGTAAATGGAGTAAATTCAGGTAGTTATCAAGCATTTAGTAGTGGTCAGTTAACTATTTTTGTGAGTTCATCTAAAGTGAGGAGTATTCATGCCTTGTAAAGCATTTACAAAGGAGATTTAAAGGCTCATTTATCTTCTAAACAGAAAAATGAAACAAACTCAACACAGTCATACAGAACATAGAAATATTTAACAGCCTTTAAATCTCCTTTGTAAATACTTTACAAGGCATGAATAGTCCTCACTTTAGATGAGCTCACACACATAGTTAACTGACCACTACTAAATGCTTGATAACTACCCGAATTAACCCTGAATTACAGTATAAATACATATTAATAAAGCGTTTATTAACACACTAAGTAACTATTACTATATATCTGAATAATAAGATATATGAATGTACATTGAAATAGTTTATTAATCATTTACTTACACTTTATAAGTAATCTTATGAACCAATGACAACTCTTAAATAACTGGTTTATAAATAATGCAATACTTCATTTAGAAATGATAAATTGATCATTAATAAAGTATGAAAATACAATTATTAAACACATTATAGATATGCTTTTAAATCAAGAATAAAGCATTTATAGCTGTATTATTTTATAAACTGCTTATTAATGTCTATTAATGCTTTATAAATGAGGAATTAACTGTTTGTTAATGCTTAACTAATGATTAAAAGTGTGCAGTTATTATAAAGTGTTACCGTAAACAATTACTTGAAATAAAAAAAAAAAGTGAAATAAGATATAGCTAGTTGCAATTTAGGTAATTTATTTTAGCTTGATGTACTAAAATAACTAAAACTTTATCTGAAATAAAAATTTGTAGAACCATAGACACATAAAAAAAAATGTAAAAATGACAAAACCCACAACACAATTACTAACAAAATTAAAATGACAGAAGAAAATATAAAAATAAAAACTATGTAAAATGTATTTAAAAAAATATTATTCATTAGTTATTACGTAGTTATTACATAAAAATATTACATATAGATTTTAAAAGATATTAGATATTACATAAAAATACACATTATTATATGGCTCTCTAGAATACTTAATTCTGATTGGATGATTGTTGCATTGAGCATATTTGTTTAAAAAACTGAATATCAAAATAATAAAAGCTGAAGACAATATTAACATTTTTGAATCATATTGGACCATATTTGAAGGAGTACAAATGCAATAAAATAACTTATTTTTTGTATGTATAATTTGCTCATAAAAACTTAGTAGCTATTCATAAATCCCAAGTTAAAGCAATAAACAACAAAGGTCCACAGGGAGGGAGGTAGGGACTTGGATTGCATTAATATTATTTATTAATCTGCAGTGTTCATCTTGAACTCAAATCATTTATTGTTTCTTCCATTTTGCATGACCTTATCATACTTATTCAGCGAGTGCCATCCAGCTCTAAAAAAAGATAATATTTTGCTTTTTTTTTTCATATCCAATTTTGTGTAATATTGTCTTAGCATTTCACAGTCTGTGGAAATAATGATTCAAGGAAGAGACGCTAAATATCACAATTGATATTGCTGATATCCATATTCATAACAGTGGAAACAGAAGGTCAAATCAAGTCTATTCCATACACTGTGCTCTTATTTACTGTACTGTTTCACCCAATATTATTTCGGTATTTTATGCATGCAGAAAATGTACAGTACATATAAGAGAAGGATACTATTCTGAACATAGCCATAGTCAGTCTAAGAAAATCTGAATTATTTTGTTTACTTTATAACTTATTATTTTTGTGACTGAAGCTTTACATTCCCTTCTTGAAATATTGGTTTTAAACCACATATGGCTGTCATATACATCACTAGTCACAAACATACCTTTTCTTATTGTTGTAATTCTGTCTTATCTTCCTCCAGCTCACTGTCTCTTCATGTTGACACGCTCTCACACACACTCAAACTTACTCCTCAATGCAGGTTGTAGTCTTTACTATTGATTCCTAACATGCAGCTGTGTGGATCAGATTGATTGATTGGTGGGACGCTCCACAGCTGCTGATTTACAGAGTCTGTAAAGGCCTCAAACCACGAGCTGATTCTAAGACAGTCCATCAGTAAAAGTTTGAATTTGAGTGAGCTTATATCATAAGGCAATGCTCATCAAAAAACAAACCCTTATGTCTTATAAAGGGTTTGTTTTTTGATTAACATTACCTCATTTTCAGGAAAATAGAAGTTGTTTGGAAAAGCCACTGTTGGTCTTTTTTCATATAATAAATCACTTCAAAACTTGCTTTCGAAAGCAGATTTCCATCTAGCGTTTTTTTTTATGCAATATCCCAAAATGTGCATAAAAATAGGTGGATGGAAACATAGCTATAGTTCAAAACATAAATCAATTTGTATATTGCCTTTATCAGATTGTCTGTTTGCACTAAGTGAAAATAGCCAATGTTGGCAAAGACTAGATTAACTCCACTGATGGGAGTCTGCAATTATAAGGGCTTACTCAGTCACAAAATCCTTCCAGTGTACTGGAACGTTCCCTGAAAAATTGCACATTGCTTACTATGCTCCCTTACTGGAAATTACGTCACATATCTGAAGTGTGAAACATAAAATAGACGAGCAATCTCAATAAATATAATGACACGCAATAGAAGATTTGAAAAGACACAACTTTTTTTTTTTCGTATGTCAGTATAAACATATTGCTAGACATGTATTGAACCAGTCAAACCAATGTAATTAATATTCAGCTGAAATTTTGTAAGGATATATAACAGAACACTTAAAAAATAATATAAGAAAGATAGGTCCTACCTTTTGTTGATTAATACCAGTGGTGACATTCAACGATGTTGTACATTTCATGTCGCTTGAAATTGAATAATCACTGTCCCAATGTGTTTTGAACAGTGGTATTTACCAATGCCCGGATTCGTGTATACTCGATATACTGATTCATGCGCTCTGGAGCTGATTGAGACGCACCCCATGGCTACTTTCATGGACCTTCAAGAACACATTTACTGATCAGCAGGTTCAATATGGTAGTGTTAGGCGTCAGTGCAGGGGAATTTTAATTAATATAATGATATACAATTAATGTGTTATTGCATACTGTTTCACAGTGTACTACAATAAACAAAGGTGCAAATATCTGCCACTAACTGCATTAAGCATAAATAGCATCGAACACTATTTACACTATAGAAAATATTACTATTTAAAAAAAAAACCAGCCTATTATTAATCTGCAATTCAAGCTGACATGTTAGCTAACAATGTGATGTCGAAGACAGTTAAATTAATACATTTTATGAAAGTTAACTTATTTTACTTGACTGACTTCATCTTTAAATGGCAGCTTCAGTATTTTTTATTTATTTATTTATTCAATTTATATTGATAAGGCGTGTACATTTTTGGAGGACGTTAACAGCTCAAAATATTTTTTTTGCTGTAACCAATAGCCTAAAATTACACTGATGCATCATATTATTTTTTTTTTCTTCTTGAATATTAAAGTCAATCTACCTATTTATCTACATATCTATCTATCTATCTATCTATCTATCTATCTATCTATCTATCTATCTATCTATCTATCTATCTATCTATCTATCTATTTTTTACATAAAAACAATCCATTTGAGGCTGTAAAAGTGTTTACTGTATAGCGTAATGCTTTTGTATTCAAATTATATACATAAACTCACTCTTAGCATCATGTTTCATGTTTCAGACTAGACAACGTTCACACTGTTGACATAAATCAATTATATAAGAAATATAACACTCAAGAATAAAAATACTTATTGTTACTGCATGCCACATACGTTTCTGAAAAACAGCTGAGAATGAATCTAAAATCTCTCAAATGTAATGCAATTCACATCTCTTCCACAGTATAAAGACCTTGAATGTCTGGAACCTCGACTCTTGAATCTAAGCACAGCCTTATAGTTATACTTTGGTGGCCAGGTACAATGGCTTCAAATCTCCTTGGGCTTTTTTTTCTTTTTTTGCACTAACTGTTTCTCTTGTGTAGATTCTTTGTATGCATTTGCATGACAAATAAGCACATGCATCACCCACAAAAGAGGCCCATCTTACCAGTACACATGTAAAAACTAACAATGAATTGCAAATACATTAATCCCCCTATATGTGCTTAGTAATTAAGGTATAATCTTTAACATATTTCCACTAGCTTGGTTAATCACAGCACACAGTAAGTTTCTGTGCTGTCTGTGTAAAATTAAGATATCTTCGAGGGCATATCATTTCCCTTCGTCTCCTCTGTGGCCCAAAAGCCTTTCATGTGCATACCTTATCTCTAGAAATGATATTTTTATGGATTACTTCAATATTTCCGATGCACGGCCAATGCGATTCCAGTCCTTTGGGATGGATGAATTATTGCCTGTTTCTAACTCAGGTTTCTTCCCTGTCAAATGAAAAAGAAACAGTGGTTTGAAATGTAATGTGCATGCTGTCATGATAGTCTCTTGTGTTTTGCCAGAGTCTAGTCTCTGTTTCAAATGTGCACAAAATAAACGATTATTCTTTAATGGCTTTGATGTTGCTATTGCCATGTATATTTAAGCGACATAACATCAAATTTGTGGAAAGTCACTTGTGGTGGAAGCATCACAAGTTATTTCTTTTTTACTGCAATAGAAGAAAAAATGTCTAATTTAAATTCAGTTTAATCTCATTGGTTTTGTAAAACCAGTGTCATCTAATTACTACTTTTTTTTAAATGCAATACACACTGCATATTGTGCATTTCACTAATTACTACTTTTATGAAATCGTACAGAAGGTGCATGTGTACATTTTGTATGTTTGAATGGACATTAATACATAAAATATCAACCTATTCAACGCATTTCTAAAGTTGCATTTCTAACTTTACAATAAGGTTCTCTTAGTTATTGTTAGTTAATGTATTAACCAACAGTATTTATTAATCATTGTTAACATTAGTTAATACAAATACAACTGTTAATTTTAGCTTAGGTCTATTAAATAATATCAACAGATCCATCTTTTTAATTTTAATAATGTATTACTAAATGTTAAATTAACCCAAATGAATGCTTTAGAAGTATTTTTCATTGTTAGTACATGTTAACTAATCTTAGTTATCTAATGATAACAAATGAAACATTAATGTATTTATTTGTTTTATATTAATGCTTTATTGTATGTCTGAATGTAAAAAAAACTGTACATTATGTGAACACTAGTGTTCTCGAAAGGCCTAAGGCCTTTAGTTAATTATGTATTGAAGTATAGAATTATTTCTGAATTATTTCCCAAGTATTTTTACTGTAAGTGACCATTGCTTTCAGAGGTAGAAGGCTGTGCACAAATAATCAGTTAGTGACAGGAAATGAATATATGTGAAATGCCATCACTATAATGTCCTTATACAGTAGCTTCCATCCCTGTGCTAATGGCTTCTAAGTGACTTCCTGTCCATGAGGAGTACCACACTTCTCCAGCTTCCTTTTTTAATGCTTCATCTGAAAGTCCCATAGCAAAGTAATAACCTGTGAGATTATGTACAGAAAGGGATTAAACGGACACATTATCCCTCAATAATAGACGTATCATTATATTTAGCTTGCAGAACATACGTACAATAGGGGAAGTGTTTCTTTTGTGGATATAACACGGAGAATGTGTAAATTGTAGGATTATACACCAGTGGCGACGTGAGTGGGCTTAGATTAAATAAAGACTATTTTCAAAGAACACCATCTTGAATTTTGTCCCAATGAAGTGACTGGATAAGCACAATTTTCCTCAATGCTTTGATGCATTTCCAATTGAGACAAAAAGTCAAGTTTTTTTTGTTTACAGCCCTGCAAAGCTACATTGACATCTTGCGACATCAATATTTAAAGCATATTTTTACTGAGTGATAAAAAAGGTAAATGTGTGAAAAAGTGACAGATTTCATACTTTTTATAATGTAGAGTAAGGGATGAGGGAATTCACATTCTAGAGAGCATTTGATTGGAGAGAAAATCTAATGAGAAGATGAAGTGCAGATTGATTTAATCAAAATGCTTGTTTGGTGGTATGAGACAAAATTTATTTTTTTCCTCAGAATTTCATGAGCACTTTAAAGCATAAATCGGTAACACTTTATTTTGATGGTCCCTTTTGAACATTCACTTGACTATAAGCAACTTTGCAATTACTTATCAACCAAATCTCATTTGAGTATTAGTAGACTGTCTACTTAATAACTGTATTACTTAATAACTCTTTATTGTGATGATCCTCCAAAAGACATTCTACTGACTATAAGTAACTTTGCAACTACATGTCCACTTATTCTAACCCTACCAGTAAACTAACACTCCAGTAACACACTAATGAGCGTTAGTAGACATACAGGTGCAGCGTTACTCAGTCACAAAATGAGTTAAAGGAACCATCAAAATAAAGTGAAACCCATAGATTCAACCAGTTTAAATGGAGTAAAAATCTGATCTATCTATGGTTAGCTACCGTAGCTAGCTTCTAAAACTTCTAAACTAAAACTTTGACTATTTCAAGCTGAAAACCTTCAAACGTCAAGCTTTTAAAACAACTTCTGGGCTAGGCTTTTTCAAGCCAACTTAAAGTTTGTCTATAAACTTTTTTATCTATTTTATTTGCTATGATCTCACATCTATGTTAAAATCCATATAACATGTTGGGTTAAAGCAACCAAATATGTTGGAATGGCTCTTTTTATAGTTGCCTGTGGGCAAACTACAAATTAATTAACAAATTGGACAAATTAATTATTATTATTACTTGTTCCCACTGAAAACATACTTTGCAATTTCAAGCTACATTTAGTTTTGTGAACTTGGTCCATATTGTTCTGTGCTTCCAAGATGCAATTTCTTTCATTCTGATTAGGCCATGGATAGGTGAAAAAACCCTGTGTATACCAATAGTTAAAGGCAGGAGAGCGAGACCAGAGGTTAGCTTAATTTAAAGTTGTCCAAACCACAGCTGGAAGAGATTGTATTCACCTTCCCCAACGACCTGTTTTTAGAAACCAATGTACTTCCTTGAAATCCTGAAAAGGACAATATTTTCATTGCTATCACAACGTGGATGCAGTTGCAGGACGGGGAAAAATCACAATTTTCTAAGCAAATTTTCCTGGTTTTATCCAGATTTTCAGGAAACATTTATTTTAATTGGGTTGTACTGCATATGCAAATTCAGTTGTTGGTGAAATTCCTCAGGGTTGGTGTGTTTTTTTCTTTTATATGGCAGCACACAATAAATTAAACTGACATTGTAATTTATTTTCGTTTCTCATAAGCATTTTTCCAGGGAATACAAAAATAGTTTTTTTCCCCTCATGCAGCTTCTTTAGTAAGATGCTTTTTGATGTGTGAAAACCAATAGATTTTTCCCCTAAAATCATTTTTACAAATATATAACAATGTTTTCTTAATGAGGAGCATACATTAAATAACAGTCATGCTTAGTGCCAGGTCATCCCACGCAGTAGCTCCTAATGGTGTAGTCACACACCTCCATGCTGTGAGCTGATCATTGCGCGAATCTGAGGTGTTGTTTGGTATTGTATGTCTAAATGTAGAAAAATCAAAACTCCTCCACATATCTTACATCACATCTCAATATCATTCATACACAACAAAATAGTGTTTGATTTCATGAATATAGTGTAAAGTGGGCTATTTCTTCTCTAATTTTCACTTATCCTTGAAAATCATATTTCTATGCTGAATCAAGAAGGCCTAACACTCTTTGAAAAAAAATTGGCTGTGACTCAAAACATTTTCAAGACGTTTTTTTTTAGACATCGCTCGGCCGATCTCAAATTATACTACCTCCAGTAAGGATAATAGAAGTTATCTTGTGAATGGTCTCATAAACGCTAACATAAACACATTATTTATACATTGTTCATGCAATGTTTTTTTTTTTTCTGAAACTTTTTAGTTGGACGTTTGTCTAACTTTTTTGTTTGTTTTAAATGTTACTATTTGTTTCAAAATGTTCAGAGAACACTCAAAGATAATGTTTCCCTAATGTTTGCAACATAAAACAGGATGTTCAATTAATGTCTGAGTAACCAAGAAAAAATGTTTTGAACTCTCAGAGATCATTCAGAAATTACGTTTCCATAACTTAATGGGAATGTTAGCAGAACATTGTTAAAACTAAATTTTGTTAGCTGGGATAATGCATTGCGAGCACATGGCAGATGCGGCAATAATCCACTGCAAATTGCAGCATTTATAAAGTGCAAACTATCTACCTTCACTTGCACCAGCCAGTGGCAACCTGGATTGTGATGATGCATGAGATATCTGGAGTGTCTCATTAATATCCCTCTCAAAAGACAGAGGATCAACACAGATGGGACATTTAGATATTCACAATCAATACAACAATCAGTTTGCAGAGCAAGAACAGCTGAATTCACTATTGGTGCTGTATGGAAAGTGCTGCAGTATGGATTCAATCATATTAAGGCTGTTAAGGGCTCCTTATCCTCATTGCCTGCAGTATTGATCCTGGACTCACCTCAAGTCGGTCTGGATGTGATGGACAGTGAGGTATCTGTACAATCTATATATGGCTATAACAATAACAGAGATAAAAATGCAGTCAGAGTGAGATTATGATTTTAGCAAGTTCGGTCTGAAGCTGAATAACTTCACACTTAGAGATTGTTACAGTTTGATGATGACACACTTTGGTTTTAATTATGATGCAAGTTGATTTTAATAATTTCAAAAACAATTATTTGCATATGCCTAAACTGTCCCATTCTGGTTAATTAATCCACATGGTGACATTATATTGTAGATGGCATGCATATGGGTGATAAAAAAGCAAATGGAAAATACCATTCCACCTAAATGCTGGTCATGATACAAGTACATTGACATTTGTACCACATTTCCAATCACAATTAATTCTGTGGTAGAAATAAAATGTTAAATATTTTTGTAATAATATATTTAATATATTTAAAAACAATGATTCTTCTTGGCCTTCTTGGTAACCAAGTACACTTAACAACAAGTAAAACTTTATTAGGGGGAAGGTGTTGGATGTGCTGGCAATGACAACACAATGGAGGGACAGCCATAAGTATGTATATAAATAATTTTCACACAGTTAATATTAAAAATGTTCATGATTATTTAATATTTTGCTAGAATATCTTATTTTTACAGAAAATACAAATAAAAAAAATGTTTTATGCATTTTCATCAAGGCTAAAAAACAAAGTATACATACATATAATGCATTTAAAACGTATCACTAATAAATGATGACGATTTGAAAAAAAAAATCCAAGATTTGGAGTTTTAATGTCATCTGTAACAGTTAGCTGTAGCTAAATCCAAAGATGATGCATGACGAAGAATGACCAATCAAGAATTACTTTAATAAACACAGACGAGAACACAACTACCAAATCGTTAACGTGAGATGATGAACAGAAGAAACAGAGGGTCTAAATATACAGGGGAAGATCATTACTGGAACCAAGAGCAGGTGCAGAAGAAGATGACCGTTGGAGGAACCTGGGAGGAGCTGAAGGTGGGAGGCGCCAGAAGGGAGATGGGAGGAGCAAGAGGATGACCCAGAGCCAAGATAGGATGAAGGTCCATTGTAGAATTTATGGAGGGACGATCCAGACTAGAGCCAGGTGGACATGTGGGGGACCCAGGCAGAGCAGAGGAGACGTAGACCCAAGGTGACGCTGAAGGCCTGGAAGGCCAAGGTGGAGACGTGGGCTTGGCAGACCAGGGCGGAGACGGTGGTAGTGAGGACAATGGAAGAATATGAGAGAAGTAGGAGGCCATCAAAGCCAGAGGGGTGGAGGGTCAAGACACAGCTGATGACTCGCAAGTCATCAGAGCCAAGGTAGAGCTGCAGACGCACGTGACCGAGGTAGAGACAAAGGCGTGGCAAACCCGAGTGGAGACGGTGAGATTGAGGACGATGGAGGAATTGGCAGAGCAAGAGCGACAATTAACCAAGGTAGAGTCAGAGGGACGAGGGAGCCCTGTGGAGCCTGAGGGAACACAGACTATGGTGAAGCCGAGAGAGCATTGAGCCAAGGTGGAGCCGATGGATTGGAGGGCCGTAGTGGAGTTTTGGAGGCGTGAGGTGGAGCTGAGGGATCCACAGGCCAAGGCTGAGCTGATGACAAGGAAGCCCCAGGCGGATCAGAGCATCTGGTTGGAACCACAGAAGGAGGAGCGTGGGTGCTGAAGAGAGACTGTGGAGGCGAGGTCGAGGAACTGGCAGGATTGGCGGGATCATCTGTGACGAAAGAGACTTGGAGCTGTGCAGAGGCAATGTTGATGAAAGAAACTTGGTGCTGGACGACGAAGGAGACTTGATGCTGGACGAAACCAGTGGCAAAAAGAAGACTTGGGGCTGGGCTTAACCAGCAGAGACGAAGATGACTTGGAACTGGGCGTAAACAGCAATGACAGAGACGACTTGGAACTTGGGATAACCAGTGATGACTGGAATGGCTTAGAGCTGGGCTTAACCAGTGGTGACAGATGACTTGGGACAGGGCTTAAGTTGAAGTTTATTGTCAATTATACTATATGTACAGGACATACCGAGGATTTAAATTCCGTTTTCCTCAGACCCATGGTGTAAAACATCAACATAACACAGACAAGTATAAAAATATTTAAATATAAATATATATATATATATAAAACATACAATATAAACAATAATAAATATCAGGCACAAGATAATTTAAATAGGTTTTCATTATAAAGTGCAAACAGTATTCAAAAATAGAGAGCAGCAATTGTAAAAGTGTCTGGTGCGTTGTGTAATTGTGTGTGTGTGTGTGTGTGTGTGTGTGTGTGTGTGTGTGTGTGTGTGTGTGTGTGTGTGTGTGTGTGTGTGTGTGTGTGTGTGTGTGCGTGTCTGTTAAGGGGGTGAAGAGTAAAAGTTCAGTCCATCTAAGGGCAGAGGGCTAAGAGCTAAGAAGGAGGAGAGTTCAACTTTTTGACAGCCTGGTGGATTAAGCTGTTCTTCAGTCTGGTAGTTCAGGCCTGCAGGCACTGAAACCTCCTCACAGATGGCAGAAGACTAAATAAGCCATGTGAGGGGTGGGTGGGATCCCCCACTATGCTGAGTGCTTTTCAAGCTAATCGGGTATTGTAAATGTCATTGAGGGAAGGTAGTGTGGCACAGACGATCTTCCCTGCTGCATTCACCATCCGCTGCAGTACTTTCTGGTGATAAACCAGTGATGACAAAGAGGATTTAGAACTGGACGGAACCAGCAGAGACTGGACATATTTCCTCATCCAGCTCATAAAATAATTAACCCAGTAACCCAGCTCATTTCACGCACCTCAGCGACGGGAATGTGGACGGTGCTCCAATCTATTCAGACAAACTCCACTAATATGCCCTCAACGACAGACGCTAATGCCGGCTCACACACCAGGACAGACTCTGCGTTGGGCTTGAGTAGCCTCTAGTGATCGGCTCTTTCTTTGTGGTGGTCTCGGGCTCAGAGTCTGCAATGTGCTCTGGCTGTTCCGCTGCGGGGATGGCTGAAGGCTGACTGGGCTCTGGGTTTGGAGTGGGGCTGGTATTGTTGCAGATGGTAAAGGGGGACTCACATCTTACCAGCACACACTCCACATATTCGGCAAAGCTTCCTCAAGGACCATCCATGGAAAGGCGTGCCTTCGACCACTCGATGGTGCCTTCGACCACTCGATGAGGCTGGTGAAGAAAACCCAAAAGTGAGCAGTCAGGGTAATGAGTAAGGTGTGCCAAATCTAGAAAGTCCCTCAACGATCCTTAAGGAAGCGATCCCCCTGTTCCAGCAGGAGCATACGCACAGTGGTATCCATTATTATAAATCCCTTTGCTGTTATAATGTTATTTAGGTCTCACATTTTGTAAAGTTGAGCTGTAGCTTAATCCGAAAACGATGTGAGACAGAATTGAATAAACAAAGACGAGAACACAACTACCAAACTACCAAATAGTGACAAT
Source organism: Meda fulgida (assembly GCA_030578275.1). NCBI lineage: Eukaryota > Metazoa > Chordata > Actinopteri > Cypriniformes > Leuciscidae > Meda > Meda fulgida. The sequence goes on from CM060633.1 coordinate 6,565,843, forward strand.
GAAAGCGAAAAGGAACATGGCAATGAAACTAAACAGAACATGACTGTGACATGACCTTAAAGGAGGTAGTAAAAAAAAATACAAAAGTGCCTGTATATTGACCCATAAGTAGAAATATCTATATCAGATGTTAATTTCCTTATGTAGATACAAATGTATTTCCCTTATCAACATTTTTTTATTTTGATATCAGATATGAATTCTCTTTCAAATAATTTTAGGTAACACTTTAGAATATGGTTCCTTCGTTAATGAATAACTACACAGGAACAAATGAGTAACACAATATTAAGAATCTAGTAACTACTATTAACTAACAAGGAACTCTGATTAACGAATTAGTAAGTAATAGCACACACATGAAAGTGGTAGTTCACTATTAACTAGTCAATAACTACTATTTCATTATACTTCCCAGATAACTACAGAAAAAGTTTCATAATTCATGCAAAACTAATAAATAAATAAGGCAGGACAAATGACTAACTGTACATTAACATTAATTTTAACTGCTACTGTAAATGAATACACAAGGTTTTTTACATTATCAATTTGTTATAGCATAGCAGACTTGTGATTTGGGAAAACTTTTAATAATTAACCTATGCTATCTCCTAATTAACTATTTATCAACTGAATCATTTTAAAGAAATGGATTTTTAAATGCATTTGTCGCGACCTTACTCGTCCTGTGGCCAATTTTCCGGCATTCCTCTGGACACTTGTGTGTAGTGTTGTAGTGTATGTAAGTATGTAGTAACACTTGTGTATAGTGTTGTAGTGTATGTATGTAGTAACATTTGTGTGTAGTGTTGTAGTGCAAGTATGTAGTAACACTTGTGTGTAGTGTTGTAGTGTATGTATGTAGTAACACTTGTGTGTAGTGTTGTAGTGTATGTATGTAGTAACCCTTGTGTGTAGTGTTGTAGTGTATGTATGTAGGAACACTTGTATGTAGTGTTGTAGTGTCTGTAGTGTATGTAAGTATGTAGTAACACTTGAGTCATTACTAGATAGTTACCATGATCTTCACTTTAGAATACGGATCCAAATATTTAGTAATTCCTTTAGAAGTATGTAACACTTGAGTCATGTCTAGTCATTTGTCCTGCATTAGTTATTTATTAGTTTCGCATGAATTATGAAACTTTTTCAGTAGTTATCTGGGAAGTATAAAGAAATAGTAGTTATTAACTAGTTAATAGTGAACTACCACTTTCATGTGTGTGCTATTACTAACTAATTCATTAATCAGAGTTTCTTGTTAGTTAGTAGTTACTAGATTCTTCATATTGTGTTACTCATTTGTTCCTGTGTAGTTATTAATTAACGAAGGAACCGTATTCTAAAGTGTTACTGAATTTTAATTTGTGCTGCATTACTCTTAGATCCCTGAACAAACGGGGGAAAGAGGGGTGTTACATTACATTACGGGCAGAGTCATTGATTTATTTGCTGTTTTCCACCAGACTCCAGCAAGTATGAGCTACCAAACTATGTACATATTTATATTTAACATGGATATTGATTTAGATGTCATAGCAATGCATCTCATTAGGGTTTCACTACGGAGAGCACTCCTCCTAGAGTGGCCACAGAAGGTTTTCCGGCCTTTTGTCTGAGTGGTATCTAGAGGGAGGCTGTTATTGATCAACTCCCATAATTGGTACAGGGCTTAATACAGGAAACGCTGGTTTGTTTGATTTCATTTGGCAAAGATACTTAAAAGGGGAAAGGTTGAAGAAGAGACATCAATAAACTGATCATGAAATGAACCTCACTGGCCTATTAGGATGTGAATGTGAATGTGAATATTGCGTTTCTTTTCCGTAAAATGAAATGTCATATACTGATAAGATTCTGAGCAAAAGCTATGCAATTAATCAGTAATTGATCAGAGGTAAAAATAACCAAGAAAATGTCAGTAACCCCATTTTTTACTGATACTGCTCTGCAGCTGAATGTTACAGTATTTTTCAGGTGGATAAACACATTTCACAGTTGGATATACCAGTTACCCCAATTATATATACAATTGCAAATGTCATTACCAAATATCATTCTGAAAAACTTAAACACAGAGGGAAAAACTCCCATGCTCTCATAATTTATTTTTGATATTTTTCAAATGTCTTTTGTGCTTGGATTTAGATTTTTGTCCTTAAAATATGAATTAGGTAAAATATGTAAGGGTTAATGCCCGACGAGGTGTCCATTGCCAGGTTTTAATGGACGACGGCGAGGTGTGAACCGGCCGACGCGCAGCGGAGTCCATTAAAACCTGACAATGGACACCTCAGAGGGCATAAACCCGCTTATGCCATGGTCACTAGCCAAATAAAACATTTTTAAAACATTAGTTTATATTTGAATTAGGCTTAATCTAGTTTTTACAAATAATAACTTGCCTGACGGTTTATTTAGCAACCGGAGATATTTATAGTCCGCTCAGATTGTAGAACCCTTCAGGTTCATAAATGCATTTTTTTTTCATGAAACACAAAGGTAGGCATAGTTATTTTTTTATTACACATAAAACAATTAATCAAACAACAATCAAACAAAAAAAACACAATTAGTTCTCCGCTCCAGCGATCTGCGCTTAAAAAGGGCAATAAATTAATCAGATCAAAGAGAGGGTCATTTGCCTACATGCTAGCTTTTTTATTTACAATTAATTTCAACGTTGCCATTTTTAGTGCAATTTGAAAAAGTCGACCTGCAGCGGTGCTTCGGAGGCTGTGGTTAGTGTAGACCTTCGAAAGACCCACCACCTATGATAATACGATGATGATAATAATAGTTATAATTATAATAAAAGTAGGTCTACTAGGCCTAAAAATACATTTATGTTGACATAAATTGTAAATACATCTTCGCTGATCTTTTTAATCATGTTCCCGAGGTAGTGGATACCCATCGGCTCCAGGCTGTACCACACCTCGGAAGCGGATGTCACGGTGCGCTTCGGATGGTGGTAGAAAACTTTTGCGTCAGATGGACATTTGGACACTTTAGCAATGTTCAGGGAAGAAGGAGGCGGGAACCGGCGAACCATCAAAATATAGTTTATTTAAATAAAACAAACAAACGAAAATACCGCCAGCAGCCCCTCGCGGACGACTGCTGGCTACCGAAAATAAATATAACTGCCAGCAGCCCCTCGCGGACGACTGCTGGCTAAAGTAAAATACAAAAAAAAAAAAACAACTAAAATACAGGCCTGTTCCTCTCTCGATCATCAACGTCGTCGCTCCTCCTTTACGCTTCCGCTCCTCCGTGAGAGATGCGAGACCGGTGTGCTTCACAGGTGTTGCTCATTAGCAATCGCACCACCGGCCTCGCGCCGTTCTCTCACGTCCCTCGGCCGTCCTGTTTGCCACAGACACATAGGACGTGAAACTTTTTACCGGACACAGCGGATCCCCGGGTCTGGCAAACATAAAACCTCAGAAGTTTTCCTTATCTGGGTCATTCGGATCGTTGTGGTTTTTGGTGAGCGGATTGTAAGCCAGGGTGACAAACTCAACCCTATCCTCGTCTCTCTGGACTTTAAAAGACTGCATTGAGAGTTCCCGGTTGCCCTCCCTGCCACGCCGAGCCAAACACAGCTGGATGTCAAACCAGACTTTTCTGACCAGGCCAAGGGCGTATCGGGAGACAGTACAGGTGCATTCTTTATGATTTCAAGATCAGACTCAGAAATACGTGGATGGTGAACGCTGGTATCTTTACCGCTTTTTCTGTAACGCTTAATTATTGCTTTAAACACAGCATTACAGGTCATGAATCTGGTGTCAGTTATAATATTGAATTCCCTTATATGGCGGTTGATACCGGCTCTCAGGCTCCTTAGGCTTGAAACGCTGTACTCTCCTCCTGCCTTGGTTGTCTGGACAACTGCGTAAAACTCCCGCAGGGTCTCATTCAGAGCAGCAGCTGTGTAATTTTCAAAGCTGGAGTTCATTTATTTTTTTTAAATAAAGTCTCTGAGTGTATTTACTGCCCATTTCGTATTTTTTTTCGTGTTGATCTCATCTTTTTTGTCTTCTATTTGATTAAATTCTCACTCACGTATTTATTAATTTCGAACTACTTTACTAGGTGTCCTCTATCACTTTTTAACGGACACCCTGCAGCCAATCAGAATCGAGTATTCACCCAGACCATGGTATAAGTATTAATATTATAATGAAGTAAACCACATATAACTGTTCACGTTCCTCTGTGAAAAAAAAAAAAAAAAAAAAACAGGGGGGAAAAAACACACATATTGTCACATTCACCTCCTTCATCTATGTCTTCACTACACTTCCCAGCATCCCCTGTCGTCATCACCTGCGCCTCATCATCCTCATCATCCTCACCGTCACCTGTATCCCATCATCAGCACTGACTATTTAACATGCACTCTCCCTGCAGTCGCGGTCTGGTCTCGTCATTCCATGACTCACAGACTCCCTGATTCACTTACCTGTCTACCTACCTGCATTCCTTCCTTCAAGACCCGATCATCTGCAACAAACCACCTCCAAGTCACCTATGAAAGAGAGAAAGAGAGAAAAGGACATTAACCATCAGCTAAGCTTCCTTTATGTTTCTGTGTCATTGGTTTCTCACCTGTTATCTCCGACTGTGATCCTTACGGCACAATAAAAGTAACTAGACTTACCATCTAGTCTGATTCGTCTGTGAACCATGACACATATATGTATATATAATGGTAGATCAATTGATCTAGGGAGAAATAAGAGAGAATGAAAACTGTATTTTAATTTCATTATTTTGTAGTCAGTCCATCAACCAATCAGGGGCAAACGTGTCCACAGTTGAAGAAATATGGGTTACACTTTATTTAAAGGTGTAGTTACATTGTACTTACTCAAATAAGTACTGAGTAATATTAATTAACATGTACTTACTATAGAGTTAAAAATACAAGTTAGGGTTTGGTTTAGCTACTTAGAATTATGCATAATTTACTGTTTTCACTAAAGTACATGTAGTAACGTGTAACAACGTCACCTTAAAATAAAGTGTTAGCGAAATATGAAACATGCTTTTGCATACAGATAGAAAATATACTCTGTTTATAATAAGAAATATGCAGAGAACTGAGAGTGTGATAAAGTACACCACACCTGCAAATTGTGTGGAAGCAACAATAGTGTCTCACCAGTTTTAGACAAACTATATGGTTGTGGCAAATTAGCATTAGCAGTTGACTTGTGTATGTTATAATGTTTATCCAGTTGAAAAAAAATATTTTACTGTTGGGTCTTCTTATATTTACTGTAATATGTTGCTTGTTTGTTTATTCCACAGCCTAGCATTGCTAATTGTAAAATACTTGCTGGCCTTTCAATTCACAAACTAAAAGATTGTGCATATAATAATTGAAATAGAATGACAAGACAAAACAAAGGTAATTATAAAATGCAAATTGCATGCTCATGTGCCCAGTACATATTTAGCAGGCAGAGCTCAGCCATGCTAGTGAACAATATTAGCACAAAGAACATCTTTAAAATAAATTCAAAATGGACGTAAGTGTACTCAAGCGTTTTTGTATTGCAATTATTTAAATAATTTAGAATTAATTTGGAATGGAAAGAGACTCAGCATTGCTTGTTGTCTTTTGCATTTGAGTTGTTGTGATTTCTTGAGTCGGCCAGAACACATTATCATATCCAAATTTAACAGCTATATTTGTGGCTCGGCCATCACGGTGTTACAAGTTAAAAATTACATTCTTGATGTTCATATTTGCTATGTCTAGCTGTTTCTGGAAGGTCAAGTTGTTGAAACTATTCACACTGACATCGATTGAATATTTGGAGGAAGCTGTAATGTTGGTTTCTAGGTACTTTATTAAACTGTACTGTATTAAACTGTAGTTTAGTCGCTTGCATCAGTTGGATCACTGTGCAGCCAACATTTCATGGTGGGGCAAATGTAGGCATGATGTATGGGCTCTACATGGACTTTAGGGATAGGCATGAGGTATGAGCCCTATATGGGTTTGTCCATGTGTCCAATTTTGGTGTTGGCCAATTCAAATAGGGCCGACATGGAAACCATGCATACCTCAAACGCATATTGTGCCTACATTGGCCCCACCATGAAATGTTGGATGAGTGCCCATTTTTGGCTTTATCCTAAACCTGAAGAATGATTTCTTCACAATCCGGATACAAATGTAGGAATGTACTAAGATGTGGCGAGCAGGACGGTGGCGTGATTGATGATGAGTGACACCTGTGCGACGCACCTGTCTCGTATCTCTCACGGAGGAGAATAACGTAAGGAAGAGATTGTTGAAATGTTATTATTTGGGTTTTTTTGTTTTGCGCACAAAGTATTCTTGTAGCTTCATAACATTAGGGTTCATAATATTAAGGACTATTTTAACAGTGTTTTTACTACCTTTCTGGACCTTGAAAGTTGCAATGATGTTGCTGTCAATGGAGGGACAGAAAGCTCTCAGATTTCATCAAAAATATCTTCATTTGTGTTCCAAAGCTGAACGAAGGTCTTACGGGTTTGGAACGACCTAAGGGTGAGTAATTAATGACAGCATTTTCATTTTTGGGTGAACTAACCCTTTAAAGTCCCCCTGTAGTCAATCATTTTGTCCTTTAAAACTCAAATTTGATCACCAAAATTACATATTTCTTCATGCCTTAAAATAGCTTGAATGCAACTCTACACCCTTGTTCCAATTACAACTCATGACTAAATTAGAAGAAGCATCACTACGGAAAACATTCCCCACAGACCATCAACGTAAATAAAGAATATGCTACGTAATTAACACAAACACAAAATACACACTCCAAAATACAGGCCTGCAAACATAAATTTCCAAACTAATACATGAAGCAAACAAATAATAAACAAATAAAGCAGCAACCCAAAATAACAAGACAAGAGGGTAACCGAAGAGAGTGAAGTCAGAGAACCATCACCTTTTATAATTCTCTGCAGGTGTTTCACATTGAGTCCCCCCCCCCACACACACACAACCCGCTATAGTAGTACGGGCCTGGAGGCACGTCACATTGGACACATAACGGTAATTAATATGATTAGCCTTTTGCTTGGCTGTGTTATCAAACAGCTAATAATATGCTGCTAATGTTACACAAACCATGTTCCCGTTTGCATCTCAGAGTCAGGCAGCTGCCTTCTAACAATCATCAGAAATGCTTTGAACAAAGGCATAGTTCATCATAACATAGTAATATAAGCTACATCATACAACTGCTATTTTGCTAAAATCTACCTGATTTTTCATATCAACAGAAAAATATACTGGAATATCCTGGCATCTCTCAAGACTCCCCTGCTAGTTCACTGTTAAGGATATAGCCCGCCGGCAAGTTGACGTGATTGGTTACAAGGTTGTTTGGGACGCCAGAAACACCAGTGTTTTTGAGACTGTCTTTGGTTCACTGCAGTTTTAAAGACAAAATACTCAGCAATGGTGTTGATGAATTTGCTAATGGTACTTAGTCATTTAAACATGAAAAAAGAAAAATAGCTTTATTGGGCATAGCCTACATACTGTAGCAGTGATACTAGTCACTAGAAAAGTGATTGTAATTTAATTGTTGAAATAAGCCATAGAAAGAATACATTTGTTTATTAAAATCTTTATATTGTGTTTACCTTCATTCATTAAAAAGTGGTTTTAGTCATAAATCATTATAAGTCAAGTCTACATTTGTTGAAATCTGGAAGCCATAGAGAGAACTTATAGATTATAGCCATAGACTTTCATTAAATAAAAATATAATACAATATTTATAATACAATATTTTTTTTCATTAAAATGCATTGTATCAGCATCATAGTGCATGGCAGTCATAGTCATTCAAGTCTTGTTATAATTGATAAAACCTGAAAACCAAAGAAAGAAAACAATTTCACTCAATATTACACAACTTATTAAATACCTACTCTGCCTTTCTCTTAAAAACAAATAAAGGTAAAATCTACAGATAGTTCCCAACGAAAGTATTGTTTAGTGTAAAACATGATGAAAATTAGTGAACAGACAGTCAGTTCATTAAATGATAAGCCATTTCTTCACAAAATCTGTTTACTGAACAAAAGCCGTTGGCTGAACGTCTGATGCATATGGCACACAAAATTGGAAACACTTCAGGATTTTCAAGGTCATCATCTGATTGGTTGAATTCTACTGCACAGTGAAACATACATGTGGTTTATTGATGAACAAACATGCACACTAAAGGCTTTTTCAGACAACAGAGTAGAGAAGGATATGGCAAACAGCCCAGGTGAGTTGTACCACACACACACTGAATAGATTGAATGACAGTCTTACACTTTAGCTAAAACTATAGCCATTACGCTTTTTTGGCTAAAGGTTGCAGCCTTGCCTTCCAGTGGCTTTTTGCATTACCGTAGGAACATAGGGCTCAATCAGCCCCCTAGTTCATTTTAAGGGCTGTGTCAATTGCAGAATCCTTTCAGGACACTGAAACGTTAGCTCCCTAAAAAGTCCCACGATGTGAAAACCAGGGTGCATCGATGCTCACTATGTTCCCTTAATGGAAGCTCTGAAGCGCAAAACTTTAATCACGTGAGCCAACTCACTACACATAATGACATGCCATAGATGTTTTTACAAATAAAAAACATCATTTCATTATATTTCAGCATAAACACTAGACAGGTAATGAACAAAATCTAGCTAACATTTATAATTTATTTACAGCTGAAATGTTGCACGGATATGTAACAAGCAAAGTATTTATCATAATTAAATAATTAAATAAATTGGTTTAAAAAACATTACAAGTAATGTCAGAAAGATATAAGCTCTAAAGCCATTCATAAATACCAGTAGTGATGTTGTACAATGAGGATGTTGTCAAGTCACCGGAAATAGAGGCATCAGTGTCCCAATGTGTAGTGAGCCAGCATCCTTTACTGTCCTTACCAGTGCCCGAATTCGTGAACACTGATTTACAAGCTAGGGAACTAATTGAGACAAAACTAACGTGCCAAGCAAGGGGGTAATCCATCAGCCGGAAGTTGAAGCTGCCTCCGGCGGCCACCATTGTAGCTGGCTATCACCTGCTGTTAGCATCCCATTGACTCCCATTCATTTTGGCGTCACTTTGACAGCGAATAACTTTACATCTGAGGCGTCCAAAGACTTCATTTGTCCATTATTTATTTCTAAAGAAACACGACAATGCATAAAAGGCTCCATTACTTGTATCTTACGTTATGGCCTCGTAAAAGCCATTCTTGTAAAAATAGGCTAAAAATTGCGTCATAACCACGCGACTTTATGTCACACAATAGAGAAATTACCGTATAGACAGGAGGAGAAGCTCGCACAGTCTCGCAGGCAGTCTTTTACTGTCTAAAGTCAGCCCATGGCATCTAGAAAGAGTCCATAAAAGCAACTTCTTGTGATGTCTGTCTGTTTCCCCGTTCTTTGTGTTTTTGGTTTAGTCCTGTTTCCCGCTCCCCGTTATCTCTATTATTCTTCCCAGGTGTCCCTGATTAACCACGCCCCCTTGTCATCTTGTTTAGCTTTTTTGCCCTTGTATTTTAGCCCTGTGTTTCAGTCCAGTCCTGGTGAGTTCTTGATGTTGTATTGTGCATGCTGGTTGTTCTGTTCCTGAGTCCTGTTCCCTGTCTGAGTCCTTGTCAAGTTTGGAGTTTGTTTAAATAAAGTGTGCTGCAAGTGGATCCTGCTTCTTCCTTGTCGCAACCACATCGTGACAGAAGAACTCACCACACAAGATCCAGCAGCATGTTCACCAGTGTCTCTTCCCCAGCCTCTGAGCGGGAGAGAGGACGTTCCTTTGTGGGGACCCGGTTGGTCAAATTACGCGGGATCCGTGGAGGCCGTAGTAGAGGAGGTGGTCGAGAGGAACCCCGACACCACTCTACACTCTGGCCTCACTTCAACCCTGGGTTGGTCCCATCCAGCTCAAAGCCCTCTTCACCGCTGTTTCCGCCCAGCTCAAAGCCCTCTTCACCGCTGGTTCCGCCCAGCTCAAAGCCCTCTTCACCGCTGGTTCCGCCCAGCTAAAAGCCCACTTCACCGCTGGTTCCGCCCAGTTCAAAGCCTACCTCACCGCTGGTTCCGCCCAGTTCAAAGCCTACCTCACCGCTGGTTCCGCCCAGCAAAGAGCCCTCACCGTCTGCCCAGCCAGAGACCGTCCAGCCAGTAACCACCCAGCCAGAGACCGTCCAGCCAGAGACCGTCCGTTCAGAGCTGCCTTCACCGCTGGTGTACGCCTACCCGCCAGAGACTAAGCACACCGCACGTGAGTCCACTCAAGAGGACACTGCATTGATGGTGATGTCTGCGGCGATTCTGTGTGTGTGGGCTACACACGCATAAGTTCTGGCCCATGAACCCAGCCCTGAGCTTCCTTCGCCGCTGGTCCCGTCCAGCCCTGAGCTTCCTTCGCCGCTGGTCCCGTCCAGCCCAGAGTTTCCTTCGCCGCTGGTCCCGTCCAGCCCAGAGTTTCCTTCGCCGCTGGTCCCGTCCAGCCCAGAGTTTCCTTCGCCGCTGGTCCCGTCCAGCCCAGGGTTTCCTTCGCCGCTGGTCCCGTCCAGCCCAGGGTTTCCTTCGCCGCTGGTCCCGTCCAGCCCAGGGTTTCCTTCGCCGCTGGTCCCATCCAGCCCAGGGTTTCCTTCGCCGCTGGTCCCATCCAGCCCAGAGTTTCCTTCGCCGCTGGTCCCGTCCAGCCCAGAGTTTCCTTCGCCGCTGGTCCCGTCCAGCCCAGAGTTTCCTTCGCCGCTGGTCCCGTCCTGCTGTTCCCGAGCCGGTGTCTGCTGTTCCCGAGCCGGTGTCGCCACCACCACGTCCTGCTCCGCCCTGGCCGCCCGAGGGGTCTTCTCCGCCGTGGCCGCCCGAGGGGTCTTCTCCGCCGTGGCCACGCCCTCAGCCTGCTCCGTCCTGGACACGTCCAAGCCCATGTGGCAAGTGAATACATATGAAGTAACATTTATCCACGAACTTTAAATTATTTATCTACTACTACACCTATGGGGGATGGGGAAATTAATTATCAGGAAATTATACAGGCAATCGAAGAAGAAAAAAAACATCTCAATGTCTATCGCGGTTAACTTTGTTCCTTTATTTACAGATCTACGCTTGAAGATGAATGTGATCCCGTTCGGAAGCCGTATGTACAAAATGCCTACATAACGTGAAATAAAGAAAAACGGTTTTGTTCAAGTGTTTGTGACCATGATTTATTAGCCAAAACTACCTGATTTAACACCTAGCTCACAATTCTTTATATATTGGAATATTATATGGTCATGTAATATTTAATGGATATGAAAATGACTCGAGGGGACAGTATTTTATAGTATGGTTCCTGGGCTCATACTAAGTATTTTTTGGACGGGTTATTATTCTGTTTGATGTAGAAGGAAACGAAAAAGAAGGGAAAAAATTATTTGCATATGTGCCTATATTTGAATCATTTTTAATAATTTTGGAAGATTGTGCTGTAGCCTACATGCATTTATTTATCTGTTATTTTTTATTGTATTGTGTGTGTGTATGTGTACTAGCCAAATATTTAAATCTAATGGATATATACATAAACATGTTCAAAATAAACTAAACTAACTAACTAAAATTACTAGAATTGCAAAATTACTAGAACTACTCAAACGATTTCAATCCTAAAGTAGGCTATTTTAAAGTCGATTTTAGCCACTTCTTTTATCATGTCATATTGTAATTATATAGCGTAATATGTTATATTAAATGAATTGTTATTATTAATAGTATTTTAATATATTAATAAACATTATATTATGTTTTTACAATACTAAACGATTTGATTTCCAAAACACACACACACGCGCACACACACATCATTGTGAGTTTACTCTTTACTCTGATGCGTCATTGACCGTTCGAGAATAGCTTGCTTGCGCCTACTAGTCAAAGCCTTTATTTCTGGACAGCCGTGATACTTCGACCTTGGAAACTTCTGATCATCATTCAAGACATGTATTGTTATAGGTGGTATTTTGTTAATTCAGTGTGATAACTTTTTGTTGGCTTTTTTATTTTCTTTTTCTCCACACAGCTACTAGAAGATTTACAACTGTCAGTCAGGTTGCTCATGTGACACCTACGTCATCAAGCTCAGTTTGAGCCTGCGCAGAACTCTTGGCTATCAGGAAGTGAGTGCCCATGTTGGGCTTCAACTCTCTCCGTTGAAATCAACGGGGACGCTGTGTCCATTTCTTTTACTGTCTATGGTGCCAAGGGAGCAGCACCTAGAGTGCGTCACTAATGAGTGTCCCACCAGAAACAAAGTCTACATACTGTAGTCCCGGGATAGAAAAGTATCTATGACCAAACATAAGAGAACAATAAAAATCAGAAAACGGTTGAGATCAAATTCAATTTATTAGTGGTAGTTATTAGTCTATTTTCCTCATTTGATTAAACTGATCTATGCAATTAATGGATAAATAATCATGTTCCATTTCAATTAAGTCACAAAGCTGCAGAGGGCAGATTATGATATTAAAGTTTAAATCATGACTGTATTAAAACGACAAGTTTATTTCAAAGACAGAGTTTGTATTCTTATGGAGCCTAATTGATTTAGTTTACCCCTAAATATCAAATAGCCTGTGTAAAGGCCTATGTTTAAAAAAAAAAAAAATAATAATAAAATATGTTAAGGCTGCTGTTGTTCATGCATAAATCCATATGACTTTAGTCGTAGGTATGGATGGATCTTCATTGGTTCATGATTAGTTCATATCTTCACTAATCACTAGTTCATGTTGAAGGAAGTATTAAATCAGGTAGGCCTATTAGTACATGATTATTCATGTTGTAAAGTGTTACCAAATGATCCCATACTTTGGATTTCCTGGCCTGCATAATTACCACATCGACCAGTCGTGTTAACAATCGATCTGTCACGGACTGTGTGACTTCACCACTTCTTGTGGAGGTTTTTTTTTAATTTATTTTTTATGCCAATTAAAATTTGGTAGACCAAGCCTTTTCTCATCGACCATATCCTACATATAGAAATCAAGTCTGAAGTGAATGGTATAAAGTTAATAATTCAACTTTCACGTTTTGCTTTATGTACTTTATGATTACCATGTAAATAACTGATAGAAATTATTAATTTTCATTATTTGAATTCAGATATAGTTATTTGGGTTTATTGTTCACAATATAATTGTTTTGTTTTGGCTCTGTGTGACATGTTGCAGTTTCAAATGCCCGACTCGAAGGCATGAACTTCCAGGCACTTTTAAGGCAGCACTAGACCACTTAAATAACAGCAACATCTAGCAAATTCTTCATAACAGCGTATTATAATGTTGTTAGTGGAAATGGAATGTCTTTGCAAATGCAATTTTAGTCTGGACCCTTTTTTTCCACTCCTAAAAGCCTTTTTTTCCACTCCTAAAAGCATTATGTTCTTGCAGTGTCTTTGCAGGTGCACCAGTAAATCAGACTCTGTGATTTGGGTGTAGCTGCAGCAGCAGGTTGACAGGAGGGAGCGCTGCTGTAAATCAGGGATGTGTGAGAATAGCGTAATCATGGAGGGTGAAGAATAAAGGAAAAGAAAAAATGCGCCTTGAGGGAGAAGTAGTTATGAAGGAGGTTTTGTTGTCGTCCATAACATTGCTGAAATCATTGGCATGTTAAAGGGAAGCTTTCACACTCTTAGTTTAGTTCCTTTGTTTAAATTGAAGGAAAAAAGATGATCTTGGGTACAGTTTGCATGAATTTCAATATGGTTCACAATTGGTATAAAAGCAAAACAGATGTGAACTGCTATTGATGGCATGCGATTTGCATTTAAGAAAACAAGAAAAGAACAAACAAAAAACACTATAGAAACTAAATTGATAATGAGACATTTAGATTTCAGTCATCAGTTAACTGTTATTTTCCACCTATTCTTTAACATTAGATAAGATGTTACTCTTTTTTGTAATTGGCATTTTAGTAGCCATTTTTGCTCTCTCTCTCGTCAGGAAGTGGCTGATGGATGCTATCATTTAAATAAGTTATGAGGGTGAATGTGCATTTCCATGCATATATTGTTGACAAATGAATTATTCAAAGACGCTTCACTATAAAACTGAGTTTTATGACAGTTCCAAATGGGAAGTTGTATGATAGGCTCAACAAGAGATGGACAGGAAGCACTCATCAATGTAATTTACTGTGTTCCGCCATCTAAAAAACACCAACGCTGTTAGGACAGCTGAATTTGCATATGCAGTGCAACCCAATTAAACACAAATACAGTCTAAGGTGCTTTAAATTTTTGCTGCAAGTAAGTGCTATCAGGAAAAAAAAATCTATACAATGCTGTAAAGTAATAGTTAATCTTAATGTATGTCTGTTTACACAACTACAACAACAACTGTGTGTATTACAAGTTTACTCATTTAAAGAGAAAAGCATTGTTTAATGTTGTAAAGTAGGCTACGTTCGGTCACATTATATTAGGTGTCTTTAAAGCTACAATATGTAATATTTTTGTAATAAAATATCCAAAAATCATTTACACAGTGTGATATATTTCCTGAAGTTGTGTACTTACAATATCCCAAAAGTTCCCAAAGGTCTTTAATTTCAGAGAAATTCCAATTTTAAATAATGTCACATCCCTGTTCATTGTCGCCTGTCCATGACGTAATATCCACGTTATCCCTGGTTTCCGCTCGTACTGCCATAGTAACCATAGTAACCATGGCGACAGACGTGGACAATACATCTAGCGGCACGCTCACGCTGTGTCATGGTTTGTAAATCCTAGGTCTCCTCCTTGTCATGTGCCTTTGTTGTGTCTTGAGTGAGTGCAGATGTGTGTGTGTGGGCGTGCCGACTCGTTACCATGATCCAGCAATCAGCTACAATCAATTCTCTCCACCAACTGCAACTCATTCCATCTCCCTATAAAGACTCACCACTTTCTCATCTCCTTTGTCAGATCGTTGTTTGTTGGTGTCCGGTGTTGTTGATCCCTCTACGTTCCAGTCTCATACCTTCTTTGTTCCTGCCGTGTTCCTGTGGATGTTTCTGGATTCACCGTGTTTGTTCTTCACTCCTCGTCATCACCCGCGCCTGTTTTATCTGACCATCCGAGTCCCTGCGCCGCTAGCCTGCTTCAACTGGACTATTATATATTCCTCTCATATATATAACTATCAATAAACTGAGTTAACTTGCACTTGCTTTCCATCTCATTCGTTACAGAACAATCTGACCCAAGATGGAAGCAGAGAGTCACACTTCAGAGAGCCTGGAGGATTTTGTTAACAACAGCAGACGTCGTATGGAGAACCAAGAGAGAAATCTCAACGACACAGCTCGTGCTGTTCAGGCTTTAGTGGAGCAGGTGTCTGGGCTCGCCCAGCAAGACCACCAGCGGACCTCTCCCAGTCGGAGCCCCGCTTACCAGCCCCAGAGGCATACTCAGGTGAACCTAACTTTTGTCAAGCTTTCCTAACGCGATGCTCAAATAATTTCTCTACAGCCCAGAACCTTCTATGAGGAGAGAACCAAGGTCGCCTTTGTGTTGACGCTACTGACTGGGAGAGCGGCTCTATGGGGAACGGCGGTGTGGGAGAACCAGGACGAATGCTGCGCCTCGTTCCAAGCGCTCTTCGACGAAATGAAGCGAGTCTTTGACCGTGCGGTGGCCGGCAGAGAAGCAGCCAGAGTGCTGGCCGATTTGCGTCAAGGACAGAGATCCGTGTTGGACTTCTCGATCAAATTCCGGACTCTAGCGGTGGAGAGCCAATGGAACGAGGAGGCGCAGTGGGACATGTTCCTGCATGGGCTGGCTGATCGCGTCCAAAGAGAGATATACGACATGGACCTACCCTCCAATCTGAACGACTTAATCGCCTTGGCATTAAGAGTGGACGCCAGGCTGTCACGAGTGGAACGGCGAGTACCAGCTAACCACTCTTCGGGGGAATTCGAAGGACAACATTCTGGAGGCGGGGACGCGGTCAGCCCCATCTACGATTCCGAGCACATGCAGGTGGGTCGAGCCCGGCTTTCCCGGGAGGAGAAGGAAAGGCGGAGATCCCAGGACTGGACACTTCGCCTACAACTGTCCGTTAAAAGGGCCCAGCCCGATCGCAAGTATGAGGCTACTATCGGGTGGGATCTCTGCCGAGAAGACCTCATCAACATCTTCTCTCCTTCCGGTTAGACTCCGATGGTCTACCCCTCGTCACGACTGTCGAGCACTTCTGGACTCTGACGCCGAAGGTAACTTCATGGATCACACTTTTGCACGCAACCACCAAGTTCCCCTCGGGTCCCTCACTCATCAGATTGCTGTACACGCCCTCGATGGCCAGGAACTTCCCACCATTTCACTAGTCACCGAAGACATCACCCTCATCACGTCAGGCAATCACACTGAAACCATCTCCTTTTACATCCTGGACACTCCCCTGGCCCCCATCGTTCTTGGTCATCCTTGGCTCACCCAACACAACCCTAAAGTGGACTGGCAGTTGAAGTCTGTGTCGGCATGGTGTGCTCAATGTCATAAGTCCTGTCTAGTGTCTGCTTGTCCGTCTGTTTCTGTCCCTGTGTTTCAGGAGGAGATTGTGGATTTATCTAACGTGCCCGCGGAGTAACTGGACCTGAAGGAGGTGTTCAGTAAGTCTCGAGCTGCTTCTCTCCCTCCTCATCGTCCCTATGACTGTGCCATAGAGTTATTGCCAGGTACGTCTCCGCCTAAGGGCAAGTTATATTCACTCTCGGTTCCAGAGAGAGAGGCCATGGAGAAATATATTTCTGATGCTCTAGCAACTGAGTTCATCCGCCCTTCCTCTTCTCCAGCGGGGGCGGGATTCTTTTTTGTGGGGAAGAAGGATGGATCTCTGCGACCTTGCATTGATTACCGAGGGCTGAACAGCATCACGGTAAAGAATACTTATCCTTTGCCGTTGATGTCTTCAGTCTTCGAGAGGTTGCAGGGAGCATCTATCTTCACTAAACTGGATTTACGTAATGCCTATCATTTGGTCCGCATCAGGGAGTGGGATGAATGGAAGACCGCTTTTAACACCCCCAGGGGGCACTTTGAATACTTGGTCATGCTGTTCGGTCTGTCCAACTCCCCAGCGATCTTCCAGGCACTTGTCAATGACGTGCTGCGAGACATGAATGATCAGTTCGTATATGTCTACCTGGATGACATATTGATTTTTTTCCTCTTCTCTCCAGGAACATGTGCAGCACGTCCGACAAGTACTTCAGAGGTTGCTAGAGAATGGGCTTTTTGTAAAGGCAGAGAAATGCGCTTTCCATGCACAGTCTGTTGCTTTCCTAGGATACATCGTGTCGGTTGAGGGAATGCGCATGGATCCTGAGAAGATCAAGGCTGTGGTGGATTGGCCAAGTCCAGATTTCCGTAAGGCCCTACTAAGGTTTCTGGGGTTCGCCAATTTCTACCGGCGTTACATTCGCAACTTCAGCCAACTAGCCGCACCTCTGACTGCCTTGACCTCTCCCAGAACTACATTCAGGTGGTTAGACGGAGCTGAGGCGGCGTTTACCAAACTCCAAAGCTGCTTCGTTTCAGCTCCCATCCTGATAACCCCTGATCCGTCATGTCAGTTCGTGGTAGAGGTGGATGCACCGGAGGTGGGGGTAGGTGCAGTGTTATCCCAGCGTTCTCCTTCAGACGACAAGATGCACCCTTGCATGTTTTTTTTCTCATTGCTTGTCCTCAGCCGAATGTAATTATGACATTGGTAACATGATGTTGGCAGTCAAGTTAGCATTGGAGGAATGGCGCCACTGGTTGGAAGGTTCAAGGGTACCTTTTATTGTCTGGACCGATCACAAGAATTTGGAATTTATTCGCAAGACTAAAAGATTAAACTCCAGGCAGGCTCGGTGGGCTCTTTTCTTCGGTCGTTTTGATTTTACTCTCTCGTACTGCCTGGGTTCCAAGAACATCAAACCCGATTATTTATCGCACATTTTTGACCGCTCCGAACGCCCGTCCACTCCCGGGGGCATTTTACCAGAGAATCTATTCATCTCTACACTCACATGGGATATCGAATCGAAGGTCAAGACGGCCTTAGAAGGGGTAACGCCTCCGGCTCGATGCCCACCGAATCGTTTGTTTGTGCCGGAGGGATTACGGTCCAGCGTTATTCAGTGGGGGCATTGTTCCAATGTGGCTTGTCATCCAGGAGTCAAGCAATGATTCTGGTGGCCTCTTATGGCTCGTGTCGTTCACAGTTTTGTTTTGGCTTGTTCAGTTTGTGCCACTGGTAAGACTTCCAATCGACCCCCAGACGGGTTACTCCAACCGCTGCCAGTGCCCTTGAGACCCTGGTCCCATATCGCGCTAGATTTTATTACCGCCCTCCCACCCTCCCACCCTCCCAGGGTTACATTGTAGTTTTAACCGTGGTGGAATAATTCTCGAAGGCGGCCCACTTCATTCCCTTGCCCAAATTACCCTCAGCCAAGCAGACAGCGGTGGTTGTCGTTAATCAGGTCTTTCGGTTACATGGCCTCCCGACAGACGGGGTTTCTGAAAGAGGACCCCAATTTCTGTCCAAATTTTGGTGAGAATTTTGTAATTTACTGGGAGCGACTGTCAGTCTGTCCTCAGGTTTTCATCCCCAGAGCAATGGTCAATCTGAGCGAGCCAACCAGGACTTGGAGAGAAGGTTACGATGTTTAGTTTCCATGAATCCTTCCTCGTGGAGTCAACAACTGTCTATGGTGGAGTACGCCCACAACACTTTACCAGTGTCATCCACGGGCCTATCTCCATTTCAGTGTAGTGTAGGTTACCAGCCACCAATTTTTCCTAGTCTGGAATCCGAAGTCGCGGTCCCCTCCATTCACGCCTTCGTCCAGAGGTGCCATCGCACTTGGACCAGAGCCCGTGAGACTCTACTCCAAGTGGGATCCCCACCAAAGCCAAAGCCGATCGCCACCGGTCTAGGCCTCGCGTATACGTTTTTGGTCAAAAAGTGTGGCTTTCTACCAAGAACATTCCTCTCCGATCCGTGTCTAATAAACTCGCACCCAAATTTATTGGGGGGGTTACTGTCACGGTTTGTAAATCCTAGGTCTCCTCCTTGTCATGTGCCTTTGTTGTGCCTTGAGTGATTGCGGATGTGTGTGTGTGGGCGTGCCGACTCGTTACCATGATCCAGCAATCAGCTACAATCAATTCTCTCCACCAGCTGTAACTCATTCCATCTCCCTATAAAGACTCACCACTTTCTCATCTCCTTTGTCAGATCGTTGTTTGTTGGTGTCCAGTGTTGTTGATCCCTCTACGTTCCAGTCTCATACCTTCTTTGTTCCTGTCTTTTTCCTGTGGATGTTTCTGGATTCGTTGTGTTTGTTCTTCACTCCTCGTCATCACCCACACCTGTTTCATCTGACCATCCGAGTCCCTGCACCGCTAACCTGCTTCACCTGGACTATTATATATTCTACTTCAACTATCAATAAACTGAGTTAACTTGCACTTGCTTCCGATCTCATTCTTTACACGCTGTTGTTGTTTCGTTCAATTATGGACCATGGCAAGCAGACTTTGGGACAAAAGGAAAACTAAAACGAGGATCAATATCAGCGTGGCGTTTTCGAGATGCCGAGAGCTCCACGTCCGTGACTAATTTCGACTTAACAGAGATGCTTTATTAGACAGGTGAGCAAATGTGCATAAAACGAATCAATGTTATATAGCTCAACATGATGAAATGTTAGAATATGATCAGTATGTTATTCTAATGTTGATCTAGCTTACTGCTAGTATCATGCAGACAAACTAACACATAGAATAACATAACTTTCAACACACTCAAATGCAGTTTATTTTGATAGAATAGACTACGAGAAACAGCGCTGTGTTTCTTCGTAAGTTTCATTCGTCTAATAAACTGAACTGTGAGTATTAATTCAGCACTTGCGGGTAGTTCGGTAGAATGAAATGTCCTTATTCCTTTATATCCGCGGGACTCGCGTGTGGCGCTGATATCTGTCTCTCATTAGCAATCGCAACCTGCTTCATACCACAGTTATGTTAAAAACATCAATGTATTCACTCATCCATAAGCATTATTAGATCCTTAAGGACCACAAGTTCCATAATTCCGCTCATGCGTCATCAACCTATGCCTTTGTTATTGTAAGAGGTTAGCGACCCCTAGCGGCGGAAAAAAAACACATATTGTAGCTTTAACTAATATAATATTACGTAAAAAAATAATTAAGTACAATGTTTTTATTGTGTTGATGTTGTATTGCAAAACATTTGTGCTGCTATTGAGGTGGGGTAGGGTTAGTGACATTGACAGGTTTGGTGGTATGGGTAGGTTTAAGGTGTAAGGGATTAAATACAGCTGTAATTGGGTGTTTTTTTTTTTTTACATATAAGTACAGTGTAAAACATGTATGTACACAATAAGAGCATTGCATTAAATGAGTAATGACCATGGAGACAGTAAACTAATGAATTTGGAGAATGGGAGCTCCTGTCAAAGCGCTGTCAAAACTAAAAGCCTCAGCACTGTCAATATAAAAGCTCTACTTCTGACACTTATTGGACAATTATAATAATAATTTAAAAAAGTCAAATATCTGCTGATCTAATGGCCTTGGCGATATGTCGATAGAGCACTACCATTAAGTTGGACACTTTCTGCTTCACGTAGTGATGCTCACATAGTGGTTGCTTTCTTTATTGCAGACATAGTCTGTTTGTTAACATATTCTGATAAACATGACAGAATATAAAAACACAAACTTGCAGTGACTTAACTGAGGCTGCCAAAATAAATGTTAAACGCACTTCATTGGTGAATCTGGACAGTTTTAAAATAGCTGTGTCCTCGTCAAATTTCTACCCATGTCAGATACCAATTGGTTTTTGCAAAGCTACAGGCAGTCAAACATACCTTTTACTTTCTTGAAGTGACCATCTCATGGATTCTTTCATTAAAATCCTAATGGGAGGTTGAGCGCACTTTCGTCAAGAATGACCCTTCATGAAATATCCTCTTCCACTTCAACGGTGCAAAAATGTTGTTAGGAATTTGACCAGCGTTGCCTAATTTGTTTAGGTGGGCATCCCCAATGCTGTTGTTTCTATATTTTATATATATGTATATATTCTTTACAAAATGGACTGTTAAATTATGCATTGAACATTGCAAGAAAAATATTACATATTAGTTGATATTAGTTGATTAGTTGATTATTATTTAATACCATTAATATAGTTTTGGTTACACTTTATTTGAACCCGTAAACGCATACCTCGGGTCATTAGTGACCTGAGACGTCATTCACTACCCTCCTCCTCATTAATTTTTTTAAAGTTAGACATCACCCTACTTGGAATTCCTCAATCAATTCATTATAAACACTATGATAAAAAAAAAAATACAATTATTAAAGAATGCCTGTTTAACACTTTCATTTTTGTAAAAATGTCTGATACACAATGATGAAGTGATGGAACTCGAACTGCGTTGACTACGAC
The DNA here is from genome assembly GCA_030578275.1 of Meda fulgida. NCBI lineage: Eukaryota > Metazoa > Chordata > Actinopteri > Cypriniformes > Leuciscidae > Meda > Meda fulgida. Next base: position 6,587,412 of record CM060633.1, read on the forward strand.
ACTTTGGGAACGCCCTTTGCGTAATGCATCTGACGTGTGAATGAAACTAAACCAATTCTGATTGGTGCTGTGTCATGATGTAACACGTGACACCATACATGGAAGCTACAAAGGGACGCCGGCAGACAACAGAGTTTGCTTTTTGCTCTTCAGCAAGCGCTCTGTGTCAAACTTTCTGTCCTATTTGGAAATGTTTGTCCCATAAGAATTGTCCCAAATAAAGGTTTGCATTGCAATACAGAATCTATAGTGGCTCGGATCTCGCATTTGCAGAGGCAGTGAGTAGATTCCAAGACCGTTTAAATAAAAATTAAAACAGTATTGTCTGGTGATCATGGCTGCATTTAATTCCAAGAAATTAAAATGATGGAATGTTATCTGACTTTAAGAAGTTAGAAATTTTAATTCAGCCTACCATTTAGATGTGTTTCACTTATCCAGTGTTTATGGCTGCATTTAATTCTGAGTAATTAAAATGATAAGCAGCGAATGCACGATGCTCTGTCTGCCCCACAGGCTTGCGGCCATGCAGTGTTCAGTCCGCACATCGAAAATCGTTTTCGATTTTTCCCTGCTGGTCCTCCTCTTCAGGGTATCGAAAACTAGATTAAAATAGCAGGGCTGTCCCCCCAGTGGAGGGATGAGCGAGAATCAAACTGCAGAAATTAGCCCTCAGGAAATCAATGTTTGAATCCAGCGTCAAGTGCGCTTTGGGACACATCCGTTTTCAGCTAATGCACGCTGCAGCGTCCGCCCCAAAGGCTTACGGCCAGGCAGTGTTCGCATTCGCACATCGTAAATTGTTTCTGATGATTCCCTGCCGGTCCTCCGCTTCAGGGTGTCGAGAACGAAACCGAAAGAGCCTCCCCTCTTGGGAGCACTCAGGAAATCGATGTCTGTATCCCACTGTCAAGTGCGCTTCGGGACACATCGGTTTTCAGAAAATGCACGCCGCAACGTCCACCCCAAAGGCTTGCGGCCAGGCAGTGTTCGCATTCGCACATTGTAAATTGTTTCTAATTGTTCCCTTCCGGTCCTCCGCTTCAGGGTGTCGAGAACGAAACCGAAAGAGCCTCCTTTCTTGGGAGCCCTCAGGAAATTGATGTCTGTATCCCGCTGTTAAGTGCGCTTCGGGACACATCGGTTTCCAGCGACCGCACGCTGCTCTGTCTGCCCCACAGGCTTGCGGCCAAGAAGTGCTCACGTCCGCACATGGAGTTTCGACCAAACCCTGCCGGAGAGCCGCTTCAGGGGATCGAGGACCAATCTCGAATAAAACCCGAAACGTCTTGAGAGGCTGGTTCCCTTTGGTAGAATATTTCAAAGCATGGCAAGAACTGCCAAATATTTCTCCTTGGGTCCTGCGCACAATAGAAAAGAGGTTACTCTCTGGGTGATGGGCCTCTGGGGAGACATCAGTTGGTCGTACATTTAATCCGTGGGGCTTGGAGAAGCGAACTCTTTTGTGTGCCGGCGTCCTCTTGAAACTTCGGTGTATGCCAACACGTTACGTTATGACGCAGCACCAATCAGGATTGGATTAGTTTCATTCATACTTCAGATGCGTTACACTAAAGGCTTCCCCAAAGTGTCATAGTAGACGCAGTGTCTTGTTCCCTTATCAGGGAACAAGGGTTACAGTCGTAACCCGAGACATTTTACTCATAGTTACCGCAGACAGAAAACAAAATAATAGGAAGTATCATCAGCAAAATGTCTCGTCTGTGAATGTTCCCTGAGAAAGGGAACTAGACACTGCGTCGGTGATGACACTAGGGGAACGCCCTTCAGCGTAGCGTGTCTGAATTCATGAATGAAAACTAAACCAATCCTATTGGCGTTGCGTGATGACGTAGCGTGTGATAGCATATACGGATGTGTACAAAGGCACGCCGGCACACAGCAGAGTCAGCTTTGCTATGAAGCAAGTCGCTCCAGGCAGGGTGAGGCGTGGCGAACCAACGCAGTGTCTCGTTCCCTTTTCTTAGGGAACAACGTTCCCTTTCGAGGGAACTCGAACTGCATCGGTGACGACACTAGGGGAACGAAATACCCACTATGCCACAACAAACTCTGCCTGTCCCAGTGTGAAGCTGTCTCAGGCACAACTAGGACGAGAGCACTCATGCACCGGGTGTAGAAGGAAGGTCCAGACTGTAGAATCTCATGAATGTGTGCTGAGTGGCCCAGGCAGCTGCTTCACATATACTGTATCATGGATAGGTCCCCCGAAAGGAGGGCTTTGGAGGACGCCATACATCCAGTAGAGTGAGCCCTCACGGCCATAGGTGAAGGCAAATTGTGCACCTGATAGGCCAGGGAAATAGTCTGAACGATCCAGTTGCTGATGGTCTGTTTAGAGACGGGGAACCCTTTCTTGGGGGACCCAAAGCACACCAGCAACTGGTCCGCTTTCCTCCACTGTGAAGACCTCTGAACATAAATGCTCAGTGCACTGACAGGGCAGAGCAGATGAAGTCTTCCGTCTTCTGCCGTCACATGAGGTCTGGGATGAAACGCCTGCAGAACCGTAGACCTAGCCATAATGGCCGGCACCTAAGGGACATAGCCCAAACTTGGGTGCAGGATGGCATTGACTCTCCCAGGAGCAAACTGCAGGCACTGAGGAGATACTGAGAGTGCCTGGAGATCTCCTACCCTCTTAAGAGAGGTGATGGCAAGGAGAAAGGCCATCTTGAGAGTCAGGTTCTTGGCCTCGGCCGAATCCAGGGGTTCGAAGGGGGCCTCAAACAACGCTTTGAGGACCACTGCCAGGTCCCAGGTGGGAACCCAGGTGCGAGTTGCAGGTCTCATACTCCAGGCTCCACGGAGGAAGTGTACCACCAGCTGATGCCTCCCCAGAGGCCCATAACTCAGAGGAGCATGGAAAGCTGCAATGCAGCCATGTAAACCTTGAGCGTGGACGGGATAAGCCCAGCAGAGAAGCGGTCTTGGAGAAACTCCAGTACTGAAGCAACGGGGCAGTTATCTGGGTGCACTTTGCCATGCCTCCGCAAAATTCGCCAAGGGAACCAGCCCCTCGGGGCACCCTGAAGCGGAGGACCAGCAGGGAATAACCGACAATGACTCTCGTTGTGCGGACGTAAACGGTGCCTGACCACAAGCCTGTGGAGTGGACAGAGCAGTGTGCGTTCACTGGAAACTGACGTGTCCCGAAGTGCCATAGGAGGCGGGATACTGACGCCAGAGGTCAGAGGTCAGACCCTCAGAGGTCTCATACAAGTTAGGACCTCCCTCAGAGGTCTCACACAAGTTAGGACCTCTTTTCCTTCACCTTCCTGGCCTGGAGGATGGTCCTCAGATCAGCTGTCTAAGGGGGACCTCTAGCAGCGACACTCTCCTTCTGGCTTTGGCGATAGAAAGACAATGATGGCTCCTTAGCAGCCGCCTTCCTAGACCTCGGTTGGCGAGGGAGATACTGCTTAAAAGCTTCAATCTGCTTCTTAGTTTCCTGGAATCTGTCGACGACGGCATTAACAGCTTCGCCAAACAGACCAGTAGCTGAAACAGGTGCATCAAGGAGGAAGGCCCTGTCCTTCTCCTTGATGACAGATAGATTAAGCCACAGATGCCTCTCCATGGCACGAGCCGTCTCTTTGGTAACACGGAGAGACAAATCTGTGGCTCTGTGAAGCTCTGCAATGTCTTCCACAGAAGGACCCTCGCTTTGGTCTATCTCGTTTAGCAGGTCGGCCTGGTAGGCCTGCAAGACAGCCATGGTGTGCAGGCTCGCACCTGCCTGACCTGCTGCCATGTAAGCTCTGCCCACCAAAGCAGATGTCGCACCTGCCTGACCTGCTGCCAAGTAAGCTCTGCTCACCAAAGCAGATGTCGTACGACATGGCTTGGTGGGTAGTGCCGGATTCTTAAGGGATGACGCAATGTTGGGTGAGAGGTAACTGGCTAAAGCTTCCTCCACACAAGGCATCACCCCATAGCCGTTCTCTCTAACCCCGTAATGTTGCATTAATCCAACATAGGGGGATTAGATAGGCACGCTGAAAAAGGCCCGTCCGGTCTCTCTTGTGGCCAACTAATGTTTAGTTTGGCCAAAGCCCGCGTCACAACCTCCACGAGCTCATCATAATAGGGACTTTAAGCAACAGCTGCTGATGGAACAGCAACGGCAGCCGGAAGTAAACGGTTAACTGCCGTAGCTAAAGAACGCAAACATCACTAAGCAACAGTAAAGAGTACTGCGTAGGGGATCATTTAATCATTTGACAAAATACAAATAAAGAAAGTGATTTTAAAAAGCAGGAGAGGGTTGCTTTGGGCATACCATAAAACATAACATTAACTTTCTTAATCTTTCACGTAGGAACGACTACGGCAAATCAGCTGTTCTCCCGTAGTAGACGGTTACAGTAGAATGTCGCGAAGTAGCAGTTAAAGTCGCGCATGCGCAATAGAACGACAGAATGCCGTTGCCGTTCCACCAGAGGCTGTTGCTTAAAGTCCCTAATTAGGCGCCGTGCGAACCGCGTGTTGTGCCTCGTCTTGATCCCCAGCCGCGATGCTGAGCACGTCTAATTCCTTGGAATCAGACAGCTGCAGCACCGGGTCTACATCTCGATCGGGAGAAGCCGCTTGGCGGGCTCCCGAACGGGGAACAGGGGAACCTGAGCTATCAGGTGAGGACCGGGAAAATGCCTTTGGCAGTCCTGATCCGCTCTGCGAGCTCTCTCTACGAACCCCACGATCTAAGATCCTCGAGGGCTGCCTGGGCGTGCTGCATTCCCAGACAAGACACACACATCTTGTGTGTGTTCCCACCCGTAATACAGCACGGGCAGGGGAACACAAACTTCCTGAACTATTCACTGGCCATGACAAACTCGATCAAATAAGGATAGACATCACCAAATAAGACACACAGAGCGATTGCTGAATAGCAAAAAGCTGACTCTGCTGTGTGCCGGCGTGCCTTTGTACACATTCGTATATGCGGCCACACGCTATACGTCATCACGCAACACCAATAGGATTGGTTTAATTTTCATTCATGAATTCAGCTACGCTGAAGGGCGTTCCCCTAGTGTCATCGCCAACGCAGTTTGAGTTCCCTCGAAAGGGAACTTGAAATGGCTCAGCGATTTACTGCAGAGCAAGTGCTGAACGCAATCATATATTAGTGTCACTGTCACTTGTTGGTGGATCTGGTGAAGAAGCTGTCAGTGATCAAAATATTGATTTTGAAGATGCAAAAAATAACAGTTTTGTGAATATGAGCCAGATGCTGAATGTCCTGGGAAAGGAGCTCTGATGAGGACAGTGATGATGGGATAAAACATCTGCTCAAACTTAACCCTTCCAAGTGCCATAAATACTTTATTTTATTCTTCTTGTTCCTCTAATATCAGGCGACATATCACCTTATTTTACACATTTTGATGAAATCAAACAATATTTGATCCAACATATCTGGCATTCTGAGAAGCACTACACAAGTAACGTTAAGTAAATGATGACCGTTTTGTTTTTGGGGGGAAGTATTCCTTAACAATTTAGTTTTATGGCAAATACATATCAATATTTATATTGCTACTATAAAAAAACACCATCAGCAACAGAATTAGTATATGCTTTGCAACCTGATTAAACCTAAATGCATTTAAATTTGTTCTGTGATTCTACTTTGAGTAAGTGCTATCAGGAGGGCAGACCTGGCTTAAAAAGCGTCGCTTCCAGACCGAGATAATTGCTAATATAAACAGTACAAAAAGGTACCTTTTTTGGACAGAGGCAATCAGAGCTGTAAAGTAAAGGTTCATTATGGCTTTGAATGTATTGTTTAATAAAAGACTTCATGCTGAGACCGACTGGTGATTTTCTCTATGGATAGCAATTTACATGTTATCTTTTACTGTAGTGTTTTTTTTTTAATACAGTGCATTGTGTGTGTGTGTGTGTGTGTGTGTGTGTGTGTGTGTGTGTGCGTGTGTGCGTGTGTGCGTGTGTGCGTGTGCGTGTGCGCGTGTGTGTGTGTGTGTGTGTGTGTGTGTGTGTGTGTGTGTGTGTGTGTGTGTGTGTGAACTATTGTCTTCATCAAAAGCTTGTATTGATGTGCACAGGGCTACTGATTTTTTTTTTAGGCTTTTAATGTATGATGGTGTTAAAAGGAATTATTCACCTAAAACTATGTATTTATTTACTCACTCTAATGTTGTTCCAAACCTGTATGCTGTTTATCATATATTATATGAATGTTTTTGTCTTTGGATCTTTGTTTCCGAAAATGTATATACATATATATATATAACCAAAAATATAATTTGAGAAGGCTAATAATTTTGGCTGTAACAAATGAGTGGATATCTTTTCAATTTGTTTTATCTATATCAGAAACACACAACAAGCCCAATTGTGTTTAGCCTGTGTTCATATCCATGTGTAATTTGCCACACACACACACACACACACACACATATATATATATATATATATATATATATATATATATATATATATATATATATATAATTTTTACTTAATTTGCTGTAAATAATGACAGAATTACTAGAGTGAATTAATGTGTATGCAATAAGATTAATATATACAGTCGCATTTGTCTCATTTAAAAAAAAAAAAAAAATTATTGTCTTGTCTAAAGCAGTCTGTGCTATTCTCCAGTATTGATTTCGATGACAAACAGGGAGCAATAAGATTTGAGATTTCCGCAGATCTAAGGCAAATAAGGTATGGGGCAACTCACAAAACTTGCCCTTGTCTTTGCGATATCCCACTGCTCCACTTGCAAGGGCATATACAGAGATACAAAGAAATGCGCGAACACTTCATCAAATGAAGTAAAGGCTCACATACACAGCATCATTTTTGAAAACAAGAGGCAGGGCTGCTGTTTCTCATACTCTCTCCCGGCTTGCTGGGGATTGAACTTCAGCGCTTGCGTTTGCAGGGACAAGGAGCACCCCACAGAGCCTTCCTTTTGATGTCGGCCCGCAATTCAGAGCCACTGATACATGTATCGATCACCGCGGCAACTGGAGCCTCTATCCTGCTGCTCTCTATTTCATTTGTTCCCTGTGGTTCCTTCCTCATATTGATCCCTGTGAGGGGCGGCGTTTGAGACTTACAGACATGAGAGAGAAGTTTACAACGGCGTACATCATTTTTATCTATCATTTCTAAGACTGGCACGCTTAACGTGTTTACGATTTTTCAGGCCCATGTTTTTTGTTTTTTTTTGTCTGTGGCTCATTTAATACATGTCAGTATAATTATAGACTCTTAGCAGACATATTTTGGTAATTCATTATTCTGATCTGTAATTCATCAAGGTAGGCTACAGTACATAATGCAATAGGAATGACAGGATCCTTACATCAGCATTGCATAGCTATGTTTAGAATAGCATACCTCCCTAGTCTTGCTATGTCTGCAGTCTGACTACTATGCACCAGAGTCAGAAATTAACAGTTTTTGTATTAAGGAGCAGCAGCTGCCCTCTTGAATTGATCTTCAGGGATATTTTTTAACTTTATGAGGGTATATTTTTACCACTGCTATACTAACGATTACTGCTTTCCTACTAAACCAATAAGGCCTATATTATGCAATAAATTGTCTTGGTTACGACTGTAGCCCTTGTTCCCTTTGAAGGGAATGAGACACTGCGTCGGAACGACACTTTAGGGAACGTCTCCCAGAGTAGCACCTCTGAAGCATACATAAAACTAAGCCAATCGTGATTGGTGTTGCGTCATGACGTAATGTGTGACAGCATACACGGAAGGTACAAAGGGACGCTGACATGGCATGGCAAAGGGACGCAGTGTCTCGTTCTCTTCTCAGGGAACAAGAGTTACTGTCGAAAACTGAGACGTTCCCTTTCGAGGGAACTCATACTGCGTCAGAACGACACTTTGGGGAACGAATACCCACTATGCCACAACGAACCCTGCCTGTCCTAGTGTGAAGCTGTCATATTCACAACTTAGGATGAGAGCACTCTTGCATTCAGCGTAGAAGGGAGGTCCAGACTATAAAACCTTGTGAATGTGTGCGCCGTGGCTCAGCCAGCCGCATCACATACCTCCTTGACAGGAGCTCCTGAAAGGAGGGCTCTAGAGGACGCCATGCCTCTGGTTGAGTGAGCCCTCACAGCCAAATGGGAAAGGCAAACTGCGCCTGTGATAGGCCAGGGCTCTCTGAAGGCCTGAAGATCTCCTACTCTTTTAAGAGAAGTGATTGCTGAGAGAAAAACTTACTTGAGTGAAAGGTTATTGGCCTCAGCTGAATGTTTGAAGGGGGCATCAACCAGCCCTTAGAGAAACACTGCCAGGTCCCATGTGGGAACTCTGGTCCGAGTCGCCGGTCCAAGCCCCACGGAGGAAACGTACAACCAGCTGATGTCTTCCCGAAGGGCCATCACCCAGAAGAGTGTTCCTGGAGGAACTCCAGCACTGAAGCCACCGGGCAGTTAATCCACACTACACTCTCTACAACAAATGGTGAACACATTCCATTTTAGGCCATACAATTTCCTTGTGGAGGGAGCTCTAGAGCTAAGTATGGTCTCGATTACTCCTGCAGACAGGCCAGCTTCTAGGTACTGTGCACCCTCAGGGGCCAGAGCCACAGTTTCCATAGCTCTGGCCGAGGGTGGAATATTAAACCCTCTGCCTGTGAAAGCAGGTCCCTCCTGATGGGTATTACAAATGGAGGGCCATCCAGGAGCGTTATTATGTCTGAGAACCATATTCGGGCCGGCCACAAAGGGGCTACTAGCAGTAGACTAACCCGTCGTGACGAACCCTCTCCAGAAATCCCGGGAACAGAGGGATCGGGGGGAATGTGTACAGGAACCTTATCGGCCATGCCTGCACCATAGCATCCAGGAGGGAGGCAACATGATGGCGGTAAGAAACCAAGGTTTATTCCACATAGATAGGGAACAACGTAACCCTGATCATCGATGGGATACAGACATCGATTTCCTGTTGGCTCCGAAGAGGAGCAGCTAGACCCTCTTCCCCTAAGCCTTCTTTGCCTGCAGGACGGCCCTTAGGTCGCCCTGCTTCTGTGAAGGCTTTGCTCGAGAGCGCCGCCTATGCCCCCGAGCTTGAGGGGGGGGGGGGGGCTCTAGCCGTGATGCTCTCCTTCTGTGTCTGCCTATAGGCCGAGGAGCTGATGGCTGCGGCTGCCTGCTGGGGGCAGACTTCTTAGACTTAAGAGTGGCGAGGTATATATTGTTTAAAGGCTGCAGACTGCTTATTCCCCTGCGGAAACCTGTCGATGACTGTGTTAACGGTGTCGCCAAACAGCCCAGAAGGCCCTGTCTTTCTCCTTAATGCCCAACAGATTTAACGTGAGGTGCCTCTCAGAGACCACCTGGCCTTCCATGAGTAATACCCATCAAGAGGGACCTATTTTCACAGGCAGAGGGCACCATTATGAGGTCCCTCGCCCTCATTAATGTCTTCAAGAAGGTCGGACTGGTAAGCAGACCCGACCCGCAGCCATACAAGCCCGGGGTCTTTAGGGATGACTCAATGTCTGGGGAAAGATAACTCGCCATAGGCACATGCACCCGAGGCATCATCCCGTAACCATTTTCTCTCGCCCCCACAGTGTCACTGGAGTCTAAAACTGTGGTGTTGGACAAACGAGGTGTGTGGCTTGTTTCACGATTTACACAACTCTTTGTGTAAATCATGAAAAAATTGTAGACCCCAGCGATGAGGTTGCTTTCTGTGCTGCAGGAAGCGAAAACAAAAAGCTAATTGGACGAGCGCAACGAGCCGTGTAAATCGTGGAACAAGCCACACACCTTATTTGTTCAACACCACATTTTTCAGACTAAAGTAACATTGTGGGGGCGATAGAAAATGGTTATGGGATGATTCCTTAGGTGGAAGATGATGCCTATCACGTGGCCAACTAATATTTAAATGGTCCACGGCACAAGAGACAACGTCGACCAGCTCCTTATATGTGGGGACATGGGGTGGCGAGTAATATCCAAAATTCAATGCAGAGCACATCCACTTCCTCAGAAGCAGACAGCTCAAGCATCGGGTTCTCCACGAGGAGGGAGAACATCAGAATTGGCAGTGGGATCCTGAGAAAGTGCCTCAGCAGTCTCAGGGTCCCCTGTCAGATCTATTTGTGAACCCCATGACGTGCGCCGCCCAGCGCAAGCCTGTGTGGGGCAATCTAAAATTGCATTTTTTTTGCCTCACATACTCAAAGTCACCATGAAATCAAAAATGACAATTATATTTACAATTATATTACAAGAGTAATTTTTATTTTTATTATAAATATAATTTTACTCATAATCTTTAATCAAAATACAACCTCCCTCTTGCAGCGACATCTGTCCTCTTCTCTGATGATGTGTTTACTGGTGTGAGGGCAGAATAACCTATCACTTACATGACATCACATAAATAGCAAACCACAATGATCCAATCAATTCCCGAATGGACAAAAAAACATTTGTTTCTTATTCGAAAAGCTGTATACAATAGGGAATATACTTGGCAATTGGGAAGAAAAGACTATGGCAACTTGTCGACCTAAAGTAATAAATAGATAGATAGATAGATAGATAGATAGATAGATAGATAGATAGATAGATAGATAGATAGATAGATAGATAGATAGATAGATAGATAGATAAATAAAACAAATAAAAAAATTATATAAAAGCATGAATAGTAATGTTTATTTCTTTAATTATTAATACCTGACAGGCCAGGTACCTGAATACCTGACTAAAAAGGTGACAACAATACTTCATACTACTGTTTGAAATGTTAATATAATGCTCAGTTTCACTTATTCATTTTAACAAATTTAATTTACTTAATAATTTATTCATTAATTAGTAAAGTAGCATTCCATTCCAAGCATTCTATAATATTAAAATCTCACATCAGGTGAGATCATTTCTAGAATTTTATTGTTTTATTTCATGTTAATGGTTAAACAAAATGTTTGGAATTTTTTCTGCAAAATGCGGTATGTATACTTGCAATGCAAATTGTCTTTATGCTTTAAATACCCAGATGACCTTCAAGAGAATATCCAAAAATGCAATGCAACATTGCCTGTATGATCTAGAAGTAAAATCAGCTGTTATTTTCAACATTATCTTGATATAAAGATATCTTGATTTTTTACACAAAAAAACTTTGAGCATCCATTGTTAAATTTAACATATAACGAGGCCATAAACAATGGTTAAAACATTTATAAATGCACTATGTGTACTGGTTTACATATACTATTTTTTACAAAAATAGTTTTCAGCATAGTGAATGCTGCACAGCTTGCATTAAGACTGTATTTCATCCTAAACATAACTGTTATTAATTAATCAGAATTATTTGCTTATACTGTATGAGTTTCTGTGTGCCGTGTTTATTCTTGTGAGTACATACTTTGTAGTTTGTTTAGCGCTGAAATGCTGTCAGCTCCCAAGGTTTGGTCCGGCAGTGCAGAGTTTTAAAGTCAACCCGTCACTCTTTCTTTGCACAAAGGTGCTTTCAGCTCAAATTGTGAGCAGAGGAATGTTTAGAAGTGGCAGGTCTCAGAAAAACGCTCTGAAGGTTTCACAGCCCATCTCTCCATTTTCAGCAGTGCTCTGAAATGTTAATACCTGTTATTCATAGTTTAGACCCTCCTGGAATTCATTAGAGATTTCGCCTGAGCTATTTTGAATTTAGGTGCTTGATGTGTGCAAACATTTTTTTCTTTCCTTTTTTTGCCTTCACGACTAACTACAAGTACCAACATTCTTAAGTTGGCAAGAAACGGAAGTTTTGATATACTTTTTTCTTCTCAATTGTGACACATATCCAAGCGAAAAAGCTTCTCGAAGAAGAACATTTGGTAACACTTTATAATAACTCCACGCTATTAATCATTAGTTAAGCATTAGTCAACAGTTAATTCATAATTTAAAAATCATTAATAGACATTAATAAGCAGTTTATAAATACAGCTATAAATGCTTTATTCTTGATTTAAAAGTATATCTATAATGTGTTTAATAATTGTATTTTCATACTTTATTAATGATCAATTTATCATTTCTAAATGAAGTATTGCATTGTTTATAAACCAGTTATTTAAGAGTTGTCAGTGGTTCATAAGATTACTTAGAAAGTGTAAGTAAATGATTAATAAACTATTTCAATGTACATTCATATATCTTATTATTCAGATATATAGTAATAGTTACTTAGTGTGTTAATAAATGCTTTATTAATATGTATTTATACTGTAATTCTGGGTTAATTCGGGTAGTTATAAAGCATTTAGTAGTGGTCAGTTAACTATGTTTGTGAGCTCATCTAAACTTAAGTAGATTTAAAGGCTGTTAATATTTCTATGTTCTGTATCACTGTGTTGTGTTTGTTTAATTTTTCTGTTTAGAAGATAAATGAGTCTTTAAATCTCCTTTATAAATGCTTTACAAGGCATGAATAGTCCTCACTTTAGATGAGCTCACACACACAGTTAACTGACCACTACTAAATGCTTTATAACTACCTGAATTTACTCCATGTACTTACACTTTCTAAATGATCTTATGAACCACTGACAACTCTTAAATAACTGGTTTGTAAATAATGCTATACTTCATTAAGAAATTATTAATTAATCATTAACAAAGAATGAAAATACAATTATTAAACACTTTATAGATATGCTTATAAATCAAGAAAAAAGCATTTATATCTGTATTTATGAACTTCTTATTAATGTCTATTAATGTTTTATAAATTATTAATTAACTGTTTACTCATGGTTAACTAATGATTAATAGCGTGCAGTTATTATAAAGTGTTACCGAACATTTTTTGTGCAGTACTTTATTTTGTCCATTAGGAAGATTATGAGGGCACATGAAATTAAAAAAATAAAAGAGAGAGAGAGAGAGAGAGAGAGAGAGAGAGAGATTTTATTTTTAATAACAAAATTTATTCAGTCATGAAATCAAAAGAATATTACACCAATTTCAAATCCACACAAGTTCAAAAAATAGAATTGTAACACCACTGTAATTTAAAAGTTTCTATTTCATTCATTGCTTTATAGTACTTAAACTCCACAACAGTTCTTGACTTGATAAAAGCTTTAAATAAGGCTGTAATCTCCTGACCACCCCTATTTTCTATTCTGTTCTTCCTTGTTTTATAAATTGCGAGCTTTGCCTGTCCAAACAGAAAATTAAGCAGCTGCCATTTAATATTTTGCTTTTGATTGTATCCTGCCCCTACAATAAAAACAACTTTTTTTTTAAACTTTTTTTATAAACTTTTCCCCATATTTACCACATAACAAATCCAACAAATTAAAAAGCGTTTCAAGTCATTCCCACTCCAAGTAACAATGAAAAATAGTTGATCCACACACATTTATCATCAGTATTTGGATTAATGACTGAAACAAAAGCGTTAACAGCCATAGTCCCATGTAATATTCGCCATTGTAAGTCACCAGATTGTTTGGTCAATGGTGGTTTTCACAGCCCTCTCCACACAGGTTTCTTGTCCTCTTTCATCCCAAGTTTATCCATCCAGACTGTATCAACCCTCCCATTTAGTGTCCCTTTATTAAAAGTTTTTACAAAGCATTTATACATCACTTTCCCTTCCACTTCATTCAGATCTAAATGTTTTAGTCCGTTGAGATCCAACAAAGGTCCTGACATTTCTTTTAAGTCTGGTGTAATCCCAAGTTTTGGAAATGGGTCTCTTATACTGTCACTCTTCCATTCTTAAAATCCTTTATTAAAGTCAATTCCTCATTTGTCAGTCTTGTTTTCCACATATCCACTATATTTAGTGTGTGGCGCGTTGACTTCTGACTCAACAAAGTAGCTACAGCATATCACTCATCTCAGGTCAAGCCACATTAACTATGTGCCTAAATGCCACAGTTTTAGAAGCATTAAGTATCTGCGTACTGTAAGTCCCAGAACATTCTCACCCGCAATATCCATGTGTAATGCCTTGCTGCTGAGTGGTTTGCGTCTGTAAGCTCCGTATTGCTTTCTGTTTTGAATCTTTATTTCCTATCATTCCGTCTTGTTTATATTGCTAATTATATCTTACTCATAACCACACATTAATCTGACATCGCTAGCTTCTATCTAAATCCTTATCACTAGCACAACACGGTAGTAATTTCTCTAGCCTGCACAACACGCTAGTAACTCGCTAGCCTGTTAACGCGTCATTCCGTGTCTGCCATCTTTATTTATTTATTTTCTCTCGTGCGCCTTTTACAAATCCATCAAATAACTGTGGTAAGTATCAGTCAACAAACACGCTCGCGCCTTTTACAAATCCATCAAAACTGTGGTAAGTAGAATAAACAAACACGGTGAGTCATGTCATCTTCTCTTATTGTGACTTGCACTTCATGTAACATGTATATCATAGGCTTCTCTGTCACCATAGGATTTATATATGATAAATGCAGGGAGATAGTCAGGATGACAGAGAAGATTTCAGAACTAGAGACATCCAAACTTTAATTGAGGTTTATTGTAAGAGTTCAAGGGCTTTAAATACTGCTTTGGATGGGACTAGCTTAGTGAACACTGTACATTATTCGGTTCCGGCTGATGTAAAGCCCGTGCAGCAGGGCAATTGGGTGACAGTAAGACGCTGTAATCGCGGGACAAAACACTGCTCTTCCGTTCCGATTACAACATTAAACAGGTTCTCCCCACTCAGTGAAACACCAACTGTGAATCCTGTTGAACGGTCCCTAGTTATTGGCGATTCTATTACACAGAACGTGAAAATAGAGACACCAGCCACCATAGTCACATGTTTGCCGGGAGCCAGAGCGCTTGACATCAAAGTAAATTTAAAAGTGCTGGCTAATGTTAATCGTAAATTCTCTAAGATCATTATTCATGTCGGCACTAATGATGTTCTACTCCGCCAGTTGGAGATCACCAAAATTAATGTTAAAGAGGTGTGTGAACTAGCAAGAACGATGTCAGGCACTGTAATATGCTCTGGCCCCCTTCCTGTTCGCCGGAGTAATGAGATAGTTAGCAGATTGTGTTCACTCAATGGCTGGTTTCCTAAGTGGTGTCCGCAAAATAATATAGAATTCATAGACAATTGGAACAGTTTTTGGGGCAGACCTGACCTGTTTAAAAGAGTAAAATGTAAAATGTAAAATCCATTTTACACGCTTAGAAAAGCACATTGTTTTATTTTGTGTCACCGTCCTAGGTCAAGTTACACTACTCGAGTAACTGTATTTAAATAGGGAAAACGTGGAGGTGTTTGGTCGCTTCTCTGCTTGGCACGTATTGAATGAACTGGGCTAAGCTAAGTGCTAACAAAGTTTCGCCGCACGACAGAGCGGTTTAGTGCACGCACTGAGATGAGAGAGGTATGGATCAACTCGTCTTAGTTAAGGGAATAACATAGTTTAATATGAAAATCCAGTAGAGTATCCCTTTAATTGATGTTCAACAAAAAAAGAGATTTAATACAAATGAACAAATGATAAAGCTTGTGTTGCTGAGTATTCGATCCCTTACCTCAAAAGCACTTATTGTTAATGATATGATTACAGACAATAACCTAGATGTGCTGTGTTTAACAGAACGACCTACCAGACGATTACATTACTTTAAATGAGTCCACCCCCCAAGATTACTGTTATAAACATGAACCTCGTCTGAAAGGAAAATGGCGAGGTGTTGCTGTAATTTATAGTCATATTTTCAAAATTTCTTAGAAGTCTAGTTTGAAATATAATTATTTTGAAGTGTTGGTGCTTAATTTAACAAAAATATAGTGTAAATGATAAATCACGTTTGAGATTTATGTTGGCTACTGCATACAGGCCACCAGGGCACCATACAGACTTTATCAAAGAATTTGCTGGCTTTCTATCAGAGTTAGTACAGGCTGCAGATAAAGTACTTATTGTTGGTGATTTCAATATACATGTAGATAATGAAAAATATGCATTGGGATTGGCATTTAAAGACATTCTAAACTCTATTGGAGTTAGACAACACGTGTCAGGACCTACTCATTGTCGTAATCATACTCTAGATCTAATATTATCGCATGGAATCAATGGTGATGCTGTTGAAATTCTGCAGCAGACCGATGACATCTCAGATCATTATCTAGTCTCGTGTAAACTTCACTTAGCCAAGGCTGCAAAACCGACTCTGTGTTACAAATATGTTAGACCTATCGGTAACACTTTATTTTGATGGTCCCTTTTGAACATTCTGGTAACTATAAGTAACTTTGCAACTACATGTCAACTAACTCTCATTATAGTATTAGTGTACTGTCTGCTTAATATCTGATGACTCTTTATTTTGATGGTCCTCCAACAGACAGTCTACTGACTATAAGTAACTATGCAACTACATGTCAACTTATTCTAACCCTAACCCTACCAGTCTACTAATACTCTACTAATACTCTAATGAGAGTTAGTAGACATGTAGGTGCAACGTTACTTATATTCAACAGAATGTGTTAAAGGGACCATCCAAATTAAGTGAAACCTACCTATCACTTCTGCCACTAAATATTGCTTTATTAATAACCTTCCTGATCAGTTTCATCATCTCAGCATCCCAGATAGCTTAGAAGAACTCGTTATTGCGACAGAAACTTTTAACTCTCTCTTTTCCAGCGCTTTAGACCCCGTTTCTTGGTAGCGCTTAAAGAAGATAAAAAAAAATAGACCACCGCCGTGGTACAACAAGCACACTCAGGCCATTAAGAGAGCAGCCAGAAAAATGGAGCGCAACTGGGAGAAATCTAAACTAGAGGTATTTCGCATTTCATGGAAGGAGAGCTCAATTGCATACAGAGAGGCCTTAAGGCGAGACATGGCAGGCAAAAACATAGTTTTTTTACCACTGGTCAATTTTGAGATTTTGGGCTATTTGTCTTCAATAACATATCTTCTTTCAGACTTGTGGTGAAATAAAAAAAAATAAAAAAAAATAAACATTTAGGTCTTTATTTTACTTCACTTTGTCTATTTGCGTCTGTAGATTTCTCCTAAATTCAACAAAAAAGTTGTCATTCTAAATCAACATGCTGCTCTATGATCGCGATCTGCACCCTGTCATCACATACACCATTGGAAAACTCTCTCTCTCCTGTACATTGTTGTTGGATCCAAATATGGTATTTTCTTTTTTATCAGCAATCAATCGTGAAAGTACAATGGATATTTAACTCTAAAACCAAAATCTCATTGGCTGATGTCAATTTCTGACCACGTGATTCGTTCAGATGCATCACGTGACGTGCTCTGACATTTAGATGTGTGTTTTGACTGTTTTTTTCTGTTCAGTTGAAGGCCATAAATGCTGTCTTATAAGTTGTAATGTGATTTTGGTGGTTTGTAATGTTGTTGCTAATGATTTGATAAGATATTGTGTCTGTAAATAGTTGTTTCCACTAAAAAAAGTATGAATTTTTCCATTACCAAACTTTCCAGTTATACACTTAGCAGTATTCTGAAGATATTTTCAGAGGGATTTGTTTATAAATCATTCATGGCCTGATTTATGTGACATTTTGATAAAAAAAAAATATGGCGAGAATTAATTTTTAAGGCTATGGACAGTATATTTTGATTTCCTTGGTAATGAAAGCATATCCTGAAATCCCTCTGAAATTATTTTTTCATCTTGTGTGTAAACAAAATTAAAAAAAAATATTTTTGCACCTGGCTTTATCATATGTTCAGATCTATCTACCGAAAATATATCTAAAATTGTGCATATTTAATTAGATAATGCCCAATTTGCAAAATTAAACATACAAATTTCAAAAACTTGTAATACATTTTTTAATATACTTGTGTAAGTAATCAACTGAGAAAGTTTCATGGTGATATCTATTATTTAATTTTTTTTTACCCTATTCACCTGTAGTGTCTTTCCTTAAAAGCTGCTAGATCTGCTTATTTTTCAACCCTATTAGAAGAAAATAAACAAAATCCGAGGTATTTATTTGAAACAGTTTCTAAACTAACGAAAAATAAAGCTTCAAGCCCAGAAGTTTCCAAGCAGCACAACAGTAATGACTTTATGACCACTTATAAGATTGATAATATCAGGGAGAAAATTACTATGCAAACTATGCAACCGTCTATTACAGCATCGCATCAGGGAGTGCATTGTTGTATCCCTAAGGAAAAATTAGATTCATTCATTGCTATAGGAGAGGAAGAATTTTCTAAACTCGTTAAATCATCTAAATCGACAACATGTATGTTAGACCCTATTCCGACTAAGCTAATGAAATAGATGCTTCCAGACGTCATAGATCCTCTTCTCAATATCATTAATTCATATTTGTCACTAGGATACATTCCAAAAACTTTTAAGCTGGCTATGATCAAACCACTGATCGTACAGAATTAGTCAATTACAGGCTGATCTCAAATCTACCTTTTCTGTCAAAGATACTAGAAAAGGCAGTATCCTCACAACTATGTTCCTTTTTAGAAATAAGCGATATCTGCGAGGATTTTCAGTCAGAATTTAGACCGTACCATAGCACTGAGACAGCTCTCATAAGAGTCACAAATGATTTGCTCTCATCATCCGATCGCGGTTGTATCTCGCTATTGGTGATACTTGATCTTAGTGCTGCATTTGATACTATTGACAACAACATTCTTTTAAATAGACTCGAAAATAATGTTGGCATTAGTGGAATTGTATTTGCATGGTTTAAATCATACTTATCTGACCGTTATCAGTTTGTAGCACCTAATGAAGAGATGTCTTATCGATCACAAGTTCAGTATGGCGTACCACAAGTCTCAGTACTAGGACCATTGCTGTTCACTCTGTACATGCCACCCTTAGGAGATTCACGCCCTGACGAAACTTACCAACTCACAAAATTAACGGAATGCATAGCTGATATAAACAAATTGGATGACTTGTAATTTCCTACTACTTAACTCTGAAAAAAAACAGAGATTATAATTATTGGACAAAAAACGTCCTCACGTACTAACCTAGAATACTGTCTAACACTTGATGGCTGCTCTGTCAAGTCTTCGTTGTTGGTTAGGAACCTGGGTGTTCTCTTTGAAAGAGATCTTTCATTTGAAAGTCACGTGAATAGTATCTGTAAATCCGCATTTATCCATCTTAAAAATCTATCGAAATTACGTCATATGCTCTCATTGACAAATGCGGAACAATTAGCTCATGCGTTCATGACATTAAGTCTAGATTATTGTAGTGCTCTACTGGGTGGTTGCCCCGCACTCTTAATAAACAAACACAGCTAGTCCAAAACGCAGCAGCTCGAGTTCTTACCAGAACCAAGAAGTATGACCATACTAGCCCAGTTCTGTCAACACTATATTGGCTCCCTATTAAATGTAACAAATTAGCTCTATGAAATATTAATAATCAAAAATAACTTGTTATAATTAATTCTGAATATTTGGGTCAGTTAATTGGATTAACTTGATCTAGCTAAATTAATATTATAATCAATTAATCAGTTCGTCCAACAAACTCTTTGATTATTCATTTATTCTAAGAAAAGGGTATCTTCCATGGCCACAGAAAAATAATTATTTCTTAGCATGTAGTGTTTAGGGCATGTAACAAGGTCAAGATCGTAAAAGAGACTTTGTTTGCAAGCAGTGAATCAGAACCAAATACATATTGTACACAAATTGTATTAACTAAATCACAAACATAACTAACCTAAACAAACATACATACATACAGACATACATGCATAGGTAAAATGGTGAGTGGTATAATGGAACTGGAAGCAGGAAATGGAACTATGGAAAAGATCCATTTAACTATGAAAAGAAACATCAGCTTATCTATTAGCCATAAGGATAATTCATAACAGCTGTTACAGAGAACACACAAATTCATTATTTTTAAAATCAAAGACATTAAAATTTACTGACCTGGTTAATGTTCGTACAGCACAAATAATGTATAAATCAAAAAACGACTTACTTCCTGGCAATATACAAAAACGTTTTTTAAGAGAGAAGAGAGGTATAATTTTAGGAGTCAAGTCAAGTCAAGTCAAGTGTATTTATATAGCGCTTTTCACAATATAAATTGCATCAAAGCAGCTTCACAATATCAATCAAATAACATAATGTTTGTTTCTTAGTGAAAAAACATCCACGTTTGGTAGGGCTGATCAATGGTATTAATGCTTGGCTAATTATTTTGAATATCCCCAACTGAACAAGCCAAAGGCAACAGTGGCAAGGAACCGAAAAACTCCATCAAGTGACCTACTGGTGTCCTAAAACTCCATCAGGTGACCTAATGGAGAAAAAAAAAACCTTGGGAGAACCCAGGCTCAGTCGGGGGCCAGTTCTCCTCTGGCGTTTATGAACTAGAGGCCGGATTTACAGTAACTGTAAATTTGATACAGAACTTTGTTTTATTTTATCACTTCGGGGTGGGTACGCGAACCGGAATCACAACATTTTATCTGTAGAGTGGGAAAGGGATCGTCCATAGGGAGAGGCTAGTTGGCACTTCAGCACTGCGTTGTCATCGGGTCCAGGCAAAGCTCCTAGTCAGATCTGGATACGGCCTGGATCCGGTCGGCTGCGGGAAAACCTCGGGATAAACAAAGACACTAAAATTAGCGTAGATGCCATTCTTCTTATGATGATGTAACGAGTACATCAGGATTTAAGGGAAGTGTTCCCAGTTCCGGCTGACCTAATCTATGCAGCCTAATATTGAATTATAGAAGTCTATAATATATTATGTGTATGCTAGGTCAAAGAGATGTGTTTTTAGTCTAGCTTTGAACTGACAGAGTGTGTCTGCTTCCCGGACAATGGCAGGAAGACTGTTCCAAAGTTTTGGTGCTAAATAGGAAAAGGATCTACCGCCCGCAGTCGATTTTGAAATTCTAGGTATTATCAACTGGCCCGAATTTTGAGATCGCAATAGACGTGAAGGACTATAATGCGTTAAGAGCTCGCTCAAGTACTGCGGAGCTAAACCATTTAGTGCTTTGTAAGTAATCAACAATATTTTAAAATTTATACGATGTTTAATAGGCAGCCAATGCAGTGTTGACAGAACCGGGCTAATATGGTCATATTTCCTGGTTCTAGTAAGAACTCGAGCGGCTGCGTTTTGGACCAGCTGTAGTTTATTTATTAAGCGTGCAGGGCAACCACCCAGTAGAGCATTACAATAATCTAGTCTTGTTGTCATGAAAGCATGAACTAATTGTTCCGCATTTGTTAATGAGAGCATATGTCGTAATTTAGATATATTTTTAAGATGGAGAAATGCGGTTTTACAGATACTAGACACATGACTTTCAAATGAAAGATTACTATCAAAGAGCACACCCAGGTTCCTAACCGACGACGAAGACTTAACAGAGCAGCCATCAAGGGTTAGACAGTATTCTAGGTTATTACGTGTGGAAGTTTTTTGTCCAATAATTAGAATCTCTGTTTTTTCAGAGTTTAGTAGTAGGAAATTACTAGTCATCCAATTTTTTATATCAGCTATGCATTCCGTTAATTTTGTGAATTGGTAAGTTTCGTTAGGTTTTGAAGAAATATACAGCTGAGTATCATCGGCATAACAATGAAAGCTAATTCCATGTTTCCTAATGATATGTCCTAATGGTAGCATGTACAGAGTGAACAGCAGCGGTCCTAGTACTGAGCCTTGTGGTACGCCATACTGAACTTGTGATCGATAAGACATCTCTTCATTTACTGCTACAAACTGATAACGGTCAGATAAGTATGATTTAAACCATGCTAGTGCAATTCCACTAATGCCAACATAGTTTTCCAGTCTATTTAAAAGAATGTTGTGGTCAATTGTGTCAAATGCAGCACTAAGATCAAGTAACACTAATAGAGAGATACAACCACGATCGGATGATAAAAGTAAATCATTTGTAACTCTAATGAGAGCTGTCTCAGTACTATGGTGCGGTCTAAATCCTGACTGAAAATCCTCGCAGATATCATTTCTTTCAAGAAAGGAACACAGTTGTGAGGATACTGCTTTTTCTAATATCTTTGACAGAAAAGACAGATTTGAGATCGGCCTGTAATTGACTAATTCTGAAGGATCAAGTTGCGGTTTTTTAACAAGCGGTTTTATCATAGCCAGCTTAAAGGTTTTTGGTACATATCCTAGAGACAAAGACGAATTAATGATATTAAGAAGAGGATCTATGATCTGTGGAAGCATCTCTTTCAGTAGCTTAGTCGGTATAGGGTCTAACATACAAGTTGTCGATTTAGATGAATTAACGAGTTTGCAGAAATCTTCCTCTCCTATAGCAACAAATGAAAACAATTTTTCCTCAGGGAGACTACAATGCACTCCCTGATGCGATGCTGTAGTAGACGGTTGCATAGTTATAATTTTGTCCCTGATATTATCAATCTTACAAGTGAAGAAGTTCATAAAGTCATTACTGCTGTGTTGCTTGGAAACTTCTGTGCTTAAAGCTTTCTTTTTCGTTAGTTTAGCCACTGTTTCAAATAAATACCTAGGATTATGTTTATTTTCTTCTAATAGGGTTGAAAAATAAGCAGATCTAGCAGCTTTTAAAGCCTCTCTGTAAGCAATCGAGCTCTCTTTCCATGAAATCCGAAATACCTCTAGTTTTGTTTTCTTCCAGTTGCGCTCCATTTTTCTGGCTGCTCTCTTAAGGGCCTGAGTGTGCTCGTTGTACCACGGCGTTGGACTATTTTCTTTAATCTTCTTTAAGCGCAACGGAGCAACTGCGTCTAAAGTGCTGGAAAAGAGAGAGTTAAAAGTTTCTGTTGCAATATCGAGTTCTTCTAAGCTATCCGGGATGCTGAGATGATGAAACTTATTAGGAAGATTATTGATAAAGCAATCTTTAGTGGCAGAAGTTATAGGTCTAACATATTTATAACACGGAGTCGGCTTTGCAGCCTTGGCTAAATGTAATTTACATGAGACTAGATAATGGTCTGAGATGTCATCGCTCTGCTGCAGAATTTCAACGGCATCAACATCTATTCCATGTGATAATATTAGATCTAGAGTATGATTACGACAATGAGTGGGTCCTGACACGTGTTGTCTAACTCCAATTGAGTTTACAATGTCTTTAAGTGCCAATCCCAATGCATCTTTTTCATTATCTACATGTATATTAAAATCACCAACAATTAGTACTTTATCGTTAGCCAATACTAATTCTGATAGAAAGTCCGCAAATTCTTTGATAAAATCTTTATGGTGCCCTGGTGGCCTGTATACAGTAGCCAGCAGAAATCTCAAACGTGATTTATCGTTTACACTATATATTTTTACATTAAGCACCAACACTTCAAAAGAAGTATATTTAAAAATAGATTTCTTAGTGGTTTTGAAAATATTACTATAAATTACAGCAACACCTCCCCCTTTGCGTTTTAGACGAGGTTCATGTTTATAACAGTAATCTTGTGGGGTTGACTCATTTAAAGTAATGTAATCGTTTGGTTTTAGCCAGGTTTCTGTCAAACACAGCACATCTAGATTATAACTTGAAATCATATCATTAACTATGAGCGATTTTGAAGTAAGGGATCGAATATTCAGCAACCCAAGCTTTTTCATTTGTTCATCTGTATTATATCTGTTTTTTATTTGTTGAACATCAATTAAATTTTTTACCTGACGTTTTTTGGATTTCCAAATTCGGGGAACAGACACAGTCTCTATATGATGATATCTAGGTGAAAGAGGCTCTATGTGATGGGATTTATCTGACCTTGGTGACGCGAGGCCGCTAGCAGACGGTCGGTTTAGCCAGTCTGTCTGCTTCCTGACCTGAGCCCCAGATTGTCATGTTTTAGCTCTAAGACTATGTGCCATATTACTAGAGAGAAGAGCAGCACCATCCCAGGAGGGATGAACACCATCTCTTTTCAACAGGTCAGGCTTGCCCCAAAAACTTTTCCAATTGTCTATGAATTCTATATTATTCAACGGACACCACTTAGACAACCAACCATTGAGTGAGGCCAATCTGCTAACTATCTCATCACTCCTGCGAACAGGAAGGGGGCCAGAGAAAATTACAGTGCCTGACATCGTACTTGCGAGTTTACACACCTCTTTAATATTAATTTTGGTGATCTCCGACTGGCGGAGTCGAACATCATTAGTGCCGACATGAATAATGATCTTAGAGAATTTACGATTAGCATTAGCCAGCACTTTTAAATTTGCTTTGATGTCAGGCGCTCTGGCTCCCGGCAAACATGTGACTATGGTGGCTGGTGTCTCTATTTTCACGTTCCGTGTGATCGAATCACCAATTACCAGGGCACAATCAACAGAATTCTCAGTGGGTGTTTCGCTGAGTGGGGCAAATCGATTTGTTATGGTAATCGGAACGGAAGGGTGGTTTTTTAATCCGCGACTAGAGCGATCTCTCACGGTCACCCATCTGCCCTGCTGCCTGGGCTCTACTTCAGCCGGAACCGAATCATGTACAGAGTTCACTATGCTAGGCGCATCCAAAATAGTATCTAAAGCTCTAGTACTATCCTTACTATCCTCAATTAAAGTTTGGATGCGTGTCTCTAGCTCTGAAATCTTCTCCGTCAGCCTGACTGTCTCCTTGCATTTATCACAAATAAATCCTATATTGCCATCGGAGAAGGCTACACTAAACATATGACATGTGACACAGGTGACAATAACAGGACAAGACATTACTCACCGTTTGTGTTGACTGATTCTTACTTACCTGGGCTTTTATTAACTCAAAGGCGCGGGCGCGCGAGAGAAAATAAATAATAAATAAATGAGCGCGGGTGGCGCGTAAACACGCGTTCTGTGCTAACAATAACGGAAGCTAGCGATGTAAGGTTAATCTGAGATGGTGGGTAAACTATATTTAGTAATATAAACAACTAAGAATGATAGTAAATGATGGTTCAAAACAGAAAGAAATACAAAGCTAATACGAGGCGTAGAGCTTACAGCCTCGACGCAAACAAACTCACAGCAGGCAGGAAGGCAGACAGGAGCAATCGATCAGAGTGAGTGCAACTTTAAACATATCTGTGTTCGTACAACATTAAAAAGTTTTTATGTTTCTATATGTGGAGTGAAGCTGTGGAACAGATTAAGTTCAGTGCTTAAACAATGTCCAAGCTTAACTCAGTTCAAAAAGCGGTACAAAAGTATGGTGTCCACAAGGTACGAGGATGAAGAAGGTCATTGACTATAGGTGATCTTACAGATCATTTATAAATACATTGTTTACATTGTTTATTATTTATGGTGGATATAAACATAGGTAAATGTTTAAAAATATTTATGTATTTCTCTGTGTGGAGATAAATAGATTAAGATGATCGGCCACCGGATGATTATTAACAAGTAGTTTTTATTGTTATTGTTTCTTTTACATGTTCGAAATAAATAAAGAAATCAAATCAAATATTTTCAGAGCACTTGATTTAAATTGCGTAGCGTTGTTGTGGGCAAAATTCTTGAAGTTGAAAATTGAAGTCGTTGATGGTTCCGTGAGTGTCAAATGTGAAAGTTGGTTGAAAGTTCTCTCTCTCCATCAGCCCGCCTGGATGCGACGACAACGCAGTCCTGAAGTATCAACTAGTCCCTCCCCGTGAAGGCCTTCTTCCCTTTTACCTCTGTTTACTGAAGTCAGCCGAATCCAGGCCATATCCAGATCAGATGGTGGACCTGCACAAGGACCCATCCACAACGCATCCCTGAAGTGCCTGCCTCATCAGCCCTGTGAAGGCCTCATCGACACGACAGGCATCGGCACAGATCCTCAACTAACTCGTCTCCATACCGGCGTGATGACTCCGAATTCCAACCAGATGGAACTGGATAATATTCTGAATGTTCTAATCCAATCTGACTTCTGACCTGTAATGCTGCCTGAATCGTAATCATCCACTGTTCGTTCGTTGGCCAGAGGAGAACAAAGGCACAAAGGCGTCATGTGTATATGTATATATATATATATATATATATATATATATATATATATATATATATGTGTGTGTGTGTGTGTGTGTTTGTGTATATATTATATATTCATCAATCTTTATTTATAAGCTTTGAGTGTTTTATGGGACTCTTTTTGCTGTGATCAGTGTAGTTTGGCCACTGCACGAACGATCGCCCCGAGCAGTTTCGCCCTGAGCAGGTGAGTACATGGGTTAGGGGTAGGTTGAGGGGTAGATTCAGGGTTAGTACCTAGTTATTACCCAGTAATTATAATTACTAAAATAAGTAGTGAGTATGTACATGGGTAACTGGACTGTAAAAGGAAGCATTACCAATTACTCCTAACAAATATCTGTAGTAGATAGAGAGGAGATAAATGCTTGCACACCAAACACAGGTCTCTGAAGACAAAAAGACATGACGATGCACCTGTGGCTCATCTAATTATAGCCTCGTGTCGCGGGTGCGCGCCGATGACGTCACCGACCGAGGCTATATTACCTCCGGATTGATTTTATCGACGTGTTCACACACTATATTCACAGCAGGTCACGATTAAAGACGTTCCCAATGCGCTTAGCAGCGCAGCATCAATTGTAGCTTTTGAAAGGGAACACTAATACAGAGAAAAAACACTTTGGCATGATTAACAGTTTGAAAGAATAGAGTCTGTCTCTGTTTGGTCAGTACTTGTATTTGGAGTGGTCTTACTTTGGCGAGGACAGCACTTCTTCACCAGCCAGCACCGGCCAGGCCCAGTTTGTTGTCCATCGCCGTACCGGCCTCCGTCAACCCCTCAAACGCCCAGGCTGGTTTCTCTGCCTGCTCTGTCGTTCTCATGACGGTGTGGAACTGTATATTCAGATCTCATATCCCTCTTCTAGCTTTAAAAGGGGTACTCAAACCATCATTGACTTTCAGTAAACTCTGTGTCCTGGTACAACACTTTTATCGTATCAACAAAACCAGAACTGAAACAAAAAGCTTCTAGGGTGTCCCATAGATACTGATGCTCAACTCTATTGAACACTTTTTCTTGGTCAATAAAGATAAACACTAAATTTACTCATTTGCATTTGCGTCTTTTTCAAGATGTCATTCCACCTGTGCGCTTCTGGATGTGGTTGTTCCCTGTCCCCCTCGGACGGTCACAATAGTTGTATCACGCGTTTGGGCATACAGCAGGCTGAAGCAGCTTTTGTGGATAGTTCATGTTCCCATTGCAGGAATATGACTATCGCGGTGTTGGGATCAAGACTCGCCTTCGTCAGTGAAGGTGGACTCCCCATTGCCACGCCCCACCCCAGTGGTGCTGCGTGGGATGGGTGATCGGAGGATCATAGTGTTTTCTTCCCCGCCCGGTAACCAATCCCTGTGGGACCCTCACTACTCTATCACACCGCAGCCGGTGGAACTCCCCATTGAGCGTGCTGGTCCCTCTGTAAAGGGATGTTTCATGAGGGTTTCATTTGGGTTTCACCAGCCATTTCATTCGGGGCCCCTCCAGAGCACAGGATGCAGATTGCAGCATCGGAGGGTGAGCTGACCTCTGAAGATGATGACTTAGATGCGTTATCTCCCTCTGGGAGTGTAACGTTGCCCCAGCCAGATCAAGAGATGTCAGCTCTACTGAAACGGGCCGCTGAGGCTGTTGGACTCGAGTGAAATCCTCCACTGTGTCAACCGTTTGGTTTCTCGAGGCAAGCCGTGCTGGTTCTCGTCCGATAGCCACTGACTCTGCGGCACGAGCATTGTGGCGTGCACGGTCGGTCTGGCGATGTCCACTTTAAGTGGTCCAGGAGCGCCATCGCTGGCTCAACCTGGTTGATATGACAGATGTGGACAAGGTTCGGTTCCTGGACTCCCTGATATCCCAGGTTGGGCTGTTCGGCGGTGGGGAACTGCACCCCAACGAGGGTCGAGCGTATCAGTACAAAGTCCTACCTTTTGGCCTGGCCCTGTTGCCCGAAGGTCGCAGAGGCGGCCATTGCTACCATGAGAGAGTATGGAGTTCGTGTCTTCAACTATCTTGACGATTGGCTGATACTAGATCAGTCTCGGGAGCAGTGCGAACACAGGGACTTGTTGCGCAAACATATTAGCCACTTGGGTCCTCGGGTCAACTGGGAAAAGAGCAAACTCGCCCCCGTGCAGAGGATCTCTTTTCTCGGTATGGAGCTGGACTCAGTCCAACAGATGGCACGCCTCATATAGGAATGTGTCCGGTCGGTACTGAACTGCCTGAATACTGTCAAGAGCAGAACAGTGGTCCCACTTAAACTTTTTCAGAGGCTCCTGGGGCATATGGCAGCCGCAGCCACAGTAACGCCGCTCGGCTTGCTCCATATGAGACCGCTTCAGCACTGGCTTCACGGCCGAGTCCTGAGGTTGGCGGGCAGAGCGGGATGCTCCGTGTGACAATCACCCTGGCCTGCCGCCAAACCCTCAGCCCGTAGTCGGACCCTTCGTTTCTCTGGGCCGGAGTGCCCCTAGAACAAGTGTCCAGGCATGCTGTGGTCTCCACAGATGCCTCCAACACCGGCTGGAGGGGGGGGGGGGGGGGGGGGGGCACGTACAACAGGCATGCAGTAGCGGGGATCTGGATGGGCCCCCAAACGCATTGGCACATCAATTGCCTCAAGTTGTTTGAGTACACCTTGACACCACACAGATAGATCTGTTTCCCTCTCCGGACTCGTCCCATTGCTAGTTGTTTTACTCCCTGACAGAGGGGACCCTCGGCACGGATGCACTGGCACACAGCTGCCCCCGGTTCTCCCCAAGTATGCGTTACCCCCAGTGAGCCTTCTTGCACGCACACTGTGCAAAGTCAGGGAGGAAGAGGAGCAGGTCTTGCTAGTTGCCCCTTCTTGGCCCAACTGGACCTGGTTCCCCGTACTCATGCTACTCTCGACAACCCCTCCATGGCCCATTCCTCTGAGGGAGGACCGACCTACTCTCAGGGACGGGGCACTGTATTGACCCGCGTCCAGACCTTTGGAAACTTAGGAGGTGGAGGTTCTAGATGGTCTACCAGATTCAGTCGTAGACACAATCACTTCTGTGAGAGCACTCTCTACGAGGCATGCTTATGCCCTGAATAGGAACCTGTTCGTTGAGTGGTGTTCTTCTAACCGTAAAGACCCCCAAAGGTGTTTGATCGTTTCTGTGCTTTCTTTTCTGCAAGATGGGCAGGAGCAAGGGCTGTCCCTTCTTCCACCCTCAAAGATTATGTTGCCTCTATTTCCCCATATCACAATGCAGTGGATGGGAGATCCGTGGCAAATCCATGGCCAGCAAGGAGACTGAATCCACCTCGACCCCTCTATACCCTCTTGGGACTTACCTCTGGTACTGAACGCACTGCAGAGACCTCCCTTTGAACTCCCTTTCCTTAAAAGTCCTGTCTTTAAAAACTGTTCTCCTGCTTGCTTTGGCCTCCATCAAGAGGGTAGGGGACCTGCGTGCATTTTCGGTCGACGAATCATGCCTGGAATTCGGGTCAGCTAACTCTCACGTTATCCTGAGAACCCGGCCTGGAGATGTGCCCTAGGTTCCTACCAACTTTGTTTGTTACGGAGGCCAGCAGACGGGAAAGGCTGTCTCCAAGCAGTGGTTGGCCCACTGGATAGTGGATGCCATCATCTTGGCATATCAATCCCAAGATGCACCATCCTCCCCTGGATTGCGTGCCCACTCCACTCAGAGTGTAGCTTCTTCCTGGGCGTTGGCACAGGGTGCCTCACTAACAGATGTTTGTAGAGATGCGGGCTGGGCAACACTAAACACATTTGCTAGATTCTATAGCCTACGTGTCAAACTGGTTGCTTCCCATGTGCTCTCTTCACATAGAAGCCAGTTAACACCACAAGCCCTGCTCGAAGTGTTGACTTGCTGCACCATTCCCCTCCTATGGACCCGATATGTGCGCCATTCTTGCTCCAGCAGAGTTCCTCTTTAGCCGAAGCCTGTTGAGTTCATCAACACCCCATGCCAGGCCTAACACTCGTATGCACTGGTGGAACCTGTGCCAGGCTGGGTTCAAGTCAAGTCAAGTCAAGTATATTGTAAGGACTGGGCGAGGGGTGAATCTGAATAACTAAATACATCCTAGCTAAAATCCCAAAGCCTTCAGGCCCAAAAAGATTGGATGTAAATTAACATACACACACACACACACACAACCACACTCATCCCCCACAAGTGAAGCGCGGTGTCCAGTTACGAGACATTTTTATGACTGACTGGAATGTCCCACAGAAGGGGGGTTCTAAAAGAGAAAGAAACTTCTCTTTTTAAAAGACATTTATCCAGATATATTCGATGTCTTTTTATGTGTGTCCATCTGTCCATGTCACATTGGAATGACTATGATTTTATCGTAGCTTAAAGTGAAGTATAAATACCTTCATTATGCATTTTAAAAATAACTGTCTATTCCCATAACTTGTACACATAGTTCTGGACACCTCCAGAATGCTTTCGGTGTGATCAATCAGAATACGTACAGTAATATCCAGTTAAATATAGTTTACTATGTTTTCCATCTTTGGAGTGAAAAGAGACCAATACTAACATCACTGGTGTTCTTAGATAACAGCGTTTACGACCCAAAGGAATGTTCACAGAACTGTGACTCTCTCTGAATTCCAACCAAGGATGAGAAATGAATCCTGTATTCATATATATATATATATATATATATATATATATATATATATATACGCTATTATATATCCACTTGAGAACTGTATGATCAATGTATCTAAGTTCCCTATTTCATGAGTTGCCTTTTTGTGGTTTGGTCTATGTTTCTCGACAACTCTAATGGAATAATGTTTCAAACTTTGCCAACTAATGTTTAACCAAATCCATTTGTGGCAAGTTTGGTCTCGATAAACTCCAATCTTCGTTCCCCATTTGTTAATTGACATTACATTTTGCTAAACTTTGTGACACATTAATATTATAAGAAGTGTGAAGATTCTTCTCTTAAACACCCAATGGAACTAGAGATTTAAATGCCTGGTTATACCACAAAGGATCATAAAATCTCCCTCCAAAGGGACAGCTCCTGATTGGACCCTCTTCCAAAAGAAGGCGGAAACGTCAGGTCTTCAAAAGGACTGAACACCAGTTTCTTCTCTCTCTCTCTCTTTGCTCCTTTGCTCTCTCTTGCTGCTCTTGCCCTCTGCTCTCTGGAGCTCTTGCCCTCTCTCTCCCCCGCTCTCGCCCTCGGAAAAGGCCTCGGCAGGAGAACAAGTCGGGTGGAGCAGACTATGGGTATAGTAGCCATGTAGATGCATAGAGACAAATGACCCAAATCAAGATCAGGGTTAAAACAGATTTATTCAAGCCATCTAACTCGTCTCACCTTTATTTTCCTTTGACTTCTTTTCCATTAAAAGTCTCGGTTCTAAGTTAAGTTTTGCTGCAAAGTTTCGTTTAAACGTTTCGACTGCAACGCGCTTCCAACTTCAAAGACTTTCATCCATCCGCCAACACACCACGTGATTGGCTGCCCAAGATCTAGCAGGCACGAGGAGACCGCCAGCCAAGCAACGGACCCGGGAAACCCCCTTTACACCGACAAAAGGGAATCCCCAAAGCAACGCAAGGACAAGCAAGTAGCCTCCAGACTCTTAACTGAACTGGTGCATTGATATAAAATTGAATTACCCGCCTAAGAAACGATAGAAGGGTAAAATTAATTATTGATGGTTCGTTCAGGTTGTGTCTTATAAGTGCATAGAATCTCGGGATTTCACCTCACTCTTAAACTTATTCTTCCTTACTCTTTTTCTTTCTGCAACTTGTATGAATGCGTGTGTTTGTGTTAGATATTAGTTTTATGTGTTAGTCTTATAATCAATAAAGTATTGTTTGTATTTGAAAAGAGAAGCATTACTTGTGTTATGTGCTTACGAATTTATTGTCTTGAACTACGACCTAAGCTACTTATGCTTTTACCCTTGAATTATTTCTTAATTTAGCTGTTAGCTGGGAATTAGTCTTTCTTGGCCAGGAAGATATTATATTTCCTAGAATTAATAATTGCTTATGCTTTCCGTTCATTGGATGAACTGATAAAATGATCATACTATTGATTCTGCTACAGTAAATTCTGAAAATAATTAAATTATTAATTATTGATCATAATCCGTTATGAATAATAATTAGTCATATTTATACGTGCGTACAAACGCTACAATATTTATATAGCGCTTTTCACAATATAGATTGTATCAAAGCTGCTTCACAGTATCAATCAAAATAACATAAAAATGTTTGTTTCTTAGTGGAAAAAAACATCCACGTTCATATGTTGTGATCCCTACGGCAATCCCATGTGTATTCTTCCACGGTACGGCTCCCTGCGGCGAGCCCGTGTCTTTCCCTTGGCAGAACCTGCTCTGCCGTCACTGACCGGATGAGTCTCCCCCTGTTATAGGCTGGAGCCACCTCAGTGACAATCCATATGTTGTGCTGCCCGGTAAAACGCCCAGTCCATATGTTTAACCTTCCACATGTATACCTCCCTATGAGCAGGATGTGGCTTCCGTAGCGTCTTCCTTTCCTCGAAAGGGTACGCTATCCCAGTGTTATCCAAGTCTGACTGAGTGGGTCTTGCAGAACAGCAGTGACTTCCCTGGCCTAAGCCCTGTCTTATCTCCGTCTCAATAATGCGGGGGGATCAAGAGGTTTTTGTGTAGGCACTGGAAGATGGCAGCAATAGTGGCGTTTTAATTGGGATCCCAATCAGTCGACACGTTGACAATGTGCATTGGCTCGTTTTATCAATACTCGAAGATGACAGGCTCCCTAAACGTGATCCAATCAGTCGATACGTCGATTACGTCTCCGTTCCCTCCTTCAGGGAACGAGGGTTACATACGTAACCAAGACATTTCTTGGACAAACATTACATCATTATTAGTTTGTCTGATAAGCTCAAACAGCATTGCTCTTTTATGTATATCTCAGGCTCCGTTCAAATTAAGAGAGCTCAACCTCATCACACTCATTAAAATAAATTGTATGAGTTCATGAGAAAACAGCGATTATGTGGTTTCGAAGTCATCTTCAGTTTTTACTTCTAATTTCAGTTTGGAAACAAGTTTATTTAATCTGTATATTTCTTGAACTGTAAGCTGTTCAAATCCTTCTCTTATCATTAGCATTGTTACTGAATTAATAAACATTCTGCAGTCAGGAAAAAAAATCCTCAAACTGGACATTTTTCAAATGTTTTGTTCTTTGCAGGAATGATTTTATTTTGTCAAAGTTGTAATCACTGTGTCGACTTCGTCCTGTTCTACTGTCCATTACCTTACCATCAGAATTGTCAATCATACTACCTTCAGCATCATCAAGTTTTTCAGATTCTGTTTTTGTTTGTCTGCTCATTTTAGTAATTTACGTACTCTTGCTATTTCTCTTTATCTTATTATTGGGTACCTTGAAAAGTGTTTCATCACTAGCAATCTCTGTTACCATCTCTTCCTCCTCTACAATAGACTCAGTCACATTAGCAACATCAGTAGACACTGTATCCAGGTTTTTCTCAACATTTTCTGTATTTTGCTACTTTGCATTACTGCCATCATCTTCACTAACAGAATTCTCAGTCACCGTGTCTCCGCTTTGCCCCAGCTCTGCCCTGAGTCTAACTCATCTGCTCTCTCAGGACACGCACACCTAACATCTGTTTGCCCACAGCCAAAACACATAGTATCAGACGATACAAACACAACATAATCAAAGCCATCAATTCTGAATTTAAACGATACATTCAGTTCATCCAAATCACTCTTAAGGATCATATGTAGTTGCCGTCTAAAACACACACCATGCTTAAGTAAGGGTGATTTACACCGTAGTGGAATCCATTTCATTTGTGAGACAACTTGTCCATGCCTAGACAATTCATTAATCAGGAGCTCATCTTTAATGAAATGTGGTACATTTGTGTTCAAATGCAAGCGTTTTCTTTTCTTTTGAGTCTTGAAACAGTGTGCAATGTTGAAAAAGCTTCTAATAAAATATAAATAATGACATGAAGGTGAGTAAATGCTGACAGAATTTATATTTTGGGGTTCTCTATTTCTTTAAGATGAATAACACAATATTATGACTACTTGGGAGCAAAGTTGGTATTCCAATCAAATGAAAACCTCATGAATCATGTGTCCTCTGGTTTTGTCCACTACTGTTAATAAAACATTCCCCTTACACTGGTCCAATCACATGATTGTATATTTGCCAGGGATTCAGTGTGAAACTAAATGATCACACCTTTTGCTCAGCTCGATGCTGCCTTATCCAAGGATTCCCTGTCATAAATCTAATTGGCTAAATATAGATTATGCATGTCAGGGCTTTGCTGCCCAAGAAATCATCACCTTGGCCTAGACATTGCTTGTCAATCTTGATTATTCTTGTGGTCATGTTGCCGACATCTCCCGTTGTGCGGCAAGAACAGGTGTATCGGGTTACCTCTGGGATTCTAAGGAAATCTGCAGTGTACCCTTGTCCCAAAACCTAATTTACCTTCATTTTCATGCTGGGTCTGCCGATGACTTATTTAGTCCTTTGGAAAGGTTGAGAGAGGTTATTCAAGCACCCTTGGGAGTGCATTCTAGCATACATCCTCTCGTATGATAGACTCCAGTCGTTACGGATTAATTGATGAGGGTTCTTATAAATTGACACTAATGTCTGAGTTACATCAAGGAGAATATGGATTTTTGATTTCCGACGTGCTGATTTAAGACTGTTGCTGTCTGTGAGGAAAATTCCTTTTACCAGTTTTCACAGTTCATGTTTGCAATATTAGTAGTAGTGAAATTGGAATTGGTGACCTGTAATGGAGTACTTTTCACTCATGGAGTCATTTTCACAATGAAGTAAAACCACATTATGAATGGTATTCTTGAAAAGAACTTAATGTAGTTTAGCATAATCATCTTCAACTGATTCATTGCTTTATATTTGAAAACTTTGTGCATCAAATCAAAGTCATGTGGTGCAACCAATATGCAGAAAACGAATTATTATATCATAGTAAGCACTCCTGCAGAGACCCAAAGATTATAATTTTGGTAAATGGAGTTTTCAAAAGCATATGAACCAACCTGATTCCGAAGATTACATTTCTTCGAATTTGGCATGTTTTCACCCGTCATTTTCAGTTCAAACAGTTGCCTTATTGTAGGGTGAAATACTCAGCGCAACGCATGCACCCTAAGGCAAAGAACAAAGAGAAAAAAGATCAGTAGACATCAAAGTGAACGACTTCCTTCGTTTTGAGGTCAGAAGATAGCTCATCATCCTTTGTAGTGGAACGCAATTGGAGGAAGGTCAATATGCACCAAATCTGCAGCTCGCCCTCGCCAGTTGCCACAGAGCTTTCACATCACAACTGTGATTACATTCCTATTCATACGCCTCTTCCTACTTCAGCTTTGAGGAGAGATAGCGCTGTAATCCAGGTGTCCACACCACCTGTGCGGTTTTGTTAGCACCTGCGGCATTGAAGATACTCAGCGTTCCTCTGTACCCATTTAATTTTCTCCAGCATCGCTGGCATGGCAGTAAAGTCTGTTGGGAACCTTAAGAAAAAAAGTTTGCATTTTGTTTCTGCCCAGCAGGCGTGGTAAATACAGCCCCCCCCCCAGGGATGTCACACAGATGATTTTCCACACCACATTGTATGGGTCCCATGGGCTGTCATATCACCTTTTTTCCAGAATGCCTAAGGCACTGTGATAAGGCTTCTCCTGATGGGACTAATGCATAGCCGACAAGCCGCCCCTGCTCTGCAGGTGATGAGAAATCAAATTTGAACAGCAAACTGCACTCATAATAGCTACAATCAGACAGACACGTGACTACAGCTTTGAAAGAAACAATCCTCTCTCTGCAATCTTCATGCTATCTTCTGTTTGCAAATGTTAATAAAAACAGATAATTAGGCCTTTCGGTTACTAAAATGCACCTGTTTTTGCATCCATTTATTAAGGCGCTTAACGATCTGCTGTTGCAGAAAAAGTTTTATTTTTTCACAATCTTTTCAGGGCTTCTCATACAAACGGGAGACATTCCTTATCCGACAAGCCGGTGTGCCAGAAACTCCACAAGGAATCGAATGTAGTTTCGCTCCGAGACATATCAGAAGACATAATCACAACTCTGCAGCTCTCCCTGTCCAGGTGAGAGTTTATCCATGTAAACAGTTTTTGATAAATGGCCTCGATTACGCTACCGAGTGACAAGGCAGTGGAAAGTGACCATGTCATCTCCTTCAATTAAAGTTGCTCCTTGGGTTGTGTGGACTTTATCAAAGGTTCAGTCTGAGCTTGTACATGCTGTCAAGATAAATTAGGGCCGCTGACCAGAGAAGCATGTGGCAGCACTTAGGACACTTTTCAAGCTGGCTGCAGCCCGGCCGCAGGGGATTTAACCTGCAAATCAGTGGGCAGAGATCAGATCAGACTGAAACAAAGGCACTGAGAGGCATAGATTTCTGCTCCATAGGGGATCATTCATAAATACATCATTCCTTGTTACATGGTTCTTTTGGAAGCTAGTGAACATTAAAGGAGCTCAAAGGATCATAGTTATGTTTTCAGAGGTTTTCATATGTAAATGTACAATGAACATATAGTTTATAATCAATTTATAACACAGATTCATATTTGCATAAATCAGGGGCTGGCAACCATTTTGTCATTACTGTTTTACATATCAACTTTACAAATTATATATGCATAAAAGCATACAGATATAATTGTATAAATACATGTCGTATTTATATATATATATATATATATATATATATATATATATAACCATTTCTAATTGTTCATACTGAATAAATTAATAAATTATAGTTGAAAGTTTGTGATCCATGTTATCTCAAACTGATTTTTTCATTTGTAAAATAGAGCTGAAAATGTATGTCTTAAGGATACAGAGAATACCAAAACATCAAAGTAATATCTTCTCAACACAACAGACACTTTGATTACTGATTAGTAATAATGATACTATATATGTAATGAATTGTTTACAGTTACATTACAGTTTTAGGTTTATTATTAGATTATAATTATTGTTATTATTTACCTTCTGTATAAAGCTGAAATCTTTCCTTTATCGTGTGACGTGGATTCACATGTATGCATACTTGTCAATTAACTGATGTTTCTATCATTTGAGCGAAACCAGAATTTCTGCTCTCAGTTAATTTGAAATATAATGGTCTTTTTGTAAAGATCAGTGTTTTAATATAATATCACTGTGAGAGTGAATGTGTATTTTTCAGGTGCACAGCAGACACACTGAACAGCTGTGGGAGGCAACAGGTCAAAACTCCCAGATTTAGACTTGATGTCTTGTGTCAAATTGCAGGATTCTGGGCATCCTGATCATCATTTCCAAGAATGTCTACTGCTCACAGCTGCCATACACACACCTCCTGTATAATTAGTACATTTAAAATGCCAATATTCTGTCTGAAAATGGAGACCTAGACAAAGTGGGAGCTCAGCTTTCAGCTAGCAGGTCAAGAGACAACACAGTGGGAAGAAATTAGGTTCAAATCAATAAATTAATCATTCATGCGGCCTAACTGATGTATTTGGAAGTGGATTAGGTTAATTTGAGTGGTTTGTTTTCTTGAAGAGCGGAAAATATGCGGATCATGTCTAAAGCCTCTTTTTTACCGTCTGAATCCTCCAGATGTGACTGTCGGTTTTCACCCCCTGATGGCAGCTGTAATGCACTTTCAATTTGGTTGTAGTCACTGCATGTTAGAGATGTGTTCCTTGAGATCTATTGAGACATCAAAAAAAAAATGTTTTGAGTGATGTCTAGTAGTTGAAGAATTTGGAATAAAAAAAAGTCACATGAGAGAAGCCAGTGCCTCCATGTCATAGTGTTTAGCTGATTATCTTTAGCTGAAAGGTTTGCAACTGCTCTGCAAATTGGTCCTACATGGACAAACCGGTGGAAATGTTGGAAAAAATTGAAAAGTAAACATCTCACCCACTCGGACATCATCATTTTCGATCATGTCTGAATGGAAATAAACTTGGAAAACAAAATATGTGATGTGCTGATTTAAGACTGTCAGTTGCTGTCAGTGAGGAAAATACAAAGTTCAGGCATGAAACTCTAATGAACACTGATTGGGTCTTTGAACGTTGCGGCACGAGCCAATCAGAATTACTTCCAAATCCACATAATCATATATATATATATATATATATATATATATATATATATATATATATGTGTGTGTGTGTATAGAACCCTAGCCTGTATCGCCACGCTGCGCAATATGAAAGCTTCTATTAACCCTCCTCCTCCCCAGCGCCACCTGTAGAGATCTACTATGGGGGTTCTACCATTTCTTGCAACAGCCTTTCCTGTGTTTGTTATTTTTTACTAAGCTGAACAAATTATTGTATTTCCTCATCAGCAGCAGCAGCAGCGTAGCTGTCTGACAAAACCAAGCCTATGTATTTTCCATTCTACCAATAAATACTGTTGAAATGTATCCACTCCGAGAGTTGTCATGGCTGAAATTCCTTTTGCCAGTTTTCACATGAGTGAGGAGCTTTTTAGTGATCACTTTGAGTAGACGTAGCCTACATAATATTTAATTATTATATTATATTCAATTATAATATTTATAAACCTTGCAAACATCTAATGGCGCATGGACTTTTATTGTTTTATGTTGCATTTAAAAAAACTAAAGCAGAGAAGTTCACCACATGCCACTGGAAAATATGGTGCTGTACAGGAGTATGATAGACTAAAAGAGAGTGGAAACAGGAAGTGTAGGTTGTCTTGGGTGATGGTGTCTGTTTAGCCGTGATATTTTCATCTCACTGCACTCCTCGAACAAGACAGAGAAAGAGAAAGGGAGAGAAGGAGATATTGATTTATAGCCTCCTAAAATGTATATCTCTCATTCATCACTGTGTCCATGTGCACTGAGCCAATTCACAATGGCTGGAAGTCCACACATAACCACAACAAATACAACTCTACAAGAACTAATGTACATACCATCAGTAGGCCCAAACGGTATGTAGCCAAGTACAGTAATGTCATTGAATTAATTCCCTTCCATTGACAGAAATGAAATCTCTATCATTTATGAGACAATGCTTCCCAGCCACTGACGGAATTTTCCGTCTTTCTATGTTTTCACTGTTATACAGTAGGGGGCGCTATGACACATCTGAAAGAGTACAGAATCTCCAGATCAAAAAACACAGGCGAAAAAGAAGCTGAAACAAGCGATAGCATATGTAAGCAGCATATGTAAAATAACACAATCATCAACATTACACAGCATATAAATCAAAACTGCCTAATGTTACAGTATGAAATGTCGACCCAGGACGAGCAATAGGACTGTGAAGTTTAGTTGATAGACTCAATCTACTCCATCTATGTTTTGATCATCATTCTGAATCCAATCTGGACATAGTCTTCGACAAAAGCGCAATTTTCTCAGCTTTTTATGAAACTTACCAACATTCAAGTGTTGATAAAAAAAAGAATGCATTAGATTAGAATAATTATTATTTATTTTTTTTAAGCCGAGGCTCTGTTCTTTCTTTTGATACAGTATATTGCATGTTCAAATTTTAATCTTAACTAGCAAAAATGCTAGTGTTGGCTGGCAAAAAAAAAAAAAAAAATGCAACCGCTACAGTTAAATGCAAAAATATTAAACCTAGTGGCATTTATGTTAAAGAAAGACGCACAAGCACACCTATTTATTGATTTAGGTGAATGACAAATAAATAAAAATACAAACATACAAATAAATAAATAAATGATTTTAGAATGTGGTATTGTCTAAATACCTTTTGTGGCCAATGTGCAACATGTACAACATGCAAACAATGCAATGCAAAAAGAAAAAAAAAGACATTTTAGGGACCGCGACTACATGCACAATATGCTCTGAGTCATTACCCAGGCCATGGCTCATAGACTACATTCACTCAAGAGTCCTCTTGTCATTATCGCCCACTAATTTTATTTGCTTGTTAATTTATTTTCATTAGCGTTGTTGCATCTTTCATAATCATGTGTTAATGACTGAGGTATCTTGTAAGTAGAACTGATGAAAGCTAGACTGTTGGGGTCACCGTTCACATTTGCACGTCACATTTTTCCTTTTATGGTTTCATTCTTTGATTTACTTCTCTGTCTATAAGCCCATGAAATTAAGTAGCATATCACTTGTCTTGTAAGACAAAAACTAAGTCCTTCTTGCTTAAGGTGATAAGATGATTGATCATGTCTTGCTTAATGACTGTCACACTGATTAGCACCTAGCATCCCTGTAGAAAATGGTTTTAATAATTGAATGGTTGTATTTTACGTTTGCTGTGACATTTTTGTGAAGGAATTAATCATTCTGTCAAATCTTAATTTGCTCCTAAAAGGCTGTTCAACTTTATTGCAGTTTTACTGCAGTAGGTATTTTATGAAAAACAATTTGTGTCTTGTTGATGCGCTATCTAATGCTGATTTCCAGGACTGGAGGATGCTGGTGCTGATCCTGATGAATACTCATACAGGACAGAGTGAGTATTGCAGGAGGTGGAGTGGGGTGAAATGGTGAGATGGCACAGCAGGTATAGGCAGGAAACAGAAATTGGCAGGTTATTTTTAAATAAACTGTGGTTCCCTTTCGTGCTCAATCCGAGTTACGTCGGATGACGACGAATGGGGTTTCGCTTCGAAAGCCTATCAACTTCGAGTATTAGAATACACAAGGTGGGTCCGAGTCTTCTGGAAATGAGGGCTCAGCACAGCTGCCACTTTCCGGTGTGCATACGGCTGTGCCTGAGTCTGATCCGGAGATGACGGCCATGCTTTCCCGGGCAGTCGCGAGCATCGGTCTAAAGTGGAGGCCACCACCCTGTCCTGAGCGCTCGCGGCTGGATGATTGGTTTTTGGGTAAGGCCGCCGACCCACGTCCACGGCAAACCCCAATACCTTTCTTCCCGGACGTGCATGATGAGATCTTGAAGTCCTGGAAGACCCCCCTGTCTTCCCGGGACCGCTCGTTGGTCTCATCCGCCTTTCCTCCCCTCGATGGGGCAGCTGTCCGTGGGTACACTGGGCTTCCCCCGGTTGAACGCTCTGTTGCGATGCAACTGTGTCCTCAGAGTGCTTCTTCTCGTGGTGAGCCTAAGCACCCAACCAAAGCCTATAGATTTTCGTCTACTTTGGTGGCGAAGTCTTACAGAGCGGCGGGACAGGCAGCTGCTTCTCCGCATGCGATGGCCACTCTGCAGGTCTACCAGGCCCAGATGCTCGAGGGCAGGACAGACCCAGGGCTCTTCGATGAGCTGCGCGCCGCAACCGACCTTGCCCTCAGGGCGACGAAGGTAGCCGCGCGCTCCCTGGGCCTGGTGATGTCCACTTCGGTGGTCCAGGAGAGACATCTCTGGCTGAACCTGGCCGACATGCGGGGTACCGAGCAGACTCGTCTGCTCACTGCACCTCTGTCCCAGGCCGGCCTCTTCGGCGGAGCAGTCGAGGACTTTGCCCAACAGTTCTCGACTGCGCAGAAATAGACTCAGGCCATTAAACACATTCTGCCCCGCCGACCCGCCGCTGCCTCCACGTCGGCCGGGCAGACGTCTCAGCCTGTTACCCGCCGAGGGCGTCCTCCTAAGGCTTCCGCCCCTCCCGCACCGCCAAAGCAGCAGCCTTCACCCAGGCCCAGTCGTGGAGGAAGCTGTAGGAAGGCGCCACAGCCCTCTCTAGTCCCGCCCCCCGCCAAGCGCCTGGCTAAGCGGCGCTCCTGAGACGGGCTGCTCAGGGATGATGATCGTTTCTCAGGAGATGGTAGCAGGACCACTCCTTCCCCCGGTGGAGGGCCGGGGGAGAATCTTTTGTTCTCCACTGCTCACCCACGCATCTTGAACGGCATCCTGTCCCTGTGACTGTCCCTCCAGCCGAGACGAGGTCCACGCATCTATGCTGTCCACGTCTGGGCCAGTTACTCCGCTTCGCTGCCCCTCCGGGGGGACGCCTGTGGTTCGCATGACCCCGCTGGTTCAGTTCCTGGGAGCCTGGCTAGAGCTTCCCCGTCTGTCCCGCTGGGTCGCCCGAACCATCAGGCTCGGCTATGCGATTCAGTTTGCACGGTCTCCTCCCAGCTACAGGGGAGTCCGCTCCACTCTGGTCGGTGGCAATGCCCCCATCATGAGCGAAGGGTGCAATCGAGACTGTCCCTCCAGCCGAGATGAGGTCCGGCTTCTACAACCCCTACTTCATTGTCCCCAAGAAAACCGGTGGGTTACGACCGATCCTGGACTTGCGCGTGCTGAACCGCTCCCTTCACAGGATGCCGTTCAAGATGCTCACCGCCAAACGCATTTTCTAATG
This sequence comes from Meda fulgida, assembly GCA_030578275.1. Lineage (NCBI taxonomy): Eukaryota > Metazoa > Chordata > Actinopteri > Cypriniformes > Leuciscidae > Meda > Meda fulgida. The sequence goes on from CM060633.1 coordinate 6,629,875, forward strand.
TGTACGGCCCCAGGATTGGTTTGCAGCGATCGACCTGAAGGACGCCTACTTTCATGTCTCCATTCTTCCTCGACACAGACCGTTCCTCCGGTTTACTTTCGAGGGGCAGGCATACCAGTACGTGGTTCTCCCTTTCGGGCTAGCCCTGTCTCCTCGCGTCTTCACGAAGGTCGTCGAGGCAGCCCTTGTTCCCCTTCAGGTTCACGGGGTTCGCATCCTGAACTATCTCGACGACTGGCTTATCCTAGCTCACTCTCGAGACCAGGTTTGCGAACACAGGGACCTTGTGCTCCGGCACCTAGCTCGTCTGGGCCTTCAGGTCAACTGGGAGAAGAGCAAACTTTGCCCCGTGCAGAGGATCTCTTTTCTCGGTATGGACACCGACTCGGTCGCCATGTCCGCGCAGCTTACGACCGAGCGCGCACAGTCACTGCTGACTTGTCTGAGACAATTTCAGGGCAAGAGTGCGGTTCCACTGAAATATTTTCAGAGGCTCCTGGGGCATATGGCATCTGCAGCCGCGGTAACGCCGCTCGGATTGCTTCATATGAGACCGCTTCAGCTTTGTGACCGAGTCCCGAGGTGGGCATGGCAACAAGGCACGCTCCGAGTATCAGTTACTCCGACCTGCCGTCAGACCTTCACCCCGTGGTCGAACAGTTTTCTCAGTTTTCTCAGGGCTGGTGTCCCCCTGGAACGAGTTTCCTGGCATGTTGTTGTTTCAACAGATGCCTCCACCACGGGCTGGGGCGCCATGTGCAATGGACATGCTGCCGCATCTATGGCATGTCAATTGCCTCGAGTTGCTGGCAGTACTCCTTGCCCTGCACCGCTTTCGGGCGTTGCTCAGGGGTCAATGCGTATTAGTCCGGTCAGACAATACCGCCACTGTAGCGTACATCAATGTGGTCTACGCTCCCGCCGTATGTCGCAACTCGCTCGCCACCTCCTCTTATGGAGTCAGAAGCATCTGAGGTCGCTTCGAGCCATTTATATTCCTGGAGCCCTGAACTGTGCAGCCGACGAGCTCTCACGGCTTCAGCCCCTCCCTGGAGAATGGCGACTCCATCCCCAGTTGGTTCAGCTGATTTGGGACCAGTTCGGGGACGCACAGATAGATCTGTTTGCCTCTCACGACTCGACCCATTGCGACCTGTATTTTTCCCTGACCGAGGGCACGCTCGGCACGGATGCACTGGCGTACAGCTGGCCGCGGGGCCGCAAGTATGCGTTTCCCCCAATGAGCCTTCTAGCGCAGGTCTTGCGCGAGGTCAAGGAGGACAAGTAGCAGGTCCTTCTGGTTGCGCCGTACTGGCCCACCCGGACCTGGTTCTCCGAACTGATGCTCCTCGCGACAGCACCTGCTTGGTCAATCCCTCTGAGGAAGGACCTCCTTTCTCAGGGACGGGGGACCCTGTGGCACTCTCGTCCCGATCTTTGGAACCTCCACGTGTGGCTCCTGGACGGGACGAGGCAGGTTTGAGTACCCTACCACCAGCGGTGGTGGCTACCATCACTTCCGCTAGAGCGTCGTCCACGAGACACGCCTATGCGTTGAAGTGGAACCTCTTCATCAACTGGTGCTCTTCTCGCCGAGAAGACCCTCGGAGGTGTTCGGTCGGTGTCGTGCTTTCCTTCCTTCAAGATGGGTTGGAGCGAAGGCTGTCTCCCTCCACCCTCAAAGTTTATGTTGCCGCTATTGCCGCACACCATGACTTGGTGGAAGGTAAATCCTTAGGAAAGCACGACCTGATCGTCAGGTTCTTGAGAGGAGCGAGGAGACTGAATCCTCCTCGCTCTCCTCTCGTTCCCTCTTGGGACCTCGCGGTGGTTCTAACTGCCCTGCAGAGTGCTCCCTCTGCAATCAGTGGAGCTTAAGTTCCTGTCAATGAAGACAGCGCTGCTGGTTGCATTGGCCTCTGTCAAGAGGTTAGGGGACCTGCAAGCATTCTCCGTTGACGAAGCGTGCCTGGAATTCGGGACGGCTTACTCTCACGTGATCCTGAGACCCCAGCCTGGATATGTGCCCAAGGTTCCTACCACTCCCTTCCGGGACCAGGTGGTGAACCTGCAAGCCCTGCCCCTGGAGGAGGCAGACCCAGCCTTGGCACTGCTCTGTCCAGTACGAGCTTTCCGCGCCTATGTAGACAGAACGCAGTGTTTCAAGATCTCAGACCAGCTCTTTGTCTGTTATGGTGGGAAGCTGAAGGGAAAGGCTCTCTCCAAGCAGAGGTTGTCCCACTGGATAGTGGACACCATTGCTTTGCTTTGCATACCAGCAGCAAGGTCGATCGTGCCCCCTTGGTGTGACTGCCCACTCCACCCGGAGTGTGGCATCCTCTTGGGCTCTAGCGCATGGCGCCTCGCTAACAGACATCTGCAGAGCTGCAGGCTGGGCGACACCTAACAAATTCGCCAGATTCTACAATCTCCGAGTGGAGCCAGTGTCCTCTCATGTACTCGCTTCAACCATCTAGTACTGGACCCGCTCAGGTGTCTTCGCTTGCTCGCCATTCCACTCCACGGACTGGATACGTGCGATATTTCCTCAGGTGAGCTTCTCCGCAAGCCCTGAGTTCCTCCAGCACCTCTGATGCTAGCGCCAGTGCCTATTGCCTGTGCGTCGGCTAGGTCCCTCCCGTGTGCATGGTCCCTCTCCGGAGCTACCCCCACATGTGTATTTCCACTGTAAGCCTCTCTGAGCATGTGTCTTTCCCTTGGCAAGCCACCTTGCCACTCCTGGGGTTGAAATATTCCACCTGCGGCTGGACACCCCAGTATTCTCCATATGCATCCTTCGGGTCATGTGTGTATTTTCTAAATGCCCCTATCCCTATGGGATATGCTTCCCAGTGTACCTTGGTATTCCTGTGTTAAATAGGAGTCCTTCGTCCATGCTAGTCTCACAACAAGGATCTCAGATTTTCGCAGGGCACTGGAAGACAGCTGTGAAGGTGGCGTGATTAGACTGGTAACCCCATTTGTCGTCATCCAACGTAACTCGGAGTGACCACGAAAGGGAACATCTCGGTTATGTATGTAAACCTCGTTCGCTGAGAAGGGAACGGAGACGTCACGTCTTCCTGCCACTTCCGCTGTACCGCGGGGATCGCCTGAGCTCAGTCTTGGCTCCTCAGCGAAGAAACATAACTGCATGTTGCCAGCGTCCTCCTTTTATACCCACGAGGTAGGGCGGAGTTACGTCATGCAAATTCCGCAGACCCATGGCATTTCCTTGCCATTGGCTCGTTTTTTAATACTCGAAGTTGATAGGCTTTCTAAGCGAAACCCCATTCGTCGTCATCCGACGTAACGTCTCCGTTCCCTACTCAGGTACTCACGTACTTACATACGTAACCGAGACGTTTCACAGTAAGCACGTGTTGGTCATGACTTGGTTAAAAGTAGTGTCTAAACATATGGCAGCTTGGTAACAGTTTATTTTGATGGTCCCTTTTGAACATTCTGGTGACTATAAGTAACTTTGCAACTACATGTCAACTAACTCTCATTAGAGTATTAGTGTACTGTCTGCTTAATATCTGATAACTCTTTATTGTGATGGTCCTCCAACAGACAGTCTACTGACTATAAGTAACTATGCAACTACATGTCAACTTATTCTAACCCTAACCCTACCAGTCTACTAATACTCTACTAACACTCTAATGAGAGTTACATGTAGATTTGCGCATGCGCACCCAGTTCTCATGCTGTCTAGAATTATCAACATTGAGGCAGAGACTGAGCTTGCTTCATGTCACATGATCCACTCGCTCTCACTCACTCCGCGCTTCCCGATACTTACTTAGCATCTAGCCGTCACCTCTGCCACATTTGTAGTGTATGTCTATCTGTGTGATTATGGTGCATTTCGTAAGGGTTAAAATCAGTGGCGTAACTGTTTTAAAAAGTGGGTGGGACAGGTCCAGTGGTAGAACTTTTGCCGAGCATGTCAGATGTTCTGGGTTGCTGGTTCGAATCCGCAGTCGTATAGTTTTTTTTATCAAAACCGAATAAGTTCATCAGTGGTTGTATTATATCAAGCAGGGACACGTTTGTGTGCATTTTTGTATTGTGATTTCACCGGAACAAACAAAGAGTCTCCGAAATGGATTGAGGCGCGCGTGCATGTGAAGACTGTGCGTGAGCCAAAAGATAACACTGATCGCCACTTTGATCACTTGATTTAAAAAACGACGTATTTCAGCGCTAGATCGCCTCTTATTTAACAAACAAACGAAATGAATGCTCTGCCAGCTGGAGATGTTTTATTTATTTCTATTGGTACATCCGTGCCGCCGTGAGAGGTTTTAAAAAGTGTTGGGGACAATATCGACCCTGGCAAAAAGTGATAGATGTGTCTATTAATTTGATTATTAGATTTGATTGTGCATTCTTCACATATGACTGACTTTGCTGTATGCAGGCAGCGATATGATGATGCCTGATATGAACTTGGGTTGCTACATTAACTGAATGAATATATATATAGCCTATGCCACATTGATAGGTCACAGCCATGACAAGATGTCACCGCACATTACTGTCTGTAACTATATAACTATATATATGTGAATGATGTTATCTACTAAAAACATACAATACATGGTACAATATGAAGCAAAAAATACGCTGAAAAAAATGGTGTATAATTTATTATAGAACAATCTTCACTCCAAAATTGCTTGTAAATATCACAAATAATTAGGCTACTAAGAAATGCAAGTAACACATTTAATTAACAGTGATATTTTGAAGTAGAAACACTGAAATGGTATTTTCTTGTAAAAAATATACTCCAATAATCTTTGTTTTATTTAAAATTCCCCAAAATATTTTTTTACAGTGTATAGACCTACTGTATGTCATTGAATACAAGTATAAAATACAACATTAGCTGTGAACTTAAATATGTAGCTGAAATTTAAGGTGGCCCAGTGCACAACATAACGAAAATTAAAAAAGCAAATATAAGTTAACAACAACATGGACTCAAAAGTCATAACACAACGTAAACAAGTCACAACACAACCTAATCGCCACAACCAAATGGAAAAGCCACAAAACAACGGAACCAAACCACAACTCAGCGGAAAATGGAAATATTCCCACTCCTTTCTCGCCCCTAGAAGGACATTATACTAGAAGTAATGGTCTAATGAAATCCAAATTTTTGACTTTTTTTTTTTTTACTATAGTACCCATTTTTTATAGACCCTTCAACTATTGCTTTTGAAATTAGCCAAGTCATTTATAGCTATACAAATTTAAAGTGTCATTTAAAAAGACTGGTACAGTAAAAGCTATTTAAAATTTGGATTTTGTTAAACCATTACCTCTAGTACGAAGCCCAAATTCTAGCTTTAAAGCATCCTTTACATGGCGAGAAGCAACTCTGTGAAATTAATTCAACAGTAAAATGTAGCGTCAACCCCCCCCCCCCAAAAAAACATTGGTATGGTAAAAACTAATATACTTGATTGTGTGCTCCATTCCATCCTGGAACTGGGACAGCACGGCTCCAATCCCTACCTCCGAGGAATCTGTTAGTAGAACAGAGGGTCCGCGGTAGTTTGGAGCTTGCAGGATGGGTTCGCAAAAGACGGCATGCTTCAGATCAGGGAAGGCCATCTCCGCTTTCTTGGTCCACCTCTCCTGGTTTGGGAAGTACTTATGGGTCAGTTCGGGGGCTGCTTTTGTCAATTAAGAACGTTCACGTATCTTGGATGTTGAAATTCACAGTTGTCTGAGTGTATACCTGAGTATACACTTCCAATCATTTAGGCGCTGTAAAAACAACATTCTGCTGATTGATATTGCAAGCTCACAATGTGACATCCTATATTAACATTCATTAATGTTATCATGAACACGGTGGCTCAGAATGCAGAAGGCTTATCATTTACGCCATTAGCGGTAATGGCATGTGACATTGGAGCAGCCAATGAATGAATTAAGAGGAGAGCATGACTCTGAACTGACATGCAACTGCCATAGCCTTTGTTTCAACTTTGAATGCACCATCCTGCAACTATTTCATCTTAACAAACAGACACCTCTCATTTATTTCTTTTTTCCCCCCTTAATAAACACATTCTTTATCACATAAGATATGTTTTTAATAATTTGCATTGCAAATAAACCTTAACTCCAAAATCATGAACATTTCTCAATAGTTCTCATATCCAATGAGCAGACCTGCACTAACTAATTATTGCTGTGATAGAAGCGTTACAACATAAGATGTGCGGTCTTTCAGCTGCACATCTTATTCTTAATCTATATAGAGAACAAATGTATTCTTAATGTGTATAGAAACTTTAAGACAGAAGATTTCATTGCTGTCACTTGTTTGCTAGTTATTCTACCTGTCCTTCATTTGTTCCCATTTACCTGCCACTAACTTAACCCGTTAGTTTTTCTCAGTTCTTTGTTCAGTCTTGTTTATGTTACAGTATGATTGTGAGTTTTTTTACTAGGTTATCTCCTGCGTGGTTTTAAAGATAAAGCCATGCACTTCATTACAGCCACTCAGTGTTACAATTGTATTGCATTGCAAGCACAAACATGTTTTGCAAGAAACATTTAAGGCAGGGTAGGTGATTTTTTTTTTCTGTTATGCTGGTTGAAAGTCTCTTCACATCCTGATACCAAACACTAAGTAACGTGGTCTAAATGCATTTATATGTGTGCATATATGTGTGTATATATATATATATATACATATATATAGTGACGGATCGACTGCCTCTCCCTGATAATCAGCGCCACCCTGTCCCTTAATTCGCCACCCTTCGCCAGGTTCCCGACTGGAGTGGGTGTGATTGGAGAGGAGGGGCGCTTAAGAGGAGAATTGGCGGCATGTGATGAGGCACACCTGTCGAGAATGAAGCCTCATCACCGCCGCTGTTAAATGCTGAGCATGCCTCTCCTCGAGATCCTTGTGGGTCCAGGAAGGGGGCACGGAGGGATTCCCGCGCCGACGGAGTTGTGAGTCGCCGGAACTGCGGTCTGAACTGAGAACCATGCGTGATGACACTGACTGGCTTGGATTCCGGGCCGCTATTCTCCTCAAGTTGTCATGGATAAAGAGGACAAGCCATATTTATTTTAATAAATACCTCTCTGAGGCCTGACACCACTCCCAATGTGTCTGTCGTTTGCTCCTCCCGCCACAATATATATACATATGTACACGTCTATTATATCTATCTATCTATCTATATATATATATATATATATATATATATATATATATATATATATATACACGTCATATCCATTCAGGCCTTCCCACTTAGGTCCCACTTAGGAACGCCTGTTAATGCCTGGTAACATTAACAGGCGTTCTAAAGCTCTTGCTTGATCAGAACCCTTCTTTTTCCAGTGTTATTCCTCTTACCTTTTCTCTTTTAGTAATGTCTCTCATCCATCTCTCTTTCTTCAAATCTCCCTCTTGCTCACTCTCTCTCCTCCCCTATCATGAGTGGACTCCTCTACTGCTGATCGGCTACAAGTTCCCTTTCGAGAGGTCTCTCCTATTGCGTAAGTAGCTTACGCTATGGGAAAACTCCTTTTCTCGAGAAATATTGAAGTCTTTATGTAAAACGCATTGCAGCTGCACAGCATACAGCAGTGAGCGAGGCAGCTCGGTCATTGGCTGTGCTGCGGCAACTGCACGAACCTATGACGGGGCGACTCTGAACACGCTTCCAATGAGCGTGCTTCGCGCCCGCGCGCGCCAGAGCCCGCCAAGATGGGCGTGGCCAAGGGTATATATTGGGCGCCCCGTCGTCTGAGTTCTTTAGATTTAATCTCCTTCAGCAAAGACCATTCTCTTCGCTGAATCCTCCGGATTTTTGGAGTCTTTTCGCCGCCGTCGACAAGCCTACAGCAGGACTGCTACGAGGACGCCGGCGCCTTCAGCCGCCTTCGAACGCCTTCTGCTAAGCCATCCGGCGCGCATCACCTCATATCCTTTTATAGAGCTATATCAAGTGTTCGCTCCACGCAACACTTTCTGAAAGAGCAAATTAAGGCGTTGTTTCAAATGCCTTCCTGCGCCTCGTGTCGAGGCCTTCTTCCGGACGGGGATCGTCACATTATCTGCTCTCGCTGCCTGGGTCCGGACCATGCAGAGGCTGCCCTTACTCGAGACGGATGCCCCGAGTGTGACTCCCTGGGCCTCACCGAGCTGCGCGCTCGCCTCGCCGCTTTCGCCGCGAAAGAGCCTACTACCACCGTGCCACCGTTCCCTCTAGTTGAGCCGCGCAAGAAGAAGCGCCGCTCACAGAGGCCGCCAGAGCACGCGGATTATAGTGACGTCACGCCGGGCCAATCCCCGCGTGCCTCACCGCCACCCGAGGACTCCCCGCCGCCAGTTCAGTTCACGCAGGCAGACCAACACCCCCCCAGCGGAGCGTTGGGTCTCGTCTCGTTTGGCGCGTCAGGGGATGACGACGGAAAGGATGACAGCCTTTCTTTTGATGCTGCATCCGACGACTGGCCGGGCTCGTCCTTCGACCCCGCGCCATCGACGTTAGCGGGCACGAGTGTGGGCTCCAGCATGGACTCGGAGATCGTCCGCATTCCTGTCCAAGGCCGTGGAAGACCTCGGGCTCGATTGGTCTTCCCCGGAAGAACCCGCCCGCAGCCGACTAGACGAGTGGTTCCTGCAGGGGCGCCGGCAGGCCCCTCGACAAAGGCCCTCCCCTTTCTTCCCGGAAGTTCACGACGAACTCACAAAGTCGTGGAAAGCCCCTCACTCCGCTCGCCTGAAGCCTTCTTTCTCTTCATCGCTCTCATCTAGGGACGGCGCGAAAGAAAGAGGCTACGAGGGAACTCCGCCCCTCGAGGAGGCTGTGGCCAACCACCTGTGCCCACCCTCCACCGCTGGATGGAAAGCCAAAGCTTCTCATCCCTCGAAGCCCTGCCGATCTACCTCAGCTCTCGCCGGTCGCGCATACGCCGCCGCCGGCCAAGCTGCGTCAGCGCTTCACTCAATGGCTGTCCTCCAAGTTTATCAAGCCAAACTTCTCCGCACCATGGACGAGTCTGGACCTGATCCTGAGGCGTTTAAGGATCTGCGCAGCGCCACCGACATAGCTCTGCGAGCCACAAAAGCCACCGCCCAATCCATCGGCCGTGCTATGGCTAACCTAACTGTCCTTGAGCGTCATCTGTGGCTGACGCTAACAGAGATGAAAGATGCAGATAAGGCGCCATTCCTCGATGCGCCTATCTCCCAAAGCGGCCTGTTCGGACCGGCGGTAAGAGAGTTCGCTGAGCGCTTCACCGAAGCCCGGAAGGATTCGCAGGCTATGCGTCACTTCCTGCCCAAGCGCTCCAGCTCGTCGCAGAGCCGCCAAAAGCCGCCTCAGCAGCAGCGAGTCAAGACGGCACCTCCCGTCTCTCAGCCCAGACCTGAAACTGACTTCCGACACCGCTCGCGCTCCGCCAACAGGAAGCAACCGCCCGAGCGACGGGGACCTCGGCCCAAGATTGTGCTGAACCCGGAGCCTCGTAAGTCTTCCTAGCTATAGGGAGAAAAAGAGAGAGCGCGTGTCTCGCAAAAGCCGGACCACTCTCTCCAAAACGTTTAAAGCATTACCCAGTCCCCTTACAGGCGGCTGGAAATGTCTGTACAGCAGCCAATGGGCCAGCCGCACAGCTCGCTCACCTGCAAACAAATGCCGTTTTAACGGCGACACACAGAAATCACATAAAGAGTCATATTCTGCCTGTGTCATCAAGGGGTCACGTGTCCACACTGAAGTGCGCATTCCCACATATCAAAACTGTCAAAGCAGTGCCAAATGCTTCCCCAGCTCAGGCTGGACGCCCCATAAATGTAGATCGTGTGCCCACTGTCATGTATGCACCACTACACATAAGCACTGTTCCCACAGTTATAAACACTTCCCCAGTAAAAGCGGGAAATTCTATCAGGGTAGCGCGTGTGCCCGCTGTCATGGACGCACCCCTACTCACAAACACTGTTTACATGGCCAAAAACCTCCCGCCACGAGCGGGAAGTTTTATGAAAGTGGCGCGCGTGCCTACTACAGTTTATGCACCCCCGCCCATAAGCACTGTCCATACAGTCTTAAACATTTCTCCAGCCCACGCCGTGATCATTACAGATGTGGCGAGCGTGCCTGTAATCTCACACGCACCCCTGCACTCGGCACTCAACAAAGCTGCTCAGCGCGCGCCCGCGCCTCTGAGAGCTGTAAGCTCAGTATTAGCACGGAGCGATTTGCCGGCGGGAGCCATACGTCACTGCGACACGCCCCCAGCCAGCATTCAGCCCATATCTGTGCGAGCGAAAGCTTGGGAAAATATCCCCGACATGCCGAAGTGGGTGTTGAACATAATAAAACACGGTTACTCGCTTCAATTCGCTCGCAGACCACCCCGCTTCTCAGCGGTGGTCGAGACGAAAGTGAGAAAAGATGTTTCACATGTTCTACGCACCGAGGTGCTCAAACTGATAGAGAAGGGCGCTGTAGAAACTGTTCCTCCCTCTATGAGCGAGGCGGGTTTTTACAGCCGCTATTTTCTCGTCCCGAAGAAGGATGGTGGTCTCCGCCCCATCCTAGATCTCAGACATCTGAACAAAGCTTTAATGATTCGCTCGTTCAGAATGTTAACAACCAAAAACATCCTCGCGCAAGTTCGCCCGGGGGATTGGTTTCTATCAGTGGATCTGAAAGACGCTTACTTTCACATTCCGATAGCGCCTCATCACAGGCCATTTCTGAGATTCGCTTTCGAGGGACAGTCATACCAGTACACAGTACTACCATTCGGCCTATCACTGGCACCCCGTACATTTACGAAATGTATGGATGCAGCACTCTCCCCCCTGAGACAGCGGGGAGTGCGAATACTGAATTATCTCGACGATTGGCTAGTCCTAGCACAATCAGAGAGTCAGTTAATGACACACAGGTCTTGGATTACCAGCCATCTAAAATGCCTGGGCCTAAGAATCAATTTTGCAAAGAGCATGCTATCTCCCAGCCACAATATTTCTTTTCTGAGAATAGTGCTAGACTCAGTGCAGATGAAGGCGCGCCTCTCATCAGAGCGCGCGCTCACTATTCGGCGCCTAGCAACATCGTTCAGAGCGGGCGCGCGCGCCCCCGTCAAGCGATTTCAAAGGATGCTCGGTCTCATGGCCTCGGCATCAGCTGTACTCCAGCTAGGATTATTGCACATGCGTCCTCTCCAACGCTGGCTAAAAAGCCGTGTCCCCACTCACGCGTGGCGCTCCGGCCATTTTCTAATCAGAGCGAATCACGGCTGCATAAAAGCCCTGACGCCCTGGAAAGCTGTCGACTGGTATCAGTCCGGTGTGAGTTTGGGCGTGAACACAAGGAGAAAAATGATCACGACAGATGCCTCCAAAATAGGTTGGGGGGCCCTTTACGAGGGCAGGCCTGTCTCCGGCTTGTGGTCAAACCCGGAGAAGCGCCTACATATAAACTGTCTGGAATTGAAAGCGGTCGCCTTGGCGCTCAGAGCCCTGCTTCCGTACCTGAGAGACGAGCACGTCCTGGTCCGAACGGACAACATGACGGTAGTCTCGTACATAAATCGCCAAGGTGGACTCAGGTCGAGCTCCCTGCACTCGATGGCCAGGGAACTCATCCTATGGTCCCAGTGCAACCTGCGCTCGCTGAGAGCAGCTCACGTGCCAGGTGTCCTGAACCAGGGAGCGGACATGCTGTCCAGAGACAAAGTTCTCCCAGGAGAAAGGTCTCTCCACCCCCTGACGATTCAGTGGTTGTGGCAAACCTTTGGCAGAGCAGAGGTCGACCTCTTTGCCTCCAAGGAAAATGCACACTGCCCTCTCTTCTTTTCAAAGAGCACAGACGCGCTCGCCCAAGTCTGGCCGAGCCGCCCATTGTATGCCTTTCCCCCGATCGCGATGCTACCTCAGGTCATCAGTCGGGTCAAGGAGGAGAAATGTGCAGTGCTCCTGGTAGCCCCACTCTGGAAGAACCAGACGTGGTTTCCAGAACTGATGCAGATGATGCAATCTGCCCCATGGCCGATTCCGCTGAGGCTAGATCTCCTCAGGCAGGCCAACGGGATGATCCTCCATCCCCACCCCGATCTGTGGGCCCTCCATGCATGGCCCCTCAACGGGTTCCCGGGAACCTCCCCAGTGGAGTGTTGAGAACCATCACTGAGGCACGAGCGCCCTCTACAAGGCGCTTATATGCCCAGAAATGGAAGGGGTTCAGTGACTGGTGTAAAACCAGGAACTTGAATCCTGAGACATGCGAAGTACCGAGCGTGCTCGTTTTCTTACAAGAGCTGTTGGAGGCAGGCCGCACTCCCTCCACGCTCAAAGTATATGTGGTTGCCATAGCGGCGTCACACGATCCTGTGGAAGGACGCACACTAGGGAAAAACGACCTAGTTGTTCGTTTCCTGAGAGGCGCCAGGAGGATAAATCCCTCACGCCCCCCCTCAGTGCCGATCTGGGACCTGGCCACGGTCCTGGACGCACTCAAGAGTGCCCCGTTCGAACCTCTACGAACTGTGCACCTTAAACAGCTCTCGCTCAAAACTGCTCTCTTGCTGGCTCTCGCCTCAGTCAAGAGAGTGGGCGACCTGCACGCGCTGTCATCAAGCGCTGCCTGCCTGGAATTTGGATCTAACGACAGCAGAGTTGTCCTTAGGCCAAGACACGGGTATATTCCTAAGGTGCTCTCTACACCCTTCAGAGCACAGGTGATATCCCTGGCCGCGCTATCGTCTCCAGCAGACGAAAGCGACGCCAATTTACTCTGCCCAGTCAGGCCGCTCAGAGTATATTTGGAACGTTCTGCCCTGTTCAGACAGACAGAGCAATTATTTGTATGCTTTGGCGGCCGCACCACAGGTTTCGCTGTTTCAAAGCAGAGAATATCGCGCTGGATAGTTGATGCTATAGCGCTGGCTTATGAAGCCAAGGGCCTTCAGTGCCCCTTGGGCATCAGAGCTCACTCTACGAGAGGCATGGCCTCCTCGTGGGCGTGGTCAAGTGGGATACCCATTCAAGATATTTGTGGGGCAGCAGGCTGGGCCTCACCGTCAACATTTATCAGGTTTTATAACCTACAGGTCCCCTCATTGCATTCCAACATACTGTCGGTCTAACTATGTATAGGCTGGAGTGTGTATATGCTGAGCATTATCTCCTCCCTTATAGGGTCCGTCTCTGACTGACTTAGAGGGGTTTTTTATGCATATCAGTACATAGAATGTGCTTGTGTGTTTTTCCACTGAACGCCCATTGGGCCGTTCTACATTATCCCTTATAAAGCCCGCCTTCGGCCGGCTCGTTGGATAATTACTTTGCTTGAAGGCTCAGGCATCTGCCTCTGGCTATAATAGAGCGAAGTCAGCACGCACGGCGTTTTACATGGTGTTCCCATAGCGTAAGCTACTTACGCAATAGGAGAGACCTCTCGAAAGGGAACGACTCGGTTACTAACGTAACCTCGGTTCCCTGAGAGGAGGGAACGAGTATTGCGTAAGCTGCCGTGCTTGTGCTTGGTCAGTTCGCTTCAGTCGATTGAACCTAAAGAACTCAGACGACGGGGCGCCCAATATATACCCTTGGCCACGCCCATCTTGGCGGGCTCTGACGCGCGCGGGCGCGAAGCACGCTCATTGGAAGCGTGTTCAGAGTCGCCCCGTCATAGGTTCGTGCAGTTGCCGCAGCACAGCCAATGACCGAGCTGCCTCGCTCACTGCTGTATGCTGTGCAGCTGCAATGCGTTTTACATAAAGACTTCAATATTTCTCGAGAAAAGGAGTTTTCCCATAGCGTAAGCTACTTACGCAATACTCGTTCCCTCCTCTCAGGGAACCGAGGTTACGTTAGTAACCGAGTCGTTTGTTGTGGTGCTCTGTCCGATCCACTTTCAATCAGTTTTTTTTATTTTATTTGTATCGCTTCCTAGTTTTCAGCATGTTAATGAAACATCGCCCTTTGAAAAAGATAAATTAAGGCATTTTTGGAGTTTTTGCAGAAACAATTTATGAGGTTTGTTGAAATGCTGCCTTGTCATGCTTTCGGTAATTAGAAAGTGATTAATTATCGTTCTTCAATGTAACAGTTAATAATCTATGCTAACAATAAAAGTATACAACATTACCATAAATCGCTGTTCATCCTGTAGTTGATATTACCCACAAACTTATTCTGTATAAGCATAAATTGCATATTCACTAGCTGCCAATATGCTTAGTAATTCACTCTATGCACCTTAGATTTTGAATTTTAGAGGACTCCTGAAACTGTGCTGCAAACTGCAAGAAGATTGGGTCAAGGACGTATCAGCCCACTCCATCTAGAGTTTCATTACAGAGTATTGAAGCTTGTTCCCGTTCTGTTGTGGTGATTTCGATTGTGTTGTGGCTTGATTCTGTTGTGATGTTAACTTATGTATTCTGTTTAAATTTCGTTGTGTTGTGCAGTACTGGGCCATCATTTAAACTCAATTAAATTGCATAAAACCCCTAAAACCTGAATCTTTAAATGAACTAAAATCTCTTAGAGCTTGCTAGCAATAGCACAAACACAGCTGCATGTACAAACGTAATTAGCAGAGATTATTACAGTACTAAAGTGTGCACAGCCATTGCTAAAGCAAAAGCAACATTTAATCTTAATGCTTGGGCAATCCTCAATTTAATCACAGATTGTACTCTTCATCAGTATGGTAAACACAAATACCTGTAATACTGTTTCATTTAGTAAATTTGACAGTTAGGTTTTACAGTGAAGCATATACAATATAACACTTGAACAATCTTGGGGCTCTTTGTAAGTTATCGCAACACATAACTTTTTCTATGGAAGGAGGATTTTTAGTGTCAAAACACTGCTGCTGGACTGTATTCCCAGCTAGACAGCTTATTACAGGGAGTTCTGCCCCAAACTCATGCTATTGGGACAGAAGTTGCTATATTTTGGCACTCAAACAAAGTAATGTTTTGAAAGTGCCACAGAGAAGTCTACTTATAGTTGTCTCTGCATATTATCTGCGATAGAATAGATAGAAATAAATGGTTTAATGTCAAATGACATGCATCACCTTTATATGAACTTAGTTATAAAGTTATAAAGCATCCATCTATTATTTGGTGCTTCCATCAACTGTGAAGGTTCATTTCAGGTAAAATGGGCATCATTACCTGTTACACAACATAACAAGATAAACAGACCTGATTGAAATGGTTTAAAGACCATCATCTCAGAGGCCACTAGTGGAGAAAAACAGCATAGTAGACAAATAAATCTGACGATTTCAGTGTTACTGTCAGGTGCTTTGGGTTAAATTTACCACCCCGACTACCAGATCAAGGACATCACAAGAAATTATTTCAGCCACAACACCACAAAACACACTAAAATTTGTTATTATCTTTGCCTCCATCTACCCTTTTGGGAACCAAGCAAATAATGAGTGGGACACAGTGTAAATGGTGTACCCTGAGATACAGTGCCAAAATGAGATGCCGCCGCACACATCTTCTGCAGCTGAGGCATCAATGGTCATTCTCACCTCCAGCACTGTGGATTCATTACATTTCTGCTCTTGGGCCCCTGTGATTGAACCTTCCCTCCATTTCTCGTTCTCCCTGTGTGTCCACCGAAGTACCTCACATAGCTTGTCAGCATTTTCAAACGCACATTACTAGCGTGCCACACTCTCCCTGGATATGACCCTGCAGCAATGCAACCACACTCTCCTGCCTCCATTTTCTCAAATACCGGCGGACATTCTTACACATGTGGAAGCTGACCTCACTGTGGTCTCATCAGAGCATGGAATCAGCCTTCATTTAGCTCCGTGACCGAGACTCATTCTTGCCATCTATGACTGCCTCCGTGTCATCATGGGTTGGGAGATAACTAGGTCTCTTTCCTCAGAACAGGTTTTTTCATCTCATTAAATATTCCTCTGTACATTTTTTCACCTTACTGACATGCCATTAGACCCTTTGCATGCTAACAATAGATTTGGGACATTAGAATGTAAGAGACGTTAAAGGACTGGTTCACCTAAAAATGAAAATTCTGTTATTTACTCACAATCATGTCGTTGCTAAACTGTATGTGAGAAAAGGAAGGAAAAATTAGAAGAATATTCACGCAGCTCTTTTCCATTTGACAGTTTCATTAATATTACATTTATGCATTTGGCAGATGCTTTTATTAAAAGCGACTTAAGGTCATTTGGATTCAAGGTATATGTCTTTCATGCATTTCCTGGAAATCAAACACATGTCAAACACATGTCCTTACTGTTGCTAGCACCATATAATTTCCATTTTATGGAGAGCAATAATGCCCATCCACTTTTCAGCAGCCTTGTTTCCGGAAGTATTTTTCCTATACATTTCCCCCCCAAGGATTTTAAAGTCTCTGTTAGAGAGTTATAAGCCATGAACTAAACCAACCAGCAACCAACTTTAAGCAACTTTACAAACTTTGATATGAAAAAAAAAGTAAAATCTGATAAAAAGACAAAAAGGTACAATAATGTGTACATAACAGCTTTAATGAGGGAACAAACTAAAATCCCATAAAGCATTGCGATTGGCATAACCACATTTTTTTTGTAAATGTATAACTACTGATTTAAAGATGTTGACTATAGAAACAAGATTTTTTTTATATATTGCAATATATAGTCAGTCACATTTATTTTAAAATGGATGACTTTTGACCAAAGTGCTGTACAATATATAACATCACATCCAAACAGAATAAAGATTTTGTACCAAATCAAAAGTTAAACAAATAAGTATGTTTAAAATGTGATTTATAACTCAATCACATAATTCGCAGGGCATCACACAAAAAATTTGCACGATTCTATGATTGGTGGAGTTTTCTCTGCTGAATCATGGGTAATGTTTTTTTTTTTTCCCCCAACAGAATTACTGCAGTTAAGCAATTATTTAAAAAATAAGGTCAAATAAAGTGGACTGGTGGCTTCATCAAAACCATATACCATTGATTAACAACCTCATAGCTCATAGTATTTGTCTGTAAAGGCTTGTAAGTTATTGTTCAACATTTTTACTTCCAGAACTTGACTGTTGCACTACTGCATATACATAAATAATTTTTTATCAAATGATTACTTAAAGTTTAACTTGTTCATCACAAAAAATTATACTTTGACTTTAGAAGATTTGGAATGTAGCATTTTTTTTTGTTCTTTTTGGAGCCTGACAACAGTGTCACTATGAACGGTTGAATGGAAAAGGGCTGCTTAATGATTTCCAGTTTTCTGAATTAGTGTACCAATCAGTAAATAATGACAGGATTTTATCATTTTAACTATTCCTTTGATCCATCTCTACCATATGAGTTCCATTACCCTTTGCAATGTCATGTTGACCTTGACAAAAAATCTTTAGCAACTGGACAAGCGTTAAAAGCTGGAAAAAAATGCGCAGAAGCAAGTGTTTCAATCAATATCCAATTGTTTTGCTCACATTGATGGTTGTGACATACTACCTGTCATTTCCTTTTTGCTTTGCTGGGCAGCCATTTTTGCAAAAACGTCAAGTGGTTCAATCCAGAGTGTTTATTGATTAAATCTGTAAGAAATCAGTTCATATGGAAACAAATGGCATTTGGTCATTTTCATGTAACCTCTGGGATTTTACTCTTATTTACTTTGATTGGTAATTCTGTTTAAACCAGGTTGGTATAAAACATTTTGTGATATTGATTGTCAGACAAACAGTCTAAATGAGAATTGAACTGAATTTCATTCCAACATTGCAAGCAGATTTGATTTACCTCTCGGTAGACAGAGGCGCACCAGGAATCGCATCCTCTTCAAAAGGGCAGGTGCAATACCAGTCCCATCACTGTTATTTTCAGAGCTAAATTACATCTGATAGTGTCCTGTGGCAATAAAAGTGCCTGAAATAAGCTGAAAACAAATTCTCAATCTTAAAATTGCTACATCATATGGAGAAAAAAAATGACAATAGATATTGTAAATTGTATGCCTTCATGAGTTATGCATTATGTCACTCATACATTCATATAAAGTGACCAATAATAATTTTACCTTATCATGGTTGGACAAAACTCAGGATTTGAATCAGAATGACTTGAATTTGCTACATTGTTTTTAAAAGAAATTCAGCACAATCACATAATAGAAGAGTTTGATTAGTCAAACACAACTTTAATTTAATCATTAATTCCTACATACATAAACATACGTGTGTGTGTGTGTCATGTGTCATATTTATGGACTTTCAGTTGATTGTCATCTGTTTTCTTTGTTCTCAGTTTATTTGATTAGTCATTTTGTTTACTTGTAGTCATTTAATTAGCTAATTTCGCTGGTGTAAAAATACTTCCTGTTTGGTTAAGTTCAATGTCAGTCATTGTCAATGTTAGTTGTGTTTATGATACTTAGTATTCTAGTTTCTATTATACTTAAACGAATTTGATTAAAATGTCTGGAATAAGTTGTCTGAGATTACTGCACATTCCTGTGTTGAGTGGAAAATTTAGATATATTTATACTCAAATCCATAATCAGCAATTGGCTGGTGGCAAGACAGCAACGCAATGCCATCATATTAAAAAAAAAAGAACAGAGGAAACTAAGGTCTTAAATACAGAGGAAGTAATGAGGTTACTCAATGAACAACAAGTGAAAGTAATCTGTAACAATAGAAACAAACAAGGATCAAGCACACAGGAGAACGGGCACAGGGAGAACCAAAGCATACTCCTGACAATAACTTTAAAAATAAATAAATGTAACCATCTAAATCTGGGGTAAATTAAAACACTATCTAAATCAAGAAATTGAATAAGAGCAGCAATATGTGTAAAAGTTATTTAGCTGTTCCTCAGGAACAGACTGAAGACTCTGATTATCGATACAAACTCAAACTTTAATAATAGTACTCTGGAACAAGCTGACAGGCAGGGGAAATGCACATAAACGCAACAGAGATCAGACAAAGACTGAAAGAAAAGGTGCATCTTATATATCAAACAGAAACGAGATAATCATACACAGCTGGGCCAAATGAACTCAAATGATAGTAACCATAAAAACAAAGGAGTAGCGGGAAAAGAACAAAAGGAAAACAGGAACCAATCAAAACACAAACTGAAAGTCCAAACATGCACTGACACGTGACATTACCCCACCCTCCTGGGAGGCGCGACCTTGCTTCGTAAAACATCCAAAGCCAGCGGGACGAGGTGAAAGCCAGAGTGGTGTAGTCCTGAGGAGAAGGCAGGTTGACAATCGACTGAGGCGTATCCAGACGGACGAGGGAGCCTGGTTGAGCTGGTGGACTGATGAGCCACGGTGCAGATGAGGGAGGTGGGAGCCAAGGTGGAGCTAATGGACCGACGGTCTGAAGTAGAGTCCTGGTAGTGGTGGCCAGAGGCAGAGACCGGGGATCCACTGACCTTGATGGAGCTGGAGACTGGCAGATCTGCGGCGCCACCACATCACTGATGGTGGAACAAGCGTGAGCTGAGGGGCGGACAGGAATTTGGGACTGACAGATAAAACATATGGAGGAAGATTTCGGCATATGCAGGTGTTGAAGTCTATTAAATCCACTTCCTCTGGACGAGGACAAGGACAGGAGACTCAGGCACGGTGGTGGCCATCTTGGGACAAGACTCGGGAATGGTGACCATCTTGGGACGAGACTCTGGAATGGCGGCCATGACGGGATGAGACCAAAATAAGGTTTCCCTCTAGTCCAGCCCTGTGGTGTCTGGGAGGTCAATGGGCTGGTGGAAAGTTGCCCCAATCTGGAACAGGGTCCTCAGGGTGTCATTTTCAAGGGAGTTGGTAATGGCGAGCCAGAGGAATTCCCTCAAATTCAAACAGGTTGTGGCTCTCCTGAGCCACAGAGATGAACATTACCCGTTCATCCATTTGGGGTGACCGATCTTCTGTCACACCGTGGTTTTGCTCAGGAACTGACTGAAAACTCCAATTATCAATACAAACTCAAACTTTAATAATAGCACTTGGAACAAGCTGACAGGCAGGGGAAACACAACAGAGACAGACAAAGACTGGGCGCATCTTATATAGCAAATAGAAATGAGATAATTAATCATACACAGCTGGGACAAATGAACTCAATGATAGTAACCATAGAAACAAATTAGTGGCAGGAAAAGAACAAAGGAAAACCAATTAAAACAAACTGAAACTCCAAATATGCACTGACATGTGACAATTATCAAGTGATAATTATATTTATAAAACTATATAAAACTGATCATGAGAAACAAAGCGGGACGTGATACGCACTAAGAATGCAACACACCAAAAAATGAAAGAAGAAGAAGAAGAAGAAGAAGAAGAAGAAGAAAAAAAAAGAAAAAGAAAGCGGGGACGTGGGAAGTGTGTCACCCATTTTCCTTTGCCTATCAAGAAAACAAATCATGTTTCATACAGGAAATAATGCCCGCGTAGAGTGAGTTTACATATCCCATCCTATGAGCCATGTCAACCATCTGATATTCCAAGCAGCACAGCATCAGAATATAGATTCACTTCACTGCCTCTGCGATTTCCTCTGTGGCGGCACCCTGCTCCTCTCCCAGAATTCATTGCACTCGGTTTAGCTTTCCTCCCTCTCGCTGTTTCTTGTCCCTCATGTTCAATTTGCTTTGGCCTGCTAATGTCAGTCAAGCTTGCTCCCAGGCAACTGTGCAGCTCAAATGACTCAAACGAATTCTGAAGACTTGCAAACACTTCAAGCAATAATACAATGAAGACTTAATGAGCGTTTTTCATTGAGACTGTAAATGTGAAGATGTTCTTCAAAACACTGAATCAACACTGATTATGCTATGCAAACAATTATTTCTAATGATATTATTATTATTATGTTTCTATTCCAAACCATTGAGGAGATGGTTTATAATTCCGCTCTTGCAAACTCTTCTAACTCTAATGTTCAGGGAACATGTTTTTAAATAGAGACTTAAAGAGTTGTCGGAAGCTTAAAGCAACACCAAGGAACTTTTCCTCTGCGGTCGCCCTACAGGTTGGAAGCGGAATTGTCCATTACCGCTGTTGTAATTGCCATTGCACGCGCACGCTCGCTGTTTATCTACTGCCGAGTACGCTCCACCTATCGGCAATTGTAATGCTTGCCGTAAAGCAAGTCAAATTTGTCGTTTTCCTGTCTCATTAGAACTACAGAAACGCGCCCCGATCTGGCAATCTTCATAGCGTAGATATACCAGATAAAGGACCGCAAAGCGGCATAAGTGCATTTCACCATCTCACGACTTGATGAACCACTGAAACGATTTTGGAAACATTATTTGAAGGTAAAAAAATCCTACTTAGTGTTCCTTTAATAGTGGTGACGTTTAAGTCTTGCCACCATGGTCTAGTTCATTTATAGGCTGTGTTAAGCTTTTTATTCCTGCCAATTGTATTTATACTTCAGAAATTCGTAAAAATTGACAAATCAACAAAACATGTAAGAATCATAAACGTTTGTTGATCACAAAGCTTATTTTCTGCAATAATCCAAAAGGAATGGAAATGGAAAGATCCTATTGGGTTTTTTGTCAAGGGAACCAGGGTGATGCTATCTTCCGGGTTGGCCTTAAAAATAAATAATCACTGCAATGCTCTAGTCTGACCTTCTGGCTCTTTTAAGGCTTGTCATTAAAAAGCCACTGTTTTGATTGTCTAACGACATTGCATAGAAAAAGTACCAACGCCCCTCTCTCTTTTGAACATGAGTAATTGTTTGAAAACATTATCCATATAAAACTGTATTTTACAGACAAAGCATGTAGCTGCAGTCAGATCCAATACAGTTAAAGATGGATATGCGAAAAAAGTTTATTTGCGAACTGCATTACACTGAGCATTGTTCACAAAACAATCTGCAGCACTGGCGTAGCCACAATGCACCTAAAATAGATGCAGAATTCTTTTTTTAAAGTTTTAATAATAACGTTTCCTAAACTTGTACTATTGTTGTTTACTTAAAATATTGGTGCATTTTAAAATGAATTTTAATTTTTAAATTATTATCGTTAACAAAATATCTGCCGACATTCGGACTGCCAACCAATCTGCAAACAACCGCTCACTGGTAATACGGTTGTGCTGTTGAGGCTCACGCAGCCTCATGAGGAGAAATGGAAACAAATAAGCACAGTTCACACAAAGAAACTTAATAAACAAAGAGCGGTTAAAAAATTAATGTGGAGTTTTTATATTTATAACATATGATATGATACAGTTAAGCAACATCACAGTGACCGCGAGTGTTGAATACCATCACGACTGAAAACATGACACTGATTTCATATGGCAGTTCAATAAACAAGTCATTAATATCAAGTCACTTACATTTTAGACACAATTTTGACTGTTTTTGTTCTATTTAAGCAGCTAAAATAGTTCCAAACAAAAATCCCCAAGAAAGCGCAGCTCACCTGAACACATAACTGCATTAATGAATTATTCAGCGCTTTGAATGAATCGATAGAGTCAAAGATTCAATGACCCATTAAACAACTGCCTCATTCCTTAACGATTCAGCCGTTTGAACGAATCATTTGAATAAATGACTCAATAACTCACTCATTAAGACCGTCACCTGCCGCCCCCTACTGGTGGTTTAGTTTCGTGTTTAAAAGTAGGCTATAATTCTTTCCAATATGTCATATACTGTATGTAAAGCCTTAATGTTGAGCCCTGAGTTATATTTTATATACTGTAGGCCTAGTATTATGTTTATGTGGCAAGCCAATCTTACACATCAGCCCAGTCTATTCTGTTAAGTTCACCCATTTTTTCTTATGGACACCCAGAGACGCTTTTCTGGCTACGCTAGTGATCTGCAGTCAAATACTCCAAACAAATCCTCCGACACGATTTGGGGCACCATTCAAAAATAAACCATCCGCTGAGACACAAGCATGCTGTTTAAACCGTATACATAAAAGTGAATGTTCCTTTCACTCTTCCAATTGTCCTTTTGTCGCGAGTAGCTCAAGTGTGTGGAGTATGTCAGAAATTGAACAGGTATCTGCAAACTGTATTCAGTGTACACACACAGTGTCAGTGATTATATTGCATTCACAAAAAAGTTTGTTTAAATTTAAAAACAATCGATAGGCTCACTTTTCCAGACTAGAGTATATGAGTGGTGTGGTGGGGAAAAGAGTTGCCTGAAGCTATGGGATTTGTTGAGTAAGCTGCTTGCAAAGCTTGATGTTTTTTTTTTTTGTTGCTCCCTTGGGTGGCAGAAACAAATAATCTGGACCGATTTTTTTCCCAGAAATGTAAGGTACTCAGTACATACCTGGACATACCTGTGAGCCTGTTCCTGGGTGGTGTCTGGGGCTCACAGATAGCATGAGCTATGTCTGTCTGTGCATGAGTTCCTGTTCAGCTCAGATGCTGTAGAGTTGACCTTCTCTCTCTTGCTGCTTAACCTAATCAATTATGGTACAGAACAGAAGCCAGGAGTGTGTGCACGTGTGGGGGGTGCAGCGGGCGACCTTGTCAAAGCCCTGAGGAGACTGTGAATAATTCCCTTCGAGCCCCATAAAGAAACCCATGCTGTAGTGTGATACAGTGGAAGCGAGCTAGGAAAAATAAGAAAAGTGAAAGATGGAATAAATAGATTTGAACATTTTTCCAAAGAAAATGTGAGTGGTACTTTACCGTGCAAAACTCACCGCCGGTATACTAGATGGTTGCCAGGGCATTGCTTGGCGATTGTTCACTGGTCCAAGTCTGTTATATTCCCTATTAGATACCCTTGAGAAAAAGCATACTTTTTGTATTTTAAAATACTTTAAAAATGAGGATATACAGAAATAATATACTTTTAAATAATACAATT
This sequence comes from Meda fulgida, assembly GCA_030578275.1. Classification (NCBI taxonomy): domain Eukaryota; kingdom Metazoa; phylum Chordata; class Actinopteri; order Cypriniformes; family Leuciscidae; genus Meda; species Meda fulgida. The sequence continues at coordinate 6,653,797 of CM060633.1, forward strand.
AATTGTGAATTTATTGTTTCATTTACAATTAAATGAAAAGGTATAATTTAAATTTATATTAAATGCAATTAGATCACTTAACTTATTAAAATCACTTCGTATTGGATCATATGTCTTCTTCGTCTGTACTGCCGAATGTACTGACAAACATATATGATAAATTACAATATACTTTAATGTAATTTCTATTTAAATGAAAGAGTACACAAGAGTGTATTCTTGTGTCTGTCTGTGATTTTGTTTGTTAGTTGGTTGTTGTTTTATTTTATATAGCAAGTTATTTTTATATATTGTGATGTGTGTCCCTGTTTTTCTTTCAATGTCTCATCCATTGCGTTGAAACATGTTAAAAGACATTTTTAAAAGCGCACCATGAGGCACCTTCCTTTTTCTTGGTGTTTTTGAATGCAAAAGCGCTTTGTTTGAACGGCTTCTGTGCACAGTCTTTTTTCATCTGTTTTATCAGACGGCACCTTTCCCCAACAAACCGCACCATTTGAAATATCTTTCATGATTTATGAGCATTGCACCAATGATTTATTCATATGTTAAGAATACTAAGTGTACAATTCCAAATTGTGATGTCTTCATTTTGAGCAAGTTTCTGCTGTGGCCACTGGGTTTATTTAGCTATCATTGAAGTTCTCAATTTAAAATGTTTTATTTAAAGATTATTTAGAGAACACCTGGAAGTGTCTTTGCAAGACAATTAGAGTAAATTGACTGATTGTACCATCTCCTTCAAGTTTAATTTCCATTACCCATGCTGTGAGACGTTCAGCAGTGGTGTCTATAAATATTTCCCATCACTTCCGTACATTCACGTGGGAAGGCTGAAACTCTCAGATACATAGTTCATGTCAGGTTTTGACTGTTTATTTTGCATGAGGCCATGCTGTGCTGGGCAATCTTCTCAAAGTCACCCTCAGTCATGTCAGGGCTTGGCTGAACTGAACCGGACTGACGGCCCCCTCCACGCTACCATGTAATTAAACTGTCTTATAGTGCGATGACTGCACATTGGTGCGCACACAATGTGATGATTATGGTCTATGAGACTTTCTACACCGAGGTATCGCTGTAATTTGGTCAATATCACAAACGCTTCCTTCACAGGACATAGAGTGAGATATAGCTGGTTACTGCTGTTCTTTGACGCATACTGTCAAGGGGCAGTGAGATGCCACATGGATTACTGCTCAGTCTTTATGATACATAATCTGTCTTGATGCTATTTATTCCCTTGTGGTGGTTGGTTGCTATAACAACTGTGGGAAATGATCGCCTCTTAATGAGAGTGACATTTCTAAGTATTAACCATGCATGGCTTTACATTACAATAAAATGTAACATTTGTGTTATGTTCCTGTCGTGTTTCCTCGGATTTGTGTTGTGTGACTTCTGCTCCACTTGTTAGCCTACACCAGGACTTGATGCGCTGCTGCACGGAGTGATCGGTCTATGAAATCAAAGAACCACAAGAGCGATTCGAAAGCATACAGCTTCATCTGCTCTCTAATCACTCTCGCGGTACTTTGATGTCATTTACCAATCGCTCTGTGCAGAATCGCTTCAAGTCAAACACACCGTGTTTCACCTCCTGTGACATGTTCCTGTTTCCCTTGTCTCCAGTGCTGCCTTTTTTGTTTCCAGTGAATGGTTTGTTGCCATAGTTACCTGTGTTTGTTTCTATGACTACTAATGACTTTCACCTGTCCCTTGTTAGCCCCTTGTTATCTTGTGTATTTAAGGGGCTGTCTACATGAAACCATTTTTAAATAAAAAAACTTAAAACGTTTATGCGTTTTGGCCATTCGTTTTCACAACGCCGTTTTGGGTGTCTGAAAATGCTAACTTTTGAAAACAGGGTTCAAAGTGCACGTTTTTGAAAACGGTCTCCGTATAAACAGGGGCATAGACCATGATGGTAGTTGAACAATCTCAGGGTTACAGGGTTAGTTTCAAGTTGACAAAAGCAAATCAATTTAATCAGGCTTTGTTGGTACCATAATGCTGATTATCTTTCTCTGTCAACTCAGGCTTTGATCCTGAATTCATGGAGCACATGAAAGTGGGACATCCGAGCAGCCAAACACATGCCTTGTAACAGAGAGAAACTGCAATTCACTTCTCACAAGAGAATCAGAAGGATTCCTTTCCCTCTCCTGAGATTGAATAATATTACCTACAGATATGAATTTGCACAGCAAAAAGAAAATATCTTGCTATATAAGTGTAAGTAAAGTTATGAAGTTAGTTTATATAGTTTATCATAAACATATAGGTATACAGAAACTCGGATATGTAAGCTCACTTGTAGTCGTTTTTACTACAGTAAGCTTTATGTAAGCTTTATCTATGATTCCAACTCTTAATTTTATTACATATTATCCATATAATTGTTTATTAAACTACATGGTAAATAAAAATTGTTAAACTCAAATTGATCATGTGTAATGAATTAGGGGTAATATTATATAAAGCATATATAAATCATATAAAATTATTATAATAAATAATCATCGCTAAAAGCCAAACAATTTTGTACTTAATATTATACTACGTAGTGACCTTTAATTTGGAGCAAGAGTAACTGAGAGAGTGACTATTGTGTCAGAAATGTGTCACTTTGTCACAGCTGATTGGACCAGTTTTGGTTTGAAATCTCCTACTGGGCCAGAGCAGGTAAGCCATGGAGCGCAAGTTACTTTGGCAATGAACACCACTAAAAGCTGAGCCACTGTGAAACATACCTGGCCATCCACGTAAAGTGGCTTCATGGTATAGGCTGATCGTGTCCTTTCTTCTTGTTTTCTCTGTTTCTACATGTTCTACTCCTTGTGTTTTTTGGTTCCTTTCTTAATAAATAATATTTTTGCAAATACAAGCTACTCTCCTGCATCTTTAAAGCTCATCTTCTTTATAATTTGCATTTGCGTAATTGCATTTGCAAACCTTTTCGATTTATTAGCGCAGCCATCACCCAACAAACGTCTAATTGTGTTGATGTGTTCATGCAGTCTGTTTGAATACTTTGAATACATGCTATTGACTTGCACTTTGACTGTAGCCTTGAACTCATGTAAATGTGAAGAAAATGTATTTCATATTTAAATAACATTGTATTTTTTAGTGCTGTGGTGATGGCTTTTATTATGAAACTGCATTTTTCTGTGCAATTGCATCTTTCTGGCCAGTAGTTATGAGAGCAGAGACTGTGTGGATTTGTTTTACAATCATTCCACTCTTCTAGATAGATTTTGGCTCATTGTTACTTGTGCTGTATTAAGGCTACAGAGATATGCAGGGACGTGCAGAGAGTTCCCCAAGGGCAGGGGCTCAAATGTAAAAAAGGGGCATGCATATAGGCCTATATATATTGTATATATAAATGTGTTATCTTATATATAAATATGAGCTCTTATGCTCATCAAGGCTGCATTTTTTTAAATTAAAAAACAGTAATATTGTAAAATAGTACTACAATCTAAAATAATGGTTTTCTATTTTAATATACTTATAACCTTTGAAACTTTTTTCAGGATTCTGAGTTTAAAAGTTAAAAAAAGAACAGCATTTATCTCAAATAGAAATATTTTGTACCAATATCCAAAAACAGCATATCTTCACTTTACTTAATCTTATCGACCACTCGGTATAGGCTACAGACTGTGAAAGTAAAAGAGCAGCTAGAGCACGTAGATGTGAATTTTTAGAACTTGTACAATAAATATTCATACTTGTACGCTACAACTGTTCAAAAGTTTGGGGTCAGTAATTTTCTTTCTTTCTTTTATTCAGCAAGGATGTGTTAAATTGATGAAAATTGATAGTAAAAACTTTAATAATTTCTATTTTAATTAAATGCTGTTCTTTTTAACTTTTTATTTATCAATGAACCCTGAAAAAAGTATCACAGGTTCCAAAAAAACATTGCGCACCACAACTGTTTCCAACATTGATAATAAATCAGCATTTTAGAATGATTTCTGAAGGAATATGTGAAACTGAAGTTACGGTTAGTAATGATGCTGAAAATTCATCTTGGCATCAGAAATAAATTATATTTTTTAAGTAGGCCTATATTAAAATAGAAAACCATTGTTTTAAATTGTAATAATTGTTTTCTGTATTTTTAATCAAATAAATGCAGGCTTGAAGCGCATTAGAGGCTTCTTTAAAAAAAAAAAACATAAATATTAGTAATGTGTCAATTTTTGACTGGTACTGTACTATTAACAAAAATCAGCATTTCACGTGTTGTTGTCAGCCTACACTTCACATCATAGGCCTGTAGGTGGCGCCTGGCCTTAGTTCATTTGAACCAACTATGATAGTTTTCAAATGGTAAACGGTGTATCAATATAACATAGGATAAATACATGTGACTTGAATACTTCTTACGATTAAAGCGACTTTTTGTGCTGGTTTTGTGCAGTGCTTAGTAGTCAATTAACATCCATTGTTTCAACGACGCAGATCCAGATCGCTTCATAAATGTAAATTCGTCTGAAATTTTCAAACGATTTCTGAATGACTAGAAAATTACCGCTCCACTTCACATTGTCCAATGAAATTTGAAGTTGGTCGGTGTATTATATAACAAACAGTCATCAATGAATTATGTCATATTTTAAAATATATAATATGTGGATTTTAATGTGGAAGGGAACTTCCCTTCCAGTCGAGTCCGAAGCAAGACACGCAAGTGACGCAACCCATAGCAACGAGTCATGGCAACGGCACCTCAGACTGAAATAAACGTACAAATAAACGTGAATTTAGGCTACTTTAGTTTTGTACACATTGTCATGTTAATTATAATAAAATGCATTTTGTTTTATTGAAAACAATATTACCATTATTTGTTTGAGAGGAAGCATTGCTTTCGCAAGCTTTCGATTAATTTTGAAAAAGGGCAGGGGCTCGAGCACCCAAATGCTGTTGCTATCTGCTGCTTGCCATAAAGATAATTACATAACTAAATGGTTTTAAACAAACAAAGATTGGCTATATTCAGTATATTTGTTTTATTTAATATCATCAAACATAAAACAGGAGTACTTTTCATTTGTTAACATTAGTTAACTACATTTAACATGAACTAACAATGAACAATATTTCTACAGCATTTATTAACGTGTATTGTTCATCTCAGCATATACTAATACAAGATTGAAAGTTGTATCGGTTAATTTTAACAAACGTTAATAAATGATGTAAAAATATATTGTTCATTGTTATCTCATGTTAGTTAATGCATTAACTAGTTTCAACAAATAAGACCGTATTGTAAAGTGTTACATAAGACTAATAATTACTCTATTTTAGTTAGAATCAAATACTTACTGAATGAATTACATTTTCAGTCAACATTTCTGTTGCTTCATCTGCATGCCAGCGTAATAATAATTTTCAAAATGCTGTGCTGATATGAAACTCACTATAGGGATTTGAACAAAGTGATTTATTTCTTTCATCTTTTAACTCATTGTAGTATCCTGTAATCCTGACAAAGATTGTGACCTGAATTTAGCATGGTAGGATGTGTTCCTGAAATAAGCTCTTTTGTTAGTCCTGGAACTACTATGCCATCAAACATACTTAATCCTAACCCCAACCCTAATATCTGATTGGTCGAAAAGGATGTTCCAGAACCTACGAGCTTGTTGATGCGGGGACATGCCTTGGTTGAAATCACTTTGACATCGCCAACATGTTATTACCCCACAATGTGCCTTACTTTTACAGTGGGGTCACAGGTTTGTATACGTTTAAAACAAATGTATGTATTACTCACAACAGACTTTATTGTTGTTGGCTCATTCGATGATGACATCTGTATGTTCCTACTGTAAAAGTAATGGATAGCTGGCAAGGCCGTGTTTACTGCAATGCTGTGAAAAATAACTTGACACACAGGACAGATGTGAGAGTTGATTCAAGATCTAGAAATTCAGATGAAAACCCACAAAATGTGAAATTTGATTCCTGAAAGGTATAGCTTAAATCTTTCTTGCTATATTCCATGTCTTCGGAAGTCATTTGATAGAAAATTTTATTCACCTATAGTGTTAAATGAATCATTCTGATTCATAAAAAACAATAATGCTTATTTAACTAAATCAAAATCCAACTCAAAATAATGATTCTCAAATGAAAGTTTGAAACCACTAAAGAGCTTGAAAGCTTCAGTCATGTTTATTTTAATTACATGGAAAAGCATTCCTGTGTTCAAACATTAGAGCATAGTATTAACAATGATAAGGTCACGGGTTTGATTCCCAGAGAATTCTTGAACTGAACATTTAACAACCCAGGTGAAAAGGAAATATATTTAAATTGGGCTTATTTTGATATACTTAATGTATTTTAAGTGTACTGTATTCAGTATGTATTAAATGTGTTATTTTGAAACAACTTTAAGTATACTAAGTGTACTTTAATACGTATTTAAGTTCTATTTTAAGGTAATAGTAATATATTTTATTATATTTAATTGTGTTAAAATTGAACTATTTTAAGTACATTTAGTGTAATATAATAGCACTTCTTTAAATTGTATTTTTAATACACTCTAAATCTACTTTATACAGCTGAAGTATATTTTTAGCTTCACATTAATGTGTTCCAAGTATATTTTAAATATAATATCAGCTTATTAATAATGTATTAGTAGAACTCTATAAGACCCTCTATTAGTATATTAAAAATATATTTTTACAAAACCATTAAATATGAAAATTATATATTTTAATGTATTAAAAATACAGTGAAATTTTTTAATTCAGTAAAACACACAGTAAAAAATATTTGTATAAAACAACACAAACACTCTTTGAAAGATACTGTAGTAAACTTTGATGCACTTCATCAGTACAGCATCATATGAAAACTAAACAAAATACATCAAATGCATTGATCTCCAGAGGTATTTAACAGAAGAAAAAAAAAACTCAAACAAAGTGAAATACAATAGCTGCAAAAAACCCTTCAATCCTTCAAGTGAAGTGACTGGTCTTGGAGTTTGCCTCATTGTTGCATTTTCTTCTAATCAGTGCTCGCACCGGTTTGATCACTATATCTATGAAAAGGGAAAAAGCAAAATTAACCTCTGTTAAAAAAACTCACTGTTCCCTTTTGAAAGCGAACTTGCACTGTGTATCTAGGCGCCCCTGTTATACTTCTGGGTCGTACTAATATAGTCATAGGCTGTCGCCAAATTTGATTGCCGTGATTTTAGAGCTTTTCAGACACCGGTTCACCTGGAGGGCGTTCCCCATAGCATAAGCCACAGTGTCGCATCCCCTGTTCTCAGGGAACAGAGCTTACAGTCGTAAAGTCGTAACAGGTTTTTTTTATTACAACACAGTATGATGTTTTGACATTTCCCCATGTTGTAATAGAAGGTGAAAAAGACGTACTGTTAAATGTATTATAAATGCATTAAATTATATTTGTATTGCACTAAAAACATACTTAAAAGGTGCAGTGTGTAGATTTTAGCGGCATCTAGCGGTTTGGTTGTGAGTTGCACTAATGGCTCCGCCCACTGTTCACCCCTCCCTTTCGAAAAAGCTACGGTGGCTAAAACGGGACAAACTTATCGTCGTCTGAGACAGCAGAGAATAGCCAGAGTAAGCCAAGAGTGTGTAACATTGTCACTGTTTCTGTACCACAGTCCATTATAAACCACATCATGGATAAAGTTTACAAAGCCATTTTACAAAGGTGAAGATCAATGGTCTTAATATATAATATAATAATAGTAATCAGCTGATTGTCTCACGAACGTAACCAGCGCATTTCTCCCCACATAGCAAACCCATAATACAGCGAGGGAGAAGAACCACATGAAACTATCCAACTACATGTTTTTTCTAACAGGGTAGTAAAAGTTTAGCCGGCTAATATGAGCTGTTATGCTGTAGGGCTGTGGCATGAAAAATGACGTGATTGTAACACCGTGTGCGCCTCCAGATCCCCTCGACACCATTTACTACACACAAATTAATAAATAATAATGAATAAAAATATTGTTTTTTTTTTCTCTGGTTTTGAAAACTCTTCGCGATTGACTTAAAATGCTTCCAAGATCGACTTGTCGACCGCGATCGACGGGTTGGTGACTCCTGTAACGTTTCTGTTTTACGGTCAATAGTACTAATCAGCTGATTGTCAAAGCCATAACACAGCGAGGGAGAACAACTAAGCTACATGAAACAATCCAACTACATATTTTACACCACTGACAAGGGAAAAGTCACTACTCGCGGTGTCTATGCTAGCTTCTAGCTTTCTGCGGCTTCTCTTTCAAGGTAGTGACGAAACGCGCTCTGTAGCGCTGTGTGTTCGCTGTCGGCTACGGTAGAAACATGACGTCACAATATGTCGACCTTCATAGAAGGGGGTGCCCGCGGTTATGTAGATATAAATGCCTCATGCTAAGGTAATAAAAACATAACAGTTCATTGAGTAAGGTCTTTATACACCACTGAACACATAGTTATGGATCTTATATTGCATTTATGTCAATAGATCCTTAGGAATATCACACATAGCATTTTTAATACATTTAATAGTATGTCTCACCTTGTCAAAATTAAATATTTTTTAATGTAGCCTAATGCTTAGTTCATATATTTTAACAGTAGACATTCAATACATTTTTTTAATGTAATTCAAAAAAGGAGTTAATAATATATCTACAGAAAAAAAACATTAAGTCTTGCTGAACAACAGTGAACATACAACAGTATTGTATGTTCTGTTCATAATGTTTTTTTTCTACTTTGGAAAAATAATATAAATTACTATTTTAATAGAGGATATGAAGACTTGACACTATCAGAATAGATCTACATTTTACAGAAACAAAAGAGAAAAATACCACTTTTACAATTTCCATTAGAAATCATATTTTTGTTATTGAATGCAATATTATTATGTATTCTAAAATACAGGCCTCGACATAAATGACATTTTCTGTGTATTTTTCTGAAGGGATAAGTGAAAAGAGTATTTTTACTAGCCCTAGACTAGTAACACAGAGAGAAAGATTCATATTTTTATTTTTCAAATTTAATACAGCTTAACAACATCTCAAGAAGAGGTTTTCCAAAATATTATCATGATTTCAACTGTCACACAGGTTAAAAAAAAAAACTCAAGCAGTTAACTTATACAAGATATATTATTATATAATAATTTGCTTACATTTTAGACACACTATTGACTGTTTTTGTTGTTTTTCACCAACGAAAAGTTACAAACTCAACTATTACTTACTCGACTTGACGTCATCTACTGACATGAAAACTTACAGCCTAATATTAATGAATTAGCCTAACATTTTCTGGATTTCAATATCACAAATGTGTAAGTTTAATTAGAGCTTTAGAATAAATTATTACAACACAAAGTACGTTAACATTGTACGTTATTATGTATGTTTGTTCACCAATTTAAGTTAACATCACTTGTCCAAGGGACAATCAAGCCGTGTAATCAATCACCATTAATAACCATTTTGTTTTCTGCAAACACAGTGTGCAATGTTTTTAGAGTTGTTTATGTCACTGTCTAGATTAAGTATATATAACAATTGACTAAGTTGATAGCCCAGGTGAAAAAGACGTACTGTTAAATGTATTAAACATGCATTATAGTATATTTTTTATTGTACTAAAAACATACTCAAGTACATTTTTAATACATTTAATAGCACGTCTTTTTCAACTGGGAGACGTAACATTATGTCGCTCGCGTCAGTGTCAAGTTATCGGTTAACGTCAGTAATCCACGTTAGCTAACAAGAGCATCGGCATCAACTTCTGAAAATATTTTCTAACCCCAAAGTGAGAATAAAGCCACTTATACTAATCACTTAAACTAACTTACCACCAAGAAGTAAGATCTTTGCTGGCAGTATCTTGCTCTGTCCATGTCGTAGCCCTCTTCACTCCTAAACTGTTCCCGGGAGCTGACCTGGGGTGCGTTTCCTGAAAGCATCGTTAGCCAACTATGGTCGCAAGTTCCGTCGTTATCAGCATAGTTCAACGAGTCTGTGTTTCCCGAAACCATCGTTCCAGCGAACATTCGCAAACAGCATAGCAAAGTTGTGTGGTTTGGACGACAGCTCTCGACCTGTGGTTAGAGGCATCGTTTCTATATTGCAGCACATTTGGAGGTAATAAATCCTTATCTTGAGCAAAATAAGCAAGCTGACATTCAGTACAACCGGTACCTTTTATTTAGAATACATACAAATGTAATTTACGTCTTTTAGTTTGTCAAAAGATTTAAAGTAACGTGTTTGAAGAGTGCGCATGTGCGAACGTGCTCTACTATGTAAGAACGAGCCAAATATTGAGTCTGGTAATAAAACAAACCAATTGAGAACAATTAGAAATAGTCCTCAGATGACATGTCTGTAATTTATATGAACAAATCTAGGGTTAACTGGATCTCAAACAGTTTCATTAACAGTAGTTATTATTCCACCACGTGCGAAACCATCGTGGTTGAACGATACTTTGCGACAGTGGGTTTCTGGAAACAGTCGTGACTAGCTAGTTGATTTCTCTAACGATGCATCGTACTATGGTAACTTAGTGAAACAGCGAGTTACATCGTTGTACAGGAAACTTCTGCTCGTATGTGTTCTCTTAATATTAGACTGGTGCTGTCCACCTTCACTAAGTCAGAGTCAGCGAAATAATTCAAAGCAAATTTTGGAAAATAAATGATTTACGTTGAAATATCCATATTGTTGGAATACCACAGTATCCGTTGCCCGCCCAACTTGTAATTTCAAATGGCAGTGTGTGATTGGACAATTACCTGAAAGCTTGTTTTGAAACGCTTGGCTCTGATTGGTCGAAATGAATGCACCGCGATATATATAAAATGAGTTTAAGAATTAATTTGAATATCTGATATATTTATTAATGTGTTATTTAAATATAATCAAATGTTAAACATGTTTTTCCACAATATTTTTAAAAGCAGGGCTGAAGCACATGCTATTACATAAATATTCAAATATATATTGCAGTAGGCCTATACATGGTTAAGGTGTGTGTAACCAACTAAAATATTAATCGTTTTGCTATACACACAAGGTAAACATAAAAATTCCTTTAAGTTAGTAACACAAGTATGTTTTCTGTAAATACACTAAAACGTCAATAAAAGTATGCTTGTTTTTATCCTATTTCTTAAAAGTATAATTAAGCATATATTTATTACAATGTATTTTGAATACAACTTTTTAAAAAATATAATTAAAATATGTTTGTATTTAGCATATTTCTTAAAAATGTAATTAAATATATATTTATTACCAATGTAGTTCTAGTACACGTTTTAGAAATATATTTAAAGTATGATTGATCATTAGCATATTTATTAAAAATGTAATTAAGCATATATTTATTACCAATGTATTTCTAGTACACTTTTTAGAAATATATTAAAATGCAATTCAATGTATTTTTAGTTAAATTTAAATAAGCATGTTGGAAATACAAATGTATTATAAACATACTATTTGTATTTCAAATATATTTGTAATACAATTAATACTACGTCTTTTTTCTCCTGGGAACATAAATATTGACAATGTGCTCATGGACTGAACTATTCTTTTAATTGCTTTTTTGAATTGAGCTTTTTCAAACGATCAGGACCCAATTTGTTGAGTGAGTGTACAAACATACACTCTGGTCCATTTACCTCTAACTGGGTAAGTAGTGGTATTGTCCAAACCTGCTTTCTGTACTCTTCATATCTTTATGAACATTAAATTCAAGACAAACTGGAGGATGATCAAACATTGCTCTTTCCCCTTGCTGGCTTTCAGAGTCAATAGAGTATAAAACATAAAGTGCAAATCTAGCTAAAAGCACAGCTAAGCGAATATAAATGATTTTTAATGAGAGGGTAACACCACATGCCCACATCTTATGTTGTCTTGCTCCCAGATGCTCAATTGAACATCTAAATAGGAGCAAGTTGTACCAAGAAAGCACTGTGTCGTATTGGCTCCATTACAAAATCTAGTGAGCTATAGACAACATTGGTTAGTGCCAAACAGCTGTCCTTACAAGATACTTAATTCTGGCAAGATTATACGGCAGCATCACATGTATCCTTCAATAAGAGAACAATCCCAGAAGGCACTGCAAAAAGGTCACTGTGAAAAATCTCTCCAAGATTGTGGATGAAGCGAGCAAAACAGCCAATTGTTTATGCTACCAAAATAAACCATATACAGTATGTGACCCTGGACCACAAAACTTGTCACAAGTCGCACAGGTATATGTGTGGCAATAGCCAACAATACATTGTCAAGAATCATTAGGATATTAAGAATCATGTACCATGAAGATATTTTGTATATTTCTTACCGTAAATATATATTAAAAAAATATTTTTGTGAGTGGATGCAGCAAATCGCAAACATAAATGGACAACTTTAAAGGCGATTTTCTCAATGTTTAGATTTTTTTGCATCCTCAGATTCCAGATCTTCAAATAGTTGTATCTTGTCCAAATATTGTCCTAGCCTAACAAAACAATACATCAATAGAAAGCTTATTTATTCAGATGAGATTTTTTTTCTTATGTACATCATGTATATATCTCAATTTCAAAAATGTACCCTTGTGACTAGTTTTGTGGTCCAGGTCACATATTGTATTGAATGTAAATGGTGCCATAAAGGCAGTGAAAATAGCCGTATTTTATTTGGACTAAGTGTAAATAGTTGTTTATACTTTGTCCATATAGTGGCAGATACTATTTGCACCTCAGTGTTTTGTAGTTACAAAAAAGTATGCAATAATAACAACATGTGTATGTGAGTATATTCATATTGCACAGCTATCACCCTGTAGCCCAAGACTGGTTACTCACTGAACTAAGCAGGGTTGAGTCTGGTTAGTACCTGGATGGGAAACCTCCTGGGAAAAAACCTCGGGTTATGACTGTGACACTTGTTCCCTGAAAAGGGAACAAGACGCTGCATTGTATGACGACACATTTGGGAACGCCCTCACCGTGTAAGCGTCTGAAGCATGTGTAACACTAGTCTAATCTTGATTGGCACATCTGCATCTGCACACTCTGTGTATGAATTTGTAGGGAACATGGAATATAGTTTTGAATCATTCACTTACAAGGTTTCATTTAAGGTAGAATGCTGATGTGGCAAAGCACAGAGGACTTAAAGATTGAATAGCAACTGCACCATCCTGGAATTCAGCCCAGGAACTAAATCTTAGGCAACAAAGGTTTAATCACTGGGAATAGGCAGGGAACGTAGAACAAATATGTATATAGATTTGTTTAAAGATAAAAGTTCTACAAAGGCACCAAAAAATAATAATTAAACATGACAAATTCTAAATACAAAAAGAGCAACTGGAACAGTCAGGGACATCTCATAGGGTCTCATGATGGAGGAGCTGAGGCTTAACAGCAGGGTATCAAGCCAAGTTAGGCACAATAAGGCATCCTCAGCAACAGTGCACACACACAAAAGCAATATATGAAACAGCACGCGTGAAGGAAGACCACCACCAGAAGTCCATCCCCTGCCTTGGGCACTCAGCTCCAGCAACAAAACAGACTTAGGTCATAAACTGCACACAGAGCTGTCACAATAACACTTTATAAAATTGATTAACTCCAACACCAGGACCACAAAAAAATAAAAAAATAATATGAAGCAAATAAGTTAAAATTCTACGAATCAATTTTTTTTTTTTACAAAATGAATTAGAAAAACTCACGTTAACACATATTCAATACCAAAAATAAACAATGCAACATTAACAAATATCCAATAATACCCAAAATAACAAAAATAAAGCCAATGACGAATGAAAATTATGAAAATTTCTACAAATCAAGAAAAATAATTTAACAAAAAAAATAAAATAAATAAAAATCAGAGGAATGACAAGATTGGATTTCAGGAAAATTAATTTCATGAAATAGGAACTCACATTAACAAATAATCACAATAATACAAACAAATAGACGTAACACAGCAGAATTTGAAATAAGCAACAAATACCAAATTTGTTGAAAAAAACAAAAATGTACAAAAAAAAACAGCGATTAACTAAATGAAGCACGAAGCGCAAATTAACTGAAGAAAGCACAGAAAGAACAACAGTTGGTCAAACAAAGCAGCAGCCTCTCTGAGGCAATATTTCCCTAGCAGCCCCAGGACAAATCTCACATGTAACATTTCCAGTCTGTCTAAAACAGATAGAGATTACACTTTCAACTTGTAATGGTGGAATAGAAATGCAGTCAAAATAACATCAACAACAAAAAAAACATACCGTTAGGGCAAAAGAGAACCACACGTGCTGGGAGGCTGAAGGTTTGTTCAGTCTGCCTCAATCTGAGGAACATAGTTATACTCCCATATGTCATATACTAGAGGTCTACACGGGTCCAAAAATTCGTAACCGAACTCAAAGAGACCCGTAATGTGCTACTCAGGACCGACCCGGACCTGTCTATTATTTGAACTGGACCCGAACCCGGCGGGAAGACACAGACCCGATTGTCACATAGTCCACACTAAATTGCTAATACACTTTTTGTCTTACCTAATTTTAGTAGCCGTCGTCTCCCTTCCTTGTACCTGACTGATTGTGATGCATTACAATCCTCCGACAAGAAAGTTATATCCATGTTATTCCTCTCATTATTCCAAGCTTAATCCACTCATTATTTCATCTGCAAAAGTCCACTTGATGTCACGGTGACGGATGAAAAAAACTGACTCTGATCACGGCCGAGTGTTCTCTGAGTCCGATCGATTTGGGTATTACACACAATGTTAAACAGACCTGGGACCCGAAGTAATAGATTGCGACCCGACCCGGGTCGGATACCAGGTCCTCGGGACACGGGTGCTCTATGTCATACTCTCTGTATATGACATAGAGACAGAGAAGCGTCCAATCTGTCAGTCAAACACCTATGCCAGCCGTGCACTAATTCATCAGACCCCAACCTCTGACTATTAAAATACAAAGAAACCTCCACAATACGGGCAAGTACTTGAGTGACAAACACATAGCGAACAACTTACACTTGCAGAAGGCAGTCTCAACCAGGTACAGGTCATGGAAATTCCACACACAGGTCAATGTGCCACTCTAAAAATAAACTGAAATTAGTATCATTGTGCCACCAACAACTAATTGACAACACCCAACATACCTGGTGTCACGATTAGCCACTCACTCCCTGGGTTATCACGGACTACATTTCCCATCATGCACCTCCCTGGACTGATTACACCAAACACCATACACCTGCACGGCGCTGATTACACACACCTGCATCTCATTCACACACACACATATAAACCACTTCCACGCACCACACCAGTGTGAAGTCTTGACTTTCCAGGCTGTAATTCTGAGTGTCTATTACTGTGGATTATTTATTGCCTTGACCTTGGACTGTGTACCCCTTTTCTGATCGTTCTCTGCCTACCTCGACTTGGATTGTTACTGGACCTTGATTCTCGCCGCCTGCCCCGACCATTGCTTGTTATCTGGTTTATCTCTGCCTTGTCTCCATTGCCCTGTTTGCTGTTGTTGATCCCTGCCTGTTTGACTACTCTATAAATGCTGCAAATGGATCCCCTAGTGTCTGCTGTTTCATTGCACCTGGCTCATGAAAAAATGTAATGCAGGAGAAAAAAATGGCGGTGCTCATGACACCATTCTGTATGACCAACCAGTTTATATACTCCCCCGCCAACATCTGATATGGCAATGAATGAGAACTCACATCGGTGCATCGGTCACACTGACTTAGAAGGCAGCTTGCTAGGTTTTGGAACAGAGCTGCTGTCTTCCTGTGGGAAACGTTGTGTGTACAGTACAGGCTTAACATTCAGATACAGGTAGTCTCACAGTTTAAGAGCACACATCTTTAGAACTGCTTATTACTTCCTTTTGACTAGGTAACTACAAGTCAAAGGTAAGCAAGACAAAGTGTGAATGTACATTTAGGGTACTTTTGCACGACAACGATGTACTAAAAACTTAAACGTTTTTCCTTTGTATTTTTCCTTTATTTTTCTGAAAGATTTATAGGGATGGAATTAGGGATTTATAAGCACAGCGAATAACCACCTCAGCCATTGTTTTTCGAATAAACAAATACTTGAAAACTATGTTCCGATCAGTAGATTTAAGCTTGTTTCTGAGCAGGGTTTTTATTGTTAAAGGATATTTTCCCCAATGCTTGGCAAGTGGGCTAATCATTGAATTTTACAGAAGATTTATTTGGACAGAAAAAAAAATGATATAACGTAAGAATATTTGAGTTACTAGAACTAATCCGATGTGTTCAGAGGGAACTACAAATGTTTGCAGTTTGATTAATCTCCCATCCTGGCTGATGACACCAACCGTGTCAGAACATCAACAGACTTCTCTTCAGAGTCATGGGGGAAAATCAGCAACCAAAACTAATAAAGACTGATGACAAAGTCACAGTCGTCTACATTTCTAATGGAAACCATCAGTAGTCAGAGAACGAGTTAATCTGGTCGCTGCTTGAACAGCTGTTGCTCACTGAGGTTCACAAATCCTCAACCTTCATTAGGAGACATGAATCTCTTCAGAGAGATTAAACAGCCATGTTCTCATGAATTACAACATAAATGCACATGGTGTGTGTGAGTTTGTTTTATATATATTTTACCCAGTCTAATCAGGTCTGGACTAAAAGTTCTCTCATCGTTTACCCACCCTTATGTCGCTCCAAACTTTTTTCTTTTCTTCTTTTGTGAAACAAAATAAGTTATGTAAGGAATAATGAACGACAGGCTGTTGAATTACACCATGGGTGTGAATTAATTTTCAATAATTCAATGGTTCTCACATGGGTTTGCTATATTTTGTGTGTGCGTGCGTGCGCGCGCGCGTGTAATAGCTTGTCTTTCATTTAGTGCTGAATTCAAAACGGACTCTTGTTATGCATGTTTTAATAAGTCACATTCACTTAAAAACCCTGATGGAAATTTCCTAATTAGCATATTGACTCAGCCAAGATTCTGAGCTGGTGAGGACCAGCACAGACTCAACAGAGCAAACTGAAAGCAGCACACCCTAGTGTGTCTGTTACACTCGCATCAATCACAGGCGCTTCCTAACGACATATTCATTAACTTTTCCCAAACACGCGTCTTGATGATGAGCGTGGAAGGCACGTGTTTCTGGCGGCAGCTGTGGGGATCTGCAGTCAGCACTTTGTGGATTTATGAGCAGTATTAATCAATCTCTCCTGAGCTGGAACAGATCATAGACAGGATTTCAGGAATGAGTCAGTCCAACATATGGCTGTGCATGTACATGTGTTTATGTGAGTGTGTATGTAACATTATTAAGACTTTAGGCACAAGTGGAAATTAATTTATACTTAATATCATGTATCATGTAACAAAGTATCATGGCAAAACAAGAATTACAGGAAAATTTCATCCAAAAATAAACTTGTTTCCAACCTGTATTGCTTTGTTTCTTCGGTGAAACGGGGATGGTGTTATAACAACATACAAAA
This sequence comes from Meda fulgida, assembly GCA_030578275.1. Lineage (NCBI taxonomy): Eukaryota > Metazoa > Chordata > Actinopteri > Cypriniformes > Leuciscidae > Meda > Meda fulgida. The sequence goes on from CM060633.1 coordinate 6,671,404, forward strand.
AAGTATCATAAAAGTAGCTCATGACTTTTCCAATATATTCAACAATGGCTTTGTGTGAGAAACAGCACATAATGTAATCAATTATTCACAATTAACTACTTGTTTTATAAACAATAGTTGCATTAAACTGGATACTTAAAGTAATAATTTTGAAATATTTGCAAATAATATTTGTATTAATTTGCATAAATATTTGCACACATGTACTTTTATTTGTATGCCTAATATGTTGAAAACGTAAAACGTTTCTTGTATTGTCACACTCAGTTAGGAGTTACATGAATCACGTAAATGCATATTTTCAATTCAAAATGGCCATATTTGAGGAAAAAAATTCTACTGTCGGACTTTTAATATTTCTACCAGAAAGACTCGGGAGATAAAATGATGTAACAAAAGCATATACTTATTAAGAGCCCAGAAAGCAAATATTTATAAAGTTATTTGGCGTAGGCCCTGTCCGTAGTGCGCAATCCAAGGGTAGCAGAATCTGAAGACGCCTGAAGACGAAGGCAGGGGCGCAGCCGTCCCCCAAAAATAGGTGGAGGAATAATTCCACCGGGACGGAGCCAACCCCCAAAGAACTGTAGTATACCCACCAGACGTGTATCCTGCGGTTCCTAAAACATAGAAGGAAAAGTAAGTTAAACATAAAATAAACATGACGAGCATGAATTCGTGGAAGGCCTCATAGACCGATAGCTTTAATCAGTACAAAAGGCCACTTCCATCATTGTACGTTTTTTTATTTTTTATTAAATGCCCAGATGCTGAATCGCTAATCAGGCCGCACAGAGACAAGGCCACAATGGGACACATGTAGAAGCCATAATAGCGCAATTTCATGATAGCCCACATAGAAGCAAGGCCACGATGGACCACAAGACCACGATGGGCCGCACATAAAAGCCATTGTAGGCGCAAGGTCGTGATAGACCACATAGAGATAAGGCCACGATGGACCACAAGGCCATGATATAGACCACATAGAGACAAGGCCATGATGAACCACAAGGCCATGATGGGCCACATACCACGATGGGCCACACACAGGACAAGGCCACAATAGGTCACACGGCCAATATAGACCACATATAACCAAGGCCACGATGGACCACACATAAAAGCCATTGTAGGCACAAGGTCGTGATAGACCACATAGAGACTAGGCCACGATGGACCACAAGACCCTGCACGATGGGCAGCACATAAAAGCCATTGTAGGTGCAAGGTCCTGATAGACCACATAGAGATAAGGCCACGATGGACCACAAGGCCATGATAGACCACATAGAGACGAGGCCATGATGGACCACAAGGCCATGATAGACCACATAGAGACGAGGCCATGATAGACCACATAGAGACGAGGCCATGATGGACCACAAGGCGATGATAGACCAAATAGAGACGAGGCCATGATGGACCACAAGGCCATGATATACCACATAGAGACGAGGCCATGATGGACCACAAGGCCATGATAGACCACATAGAGACGAGGCCATGATGGACCACAAGGCCATGATAGACCACATAGAGACGAGGCCATGATGGACCACAAGGCCATGATAGACCACATAGAGACGAGGCCATGATGGACCACAAGGCCATGATAGACCACATAGAGACAAGGCCACGATGGACCGCGCAGTTAGATGTGTGATATGTAAAACATGGCACCACCACCAGTATTTGCATGAGGATTTACCTGAATCATTACTGGAGAGGTTGCTGAGCTTCAAGGATGATTTTATAATTGGTTCTTATATAGGATTCAAAATCAGAGGAGGACCATCTGCCCAGGATCTTGATAGCTGATGTAGAAACTCCGCGTTCAGCTGCAGTAGTAGCTGCCTCAATTCTGAAGGAATGACCAGTATAAATAGAGGGGTAGACTGGAGCTTTTGAAAACAGTAGCTAAATTAGTCCTGAACCAGGTTTTAGAGAGAGGCTCCGTTAGGTGAGATAAGTAGAGGGGCATGATTTGAAGGAATTTAATCATAGATGTGAAAGGACAGAAATTATTTTTGATTTTTGAAAGTGTTAATGTGACACCCGATCCTTGAGAGTCATTATTAGAGTGCTTAAGAAAGAGAGTAATGAAATTAGATGAGAAACGTAAATAAGAAAAAGAAAGACCAAGATCGGAGTGTTTAGATTTTGAAGTTAAGCTTGTTATATTGAATAATTTCAAATATTGAGTGAGACGGCCATGTTGAAATCAAACGAAATAATTTTATCTCAGTAAACCCTCTATTACACTTTCTCTTGTGGATAAAAAAAATGGATTTCCTGCAAATCGTGCTTTTCTACAATGGCATCAATTATTTTGATCAAATGTTTTTTTTTTTATTATTATTACAATACATTTCTTATTTTTTTTTATAATAATAACAATAAAAATTAATACGATTTATTTCATCCCTCCGCCACCCCACCACCCTGACCCTTCATTCTCGGCTAGCGCCTATCCCAGCCAGGGATATGGGGGAAGTACTCTGGGTTCAGGCCACATTCCAAGCTCGGAGCCTTAAAAGAATTTAAGGTGGGCGCTCAAGAAGCCCCTGATTAGGGCAGTGGGAGAACATGTGAACAGCTGTCAGATCCAAGTGCGGATTGCTTAATGGGGATCTCTGGTGAACCTTGAGATTGCATGCCGTGGGATAGAAGACTGGTGCAGATAGAACAGCAGGTTACTTTTTATCAAAGATTACTGAGGGGCCTTTCACACTGGGCACATTTGCTGCGGTCCGAGTGTGATTGTCCCCAGTCCCTCCCATCCCCTTCTTAAGTCATCATAAACATGCACAGCCTAAATGTTCTAATATATCCAGTGTCAAGCCAACTGTATGCCAGTATTTCACTGGGAATCGCTTAGCCAGAAACTTTGCGCGTTACGTTCATATTCTGAGTCTGCTTGCCTGTTCCTATATCTAGTATAGCCTACATCCCCAATAATGTGCAAGTTTGGTCTTTTATGTTACTGTATTAGTCCATTAAGCATTAAGCGTCCTGACCGCAGGGGAATCCTGGAATATGATGTATGAGGGAAACACTAGTAATGCAGCACAGCGCTGCGATATAAAGTTAAAGAAACGAAAAAAACGAGAGAAATATATGTCTACTACCTCAGATTTGACGTTTCATCTGTACATCAACATCGGGGAATAACAATCTCGTTCACGGTAGAGAAAGCTGCTTGCATGTACAAAACTAACTGTGAAGACTTAAATATAAACTCCACATACGCACCCTGATAATCATCACAAATACTTACCTTTTGCTCTATTTCTGTAAATCTGTTTTTATGAATGAATGACTCTCTCACCCGTTGCTTTAAGTCTTCTTCGCCAACAGCCACTTGCACAACATGCTGGTGAGGTCGACTAACAGCTATGGAGATTACCAATCTGCAATCTACTGATATTCTTGCCGTTCCCCGATGTCAAATGTTGAATTTTCTGTCGAATTTGTGGAATCGAATTTGTAAAGCGAAATAAAATGGACACCGAAAATTCCTTTTTTTAATTTTTTTTACTATTTTTAAACAGAATTAATATTTTGGAAGTGAATATGAAAGGTGAATATCGATTATTGAATTTTAATAATGTAAACGTTTGTGAAATGTGTTGAATTGAAATATTCACAGCTTAAAAACCATGTTGAATATCAGCCCATAAAAATGCAAGCTCTAAAAATACAATGTATTAAAATGCAAGCAGGGTTAATCAAGTCAAGTCAAGTATATTTATATAGCGCTTTTCACAATATAAATTGTATCAAAGCAGCTTCACAGTATCAATCAAATAACATAATGTTTGTTTCTTAGTGGAAAAAAAAAACATCCACGATTGGTACGGCTGATCAATGGTATTAATGCTTGGTTAATGCATTTGAATATCCCCAACTGAGCAAGCCAAAGGCAACAGTGGCAAGGAACGGAAAAACTCCATCAAGTGACCTGCTGGTGTCCTAAAACTCCATCAGGTGACTTAATGGAGAGAAAAAAAAACCTTGGGAGAACCCAGGCTCAGTCGGGGGCCAGTTCTCCTCTGGCGTTTATGAACTAGAAGCCGGATTTACAGTAACTGTAATTTGATACAGAATTTTGTTTTATTTTATCACTTCGGGGTGGGTCCGCGAACCGTAATCACAACGTTTTATCTGTAAAGTGGGAAAGGGATCCTCCATAGGGAGAGACTAGTTGGCACTTCAGCACTGCATAGTCATCGGGTCCAGGCAAAGCTCCTGTCAGATCTGGATACGATCTGGATCCAGCAGGCTGCGGGAAAACCTCGGGATAAACAAAGACACTATAATTAGCATAGATGCCATTCTTCTTATGATGTAACGAGTACATCAGGATTTAAGGGAAGTGTTCCGAGTTCCGGCTGATGCAATGCACATTTTTTTTACGTAGTGCAATTCAAAAATATTTGTCATTATTTTACTTCCATAGTATCATGGGTACATGTGTATGCATACTTGAACATGTGCCCGTATTAAATGTGTAGATTAGGATTTACCAACCTGGGGACTTATGATGAAACTGCAGAACGTTTGTGAGACTGTAATATAAATGTTAACGAAAAATTTAATTGAATAAAAACATTAACTTTTGGGATTAATCAAATATAACACCATTTTTTAAACTAAATGTTAAGTGATTTCCCCAAATTTGTCATTACTACTCTGTCTATTGTCTCAATAAGAGACAGAGACAGAATTAAGTTTTTAATTTTAAATAGGGACAGTTTTTTTTTTCATTTTATCCCAATAAATGTAGCACTACTAGAATGAGTGCTTGTTCTATTGTCACCGCTTGAAGGTCAGAGAAATTCACAGCTGTTATATATGCATATGCATAATCTTATATAGCCCATACCATACAAATATATACTTTAGCGTGTGTGTATTTATTTGAACATGGACACCAGTGGTGGTCGCTGAATTAGCGCAATGGGGGGCCTCACAATTGTTCCTAGTTTAACAGAATAATCTTTAACAGAGGATTCAGGCAGCTGACTAGGATGCTGCTCAAAGCACAATTAATTAATTTAATGGAGTCACATCACTGACACATGAGAACAGTCTGTTAAACTAGGAAAAACTATGAGGCCCCCCATTGTGTTAATTCTGCGACCACCACAGGTGTCCATGTTCAAATAAATACACACAAACCCACACAGTCCTGGGCTCTCGGTTATCACTAAGTAGTTAGGAATAAAGGAAGATGTTCTAATAAATGAGCCACTAAAGGAAAGCTAGTTTTTGTACAGTATGGCAACATTTTATAATCATTAAAATATGAAATATAACTTTCATGGACAAAACACATGGGAACGCAGCAAAAATATTTGTAAAAACTGAATATGCATTACTTTTCCTTAATTATTTTTACTTCTATAGAAGGGAAACTGGCATAGTAGTGCAATGAAACAGATATCACACTTTGGTTGTCAATAGAACAAAATAATCATAAAGTAATAATATAAAGCAGAGATGGACAATTACGGTCCTGGAGGTTCACTGTTTTGCTGAGTTTAGCTCCATCCCTATTCAAACATATCTGAAAAATCTAACCAGTCTTCAGAATTACCTTAGAATTTAAGGCAGGTGTGATTTTTTTTTGTGTGTGTTTTATTAGCAGTGAAGCTAAACTTTGCAGGACTGTGGCCATCCAGGACCTGAACTGTCCGCCCCTGGCAAATGTGTTAAAATTGATTGTTTTAAAAAAGATTAGATAATATTGAGAGCCTTTTTCCTTGCAGACCTAGGGGTCCCTGAGCCTCATTTTATGTTGCTCCTTAAACTTAAATGTGTGTTTTTGTCTCCACGTATGCTGCCATCTTGCTCCATTAATTGACGTAAAAATATTTGTCTGCCAGTCGAAGTGTTAGAACATCCATCAGTATAGTTACACCCCTCCGGGTGCATGAGACTTATGAAAGATTGACAGCCTCTGATTCGGGACATAGGTGTTTAGCTGACAAAAAGGTTGCAATGATTGCTGTTTTGATATAATCTTTCATAATAATCTTAATAATTTTTTTTTTGCAATACATTTCAGTTTGTATTAAATATTCATTAGGTTTAGTTGCATGATCAGTGAGGGAGTGTTCTAGCAGTGTTGCCACTTTTTCATCAAAGGACTCAGACTCTTGACATGTTCATAAATGATTAAGCTAAAAATTCATGAGTATAGTTTCCACTTATTCTCAATGCAATCAGAAAAGACAGGCGAGCCATTTAGGAACACTTGTTTATGTTTGCATTTCAGAGATTCAGAGCGTCTGGTAATGGGGATTGTGCTGTCTAATTGTTGCATTTCACAACATCAGACTAAGTGCATATCATTTTTTTATTATTGATCAACATTACGACGGCACTGGGTACAGTGAAAGAGCACTCTAAGACACCAGCTACTTTTGATCCCTGGATGAAGTCATCTGCGGAAATCGATATAGCAGTCTGATGGAGCAGAGACAAAACCCTGGGTACTTTGACATTAACTGGGCACAGTTTGAAACTGCTTCCTATGAACCAAACATGCATTTGTTTGTTTAATTCGTCTGTAGGAAAATGGAATAAAAAAAATAGGTCAGTACGGGTCACAGATTTGCTCTCCGCAGGGAAGACTCCTCAATTCACAGCTCGCCAGCACCAGGTAAGAAACCAATTTCTGTGTCGCCTTGAGCTCTCACAAACACTACCTGGAGTGACTGACTGACCCATTCACTCCAGCTCCGCTAGACAAGAGGGAAAACACACTTTGAAAAGAAATTAGGTTTCTTTCTTGCACTTCCATCCCCACTCAGATCCTTTCCACAATACTTGTCACACGTCCCTTGGCATGTCTCGTTTATCACTTGTGATCGAGTTGCAGCTGTGGAGGGATGTTCAGGTCTCATTTTATGGCCTTTCATATGTGCCCTGAAACAAGAATAATCCAGTATGAATCAATCATGGTGCATTTAGAGAAGTATTAGGGAGGTAAATGTGTGACCCTGGATCAAAAAAGCAGTCACAAGTAGCACGGGCAATATCCAACAATACATAGTATGGGTCAAAATGATCGATATTACTTATATGCCAAAAATCATTAGGATATTGACCGAATGTGACTGGTTTTGTGGTCCAGGGTCACATATGTTTAAAGTGCCTTTCCTCAGTCTTTTGGCCAGGCTGGAAGGGCCCCACGGATCTGGAAAGACAGATCAGCACTGTCAGCACTGTCTGAACAGTAATGGATTATACCGAGACAAATGGGTTGGATCGCAAGGCAATGGGTGGATCAACGTGTCAACATTATGTAGCGTGCAACACGTGTTTAATGTGTCTTACTAGCGTAACATTCAATATGGGCCAATTGATCAGAAGAAAGATAACTACTGGAGAGAGGAAGGCAGCACAACAGGTGAGTGAACAATCAATACAAATTCTTGTTTCTGATTCAGTTTGGTTTTGTATTAAGAGGAAATATACTTTTACATAAAGTGTGTGAATTACAAGGATAAACAAATAAAGTACAATAAATGACTATATTCACACTCTTGGTTTTTTTCCAGATACGTGGACTCAGTTTTGGACAGTACTCTATTGAATCAGATTGTCACATACTTATGAATAATAAAATAAATAAAATAAACCTTTGTGTCAGATTCCTTGTAACACAATAAAAGTAAAGAACAATGGATAATGCTTCTACACAAAGTATTGCAATCAATAGTTCAACTACCTCAAAATAAAATAAATTGAACAATCAGTTTGATTCAGTTCACAGAATGAAATTCAGAATTTTCACTTTCAGTTGCAACCAAATCACTTCCTCTTTAAAACTTAATAGTCTGTCCAATGTAAATCAGAGAATCAAGATTTGTCAAATCAATTCAGTTAACCCGAGTTCATAACTCGAGTCGATGAGTTCAGAGAACTGGTGATTCTTTTAGAATGATTCAGGATCACAATCAATGTCTTTTGTTGAGAAATCAAAAAGAAAACAAGATGATCTCAATGACTCCGAGTCCCGGTTGTCCAAAAGTAAAAGAAAGAATTCTCCTACCAGTTTGATGGCTCAAAAACACAGTTCAACAGAGAAAACGGTTCCATGGTTGGCTCGCCATATACAATCTGCACCTCGTGCGTCCAGCACGAATCAGGGAACTCATCACAGAAGAACTTGAATCTCACAAAAAAACCCAGCCTTGCAAAACACAAGGCAGAACAATAATTAATCCACAATTCGACAATATCATTGTCAAATCAGATGTATACACTTCAATCAATACATTAAACATAACACTTTAACACTTAATAGCATACTTCATTAGCATTCTCACACGTGCGTCAGCTTTAGCCCATGTGCTGTCCACTTCGGCTCGCACGGCCTATATAAACACTCTGTATTAATTCTCTCTCAGATCCGCGGCACCTTTTTTTACATAAACGTCAAGTCAATGTTTGAGTTAACTCACCAAGGCGATGAATTTATATAATTTCTACAAGGAAGTCCATTTGTGGCACATTGATGTTCCGTGTATCTGCATCGATCTGTTTCACAAGCCTCCGTCTCATCCGCTTCTTACTCTGGCATCAGCTCATGGAGGGGTTGTTTGAAGATCGCTCCGTATAGTTGCATCATCTCACTCGCTCCACGAGTAGCAGATAGGCGGGGCTTGGCTCACTGCTGCTACTAGCTCTTAAAGAGCCCATCACCTCATTTAATTGGTGATTTCTTTCTTACTTATTTTTCACTTTCATTTTATTTTATTAGTAGCCTGGGTTACCCGGGTTACACTCTCCCCGCCTTGAAAATATGCAGGTCCCACTGCATCGTCCGGGCTGTGCAATTACAGCAGAGGGAGATCCAGTTTCCCTTTCTGGAGAGGCTTCCCCAAGGCGGTCAGACTCCTCCAGTGATGCAGTGAACGCTGTACTGAGTCCCTGCAGTAAGGACTGTATGACCAAGGAAAGGGGATTCCCTAATTGAGGGTACTGTAGCCTTTTTGGTGGCTCATGGCACCTTTGCGAACGCCTCAGGACACCTCCTACCGGGTCAACCACTGTCTGGTCACTCTGAGGGTTTCTCTGATCAACAACACTGTCTTGCGGCAGGACATCAGTCCTATCATCCTCAGTGGAGATCTTAGATGTCGATTCATTCAATTCCTCTCTCTGCTCTACTAGTCCTGGGTCATCTCCAACAGGTAAGTCACTCAACACATCTGCTCTTACGAGATCCATCACCTGCTCATCCTCTCTCTCAGGCTCATCCAGTGGAATTCCCTCCCCGGCGTCAGGTAGATTAGGCAAGCTCACTCGCAGCTTCACCAGAGTAGGCTGCTCAGGGTCTGTATTAATCACAGTTCTCATTTCAGGAGAAACGTCTGCTGTCGCTCCGCCACTTGACTGCTTTTGAGGTCCGGAATTGGAGAGAATTCTGTTTCCAACACTTGGCAAGAACCTGGGTGTATAATAATCCATACAATCATTTTCTGATTCAGAATCCTCAGTCACACCTGCGGGATCTTCTGTACCATGGTTTGCTCGAGTTCTAGGCCTCCGAGGTGTCTTTGGTCTTACTGGTTCCTCAGGTGTGTTTTCTCGCAAATATCCACAGGGTAGTAGCAAGTCTCGGTGCAACGTACGAAGTGGCCCATCCTTTCCCTCAGGTTGAACGGTATAGACTGACAAGTCAACAGCTTTCTTGATCGCTATGTATACCTCTTTCTCCCACTTATCTGCCAACTTACGCTTTCCCCTCAGCTTGACGTGACTCACCAGGACCCGATTTCAAGGGATGAGGCGACCACTCGCTCGTCGAATCTCTTCCTATTACGTCTTGCCACTTTTGAGGCGTTCTCACTTGCCACCCTGTAGCTCTCCTGCAAGCGATCTTTCAAATTCCTGACATAACTTGAATGAGATGGGAACGACTTAGCAGGTAAACCGAAGGCCAGATCAACCGGTAGCCGAGGTTGCCTCCCGAACATTAACTCGTAAGGTGAGAATCCTGTCGAGTCGTTACGAGTGCAATTATATGCATGGACTAACGGTTTCACATGGTCCTTCCAGCAGGTCTTCCCCTTCTCATCCAGGGTCCCTAGCATCTGAAGCAGCGTCCTGTTAAAGGGCTCAACCAGGTTGCCCCGGGGATGGTAAGGTGTCGTCCTTACTTTACGGATTCCTGCTATTCCACATAGCTCCTTTATCAACTTTGACTCAAAGTCGGGTCCCTGATCACTGAGGATTTTCTCAGGAAACCCGTAGTGGATGAAGAAGTTATCCCACAGGCATTTGGCCACAGTTTGAGCCTTCTGGTTCCTTGTGTGCATTGCCACGGAATACTTGGTGAAGTGATCAGTTATCACTAAAATATCCTTAATATCGCTCCGATCAGGCTCCAGCGACAAGTAGTCTATGCAGACTAGCTCGAGGGGTCTGCTGGTTGCTATGTTCACCAAGGGTGCGGCACGCTCGGGAAGGGTCTTCCGTCTCACACAACGCTCACAGGCCTTTATCTTCTCCTCCACAGTCATTGCCAACTTTGGCCAGTAGAACCGGGACCTAGCCAGATCCAGGGTCCTTTCAATTCCAAGATGGCCCATGTCGTCGTGCAGGCTTGTCAAGACCGTCTCCCGCAGATCCACAGGTAATGCCAACTGATACAGCACATCTCCTTGATCTTGTCTCCTTCTGAATAATACTCCATTCCTGAACTCCAATCTGTTCCAGTCTCTCAGCCATAAGGCTATCTTTACAGGCACAAGTTTTCCTTCAGGTTTTTGCCCGTATTCAAGGTACTTAATGACTTCTTTGAGTTCTGGATCAGCCCTTTGACGTTCTCTCAACTCTTCCTCAGACATTTAGGAAAGAATCGGAAGGCCATGGGCATCTTCTTGCTGGAACTCCAGAGGTACTGCACTAGCATTAATGCACAGTGACTCAAACACAGTGGGTTGGAAGCACGACAAGTCAGATACATCACAGCTCTGATAGACTTGGTGTCTCTCACAGAGGGCTTTCACTGCTGCTGGGAGAATTGTTGGCTGCTCTGATTCTGCTAAATGGTGAAGAGTGAATAGCTTAATTCTTTCACGCTCTTTTTGGGAGGTAAGGTCATCCACGGGCCTTCCATGAGGACGCCTGGAGAGTCGATCAGCGTCCAAGTTTTGTTTGCCTGCACGATATTGGATCTTGAAATTGAAGGTCGACAGGCTGGACAACCACCTATAACTGGTCGCGTCAAGTTTTGCAGATGTTAGGATGTAGGTGAGTGGGTTGCTGTCTGTTACTACAATGAACTCTCCTCCATACAGATAGTCACTGAATTTTACAGTGACCCCCCACTTGAGCGCGAGGAACTCCAATTTGTGCGCGGGGTACTTTGTCTCACTTTTGGTTAGACCCCTGCTCGCGAAGGCAATAACTCTCATTTGACCCTCCTGCTCTTGATAAAGGGCAGCCCCAAGTCCTGTTATGCTTGCATCAGTGGTCAACACGTAGGGAAGTCTGGGATCAGCAAATCCAAGGACTGGGGCTGAAGTCAGCTTCTCTATGAGGCCATCAAATGCCCGCTGGCATGCATGGGTCCACCGGTCCCCAAACTGGTCCTTGGGATCCCGGTACTGCGCGCTTTTCTTTGGGTCTCGCCTTTGGTTTTTCTGCAGAGGGGGATATCCAATGGTAAGGTCATTAAGAGGTCTTGTGATCTTAGAGAAGTCTTTAACGAACCTTCGGTAATATCCCGCAAACCCAAGAAAACATTTGTTTTCTTTGAGATTTCTGGGCCTTGGCCAGGTCTTGAGAGCCTCAGTCTTGGCCGGATCCGTCTCGACTCCATTCTGAGATACTATATGGTCTAGATATCGGACTGACGTCTGGAAGAACTTGCATTTCGTTGGCGAGAGTTTCAGTCCATACTCTCTCAACCGCTTTAAGACTTGCAAGAGTCTGGTTTCGTGCTCCTCTAAAGTTTTAGAGAAAACTATGAGGTCGTCAACGAAGACCAACACTTCCCTCCTGTTAAGATCACCCATGCACCGCTCCATTAGCCTTTGAAACGAACTCGACGCGTTTGTGACCCCTTGTGGCATTCGGTTGAATTCATAGAAGCCTAAAGGACAGACGGATGCCGTTTTCTGTTTATCAGCCTCTTCCATCTCAATCTGATAGAAGCCTGATTTTAAGTCGAGGACTGAAAACCATTTGGAGCCAGTTAGAACTGAGAAAGCTTCTTCCAAATTTGGCAGAGCGTACGCGTCTTTTATGTTCTGAGAATTCAATTTCCTAAAGTCAATGCAGAGACTTACATCATTGTTCTTCTTCTTTACCACTACTATCGGAGAGGCAAAGGGTGATTCTGATTCTCTAATGACACCTGCATCGAGGAGTTCTTTGAGATGCCTTCTCACTGCATCGACATCTTGGGGATGGATAGGCCTAGGCCTTTGCTTGAAGGGTGTGTTGTCACTGAGATTGATGCGGTGTTTCACCTTATCGGTCCGACCGTAATCCAAATCGTTCAGTGCGAATACATCTGACATGGAGCTCACTAGATCAGTTATCCTTCCTTTCCATTCACTTGATAAGGGAGAGTCACCAAAATCAGGGACAATCTCTGCTTGCGTAGGTCTCACAACTTTGCACACAGGAGCACTCACGGGGTTTCTTCCCCCAATCACACTTTGGACAGTCTGCACTTCAGCCAATACTGCTCTAGGGGGGATTGTTAAATCCACTTGGGTCTCGTTTTTCAACACTACTGGTAACTGGATGTTGCGCTTCGGAGGTAGGGAATGCAAACAACTAGCCACTAACAGTCCGCCAGGCAAAGACGATGATGCTGATGGCTCCACGGTTGCCCAAGTCTCTGACAGTGGCCCGACGATGCTGACGCAGCTACAACTATTAGAACCACTGTGCTTCCAGCCGCAACTACTTCAGGCATTTTTCCTTTCACTTTCACTTGGCCCAAGACACTCACACCAGCTCGTTGCCGTCTTGCCTCTAGAACTCTTATCACAGCTCGATATCCATGGTAGCATGACTTGGCTTTGTGTAGTTTCTTGCCGGTAATCGGCATACAAGACATCCAGAGTGTTAGTGCCAATGAGGATCTGGGGCACATGTGTCAGGTCTGGGACTACTAGGGCCAACGTTGGAACTTCAGCTTCTGCTCCTAAAAACTCTTGAGGAAACTTCAGAGCTAATTCAACATATCCCAGATAAGGAACAGCCTGACCGTTTGCCCCTTCGACTTCCAACAGGCGATTCAATGGCTGCAGGGGATGGTGCGACAAGTGACTGTTGTAGAGGGACAGAGGGATTGTCGTGACCTGAGACCTTGTATCTAACAGGCAGTTTACTTCCTTCCCTTCAACTCTGACTTGCGCTGTGCATCTCATTCCTATTAATCCATCTGGTAGCTTCAAAGAATTTCCAGCACCGACATGCTCATTAAACACTAGTCGCTGCTTAGGGCTGTTTCTGACTTCCAGTCCCCATCCGCTCTGCGACAGAGACTGCTTTTAGTTTAAAGGCGCCGTTGCGGCTCCATTTTGAAAATCCCACTCAGCTTGTCTCTCCTTCAGCTTCCGCCTCTTCTCTTCAAGTTTAGGCGGGTTGGGTGCATTCTCACAATCAGCGGCTAGGTGGCCATCATCTCCACAGCGAAAGCAGTACCATGGCCGAGTACGATTGGATCTCATCTCAGTGTACTTTGGTCCTTCATTCTCCTTTCTGCTGACTTCATTGAAATTCGATCTGCTCAGACTGCTTCCGAGGTGAGGGAATCTTACAGGTTGGTTCCTCTGTGCACTAGAGGCAGCAACCTGAACCTTAAGCTCCTTCATCTGGCTTTTCAACTCTTCAAACTCATTTGTCTCAGTACACGCCCCTTCTTTCTTCCTAGTGTCTGCTTTCATGGCGGCGATTTGCCTTTGAAGGCCGGCAATTTCCTTCCTTAAGATACCCACTTTTGACATGTCTCGACACTGGACTTTGCCTTTCTGCTTGGGTGCCTTCTGCTCTGCATTTTTAGAATCTGGGGTCTCTGCAACATCTTCTTCAAATGTGCTGAATGGGTAAGCAGACTGTCGGTGCTACGCCGTCCTCAGTTTGAGGGGAACTGATGGATACTTGCTCACACCCAGGTGCTTCCTCATTCTCTCCTCAAAGGTCTGTTTGTCCTCAGCTGTGCGAATGAGTGTTGCTAATTCAGCAAAAGGAGGTGGGTCTACTTTCCGCTTTTCAAGCTGCAGATCAGCTATCAGGGTGTTGTCCCAACAGCCACGGCAGAACTGCTTCAACAAACATCGGTCTCGTTCACCTTCCGCAACACTTCACGTCTAATGGTAGCACTTAGGATCACGTGCAATCTGTGGAGGTAGGCAGATGATTTTTCACCGGGATTCTGCAGGGTGCTGATGAACTTAGCCAATAATTCATCTCCATCCTCCACCGAACCATAGACAGACTCTAGTAGCTTAAGGCACTCTGACGATGGAGCGATTGGATTCACATGTTTAATGATATCGGAAGCAGGCGGTAACAGGCTATCTAGAATTCTCCGTGTCTTGTGCGACTCTGGAAGGGATGGATCGTTCAACAGGTAGTCAACACTTGCTCGCCAGGGATCAAAATCAGGCTCATTGCTTGGGAGGGGGCTCCTCCCAGAGAAAGCTCTTAGGCGAAACAGGGTATTGCGTGGGGACAAGGAGTCACTCGTTCTTACAATGTGTTCCATCACCACTTTCCGGATACCTGGAGGGTGTACAGCAGTCATAGGGAATTTCAGTGATACCGTCTCAGTAGTGCTGTCGTCGAGATCCCTTGAGCAATGCTTTGATGCAGCGTTCATGGCTTCCTTGACTGGGTTTTTGAGTTCATCGTCCTTCAAAGGGCGAGTCAATGTCTCTGCAGCGAATTCCGTTCTCCGTAGAGGTAGTGATTCACACACTGGATGCTGAGGAGTGCTGGTGGCATGTGTCAGAAAACTTGATTTACAAGGATGGTGCTCTATTTCAGGCTCTGTTCTAGACGACGCGTCAACTGGAGTTCTAATCTCACTTATCTTATTCAGTTCTCGTTGGAGCACGTCCTGAAGGGATTCTCCACTGGCATCCGCTATTGCCTGTAACTTTGCCAAATATCCTGCGGTGGCGCTAGTAGCAGAAGGGGTGTATACGCTACTCAAAGCGCGCACATGAAACACTGTGTCCGCATCAGTGGGACTTACGATGGTTGCGGGTAGGTGAGGCCTGAGGTTGGACATGGCGGAATTGGATGAGAACTCTATTACTGCATTATGATGAAACTCAGAGCATGGGTCATCAATTAGTATGTTTTGTCGAATAGAGCCAAACGTCTGCAGATAAGCCTCGAGACCTTCATCTAGTTCAGTTAGTGTTATGCCACTGACAACTACTGCATTCTGCAAATTGACATTTTCTCGCTCTACAACATCCATTTTTG
Organism: Meda fulgida; assembly: GCA_030578275.1. NCBI lineage: Eukaryota > Metazoa > Chordata > Actinopteri > Cypriniformes > Leuciscidae > Meda > Meda fulgida. The sequence continues at coordinate 6,686,881 of CM060633.1, forward strand.
TCTGATTCACTGTATGTGCTATTTTAATTGATTATTCACCTCAGCAGCTGCTGCGTCCTCTCTCCTGGCTGGCTCGCCAAAGTGTAGCGTGCAAGATGTGTTTAATGTGTCTTACTAGCGTAACATTCAATATGGGCCAATTGATCAGAAGAAAGATACGACTACTGGAGAGAGGAAGACAGCACAACAGGTGAGTGAACAATCAATACAAATTCTTGTTTCTGATTCAGTTTGGTTTTGTATTAAGAGGAAATATACTTTTACATAAAGTGTGTGAATTACAAGGATAAACAAATAAAATACAATAAATGACTATATTCACACTCTTGTTTTTTTTCCAGATACGTGGACTCAGTTTTGGACAGTACTCTATTGAATCAGATTGTCACATACTTATGAATAATAAAAGAAATAAAATAAACCTTTGTGTCAGATTCCTTGTCACACAATAAAAGTAAAGAACAATGGATAATGCTTCTACACAAAGTATTGCAATCAATAGTTCAACTACCTCAAAATAAAATAAAATGAACAATCAGTTTGATTCAGTTCACAGAATGAAATTCAGAATTTTCACTTTCAGTTGCAACCAAATCACTTCCTCTTTAAAACTTAATATTCTGTCCAATGTAAATCAGTGACTCAAGATTTGTCAAATCAATTCAGTTAACCCGAGTTCAAAACTCGAGTCGATGAGTTCAGAGAACTGTTGATTCTTTTAGAATGATTCAGGATCACAATCAATGTCTTTTGTTGAGAAATCAAAAAGAAAACAAGATGATCTCAATGACTCCGAGTCCCGGTTGTCCAAAAGTAAAAGAAAGAATTCTCCTACCAGTTTGATGGCTCAAAAACACAGTTCAACAGAGAAAACGGTTCCGTGGTTGGCTCGCCATATACAATCTGCACCTCGTGCGTCCAGCACGAATCAGGGAACTCATCACAGAAGAACTTGAATCTCACAAAAAAACCCAGCCTTGCAAAACACAAGGCAGAACAATAATTTATCCACAGTTCGACAATATCATCGTCAAATCACATGTATGCACTTCAATCAATACATTAAACATAACACTTTAACACTTAATAGCATACTTCATTAGCATTCTCACACGTGCGTCATCTTTAGCCCATGTGCTGTCCACTTCGGCTCGCACGGCCTATATAAACACTCTGTATTAATTCTCTCTGAGATCCGCGGCACCTTTTTTTTACATAAACGTCAAGTCAATGTTTGAGTTAACTCACCAAGGCGATGAATTTATATAATTTCTACAAGGAAGTCCATTTGTGGCACATTGATGTTCCGTGTATCTGCATCGATCTGTTTCACAAGCCTCCGTCTCATCCGCTTCTTACTCTGGCATCAGCTCATGGAGGGGTTGTTTGAAGATCGCTCCGTATAGTTGCATCATCTCACTCGCTCCACGAGTAGCAGATAGGCGGGGCTTGGCTCACTGCTGCTACTAGCTCTTAAAGAGCCCATCACCTCATTTAATTGGTGATTTCTTTCTTACTTATTTTTCACTTTCATTTTATTTTATTAGTAGCCTGGGTTACCCGGGTTACAATTACAAGTTGAAGAAGAAGCTCGGTTCAGCCACCACACCCAGCTGAAGTTGTTGGAGACTCTAATCTACTGTATAGCTCCAGAAGAATGCCTTTACCTTCACCCGAGACACTATTGATTAAAGTCTCTCATCAAGGACTGCATGGTGTCTCCAAGTAGATTCTATATCCTCAAATGTTCAGATGTGTCAAATCACACGGGAAAAACGAATTAACTCTAAAGTCAATCCTTTGAAGACTAATACCCAGTCTACCCTGTTAGTTAGATACAATCAAAGCAGAGTGTCTTTCCAAAACATTTCCAGACAATTTTTTCTTTTTTTTTTTTTAAATCTCCCAGATTCGTTTCTTCTGTTTATCTAGGGAACGTTTCTTCTCCTTCTAGTAGCTGCAGTTAGTTCTGCCACTAGTTGGCACAGTATATTAGTTAATTACTTCATATGCACTTTATAACTGATTCTCTGTCTCTAAAAAAAAAGATACATAAACATATGAATGAGGGATAAACTGTATTACTTCAAAATATACTCAGCTACATCAATGAAGAGTTTCCCCCAAACCTGTTTGTTGATTGAGTTGTTGTTTATATTAAAAAAAATTGCATATGCAAGGTCCACACATTGATCAATGACTATTTATTTCAATTGACACCATATATGATTAACATTCTGTAACAGACCTTATCACTAAATCATTTCAAACAATGATAAAAAAAAAAAAAAAAAAAAAAAAAACAATACCCCAATCAAACAATAACCCATAAATGAGATAAATCACAGAAAGTCTTAGCAGGGGTAAGAATGCTTGTACTTGTGATAAAGTCCAGACACATAATGTATTAAATGTCCCATATGCCCTGGCACATCAGTCTCTTCTTCAATGATACAGTAGCACCTCCACATTATTCCCATAGGCCCTGTTTACACTTAGTCACTTCATGTGTTTTTACTGATCAGATAGCTATCTGATTTATCAAAACGATTCCATTTACACTTGGTCACATAAATGTGTTCAATCTTCAATCTTCAATTCCCGCACTATATGCAGATTTATTGGAGTTCACATCACCAAAATCAAAACATATGAGCTGCATTTTATTGATCATAAGCTCATTTCAAAATCAAAGACCGCAACAGGATAGAGCAGGGCAACAGCACTGGTAAGATCATTTAGTTTCTTGACTTTCAATGATGGTGATTGTGTGTTGAGCGTCTGCGACTTACTTTCAGTTTTATTTGCTGTAGTTTGCGCGTTGGCTTGATGAAGAGATACCCAGCAGCTCATCTGTGGCAATACGTGTTACTGTAGTATCTGGCAATAACGTCAGATAGCCCATAACACGCTCTGGCATTATTATTTTCAGCTTTGATGGGAGGAGTAAAATTTACATATGTGGTTTCAACTACCAGATGCATTTAGACTTCTAAAATGCGTCCCAGACAAACTCCTGATGTGGTTTGAGCGATCGGATTTAAATCCGTCTTGAATGCATTTTGGAGGGCAATTACACCTTGTCTTTTCATGATCGGATAGCGATCATAGAAAATGCATGATGTGACCAGGTGTAAACAGGCCCATAGCATTTCTACAAAAGAAAATACAAACATTCAGAAAAACCCACTCATAAACAGTTATGTGAATGACAACCTCAAAGTATAATAACCATCATAGTAGACTATGAGTGGTCAATCAAACATTACTTACAATTGAGCAGCAAAATAAAGTTTCTCAACAAGGATGGTCTCTCAGTGCAGAGTTGGAACACAAAGCACACTATGTTGTCCTCTTTCTTACTTTACTATCTGCCTCATCTTTTATCACACCCAGGGATCACACTAGGACTAAAACCTTGGTTTTACAGGTCATAGCAGTGTTACAACTTGTTCTACAGGGCAGCAACGGTAGGAAAATTCTTGTGTACGTCCCAGCCTAACTCAAGTCAATGCATGTGCAATGCATGTCAGCATCGTATAATAGCTTGTAATGGCCAAATACATACAAGTGTACCTGAAGACCTTTGTGTTCACATAAAGCACATTATAAGCAAACATTTTTGGCAATGCAGACATATGAGATGGTCTGAGATTATTTACAGCAAGCAAGATTACTGAAATGAACCTAATGTCATCAACAAAACGATAGTATATGGAACTGTCGTATATAGTAGGCGATTGGTATATGGAACTTTGTTTTACAGTCTTGTTCCCCATGTACATACTATGTACAGTACTTATTATAGTAATTGCAATAACTGGGTACTAACCTTGGACCTACCCCTAAACCTAAACTTAACCCATGTAGTTATCTTATATTACCCAGTACTTTCTTAGGCAAGTACACTGTAAGTCAAGTGCATGTACTGTAAAATAAAGTGCAACCAAAACTTTTTTGCACATTCTTGACTGCTTTTCTGAAACCATTCGTAGTTGGCTTGTAAAAAAAACAGTAGTCATGAAAACCTGACCCCCTACACTTACTTTTAAGTTGAGACAGTTTAAGTTCCCCACGCCAATCAGACTGTGCAGAAGAATGTTTAATTGCAGTTCTCACTTCTTGAGTCTGCCCTTACAGTGTGGTCTCTCCACCTAGAGAAGTAGGGATCTGATCCCCGATAGGAGGCATTTCCAATTACAGTCGATGACCTTTCGTATTTATATTCTGTTCCCTGGTGTTGAAAGAAGATGATTTGTTTTGACATGATACTAATGATATTCGTCTGCTGACATTCCATGCTGGATGGATGTGATTATGCACTAGCGATTACAATTGTTATTCTCAATTTCAGTCTGACAGTATCAGTACCATGGACAGCAGCTGATCGCAGCATTTGGACTCAAAAAGCTCAGGGACAAATGGAGGGGTCTGCTCGTGATAGAGTGGCAGCTGAGGGTGGAATGGGGTGGGATAGAACTGATGGGGTCACAGTGGGTGTCATCCGGTCACGACATCCATCAGTGGGTGGAGACACACGAGTCCCTCAGCACTTGAAGATTCTTCACTTATATTGCTGTGTCAGTTGTCCCACTCTGCAGGATATTGCTCTATCCAGCCCGTCAGCAGTGATTTCCCAAAAGTCCAGTTTCACATCAAAAATGTGCCTGAAGTTTTGGGCAAATAATTGTACACCTAATGTGCTATGGACAATCTTGTACGATTATATTTAATTAGGTCTCAACATTGTTGACAAGAATGCAAATTTAATAATGCATATGCCTTTCATTTTTTTGGACACTAAAATACACTATTGTAATTGCAATTCTGATGCAAGGTTACTTGCAGTTAGTTCACATTCGTCATTATGCCTTTTGTTTTTGGAGACAATTATTTATATTTAATAAATATTCAACTTCATACTTTACAGTATACCTGTGTTCTTGCCTCTTTTTGCTTGTACAGATTAATCAGTAATCAAAGCACATCAGAATGTGGCTTAAAACTATTTTGCATATTCAAGTGCATTAGTCTTTTTGTGCCAGAGCTGACTAACTAAATGATAAAATGCAATCTCACTCCAAATAATAGACTGCAATCATTGGATGTGCAGTGTGGGTTGAATGGACTAATGTTCCCCTAGATAAACTCAAAATGCAGCAGAGCCGTCTGTTAACAGCACTGATTGCTCAATGAAGAGCGAGACAAGAGGGTGATGGAATATAAAAGTCCATGTCTCTCTTTCTCTCTTCATCCCTACATCTCTGTCCCTGCAGTCCTGATCAAATTTAGCAAAGCATCACCAAATTTGTGTAAGGCCTATATTTAGACGCACAAGTAAAAATGTCCACACTTTGATTAGCTTGTTTCCTGCATCTTAATAACTACATTTAATGTAAAGTACATGAGCTTGGAGAATGCAATTATTTTTTAAACATAATGTGATGAATATTAGGGAACAAGAGAAAAAAAATACATTTAAATAAGGTTTACAAACATGTTAAATAAAAGCAGAAAAGCAGTTCTTATTGTTGTTGTTTTTTAAATGGTGGAATCAAGTTATTTTCTTGCTATGGTGGCCAGCAACATGCAGCAAAAACATACAGCACATCCAGTGTAGGAATGACTCTTATTCTTTAACAAAATTGCATGATTTTCATTTGTATTGATCTAACAAATCACAGACTCAGTTAATCAGGCAGAGTGCTTCTTGACTTGACTCACTGAAACACAAGTCATTTCTTTGGTAAGGTCAGACTGTCTACTGACTGACTGTTCATTTGACAATGTGCAACTTCTGCATGTGGTAGGAACAAATGATTACTGTTTTCACACAGGTTTCCTGAGCACTCAACACATCTGCCAGTGTTTGGGCAAACACATAGCCCTACCCCAAACTCTCACCTTTCCCTTAACAAGTGTGCTTAATTGTATTGCACGAACACTTGTAATGTACTTCAAATCTTAAATATATTATTAAAAACTGTTTTTTTATGTGTGATTATATTAATGATAATGAAAGGCAAATTAAGCGTACTTAAAGGGAATTTCATAACTGTTTCACATTTAAAAAGTGCACTTTGTAATGCCAAATAAGAATATTTTAAATAAGTCTGTTTTAATAATATTCTGTTGGACAGAGTACACTCATCTTATTGTGTTGGCTAACATACTAAAGCACATGTAAAGTAATTCCAATTTTAACTGTAGTGTATTATTCAATGTTACATTTAAAGTTAATTAATTTCAAATGTACTAAATTGCAACTTCAGTATTACAAATATGTAATTATAAAATGAAAATATCCAAAACATTAAAATAAATCAACCTACTGCATGATGGCTCCACATTAACCCAATGTAAGAGAAGGTATATTGATTTTTTTTTATCATTTTGGAACTCTACTTTTGTATTTCACAGAAAACATAAATGCATATGGGTTAAAAGTGACATAATGACACTTTTTTTTCATTTTTGTGTGAGCAATACCTTAAAAAGCGGTATCCTTATTACAGCCTGACTCATTGATTGAGGGGAGTCACTACATGTGTCTCTCAGATCAATAGGTCAAAAGCCGCTATTAAAAGAAAAATGCAGCCTGAGTTATGGATGAACGACAGAGGTCACGCCTCCTTTGATGCAGAGCCTTGCTGATCACCTCACTTCGCCTTTGGTTTCCCTTTAAAAGTCCCTTCAAATTAGTGGATTTACACTCGTCCTTTTGAAATCTGAGATTAATCCAAACTGTAATTAGACTTTGTTGTCGTCTGTTCATGCTTCAAATAGGCTCTTAATCTCTTATCTCTGGCAGAGTGATTTTATATCACGTCTCGCCTGCATAAATACCCTGTCCCGCAGATGTTTCTACTGTCGTCAATGAAAAGAGGCAATCTACCATTCCGTTACCAATATACCACTTCCATGCAGTCAGCATCTGCTCTGCAATAAAGAGCAATTGCACGCATTTCCCATTTTCCTCACCATCTGCACTAAAACCTTGCTGTGAGTCTGCAGAAGTCTGCGTGCCGTAAAGAGGCTGGGTAAGAAATCAGTTAGATATAGCCTACTGTACGTTTGTAAATGCATGAGTGGCCTTTTATACGTCCACCCACACAAGCAAATGCGCTGGAATGTAGATGTTCTCTGACAAGAATGCACACATATACAAACAAAAGAATGTATTTACATTTGGAAAGGCCTATGTATTTGAATATTCCCGTTCAATCTGTTCATTCATGTGTTTAATGTGTCTTCCAGAAAACGTTCGGTAACAATTTATTTTACAGTGCCTTTGTTATATATGTTACATGTACTTACCATATAATAACAGTAAATTATGTATAATTACATGCTACTAAGCTTTAACCAAATCCTAATCCTACCCTAACCCTATAGTAAGTACATGTTGTTAATTAATATTAGTACTTATTAAATACACTACCAGTCAAAAGTTTTGGATCGGTAATATTTTTAATGTTTTTAAAAGAAGTATTTTATGCTCACCAAGGCTGCATTTATTTTATATAAAAAAACAGTAAAATTGTAAAATATTATTACAATTTAAAACAGCTGTTTTCTATGTGAATATATAGTAAAGTGTAATTTATTCCTGTGATCAAAACTGAATTTTCAGCATCATTACTCAATATCATTACATTAAATCATTCTAATATGATGATTTGATGCTCAAGAAACATTTCTCATTATTATCAATGTTGAAAAGAGTTATTTACATTTTTATTTCAAAAGTTCAAAAGAACATCATTTATCTGAAATGGAAAGTGTTTGTAACTTTAAACACTGCCAAAAGTTCAAAAGTTTGGGGTCAGTAAGATTTATATTTTAGGGTAAAGAAATAAAATAAATCAATACTTTTACTCATTATAAGGATTAATTAAATTGATGAAAAGTTACAGTAAAGACATTTCTAATGTTACAAAAATGATACTTCAAATAAATGCTGTTCTTTTTAAAAATGTACACAACTGTATTCAACACTGATAATAATAATGAAGTTTTTTGAGCATCAAATCCGCATATTAGAATGATTTCTGAAGGATCATGTGACACTGAAGACTGGAGTAATGATGCTCAAAATTCAGCTTTGATCACAGGAATAAATTACAATTAAAAATATATTGAAATAGGGAACAGTTATTTTAAATTGTCATAATATTTAACAATAGTACTGTTTTTGTATTGTATTTTTAATCAAATAAATGTAGCCTTGGTGAGGAGAAAATACTTTTTTGAAAAACATAAAAAATCTTACAGATCCAAAATGTTTGAAAGGCAGTGAATATAACAATGACACCTTAAAATGAAGTGTAACCCAACTTTCCATGCAAACGATCACAGATCCATAATGTGGAAGAGTGGGGTCAGACGGCCACATCCTCGCTCATTCAACAGTCAACATAAACGCTTAGCGACATACAAGAACCCTGGATGCTTCTGGCGGATCAAGCCATTCCTTCTGCTGACACAATCTGTTGTCTAGAGGAAAAATACCTTCTGGGCTCCACCATAGGCTTCAGCCTCTACCGCATTCAAACACACACCACACAATCCCTCAGCTCTCCCTCCCGCCAATCTGGATACGGACTCACTTATCAAGTGCAACATTGTCAGGTGATGGGAAATGATTGGTCCCACGTCTCTGTGGAGCCTGTGGGGAATGTGATAACATGCCGTCAGACATTTTTCCGTGGAAGGCCTCTCACTCCATCTCTCTTTGACTTACACGAACGCTCATTAGCTGAATGTCAGAGCAATTCATATGGACTTGAAAGTCAATAAGGATAATCATCTCTTAACTGCACATTGAATTGCAGCTCTGAACATTTTTCTTGAGTGTATTTACTTATTTGCTATTTGCTATTAATTATATTTGAAGGTTCTATTATATTATATTATATTATATTATATATTATTTTATTCAACCAAGACTCATTTGAAATCTGTGGTGACATGTACACAAATATATGTATTGTCCTTCATTTAACCAGATAAAACGTTCTGAGATTAAGAATCTCTTTTACAGAAGTGACCTGGCCAAGATGAGCAGAACATTATAAAAAATAAAAATAAAAATAAAAAATCACCATGACATTAAGACATATCATCAAAACAATTAAAAACATATACAAATAGATTTTTCCTTTAAAAGCTCGCAAAGAGCCAAAAATGTTCATTGACAGCAGGGTCTGCAATTTCAGGTCATTTTGTACAAATATTACATTGCTTCTGGTAAAAAAAAAAAAAAAAAAAAAAAAAACCCACTTTCGAGGTGAAATGTCCATTGAACGCCTCTAAAATTATGTTGAGTTTTATTCCAAACAGATGAACGTGAATCTGGCAACTTTTCATCATGTTGGTTGTTGTACATTTTTGTGTCTGTTTGGAAATTAATTGTCTGGTGAGTTTCATTAAATTGTTAAGGCTCAATCGTGTTTGAAGATAACATCCCACCTACACTAAACCCTATCCTGAACCTAACCGATAGTGTGAGTGTGGCGAACAGGACGGCCGAGGGACGTGAGAGAACGGCGCGAGGCCGGTGGTGCGATTGCTAATGAGCAACACCTGTGAAGCACACCGGTCTCGCATCTCTCACGGAGGAGCGGAAGCATAAAGGTGGAGCGACGACGTTGATGATCGAGAGAGGAACAGGCCTGTGTTTTAGGTTTTGTATTTGTATTTTATTTTAGCCAGCAGTCGTCCGCGAGGGGCTGCTGGTAGTTCGTTATGTTTATTTTCGGTAGCCAGCAGTCGTCCGCGACGGGCTGCTAGCGGTATTTTTTTTTTTTTTTTTTTTTTAATAAAGTTTATTTGATCGTTCGCCGGTTCCCGCCTCCTTCTTCCCTGAACATTGTTACAGTGAGCAAAAGCAAACGTTAGATAAAAACACATTTGCTAAAGCAACCATGCTATTTTAGCTTGAGTCTTTGAGCTTTTTTATAGTGACATAATGTAATGTAATGTTTCAGGGTACCCATGCGTGCCGCATCGCAAGTGCAATTCTCTTCCAGGTGAGCTACTGAGCAAGTTCCCCAAACAGCAACATAGTGTCGGCCCAGATCCGGCTAACATCTGGTACACGTGGATTCCACCCGTACCAGTCGTGGGCCGGATCTGGGCCGACATTATGTTGCTGTATGGGTCATGATGTTAGAAAAGCCATACTAGGTCTATATATGGAGCTGGTTATGTGAAGCAAATATTAAAATGTATTAGTTTACAAATAATGAACTATTGTCAAACACACACACACACACACACAGACACACACACACACACTACTGTATAAACTGTATATTCTATCCCCTTACTCTGCCCTATCCCTAAACCTACCCATCACAGGAAACATTCTGCATTTTTACGTTTTTAATAAAACGTTGTTTTTTCATATGTTTTAATCAATGTCCCTCGCGGGGACCATTAGCTAGTCCTCACAATGTAGGTGATTTCACGTTTTACTATCCTTGTGGGGACATTTGGTCCTCAAAATGTAATATAAACATGAGCACACACACACACACACACACACACACACACACACACACACACACACACACACACACACACACACACACACACACACACACACACACACACACACACACACAGACACACATTATTGTGGAAGAAACCATCCAAAAATAAGTCTCTATTAATGAATTATCTGCCCTTGTTATACTAATTTGTGTTTTATACTAAATTTGCAATAATAGCAAACTGCACAAAAGTTTTATTGTTATGTCTAAGGTAATAATACTTAATACTTTTCTTAATATCTTTCCTCTATTCATTTTATATCTGGTACAATGCCTGTAATGGGGAGTGTTATTGCCGCCACAAAGTTACATTTTAGTTTTATATTTTGTATTCATTATTAAGACTCTGGCTAAATTCAATGGAGAATAATAGACACTAGCGTAAATAGTGATATCCAGTTCTTGCTGCTGTTAAAAGTGCAATTATTTCAGATTCTGAACTTTGGCTGTGTGTAGCCAGTAATTGCATCCTGAACTTTAAAATCTAACCATGTTTTGAACTTTGTGGCAAACAATTGGGAAAACCTGGAATTCAAGTTTTAGGAAAAATGTTAAACAAAGAAGCATCATACATAAATGTGGAAATATTTAAGTTTCTGCACAATTTCTAGGATTATACAGCATCTCAAGATGCTCTTTGGATCATTCTCAAATCATTTTGGAGGACAGGGTCATGCAGCTTAAGTGCTGCTGTCATTAAAGCAAAATGGGACATGCCTGATAAATTCTGAAATTCTGAAAAAAGTGTTCAACTCTGAAACTGAGACTGTTATACGTGCCAACGATTACCTCTGCAACCATATGATTAAAGTGATGTCAGAATTGGTGGCTAATACATATGAATGAATAAAACGTATAAAACTCGTTCGGATATTTTTGTACCATGCTTACGCCACAGTGATGGGTGGTGGGATTAGGGATGGACCTACTTTTAAAAATCATATGCTTTTGAATGATCCGCATCATACAAATTCATACGAAATCGGCACCTCATTACATAGTTACGCTTTCCCGTGAGATCAGGATGGGAAGGGAAGTGATGTGGTTGAAAGGCTCGGTCAGATAGTCCTCAGCGTAGATAGACCGATACATGCAGCAGCGACACAATCAATTGCAGAGCAGTGTACCTCAGATGGCTTGCCCTGAGTAAGTAATGGAGATAAATTAACATCTGTCTCTCCCTGAAAGGACCTCTGCTCATTCAGACAGAAATTCTCCTTTCGGTTCCCTTTCATAGCAGAGCAGTGAGTCAGTAATCCACAACATCATCACAAGCCATCTGTAAGCCACAGATGTCAGTGCTTTTTGTGACAATTCAGAGGTGAGGAGCCACATGGTTTTCATATCATAGGAGGAGAAGGAGGGGTCTGCTTCGCACACGGCCACCAGACTGTATCCAAACATACCTTGTGGCGGAACGGGATCATAATACGGAGCATGAGTTTCAGTAGAAAGAAGAAAACACTGCATTTCTATGAAACTTGTCATCAAGATGTCATGTTTTATTAATGTAAATTGACCCGATTTACTTTTTAATGCCAGTGAAAGAAATATTAAGGCACATTATATTAATGATAATGTATGGTCAGCTGGTTGTTATCACTAAATGACCCTTGTATCACTCTGAATGGATTTATTTTGGCTGATATGACAGCCTGATACACTCGGATATACTGTACGTCGCAATAGTGGGCAAAGAAGACGATTGCAACTTACGTTTAATGCACATTTTAAGACGACTTAAAGGAAGAGTAAAAAAAAAAATTGTTTTTCAAAGAAAAGATTTGAAATGACACAAATGGGCAAACTTTTTGGGTGAACTATTCCATTAAGTGATGTGTCATGTTGAGTGCCATTTGCCCCTCCTACTTACATACCTGCTTGAAGTCCAAAAGCCTATCCTCACAAGGCCTGTTAACACTCGTTCTTGGAAAAGTCATTTTGTGATGTTAAAATCAGGTAGCAGTGGTGGATGAGAGCCTTGATTACATCTCGTTTCGAATGTCTGAAAGAGCTGATGAGAAAGTAAGTGGAACTCAGCGCATGGGAAAACCTTAAGAGATTGTGATTTGTTGCTAATTACATGAGACCGAGGTAAAGGATCGCTCTGTCTAAACAGGAGAGATGCATTACCCCCTTGAGTGAGTATTTAATTGCCTCCTGCTATTTTACCGCACTAGACAAAGATGACCATGGAAATTTATTTCAGCAATATTCCGAGAAGCAATTGATGAGGTTCATAGTGCTGTGAATAGTGAGTTTATTGAGCGAGTCACAGTGAATGATTTTCATAAAACAGATGATTGGATTAAAAGATGGATCTCTGAGATAGGAATTCATTATCCTATGCATTGATTTTTTGTTTGAATGCTTAATTAAACAGAATCTCCAGGGATCTAAATACTTTACCTGTGATTTGAGGCAAAGTGATGGTATACATAAGTAGATTTAGCAAACACTTGTATCCAAAGTGATCCCAAAGACCCCTATTGAATTATGTGGTTTTATGTATCAGGACATAATAACAAATCATCTGGTCCTTGTCAGGTCTTAAAATTAGGTAAAGACAACCTCAGATGAACATGACATGACATATTACACTGTCATTATTTATTTAAAAAAAACTAGGCCAAAATGGAAAAACCATGGGTGACAAAGTACTATGATTTCAAAAAAGAAGAAATTTTGCTCACATCCAAAAAACGTTTGGCAGATGCTCGATCAAATGAAGCGTCAAATTCAAAATAAACAAGAATCGGCACACTGCCACTTCTGCTCCTAAGGATTTATTAAAATTAATAATGTTTCGACCCAAAGGGTCTTCGTCAGGCAAGCAACAATCATAGAAAGGTTTTACCTGACCTCATTAGTAAACTAATTACCCAATCATCCAATGCAATAACGAGCTAATCAAACACAAATGTAATCACTAAAGCATAGAAAAAAAAAAAAAAAAACAGGAAAAAAAAAGAAAAATACACAAAAAAATTCTCACAAGAAAAGTTTCAAATCAAACTCCATATTCAAACCTTTTGGAGAACGGGTATTAAGTGTATGTACTGTATATAAAAGGCTTCCCTCTGTAGTAAGATCTTATTGATGTCACCACCCCTTCTGGGTACTCTTACTAGTTCTATACCGAAGTAGCGAAGAGTCGACAAATTGTGTTTAAAAACATTGAAATGAACAGCAATGGGGTTATTTTGGTCATTCAAACGTATTTAGTTTAATTACTTCTATGTTCTGCAATGCCCGTTTTCAAACAACGCTGCGTTTTACCTAAGTATGCTAAACCACATGGGCATTTGATCATATAAATTATGTTTTTTGGTGTTCCGCGAAATGATTCCCTTAATTTTTTACATTTCCCAGAATGAAGAAACATGAGGATGCCATTTATTTGTCAAATTACATTGTGCATATTGTCCACCTCTATAAAAGCAGAAGTTTTGGTTTGCTGGTCTGGGGCCATTGTGCGTGTGTTAACACAATGTCATCAGACAAGACATCAGGAAAGATCTTAGAGAAGCAACTGTTGCAGTCTGAGAAGGGTTATATGCCCATTGCCAAACAATTTGAAGTCCATCAGTCTACAGTAAGGAAGATTATTCACAAGCGGAACACATTCAAAACAGTTGCCAATCTTCCCAGGAGTGGACGTGCCAGACAATTCACCCCAAGGTCAGACCGTACAATGCTTAGTGAAAATGCAAAACACCCAATAACTACACCTCAGACTCTACAGGCCTCAGTTAACATGGTGAATATTAAAGTATATGGCAGTACAATTACAAAAAAGCAAGTTTGGAAAGTATGGCAAGTTTGGAAGGGTTGCCATGAGAAAGCCTTTTCTCTCTTAAAAGAACACAGCAGCATGGCTTGGGTTTGCAAAGTTGCATATGAATAAACCATAAGACTTCTGGAACAATGTCCTTTGGACAGACGAGACCAAAGTGGACACGTTTGGCCATAATGAACAGTGCCACTTTGCCGAAAACCAAACACAGCATATCATCACAAACACCTCTTACCAACTGTCCATCACTCTGGTGGAGGGTTGATGATTTTTGGCTTGTTTTGCAGCCACTGGACCTCTTGCAGTCATTGAGTCGATCGTGAACTCCTCTGTATACCAAAGTATTCTAGAGTCAAAAGTGAGGCCATCTATCCAACAGCTAAAGCTTGGCCAATATTAGATCATGAAACTGGACAATGATCCTAAGAACATGAGCAAATTTACACCAGAATGGCTGAAAAGGGTGTTGCATTGGCCCAGTCAAAGTCCATACCTCAAACCGACTGAAATGTTGTGGCGGGATCTTAAGAGAGCTGTGCATAAACAGAACTGAACTGAAGCAATAGCCAAAATTCCTCCAGAACAATGCGAGAGACTGACACTGTCATATAGAAAACATATCCTTCATCTTATTGCTGCTAAAAGTGGCTCTACAAGCAATTGAATCATATGGTGTACTTAGTTTGTCACCTATGGCTTTTCCATTTTGGTGTTATTTTTGTTAAATAAATAATGTCAGTGTAATATATCATTGGTTGTCGTTTATCTGAGGTTGTATTTTTCCTAATTTTAAGACCTGCTAACAACCAGATGATGTTTATTATGTTCTGATAAGTAAAACATAAAATTATGAAGGGTGTCCTTTCTCTTTCACATGACTGTATGTCATTTCTGAAACGGTCTTACAACACTTATCCAGACACACGACTTAAATACATTGGGAATGTAATCAAAGGCTACATTCAGACTGTAGGCAAATGTTTCCCAAATCTATTTTTTGTTTACATGTGACCCATATCTGAGCATTTTCTCATGATAATGTGAATGGCACAAACCACATGGAATCTGATCTTTTCAATTCTGATTTGTGCCACTGCCATATGAGGTCCTAAATCCGAAATGTTTTGCAATGCGACCATAGTCTGAACAGTCACATTGGAATATGTGATTTTTCAACGCATTCTCATCCTTTGGCATCATATAGGTGATGCCATATGACATTTCGTCGAAATATTACGCACATGGCACCCTTTAGCGTCAATATAACACGCACTGTTATGGGTAGGTTTAGGTCTGGGGTAGGGTCTGGGTCTTATATTGACGCTAAAGGATGCCAGTCACCTGTATGACGCCTTGGGTTCTGCGTCTCATATTGACGCTAAAGGCTGCCATGTGCGTAGTATTTCGACGAAATGTCATATAGCGTCACCCATATGACGCCAAAGTATGAGAACGGGCTGGATTTTTACACCACTCAAGAGCAACATTCGTCACAATTCTGCGCTCATGGGAGTCACATTTTACATACCCGAAGTTATCAAGACAGTTATGAATAGTTAGTGAAGGACAGTGATGTGTCAGAGCTCACAAGTATTACAGTGACAGATCTATATACAAGCAAAACACGAGAGCTCGTATTGTAAAAGTTTAAAAACTCTTTCGCATTCTCGTCTTTGTTTTTTATATATTCCCTGTACATAAATTTGCTAAAGCTATACAAATTTTTGGATCTGAGCATTAAATTGGAATTGAGTGTTAACGTAGCCAAAGAGAACCTAAACAAGTGCGTGGAATTAGGAACTATGGAAACTAAATAACAAACAGGCAAAAATAACTATAGGATTTCAGGCAAAGAGGAACAGTGCAAATAGAGTGAAAATGTAACTAAAACTTAACATAGAATACAGGTCCTTCTCAAAAAATTAGCATATTGTGATAAAGTTCATTATTTTCCATAATGTAATGATAAAAATTAAACTTTCATATATTTTAGATTCATTGCACACCAACTGAAATATTTCAGGTCTTTTATTGTTTTAATACTGATGATTTTGGCATACAGCTCATGAAAACCCAAAATTCTAAAAAAATTAGCATATTTCATCCGACCAATAAAAGAAGTGTTTTTAATACAAAAAAAGTCAACCTTCAAATAATTATGTTCAGTTATGCACTCAATACTTGGTCGGGAATCCTTTTGCAGAAATGACTGCTTCAATGCGGCGTGGTATGGAGGCAATCAGCCTGTGGCACTGCTGAGGTGTTATGGAGGCCCAGGATGCTTCGATAGCGGCCTTAAGCTCATCCAGAGTGTTGGGTCTTGCGTCTCTTAACTTTCTCTTCACAATATCCCACAGATTCTCTATGGGGTTCAGGTCAGGAAAGTTGGCAGGCCAATTGAGCACAGTAATACCATGGTCAGTAAACCATTTACCAGTGGTTTTGGCACTGTGAGCAGGAGCCAGGTCGTGCTGAAAAATGAAATCTTCATAAAGCTTTTCAGCAGGTGGCTGCATTGACCCTGCCCTTGATAAAACACAGTGGACCAACACCAGCAGCTGACATGGCACCCCAGACCATCACTGACTGTGTTTGACACTGGATTTCAGGCATTTTGGCATTTCCTCCTCCCCAGTCTTCCTCCAGATTCTGGCACCTTGATTTCCGAATGACATGCAACCACTGAGCAACAGTCCAGTGCTGCTTCTCTGTAGCCCAGGTCAGGCGCTTCTGCCGCCGTTTCTGGTTCAAAAGTGGCTTGACCTGGGGAATGCAGCACCTGTAGCCCATTTCCTGCACACGCCTGTGCACGGTGGCTCTGGATGTTTCTACTCCAGACTCAGTCCACTGCTTCTGCAGGTCCCCCAAGGTCTGGAATTGGTCCTTCTCCACAATCTTCCTCAGGGTCCGGTCACCCCTTCTCGTTGTGCAGCGTTTTTTGCCACACTTTTTCCTTCCCACAGACTTCCCACTGAGGTGCCTTGATACAGCACTCTGGGAACAGCCTATTTGTTCAGAAATTTCTTTCTGTGTCTTACCCTCTTGCTTGAGCGTGTCAATGATGGCCTTCTGGACAGCAGTCAGGTCGGCAGTCTTACCCATGATAACCGTTTTGAGTAATGAAGAAGGCTGGGAGTTTTTAAAAGCCTCAGGAATCTTATGCAGGTGTTTAGAGTTAATTAGTTGACTCAGATGATTAGGTTAATAGCTCGTTTAGAGAACCTTTTCATGATATGCTAATTTTTTGAGATAGGAATTTTGGGTTTCATGAGCTGTATGCCAAAATCATCAGTATTAAAACAATAAAAGACCTGAAATATTTCAGTTGGTGTGCAATGAATCTAAAATATATGACATTTTAATTTTTATCATTACATTATGGAAAATAATGAACTTTATCACAATATGCAATTTTTTTGAGAAGGACCTGTATACACTTTACAGGTCCGTGTTGCATTCATATTACAGTCAAACTGCACCATTTGGAAGTGGACATTTTTGCCTGAGAAATCGCACCAGAGTTTGTTTTAATCGAACCAAACATGCAAAGTGTGAACACACCCTAAAATGTACTTGTGTACTAGAATTTCATCATTCACCATTATGATGGTCGAAACCAGATGATTTAACGAAATAACTTTTAATGTTTCAATAACCAAAGATTAAACTTGCAAATGCATTTAAAGTGGATTTATCATGCAACTTTCAAAAGACAAAAGAGAATTAAATTTCAGTGGCTTGAGCCCCAGCCACTTTATTCGTGAAAGCGAAAGTGCCCTTTTCGGTTGCATCGCAGTGCTCCACGGAATGCGATTTCCCTCGAATGGAAAGTACAGGATTGTGGGATATCAAAAGCAGCGAAGGATACATCTACGCTGCCTTCAAAAATTGATCAGATGAAGGTGTCTCAGGAGACAGCAAGTGAAGATAACATTGGATTCTTACGCGCCTTGATGTCTACCTTGGAATGCAGTCTCTACCTTTTCGGTTGCAGCCTAAGGCTACAGGTGAGATTTTTTTATCAGGGTTTGAGCTAAACTCTGCAGGACAGCGGCAGGACCGACGATGCCCATCTCTGATATATATTATATTCCAGTTTGGTCAGTCCAGTGGGCTAATGTGACTTTTTCCCAGAAGAACACTAAAGGAGCTATTATCAATATGTCAAAGCTCTCTCTTCTCTTTTAATGCAATGAAATCGCATAGTGATCATTGGCTTTCAAGTCCATGTCTATTACAAAATAAATAAATAAATGTTATTTAATAGATCGTGTTTTGAACCCGGGTCTCTTGTTTACTGAATAAAAACACTAGACTAACATATTTAAAGAATTACTTGTCTTTCCTCTGATCACGGTGGATCGACACTAATGCCCCCTCCAAAAACATAAATAGAAAGAAAATAATCAGTTCATATTGTTAATTTTGAGGAAAAATGCTAAAAACGTAAAACCTCTAATTACAAAATTGAATGATCTGAGCCCAGTTGTCTGTATTGAGAAGATTAAAAAAAACAGTGAATAAACACAAAAAAAAAACATTTTTTTACCTAAATTCATGAATTTCTAATGTTAGGTAAAACAAAGGGGGGATTTGAAATGACTGTCTTCTGATGAGCCATGGAAACCTTTGGGGGAGAAAAAAAGCGAATTTTACAGTGTTTGAAAGCAGACAGAGTAGAAAGAAACCTGTCAAATGAAAGGGAGCATCTTCAAAGAGAGAGTAAGCTGGAACTGTTATTTAGAGGAATGAACTTTGGTGAATACGTGTGAACAAATGCAGCCACTGTGAAATGGAGCTAATGCACACAGGACCGAGAGCAGAGCAGAGGCTTCTGTTTAATTAATGATGGAAACAGAGACTCCAACGTCTCAGACAGTTACTGACACAGCCTAGGAGAATGAGAGATGCTATTTTTAAGCAAGCATTTTCTTCGTCTGCATGAGGCCTCTAAATATGCATCACCTCAAAAAAAAAAAAAACTGATGAACAAACAGCTCTGTCCCTTGAAACAATATTATTTTGGAGTTTGTTCCCTTTCGACGCATCAGTTTGTTCATTCGTGTTATAAAACACTGTACACAAGAATTCACTATGCGAATTAGCATTGTGTGTTGCAGGGAGGTGAAACGTGCAGCCCAACCTCAGAATCACTTCTATCAATAATAGGATAACAGCTCCCCCAGAGGCCAAACATTGATCCTGCCGCTCAGAAGAGCTGAGCATTTTGCACATCCTTCTCATACAGAACAAGTCATAATAAAGAGCCAGTGATGTGTAACATCCTACAAAAGCAATAATGCATGCAGTCAGATGTTTTCCGCAGAAACAACAGACGTTTGACTTTATCTGTCTGATACCCAGTACTTTTGAGAACACACAAGCATATTCAATATTTCAAACTGATTTCAAATACTTGACAACAGAGATCAATGTGCTTAATAAATGAATGAGCCTACAAATTACAACAGAAAGCTTTATGGAAATGAGATTATGGATCTGCTTTTAAGCTTTCGGATCTGTAGTTGGGAAACGTGACATTTTTATTGGTTATGTGGCCTTTCTTAATGAGGGGTTTGTGTAAACGTCAGCCTTTGCTGATGCTTGTTTAATAATTCTGGGATATGTTAGAGGATTGTGCTCAAAGCTTTATGATCCCTTCTTACAGAAAATCTACACTGACGCTGTCAACAGGGAGCCGGTGGCAAACAGCGCCACTCTTTCGCTCCGCGTCTGTCTGAGTTGGGTTTAATTTGGCATGAAGATCATACCAGTCCCTCTCTTAAAATGATGAAAGTGTCTGATTGTGCAATTTGATTTAGGTGGATTAATGCAGTGGTGCTACTGCTAAACACGAGGAGTGAAGGTTACTCCGGAGAGCTGGATCTCAGAGTGTGTTTGCATTTTTGTTGCTCTATTAATGGTGTTTTAATTATAGCATGATTGCGTTTCTCGAGCAGAGGGAAAAAACATCCTGATGCACAGATAAAACCCTCAAGGCTCGCGTCTGTGACTTATTCAGTGTCATTGCAGAGGGCTAGACTGTGCCTGACAAGAGAAAAGAGATAGACTTGACAGAGATGAATAAACATAACATGCTGGTTTAATCCAAAATGAGAGGTCTTGAAAAAAGAGACAGGGAGTAAGATGGCACTTTTTTTCTATTATTTCAGCCAGCCTAGGATAGAGAAGATGTCAAGTTTTTTTTTTTTTTTTTTTTTTTAAAGACTGAGATACTTTCACAACACTGCTGATTGTAAATAAAACCAGCATATGGACAGGCATTATGTATAATCTCTGATTCCAGATATGTTATAACATCATCATCTTACTATTCACGCCTCATTTATGCCAAATATTGAGATTAATACGAGGTGGCATTAAAGATTTAAATAGTAAATAGGACATCTATATCAGCAAAGATGTGCAATATGTCTTGTTAATATTACATTTGCTTTGTGATTTTTCAAACACAAGGAATGAGATACATTTTGTATAAAAACTGTAAAACTCTGACAGTAAACTGAAGAATACTTAGGCTAAATAATTACACAATCAAGTTCATTCAGGTAGTAAGTGAATAGTATTTAATACTATTTCAAATGGAGTTGAAAACGTTTATATCATTATGAACTGGTATATACTGTATATACTGTATATATATATATATATATATATATATATATATATATATATATATATATATATATATATATATATATATATATATATATATATACAGTATATACAATATATACCAGTGGACTGGAAACTGGAAACTGGAACAAAGTGTTACATATTTGTATACAGTCAACTGTATTTAGGTAGTATTTACCATTCAATAGTATTTCTAATGGAAATTGATATCAAGAAGTATGAAAAATTCACATACACAGTGTGCAATAACATGTAGGCTTTTTATATTCAGGCTATATAGTATTTAGCCATTGTTCTTTCCAATGAGTGTATTGGATTTAGTATTCAATACGAATTATTATAAGGAAATGTATTGCTTGGCCTTTACAAAGTATTTATAATTATGCATTAATGGGAATAAAAATAGAAATAAAAAAACGTGCAACATTATATACAAAAACTATATACATAATAATATATATCTCCTGTTTAAAATATACAGCTTTGCTATCTTAGCTGGATTTGTTGGCTGGTGGGTTTGGGTGCTTGGCCAGAAGACCATCATTAAGCTAACCACGCTTTAAGCTGGTTTTATCTGGTTTAAGTTGTTGTCATTTTTTTTTTCCCAGGGGGATTTATGCAGTACATGCGATTAGGTTTCAACGGTTTAGTTTCAATACCACAGTACTGTTGAGCATTTAATACTGTTTGTGACTGAGTTAATTGCGACTGGGAATATCAAAGTTATTTTTCCTTTAACTGCGCTTCACAATTTTTGAATAGAAAACATTTTTTATAAATGCATTTTAAAACACTAAACGGTCTGTTGTGATTCAGGTTATGCGCGCTTGCCGTTTCGCGCAGTTTTTTTTTTTTTTTTTTTTTTTTTCCCAGGACGGGCTGAGACGCGCGAGATGCTTCAAACACCCACTAACAGCTCGAGACTCCAGCACGCGCCGTGCAAGAACTGAGACACTCCGCCAGCCACTGCGCATCCCCTGTCTCTCTGTATCACACCGCTTCAGTCGTAAGGGAGGGAGAGAGAGGCGTCTGAGGAGGAGTCTTAGGTGAGGTTTTTGGACCACAGCCGGAGAGGTGGAAAAGATCGCGCGCCTCGCACACATTTGAAGGATGCGCTACCGCGCGCAACGGCGCGTCCTGTAGAGATACAGCAAGCTCGCGGGATCTTTTTCTATCCATGTTTGGCTTTGTTTAAGAAAACCTATTTGACACTCCGTGAGCAACATCACTTTACAGACGGGAGAAGAGGAAGGAGGAGTGAGCTGTTTCTCTTCTTGCAACATCCAGAGTAAGTCGGTCCTATTTCTGCTGAACATGCTGCGTATCATTGCAATTACAGCTGCGCCGAGAGTTTCGTGTCTCCCACCTGAAGCAAGTTGCACGGTAACGATGCACAGATAAACACCGCAAGTGCTGGTTTATATCATACAGCATCGATGTATTGGAACAAATGTGCAGTTGGCACTTAAACGATCAGAAATGGTGGAATGCCTGCATTGTGAACATGCATAGATGTTCAGCCAGATGTTTAGATATCCACCTAGGCTTCAACAGTAATTGAAAACCTGAAAAAGAAAATGGTAAGACTTTACAGTAAGGTTCATTAGTTAACATTAGTTGATGTATTAACTAACATGAACTACTGTAACAATGATCAATACATTTGTTTCAATGTTTATTAATCTTTGTTAATGTTAGTTTATACGAATACAGCTGTTAATTGTGTGTTCATGTTAGTTAGCAGTGCATTAACTAATGTTAACAAGTACAACCTTTGTATTAGTAAATGTTGAAATTAATTTTAATTAAGATTAATAAATGCTGAAGAAGTATTTTTCATTCTTAGTTCATGTTAACTAAGGTAGTTAACTAATGTCAACAAATGAACCTTATTGTAAAGTGTTACCAAGAAAATATATATATTTATTATATACAATTGTGATTTCCAGACCCTGAGAAGTCCTTGAAATTAACTACATTATTCAAGTCATGCATTTTCTTTTTTATATATAATAATTGGTCAAAAGGTGTGGGGAACCCTGAGTTCACAAATGTGTTTGCATGCAAGGTTATGTTGAAAAAAAAAAGTTTCAACTGAGTTACTTTCTTTTTTCCCAACAGTTTTGTTGCATTGCTACTCTGCTTTCAAAGTGTTGATAATTCAGATGAATGATGCTATTGACCTCATTGATTTGTTCACTCTTGGGGGAATAGATAAACTGTGATTGGTTGTCAGGCAGAGTGAGTTTATTTGCAAAACTTTGTTTGTTAGATTATTGCCCCTCAAGAAGAATGCTGCTTATCACAGAAACAATAGTGCAGTTCTGAACATTTCCCCTCTTTGCTTTCGGCCCAGCAATGTCTTTCCTCTTTTCAAAGTTATTCCTCGGGCTGAAAATATGTCACGGAAATGTCCCATGAGCAAGCTTTGGAAAGTTTTTAAACTGAACTTTACATTGATGTAAGCTCTCCGCTTCTTGCTGGAACATTTCATGCAGTATTTGCTCTCGTGTCTTGCTTTCAAAATGAAGATTATTCTGTCCGTTGTGCTGTTGTTGAACTTGTGTGATATTTTCTTTACTTTTTTTTTATCTATACTTTGTTGGATTTTTTTTTTTTCTTTATTCACATGCTTGTTAACTGGTGAATGAAAAAATAAAAAAACTTTTCTTTAACTAGCAGTTTGGTCGATCACACTGTAAAATGGTTGTGTCAGGTAACCTAACATAACCTCTAATTTAACTTGGATATATTAGAAAATGATTCTGAATGACTGAACCAACTAGCTCACTTTAAGGGTCAGATCAAGTACTCTAGTACATAATTGTGGTCAGAACTGTACAGTGTAAAAATAAACTATCTTTGATTCTCAAGAAAACAGTTCTGAAATTGCATAGGAACCCATGCATAAGTTGAGACAAATCTAGGCCTACTCAATTTAGTCTTTTTACATGATGCAGTGTAGAATTTGCATGAGAACTTTAAATATAAACTTGTGACAGAGCTGGCCGGTTAACATTTTGATATCCAAGTCTCTTGCATGTTGACTCGCATAACATTTACATTAACTGCGGTTAATTCTGATAGTTTTCCACAACACAAAATGGTTTCTTAAACTAAATGACATGTTTTCGATCACGACGGCCTCGGGCAGTCATCCGATGTCCCTGGAAAATATTAGATCCATAAAGATGTGTCTCCCTTGTACACTCATTTTTCTTTTGTCTCGCAGTTAAATTAGTGCGTAACACTTTAATGAGGTTGTTTTAGCTTTGCGAGTAAATATGAAATTGGAGCACCCTGCTGTTTTGTGGGTAGCAAGTTGATTAGATTCTCCTTTGCGCACACAGTAGGAACGTAAAAGGCGTCTTGGATTCGTTGGGTACTTTGATTTTAGTACCCGCAGAATCCACATCAGGGGCAGCCAGGACTGGAGATCTGAGAAGAGAAATAGCGCCTGTGTGCATTTTCAGAGTCTGGTGGTTATTATATTTTTGAGATGTTATGTTTGCATACCCATAATACAGCTGCTCTTTGCATTAGGAGATATTAATATCCGTTTCTGTCTCCATTCATTGTCTGTTTCATCTTCTAAGCATTGCAGTGTGCAATTAATGGAATTCAATGGCACTGCTGTGCTTTTATTTGTGTTTTGTCCACTAAGTTTTAGGATATGAATCAAATATTAGCAAGTCTCAGAAAATGTGAGTAAATATTTGTAATAGTTGAAAAAAATATATATTATTAAATATTATTTTCAATATTTCAGTTGAAAACAATGAAAGTATTGCACCATTTTGGCAAGGGATTTTCAGACCCCAGCATGCTCTGAGTGTAAATGGATGGGTTAGGTTTATGTTAGAAAGGTAACAAGATAAGTTGCTGGGAGACCTGTCAGTGCTTTTTTGCTAGTTTGTTGATGTTGTTTTTTTTTTTTTTTAGATAAAACTGTTCCATAAGTTGTCTGGTAAGGGGTTAAATAAAAAAAAAAAAATTTAATCATTTAATTATGTTTTGTTGATGTCACTTACAGTGTAAAAGCCTAATACATAATTTATCTATTTTTTATTTTTTTTATTTTTTACTTGGAATATATAGTATTATAATAAAAAATATAATAAAACAGACCCATATAATATAATATAATATAATATAAATTAATACAACATCATATATTTTAAAACTTTACAATAAGGTTACATTAGTTAACTAACATGAACTAACATTAACAAAGATGAATTACAGTTACAAATGTATTGCTCATTGTTAGTTCATGCTAGTTAATGCAATAACTGATGTTAACAAATGAGACATTGTAAATTGTTACTAATGTAATATAATATAATATAATATAATAACAAATATATATATACTATATAATATAATGTAATGTAATATAATATAATATAATGCAGTCTAAAGTCAAACCTTCATTTCTTATGAAGGTTTCATATCTTTATTACACCAGTGTGTTTTTTTTATGTATATATTATTTGGCAAAATGTGAATTTAACCCTCAATTCATTTATAAATGACAATTAGAATTAGAATTAAATTGCATTTAAAAGACAATAATAATGTTCAACCCCCCCCCCCCCAAAAAAAAAACAAAACAAAACATTTTAGTATAATTTCACATGACACTTCCTTCAGCCAATACAATTAACATGTATTTGCCAGTGCTTGTCATTTTTGTTTACAAGGAGGTTAAGGAGACATTAGTTCATGTTAGGTCACATGCTATCAAGGCACCATAGTGAGTTTATTTTAGACTAGGAAATACACACAAATTACTTTTTATATTAATTACATAAAATACACACAAAACACACTTTTTTCTTTTTCTCTTTTTTTTTTCTTTTTTAAAAAAGGTTAATGCACATTTAGTAAAAGTATTAACTCAAAGACCAGAAATTTCCGTGCGTCGTCACGCATACATGACAAAGTCGTTTTTGGGATACACATTTTCTATGTAGCTGCCACTATTGCTTAGTACTGGCAGGCAGTATATATATATATATATATATATGTGTGTGTGTGTGTGTGTATTTATTTATTTTTTGCCTGTGTTTTAGGTTGATGTTAGTACGTTTTATAGAAGACAGAGAGGAAAAGCTTTAAAAGGGTGATGACAGAGATGAAGATTATAAGTCATCGATAGTTTTGGAAGTCAGGCATTTTGGTTCATTATTCTATGCTAGTTTGGAAGATGTGATCCACAACTAAAGGTCAGATGTCATTGCCTATTGGCCTCAATACACCTACAAGCAGGGATGCTCCAAAAATGACGACTAAACAGATCAAAATCGAGGAATGTGTGAAACGTATGGGCTACACTGAAAAAGAAGACTCTTGTTGAATTTAATTTGAGCAACAATCATTGATTTGAAATTCCAAGAAATACACTAATATTCAATAATCGTGACATAGTAAAAACCAAGATATTAGTAAATATAAATGTGAGAGTTTAAGTACAGTCTACAGTGAAATGGTGCATGACTCAAAAAAGAAGATTCACACCTGCATATCAGGGTCAAATGCTTGCATTTTGGAGAATAAACAGAAAAGAAACCGGACAAACATGGAGTATTGTGTCATGGTGTTAAAAACACCCCGGTGTGGCCGCATGCGGTGTTCACCACAGCTCCTGTGCATGACCCGTTTGAGTAGTTACTTAGCAACGCCTCAGACACTCTCCAACTGGGTCAGACCTTCATTCAGGAGACTTAACACCACACTTACTTGCTCACATGACCCGATCATGTGGAGTCTTCAAAAACTTTGTCAGGGTTTCTGTTGTTTCTTCCATATTCAGTTAAAAGTGAAACACATTGCAGTGGAAAACATTGAAGATGTGGCGTGTGCCATAATGACAGACTCTGTTATTAAAAGCTTGGAAAATAAGAATCAAATGGAAACGCATAACCTCTCTGAAGAATGCTGTTTTGAAGAAGCTGCGTTTTTACTTGGATCAATATTTCTATTTTTCACTAAATGCATTATATTACACTTCTTAAAACTTTGCTTATCTTTGAAATTGTCTTTTATTGGATTAATCTCCAAAAATAAAGAATAAATGTCCAAGGCATATTTCATCAAAAAAACATAAAAAAGGAAATAAATTGCATAGAAAATTAATCTTAATATATTAACAAATCTTCTCAACACAGGAGATAATTAAGGCACATTGATTATTATTTTTTATTAAAGTCATAAATTAAATTCAGTACAACAAATACAGTACCAAAAGTTTAAGTTAAAGTATAATTGTTGCAATTGTACTTGCAAATATACAGTTTAAATGTATAGACAAACATTCAAAACTACAGAGCTTACAAAACAAAACAGTACAATAATATTACTATTTAAAATAACTGTTTTAATTTTTTTATATATTTAAAATAATATATTCCTGTAATGACAAAGCTGCATTTTCAGCATCATTACTCCAGTGTTCAGTGTCACATGATCCCTCAGAAATCGTTCTAATATGCTTATTTGCTGCACAAGAAATTATTAGGATGTGGGTTTTTTTTTGTAAACTTATCCTTTTTGTAGGATTCTTTCATGAATAGTATCAATGTAAAAGTCTGTAGTGTCACTTTTGAACAGTGTAATGCATATTTGAGAATCTTAAATACTTTTGAACAGTAAGAAATGGTCAGATTGGGTCTGAAACATGAGCCACTCAATACTAATTCATTGTTTTTTTGTTTATTTATTGAACTGTTTCATTAAATAAATAGGACATTTGCAATCAAGTTGTTGTACTGGATGTCAGCATGCCATTTATTACAGATCCACAGCACCCTTGATCATTTGATATTGCTTAACAGAAATGTCTTCGCATTTATGAAGTGTCAGGAGTAAAAAAGGAGAAATAAAGAGTTTGAGCAGATAATTTATCTTAAGGTTGATGCATCTAATGCCTGTTCCTAATTGCACTGTTGTGTTTACACCCACATCCATCTTACTTATGTGTATTCCAGCCAAACACACACACACACACACACACACAAAAAACACCACTGCAATTTGGTAACAAATAGGCACAGTTGATTGCATATTAATAAGCTAAAGAAAAACTGTTTACATATGCACTGGATGACTGCAAATAAAAACATGAGTTTTAACTGTGAAATATCTGTAAATAGATTCAGTGGAGTTCTTCTGCTATCATTAGTATGTGTTTTTGCTTTAAAAAAAAAAAAAAAAGACTTCCCTTTTGGCATATACTGCAATAAGGAATACAGTACTTTGCCTGCCTGAGCTCACTCTCTTTGACACAAGCACACACACACTGGATGCATGCTACTGTAATTGAGTGCGCTAAAGCAGTATATGTTTTTTTGCTCTAAGTGTGAGGTCAGATTTGTTCATCTCCTCTGGGGTTCAGAGCCGCTACAGAACGCCGTGCACTTTGATGTAAATTACTCTAAAATGTAATGAGTAATTTCACCCTGTATCTCTGTGAGGGTTTGAGAGAGGCTGCATGGCGAGACTAGTATGAGAAAATGTGTCATTCTACCATGACTCTGTCTTGGTAGCTTTTAGGTTGAGTGGTGCACATGGCCGCTCTTCATATCAAAATATGGTAGGGACACATTGAAAATGGAGTTTGGAAGTATGTGTGTGTGTGTGTGTGTGTGTGTGTCTTTGTTTTCTATCCCGGTGGGGACTTCAAACTGAATGCACACAGACTCATGGAGACTTGTGTAACTGTGGGGACCTAAATTGAGGTCCCCATGAGGAAACAAGCTTATAAATCATTCAGAATGAGTTTTTTTGAAAATTTATAAAGGTTTAGGTTTAGTGTAAGGGGATAGAATATACAGTTTGTACAGTATTAAAATCATCACGTCTATGGGAAAGTCCCCATAAAACATAAAAAAACAGTGTGTTTGTTAGTTGTGATCTCATCATTACATGAGAATTTAGTAGCTCGTGAAAATTATTTTGGCTATACTTTTTTATTATAATAGAATAAAATTAATTAATAAAATGTGAAATTAGATCTGGTCTGTAATACAGTAGTGGCCAAAAGTGATGTCCAGAGGGGAAATTTGTTTTTAATGACTCGTTTGATTAAACTATAAAAATATGACGAAAATATTTTATATATATTTTTTAAATATTTTAAATATGAGGAAAGAACAAATCGATAGTCTTGGCTAAGATATTTATCAAACAAAATTATTTGGCAATAAAGACAAACTAGGGCGACTGGCTATATTTTACTATGAAAAAAAAGCATAATAAAACAAAGCTCACAGGGAAAAGCATAATTGACTACAACATAATCAGTTATTAATATTGCATTGGTTCTATCTTGTTTTTGCATGTGTTCATAATTTATTCGTATGACAGCCTGGCCAAAAGTTATCACAAATTAAACAACTGACTATTTAATTATTTAATTCTCTCTATCACAACTATTTTAATATGCTTACAAAATCTTGAACAAAATTTTGAATAACATTTTAATAAAGGATGTCAAATTTCCATTTCAGCCACTACTGTAACTCTTAAATTACTTTAAAAATTATAACTTCTAAATTTACTGGTTTAATTCAAGTAACAAATATTGCTGAACCAACCTAAATACATTAATTCATACGAACAAAATAATTTTTTAAGGGTTAAGTCTAGATCCCGATCGATAAGGATTTTTGGGGGCCGATGCCGATATTAGGGAGTAAAAAAGCATAATATCGATATATCGGCCGATATTATCTATGTGTATATTATAATACAGTAGCAATATTTTTTATGTGAATATTATAGTTCAGAACCAATCAAAGGTTTGGACACATTTTCCCATTCGTGTTTACAAACTTTTAACTGGTACTGTATATAGAATATAGTATACATAAACAGAATATATACATAAACACCTTTGCAATGATCACTCCAATGTGGTGATCAAACATTTGTGTGACAAAGATATGTAATGGAGGCAGGGTGAATGACAGAATGAGACATTTGAGCTGTGACCAAATTATTATATACATATAAAATACATTAAAATTCTCATATTGGTCCAAAACGCGTTGCACACTCTATTCTATACTATATTCTAAATACTGTTGCATAAACTTAACTAATGACTTTGTCTTTTAATTTAGTCACGTTATATATAAAAATAATATTTGTATCAATAAATATATCAAAAGTGTCACCGGCAAAACCTTATCTTCTATTATTAGTCTTAATTCCTCTAGTCTCTACAAGTGGAGGAAGTACTCAGATTTTTTACCAAACTAAAAGTAATATTACTATAAAGAAAACATGTTTAATTACATGTACAGTACTTTTACTTAAATACTATTTTAAATACGTAGTCAACAAAATGTGCTAAAAAATTGGAATAATGCTTGATGTTGTAACGTAGCGTTATAGGCAGAATGGGCTTTAAATGGGTCTTGTTCAGGTAGCAGCAGACAAGCTGTGTCTTAGCGGTAAGTTGCTTACTAGTTACCAGTGCAGTGGTGGCTTGAGTCTGTTGAATGGTGATTTAACGCTACGTTGTCACCTGGTGAGATGCAATGCTATAAAGTAAATAAACATCGTCCCCGACTTTTACTCTCACAACGGGCATATCATACTCGTTTGCTACATTAGCTAGCATTAGCATGTTTCATACCTTGTCAGTGGAGTGGAAGCTAATGTGTGTGGATCTTACACCGTATCTGAAGAGACCTTTTACTGAAGTGAAAGCAGGGTTCTCACGTTTTATCAAAAGCTTGGAGTGAGATCACATGCGGTTAAGGGAGGAGCCCTAATGGAGCCCCGCCCCAGCCCCGCCCCCCAATTTTACCCATTGTTCATAATTAACCAGCGCAAATGGAAATTATAACAATTGGTAAATCTGATAAATGACAGAGCAATTCATCACATCAAATATACTCTTTAATGTATACAAAAATTACAAAAATATAACAAATGCTACAAACAGTTTGCAAAAACAAATCTTTTTGCATTTTGAATGTGTCTAGTCAAAATTGTATAATGATTTATTGTGTGGTGGGACATTGTGTGCAAATGGACAGTATATAATTTAAAATAAAATGAAGAAATACATCTTCATTCCTTCCCATACCCACTAACATTTCCCTTAGTTTCAGATAACGTAAGCTAGCCAAACTGAGCCAAAGCTTCTGGCCTGGTTGCAAAGTATTTGCAGAGTTTTTGACTGCATCAATAACAATGTATACGATGGGCTATATATTAAATGTTCTAGCCTAAAAATGTTGGACGAGCTTTCTTCCAACTTACCTTCTCCATCACGACGTGTGTTCGTGCGATGTTGTTGGTTACCTAGTAACTAACGTACGGTGGCCGAGAATGTTCCGTAAACTTCCGTGTGTTCGTGCATCTATGTTGCCTATTAACGAACGCAATCTGGCCGAGGTATACAACGTTATATATAAAGCTTGCAGGACAACTTGGTTGGCATTGCCTTTTCAGTGTGAGAAATACACGGTGTGGCGTGAGCGTGTGAACTGGTTGAATTGCGTGTGTCTCACAGCCAATGCGTGAGACTTGAGAACCCTGTGAGGGTTGGCTGGTGTCACTAGTGACCTGGGTCGCCAGTGGCAAGCAATGGAGGGTTAATATCGGCGGCATATCTGCGACAGGCTCAAATTGACCGATAAATCTGTTGGGCTCTAGTTAAGTCAAGTAAAGAACAGCTCTTTTAGGTAACCATTGCAGATTACCACTTTTTACTGTGTCTTATAATTATGACTAAACTGTTTAAGTTGGACACCGAGTGACTTATTTTTACATAAAACTCAGTTTTCAGATATACAAGTGCTCCAGTTAAATTTATGATACATTTTATTTGGGGATTTTGTAAGTGAGTGTATATATCAGCTTGAGGATATCATGATGATTCAGTCGTGGTGTGGTAACACAAGGGATTCTGGATCTAATCCGCCTTAATATAATGTTTTTGTTTTAATAAACTAAAATTGTCAGTGGATGTACATTATCATGAGTGGGGATTAAAACATAAAAAATGACAAATTAAAGAGAAGGATAGCCTCTCATTTTAATACCTACTAACAAAATGATAACTCCAGTTCATCAATTGGACACGCTCCTGTATTAGAATCATCCCTGCCGTGAGCCATTTCAAAAAGTGTCCGAAACCAAATCGACCATGACAAAGAGTGAAGACATGTTCCCACCGTGAATGGCGCCTGTGGTGATAGGCTATATTGTAAGCTATACAATATTTAAAAAAGTAATTTTGAACATATCCCTATAGACAAAGTCTATTAAAGTAAGTTTATGGACGTAATATCAGCTTACTATATATGGTTTATAATTCACACAGCAGTTTCATTTAGATTTTAATTTTAATCACAGTTTGAAAAATCTGATGTCTCCATCTTAACATCTAAAATTAACACCCCCTCCCAATTTTATTTTAACCAATTCTTATATAAAACGTAAGGGTTTTGTGTAACAGTATAGAAAACTGTTTATGTGTGGTCAAGTGTTACTCAGAACTAGCTTTGTCAAAAGCGCTCATAATTTGGCACAAATTTGGTAGCCTACCAAATATGATAACGTTTTTTACCCTGCAGCTTTTCATTGCTCAGTTGTGTATGTGGGTTCTTTCTCTGTGAATAGCTCTTGTACCTTGCGGTGATGCATCTGTGCGTGTCAAACGTTCACTTCTTTGTCAAAATGCCCATCTTGGTAAGCTTTGTCTTTGGTGAATATAAACAGATGGAACAAAAGATATGGCCAATGTGTTACCACTATCTATTAAATCATCGATATTAATTAAATGTAATTGGCACGAAAAAGCTGTTAACTGTTATTCTTGTTCTGTTTTGGGTCTGAGAGACCCCAAATCTTAAAATATTTTTAAGTAGATGCTATTTTAAAATATATTATAATTCAAATATTAATGTATAATTATTTTAATACATTTATAATATTGTTTTTTTCCAGAAGTTATAATCTATTAACATTATCATGAATCATTTATGTAATATAATAATGAAATAATTAATATACAGTATATATATATATATATATTTTTTTTTTTTTAACATCTTAGTACTTGCTGTGGAATCAAGATTGGTATTAGGAATTCAAATTGTCAATTTTTAAATATTATTTTTAAAGTTGCCTTGATTTTACTGTCAACAGTATAATGTTGTCACTATACGGTGGCATATACTGTTACCATGATATAAAATGAATCATAAGCTTTTAGTCATAGTGCTCACCCTACCTAAAGGTTATTGACATGAACCAGTGGTCCAGGCAGGGTTAATTGAAAGTGACAGATTCACCGCGAGGCTTGAAGGAACTGTGTCAACATACAGAGGGTAAACCAGCAGCGTTTTCCTGAGATAAGATAATAGGACCTGGAGGGCTTTTCACTCACTGAGATACGCACTAATAAAATTAAAATAGACAAGAATGTCTGCAGGATTTCTCGCAGCAGGAGTCTTAAGTAAAGATCTTAAAATGCATGTTCCAGGCAGTTGCTTATGCTGTTGTTTATAATCCCCACAATAGACGCATATTCTGATTCTGTAAATCATTTAATATATGCATTTGAGAAATCATCTAGGTGATATGTCATTTATGTATTCCCAGTTTCACAGTAGTGCTGCTGGTGATATATTTCAGTATGTAAGCAAGCAAATGCCAAGCATTTGTATATGTCCAAGATGAGTCATCAGTATTTTTGTTCCATTTTCCAGGAAAAGAACAACTGTACATTTTAATTATGTACATCTGATAAAAGTTTACATTTAGGAGTAAACTCGCAAATATTATGCCAACACAATAAGAGATTTTCTAGGGAAAATCCATAAATCAAGTCTGCTAACCAGACGCAGATTAACCAAACCCTGTTGCAACACTGACCGACTTAAAGGGATAGTTCCCTCAAAAATGAACATTTGCTGATAATTTACTCACCCTCAGGCCATCCAAGAACTACATCTTCAGTAGAAGAGTAAAAAAGTTTTTAGCTGAAACCATCGTCCTTGGTGATTCATATAATACAAGTCAATGATTACTGTCACTTAAAAGTATATACAAGCAAAATTAATAACCGTGGCTCCTAGGTCTTATGAAGCAAAATGATCGGTCTGTGTAAGAAACTGAACACTATTTACAACATTATTACCTTTAATCCACAGCCTCGACAAACGTTCCTGAGGGTGTTGACGGCAGTCTGGAGCGCGAGCTTCCCGTCGCAATGTAATTTCTTCTTAAAGTCCCCATGAAATCAAAATAGAAGATAGAACAGATCGGCGCATACCAGAAAACGAATCGGACCCATTTGAATTCTGCAT
The DNA here is from genome assembly GCA_030578275.1 of Meda fulgida. Classification (NCBI taxonomy): domain Eukaryota; kingdom Metazoa; phylum Chordata; class Actinopteri; order Cypriniformes; family Leuciscidae; genus Meda; species Meda fulgida. The sequence goes on from CM060633.1 coordinate 6,721,221, forward strand.
GGAATGCTGTGGATTACAGGTAATAATGTTGTAAACAATGCTCAGTTTATTGCACAGACCGATCGTCTCGCTTCATAAGACCTCAATGTATTCTCAGGAGCCACTGGTTTTAATTTTGATTTGCCTGTATGTTGTTGTTTTTTTACTCTCAAAGTGATAGTTGCCATTGATTTGCATTATATGAAACACAAAGGACCACGGTTTCAGCAAAACATTCTGGAGAATGAGAGAATTATACATCCCACCTACTGATCTGGAGCTTCAACAGTCAGCAGACAGTAGCTCAGAGATACAAAATCCCAAACAAAAAAATTGACAGCCTGTCATTCAGACACGTCAACTCTTTTCTCATAATGGCCACGGGCCTCTACACCAGAAATGTCACTCTCAATTCTTGACACAAATCTGTATCAGATCTGTGTCATCTGACCTTATTTCAAAAATAATTACAAGTTCATTCCCTCATCTGATTCTGGTAGGTCTGCTGCCTTGGTGAAGGTTCATATGAGAAATTCTCTCTGAATCTTATTTTTTTAAATCAATATCACACACACACACACACACACACACACACACACACAAACACACACAAATACTAGAATCATCGTTGTCTTACAGTTTCATGAGGTATTTTATTGTCTCCTTTCGTTTGAGCAATGTTGTTTATGGTGTGGCCTAATAATCTACATGTGCTGTGCGCCTGTATTTGTAGACATCTTGACCTTGTTAAGATACTGCAAGTGTTTTTATTTTTGTACAGTAGCTTTTCAGGTTTTCTTTTGTCTGGCTTGTTTCGTTTAGAAGACGATCAATGATTAAAAAAAGGAAGTTTTCAGAATCAAAGTCATGCACAGATATTTGGGTGGCCGCTGCTTGAGTGAAAAAAGTGCATCCCTCGTATAATTATTTATAAAAAGTAAAGTTACATATTGTTGATCATCTTTCAATTAATTACACTATTTAACACTTTATGGCTGTTATACCAATTCAATTAAATCAGTATCAATAAATTCCATCAAAATCCATTTACACTGCAATTACAATCACCTAAATAATGTTATGATATTAATGTTCTAAATATGTCATTTTGAATATGGAAATATGAAATGGTGAGGAAAATAAAATGATAATATTATATATATGAAACTAAAACCACCAGTAGGTTGCGGGAAGTCATAATAAGTGAATCATAGAATCATTAATTCAACCGATTCGTTCAAACCGGCTGATTCATTCATGAAAGAAGCAAGTGTCCACTGACTTTATGAATGGTTCATTGAATCATTGACTCACCCTATTCGTTCAAAAACGGTGAATCATTCAAGAACGAAACTCCGCTGTGTGTTGTATGGAGACACCTTTTCTGCTTTGTTTGGAACTATATTGCAAAGTAGAGCAAAAACACTCCAAATTGACAATGATGTGTCTAAAAATTTTCCATTCATATAATCAACTTATTTTTTTTTTGAGTTTATTGAACTGTTGTATAAAATGAATACCACATTTTGCAATTGTGCTGCTATTTTAGAAAATAGCACTCTTGCTTGTGTGATATTGCTCAACTATATTTTGTTATAAACACAAAATTCAAGAACTCATACTAACTAATACTTTATATCTTGAATTTGGGGGCGTTTTTATTCATTTTGGGGGCATTTCCAATCTTGTACAACACTATTTTACGTCAACACCAAGCTAGCTTGCTGCTTGTTAAGCATAATTGAGGGGGCTATTGCCTAAGTTAGGCTGCTTGTATTGAGATATTTTAATAATGGTTTAATTTCACGGCGGTTACAAACATTGCCAAATTGTAGGGCAAACATGACCGTCACATGGCTGTCACCAATGAAGGCAGGTCCGGGAGACGTGTGATGCTGCTTGCCTGCTCTGCAGAGCGCTGTGACAAGGGATGTCGGAGAGTTGGAGGAGTTTGTGCGGACTCGCAGAATTTAGAATAAGTTGACACATTGAGAAATGAAAATTGAAAGGCCCATATTTAACCAAAAACTAAAATACAACATAATAATAATACAAATGCATTGCAAAACGGGCACATCATCAGAGGCCAAAAGGTCAGGTGCTTGAGCATCACTTGGGGTCTATCTGTGTTCATGCCAGTTGAGAATCAAACATTTTAGAAAATTATTTTGAGACCAGATGAGTGAATGTCGTGACTAAGTGCAGCATGTCTGCATAGGTGAAGAACCCAGGCATGGAGTAGATTATATATAGTTTGCTGTAGCTTGTTAAATTTAAATGTATTATTTGTTGTTAACCAGGATGTAGCCTAGATAGTCTCTTTACTGTAGTTAGTTATTAAAACAGTGATTATCAACCTTGTTCATGCACTTCAAGACCAGAATTGAGAAATACTGATCTAACACACTTACATATGTGCTTGTGGCTCCTTAAAGTGCACGATTTTATTTTGTACTGCTTTTTATTGCCAAAAAGTACAATAGCAAGCCAATACATATGCTAAAATTGGAATACACTTAGACAACGGTCAGAAATACAAAAAAAGAATATGCCTCTGGCTACATAGATGTGGTGTTTTCTTAATCTGAAGTAATTGTTAATTTGTTACTCCCAGAAAATGAGACATTAATGAGATAAATGTTTAAAGGAATAGTTCAGTTTAAAATGAAAATGCTATCATTTACTCACCCACAAGTTTTTATAAACCTGTATGAATTTCTTTCTTCTGCTGAACACAAAAGAAGATATTTTGAAGAATGTCGGTAACCAAACTGATGATGTACCCCATTGACTTCCATAGTATTTTGTTCCTGCTATGGAAGTCAATGGGGTACATCAACTGTCTGGTTACTTACATTCTTCAAAATATCTTCATTTGTGTTCAGCGAAGAGAATTTGAGGTTGAGTAAATGATGACATCATTTTCAAGTCTCGATTACAGCTCAAGTCAAAAATGTTTAGAAATCAGTTAATTGTGTTTTTGATATTTATTAATAGGTTGAGTTCCACAAGACAAGCTTTGAGAGAATGCATATCCATTATATGACTAGTTTAGAGTAATGCTGTAAAGTATAGAACAAAGGGGATATTTGAGTTGCCTGGAAAGTAGGCTAACTTTTAAACAAACATCTGAACTGCAAGCTTTAAGTGTAAGAGGCACGGCACTTTAAGGTCTAAACTAACCTCTCTAACCATTCACATGGGGAACTGCATTGAAGAGTCACTCCATCTTCTGTCCCTAACAGTTATTTCTGGGCAGAGGATGCCACAGAGGGGAGGTGGACCTGGTTGCTTGCCCAGAGTGCGGCTCACTCTCTGACCTTATGATATTTTGCTCAGACTGTACATCTGCAGTCTCAGAATCTCATGGCTCCAGCATATCTTGGCTTAATGTATGGGAAATGCTTTTTTTTTTCTTGGCCTGGTTGATTAATGCTCATTTCTGTTTGATGCTCAGAACACTATTATTTAAAGTTGTAATCAGAATTTATAACTGAAAATATTTAATCTTTTCAAATCAGCTCCAATGCTTTCTTGCATTATTTATCATATATTTAAATCTCAACCAACACCAACATGTTGTGTCAGTGTAACAATGCACAATGTATTACCTAAAAGAAAATCAAGGTGAAAACTGTTCACATCACATTTTAGTCTATAATCTGATGTAATTTGTGTTAAACAGGATATTCAGTGAGACAGATATTTGTCAAGAATTGATTGGATTTTGAAAATTGGGTGTGGTATACCAGAATATATATACAGGGGTCACATGAAATTTATTATAAGGTGATTGGCTCCAAAAAATGCCATGAATCAAAGTTGTCAACATCCACTTTGGGTTAAATGTGGAACACTAAGCTTTTTCACGTTGTATTGAAAGTCACTCTTTTTTTGCAGTTGCATTTGGAGTAACATGCAAATGAATCATGCACTATAATTGTGCACTAAGAAGGTAAATATGTTTTTTTTTTTGTTTTTTTTAGAACGAGACCCATACCATACATACACTCCTACTATTTACTTCAATGCAGGGAATTCACAGTTCTCAGTTCTGTACTGCATTTGAGCAAATGTGTCTCACCTAACTTGATTGATTCACCCAATTTTCCCCTTTTTCGTGATTGCATTCAGGTTACCATGTTCCCATCACGCATATCATTCACAAATAGCCTCAGGCAGTAGCCTGTGCAGGGTTACAACGCCAGGACAAACACGTAGAAAAGATATTCGCAAGATACTTCAGATTTAATTGTATCTCTCTTCAGTGGAGCAATGTCACGAAGGACAGGGACATTCGGAGAGATCCCAAACAAGATACTCAATTAGACTGTGGAATAGATGGATAAAAGCTCACCAATTGAATCAAGAGCTATATTCCATCCGTTTTGACTATATTGGGTCAGTCTTGCACTCCAGATCATGCCACGATGGGTAAATGAATTCTCTCAGTGTGATTTCAAATTATTTCCTGCTTGGCGGCACCTTAAAGCGACTCTGAGTAATAACGCAGAGGTCTAGCTATTTGACTCTTCGCCCAAGTCATTTATTTTGAATAAAATATTAAAAGCACATTTGCAAAAATGCGATATGAACGTGTCTCCCTTGTTTTGCATTTAAAGTGAAACTCTTCAACCTCAGCAGATGCAGACTTAATTGAAGCCCTTTGTTTACGGAGGCCTTGAAGTCTAATCAGTTTGAATTATTCTTAACTGGTCATACTGGGAGATGCCAGCATGGGGTATGTTACAGCAGAGAGGCAGTCATCTGTTCCATCGTAAACAGTTTAGCTTTACACCACAGCCCTGTTTTAAAGGAAAGCACAAAGCTTTGCGTGAACACCTGGAACGGGAACAAATTTTGGATTCCAGATAAATCTGAGATTAGGTGTAGATTTAGGAGAGTGAGCTGACGAGATGTGTCTGGAGGGTGGAGAGATAAGAGAGCTTAGAGACACTTTCAATGAGAGACTAAAGAGATCGCTATCGAAGGAAAGAATGTATCACTACTGGACAGGAAACCCTAACGGTAGGCCTAATGTTTTTCTTCAACAACATGGACAGTTTGCAGAAATACAGGAAAAGTCTGGAGAATGGGATTGGGAAAGGTCCAGGACTCAAACTATAGTCATCCCAAAGCATTATTGTGCCACTGTATATTTTTACATTGCTTTAACTTAAATAATTTAAGCAATTTTCAACTTTTATTTATGTTATACCAGATTCACCTTATTTTTTAAAGTCAGTTTAATGTAATTTAAGTTGAAATGACTTAAACATCCAAATTGCTTGTACTTAAAGATTTAAGGCATCAACTTTTTTATATATAGTTATTTTATTTTTATTTTTTTACACAAGGCTTCTAACTTAATGTAACTTTTGGCAAAAAAAAACAATAAACAAACTGTTGCTCAATATAGCATACTGTCATTAAAATTATATTTGCACAATTATGGAAAACACATGGATCGCTAGATAGATGCATTTGTATTTAGTCATTTTATTCACTTAGAAGATGCTTTTATACAAGTGGCTTACAAGTGTAATACAACAAAGCGATTCATCCAAAGGAGCCAGTCGTTAAAAGTTTTATGCATGTAAAATATTTATGGTCACACTTTAGATTAGTCCAATTCTCACTATTAACTAATTATTAACTACAACATTTGCCTCAATGAACTCCTTACTAGTAAAGTCGTTACGTTTAGGTATTGGGATGTATAATATGATCAAGCAGAATAAGGCATTAATATGTGCTTTACTAATAAACAGCCAATATCCTAGTATTATGCATGCTAATAAGCAACTAGTTAATAGTGAGATGAGATGTTTTAAGATGATGTTAATGAGATGATGCTTATCTTATGTATATGTACAGTGTATAGATCAAAAATTAAGAAACAAATCTAATGTGAACACCTTTTCCCCATTGCTGAGTCAGTACTTGTTTCTATTCAAAACAATAATTCAGCAAGCAATGAATTGACATCTTAACTCATAAGATTTTAAAATGTTGTGGTTATTATAACATACATGTTGGTTAATTTGGGTGTTTATTACTTTTGTTGGTTACAATTTATTATAATAGTCCACTTTAAGACATTCTACTAACAACAAGTAACTTTGCAACTCACTGTCAACTAACTCCCATAAGAGTACTAGTAGACTGTTAGGGTTTGTAAGTTGACATGTATTTGCAAAGTTACGTATAGTCAGAGAATGTCTGGTGGACTGTCAAAATAAAGTGTTTGTAGATATTAAGCAGACAATTGGACACACGTTATAGGTGTCTTTAACTATTCTGTACTTACATCAGAAAATAAATACAATGTACTCATTGTGTTTATTTTGTTTTGCAAACCACTTTTGCTGCGATTGAGGTGGGATACGGGTAAGATTAGGGACAGGTTTAGGGGTGAGATGTGTAGTTATAGAGAGTGTAGTTATAGATGAAATTACATGCAGGTAACTTTAAAATAAAAGTTCTAAAAACATATATGTAAACAATAGTGCATTCTATCAAATGATGAATTTAAATGTTAGTACAAAAAGACACCTGATGTAAAGTGGGACCAACAATCTACTACAGTAATACTCTGACTGTCGACATGTAGTTGCAACAGTCCTTCCAGAAAAACACAGCGGTTTTTTTTTTGTGATTGTTGCTGGCAAAAATCCTTGATTATGCGGCACGTTTTCTTTAAAAATGCGATAGAATATTTATGCAATTTTATGCAATGAAATTGCGGGAACTTGCAAAAATTGCGGGAACTTGTAAAAACTGCGGTTTGATGAAAAAGAGAGAAAAAAGTGATTCCCCCAACACTCTGTTCTCACTAGGCTACTGCCTTAATATAAAGAGTAATTTCTTATTCTTCCTATGATAAGCAAGCATACTATCACAGAAAGTGCTGGGAATATTTAAGTTCTCATCTTGTTTTATTTCAGACCTTAATAAACACATGGCAAACTTACAAAACATTGATGAATCAAACAAGTTCTGTAGCTTTACAAAAGGATATATGCTACAACTTATGTAAAAATGAATAAATAAAATATAAAAAAATAAAATGTGTGCTTCCTGTTTTACAGAGGTAGCTATACAAAACATCTTCTGTTAAAATAAGTGCTTCCAATGCACAAAGTGCAATCTCTTACGGTAACAAATTTACATACTAATATACTTACAGCTGTAATTTCATGGCTTATTCGCGGGGTTTGCAGCTTTTCGATGATGTTCATGTCGCGTAATTACGTCACTTAATAACGTTCCCATGGCAAAGGGGGGTGGGGGGGGCTCTTGTGTGAAGTAAACGCAACCTTTTTCCAACTTTCTGCTAAGATATATGTGACTTTTTTTGCAACGAATATGCGGGGATTATGAAATCATGCAAGCCCTGCATATTTTGCGCGGAAATCAGCAATATATGCGGGGAGATTGCGGAGTATTTGAAAAAATGCAACCCCCGCATAAATATGCGGACTTTGGCTGATTATGTGAATTCAGCGATCGCATAAACGCGTTTTTCTGGAGGGACTGGTTGCAAGGTTACTTATAGTTAGTAGATTGTCTAAAGTGCACTATCGAAATAAAGTGTTGCCCTTTTGTTTAATTGGTACAAGTTGTCAGAAACTATTAAATACTCCATTGTTAATTTTACTGTTTTATTTTTGTATCTTCTCAGCTACAAAGCTAATTGGTTGAAATTATGCAATTTGCAATATGTAATAAATATCAGAGCTGAAAAATGGGACAGCTTGATCTTGTTCCCCAAATCTAATTTTGTCCCCAAAACTGGTCTTAATTTTGTTCAACTCTATGTGTAACGTAGGTACGATGTTTGGATGGGGACCCCGGTGCTCTGCTGTCACATGCATGCAATGCCAGCGATGGTAATGGTGCCGTTGAACCCTCAGGCTGTGAAACGGCTCCTCTACTTTCACTCTCTTTTGATTTCATGTGACAGAGGAGCGACCTTATCTGGACAGGCTGTGCTAAAGAGTCTCTCGCTTTGATTTGTTATTTTCGAACGTTCTAACAAGCGCGTGGCAGGTGCGGATCTGAAAGCTGGAGGGACAGTAATGAGAGGCTTTCTGGAGCTGGAGGAAGTCAAATAGCAGGCTGTGAGGTGGGGCAGGGCTGGATCTCTGTCAGCGAGACGCGAGGCTAGACAAAGACACTGATGTTGGGAAAGTGTATATTTATTCCCGCTGTTTTAGACTATACATCAAGTCAGTGTGAAACACTGATCACAACAATGAGATATTTCAGTGAAATGTAGGGCAGGACTTGAATTTATGCATCAGGAATTCATTGGATCAGTGTTATTTTAGTATTGTTTATAGTAGTATATATAGTATATAGTTATATTATTAATATAAAACTAGTGTATATCCATATATATCCATATCCAATAGCATGTCCATTTTTATTTTATGTTGACTAATAATTTACCAATATATAAAAAATGTGTTTCAAAAGTATTCTATTTAGTTATTGGTAACAATGAACACTGAATTTAAAAGGATAGTTCATCCACAATGGAATATTCTGTCATTATTTTTAGTTCATCAGTAAATCTGTGTTATTTTAGTATTATTTATACACTAGTTTTATTAATATTTTAATATTTTGCTTTTATTTTCATATTGTCAGTTTTCATTTTAATTTAAGTTTTACTTGTAATTTTTTTATTTTAGTTAAGTTTATTTTATGTCAGTTTTAGTTATTTATTTATTTCCAGTAATTTCAACTTATTTCATTTAGTTGCCAATACAACATTTCCAATTTTCAGTTAAAGTTGTTAAATTAATATTTTAGTTTATTTTCAGATGTATTTCAATTAACAAAAATGTTTTAGTATTAATGATAATAACCCTGGACTGGATCATGAAACGTGCGTGTGTGTGTGTGACATAGCAGAATGGAGTAGTTAATAGGATCCATTTTTATTTAATGTTGACTAATAATTTCATAATATAAAAAAAAAATAGTGTTTCAAAAATATTCTATTATACTTAGTGGTAACACTTTACTATAAAGTTTAATTTGTTAACATAGGTAATGCATCAGGTTTCAAGAACTAACAATGGTCACACTACAGTATTTAAAGGGAGAGTTCACCCAAAAAGCAAAATTCTGTCTTTCTATTAATCTTTTTAGTTCAACTCAAATAAATGAAGATATTTTGAAGAATGTTGGTAACCAGATAGTTGATGGTAGCCATTGACTTCCATAGTTGGGGGAAAAAAAAAAATGTACAATGGAAGTCAGTGCTACCGTAAACTGTCTGGTTACCAACATTCTTCAAAATATCTTCTTTTGTGTTCAACAGAAGAAAGAAATTCATGCAGGTTTGGAACAACATGAGGGTGAGTAAATGATGAGAGAATTTTCATTTTCAAGTTGTATAACTGGAAATTAGTTCATGTGTTATCAACAAACATTAATTAATAATGAACAATAATGTATTTATAAATGCTGTAAAAAATTCAGAATTACTTCATGATACTTAATGTTAACAAACGAAGTGGTAGTTACGGGTGGGCCTGTCGAATGTTTTAATGCATAGGAAATGTTGTAGCTCAAAATGGATCAAAAGCTCTCTTCTCATGGAGAAAGATTTGAAGATATTTTTGGAATTAATGATGGCAGCTTTTTACCACGATAACTTAAAGGCTCTGCAATCTCTTGATAATTTGGTAGGTCTCACACGGAATTGACTGATTGAAGGAGCCGTTTCTCTTCGCAAGGGGCTAAATAGCTCTATTTGTAGGTAAATAGCAGGTTTGTCAAAGCCAGAACTGGAATACAAAAGTACATACATTTTCTCCTGAGATATGGAACAATGGAAATACATTTCCTCAGGCTGTGTGCGTGTTGCACACACACACACTTGTGTCCCAGAAAACAGGCCTTACATTGGGATTCGAGTTATTCCTGTCACATGCATTTGGGTTAATAGTTGGAACATTTGTATTGATTGGAACAAATGGGTTCAAAGTTCAAACTGACATTTTTTTTTTCAGAATTCGAGACCATTATACGTTTTTGACCTCTCACAGCATTTCTGGAACTTCATGAATATGTGTATGGAATCTCATTTTACTGAATTAAAAATTGTTGCACTTAACTTTTCTCAAAGTTCATTTTGTTCTTGTTATAAAACACCCACAGATGGGTTCTAGCTGGTCCAAACTTGTAAGGATCTGGTCCAGGCTGTTTTGGCTGAGCTATTGACCATCTTGGTCCAGTAAAAACTAGCTACCATGTTCCACTGAGCGTGACCACCTTATGATCTGTTTTTTTCCTTTTTTTTTTTTCTTTTTTTTTTAACGAGGTTTGTTCATCCGGATCCGTTGGAAGCTTCTTGAAGAGTCTTCAGCATTTTTAGAATTTTTTTTAGAACTTTTGCACCATAATTGTCAACTGCCTGAGATTCGTAATTGGATTGGGATCCAGCAACATTTTCCTGACTCAACCTCCAGAAAGGCCATGCTGTTCTAAGCTGGTCTTGCTGAAAGATGAAGTTTAATCTAAGTGTCGCTTTTTAAGCATCTCTTGCACCAGCCATCCTTTCTTCTGTTTTAACAAGAAGAGTAGTCTCAATCGAAACACAAAATGCCCTACAAAATGTTCAGTCCAGATGCATAATAGATCAAGCCTGTCTGGGAAGTAATTTTGCTTATCTAGTCTGTTTGGGGATTTTCACAGCCATTCGATCATGCCAGTTAGCTCTGAGTTGCATTCGCTGAAACAGAGCAATTCCAGCCTTACGGATGAGAAATTTGCAATGAAAAAGTGAAATGTAACTCAAGGAATATACTAATTACCAGTATATTGAAACATTTTTGTGTAAAATCCTAAACCCCCCAGGGTCCCTCCTGCAGTACAGGACGACACACTACAATAAGGATCAGATCATTGGCAAAACTAGACATTTTTGTCTTGCAAGCATTTAATGTTCCATAATCAGACTTGCAAAAAACAAAAGTTTGCTTTTTGTTCAGTAATGAGCTGTTTGCCTACTGCTTATTTCATTTTGAGTTAAATTTTTTGGAGCATGGCTGCATGCCCTTCTGTTTAGTTGTGTGCTTCTTGTACAACCTAGTTTAATTGGTTAAAAGGTTTTTCCACTCCAATACTTAAGGAGTTTTTTTTTTTTGTCTTGCCATATTCGACTTTGACTTTCTCACTGGAATCTTTAAGCCATAAAGCTTCTTTGGAGCAACATGGAGAAATGCTACAAATAGAAAAAAAATCACTTGACTTAATTGTCCTATATATTAATTACATGTAATCTTTTGACAGAATATACCAACACGATCTCATAAAAGTGCGTATCTATACCACAAATTTAATTTCTTGTACCATTTATATGCCAAACAATTTTTTTTTTTTTTTTGCGTGCCTATGCTACGCACTGTAAACCCTTGGGTAGGATTAGGGTGTGGAGTGCGTGTGTATTACACGCCATAAAGTGCATATCATATGCACGCGAAAACTTTTTTTAGCGTATAAATGGGTGGTATAGATATGCAGTTTCATGAGAACGGGGTGATTACAGTTTACATACGCAAAGACAATTAGCTAAAGAGCCAACAGTGATTTATAGGATAAAGTCAATCATTTTCTAGAGTTGGTGATTGATGGCAACACAAGTGACCGTGTTGGTGACAGGATGTGGACTTGTCCATCGAAAAGTGTAATGATGCAAATGACTAGCAATTTTTTAAACACACAATTCAGCTTCATGAGTATTTTGGCACCCAATGTTTGCAAATCTGTTTGGTGGCTTACGTAGTTTGATTTTTTTTTTTAAGCATAGCATTCAAATGTTAAAGTCCCCCTATAGTCAATAATGTTATCCCTTAAAACTCATCTTTGATCACCAAAACGACATATTTAAAAAAATGTGTCCTTGAAAAAAATGTCTTCATGCCTTAAAATAGCTTGAATCTAACTCTACAATACGGTGACACTAATAAGAATCCCTCACTAAATTAACACCTCAGAGGGTTTCTTTGCATCTTGTAGGAAAAAACCTCTCACATCCTTACATCAGCGATTGGCCCGAGGCATCCGTCTCTGTCTTCTGTTCTGCAGGGGCCAACAGAGGTCCCAAAGCCCAGGCTGAGTGCAGCTGTTGCTGGGACCACAAAAGCAGGACCTCTGTACGTCAGCTTCACGGGCTCCCTGCGGCTTTGTGAACGTGACAGATGCCAGAATCATTCCAGCTGCATTTTCAAGAGAGGTTTCTAGCACGATAGTGGCTTTTGTCCATTTCTGATTGCCCCTGGCTGGGCTGATCGTTTTTTACTCTGTTGTGAGGACAGGTGGGTAATAATACGCTGTTGTTTTGTGATCCAGACGTTCTTATCATGAACATGTAGGACTGTCAGGAGTATGAAATTTAATTGTCATGTAAATCATTGCTATTCATTTCAGTTAAAGATCTTTTACAGGAAATACAGAAATAATAAAATATTTTATTGAAAATAATAATAATTAAAACGTTATAATAATTTGTATTACTAATCATTCATAATAATCTAATAATTTCAGGATATTACTTGCACCATTATGGACACGCTATAAACATCAATGATACCTAAATTCATGCAGCTTGTTAAGAGGTGTGTGATTACTTGTAAACACTTCTTAAAGATCAGACTTATGGTTTTCACCCTGAATTAAAATGGGTGGCAAAAAATATTTTAGACCTAAGGCCCGTTCACACCAAGAACGATAAATATAAAGATAACGCTAGCAATATTAGCGCCCACACTATATTGTTCTGTTTATTCTAAAGACGCGCTGCAGTTTTTTTTGTCTGCCGCTGTAATTGTTCAAGCTCTTTGAAGCAGGATGGATTCTGATTGGTTGTCAGATTGGATGTTTTCATCGTTCATCAGCTGGGGAAAATAGTTCTGAAAGGGATTCCAATGATATTGTGTCTCTGTGCCATTATCGTTGTATTTGTGTTGTGGGCTTTGCTATTCTTCTATATTTAGAATAATTTTATAGTTATCGTTCTTGGTGTGAACGGGCCTTTACACTAGGAGAAGGGCTAGAGCCATATCCACAGGCCAGATTATTGGGAATACATTGGGAAAATGTTCCCCTACATTTTTGCAAAACACCAAAAACTTATCTATGTACAATTCAACGCAGCTTCCTGTTTAAAAGAACACTAGAGCTAGTTTAGTTTAGTGATTTAGCATTACCCTTTTCAAAGCCCTTAATTCCAGTCACTGGACATTTTATTTCCGAATTGACACAATATGTTCAACAAACAACGTAATAAAACGGCAGATTCACATTTATTGTTTTTGAAGAAAAAAGAAAGTGCTGTTACCGCCACTCAATGGACATTTCATTTTGAAAGTGTTGCAAAACATGCAAGAAGCAATCAATTTGTTAAGATGACAGAAATGTTAAGATATTTAGAATATCAAGAGACCCTTGCAGGCACCCTGAACATCCTAGCAACCACGTAACAACACTCTAAATACCTCTTAGCAAAGCCCTGACAACCACTCCCCACTCACAAGCTTCAATGATCCCGTTATCTCAAATAATCACGACAGGCCTAGATGGAACATTCGTCTTCTACCGGAGGCACAGAAAACAAAATAAGGATTTTTGCTGCCACACGAGCACAAAAATAACTCTTTTAGAGCATGCACCGATTCAAGTGGATGCTATGTGGCTTCTTTAACCTCGAATAGCGAGGCGGGTATTTGTCGCACTCCCGCTCGTGTTGCCTCGGGATTAGAAGAGATCAGAAAGGCACGGAGTGTGACAATGAAATCCTCACATTCTCATGTGGCCATGTCAAAGCATCTTTATGAAGAGACAGGCTTTCTGCTAATTCTGCTTTCGATTGGTCATAGCAGCATTGTTAGTTTTGCAAAGCGATTAGATGGTTGTCATGGCCAGATCTTAATTGACTTAACTGATGAAGGCTCTCTCGAAACGCGAGATGGATCATTCAGACGGATTACCGATGCTGATTCGTTGGCCACAACAACGCATTCAGAGAGGAAGCTACAGAAAGAAAAAAATGAAGGATTCCACTTAAGCTTGTAATCAGAGGTTTTGGTGCGTGTGTGTTTGTAAAAGTAAGCATTTAATTTGTTTACCCACCACAATCATCAATGTAATCATTTTATTAGAGATTAAACCTTTTTATTTTCCTTCTGTGGTTGTTGTGTTTATACATGATTGAAGTTTCTGATTATTGGGAATCATGGGACCTTACGTCTATCCAGCAGGTGCAATCATGGACATGTTCTGGTCCTTAGAATGATTGTGAGAAAAATGGTTAAACAACAACAGCAATTTCTGTTTTAAAAGATTATAATGGCTTCACATTTTTATGTGCATGTTTTCTTTAACCTTTCAGACTTTGTAACAACTAGGGAAAAAAATAAATTAAGGTGCACTTATGCTTGCACTTATGATTGGTTGCCCTTGGTTTGTTAAACAGATGGTGACCAATAACAGTTTATGGGCCTCATTTATAAAATGTGTGTGTGCACAGATTTGAACTTTGAGTCTGCATCGATGCATAAATACAAAATAAACGATTAAAACATGTAATCAAACAGGCCTATCATAATATACTGTTTAATTGTAATAAAATTAACTACTTTTATTATATAATAATAAAAATGTCATAAGCAAAGCATTTGCATCTGATGTTCGCAGAAAATGTACCTAATTTCTTAAAAGTTGTTCTACTGTTTGTTATTCACATCTTTGTTCTTATTTTTAATAACAAAGATAAAATAACAGAAATAACTGTATTGTGCTTATCTATATAGTCATTATAATTAATAAAATAATTGTAGGGAAAAGATGCATTGAGAATATTTTGATAATCAAATCAATACTCACCAAATTGTTATCGGATTCACACCTCAACAAAATATTGGTCATTTTTTTTCATTTACAGCCAACATGAACTCAAAACTTGACCCTATTAAAGGGATATCCTGCACAAAAAATGAAAATCGGGACAGCATTTACTGTAACTTTCTGTCTTCTGTGGAACACAAAATCGATATTTTGAAGAATGTTACAGATTCGGTTCCCATTGACTTTAATGTATGGAGGAAAAAAAAGTCAATGGGAACCAATTGTTCTTTTCATGTTCGGAAAAATTGCCTACAGGTTTGGAATGGCATGGGGGTGAGTAAATTATGACAGAATTTTCATTTTTGGGTAAACTTCCCTTTAACTTCATTCATGCATATTTCTGATCTTATTGGGAAATAAGGTTTGAAAAAAAAAAATGAAAAAATCTATTGGTTAATGAAAACCAACAGCCATATCACCAATATTTTGCCATTGTTTTAACAAACTTGTGCGGTTGTCACAGTCATGAAGAAGATGAAGACGGAGTGAAGACAGGATACAAATATAAGCGTGGTTTATTTAAACCAAAAGGCAGATGGGCATAACAGTGTGCACGTAAACATAGCACTAGTATGCAAACATCGGCCACCGAGTGAACAGGGAGGAACTAAATACTCTACATGGTGGTGATGAACTAAATGATGAACAGCTGTGATGAATGAATGTCCATGGTTACTGATGAGTGGCGGGAAAATACAAAGTTAAATGTGACGAATTAAGACACAAACTAAAAGTCCATGAAAACGAAACTGAGAATGGGCATAACTGTAAGGCATGACATTGGTCTGGTTCCATTCTGATATTCTGAATGGCCAGTATCAAATCAATTCCCAGTGAATAAAATGTGTGTGCTGTCCTATATTACTCATATTTATTACTCATTCAATGTCTTGTTTCAGTTGGTTTATATGCAATATTATGGATGTGAAATAGGTTGTGAGTAAATTCAAGATGACTTCCTTTAATGTCCGCAGAGTTCCATCCATCCATCCATCCATCCATCCATCACTTTTATAGGCTGCTGCATATAACAGCATAAAGTTTTATTCAAACTAGGTGTGAATGTATTTTCTGTGCCTCTATCCAGATGCGTTCAGATTGTGTTTAACCTTGACTTGTGTGACTGCAGACACAGACACATTATGAGACCATCTGTTCAACTCCCCCCTTCACGTTTATTGTATGTCATAAAGTAGCGGGTCTTCTCCCTGTCAGTCTTTACTGCTTTGCTGCATTCAGAAAGTTGCTTTCACTCGTACTGAATGTGTATGAAAGCCACTGATGAATCATATGAGACTAGCCTGATTAAAAGTCATATCATACGCTCAGGCTTTTTAAATAATTGTAGCGCAGTCTCAAATGTTTCAGGCATACCAATAGTTTTTTTTTTTTTTTTTTGCCAGACACCGTATGGTACCTCATTTGTTGCCCGACAACTTTGATTTGTTTTTGGCCTAGTGTTTCATGCCTAAGCAGGTAAACATACTAAAAAGTCATAATTATTCCAAAAACACATAATCATGTGTTCACATAATCATAAAAACACATTTACAGAGCCTTCAAATTCTATTTGCATATTCAAGCTTAAATCTCACAAAATAATGTTCAGGTATCATGTCCGGTGGTGAAATATGACCATAGGACAAATTCTTGACAGGCTTTATGAATCTCATATTAAAATGCACCGAAGCATCTAGCCCAGTTCTAGAAATGTTCTCGTCTCTGAAAATCCACGGTTGACATCCACACTATAGTATCTCACCTAATTTCCATACCTCAGCTGTAAGATTCCATAGGAATATTTGACAGGGTTTGACTTTAATCTGATGGTGTCAGTGCTATCATAAAGGCAACCCGGGGCACAAAGGAGCAGATAGCGGTGATATTTCCAAATCTTTGTGTGCAGAGATAACTTCCAGTTCACACAGCGGATGAATATGGATTTGTCTCTCTCCTTGTCCTGTCTTGTCCCCATTTTTTTCTTGCATTTGTAGACAGGCATCTGCATTCTCAGATGTGTGCCTGTGTGAGATCAGGGATAAATGTAACATGAAAATGCACATTTTGATCTCAATGGTAGATACTGTTGGTTACCAGCCCTCAGAACCAGTTGCAAATATATACACAACGCTGTTTTCAGTTCTTTTTAAGAAGATCCTGTCGAAAAGTTCCAGTTATTATTACATGACTTTCTTTCAAGGGATTTTGTTCAGATCAAACTTAACGCACTGGGCAATTTCATTCTCTTTTTCCACTTTCCAACAATGAAAATAAGCATTTTAGGTGCTAATGTAACGACATACAGACCAAAATACTTGAATGTGTATTTAGTGCCAATGAACCTATATAGCAGGGGTACTGTTTGCACATATCCCCGAACATATAGCACAGATGCTGTAATCAGTTAACAATGTAATGTCTATCATGAGCAGAATCTTTTTAATAAATTGGTAAAAAAAAAAAAAAAAAAATAATAATAAAAAAAATACTTTGAATTAAAGGAACCAGAGGCATTAGGTATGCATATAAATATTCCTAAATGTTTTAAGTTGATATACTGCACACCTTGCAGCAAAAATTCAGATTGCTGTTTATTGTTCTATACATTGTTACTTTTTGAAAATGTTGCTTATCTGTAATGTGTTACTTCATACCCCCAATACTGCTCTTAATTGCAGATTTTGGATGTAAAGGTAAAAATACACTGGTGTATCTTCTTTATATCTGTTTTAGAAGACTTGGAATATACAGTCATATGACAGCTCATCTATCACATATCCATTTGTTGTATGGAAAAGTGCATATTCCGTTAAACTTCTCCTTTTGTGTTACACGGAAAATAAAAAGTAATACGAGTTTGCAACAAAATAAATAATGAGGGAATTTTCGGTTTTGGTGAAAAATCCCTTTAAGAACTGAGTTTAAAACAGAATTTGATGAAGAGATCCATGCAGATGTGAAAGAGTTACTAAAGGATGCTTGTCCTTCTGATTTCCTTGTTAGATCTTGCTTAATTAAGCAGCTTATCATTTCTCAACTCAGCTCAAATCATTACAATTCATCACACTCATTAGTCCTGCATATTTATTAGTGTCTATGCTTAGATTAAACAGAGAACCTCTACGACATGACTGATGTCCTGCAGATACTTATTGATCTTACAAAAAAATAATGTATTTCCTTAATTTGAATTTCCTTAAACCTTTTTTATGAAGATTACGTGTTTTGGAGACGATGCTTTTTTTCTCCTTTCAATATTTATTATAAAACTTATTATATTTTCCATGTCTAGCAAGATATATCTGCTAACTCTCTGTTACTTTTAAAGGAACTAACAATAATTGCCGCACTATTGTCATTGCAGATTATATATTAACTAGACAGAGATCTGTTCTGGCACCTTTATTCACTAATTAACTCCCATATATATATAATGTATGGAAATAAATATAAATCCATACATTATATCCCTTGAGAATTTTTATAATCACTGTAATTATGTATAATAATTATTTAAAATGAAAAAAAAAATTATATCTTGGAAAGCTTGTTTAAATAAATTTGGAAGCCATGGAATAAAAACAAAAAATTAAATCCACACTTTTTTATCTTACAATTACTAGTTTATATCTCGCTATTCAGACTTTATAACTCAAAATTGCGATATATCTCATAATTCGGAGGGGGTGGAAAGCTGAATTGTGAGATAATAAACTCTGAAAGTTTGTAAATAAAATAACAAGTATTAAATAAATTTAAAGTATACAAGTCCCTCGCTGATGGGACCAAACTTTCCCCATACGTGATTTTAAAACGTAAGACACCCAGATTTCAAAACTACAATTACAAAACTTCACTTCAACTTTTAATGACATTTCGGTTGGCTACATGGTTCACTATGAGATGGATAGTGTCACGATTCATGTCTGTGTTCCCCTGTCTTGTCCCATTCAACAAATGAATCCAGTAGCACAAATGATGCGCCTCCGTCAGGGAGACCGGCCCATTGAGGATTACGTGAGAGACTTTATTGAACTGTCAAATGTAACTCCAATGGATTCTTTGTGTCTCATGATTTTCTTTAGAGGGGGACTATCTGAGCCACTCGGGTCAGCCATGCCACTGCACAATCCTCAATGGACTTTGGAATTTTATATTGATTTCTCAACCTTTACTGTGGATTTGGCGGACAAGGAGCCCTGCAACCCCACAGTAGCAGCCAAGCCTGAGCTTCACGTCAGCCCTGCCGAGCCGGCACTTCACATCTGCCGATCCAGAGACTGTTCACGTCACGTCTGCCGATTCAGAGACTGTTCAAGTCACGTCTGCCGATTCACAGACTGTTCACGTCACGTCTGCCGATCCAGAGACTGTTCAAGTGACGCCCACCGATCCAGTGTCTCCGTACAATATGGCCGCTCCCAAGCCTGTGTCTGTTCCTGTTCCCGAGCCGGTGTCTGTTCCTGTTCCCGAGCCGGTGTCTGTTCCTGTTCCTGAGCCACGCCACCATGTCCACCCGAACTGCCTGGTCTGCCCTGGCCACCTGAACTATCTGGTCCGCCCTGGCCCCCTCCTCTCCTCCCTGGCTGCCTGAAGGGTCCTCTCCTCCCTGGCCGTTGAAGGTTCCTCTCCTCCCTGGCCGCCTGAAGGGTCG
Source organism: Meda fulgida (assembly GCA_030578275.1). Classification (NCBI taxonomy): domain Eukaryota; kingdom Metazoa; phylum Chordata; class Actinopteri; order Cypriniformes; family Leuciscidae; genus Meda; species Meda fulgida. The sequence goes on from CM060633.1 coordinate 6,740,776, forward strand.
TCTCCTCCCTGGCCGCCTGAAGGGTCCTATCCGCCGTGGCCGCCTGAAGGGTCCTCTCCGCCCTGGCCGCCTGAAGGGTCCTCTCCCCGCCTGAAGGGTCGTCTCTGCCCTGGCCGCCTGAAGGGTCCTCTCCGCCCTGGCCGCCTGAAGGCTCCTCTCCGGCCTGGCCGCCTGAAGGGTCGTCTCCTCCCTGGCTGCCTGAAGGGTCCTCTCCGCCCTGGCCGCCTGAAAGGTCCTCTCTGCCCTGGCCGCCTGAAGGGTCGTCTCCTCCCTGGCCGCCTGAAGGGTCCTCTCCGCCCTGGCCGCCTGAAGGGTCCTCTCCGCCCTGGCCGCCTGAAGGGTCCTCTCCGCCCTGGCCGCCTGAAGGGTCCTCTCCCCGCCTGAAGGGTCGTCTCTGCCCTGGCCGCCTGAAGGGTCCTCTCCGCCCTGGCCGCCTGAAGGCTCCTCTCCGGCCTGGCCGCCTGAAGGGTCGTCTCCTCCCTGGCTGCCTGAAGGGTCCTCTCCGCCCTGGCCGCCTGAAAGGTCCTCTCTGCCCTGGCCGCCTGAAGGGTCGTCTCCTCCCTGGCCGCCTGAAGGGTCCTCTCCGCCCTGGCCGCCTGAAGGGTCCTCTCCGCCCTGGCCGCCTGAAGGGTCCTCTCCGCCCTGGCCGCCTGAAGGGTCCTCTCCCCGCCTGAAGGGTCGTCTCTGCCCTGGCCGCCTGAAGGGTCTTCTCCGCCCTGGCCGCCTGAAGGCTCCTCTCCGGCCTGGCCGCCTGAAGGGTCGTCTCCGCCCTGGCCGCCTGAAGGCTCCTCTCCGGCCTGGCCGCCTGAAGGGTCGTCTCCGCCCTGGCCGCCTGAAGGGTCGTCTCCGCCCTGGCCGCCTGAGGGGTCCTCTCCGCCCTGGCCGCCTGAAAGGTCCTCTCTGCCCTGGCCGCCTGAAGGGTCGTCTCCGCCCTGGTCGCCTGCTCCGCCCTGGCCTGTATCCAGTATCCAGGCCCTCTTCCGCTCCACGGGCCTGGCCCTCCTTCCCGCCCCCGTGTCCGCCTCTGCTCCACCACCCTCCTGGACTATTCTTTCCTGGAGAGTGTCTGGATGACACTCTTAAGGGTGGGGTTATGTCACGATTCATGTCTGTGCTCCCCTGTCTTGTCCCATGTTAGCAGTTACACGTTATTTTGTTTAGTCTCCCCAGGTGTTTCTTATGAGCCACGCCCCCTTGTTATCTTGTTTAGCTTGTTTACCTGTGTATTTAAATCTCTGTTCTTTAGTTGTGGTTTGTCAGTCATTGTTTGCTGTTGCTTGTAGATGTCTCCATGTTCCTGTCTTGAGTTCGGTGTTTCTTTGTTTTGCCCTGGATGACCTGTTTGTTTAATTAAAATAGTGCTTGAATTTGGATTCTCTCTCCGCTTCATTCCTGCCTCAACGTGACAGATAGCCTAATTATTTTATAATTCAGATGGGCTAGAGGTTATTTTGATGGTATGCAAATGTGATTGTTGGTACATTTTACCAGTGTTTACCATACTTACAAAAAATAAAATATGAAAAAATGCAGTATGAAAATTATATATATATATATATATAAAAAGCACTTTCTTTATCAAAAAGTACATCGGGTTGGGTTGGGTTGGGCGAGCGGAAGGGAGGGGGTCGTCTTACAATCGGGGTCGTCTTATTATATAATTTCTTTGCAACTAGCAGCACCAAACAAAATTGAACAAATGATGATTGTTCCAACTGGTTTCAGGAAAACTCCCCCTGGATAAACAGGGCAAAGAGTTAATCCTGGTTTGGGATGTTAAAAAAAACACCTCTTTATTCAAGAGAGTCGAACACAAAAGTTGAGTAAAAAGTATTCATGTCACTTTCTTTGACTCTGGAGGAGGGGCGGCAGTGGGTGTGCAGAACATGCGTGGGTGTTTTTTTCTTCTTCGTCTGGGATCTACTGTGTCATTTTGAGTGGATGTGTTAATTAAGCTGCCTTTTGCCGGAAGACAGCACTCATTTTCTTGAAATGCCTGATCACCGTGCCATTAAAACTCCATTCCGAACTTGACTTGAGCTGAAACAATCTCGTTCCAGACGTGAAACTATTGTTCCAGTGCCGCCCGGAAAGGCGGCCCGCTGAACTTGGCAATGGAAGCTGCTGCTTTTTGCATTGATTGAATGAGACATGTGGGTGGATTGGCTTTGCTTTCTGGATTTATGTTTTAAGAGTTAGAGGTAATGAAGCTTGGGATGTTAACGACTGAATCTACCTGGAGAAGTTGGAAGGATCCGTTTCCCTAAATATTCTCTAAATAGTAGGAAAAGAAGTCTTTGAGTCTAATTGGACAGTTGAAGTGGGTGTTTTGAATGGTTCACTTTTCAGCAAAACGCATTCAACTTTTTTGTCTGCTTTACCGCTTTCCCTTGTCATTTGATTGAAAGGAATCCATCAAGCTTTTGACTGTGAAATTGGTATTTCACTGTTCCTTTGTGACCAAGACAAAGTTTTGATACTCTTACATAAAGTACTACTGCGGTACCATACTGCAAAAAAAGTGTGTTGGATATACAGAATCTAATCGTATTGGTTCCACATGACTCAAATAACTTAAACAAATATCATTTGTTCTCATATCTTCAACATTAGGGAATGAAGTACATTTTAAGTGACCCAATTTAGTAATCTCAATGTAAACATATATGGTTCCCTGACAGGATTGATAGGGAGCAATGTTTACAAATATCATTTGCATTTAATGCCAAGTAATAAAATGCTCCTTGAGTAAAGCAGCAAAATATTCTCTGTATTTACTAGAGCTGCACGATTAACAGTTAAAAGATTGCGATCTCATACCTAAATGACAACGGTTCACCTGTCAATTATACCTTTGAGAACATCACACCGGAGCATTCAGATCTATTCAAAATAGTGAATCGATGTATTGATTACATCATTACACCGCCAGGTGGTGACAAGTGACTGTTAAAAAATGTATTTGGCATTGAATCATTTACTCAAGATTTGTTCAAAAAACGCTGATTCATCCAGTAATGAAACAATGAATTGAGTCATTGAATCATTCATTCACACCATTTTTTTTAATTATTCATTCAGATTCATTAAACATTATAAATAGACTGCAGCAATTAACATTAATCAGAACCTCTTGTAAATGGCATGTTATTTTGTTTAGTAGTCTGTTCAGAATCATGGGAGAATCATGATCTCTGTTTGAAACCAAACAAATCGTGATTCCTAATTCATCCAGAATTGTGCAGCTCTTGTAATTCCCAATCCTCCGCTTTTGCAAAAGCTGCACTTTTCACCACCAAGATAACTCAGTGTAATTAAAAAAAAGTTCTAAATCCCATCATAATTGAATTTTAAACACTATCAAATCTCCCCTCTTTTCTCATCTTGCTCAAAAACACTTAACATAATACTTAATTTCAACATTTTTATTCTCCCCCATTAAAAGCATGCTGGGAACTAGTTTCAGTAATGTCTACAGTATTTGATTGGTTCACATCACACTTAAATATTTTAATCTAGCAGATTGCACATTTTAGAAAACTAGACATTAATTGAAAGTAAAGAAATAAAGTTTTAAAATAAAGAAGCAATTCTGTTGTGTTGATGACAAATATTAATGATGAAATAAGACAAGCTATGTTTCCCCCTTTTTCAGATTACAGTACACTGATGATATAGTAATCCACTCTGCAAACTGTGTCACAGATGGTGCTGTCAGTATAGACAGTATAACTGATTATACTGACAGACATTTTTTAAATTTGACCTGTTGTGTTATTCCACTCGTGTCCATTTTATAATCTGTAACTATATGTTATGGTTGCCAAGCAACATCACAACCTGCTTCATTCATACAGAGTGATGTGTGGTCACATGTCTTTGATTGTGACTCATGCATTCATTTATTTTTTTTTATTACACAGTGTTTTGCCAAGAGCTTTATGAGCCTATATTGTATATAGGTTTGCTGCACTGATGCCAGACTTCTTATTCATTTGTTATGAATAATCTCATTAATATTTACAATAAAAATATTCTACAAATGAACTTCATCTCATTTGATTATTTAGTTCATTGGATAATCAGAAATAGCCATGGTCATATATAACTTATATAACATATAACCATGCATATTTTTGATAATCCAGTGAATGAAATAATCACACACACACACACACACACACACACACACGCACGCACGCACACACGCACACAACTGTGTCTGGTTCAATATCTTTGTGCGCTCTTTGAAAATGTGTTAAAAATTACACTTTTACACATTCATGTATGAGTTTCAGGACCTGTAGTTTTGTGTTAATTTTAACTAATTTGCTGTTTTAATGAGTTAACACAATAAATGGGTCAGAAAGGTTAACATATAGATGTGTAAACATGTGTAAGATTACCACATTATGTGCTATCCTTGGCTACACACAAAATAAATATAAAGTCTGTGGTTGATTATCTTATTTATTATAAAGGAATATCAACAATTAAATCCAATCCAGAATAGAACAAAGAGTCAAAAGAAGTCAAAAAGGAAATATCCAACATAGAACAAAACAGTTCTTTTCACGATCTCATTAGGTAACATGACACATCATTTGACACAAAACATGACACCTATTTCCAAACATTTTTGGATTGATGTACATTGGTACATTTTAGTTTAGAAAATATTAAAACATTTAATGTTTTTGAAAGAAGTCTCTTATGCTCACCAAATATTTAATATGACACAAAAAATACAGAAAAACAGTAATATTGTGAAATATCATTACAATGTAAAACAGCTGTTTTCTATTTGAATATATTTTAAAATGTAATTTATTCCTTTGATGACAAATCTGAATTTTCAGCATCATTACTAGTCTTCAGTGTCACATGATACTTCAGAAACCATAATTATATGTGATGTCGCGCTGGTAGTTTTCAGTAAGGTCTAAAAATAGATCGAATGTCAGTTTTTTGTCAAAATTGGGTTTTCAATAAATGATTATTCTATAACATCTTGTTTATCATCTCTGAATATATCTTGGGAAAATTCACTAGTTTAGTGCAGAAAAATAGCGATTTCTAGTGGCAAGCTGAAAAGACTGTCTTTCTCTTTAAGAACACGCACGGCGGAGCGGAGGGGCAAAAAAACTAAATCGCCCATTTAGCTCTCCTTCTCTTAACACTACAAACATACTTTCGCCAATCAAAATAAACCAAATAACAGAATAAAGGTCCCGCCAAGTCCTGTGTAAACTACAACGGCACGCAAGTTTTTATTTATTTATTTTTATCCAGCGTTATCGTGTGGTGTGATGCGGAGCACAAGAGAACAACAGTCTGAAGCTGCTCGCTTAACAGACCTTGCTCGCCTCTCAATCGTCCAATTTCAAAACGGGTTTCACTGGATGAATTTTGAGTTCATAAGATTTTGAATGATACCTAATCTATGATGATTACTAAAATATGTGATATGAAAAAAAGACAGTAGAAAGAGAGCGCCAGTCGTCCCGCTAGCAGGACGTGACCGTTAATTAAACCTGTTTTTCTCAAAATTCCGTTTCTGAAAATCACAGCGATCAACCGACTTCAGATAACCACAACTTTTGTTACAGACAAACGATAAAAGAAATAAAAACAGATTTGGAGAGGGCTTGAACCCATCTTTAATATAGTCTCAAAACCTGTAATATGTAAAATTTCACCATGTGGTGGGTTTTCCCAGATCACAGCACATATGATGATTTGATGCTGAAGAAACATTTCTGATTATTATCAATGTCTGTACTCCATCTTTTCCACAGCATAGGAGTAAAAGTGATCATAAAAACAGTCAAACCTTTAAAAAGCCAACCTTTGGGAAAAAGTTAATGAACCTAAACCTAAATGAACTTCTCCTGTTCAGAACTGAGTCTTTTACTCTCCATAGATGTAATGGTTTTTATTCTGTACAAACTGTATATTCTGACCCCTTACACTAACCCTACCCCTAAACCTGCCCATCACAGAAAAATGTCTGCATTTTTACATTTTCATCAAAAAAATTAACTAATTCTGTATGATTTATAAGCTTGTGTACTCAAGGGGACCTCAATTTAGGTCCCCACGGTGACACGAGTCTCCATGAGTCTGTGTGCATTCAGGTTTAAGTCCCCACCGGGATAGAAAAACATGTACACACACACAGATGTTTTGTTTTATTGTATCCCCTAACCCTAACCCTATACCCATCACAGAAAACTTTCTGCATTTTTAGAATTTCAAAAAACATCACTTAGTATTATTTATTAGCTGTTATCCTCACGGGGACCAATAAATGTCCCCACATGGACAAGGATGTCCTATATTGCCATCTTTGTAGGACTATATACTTTCGTTCAATACTGCCCTCAAGCTGTGGTCACACTTGAATTTGAACTAACAAAATTTTGGTCACACTTTAGTTTAGGGTCCAATTATCACTTTTAACGAACTATTAACTATGACTTTTGCCTCAATAAACTCCTAATTACTGCTTATTAATAGTTAATAAGGTAGGATTAAGGGATGTAGAATATGGTCTTGCAGAATAAGGCATTAATATGTGCTTTATAAGTACCAATGAACAACTAATATCCTAGTAATATGCATGCTAATAAGCAACTAGTACATAGTAAGAATTGGACCCTAAACTGAAGTGTTACCAAAATGTTTAATTCACTGACAGTGCAACAAACATGATATGATGTGACACTCTATGGCTTCTGTTTAAATAATAAACAAATAATAATAATTTCAAAATGCCAAAATATCTAACCTGCAGCTCTGAAGTTTCATTGGTTCTTTCGAATCAGCCAAGAGGTCAAACTGTCAAACTGACATTTAAATTCTACTGGTCAAACATCTTCATGTCATATGAAGTCCGAGTGCACTTAACTTGAACATTCATACTGGTTTCTGTCTCCCATTTGCATGCATATGAAAGCAAGTCAGCGGAGCACAACGTCCAGCGTTACCACGGCAATGCAAGATTAGCACTTGCGCATAGAAACCCTGTATTATAAATGGAGCTGTCAGTAATAATGAACAGACACATAGAAACATCTGCTCTGAATGCCGTCAGAGTGACTCTATACTTTGAGTCGGTTTTCTAAAGCTTGTCACTTTGATTGTGGTCATTCTTTCCTTATGCAATACATCAACAAATCATTGAAATTAATATTCATTTGTCGTGCCACAATCTGAAAATGCATGAATTGACTTTCACATCCAGACATCGATTACTCCAGGACACATCTTCCTATCCTCAGTAGTCTATGATATTGACAGATGACAATGGTGCCATTTATGTGTTGCAAGTCATTTTTCGCAGTGAAAACAAGCCAAATTTAGTAGGTTCTTGATTGTAATTGCAAAGTAAGCTTCTGCTGGGATTTCACCAAACGCTGTATGTTGCTTTCCTCCTATAGTCATTAGAGGCTGTTCTGATTCCAAAAGTAGTGTTTAAAACTGCACTCAAAGGTGTTACTGGATGAGCCTGAGAGTTTCAAATATGGGTGTTCAGGTATCTGCTGTAACTGTTAATACTCAGCCATTAATTTCCCCAGAGAACAGCATCTCTCCAAACACGCTCAGAGGGCGGAAACTCTCTAAGAATGAATTTTCAAACTCCATTTGAATTGTTTTAGCACCTGATTTAGTAATGGTATATGCAAATCAGATAATGGTGCTTGGCCAAAAGAAAAAAAAAGAAAAACGGTTCTTTTTACACTTGCAATTTTAGCTGAATCAAGTTATATTACATGTGTGTATGAGAGAGAGAGAGAGAGAGAGAGAGAGAGAGAGAGAGAGAGAGAGAGAGAGAGAGAGAGAGAGAGAGAGAGAGAGAGGGAGAGAGGGAGAGAGAGAAAGAGACTTTAAATGCACCTGTACCGGGCTGTACTTTTTATGTTGCCCTGAGAACAGGGCAAAATAATAATAAATCTTGTTTTTTACATGAACAATACATTTTCATTTGGTGTAAATGTATGATTTAGTTTTAGTCCTATAACATTCTCAGTATTCATTTAATGAACACAGAAAATATGATCAATCACACACCTGCTTCTTTTTGACACAATAAATGGACTAACAACAACAACAACAACAAAAAAGGCCACCTGGCTGTGCTTGAGAAGGTGGAAAAAAAGACGGAAAGAGAAAACCCTGAAATTGACTGACCTTAAAATCCCTCGGCTTTCAATAAACACTTTTGTGTTTGGCTTTGTGTTTATGAGATTCTTAGTTCCCTTAAAGGACATCCCAGTAATCCCTTTACTGACCAAACGCGTGCGCCGCCCCTCACTGCAGGTGTCACTTTACCAGTCGCCCCAGAAATGTCAGCGTTTGCTTGAACGTCCTAGTGCTCGTCTATGATGACTGAATGCTGGGAGGATGAAATGGCCATTGAGATGTCATTCATCCACTTTTATATTTATTTAACTCTTTATTTGATGTTTTGCAACTTCCATGTGCATTCCGCAGGGGTTCTCAGAGGCAAGTCAAAGATGATCATTTTTATCAGTCTGTCTTTTTTTATATTCTTGTGTTCTTCCAACGCTATCTCACGACCAATTCGTACGAATTCGTACGAGTGATTAAAAAGTGGCTAATTCGTACGAATTCGTACGACCTCACTCGTACGAATTTTCGTACGATTTGTCTAAACCCACGTGATGGGTAGGTTTAGGGGCGGGGTCAGGGATAGGTCATTCGTACGAATTCATACGAATTGGCCAAATCGTCAAATATGTAAGTTTTAGCCCAAATCGTACTAATTCGTACGAGTGAGGTCGTATGAATTCGTACGAATTAGCCACCTCGTAGAATTCGTACGAATTCCCGTGAGATCGTGTTGGTTCTTCACAAAAACAATCCGTTTTTTTTTTACTTTTACGTTGGGATTTGAAAGTGGCACTTTTTTGTGTTTCATTAAAAAGAAGATCATAAAATCATTTGACATCTTACCCGTCATCTCGCAAGGACATCAGGAGTGAAACGAGGATGCGTGAATACGCGGGCTGAATTTTCTTGAGCCATTGTTCATGAAATACTGATCAGCTGAATGCTTTTCTTTGGGCTAACTCTGAAAACTGCCTTTAGTTTAAGAACTAAGTGTATTTTATATTTGCTTTTAGCATATCAAAAGATCAGAGCTTTTATATTGTTATATTTCGTGACCTACCTGGAAGTAGTAAGTCATCTGGGTACTTTTTGTGATGAGAATTGTGAATTCAGACAAACTACTCTTTTCACTTACTGTTTTTCGCATACTATATAGTATGGAAGTATGCGATTTTGGATGAAGCTGCAGCTACGGTCCAAACTGTGTGTGGCACATCATTCACAATAGAGGTGGGGTGTTGTATTTGAATTATGAGGTTTTACCGAATGATTTATGAAAAAGACAATTGAAGAAATATGGAGATATGAGGTTTCTGCCCAACAGCAGCCCTATACACATACATATTAGAGATGCAGCGATTGCAATTTTCTTGGGCGATTCCATTTTTTGTAAGTGTGACCTGCAGATACCGATTTTTCAAAAGTCCCAGTTGCAGTTCAATGCAAAATTTTATTTTCATAAAAAAGAAGTAAAAAGACAGCAGTACATAAGATTGTTTTTCACTATTTTCAAACAACAGCACACATAAATGCAATAGAATAAAGAGAGATATGAAATAAACATGGCTTTAATGTTTTTATGGGGGTATGGAGTATATTCAGGTAAGAAATATTACATAAATTAAAGTATTAAAATGCAAAATAGCACTGGATAGTTGTCATTGTAAAAATTAAATACAGATGAATGCTTACAAGTAGTTACAATAATCATTCAGTCAAGAGCAGACAGGGATTTTCTTTGTCATTTGTTCTTTTATTAACATGACAGACAGCAGCAGGAATATTAGCGTTCAAAAGAAGCTTCCCGTTGTACAGTCATTTAGCACAGAATTGTGTTGGTACTTGGTGCAGTAATTAGACTGGTATTAGCTATTTTTAATGCTATTGTTGTTTTAATGACTTTTTACAGAAGAACAAGCAATTTTGACATCCATGTTTTTATCTTTCGCAAAACTTGTCCAGAAAGCTTGAGACTGGAGAACAACTGATTCAGATGTTTAGCTCATATTGTGCTGTCCCAGCCCACCTGACCACCTTGTGTGTAGCGTTAAGTGAATCAGTAGACAATTTGTTGAATCTCATTGCTAGATATGGTCCAACATGGCAGAACATTGACTAATAAAAAACTAAACACATGGAGTGTTTTGGACAAGAACAAAATGAAATACACCTCATCTTGAGTTTGTGGAGGACGAGTGATCTGTCTAATAAGAAAATGCATTCGGTTGGCGGAATTGCATTGGAAATGTCATGATGGGTTATTAATCACATTGAAAAAGTCTGATGCTCATCCGCTATGACATGCAGAGCCTCACATTACAGATATTACATCTACTATGATTTTTGATTTATCAAGTCATATTTTGAAATGCATAATACTGCAGTCTTTGCCACCACATCATTTGTTGTTGATGCTTCAAGTCTAGATCTTATTTAATCACACTATTTTACGTGGCCTCTTTAATAGTTTATTGTGAACTGTCTATGAGTGAATTAAATCAACACAAAACCTGTTCCTCCCTATCTATGAACATAAAGTGAGACATTAAGGTAATTACTACAGATGGTGGGACTCACATAGACACCTAATTGATGGATGGTGAGGATATTGAGTGAGCTTCTTCTGTATCGACCAGTGCAGCCGTCCTGGTTACTACTTCTCAATAATTTAAGCAGAAATAAACGCCAGACCTGGCAGGTACTGAAGTGCATGTTTATGTAGGTGGAAAAAATGGAAGTTAATGGTAAGGCTGGATGATATAGCTAAAATATTAGTTGTATGCTTATATATTTAATATATATTCAATTTCAGATTTCATTATTTTAAAGGGGTCATGGCAAGGATTTTTTTCAAAATTATTTTAACATGTTCCTTGAGGTTCACTTATAATGATAATAAAGTTTTTTGCACAAAAATCATTATATTCAAACCTCATTCTGACACTATCTAAAATGCTCATTTAAGGCTTGTGGATAAATAGCCACTGTTATGATTGGCTAACATAAATGTCAGAGGGCGGGGCCTGTGGTGCGATGATGTAAAACTATTTGTCAAAGTCTTGCTCTGGAGGCAGGCAAATGCAAATGCATTGTCCTGTCTGATGCCACGAATCCTACAATATTCAAAACGAGCCGTTTTTGGAGCTTGATTAAATAAATGCTTTGTTTATAATGTTTTAAGCTATGAAACTTGCAGGACGTTTTAATGGTACAAAGATCAAGGCAAATTTGATTTCTCATGTCATGACCCCTTTAACCAGTCATTATTTTAGAGTAGATTGAAATACATTTAATGGAATAAGTACATTAAAGTGCAAATTATGAATTAGTTATAAATCTAGTCAAGGCATGTTGGAACTGATTCATGAAAATACATAAAAAACACACAATCAAACGCCACTTTTGCTAATGAATTGCAACCATCAGTTATCTGTGTTATATTAATTGTAAAGTTAGTTCCTGTTTTACTCCAAATTATGTTTGCATTATTCCATTATTTTCTATTGAATTGTGGTTTTGCAGCTGAGAATCTCTCAGTTCATTCAGTGAAGGATTCATTGGACTGATTCTTACTGATAACTTATCTTTTTTACTTTGCTTTCGTGTGAAGCCAGCGAAGACAATATAATAGAAAAAAAAAGGTTTTGTCATACCATTCAATACAGATTGCAACAAACCAACAAATCATTTCATCTTTAAAACCACTTCAGTTGTATGCCAAATAAAGCACATAAATGCATTTCTAAACCTAGAAATAACATGCATTAACTAAATGTATGCATGACAGATCTTTCAGGCTGATACAATAAATGCAATTTTCTCTTATATCACCATCACACTTTTCAATAATGCTTACGCAAACCTGATTAATTAAACACTGTGGCCTTTCAATTGCACCGCTATTTCATCTGTATTCCTTAGTGAATCATGAAAAACCTCAGGAGATAATCCCAGTCAGGATGAGTAAAGTGTTATTCCTTCACACATTAAAGTTAGTGGAGTACAGCGCTCGTTTGAAGCGTCCTTTGGCTTAAATAATCTTCCAGCCCGGTCCAATAGCCATGATTGAAATTGATGAATGAAATCGCAGAGAACTGCCCGGACGGGTCACACTTAAGGTGAGCGACAAGCCACACTGCCGCGACCCTAATCATAACTCGCATAAATCATTAATGCTAAGAGCCACCATCTCCATGAAGAAGAGAACGTCCTCGGAGCTTGGTTGTAACAACTGATCACAACTAACCTCATTTAGTCGCTCATCACAGGTAAAAAGGTCCTGTGGACGTCAGGGCCGTCTCCCCCTCCATCTTTAGAAGAGCCCTTCAGTGAGAGCGTGCTTCACATCGGGTCATTTTAAGATAGAGGTAGAGTGCTTATTTCCATACACTGTTTTTAAATGACACTCCTGAAGCTCCGTTTGAAATGCACATAAACACTTGCTTTTCATTTCAGTCGGCGTTTGATGAAGGCACGTCTCTGAAGTGATCAGAAATTAAACTTATATAACCAGTGAAATAGTCTCCCAGGAAAGCTGTTAGAAATCTGGTGGCAGATTTGCTGCTGTTGAATGGGTAAGCGTGTGGCTGTCTGAAGATGAGAGAGGATTGGAGAGGTTAACAGCACTCTTATTCTTCCTCTTTCCATCATCTATCTATTACTCTGAGGTAAATGAGGGAGACAAATAAAGGTAGAAATACCTGGTCCGGCAAGGAGAAGAGATTTTTTTTTTATTATGAAATCAAAACTTTCCCTATTTACCTTACTAATAACTATTGATGCATTATTGCAAATACTTTATATTTTATTGTATAAGTATTACAAAAAAATATGATGTGCCAATTCGGTACTTAGTTTCACTACCTTTTTTTTGTTGTATCGAGTATCGGCCATTTTTAGACCTGTAGATTGTTTGCTTTGTTCTGAAACAGGAACTTAATTTATTGCAATGTAGCATATAGATAGCATCACACACTTTTAATACAATAAATTCAATGTACTTTGCAGTCGATCAGAAAGCACATACTTTTGAGTGAGGCATTATAAAACAATTTTGTAACTTATTACTAAATATTTAGTTTAATACTATTGCTCATCACCAGTGTTGGGGGGTAACGCATTACAAGTAACTTAAGTTATGTAATCAGATTACTTTTTTCAAGTAACTGGAAAATTATCGCATTCATTTCTAAATTTACAACAAAATATCTGAGTTACTTTTTCAGATAAGTAACACGTTACATTGTTTTTCCATTTATTGACTGATAGCTCTCCTATCCCCATGTTGAGAGAAATTGTAAGTGCACATGCATTGTGTGCAGGTCTGTTTGAGCTGCACACTCTACTGTACAGCCGCAAATCTGCATTTCAAGATTCAAGAAGGTTAAGATTGTTTAAATGATAATTGTATCCACAACTAAGTCCTTTTATTCAGGCAACACATTTGTGACCCTGGATCACAAAACCAGTCATAAGTCGCACGGGTATATTTGTGGCAATCGCCAACAATACATTGAATGGGTCAAAATTAGAATTTTTTCTTTTATGCCAAAAATCATTTGGATATTAAGTAAAAATCATGTTCCGTGAAGATATTTTGTAAATTTCCTACCGTAAATATATAAACATTTATTTTTGTGAGTGAATGCAGCACAATCGCAAACATAATTGGACAACTTTAAAGGTGATTTTCTCAATGTTCAGATTTTTTTGCACCCTCAGATTCCAGATTTTCAAATCGTTGTATTTCGGCCAAATATGGTCCTATCATAACAAACCATGCATCAATGAAAAGATTTGTAAGTATATATCTCAATTTCAAGGTCCATGGGTCACATTTGCAGAATGTAGAGTACAGTTAGATTCTTAATTTTGCAATCAAAAGCTGCGTGCCGCTGTGTCCTGAGACAAGATGTTAATTGTAGTGTTTGCATGGCAGTTTGTCTCCCTTATAATGTGTTGCTTTTTTTTTACCTCCAGTGTTGCAGCACAGTGTGTTGTCTAATTAGCAGAATCCTGCAGAGACCTGCATGTCGTGCACAGACAATAGTACACAAAGATTTAAAAAAAAATACAACAAAAAGGATTTGTGGCTGTTATGCACAAATGCAACTATTTCATGGCTTTTGTGAGTAAATGATGGAGTGAGAGTGCGGCGTGCGCCGAAAGTAGACAGAGAGAGATTTTGTGCTTTTCTTCAATGTCAATGTTATGGTTCAAATAATTGTATTATAATTATTCCATTAGTGTGTCAGACATGACAAAAATGAGAGTTGTATTATTCTCCAGCTTTCTTTGTCATTTTTAATTAAAGTCTTGTGAAAGCAATTATATGGACTTTCAGGTTCCCAATGTTTATGCATTTATTTTATTTCTCATCACATGGAATGCATTTTGACAATCGGACACTGTTAAATGGAATTCAAATAGAAGTTTAAGAACAACATCATGCCAATCGCATTGCAAAAGATATAAACACTGTAAATCCGTCTAATATTCTTTCGGCATACCTATTTTACCTCTATTTTATAATTAGGTCAAGAGTGAATGTTTTTGTTGCTGGAAGCTGAACCTGTTTAACTTCATTACTTTGTATGAACTTTTGAACCTGCAAGTGTGTTGTTTGCTTCTTACTGTGGTGTTCGGGAAGTTTTAATTGTTGAAAAATGGTTGTGGTTAAAAGTGGTTGTTCTCAGGGCTGTTTAAAGGGTAATATAGTGCTGGACATACAATAAACGACTCTGTAATTCTAAATCAGTTTTATAAGTACCCTGTCAAAGGAGGTCTATAGCCCTGGTGGATTTCATCATTTTTCTGTCAACTTGAACTGGAATCAATAGTCAAGGCATTTGCTATGGCTGAAGAGTTGATCCTCGTCTCCATTGCTGCAATCAATAATCATAAACGACATGGGACTCTTAGCCAGGAAGGTTCAGCATTCTGGCCTGTGGATTCTGGGTAAAGCTGCTTGTATCAGAAATTTGGGGGCAAAGGTCAGGCAACACTGTACACAACGCTGCCCAAGCGGTGAAGGTCACAGGGTTCAGATGTCACACAGTGGTTTTCTCTTGTAGCCGTGCTGAGACCAGTGCTTAGAACAGCCCTAAACACACAGCTAGAGGTAAACAACTAATGTGTATTTTCATCACACACAAAAGCTGTTTTATACTAGAGTCATATTGTAGAGACAGTTTTTTGATTGTAGACGTACGTTCTGGTTCACTTAGACAGGAAGAGACCTACCTTACCGACATGAGAAGTGATAAATCACAGTTTTATAATATGCCGTAAAACTAAAAAGGATACAAATTAATAAATAAAAATAGACTGGTGTGAAAAAAAAAATTACATTTAGTAACTCATATGGTGTAAACAGCAAGCAAAAAGTAAGACGAATATTGCCTTGAATACAAAAAAAAAACTTTCAAATGTAAGTTGAAATAAATTATTATTATTATTATCTTTATTTATTTATTTATTTATTTATTTATTTACAAATATCACAATCATTTTAAAATGATCCTCTATTATATGATTAACTTTTATGTGACCTTGGTTTGTATATAAAACGTTTCAATTATTAAAAGCAATGAAGCATCATTTTTTCTAAGAAATAATTATAATAATAAAAAATCTTATTTTATTATGGATATATGAAAATATCACTCACTCTTCTGTAAAACTAGTTATGAAGTATACATTATTAAGTATAAATTATTAAGTATGCATATCTAGTTTTCTTGCTAGCAAGTGCCTCAAACAAAACTCATGAGTTCCTTTCAAGGACCTGATGCCAGTAAACAAACTTTGACAAATCCAATAATCCTTCATCAAAAGCACTCATTGTATCAACCCGGTACCTTGTAAACAAAACTTAAGTTTCCCAGGCGAACCAGTTCCAACTCTTGGGAATTGCGTAAAGCCAGCCAATCAGATTAGAACTGCCGATTTTCTGCCAGCGCTTGCCAGTTTTGTGTGCAGTTTGCGTCAGATGGCCAGTGAACGGACTGTGGGCGATCCGTGGGTGCGCAGTCTGAGTCTAATTCCAGAAAAAGCCTTTAAGAGAAATTCATGTGACTTTGAAATCATATACAGTGATTAAATATATACATAAAGCAGTTACTCTAAAGTTTTGGAGATTTAAATTCATCCGTTTCATAGCGAGGTAGCCAGTGTCATAATCTGTCAGACTGTTTACTAAAAAGAGATTGAGGCTTTTAGTTTACGTTTTCTGACCTGGTAGAGTCCTAGTAGATTTTTATCTAATGGAAGTACAACCTCTTTCACTCAGACATGGCCACAGGCAGAGTTGGGTTACCTCATGATGAAAGGGCATAATGTGTCCGCAAGCACTCAAATCCACCCTGTACTCAGATTCCTGATTCCTCGCCACAGAATACAGTTTATGCTGGAGCCAGGATACAGTTTCAGGAATGTCATGGTTTATTTATTTATTTCATTTCTCCCTGAACCGTTTGGAGTCATCTGTTATTTCGAGGTAGACCAAAAACACGTCTTTGAGGCTCTTCAGTCCTATTGAACAACATCAATCCAATACATTGGGAAAGAATGGATTGAATTGAACGCAGACAATCAAATCTGGGGCACCATGGAGACCGCACATCCTCTGTCGTTCCAAAACTGCAGGAAATGAGTCAGTGGTTCACAAGGGTGAAAAGTAAATGAATTCTTGGAGGAGAGTCAACAGTAATTCTGGGGTTGGGGTTTACGCTGGGCTTATTGATAAATCTGACGATTTCTCTTCTCTGTGGTTTCAGTAGCTTTCTTCTGGTGTGGCCTTGGTCTGAAGTCCTTAAAAAAACACACAGAATTATGGGTAGCCTAGAGCACCAAACTGCACGGGTAGTGTCACCAGTCATGGCAGGATGCCACTTCTCCAGCTCTCATGTATGATATATTTTGGAATAGAAGTACTAACCTCATTAGAGAAAAGCTGCGGGGATCTGGCAGCAACCTTGGATGAGATTTCAGCAAATGTAAATTAAACGCTCTTGTTCTAATTTAACAATTTACAGAATGACTTAACAAATTGAGCACCGTCTGATCATTTAAGTTGAGAAAATTTAAGTAAGATCATTTTTTTATAACTTATAATTTAAAGGGACTATGTGTAGTTTTTTAGGTATTTTATCTAAATATCTAAAATCAATATTTTTATTCATAAATATGCCCTCAATGGTGTACAAATACCTCTGCCAATTATCTGACTTATCCTCGTAAACAAAGAATTTATTATCTTTATATACATGGGACGGGTAAGTCCCCGGAGGCTTCCATGTAGTTCCGCCATCTTGAAAAACTATAATAGCAGAGAGGGTCAAAAAGTACTAGACCAACGCGTTTTCGTTCAGAGCCAGCGTCACGTAACTGAAAGCAGCAGAAGTGAGATGCAGAGCAGTGAGAGGCGCTTGTCACTGCCCTGGCAAATTTAAAAGTCTGCATTGCTTCTCTTCTCTGACTTTGGAAACTTTCAATTCTATCAAGATCGTCTCTTGCAGCTGCCGGGCGTGGTATTGACTCTCGCTCTCCTCCTCTTCCTCGTCGTCCACCTCCTCGCCTAGACGACAGTGCCGGTTGATTTTGTCTGCATTAAAGACTTTTAAAATAATTTAACTCACTTTCATGTTTGAATGCCTTCTGTTTGTGATCCGATGTGGATTCTGATCACCGTAAAGGTAGAAATATTTATACGCGATGCAAAAGACTGCGCGCTAACCATTAACCATAGTAAACATAGTAAACGCTTGAAGATACGTTACGCATAGTAAAAAAAAAAAACATGGTGAACGTTTGAAGAAATCAGACCAATCATAAAGGCTATCACAATCATGTTTTTATGTTATCTGTCAGATAGCCTACGTCTCGTCTCTTTATACCGGACTATCATAAAATAACGCAGCTTCCCCTTTTTCTCTGACTGAAAATCTGTAGGTCGTATTATTGGTGGCATATATATATATATATATATATATATATATATATATATATATATATATATATATATATGAGCATTGTATTTTCCCTTTTCAAGATAAATATGGTCGTTTCATTACTCTTGATTCTGTCGTTTCGTAAGGTGCCATTCGTTTTATTCACTGTGGCACTGGTTGCTGTGTGGTAATCTGCTTTCACATATTGCCTTTGGCATTGCTAATGTGTTGTGGATCAGTTTGTCTTATCTCACAATCCATGTAATTCTCACCCGTGAGTGTCGAATCATCCCGAGAGAGTTCAATCGTGTGCTTAAACTCCACAGATTCTGTGTTACTGACAGAAAGCTTTCCGATCACACTCATCTACTTTAGACAGATGATGCGTGAAGATTGCATCAGATTTGAACATAATTAAAAACATGTTCAGCAAGAGGGAACTGGTCTGCAATTATTTCTACATTTGTATAGAAATAAAGGATAATAGAAATGCTCTGACAGCCATTTTTAACTCTTCAGTCAGAGTGCAATTGGATGGAAGAGAAGCATTTATCCACTAAAAACATACTCTTAACACAATCCTGCTCCATTGTTAACCTCGAGATACCGTGTTTTCAGAAATCCATTAAGACACAATGCACGTATCATTGGATTATAAAAAAAAGGTGTTTTCATACAATGACATTTACACATACAAGTGTGACTTAAGTGTCGAAATAGATATTGGGTCCGTTGTAGTTAATTTCAGTTTGATGCAAAGTGCATCGATCACTTATTTCCACTCATGGATTCAAACATTTTAAGTTCCAATGAAATTACACACATTCAGAAGTTTTTATGTGAGTCCTGTATGTGATCTAATACTAACAGCAACTGTGTTTATTTATTTATGGCCTTTTTGGCCACTTTTATTGATAGGATAGTGGAGAGAAGAGGAAGGAATGGAATCTGGAAATATTGCAAAATTGATTTAAACTCACATCACCCGCATGAATGCCACGGCTCAATGCACTGGAGAAAATGTGCCAGCTTCACTGCACCTATAAACCATACCACCATACCACAGCAAAATGCTGTAATGATTTATTCATGACTTCATAAATAAAATATTATAAATAATCAAATGATATTAAAGGGTTAGTTCACCCAAAATGACACCATTTACTCACCCTCATGTTGTTTCAAACCCGTAAGGCCTTTCGTGCATCTACGGAGCACAAATTAAAAAAACATCTGAGCTTTCTGTCCCTCCATTGACAAGTCTACGCAACTACCACTTTCATGCTTCAAAAGATTGTAAAACTAATCCATATTGAACGGATTAGTACACATTTTCTGAAGAGACACGATAGCTTTATATGGTAAACAGATTTATCAATGTTTATATGCGAATAAAATTCTATATTCACCATACATAGTCGAGTGTCTTCTGAAAATTTTGGACTAAAAACATCTTCATTTGTGTTCCGAAGATGAACGGAAGTCTTAAGGGTTTGGAACGGTAGTGAGTAAATGATGACAGAATTTTTATTTTTAGATTAACAAACCCTTTAAACCTAATACCTTAAATCATTCATTTGACTATATAAATTATAATGGTCATATTAACTTACAATTGGAAGTATTTCTCAATTAAGTAAACATTATGTCAAGTGATTATTCAACTAAATAGTCAGTAAGGAATAAATGAAGAGCAGCGGCTAGTATTCTTATTTTCTTGTCAGTGTTATTGTTTGATTAATATTGTAACATCCAAACGTGAGGTTCCCCCTCCTAACAGCCAGAGGGCGCTCTCTCCAGAATATTGAACTTTCTCTTCAGTTCCTGTCACATGCTTTTTTTAACTATTTAAGTTGTTTGGTCCCGTATGTATGTCTTATCTTCTTTGTTCTCTCATATACTATTTTGGACTGCTCTCTTGGTGTTTGACTCTGGACTTACCTAGCTTACAAACCTGTTATTTACCTTGTTGCTTCAATAAATTTGGATCCTAAAAATGGATCCTTCCACTCTCCGTGAGTCTGCCATGTTACAAATAATCATGACATATAGACAGTGGCAAGTCTGTTAAGGTGTATTTACATTAACAACATTTCAGAAACATTTTACAGGCAAATAAAGCCCATTGTCAATAATGTAGCGATGTATGACACGTTTACACGTAAACAATCTAGTAAACACTGAAAAAAGTTTTCCGTTTTTTTGTATACAGATGGCAATGTTGTAAAATAATCCCCATTCACGTAGATCCGCGGAAACTAAACTTGTTGTATTATGCATTTCAGGCCAGTGTTTGACATTGTCACTTTGTAAAGAAACACTACCGGCCCATAGACTTTCCACGTATACACATGTGCATGACATCACTGTTTTCAAAATGTTTTTGTAGTCTAAAAAGAGACAATTAACTGTATCATTTTCAAAAACATTTTCAGGCCCCCAAAACGCCATTGTTGTGTAAATGAATGGCCAAAACACAGTTTTCCATTTTTAGTTGAAAGCAAGCTTATTGTTTAATTTGCAGTAGCTCACGCACAGACCTTTACACTCCCATCGTCACTTTTTTGGAATTGCGTTCTCACTTTAATTTGCCCTCTTTAGTAAATCTGGCCCATAATGCTTTGTTTTGTCATCAGTGGAAATTATAACAGTCAACCTTGTTAAATGGATATTTATAGAGATATCAGCATAGAATTTTTTTTTTCCAAAGGAAAATTGGCAATTCATGGTCTTGAGCAAAATACTTGTCATGTCTAGTTTGTCCATTGCGAAATCTTTGTGAAAATTTGTGATCACATGGATATCTATGTGAAGACTGGATTTTGCCCACAAAAATGTGCAGAACAATGATAAATATCATTTAGGTTGCAGTTACACCATAGGATTTAATGCACAGATTGGATATTTTGACACATATCACGTTTTCTATTAACTTAAGACACATTTTGAACAAGAAGTGCATTTCACAATATTGCATGCAAATAAAACTAAACATTTGCCATTGCACCATGTATTTTCTTTTTTCAACAGCTTGGACTGTACCCACATGTGAAATCGGTGAAATGCTATTAAGAAGCAATGTGCACCCAGGAGATAAAGGCTAGTTGTTGTTCTGCTATTTCCAGGTGAATGTTTGCATACACCCATTTCCCAGAGTTCTCCACTGGGTGTAAGTGAGCTGGCACATTCAATAGAAGACCAAAGCTTCCCTGGGCTTCCCTTTCAATCCGTCTGAATCCAGCCATTTTCCTCAGCCGCACACTCACACAGCTTCTCTCGAGAGACCAGAGCGGTTCAATCCTGGACGATTCTCTCTGAATTCACCTCACACACTTCTATTTTCAGGGCCCACCTATGTTCAGCGTCTCGAAATGGCTTTGGAAGGTTTGAAAATAAAAACATCAATATGTGCGGATCACAAAGTCAGCCTTATTTTGAAGGCACAGACTTTTTACCGGATCAGCCACGGCACCATGGCGTTTCCACTGTGCCTTACATTGATAGCTTGGCTATAGATGGTAATTGCAATGGTTATGGAATGTAATTGCTGTAATGATTATGATGATGACAATAAGAACTGTGATGAATGGCCAAAAGCCCGCAGACAAACTTTATCCCCGATAATGATGTTTAACACTAATGAATCTGCTGGTGTGACACCTAGGGTGCATGTCCCTGGTTCTAGCAAGTGTGACACTGCGATCTCCCGCTCCTTCCTCTGATGATAAGTAGAAGTCATTAGGTTGTCATCATGGGGAAGGACATTCTCCAGTCATCCTTCGTCTGCTTCTACTTAATTGTGTCTATTTTTGGCTGCTGGTTGACTGTAAAGACATTTCTCTAGTTTACTGCTACCACACTGAACCGCCATTGTTCTTAACAAAACATTTAAGGTAAATGAAGCCCTGATTACTTAATGCATGTGCTGTATAAATTACTTTTGACTCGTTTTCCTTGAATGGTTTTGCGATATTGAAGTTTCTACTTGAATGATTTTGCGAAACAGATCTGACTCTGAATTGCATTCGATAAGGCACTTTTGAAGTGGAATCTATAGTAATGAGACAAATTGCAATGCTGCCTGGCAACCACAAACCCTCGGTTAGGCCAGTTAACTAAATTACTTGGCAGAGGGATTGCTTATTCCAATTATTAATATTAATTAGTGCTGAAGCAAATTACAACAATTGATTTCTTTGATTTAATTTGTTCTCTTTAATTGGATAAAAAGCCTAATCTTTTTCCTGTAAGTTATTGAAAAAAAGAAACCTTAGTTACTCCACATCTTGCCCATTATTTCCCCTCTAAACAATGTGTGAATCAAAGGCCATATAAAGTATAAATGTAGACTATGCATACTATACATACAGTATAATTTTGCAGATTGCTTTTCAGTAATTAAACCACAACGACAACACAGTTGGAAGCAGTGGATAAGTTATAACACACACACACACACACACACACACACACACACACACACACCTGTGTGTGCTGCATTTGCTATAATTTATTATATATTTTTACAATTGAAAAGTTCTCTTGTGAAAGCTAGTTTAATGGTGTTTGTCATTGGACACGGTATATCCTCTACCTCAAGGAGGTACACGACTTCAAAAGCATCCATAAACTGACTTCATAAAAATGTGTCAAGAAAAAGAGTCTACTTTTTTCACTTGGGATTTTAATGCCAGATGTTTGCAACCAAGCTCCTCATAAGGGAATTTTACTAGGTTTTCCATAACGGGAAGCAGTGTTTAAAGATTAGATATCGAGCCACTTTGGGCCAAATGATACATGTGTGGCCCCAAGGATTGCTTTTTATCTCCTGTGTTATGTCATTGTATGCTTACAGTGGGCGGCATTAGTCATAACAGTTGACTTCATACTGTATTTGGGTTATGAGGGAGGTATATAGGGAAAGAGATGTTGTGTTTGTTGCAAAACAAGTGTGCATAGTCATTTACACATGCACTGTGGAGTTTTGAGAGTCAACCTCTTTTATTTGCAGGAGTGAATGCCCTCAAGATGGGCCAATGTATGTACAAGTAGTGATTTCTTCCTGACATAGTGAAACCATAGCAGTTTCTCACTCCTGTAGATGAATTATGCCAATAGTTTAACCCCATTTCTAACCAAATTAAGATTAGGGTTAACTCTTTCCCCGCCATTGATGGAATTCCCCATTATTTATGAAACAACGCATCAATACGTCAATGGAATTTTCCGACTTTCCCTTTTTCACTATAATATGGTAGGGGGAGCCATTATGCAGCTTCTGAAAGAGTACAGATGCACAGGCAACAAAGCAAAAATCAGCGATAAAAGCATGCATGAAGAACTTTTTTTTTTGTTCAAAGTGTTTTTTTTATTTATGAAACTTAAAAAAAAGGAATGCTTGAAACTAAAATAAAATGTTTTTTATATAAAGAATCAGCTCCATTCTTTCTTTTGATATATTGCAATTTTCACGAGTAAATTCAGTTGTAGACTGCAGTTGTCACTCCAGTAAATTATCACATACAGAAAAAAAGTGTAAAAAAAACCCTACTCACAAGAGTGACAACTGTATTTAGCTGCAGCGTGAACATGGCGTACAGTATAATCGTTTTTGTAAATTGTTCTCATTCTCACTGATGTAATGAGAATAATCTTGACACTTGAACATAAAAATGTTCATTTTCTTAATTGTTTAATTTAAATAAATTCACAAATTGTTTTACAAATGTACTTAATGGTGTATTTATATGGAAAAACCAATTTGTCACACTGGAAAAAAAGAAACAAAATAGACTTTATCTTTGTTCAAAAATTAATTTGTATTATTATTATTATTATTATTTTAAAATATATATGTATTTTTTTTTATCATTTATAATTTACTTTTTCACACTTTTAATTTATGGTGAAATTGATATGTTTTGACAGGTTTAGAAATTCACCCATATCTAGTCTGAATTAAGACTTGCTGATCCTTTAAGTAGATATCTGAAAAAAAAAAATACAATTAAGATGCAAATGTCTGCCGTTATCACTTGATCATGATCAGTTGATCATGTCACAACGCCATAGACGGTAATGGACACAGGAAACACTCTAGGGATGGGATCCAAATGAAGGCAGTGATCTATCCTCCACCGACATCACTCCTTCCTGCAGTGATCATAACTACACCACACCCAGAGCAGCTGCTATCTATCCTTCACCCCCACACCTACCCTGTTTTTCCATTATCCTCTTATGCGGGAAATTACTGTGCCATTCTATCACTCCTGGCAATGGAGCCTGTATCGATCCTCTCCAAAATGCTTTAATCTTCTTTATCCATAGATCTCATCCCGTAAGAGATGGGATTTCGAGGTGCTTATTGAGGTTTGTCTAAATTTACAGTTGCGTGCTGTTGCGACTTATTATTTTTACCAATGAAAAATCATTATTATACTTAGTCTTTGTACATTTTCATTTATGGCGACTGGTGTGGGCAGAGAGAGTGATGTGCTGGATTTTTAAGGGGGTAAGGAGGAAAGTCACTCATGTCATTGTGAACTTTGAGGCAAATATATTCATTCAACTCTGGGGGAAAAAAGCATCTGTGAAAGTTTTGCATCTTATTTGAAGGTAGTTAAGGAATAAAAGTGAAGGTGTATAATACATGTTTTTAGTTGAGTGTTTGCACATTTCATTAACATTAATTTGACTGAATAACATTTTGTTTTAGACATTTTAGATTACATTTCATAAACATACCCTGCCACACAGCTTGACTGCATTAATATTATGCCATATTTCTTAACAGCAACATTATGATCTGCAGATAGGACATGTCATGTGTATTTTGGCTGAACTTTAGCAGTCACTTTTTTTAACTGGCTTCAGTTGTTGTTCATGTTAAAGATGCCCTGGGAATAGTTTTGGCTTGATATTAATTGATATGTATTTAGTGGGGTTAAAATATACATTGCCAAAATATGAGGACAGAGAAATAGAAAAAGAGATAAACTACTGCTAGATTTCGGTGAATACATGTCACATGGCAGACATCATTCAGGGATAGACATGGCAACGTTTCCCATCTTCTTCACTATTTATAGATATCAGTGTCAGATCTGTGTGTTATGTGTACCCTTAAAGCTCCCATCTGCCTTCTTCCTTTACCCCCTTACGTGTCTTTCTCACACTTGCTCATACCAGCCTTAAAGCAGAGTTTCATAGGTAGCATAGGTATTGTTATTGTGAATATGCAGGTAATAATATTTCCTTTTTCTTTTTTTTTTTAGAATCCTGACTAGCCCAACGCAGCAATACTGTCTCAGCCAATGGCGTGAGTTTAGGGCGAGTCTATCACCAGTGAAGAAGTGGAATACAGGTGTTTAATTTGGAAGCGTGTGCCAAAGACTTTAGATATACAAAGATGGTGCACTCGTATTACTATGAATGGGGGAAAGTGCAATGCGCAATATGGTGGAATAAGTCCCGCCTTCGAAGGAAAAAAGAGCCAATCGGCAATTGATAAAGTCATTGTGTCACTGCATCTGCCGTTAGAAGCTCTATTTGCTATAGAAACGATGTTAGGATTGTTGTGGAATGCAGCACATTGGCTGGTTCAGCCTTTTTTTGTCAAGATTTGAGCATTTAGAAAAAAAAAACAGTCGTCAGATTTCATAGGTAATTTTAAATATGAAATGTAATCATAGGCTTAGTGAACCTCTTTGGATGATTTGATTTTTCCCCATTCAAAGAGATAGGAGCTGCACTAGCATGACTGAAATAGATGCCAAGGCGTTTCAAAGATGGCCGCCAAGTGAAATGACTTGCCTGAAAGGGACTTTGGCGTGTACTAGCAAACTATTCAATATTTTTATATCATTATATGGCAGAAATACTGTGGCAAGGGTAGTATGCTGGCATGCGCTTCCGAATTTAGCAATTGTCAGTTTAATTAGAATGAGGCAATCGATGACTCAAGGTAGTTTGCATCAACCTGGTTTCCTTGACTATAAAAAGCCAATATAATTTTTCCATTGGCTTTTGTATTAATGCAATATATAAGCTCTCTGACCAACAAATGTTTAGAATTCTTACATGTTTTATTAAGATAATCTTCACACATGAACAAAACTTTTATGATTTGTTATGCCTAAATACAATTCCAAAATTAAACTTAAAGCTGTTGGGGGTGTTACTGATGTATAAAACTTCAGGCATTTAACCAATAAACAAACAAACAAACAAACAAAAACACTAATTGACTTTGGGACAATGGAACCGGGAGTTCGAATATGCTTTTTTAGGACTCTAAAATATGTAGGATTTTTTGTTTATTCTTTTGTAATTGATTGTCTAATGTGTGTTAAGACAACAATTTAATTAAAAATGGTTACAATAAATGAAGAAAAAAAAAATATTCATAACAAATGAATAACATCAACTTAATTAAATGAATACAATGAGAAATGTATTAAAAAAATGTAAATGGAGATTCAAGAGGTAATTTAAAGCAAACCAAAAAAAAAAAAAAGCATGGAAATTTGTTCTCGTCTAAGCTGACCTTTTCAGTAAGGTTGTGATCGTTTTGGCCCATTTTTTCATCAATTTCCTTTTTGAGGCTGTTTGATAAAAGCTCTATTTCGTTTCTGAAGCTAGCACCTAGCCCAGCTTTCCTCATTTGCACCCACATGTCGAAAAGGCAATCTCTGCCACCGCTTTTTAATATTCCAACTTAGTTTAAGGACAGATAGCATTGCAGGTACGAATTTCACGCTCGCCTCTCCCTCTCTCAGAGTTTGCTTGTTCTTTTGCCTCCGCGCAGGAATAAAAGGGGGCCATCTCCATTCAGGTGTGGTCAATCTCACATTGATGGGAGATAATTGTCTCCTGCCCTCGCCTAGGTAATTGTCTTTTGATTGAGGTCATCAGCACAATCACGCAAGCGGAGGGGGTGAAAAGTGACAAAGCAGAGAGAGAGAGAGAGAGAGAGCGTGCAAGTTTGCACAGAGGAATGAGAGGCAGAGCGTGGGATGTGGGCGACTTGTTGAAGGAGTCTGGCTGAGGAAAAGGCTTTGTTTATCCTGGCAGAGCCCCATGTGGCCTGCTATTAAACCCTGCACTGATGGAGCCAGCAGGACAGGAACACAGTAAGTGGCGAGGATGATGATGGACAAGTCATATTACCTTCAGCCATCACTACGCTGAGGTCGAGCAGCCCATTAGTGACGACCATGAATGTGGCTGACAATAGAGAGCTGACTTTTACATAAAACTGACCGATGTGAGCAGAGTATGTGTGTGTGAGTTTGTAAGAGAACAAAAAGGGTATATTAACACTTTCTTCACCAGCATTTTTTGAAAAAAGTTGCTGGCCACCGCCAACATTTTTTTATCATTTTCCTCAAGTTTAATGGCCCCCAGATTATTTTGTTGTATGAATATCTGATCATGCAATATGTCAAAAGAATGAAGAGATCCTCTGCTTTTAAAAAAACAAACAAGCAAAAAAAAAAAAAAAAAAAATGATGATTGAACATAGATGGAGAAGACTGAGTCCATCAACACCCCTAATGCTTGCACAGTCCTATAGCTCGTCCTGGGTCAACATTTCATTCCGTGACATTAGACAGTTTTGAATTATATGCTGTTTAATATTTATGGTTGCGTTATTACATAATTATGCACCTGCTTACATTTGAAATTGTTTTTTTCTGCTTCTTCTTCGCCTGTGTTTTGATTAGGAGATTCAGTACTCTTTCAGATATTACGTAATCGCGCCCCCCTAGCGTATAACAGTGAAAACACAGAAGGATGAACATTTCCGCCAATGGCAGGGAAGCATTTTCTTACAAATGATGGGAAAAAGTTAGGAGAGAGAGAGTGACAGCGACACACAGCTGGGCTGATGCAGTTACAGTATTCGTTAACTTTATATCTTAGGGACAGGTCATTTCAACATTTTAATTATGTCCCTTGTGTCGTTCCAAATCTGTATGTACCGTTTATTATATTTATTTATTTTATGTATTTTTGTACTTATTATTTAAGTTGAATATTAATTCACAATATATTGACCCAGTAATTCGTCTAACTCTGCAAAACCTGGACATGCGTGGGTGAAGGATTGATGGCAAATTTGACATCTTTCTCTGTTCAGACCACTGTAATAAATCTCTTGATATTTATTTATTTCCTCTTTTGTAGAATTATAGAAATGGTAGCATGTATTTATTTATTTTTATTTTATTTTTATTTTTTTGCTATTGGAGCAAATGGGAAGACAATTATATATGTGTAGTAGTTTCCATTCACCACTATAGTTTACCCCACCATGACTTCTTCTCTTGAGAACCTGGGAAATGTGAAAAGGGCCTACAATAATAATGACATTAAAACATTGACAGAACTTCCATTTTCATGAGAACTATTGCTTTCATTACTGACATTGGTTACTGCAGTGGGACGCTTCCCTTCTCGATTTATTTGCATTGTACAACCCCAGTTTTATTGCATTCACAGCAGACGGATTAATAGACTGCAGAGGAGCAGGAGCTAACACACTGTAGAAAAGAAATTGCCCATTACCCTAAAGACAAGTGCAAGCCACTCACATCACTCCACAGTCTCTGGAAGACAACTTTTCACTTTTTATCAAGGATCATCAATCAGACAGTACAGTATAATAAAATGCAAGGCTTGTTCTAGTGGCTTACTTTGATGGCTGGGCAAAATATGTTCAAATGAATTGCACATTTGCATATTATGGTGGCCCTGGGGTGCAAAACATGGCAGCATTAGCGGAGGAAACAAAATCTGACAAACCAACACCATTAACCCATAGTACAACATTAACAGAAATGAAGCAGTTCTGAAAACACTGCATTTCACATAGCAAAGTGCTTCCCATACAGCAATGTTAAGTGACAACAAAGAGGTTATGCATAGAAAAGACAAAACCGTAAAAAAAGAAACATCAGCAAAGCACAAGGTTAAGTATATAATACATGGAGAAAGCTATATTGTATGTTTGCATTCCCGCATTAATCTCAATAGCATTTGCTTAGCTGGTGATATAAATGTTGCAAGCGAAAAAATATTAGTCAGAATACACAGGTACAGCACGAGAGATGTACCCTATTTTGCTTGTGAATAGTGTAGTT
This sequence comes from Meda fulgida, assembly GCA_030578275.1. Lineage (NCBI taxonomy): Eukaryota > Metazoa > Chordata > Actinopteri > Cypriniformes > Leuciscidae > Meda > Meda fulgida. Next base: position 6,770,009 of record CM060633.1, read on the forward strand.
AAGGCATCTACCAGCAGGGTCTAACTGTGCATGCTCAGCAAATAAATACAGAGGATTTGTCTGAAATCGCAAAGTAATTACTTTGTGATCGTTAAAAAAGTAAAGAATGAATGTGTATCCCGCTGGAAGAAATAAGTCATCCTGGTCCTTTTTCCCTACTGTTTTATGAATAATGTGAATTTTGACATACTACTCTTTTCACACACTGATTTCCAACCACTATTTAGAAGGGAAGTATGCGATTTCGGATGCAGCCAAAGTGATCTGAGATGTTACGCCATTTTTGATTGTTCATGTGTTCATGAATCAAACATGGCAGCATCCAGATTGCGTACTTATGGGGGGGTCTTGCACCAGCTGAGCAACTGCCATTTAGATAAATGGGAATGCTAAAGGATAGTTTTCTCCAGGTGTTATAGACGACCTTGTTCCAATTAGCTTCTTTGAAATGGCCACATAGCATACAAACTTTTGTAAACTTTTAAACATTCTAAATATTGTTTCAAACAAAATGCAATTAGGCTGTTTCATAGTCATAAAGGGGGGATTGAGGAGATTATATTAAGGAATGTGTTGTTTAGCATCAGTGAAATAAACATACCCACTCGCTTGGCTAGTGTGAAGAACCTCCCGGAAGTCTGCCTCTTTCAGGAATTGTATTGTAAGCTGTGGCAGTGTGATGCATGTGTCATTTTAGGCTTGTGGAATTGAGATTGTGGTATTTGATACCCGAGTTTAAAAAGGTTTAAAGATTTCCATTATGTGGATCTGGAGAACAGCTGTAAATGGAATAACCGATCAAAAGAAATGGCTCTTTGCTCTGATTGCTGGACATAACATCATCAGTTCTCGGAGACATCTGCTCCAAAATGACTACGCTTGGTGTAATACCATAATGGTGGAGTAGGTGTATTTTTAACTAGTTCAATCAGAGTTGTGACAAAGAACAGCTGGCCAATTTGAGAAAACTTGGCCTGGATAGCTTTGCTAGCACACTGTGGTCAACGGCCCGTAGATATTTCTTGGAGGAACGAGGATTGGAAGACCTGAAGGTTTGTAATTTTGAAGGCTGCTATTTGATAATTGACAGTACAGTAAACGTTATATTATGCAACTATGAATTCTTTTACAGAGAGGTTACAACTACGTTCAGCCTTAATAACAAATGGTGTGACCAAATTAATAAGAGTTACCGGTAGTTACAAACTTGCTAAAGTAGTAGTAACTAATCCTCTATAGACTTTATGTTCCAATGTAAGTACGATCTTAGGAACAGCTGGTGCAACCCTACCCAGGGGATTGATTAGCTCTATTGAGTGGAATCTGAGCTTCATGACTTCCTGTATTTTCTTCCTTTGTGTATGTAGCACAAATCATTTTAGAGAACTTAAAAGCCTTTAATTTGATTCAGAAACTTTGGAGAATAATTTCATGTCAGCCAACAAAATTTGGTCAAAGACATTCACATTCTAATTGTAACCCCCTAGAGTTTTACACTGTTCTACACTTATGTTAGTTAAATGCAGTACAGTTTCCCTGTAGGGGCCGCTATATGAACTGGATGACTGAGACGTAGATATTGAGAGAAGAAGACTGTTTATAGCTGATACTTTACGCATGAGGTCAGGTGATCAAGCGCTGCTTTTGAAGTGTTACAACTGCACGATTTTCTGACAAAAGATGTTAAACTTTTTATATAAAATTGTTGAAGTATGTTAATGGGTTTCAAAAGGAATTCCCATTGATGTTTTGCGAAACAATACGTCTGCGAACTCTGGTGAGTTTCTGTGCTCAAAAAAAATGTTTAGTCGATGAGCTTTAACTGATTAATGATCAGAAAATTGTATATATATATATATATATGTTATAGTGAATGAAAAAAAAACAGAGTTAAAAGACGATGTTAATTTCAGTACACGTTATACAAACGGAGATAGTGGAAACTGATAGATTTAATTCTTGATACATTTATTTTATTATGTTCCCTCTATATTGAGGTAAATTTATACATGAAAGTGAGTATTTTGAAGTGCAGATTGTAACCTGTGTGTTGAACAGAGATTTATTTGTGCATATTTAGTATGCTCACTTGTACTGTTGTTAATTAGCTAAGCTAACACGTGTATGAAAATGTGAGTGATGCTTTTGCATTATTTATTTTTTTGCCTGATTCCGGCCTGTGACATGATCAACTGTGAGCTTATGTGAGCTAGACTGGGGTGCGTTTCCCATACAACGATGTAACTCGCTGTTTCACTACCATAGTACGATGCATCGTTAGAGAAATCAACTAGCTAGTCACGACTGTTTCCAAAAACCCACTGTTGCAAAGTATCGTTCAACCACGATGGTTTCGCACGTGGTGGAATAATAACTACTTTTAATGAAACTGTTTCAGATCCAGTTAACCCTAGATTTGTTAATATAAATTACAGACATGTCATCTGAGGACTATTTCTAATTGTTCTCAGTTGTTTTGCTTTATTACCAGACTCAATATTTGGCTCGTTCTTACATAGTAGGCTAGAGCACGTTCGCACTCTTCAAACACGTTACTTTAAATCTTTTGACAAACTAAAAGACGTAAATTACATTTGTATGTATTCTAAATAAAAGGCACCGGTTGTACTGAATGTCAGCTTGCTTATTTTGCTCAAGATAAGGATTTATTACCTCCAAATGTGCTGCAATATAGAAACGATGCCTCTAACCACAGGTCGAGAGCTGTCGTTCAAACCACACAACTTTGCGATGCTGTTTGCGAATGTTTGTTGGAACGATGGTTTCGGGAAACACAAACTCGTTGAACTATGCTGATAACGACGGAACTTGCGACCATAGTTGGCTGACGATGCTTTCGGAAACGCACCCCTGATTTGGGCTAACTGCACGTTCTACTGACGTTTAACACGGACCTGTTCGTGGGATTCTTTTCAATTACAGCTAAGCTGTTACTTTATACAAACACTACCCGGGTGGTAAGAAAAAAAAAAGTCCTTACATATACATTAACTTTACACTACACACACATCAACTTGCGATGGAACCAGGTGGACTTTTGGACACTTTTTTTTTTATTCTTTTACATTTCATGCACAACCTGGTCTAAATATTGCTTTTTTCCATTTTAGATAGGGTTGTGTTGAAACGAGACCTCAATATATTAACTTAATCTTGTAGTATTTGGTTATTAAATGTTCTATGTACAGTAATGTGCTTGCTGTTTGCTGATTCACACTATTTTGCCTAAAATTTATTTTTATCTTTCTAAGAGTCTAACCTAGCCATATACTTATTCATATTCAAAGTGATACAACACTTATGGTGTTATATTGACAAGTGTTACATAATTATAATACAATATGCCACTCACTACTTATATTCTTTGTGGTTATTTTCGAACACATTTATCACATTTGCAGTTGTGTTGTACTAAATATCAGGCTTTTATGCAATAGTTAAGTTTCAGATAAAAATTGTCTGGATTGTTCAACCAAACCAAAGCATGTTTGCCACCAGGCCAAGGCCGTAGTTTTGGTTTGGTTCAGATGTATTTATTAGAGAACAGGAGATGATTTACATTAACCCAGCTAATATACCAATGAGTCACAGGACCTTGATCATTCAAAATCTTGGTTTTAATGCCATTGTGTGAAAGTCTGGTAATATCATGACATCTCATGACTGCGGACCTGCACTGCGGAGATGCACAAATGCATCTCATTTAATAAAAAAACATACATGAAGAAAAACCTGTCCTGATTCTAACCCTACCAGACACTAAATGTTAAAAACAATATTACCTATCTTTCTCTAGGCAGTGTGGGGTTCACCCATAGGTGACATACAGTAGGGCAGCAATTTTCAAGAGCTGTCACAGATCCACTCCATTTTTCTTTCTCATACAAATGCTCTCTCTTCCAGTGATATCACATAATAAAATGCAGCCAAATATGACACCTTTACAGATGCTAATTAGTTAAAAATGCTCAGCAATATTTACACTTGTGATCTCTTCTCTTAAGGCAAGACGTATTCCACTGAGCCACATCAGCTCATGTTCTTAGTCCCCCTAGATTAAAAAAAAATCCTAGAAGAAAACCTCTGACAGATTTTCAGATAGGTAGGTCGAGTTGTGCTTTCGAAATTCCAATGCGTTCCTAATGATCTAGAAGCGAGCGAAAACGTTCATTCTGCACTGCTCACATGCTAGTCGGGAGCTTCACAAACAGAAAAGGCCCAGTGCTGTTGGATTGTATACACTCTTGGATTGTCACTCATCCATTCAAATTAGTGGACCAGCTTTATATGTATATGAAAATGTGTGGTTCATGTTTTTGATATTTTGGCATATTGCATGGCCCAGTTGTCATTGTCATTTGACCTACCGGCATCAGTTGCGTTGCTTAACTGCTATTTACAAATCCTCTCCCATGGTCTCCTGGGATAGTATAGTGTCCATGAGGTGCACACTTCAAAATCTTGTTGGCAGTAAGTAATCTGGGTTATTTTAACTTACTGTTTTATGAATACTGTGAATTTTAACATGTTGCTTGTTTCACATACTGTTTTTCACCTACTATAGTACGGACGTAAGTGGTTTTTTGGATGCAGATGATCAATGAATTCAGACATGCTGCTTCCTGTGAAGACAGAGTTTCTGCTTTTAGAGCCAATAAGGGTGGTAAAATGTATTGAAGTGATTGACCATGCCATGCTTGGTCAAAGTATTGCTCTGAAAACGTTTCGATACAGCCCACCCATTGTCATCTAGTCCTGTGCGTTCTCAGAATGAGAGATCCCAATGGAATATTGAGCGCTTCAGTCAGTGTCTATAGCATTCTCAAACAGCAACTTGACAGTTAGAGGGGAAATACCACAGACCCTTTCCACACAGGTGTTTGCTTTACACTTTCATGCTGTGGCTGGAAATAATTGGAAGTATTCAGAGTTGTTCCTCTAAGCCGTGTTTCTACCGCTAGACGTTTGAAGGGGGTTTTAACTAAGAGCCGGTTGAAAGCAGCTAACATCTGCCGGCGTAACATAAAGGCTTTGCGGGATTAAGCATGCTGCAAGTTACTGCTGGATTTACCCTTTGACATGGTAATTCATGCGTGATTCACACAAAAGCAGCACTGACACCTGAAATACAACCCTTAAAGCACCACTACCCCAGTGAAAAAAAACTATACCAAAACATATTTAAAATACATTTATTTTATACCAAGTATACTACATATCCATTAACACTGGCATATCACTTGAGACTTAATGATATAAATATTAAATTAAACTTTGTGAAGCACTTCTTTATTGCACAATGTACATTTATTAATATTAAGCTTAAAATGGGTTTTAATGTCACTATTAGGATAGTATTATCACTGTATAATAACAGTTTAAATGAAATATATTTAAAGTGTACCTAAAGTATACTTGAAATAGTTTAACTTTAGCACAATCAAATATACTTGAGTTATCCAGAAATAGTGCTGATGTCCAACTAAAGAGATAGTTAAGTATATAACAATAGTTGTTACAATTGAGCAGAATTTAAGTGTACCAAAAGTCCAATTGCAGGGTATTTACATGAAGTACATAAATATGTAAATTTATTTGTAGTATACTTGCCATATTTTTTTTATTTATTTCAAATACATTTAAGTATATTTATTTTTGACTAGGGTATATCTGATACACAAATACACCAGTATGTTGCATATGATTTGATTATGTTTAAGCCTTGTCAGTAGCTGAGGTTTACAGTTTATAAAGAGATTGTTGATAGACTAGATTGTAAATGTGATTGGTTTTGTGGGTGGTTGCCAGGGTATTGCTGTGCGTTTTTTTTTAAATGGCTGGATTACTTGATGCTGATTTTAGTCTGTACTGCTGTCACCCCCTGTCTGCGAAACTCCAAAAATGTACATAAACATACAATTCACTGCAGTTTTCAGCTGAAATGAACATGAAGTGAATAATTAACTTTTTTGTCGCCCCTTTTCACACAATCCTTTTTACCGTAGCAGATTATTGATGAACATCACGTGGTTCCATTCACAATATTGTTATCTCAAAAAACTTTTACCATAGTATATGATTTGTAAGCAATGACATTTTGACATTTTGATCACATAACCAGCTCTATATGTATGGCTATTGAGAGATAAACCACATTTCCACCCTCAGGCCTAACGTTTCTAAGAATGGTAAAAAAACAGTTCCAGATCAATTTAAACTTGAGCTTGGTTCAGCACTGCACGATTACAAACCGTTCACGGCCCAGAATTCTCATCACGGTTGATTAAACGTGCTGAATCGTGCTGGTAGAATTCATGCAGTGACTTTGCTACTCAAGATTGGTGCTATTTAAGCTGAGTAGACACAAGATAATAATGAAAAGTAAATAAATAACTGATCATCCTCCATGTCGCTATTTACATCTCATACCGTCTGTAAACTCTTGCATTATAGGCAATGACTGACACATTTATATGACATTCCAAAGAGGCCTGTTATCAATCCCACAATGGAAAATGAAACCATATCCGTACCGGCTAGGCTGGATCGTCACGGAATAAAATGGTTTAGCAACGAGAATGGTTTGGCCTGACAGTGGAAAAGTGGCTATAGTAACCTTGCTTGGTAGCTCACCTGGTACAGAACTGCACTTACAATGTGGAGCAACCAGGTATAATTCCAGTGAAATACAGCACTAAAAAAATAAGAGCTCAAATACTTGTAGAAACAAGCTAAAATGACATGGTTGCTTCAGCAAATGTGTTTTTATCTCATGTTTGCTTCTGTTATTACTTAGGTTTAAGGTAGGGTTTAATGTCGGTGGTACGTTATTTTCATAACTGGATAGAGCATAAACCCTTTAACTCCACTCAAAGCAGTTCATTTTCGAATCTGCCAACGTAATAAAAACATTGCCAGATTCAAGTTAATCTGTTTCGGAAAAACAATGATGCGCTTTGAGCACCACTCACTAGATATTTCATTTTGAAAGCGAATCGTGCAAGAAGCAACGTAATATAATTTTGCACCAATGACGGCACATACATGTTTTCCATGTTTTAGCCTTTGTTACGTTTCAATTAATTATTAAACCGCAAGCACAAACTATGCAAAAGTGGCAGCCCTTCCGGTGTACTCCGTGTCCAAATTCACTCACTCATTTTCATTCCTTCCGGTGTACTCTGTGTCCAAATTCACTCACTCATTTTCATTCCTTCCGGTGTACTCTGTGTCCAAATTCACTCACTCATTTTCATTCATTCCTTCAAGTGGACTATAGTGGAGTAATGTAGGGTATAGTGAATGAGGGTATGGGGGGCGATTTCGAGCACAGCATATGATTCCATCTAGTTTGAGTATAGTTAGAGGTAACTATAAAGGAAATCTAGTAGCTCATGCGGCTCCACAATGCAAATCTGAGGTCATTCAATGACCAGAGATTCAAAATGGTGTGTGTGGGACCACAAATCTCGACCAATGTCCATCTATCTTTATATGCTATGGGTTTTATTGTTTTGTTTTTATTCTCTGCGAGGCGAAAATCAGACATCCAGCCATTTAGAAAGGTAATAACCCATATCTTCCTAACAAGCCTTATAATTTTAGGTAACATTCATGTAGCACAAACAGTGTTTAATACTGAAAGTTAAGTTTTTTTTTTCCCAAATCCCTAAGTATGAGCAATGATAATAGCGATGTTTATATGTTAGCAAGCACCACTAATTAGGACTGTGTAAGAAGCTATATGATACTGCATTGATTTTTTTTTTTTTACATCTACAACAGATTTGTTTGATGTTTAGAGTCTAATGAAATCTGTGTTTACATCCAGGAATTTGTGGGTTTCAGTATAATTAATCTCCATTTTTAATGAACACAGAGTCACGATTCCCACAAGTATGATTCAGTCACAAGCATGTTCTGAGCTGATTAGTGCGATGTCAGTGCCATACATTTGATTTTTAGAGATGTCACAGGCTCTTCAGATCTGAAGTGTGCAGTAGATAATATCCTAAGGGAAAGCGTCTGTCCTTGACTAACAAGTGATATCACTCTCCTGGCTACCGTATCTCTGATATCGGAATTGAGACTTGCCAAACAGTGTGGATGAACCTATGAAGATTGCATCCCTTATCCAGTTCCTGGCAGATTTTGCACAGAGCGGAGGGAAATCTAATCTCATTTTGACAGACGTGTGAGCGTTAATCTCTTTGATCAGCCAGTGTGAAAGTTAACCTGACATCCAATCTGAATGTATTTCTGCTCTCAAAATGGAGGGGGAGAAAAAAAAATAGACCCCCCCCCCCACCCACCCACACACACACACACACACACACACTGCTGAACTGATTCACTATGCAAAAACTGAACAAACAGTGAAGCTTTTTTTTTTTCATTTTATCTTGATTTTTTTAAAAACCCAAAATAAATGAATGCAACTAAAACATTAAGATTTACAGAATTATTCAAATAATTATTATAAGAAAGCAGGGCATGTTTTTATGGGGGTAAAACGCCAATAGAATCAACTTTGAATGTAGTTCACAACCCATTTTACTTCTGTAATCTGACATATTTTTGAGTGAATATTATTATATTCAGTGAAGAAAAAATGTAGGATAGGACCTGATTTAATCCATTGGGAATTGATTGGATTATGACAAATGGGTTTTACATATTATAATGGAGCATATGAATAGGGGAAATGGCTGAAAAATAAGTGAATGATTAATTTTATGAAAAAATATTAACATGTTTTTTATTATTATATTTAAAATGAAATTTACTGAGTCACACAAAGTAATATGAGTTTATACATTTTGTGTACAATCTTTGTTTGTGAAATTCAAATACAGTTGATTGTGAAGTATATGGTTCCTATAGCACTAACAATAAACATAAATGTAATAATTATCTTCATATCTGCCATCTCATCTACTGTGTTTTTCCTAATAATTAGCTTTGTGAATATTGCCCACAGCTGATGAGGTGGCACTTTTCAGGTGATTTGGCATTGTTTTAAAGCTTTTAGGTAATAATCACACTGCTCTTAATAGCTGGCTTTGTTTTAAAGAACTATGATGACGTTGGTGATGACTATAGGCTTGCTGTTAAAATAACAGGTTGATGCTCTAATTTTTTTTATCTCTGCGTGAGTGTTTAATGAGGTCTGATTTTCCATTTTTAACAAAACTGCTTGCATCTGTTTAAATGTTTTTTTTTGTAATTTCAAAACAAGATTATTTGTAACTACACTTTTTTTACGTAAACAAATAAAACTTAAACCCTAACAAATATGCATGAAAAAACATCTTGACAAAGGTAGATAATTGGACTGAAAATTTTAATAAATTAATTTGGAAAAAAACAACTTACCAAACAAAAAACATCCAACCCCCACACAAAAACACCCAAAAGTGCTCTCCAGTGGTAAAAGCAGGCAAAAATGTAACCCTGAAAAGGGAACGAGATGCAGTGTCGAAGATGACACTTTGGGGAACGCCTTCAGAGCGATAGCATCTTTTAGCACATGTGGATCTGCACAGCTCAGGACGAGAAGACTTGAGAACCCTTGGGTTTATGGCAGATCCCAGCTATAATATCTATTGAAGGTGTGCAGGGAGGCACATCCAGCACCATCACAGACCTCTTGTAGGGGAAACCCCCGATTACAGGGCTCTGGATGAAACCACTCCTCTAGTCAATTGGGCTCTTATCGAGGGCAGACTGCGTGCCTCATACGCTGAAGAGAGAGCCTCCACAATCCTCCTGCTAATTGTCTGCTTAGAGGCAGTGGAACCCTTCTTAGGTGACCCAAAACACACTAATAGCTGGTCTGACTTCCTCCAACCTGAGGACCTACATACATAGGCCTCCAAGGCCCGGACAGGGCAAAGTAGGTGAAGCCTTTCCTGATCAGTTCTACTTTGACCCCAGGCTTTTTGAGGGAGAGGGTGGGAGGGAGGGGGAGAGAGGGAGAGGGGGAGAGGGGGAGAGGGGGTCTCCTTCAAAGCTCTCCTTCTGCTGCCCACGAGATCTAGAACGATGGCGGGGGATAAACTGTTTAAATGTGGCTGACTGTCGCTTCGCCTCCTGAAACCTCTCAAAAACTGTATTTACGGCATCGCCAGAAAGCAAAAGCGGGGCCATATATGCCGCCATAAATGCCTTGCCCACCAACACAGATGTTGTGTGACAGGGTTTGGTGGGCAGCGTCGGAGTCTTAAGGGATGACGCAGCGTCGGGTGAGAGATATGAATCTAGAGTCTCTTCAACCTTCTGCATAACCCCACAGCCATTCTCTTTTGAGCCCAATTTGAAAGGAATAATTATGAACAGTTGGGCTCGATCGCACAATCACGGCACAATCGTGACACCTCTGTGTTTAGATCGAGACAGAAAGGCAGACTCTGAAGTGAAGGCTGTGACCAAGCCTGCAGGAAGCGCTCATCAAGTTTACATTTATTTTTCGCTTCCTGCTTTACTGTTGGCCAATCAATATTTAATTTGGCTACTGCTCTAGTCACAACCTCCAGCAACTCATCAAAAGCAGGGGAATGAGGTGGCAAGTCCTCTAATTCTTCTGCCTCAATGCTTAGAACATCTACCTCCTCAGAGCCAGATTATTTTAGCATTGGGTTCTCATCTTGGGTGGTAGAATCCGTAGAGCGGGCTACTGATCTCTGAATTGACACAACGGAGCTGGCTGCTGAGAGCTGAGAAAGGGCCGAGACCGTCTCAAACTCGCCAGCCAGCTCCATTTGCGATCCCCATGATGTTAAATGCCCCGAACCACGGGGAGTGCGAGCCTGGCCTGTCTCATTGAACAAGGCAAGGCGGGAGCAGAGCATTCTGAGCAGCAGCAGCTCACAAACAGCACTCCATGTGTCTCCAGTGTCTCTCTCCGTGATGTATCTGGAACAGGGAAACACACACTGCCTATATTGCCTCTCACTCGCCATACTTTCACTCTTTTGATAAAGAATGCTTTTTCACAGTAAGACAAACAACACCGAATAAGACTGACAAGTCACACAGAGCTCTTGCTGAAGACCAGAAGCTAACACTGTTGTGTGCCAGCGTACTTTTTTAGCTTCCTTGTGCACAGTCACATGTGAAGTCATGATGCAACACCAATCGAGATTGGACTAGTTCCACACGTGCTTCAGACGCTATCATGCTGGAGGCATTCCCCAAAGTGTCGTCTTCGACCCAGCACCTTTCGAGGGAACTCGTCTTTTAAGGTCTACCTAATTCTTTCTAAAATTTTTTCTAGCAGAGATTTACCCATATGAAACTAACTGTAAGTCTCAAATTCTTTAGAAATTCCAAATATAATTAATATAGGATCTTGTTCAAAACATATGTAATGTATCTGAAACAAAAAAAATAAAAATAAAATTTTGTTCCAGTAGCTTTGTAATTTTGGACACATAACATAGCAATGAGACAGGCTGGCATCTACATTGCTTGTGTCTGAACAATTAAATGTTGGAGACCATACATGTATTCTCTCACAACATGAGTGCTTTCCATATGAGTTTGAAATCCTTGATTGAGGCTTCTGTTTACATGAAACATTAAATTAAAAGTGAGCTTTTTAGACCATAACTACTGTAAATAAACATTTGGCAGATATATGCATTTAAATTGAACAGTAATTTTCTTCTGCGATAATGGACCAAATATAGTCCACTTATCTTTCATGCAAGGCCCAATGTTTTGTCCAATTAAATGCTGGATAGAATGAGAAAACAAGTATTCAGTGGTGTATTCGCAGCATTTGACAGACAAGACAGGCCAGGAAAAAACAAAACAAGCAAAAGGCATCAACATGCACTGTTAGTAATAACTTCCATGAAGTTCTTTCTAAAAAAAACAAAAACAAACAAAAAAACTTTAGAAACAATTCTCTTTTAAATGCATACTTTCCAAGATAACTCTAATGGAATGCTTATTATGAATTATGGAAATAAATAATGTAAGTAAACTAAACAGCATAACAACAGGAAATCATTAGTTTTACTTCACACTCTGATGTAACGTGGTGAAAATATCCTTGATATATATATATATATATATATATATATATATATATATATATATATATATATATGTGTGTGTAGATGTAAGCCAAGAGGTAATTAGGCTGTTTGATCAAGTTTTTTCCTCATAATATGAATTATTGTACAAAATAAACCATGTCGGTTCACATACGTGGTATTGTGAAACCACGATAAATTCATAATATTTTCAAGCTTTAGTCAGAATCAGGAGTGTGCACGCAGTCAGACAATGCATGGAATGTTGTGCATGTTATTAAACTCCTAGTTTCCATGTTTAGGGCTTAACTTTTTTAGTAGGTTTGAGTCTGATTCAATTAGTCAAATGCTGAAAAAAGTACACAAACAGAAGGACACTGTATAAAAAAAAAGGTAGTAATTTAAAGATATATAATTCCACTTGCAAGTCCAGGTACAATGTGGATACTAAAATAATTGATTGCTTTCAATGGAACTTGACGGTGTGTCAAATGCTGACGCAATGGGGATGCCCCATTTAATTTTTTTATCAAAACTCCAAGCTGACTATCTAGATGCATTGAATGTATACAATCGTGCAGGCAAAGCTTAAATGGGGTGCTACATTCTATTTAAAAATGCATTAGAAATTGACATTTTGTCTAGGATAAGGATTAGTTGCACTTTACATTATGTGCTCTTGCGTGTACTTGTAGCATTCTCACCGACAGTACTGAGTAATGTAAGGCAACTACATAGGTAAAGGTTAAGTTTAAGGGTTGGTTCGGGGTTAGTGCCTAGTTATTATTATTATAATCACTATAATAAGTACATAGTATGTACATGTGGAAAGTGACTAAAATAACATGATACCATAATTTCCTCAAGAAAGAGGCAAGAATGAACTTGGTCTTTCTTAGTCTTTCCAAAAACAACTCGTAATTACGACTTCAGAAGTGGGAAACAAGAAATTTCTGATAGCACATGAATGGCAGCATTATAATATAAATAATTAAATCGCCCCGCTATTTTTCCCAGCTAGCAACGGCCCTGTGCGGTCAACTCGTAAATATGATATTTCCAACATGACTTGAATGCACCATTAGAAAGTATAAATCTGGTGGTCTACGGCAAGTCATTTGAAGGTTAGTGCCGGACACTTAAAGCTTCAATCAATTAGTAAACATATAGCCATGTTGAATCTTAAAGCGAATCTGTGATTCAAAAATGGAGGTCTGCTCCAAAATCTTTACCCTATTTGTACTTGTTATATGTACATTTAAGCAGCTTCTATATTATAAAGCTGTTGCAAGAAGATGATAAATGGCAGCCAGTGTCCTTAATCAAGAGACAGTGTGATATGCCACACACCTTAGGGCTGGGGAGCAAATGCATAATGCATACGACAGAGAGTTCCTAAACGCAAACTGTGTCAGCAGCCTCCCAGGATGCGTGATGACAGCTTGTTGTTAATGGTGATAATGAGCAGGGACTGGGCAGCCACACCCGTGCTCCACATAAGTCAAGATGATAAGTTACACGACCACCACGTCCGGTGGCACAGGACACGGTCCATGTGGTACCAGCTCCCGTTAATGCGTGATGTGTCTTTGAGCACCTGACAATGTGGAGCAGGGTCATAAACAGTGTGAAAAAAACAACAAAAAAACAAACATATGATACATGTCCTGAACTTTAAAGGGTGTTGTCTCTTTTCACACTGATTTGTGTGTCACCTGTCAATGTGGTGTTGTCATTATGGGTGGGTAATTTTGAGTAATTTAAATTGAGTTGTATATATCACAATATAATTATTTGGGACTGGAAATTCAACTCAAAAAGGATTTCTGCCAGGACCACTATCGTCAAATACGATTGACAATTAGCGTACTGTTTGGATTGGCCTGAAAGCGCCCATTTTTCAAAACAAAAACAAGCAATTCGAAATAGTCGAAAACTGTTTAAAAGCAATAGCAGGGAATTAATTTGGTTTAACGTTTTAATTAAGATACAATCTAAATTGGTTTAATCCTGTTTCCCGAGTTTCCACCTAACAACCTTTTAGAAGCTGTAATTCAGCCTTCCCTTCCACAATCAAAGGGAATTGTATGTTCTGTTGTTTTCTAATCACTGTGCACTTCCTTTCATTCCTGTAATGAACAGGTTCTCATTGAATTTTCTCTATATTGTTTGATAACACAACATGATCCTGTATCTCCCAAATTAAGGTGACATGTATAGGGCCTTCATTAGGAAGCATCAATACACGTCATTCAAATCCCCACTCTCCAGCAGGAGTCCTGAGTGGAGAGCTTACCTTACTATTAGCAAAATATCAATATTGGCAGCTCAGATAACATAGAGTGGGCCGTGCTCGCTGGAGGGGGCTTTAACCAGGGACGAGATCGAAGATTTGCCGGTACTGTACTCAAGAGCCTTTATAACAACAGTAAAAGCTCTTCCGCTGTGAATACTGCAGACTGACTCAAATGAAATGATTGAATGTGGCCTATTATGCTCATTCTTAATGCCATGCTGAATTGGCAATTGGTTATTGACAATGGTTTGGTATGTGTAAGGTTTTTGTGGCGTGAGGTACTACAGTGAATTCTTTGCTAAAGATGAAATAAGGGGAATGTCGGTTGTGTCAGTGATATAAGTTCTGGTATTTTCTCATACTGATTCAATAGCTATTTTATACAGGCCCTGTCTTCTCACTCTCAAGATTTCAAATATTAACAAATGGACCACTGTCACCAAATGGTCATGAACAGCGTTACCGATGCTGAACCTCTGGTTGAACCTTTATTGTAAAGGTTCCACAAAAGTGAAAGTAGAAGTCAGAGCATGAAAGCAACACACGCACATTTTGTTTGGAACAATTATTCTCAGAAAATGTTCTTATTGTATTTTTAACATGTGTTTCTATGAAAATGTCATCTTTTCGTTCAGCAAAAAGACAACTTTCCCTACAGTGCTGGATGGAATAAAAAATATACCAATATTGTGATTTGTACTATTATTATTATTATTAGTTGTAGTAGTAATAGTAGTAGTAGTAGTAGTAGTGTAGTGCTATTATTAACATTTCATATTGCTGCTGTAAAAAAAAATAAATAAATAATAATAAATAGAATGAAATAAAAATTGAAAGAGCAAAACAGCAAATGTTCTGGCTTCAAATGGAATATGCCTGTGTATAATATTTTAATTTTCTCATTTCATGCAGCATTGCTCAGTTAAACCCTTAGGACTTCAGTTTGGCAGAAGACCTTTTCAAATTTCTCTATGTATTTTTTTTTTAAATGCTTATGAAAAATCCTGTAAATCACTGCCCACCAAAAATCTAAAATTACATGAATATTAAAAGAAAAGGATCCTGGTATACATTGCATTCTCTATGCACTTTGACAAACACACTAAATGCACCATTCTACAGATTCCCAACCCTATGTGAGCTGATTTATGAAATATTTTGGCTATTATATACTTTAGTATAATTTGAAAATGCAATCAGCTACCAAGACTTTAGTACTTTTAGCTCCGTTTAACACATTTTCCAATTTAAACTCATTAAATTCCTAGAAAAAATTACACAGATTTTCCCCTGAATGAAAGATGTGAAATTTGAAAGGGGAAATAATATAGATCTGAGGTTGTCCAGAAGTAAATACTGTATGAATACGAGCAATAAATATTATATCTTATGTAATACACACACACACACACACACACACACACGTTTGGAGATGTAAAAGTAGAAGTATAATATAATACTTCATAATTATAAAAACAAAACCGATAGTATTATGCTTAGATGCAATGTTGTTCAGGTTGTGTGTTCATTAAGATGCTATAAATATGCAGTAAATATAATTACGCCAGTGTTTTACGTTTGAAAATTCACATGTATGGATATGTTATATGACACCTCCCGCCTGAACTTGTCTCTTCTTACAGGCTCAGTGCCTGTAACCCAGCATTAGTAATTATAAGCGACCACACAGGGCTCAGAATGCGTCCAATTAAAGCATCAATTCTCTGGTCTGCGCTCATTCCAGAATCCTCTCGAATATCACTGACGTAAATGTTAATGGGCTGGAGAGGTGTGAAGCGCTATATTAAGCGAGCATGTAGCCTGTGATTATAATCAGGGCTCGCCTGTTCCCGACTGACTATCAGCGGGTTCCCATCATCAAGCTACCGAACTCGTCTGCAGTCACGGGAGTTTCGGCGGGGGATCTCCACACACCGGTCCAATGGACACAAACACAAATATTAAGCAGACAGGAAGTGGCTGCTGTTTGTCTTGTGTTTTTACAGTATATAGATTATTTCTTGGACTCTAGTTGACTTGCTTGAGCTCTTTGGGATGCCATATCTTGGAGAGTCATTTAACTACCCAACCGAAACAACAGATTTCAAGACCACTGGTTCTCAACTGGTGGGACGTGCACAGCAAGACAAAAACAAGTCCAAATGCAACAATATAAAATGTAACTCATGCATAGTTAGGATATCATAATGAGAAGGCTTTTATACATTTTCAAAGTGAGGAAAAAACCTTGTGTTTTGTATGACATTCATAATGTTACAAAAAATGTTATTTCAAATATATGCAAATATTTTTTTCCTTCAAATACTTCTGAAAAAAGTCCCACGGTTTCCACAAAAAAATATTAAGCAGCACACCTACGCAACATTGATGACAATATGATTTTTTTCTTGAGCGTCAAATCAGCATATTAGAATGATTTCTGAGGATCATGTGACTGAAGACTGGATAAATCATGCTGAAAATTAAGCTTTGACATCACATAACATTTTTAAATTAAAATAGAAAAGCGTTCTTTAAAATTGAAGCAGCATGTCAGAATATTACCGTTTTACTGTTTATTTGATCAAATAAATGCAGCCTTTGAGCCTAAGAATCTTTGGAAAGCAATAAACATTAAAATCGCTCTGGCGGTAGTGTATGTTCAAAGAACACAGTCCTTCGGATGAGATATTAAACCGAGGTCCTGACTCTCTGTGGTCACAAAAAAAATAGCAGGATGGCTTTCGAAAGAGTAGGGGTGTAACCCCGGCGTCCTGGCCAAATTTGCCCATGGGCCTCTGTCCATCATCATGGCCCCCTAGTCATCCCCATATATATATATATATATATACTAATTGGCTTCATCACTGTCTCCTCTCCACCAGTAAGCTGGTGTGTGGTGGGCGTTCTGGCGCAATATGGCTACCGTCGCATCATCCAGGTTGATGCTGCACATTGGTGGTGGTTGAGGAGATCCCCCCTTCTATGTAAAGTGCATTGAGTGATGAGAAAAGCGCTATATAAATGTAATGAATCATTATTACTATTATTTGTATGCAGTACATAGTAATATTTGTTTTTATTTAATTTACGGATGATAAACACTTTTGCTTATTATATTTGTGTACAACCGAAAGTCCAATGTAGTCTTCAGGGCTCTACAGTGCGACCATTTTGCTCGCATATGCCCCTAAAAATCGATACGTGCGAACTGGAAAAATGATTTACGAGCACAATGTGCGAGTAACTACAGCCTTCCATAATCGAAAACGAGACGATAACTTAATAAAAACTAGTTTTGAATGACAAAAACTATGACGAAAATATATAGACATTTTTGTCAAGGAATAAAAACTAGACAAAAATGTTAGATAGTGAAGATTTGGGAAGCGATCCAGTCAGAACTGATGTCCTGCGTTTGTGGTAGATGCGCACATTTGTACTGTAACATGCATGCGGATCTACCCAGCGGCACACGAGTGCGCATGCGCTGCATGTCTCGTAAAAAATGTAAACTTCTGGGAGAATGAGTGGAGTAGACATATATATCTGAATAAGAGTGACGACGCAAAAAAAGAGCTCATTTGGTTTTGTTTTCTGTGCGCACACACCCGACCCGAAGCGCACACACACACACACACACCCGACCCGAAGCTTGCAGCCATGCACATGTAGGCCTAGCTATAGCGTGCGAGGACTGAACTGAGCTCTATTTTATGTCTGAATGGACAAATACACAACATTATGTCGAAATGTCCGTTTTGGAGTGTATTCAAGTAAACTATGTTGGTTATGTCTTAAACCGTTTTGGGTGTATTGGATGTGCATCAGTGCAATTAAATCCGCATGTCATTGAACAGGATCCGCTTTCTTAAAGTGACAGTGGGTAATAAACCTAATGCGGTCTGTGTCCTTAATATTGATCAAGCAACGAAAGAAAAATAGAAAAGCATTCACTGCTCGTTAATAGCTTTAATAAGGATTCATTATATTTATTCATACAAATAAATATGTCTGCTGCTTGAAAGAAAAAAGAATGATGTATGCAAGTAGGCTAGTTATAAAGAATGCATATATCATTCATTGAAAAGAAGATTATTCTACTTTAGGAAAAGTGGTTTTATTTAATTTTAAGATATTTTTTTAAGTCACAGTAGTTAAATCTGTATCTGTATTGCATGTTCAAACTTTAAAATCATTCATATTAACAGCTTAATAGATGTTTTCTCCAGGAGTAAATGGGTTTGGAAATTTAATAGAAATTCTAAATTAATGCATTACAATTGAACTAAACCCATTATATTTTAATCCTCTGAATTGTTTTAGTTTTAGTCTAGTTTTACCGTAGATTTAGTCGACTAAAACTAGACTAAAACTAAAACAATTCAGATGACTAAAATATGACTAAAACTAAATCAAAATTTGCTGTCAAAATTAACACTGGGTGGGACATAAAAAAAGTTTGACTTGCTACAGTAAACTTTCCTCCTGCATGAATAGTTCTGATTATTGATGAGATGGTAGCATTAACAAATTAGAGACCAATGTAGGCCATTTTTCATGCACAATGATTTAATGAATGAAAACCATAATGAATGTCCGACTGGAATAAATATTATACCTGTGGTGAGCTATATAGCATATTATTACATAAAATTACAATGCATATAGTAAAATTAAATCATGAAAATATTAACATACTAACAGTATACTATTAGATTCAAATGTAACTTTTTATCTAATGTTATTATAATAATATAAATACTAATACACTCATTTAAACTATAGTTTCTCCTCCATGTTGTGGAAAGAGCCTCTGCAGTGGAAAGATGCAGACACGTTCCCCTTGTTCTGTTTTACTAAAGTGATTGTAAAGTGTGATTTATACTTCTGCATCAAATCGACGTGTTTCACACCATAGTTGAACACAAAGAGAAGAAGCACACACGTAGTATATATGTAATAAACAGTTTGTTAAACTCTGTTACTTGAACATTTTTCACTGCGCTCCAAAATTTCTTTGTGTGCTCCTACATTTTTTCATTTAGGAGCACATGTGCTCCTTGGGAAAAACCTTAGCGTAGAACCCTGGTCTTGACGCAAAACTTGTTGAGAACCACTGGTCAAGTTAAACAAATATTTAAACACCTCTCATAATTCTCTACTCTTGCTGTTTGTGAACAATAGAACACGTGTTGTGTGAATGCAATGTTGCGAAAGTGTCACAGAACAAGGCAGCATATACCCAATGAAGTATCCAGTTGTATCAGCACTGGGTCAGTCTCTTTCAGGAGGAGCTTTCTGTTAGTGTTGTGGTTTAACTCCTGGTCCTGGAGACCCACAGCACTGCACATTCTGTCTGGAAACACTTGATTCAGATCATCAGTTTGAAATGAAGGAGCTGCATAAACTGAACTGTGTCAGAAAACACAATATGCATTTCTGTGGATCCTAAAGGACCAGGAGTGAAAACCACTGTGTGAGCGTGTCCGGAAGACAAGTTCAACCAAGTTAGGTGTTTTTTTTTTATTTATTTTTTTTACTACGGATGATTGGAACATATGGCCCTGTCTCTTCCTGGCTCTGCATGCTGAATTAAGAATGAACAGTAATAATTCCCTACTGGCAGTGTCAGCTCTTGATGTAACCGTATTCCTGCAGGCAGGATTTTTTTTTTCTATTTAAAGATAACGTATTCCTTTCCCAGAGCTTCACACTAGCAGTTATTTTAACACAAATACGCCGCTGCTTGTTTCTAGTTACTTCTTTCCACTCTATTTTTTTGGCAAAACAAGATAGTGCTGCCCATTTAAGATTATATGACACACATACCATTGCAATTACTTTCTCACCATCCTCCCTCGACTTTCGATTTCTTCTCCTCCTACAAACCTCAAACAAAAGCTTCTCTGAAAATGTAGAACAGTAGATCAGCATTAGTCATTACTGAACGACATCGGAAACTGAGATTAGGAAGCTGTAGACGCCTATGCTGCATGCATAGGCACAGAAGAAGGGCAAAGTTGCACCAGTTGGATAGTTAATTTCTTGGCACAAATAATCTTAGATCACCAGAAAGCAGGCGGTAAACAAATTGTATTTAAAAAAGCAGTTTTTCTCTATCAGTAATGGTGAAGAGTTATAACTGGGCATATATACAGGCACACTGTATTCAAGTACACTTTTTGCCATTTTAAAGTTGTCACGAAATGAAAATGTACAATGTTTATCTTATTTTAAACTATATATTCGTGCATAATTATGTTTGTTAAAAAATGTCTTGACGTCATAATGTTTAATCAAAATGTTATTACTGGATCTTCCGGTGAAAACAGCAGACTTCTCTCGAGTGACATATGCAGGACTTCTCCAATCATTTAATCCGCTTAAAGCTCTGCCTCCACTTTTCAGTGCCACGCCCACATCTCAACGTCCAATCAACAATCGATGCCAAGTCTCCTCCCCACTTTTTATTTTTATTTTTCAATAATCTGTCGGATTCTAATGTAGGTCTCAATATGGAAGAAAAGATCTGTCGCTACTTGCAATTCATGAGCTGGTTTAGGTATCTTTATGGCAACTTGTATTCAAAAGGTATTGATCAGGTTTTTTTTTATTGTTACATTAATTTCCATTTTAAAACTTTAATTAAATAAGCGGTTGTAAATATGATGGTCAATTTGATTTAAAAGATTCAATTAAATCAAAGTAGACATCTTATGCAAATTTGCGGGCACAAATCAATCTTAGTGAAGTCCCTTGTCAAGCTCTGACATGTGGCTTTTTATAAAAAAATCAATGAAGCCATTATTTTGTTCATTGGGTAATTAGAATTATTTTTGGGAAACATGTGTGTCGCATTCTTTAACCCGCCTGTAAACAAAGCCGTCGTGATGCCAAACCCCCTCATGGAAAAAGAAAGCCGTCATGTTTACAGCTGTGGCAACGTGCGCTTATCATGATTATCTAAATGCTGGATTTTCAAAAGTATGTGAAGTTCACTGCATAGACTCTTTAAAAGACATTAATTTTACATGCCGTTCTGTAAGGGACATCGACTTTACATTTTCACACCCCGAAAAATGACACTGAACAAAACAAACTGTCATTTGTTGCTTTACATCAGATGGTCTCTTGGGTGATTGAATGAGGCATTTATATAGCGCTTTCATATGTACTACTGTAAACCCAAAGTGCTTTACAATCATGTCGGGGGTCTCTCCTCAACCACCACCAATGGTTGGTCCTTAGCCAATGAAAGCTTCTATGGAGTCCAGACCTTCTGGTGTCAGTCTGAAGGTCTGGCCACGCAAGACAGAGTTTACAAGATACCTCCACTTCTAGATTAAACGCATAACAGTATTGTTTCTCTGCAAAAACCATTTAGTCTCCATCAGCCTCTCTGTCCTGCTGAGGTCACTGTGGTGGAGTCATCATGGCCCAGAGCCGCTCTAATCCCCGTCCCCTGGGTGACATTACACTTCATCTGCCTCTTTTAATTAATGAGGAATTTAAAGAGAGCCATCTGATCCTCCTCGTGACAAACGAGCTTTTTTTTTCATTATCTCCACTTTCTTTTGTTTCTGCTCTCATAAAGATAACAGTACTGCCTTTTAAACAATTAGCAAGAGGTGGACACTGTTTTATCTCGCTGGTATTAGGACGGAAATGCACTGTTAGAGAGCATGCACTACATCAGAGATGGTGGCCTTACATTATTATTGTCAACGTTCACTTCAAAGGGAGGTAGTGCAGCTCTCTTCATTTCACCCCTCTCGCTACTGCTATTTCATCATCAGTGGAATTACGCCGTCAAAGACATCTTGCGTGTGATCCGAATACTTGTGCGTCTCGTAGTCAGAGACACTTGGAGTTTTAACAAGCCCAGAACTCTTTGATTTGATCGTTTTTTCAATGTTAAAATAATTTGTTTTCATGTAATTTTAAGAGTCAATTATGACCACATATGCGGTATATTGGAATGTTTTGGGGTGACAACCATCATTTTTTTAAATCAATGTTGCACATCAAAATGTGTTGGGTCAATCCTTACATAATAATATTCATACTAAATGTTTTTAATTTATAAATTATTTAGCTTGGAAGTCAATACATAAAATTAGCTGTAACACTTTACTTTGTTGCCTTTGGCTTGTTCAGTTGGGGATATTCAAAATATTTAGCCAAGCATTAATACCATTGATCAGCCCTACCAAACGTGGATGTTTTTTCACTAAGAAACAAACATTATGTTATTTGATTGATATTGTGAAGCTGCTTTGATGCAATTTATATTGTGAAAAGCGCTATATAAATACACTTGACTTGACTTGACTTGACTTTACTTAAAGACTTTATGTATAATGCATTATAAAAGTATTCATAATGTAAGTTATAATGCATTATATATTTTCATAAATAATTGTAATTAAAGTTAAAATGCATTATAATATTTGCAGATTCCTTGTTATATCGAAATTGGTTGTTTGTCATGTGTATTAATGCATATAAAGGTGTTCAATGAATAGAACAGTATACAATGTATTGTAATGTTGTTACAATTATTAAAGAGACCATATGTATTTTAATGTGCATTACAAATGCAATATTGATGCATGAAAATACTTAAATAGTGCATTATATGGATTATATAATGGCTTTAAGTAAAGTGTTACCAAATTAGCTTCTAAAAACATTGAACGAGACTAGACAGTTCTCATTCAAACAGACATAATATCATTATTTCACACGAAATAAAGACTAAATGTGCCATTTATTATCATGGATTTACTGCATGTGATGATTGCTGTAAATTTATTTAAAATAAAAGTTGGTATGAGATTGGTCATATTTTGTTGATAAATTATAACTAAATCAGTCTGAAAATAATTACTCATTTTAGCCTCACGGATGAAAAGGGATGGCTGGATGGATGGATGCCCTATAGATTTTTCACTATAGTGAAAAATAAATATACTAAAATGTATTTTAAATACATATATTTTATGCTAAGTAAACTAGTAAAGTAAACATTTACATATTTATGTAATTAATATAAACCCTGCAATTGTAATTTTGGTATACTAAATTGGTATACTTAAACAAATTTTGTACTTAATGGGCTTTTGTGCTGAGGTCCAACTAAAGATATACTGAAGTATATTTGATTGTGCTAAAGTGAAATTATTGCAAGTATACTTTACACTTTAAATATCTTTCATTTAAAGACTGATATTATACAGAGATAATACGATCCTTACTAATATTAAACACAGTTTAGATTTAATATTAAGAAATGTGCACTGTACAACAAAAACAAAGTTTTAAGTTGAATTATTATTTTTATATCAGTAAGTCTCAAGTCTCAAGTACTTAGTATGATATTTTAAATACATTTTGGTATAGTTTTTTTTTTCACTAGGGTAGACATATGTATTGATGGATTGATTGTGTTGAGTTCCTGAAGCAAAACCATGATGAGAAGCACTGATACACACACCAGTCTAATGATCTGAACTCTTACACCTTTATTAAAAGCGGGAAATATAAGCTGACATAATTGCCACTGACAAGAACGTCTTCCTTTCTGTAAACGTGGGATTTTTTTCCCCCTCAGCATTATGACTGATCTAGGCTGAAATTGGAGTTCTGTTCCTCCTGTTTTTACTTGTTAGTAGGAGTGTGAGAAAGACAGACAGGGAATTTTCAATGAGAGAGCTCACTGCACACAGCCTGACGTGAAGCAGCCAAGTGCAATGAACTTTAGACAGGCCTGACGCAAGCCTACATTACTAAACATACGAAAGAGTACCACTCCCACAGGAGTTTATCACACACACACACACACACACACACACACACACACACACACACACACACACACACACACACACACCATCATCATCATCCTTTCTATTAAAGCAGTCACTCCAATAAACTACTGAATGGAAGCATTTTGTCAAGCATTCAGTGCTATAAAACTTGGGTTTATGGGATATGGGTTTTAACTTCTGGTATTGGTTTAGTTTATAATGCACTACAACGTTGCTGCTGCTTATCAAACGAAAGCACATTTTAATTATTAAAAGAATAAATTAGCTGCAATGAATTCTGTCATCTATTCACGCTCGTGTTGTTCAAAACCTACATGATGTTCTAGAGTGGAACGCAAAGGGAGATGTTTAGCATGTTCATGCTGCTCTTTTTCATACAATGAAAGTGGATGGTGACCTGGGACTGTCCTGCTCTAAATCAGAATCTTATATCATACTTTTATGTAAAATTATACTATCATGTTAATGGTATATTTCTCAATATTTATTTGATTTATATTTTGGCTGGAAGTTAAAAACAATTTCGTGAGTTTGGGGCTGACTAACCGTTTGAAAAATGTTAAGGCATTGACACAATGTGCGTTCATGCTATTTCTAAATAACTGTAATTACGGGATTCTGGCTTGTAAAAAGCATTAATATCCTTATATGACTCATAATTACAACTTGTAAACTCGTAATTTTCTGACTTGTACCACGTGATCGCTGTACCATCTGACCACTGCAGATTATCTCTGGTATTTATAGTGTTGCCATAGAAACGTCTCAGGTTACGACTGTAACCTTAGTTCCCTGAGAAGGGAATGAGACGCTGCGTTGATGACACTTTGGGAACGCCCCTGCGTGATTACGTCTGAAGCACTTGTGTCAACTAGTCCAGTGGTGAGAGTGAGTGTCACGGATGGGTGACGTCACGACCATGAAAGGATAAAAGCACATCCGGTCTGACCGGCGTTAGCTTCAATTTAACCGAAGCAAGTTGATCACATGAATGGAGGGAGTTAGGCATCTCGTTCCCTTCTCAGGTGCTTTAATGACACTAATAGTATAGTGAGCTGTAATTTCAAATCTTGCAGTAGTTTTGTTTTATTTAAATAAAAAAAAAATTATTAATTGCATGATTCAATATTAAGTCATTGCCTGACACTCATGTTGTACCAAATCTGTGCTGTGTGACTCAATGAGAGAACCAGATTTATTAATTAATCATTCAGAACAGTTTTGTGAATTGATTTACTGGAAAGTCTGAATCAAATAACGCTATTTAATAGTGCTGTCAGTTAAACGTGTTATTAACAGCATTAGCGCAAACCCATTTTAACGGCGTCAATTTTTTTTCCGCGAGGTTAACGTTCTTTTTGGCATAGCAAACTTTGTTGTTTTTTCTCACACGCTGTTGCAACAACTTGTAACGTTAGAAAAACTACAACACCACACCGGATCTAGCTAGACCAGAAACAAAACAACAGGCACGCCACACACACTTGTTTGGGCTTGCGAGCCGGCCAAAGAGTAGTAGGCTAACGTTACGTTTTGAGTCGCGAGCGCGAGACGCCGAAATGGATGCCAATAAGATTCTGAATGGAAAGTTTACTTTTAAAAAGTTTCCAAATGGTTTCATTGACAAGACCAAAGTGATCTGTGTGTTTTGTCGTTGTGAACTGAGCTTTCATCGCAGCACGTCCAGTCTGAAATACCACTTGATGGCCAAGCACACAGCTTAAACGAATTCTCTGCGAATTTGTAATTTTATTTTGCCCTCTTTTGATCCCTTGGAAAGGGCTGTTGAAGTGTGTTGAACTGTTTGTGTGACAAAGTATTTTTTTCACCCTTTTATTGATGGAAAGTGTTACATAGCGTGAAAGATTATTTGCTCCAAGGGAGAATGTTATATGTATATGCTAATGTTGTTTTCAATTAAAAAAAAACATTTGCACAAAGCAAGTCGATCCACTTTTCCATGTTGATAAGCATTAAAATGAGAAGAAACGATGGGATAAAAAGAAATCAAGGGACATTTAGAATAGATAAAAATGTGCGATTAATTGCGAGTTAATTATGACATTAATGCGATTAATCGCCATTAAATATTTCAATCGTTTGACAGCACTACTATTTCACTTTTGAGCACGCCAAATTAACTAGGGTGAAAGGTAAGATTTTCAGCAATAATGTCTTAACCCTTTCACACGTGAGTTTAAAATATTCTAACTGACCCCCCAGAGTGAGTTTTTTAAGGTGACCGTTATTTTAGAACGTTCCACATGTTTCCATTACGACGCATCACACTTGTCACGTGATACACCGCAGCCACAATAACACTGTATGATAAATGTATTGCTATTATATTGTTTTTCCTTTTTTAATCAAAATATCCACAAACTTGCTTACCACGTCAACAACTATCTGATATTGCGATTCTCAAATACGTGTAAGTGAATGTATTTAAAAAAAAAAAAAAAAAAAAAAAAAACTTTATAAATAATCTTGACCTTCATCTATAACGTGAGATGGGCGCCACCATGTTTGTTTGCGCCACAGTTCAGAGAGTCCTGTCAGTTGGATTTACAGCGCGAAAAATCATCAGTTTCTCCCGAAATACATGTAAGAAAGTGGCCGGTGAACTGAATAGAGAAGAATAGAGTAAACTTTATAGTTACTTACACTATGTGTCTCTGATATGAATAACACACGTCAGGAAATTATATTTGAAAAGATTGTTATTGCTGCTTCCATTGTCATCAGTGTGTATTTCACAAACTCCAGATGTATTGTTTTACTAGTGCTTATGTGTATTTAAATGTCCGAAACCTAAATTAAACATTATGTTTTTGAAAGCACTGCAAATAGTTGTGATATATGACAAATGCTGAGCGCGTCCGTTTCTGGCTCAGCGCCAACCAACGCGCGAAAGCACAGTTTGAATCTGGCAGTAATGTCACTGTTCATTCTAAATCCCATATGTGGGACCGTACTCTCAGGGGCACAGAAATAAGAATCCCATATATGGGACCGTACCAGTCTAAAGGTTAAAGGTCACCTATTATGCAAAATTCACTTTTTACATAGTGTTTCAACCTAAATGTGTTTTGGCAGTGTGTGTACACAACCACCCTATAATGATAAAAATCCACCCAATGCTTTTTTTTTTAATCCCCATAAATCATAAGCACTGTCTCAGAACAGCCCGTTCTCAGATTAGAGGCAATGTGACGTACTTTTGCACAAGCCCTTCCCACAACATTTGACGCACACTGGCGTATTAGCATAGACCCGCCCTGAGTGAGCTGTGCACAGTCCGCCATTGTTTCGACGTCGGAACAGCTGTTGACAAGAATGTCTTGAGAATGAACATGGATCTGTACCAACTGTTCGTGATCAGCGTATAGTCTCCGCAGCGATACTGGTCACGGCAGTAATGAAAGGGAGAGCGCACACTTTATTACAGTTCATAGCTGTTTTACAGATATAAAGTTTACCAATTTATTAAGCACCCCCGGAAAAGGTCTGTATATATTTGTTTACTGTTAGTTGTAACAAGTGTTTTGTGTAATTCCCTGTGTATGTTGATGATAATGAAAGGGAGAGAGAGAGTTTATGGATAAGACTTTAATGCACACTGCTTATACTGTGTTTATTCAGCTCTGGAGTAAAACTGATGCTTCATCTTTTGTGTGACGTACAATAAACTTCATTAAACTCATCAGTTTTTTTTGGCCATCATTCGGACGGGGTCCGCTACTAGAGCAGGCTTGTAGTAAAAGCAGAAGACAAATAAGTTATAACCATAATTAAATTAGACACTACATGTTTTATCTCCATACAGCATATATTCTCAGACTCTGTTGGCATTATTGTCCAACTCAAGGTGGAAATTAACACCGCAACTGAGAGTTTCTGTTTTGATATTATCATTTCGTGAGATGACACTGAGCACAAGATCGTGAGGCTCCGCCCTCTGTGCCGGCAGCAACAGCTCATTTGCATTTAAAGGGATACACACTAAAACGGTGTGTTTTTGTCAGCCCCAAAAAGTGACAATTTAAACATTTTTAGTTAAACCTTCATATACACACTCTGGGGACATCAGTGACTTATTTTACATCTTGTGAAAAGAGGCACAATAGGTGCCCTTTAAATTTCTCTTCATCACGCAAATGCTTTTGTAAGGCTTCAGAAGACTTTTTTTATCGTTTTTTTTTTTTTTAACACGACAATCTCAGTCTTTTATAAAAATATGTTAATCAAGTGATTGATTTAAATTTGAGTACATAGTAGTTAAAGACACTTAACATAAAGTGGGACCGAGATTGTTTTCCTTAAGAAATATTTACATTACTATACATGAAATCCAAACGAATTGGAACTGATTCGAATCAAGAGCTTGTGAATCGAATTGATTCATGAAATCTGTTGCTGCGTTCATGCAATGACAACACGTGACAAAACTGTTCACATTCTCGGAATCGGAATGACATGAGTGTGAGTAAATGATGACAGAACTTTTGAGCACTGAACTATTCCTGTAATGTGTAATGTGACCTTGACAATGGAAAAATAAACAATGAAAAACAGTTTCAAGTAGAGAAATAGCTGAAAAATCAAAAGCACGCCATGTGGTGGCTTCCAAAAGGTTGGGCATATGGACACATTTTTTACAGGCACTCCTGCAGAACGTTCTCATTGATATTGTTTTTGATCGGCAGGCCACGGCGCCATGAATATAAATAATGAGAATTGTTGGTTTACGCTACTCAGTCTCGGTCAGTCTGCGCATGTATGTGTGTGCGTGTGCACTGAGGTGAGGCGCAGGCAGGTGTTATTAGTAATGGATGGGTAGAGGACTGAGAGAGAGACTGGGAGAGCTGGTCCTGTCTTTCCTCAGGCTCTCCACAGGACTCCATTAATTGCATCCAGTCTCAAAAATTAATATTTGTTGTTGTTTTTCTAATGCAAAAAGGGTTATTAAATAAACCTGGTGTAGCATGTGTGTGTGTGTGTGTGTTTGTTGTGATATGGGCAGCTGCTCGACCTTTAGATGTCTGTGTGTGTGTGTGTGTGTGTGTGTGTGTGTGTTTTGGTGTGGTTGGAGGACGGTGTGTCTGTTTTTCAAGCATCTGGCTGCTCTATCATGCCTAAAGCAACATAGTCATCTGTGCTTTGATCATGAAGACTAATGCATACTCGTACGCCGCCACACACTCTCTATAAGTGTATAGCCTCTCTCTCTCTCTCTCTCTCTCTCTCTCTCTCTCTCTCTCTCTCTCTCTCTCTCTGCTCAAATGTGAGTGTTGATTAAAGAGGAGTGTAAATCTCTAGTTTTCACTTTATTAAAAAAGTACGGTGGTACTTCCATGGTTGAGCTGGGGCCAGAGTGAACTGATATGGCATTTGGGTATAAAAGTATCATAGTAATGTTTCTATGGCGCTTAAAATATTTGTCAGCTTATATGTATTTTTGATGCTGATAGTATTTTTGATCATCCATCAAAATGTAATGATCGCAATTAAGTCATGCAGAAAATTGCAGAAATTAAATTTACATGAACATTTTAACACAATATTTGCTTCAAATCCACTAAAACAAATGGAAACAGATACACTGTGAAATCTAATTAATTAGACTTACTTAAAAAAGCATGAAAACCGATTGCTTTAAAAAACAAAGTGAAGTATTTTGTAGTGATGGAATGGATCACAAAATTCGGTTCAATCACGGTTCGGATCATTTACGGTTTTTGAGCAACGGATCAGATAATTTTTTCAGATCAGCAAAAATATTAATAAATAAATAAATATGAATGGGGGGGGGGGGGGGGTACTTTGCTTTTCATTTATTACTTAAAGCTCACTTGATGTTCTTCGATACTACATCAAAAACTACTAGCCTAACTGATAAAGTGAACAGTAATAAAATAAGAACAAATACAAAAATTACAAGCATGAATACTAAATAACAAAGTAACAAAGTCTAACAGTATTATTCAGGTACAGAAATTAATAATTAAGCCTAAATGTAAAATAACACTATTTGTTCACTGTAGAAATGAAATATAGTTTAATCTTTGTTAAAGCTGTATTTTGTTGTTTTATTAACATTAATGACACCGACAACAGTAGGAATATTAGGTGTGTGTCACTCTAAGACTGACTGCACGGACCGAAAAAAAAAAAAACTGACAAACAACGGTTTCTTTCTCAACCGTTCACTTATGACATAACCGAGAGAATACTTACCGAGACGGGTATTTAGACATTATTTTGTGTTTATGTGTCCTTTCAAGGTCCAAGGAAATGTGAGAGAGGAATCGATTCGGTGTTCGAGCGCTGTCTGAAACGTGCCTCTCTCTCTCTCCGTGCGCGCGCACAGATGACGCGGAGTCCCAATTTGCACCTCTTCTTCTGCATTTAAAATGGTTTGAATGTGTAAATTGGCAAGACAAAACACGTCCAAATTATAAACTTTCAATCTGTGATGGTTAAATTTAGCAGTTAATCCGCGAATCGCATGCGTGCCGAACCGTGGGGCCTGGTCTGTACGGATCACGGATAAACTGCGATCCGTTCCACCCCTAGCATGTTGTGCTGACTGATGCTTAGTTAATATAGTTCACTTACATGAGAGTTTAAGTAACTATAAATAACTGTAGAGAGTACTTTATGATTTACTTTTGATTTACTCTTGACTTAGTATAGCTACCATTGTTGTGTTTTGCATACTGAATGTTGAAGTCTGTGACTCAAGCATGGTCAATTGCAAGATATTGTCACAATTATAGCAACCCAATTAAAAGTTTCACATGGTATTTATGTGTTTGCAATACAATTTTAAAAGGTCATTATTCTACATGAAAAATAGGCTAGTTAATGGTTTTGTTAGAAGTTTTTAAAATACCTTTTACCTTGTTTTTAAAGAACCTTTTAAAATAAATTAACTTCCTTCCTTTGAAACCAATAACTGTGATGTCTTGTTGCATTGCTGCATCAATAGAAAGAGAATTACAATAATATAAATGAAGTTCCAAGTGGAACCAAAAGGAACACTAATCACCATAATGGTGAGCTCAAACAAAAAACATTTTAGGAAAATCAACATCAATTTATGTTGTCAGCTTATGTGATATTGACAATTCTACATTCAAGATGACTTGAAATGAGTGAAACGTTTATTTTTTTTAAGAATTGACCCGCCTCAATCAATTAATCTTAACTTGGGTTTTCTGAGTAAACAACCCATAGTTTGTGAATAGTACAGATTACTTGACTTTTACAATTAGGACATTAAGTAAAGAAAAATAGGCTACATTTGCAAACAAAATATAATTTATTTTTAGGATTATTGTTATTTTCTGTTGATTTTTGCTGATATTGTGATATCTGTTTTTTTTTTTTTTGTTGTTTTTTTTTACTTTACAGTGTACTGAGAACTTCCCATGGTGTATTTTAAAAACCATGGCATTTTAGTGAGGGTTCTGTTTGTTATTGCTGTGTTTCAGCTGTGTTTTCTCCAGAGCGGATACCTGATCCTTCATGAACCATCAGGTTGAGCTCTCAGGACTGATTTATAGAACAGCAGCAATTTCAGTTAAACTAACTTACCTCTTTCTTTCACTCTTACTCACACATTCACTTTGTTCCTCTCTGTTGTCCTCTTGTTTTTCATAGGCACTGCTTTAATGAAGAAACAGACCTACTAACCATCTCACTGAAGGGACCCTCCAGAACAAGTATGGGGTCACCATGGAAACCAGTTCTCCTGCTGTCAGTTATCAGCGGCCTAGCAGGTATGAGAGTGGCGGTGCGATTATATTAAGATAAGAAACTGCCTTTTCTGAAAACAGCCTCCTCTTGGCTGTATCTCTCTCTTTCTCTCAGCAACATTGACAAGCTGTCGTGAAACACTTCCTGGTATTTTTTTTTTTTTTTTGATTGTTTGTTATTCAGGGCTTGTTAGTGCTCGACTGCCTTCGTATTCCCATTATCTGCAGCTCTCATAACGCCGTTGAGGTATTGTCTTGAACTGTTAGCATGGTAATGGCTTGGTTAAGTAAACATCAGATAGCATAATTGATGTCTAAAAATGTAGTCTTGAATGTGTAATGTTGTGCATCTTTAGCAGATAGAGGGGCCCTGGGTGTGCAATTATTGAACAGATGTTTGCACCATACCAAGCTACGGCAAACAAGCTTGGTTGAGAGCTGAAATATTCCTGTTAGCATGCTCATGTCTCACATGCCGTCTTTTGAAGGACCACTTTGTAGAGACGGCTTCTGTTCTGAAAAATGATAAAAGGAATTTCTAAAGAGCAGAAAGTAGAATAACAATAAAAGCTGTGTGTCTACCCAAGCAATACTGTTGTCTAATTAGACTTGTTAAATACCTACTGTCATCGACTTATTTATTGCTAAACGACTTTATACTTGTTACACATCAGTTAATTCGGTTCCAGTAATCTGATCGGTCGAGCAACTTACCAGGAATACTGATTAGAGAACTGAGACATTGCACTGTTGGTTTCACTCTGCTTGTCTGTGTTTGCTATACAGATCAACATGGTCAAGCACAAATTAACAGAATAGCTTTTTTTTTTGTATATTGTGTCTGAAATATCAATTACTTAGAGTTGTCATGAAATGAAAGCTTTGATGGTCTTTTCTTCCCTAGTGTGGTGCATATCTGAAGTAAACAGCTTCTTGAACAAGAAAACAATGTAGGTCTTGAATTTGTCCATCGGGAATATATTGGTTCGTTGGATTGTTGTGGTTTGCTATTGGTCCATCTCATGAGAGTGAAAAACGTGTCATCTGAGGAGAATAGATGTCCCTGCAAGGAGGGGAAGTATATAAACGATACAATTTAATATGAAAATTGTTTATAGATATAAAACTTAATCAGAGCCGTACTGCACTATAACCACTTTTGCTTCAATGGTAGCAAATTATAGATATTAATATACATAGTTCATTATAAATGCATTTAAGATAAACTTTTAAACCTCATAAAACAATTTAAAAAAATCTTAAAACAAACTATTTAATGAATGCCATTGCGCACAGTGCTTTATGAAAGGCTTGACCTCGGATAAAACGTTTTTTTTTTTTTTTTTAAGAGCAGTGCAGTTGAACATCTGAAATAATCATCACTATTATATAATAATACATGTTCATTTAAAACTGAAAATCTGAATTGCACTAAGTGTTTGTGGAGCCTGGTCACACAGTTTATATCACACAAACCCACACAGCATCTGAGCAAAGAACAGATTGCGCACACACACACACACACACACACACACACACACACGCACACACGAAATCCCACAGATTTTCTTCATGTCATTTAATCAGTGTTGCACATTTTAAAAAAAATCATTCATGACATATAGAACAGCATTTATTTATTATTATTCTCAAATAATAAATAATTGTGCTTGAGCAAATATTATAGCTTGCCTCACAGTATACTTGCCCACATAAGTAACTGCCTTCTAAGGCAACATACATGGAGTCATTAGTTTAGCAACATGTCAACTGTCAAAATCTGCTGGTAGTCAGTTCTCCCATGAGCTTTACATGAGGAACACAATGTGTGGAAAAATGACAGTAGATTTTGTCACCCTAATGTTAAAAAGTTGCTAAGCTAATGATATAAAATATGTTCTTATTTGGTAGATACCAACATCTGTTTGCGTTGTAAGAATGTACAGGGAGACGTATGTACGAGACCGATCTAAAAACGCTGAGTTGACTTCTCTAATAAAACATTGTTTTTTTCTGGTGTAAACTCCAAAATAGTGATCTACAGTTTTACGCTTTTTGAAAGCTCCCCCTGGGGTAGGGGCTCAGTCAGTACTAGGTGGAAATATATTGCTCACTGATATGTCTGCTAATTTAACATAAAATTAATTGAGCATACATATAGTACCAGTTTCCAGCTGAACTGAACACTTGTGGCAGTAAAACGGCAACAGCTTGTATTTAATTTCACACCATAGTGTTTTACATACCATACTGCAAACTAATACATTTTGATGCTTAGATCATATAATGTATGGCCCCATATATATGGCTTTTCTGATGTAGTAAACTTGCTCGGTAGCTCATCTGATACAGCATTGCACTTGTGATCATGATTACAAGTCCCATAAAAAGAAGCATGAAAAAATGGCATGGTTGAATCAGCAAATTTATTTTAATCTCACATTTACTATTGTTTTGGTTAGGTTTAGGGCAGGGTTTACAGAGGTGGTACATTATTTCAAACAAGATTCAAGCATTAACCCTTTATCACCACTGACATGACATTTCATTGCCGAGTGGACGTAATGCGTACAACAAACATATTAAAATGAACTTTGAAAGTTTGCAAGAAGCAATGTAACATCATTTTGCAGATATGTCATCACGTTTTTCTCTTGAGCCTGGGTTGAGTCATTATCGACAGTCTCAGTTTGTTTGCCATTCTAGATGAATATTTTCACCTAATATGGAAAAATGTAATTGTCGGGACAAGTCGTATAAGCTCTGTTTTAAAACCTAGCAGAATTTGACACCTGTGACGATAATAGTGTGATACTTTGTGTTTAACTATTTATCATTAAGTTCTTCTTCTTTATTTATTGAAATTGCAAAGGGACATAACTTTCACTGATGTCTATGATGTACAGAGTTCATATTAGTCTGGTTTATCAGATTTATTTAGCTCCAGTATCAAACTCCCTTCAGCGCTTATTCTCAGTGAAAGGTTCAGCAGGTGACCGTCTTCCCCCGGGCCATGTCTGTTGCTGAATAAAAACACTAATGCTGGTGGGAACAAAGCAAGCGGGGCACAGGAACACTCACTACGAAGTGATACCAACTGAGACTCCTGGTGTGCTTCAAAATGAAAATGTCAATTGTAGTTTGGAGAGAGACAGATATGGGGTTGAATAAGGGAAAGAGCCCTGCTATGAGAGATGCCAACCTGCGAATGTTGGTGTTAGAGTTGCCTATCAAATGTGTGACCTGCATGATAACATTTCGGAGGTTCTGCTACTTATATTACGAACCTAGGGCACTACACAGTGCCGGAGGTGAAACATCTGTCCATTTTCACTTTTATTCGGTTTTACTAACCTAGCACTATTTTGAGTCATTCTATTCTCAGGGTGATTCTATGTTTAGGGTGTGATTCCCAATGGCATGACTCTTACTGTGCGATATTTAAGAAGTGAAACATTTCTCCCCGCTAGGAAATCAAGCGAGCTCACCCCCTCTGCCCGTCTGGGCCATTTAGAATGACATTTTGGTCTCCCCACAGGTAATTTCTGCATCCACACGTGACCTGCAATTGTAGCTGCTATTTTCTAAGGGGTAAACATATGAATTGAGCCTGACTGTGGAGTAAAATTGGACTGATAATCTTTTGCCGGGATATTTTTTTCCCACTCTGCCTCTAGCAATCTGAGGTACGTGGAAAATGCATGACAATACTTCACAATCTCTTTACTCCAAGGCAAATAAGTAATTTGGTCTCTCCTTGACTTGAATTGTTGCCTAACAGTCTTTGTGGCTATTCTAGTTTCTAACAGTTAGATATATTTCCTCCACATGTCAGGGACAAACACAATAGCCTTATAGTAACTAGGTAAAGGTAGCAATGTTAGTGTGTGACAGTAGCTCAGCTTGTCAAAATAGCGTCGCTTTTTCGGTAACAAGCTACAATTTCAATGTTGCTTCCTGTCCGGGAAGCTACATTAAAATTGTAGCTTGTCAAGCTAGAAGCTACTCAAAATGTATAGTAGTTCAACGAGAGAGAGAGAGAGAGAGAGAGAGAGAGAGAGAGAGAGAGAGAGAGAGAGAGAGAGAGAGAGAGAGAGAGGGGGGGGGGGAGGGAGAGAGAGATAGAGAGACTATACACTATCTGCTGAACATAAATAGTGGCTACTGTGGCGAACAGGACGGCCGAGGGACGTGAGAGAACGGCGCGAGGCCGGTGGTGTGATTGCTAATGAGCAACACCTGTGAAGCACACCGGTCTCGCATCTCTCACGGAGGAGCGGAAGCATAAAGGAGGAGCGACGACGTTGATGATCGAGAGAGGAACAGGCCTGTATTTTAGTTGTGTTTTGTTTTTGTATTTTACTTTAGCCAGCAGTCGTCCGCGAGGGGCTGCTGGCAGTTATATTTATTTTCGGTAGCCAGCAGTCGTCCGCGAGGGGCTGCTGGCGGTATTTTCGTTTGTTTGTTTTATTTTAAATAAATCATATTTTGATTCTTCGCCGGTTCCCGCCTCCTTCTTCCCTGAACATTGTTACACTGGTGCCGAAACCCGGGAAGAGGGAGGAACGCGCTGTCAGAGAGTCCTCGCCGGTGTGGGGAATCCGCGGTGCCATCGAGCATGGTGCGCGAGTCGCCGCCGCTCTCCGTGGGCAGGAGCCTGCTGCCATCCGCCGAGCGAGGGGAGGAGCAGGGAGCGGGGGACTCGCGGCCACGGACGCTCGAGGCGGTGCGCTGGAGTGAGTTGCCGGTGGGACGGTCGAGCTCGCTGCCGGCCGCCTGGGTATTGGAGGGGCGGCTGCCATCCGGGAGGGAGAGGAGGAGTCGCCGCCGCTCGCCGTGGGCCGGAGCCTGCTGCCGTCCACCAGTCAAGGGGAGGAGCAGGGAGCGGGGGACTCCTGCCGTCTGCCCATGGCACCCATGGAGCCGTCGCCGTCCACCGAGCGGCGGAGGAGCGTCGAGCCGTCCACCGAGGGCTACCCAGCGTCACCGCCAGGCACCGCGGAGGAGATCGCCTAGCTGGTGGGGGACCAGATGGCAGCGCGTTGTGGGAACCGGACCAATTTTTTTTTTTTTTTTTCCTCTCTCCCCTCTCTCGATCTGTCGCTCCTCATGCTTCCGTCTCCGTTTCCCTCGGTTTGTCTGTCCATACTCCCCAGGGATCGCCGCCGCCGGGGGGGGAGTAGGCACAGGCTCGTGGGTACCCCCCGGCCTGTGAGGGGCGATGGGGGTATGTGGCGAACAGGACGGCCGAGGGACGTGAGAGAACGGCGCGAGGCCGGTGGTGTGATTGCTAATGAG
Source organism: Meda fulgida (assembly GCA_030578275.1). Classification (NCBI taxonomy): domain Eukaryota; kingdom Metazoa; phylum Chordata; class Actinopteri; order Cypriniformes; family Leuciscidae; genus Meda; species Meda fulgida. Next base: position 6,807,258 of record CM060633.1, read on the forward strand.
CAACACCTGTGAGGCACACCGGTCTCGCATCTCTCACGGAGGAGCGGAAGCATAAAGGAGGAGCGACGACGTTGATGATCGAGAGAGGAACAGGCCTGTATTTTAGTTGTGTTTTGTTTTTGTATTTTACTTTAGCCAGCAGTCGTCCGCGAGGGGCTGCTGGCAGTTATATTTATTTTCGGTAGCCAGCAGTCGTCCGCGAGGGGCTGCTGGCGGTATTTTCGTTTGTTTGTTTTATTTTAAATAAATTATATTTTGATTCTTCGCCGGTTCCCGCCTCCTTCTTCCCTGAACATTGTTACAGCTACATTGAAGCTATTTGGATGAGCGGTGGCATCTTGCAACTATTACATTATAAATACAATTATGTAACGGAATAATTTGAAATGATGAAAAATGGGAATTAACAACACCATTATACCTTTTGATTAGGGATGGAGCTGAACTCTGTAGGGCTGAAGCTGCCCATCCCTGCTCGCGACCCTAATGGACAAGTGCAATGCAAATTTATTAATATTTTGAACTGGATTTGAACAAGGCTTTATCCATAGGTTTGTCCAAACTATATGTGCAGAATTAAATGTAATAATGTTCCCTTTATAGTTAACAAATAGCAAATACATGCTGTTTAATTTATAAAATTTGTTTTTAAATATATATTAATTAACACGGAAGTGTCAAATAAAATGAGAAGTTCTTTAGTAGAGAACATAGGCATATTTTGAGTGTGGAACAGGTTGGATGTCTCCAACAATTTTTGCCAAATTGCAATTTTGTCCCAGCTACTTTTTGAAAGCCACTGAAAACCCATATACAACACACAGAAAAGCATATATAATCACTCTTTCTTCATAATTTAGTTATTCACTCATTTCACTGTTGCTATTTTTCACTAAAACTAACAGTTTATGGTCACAACATTGAAGGCATAAAATTATATTAATAATTAATAAACAATGTTCATAAAACATTAACATTAGAATTTATAGCTTTGAAATTCTTGCACAAATTTCAGAATCTGGCACACAACTAAGTTATAAGGTTCCTGCTGATATCTTTTGACCTGATGTCCATTGCGATGGACATTAAACTTGTTTGTTTTCTACAGCTCTTAAAATTAACTTTTAATATTATCGCTTGATATAATTAGGTTGGTTTCACTTTATTTTGATGATCCCTTTAACACTCATTCTGGTGACTATAAGTGACTATAACTCAACACATTCTGGTGACTATAAGTAGCGTTGAACCTACATGTAAACTAACTCTCATTAGAGTGTTGGTAGAGTATTAGTAGACTGGTATGGTTAGGGTTAGGATAGGGAGTAAGTTGACATGTAGTTTGTAAAGTCTAAATGTTCAAAAGGGATCATCAAAATAAAGTGTTACCAGGTTTATAATAGGTGCAAGTTGATGAGACTACCATGGACATTATAAAGGGCCCACATTACCCCTCTTGGTCTCACTCCTATAGTTGCCTGCATCCAATTCAGGGTTTGGGAGTTTCAGGACTGCCACTGGATCATCACCCGCCCACAGGTCTGTGTTCTCCTCTGTCCTCTACAGTCAGTGGGCGAGTTGTGCCTGACAGTGTCAAAAAGTCGCTCTCCAGCAGCTTCACTTTCTCTGTTCCTCTGAGTTGGAATGCCCTGCAGTTTCTGAGAACATTGCAGCCTTCAATAAACAGCTGCTTATGAAAAATAAAATGTTTAGTTCTTTACAGCTTCTGTACTCTAGCTTATTCTTGTAGAGATATAAGTGTGAGGTGGGTTCTTTTTAGATGGTTAAAGGCCTGATGTGCTGCCATGTTCTGGACCATTTGCAGGTTGATACACTTCAAGCTGCGGCGTAGCGTGACAAATGCTATATTATGTTGTTTGGTCACATTAAACAGACAGAATCGTAACTCTGCAACTGAGCGAGAATATCAAGCACACTGTCCTAGCATGTCAATTCTCAAATGTGGCAATCATTTATTGCAGTGAATCTTTTCATTGCGTTAGTTAACCCTTAAAACACATGTTTAATGATTCCTCACTCAGATAGTTCCCAGACATAGATATTTATTTGTATTTGTTTTATTTTATGGGCTTCTTGCCTGTAATGAAAAGACAGAAGGAAGAGAGAGGTGGAGTAGGATATATGAAACAAGACAGAACTCAAGTGTCTCCATGAGCACAACAAGTCTGGATATGATGTAAGCATGTGTATTACCCATTCTGTTACAACTCTAAACCTATAGTATTTTTAGTGTAGCATAGTTTTTCTTGACTGTAGGTTCACTACTGCTGATTTCAAGTCCACTTGGGACATTCCTACTTAATGGCTTAAACGTTGTGATTATTATGTGATGTACTTTCAGGTGACTTTGGTTGCTGAACACATTTGCAACATCAACACTGTTGTTGAACCGAATTAGATCAACACTGAACTGACTTGAGCTTCGGTAGAGCTGCTTTATAGCTGAATCAAATTCGATGTACTATGTAACTGATATACTTTGCAACGTTGACACTGTTATTGAACTGAATTAAATATACTCTGAACTAAATTGAGCTGAATAATGACACTGTTGCCTTCTGTAGAGCTTCTTTATACTGTAGCTGAATTGAATTTGTGTCATAAATGGTGAACTTGGCAAGAGTGGTGTTTGGAGGAAATCTAATCAAACTTTAAAATTGTTCTGCTAATTCCAAAGGTAACGACTATGTCAGAATGCCAGGTAATGACATTAATGCTTTCCGAAATCTCCGTCATTTGCGAGAAATCACGTCCCTGCCATTGACGTCAACACTTCCCTGCCGTTCACATCTTCTGAATCTCCTGATCAAAACACGTGCAAAGAAGATGCAGGAACAAGCGAATAGGTAATCAGTAAAAAACTACCTGATGTTACTGAATGAAATGGACAAGCTACAGGACTGTGCAAGCATCAGGGGTGTTGATAGACTTGATCTACTCCTTCAATGTTTTGATCAACGTTCTGAATCCGATCTGAATGCAGTCTTTGACAAAAACATGATTTTCTCAGCTTAAATGTTGCCTTTTTTATGAAACTTACCCCAATTCCAGTGTAAAAAAAGAATTAAAAAAAAGAATGCATGAAGCTAGAATAAAATGGGGGCCATGAAAATTATGAAAATTGAGAAAATGCTCAAAAACGCTGGCAACTTTTTTTGGAAAACGCTAACTACAAAAGAGTTAGCTATCTGGGAAAGATCAAAGAACACACACAAGTTCAATCTCTCACAAAATGACCAAGAGACGTGGATCAGTTACAAAAATGGTAGATCTTTATTGAAAAGATAACTTTTCTAAGTCAATATTGTACTTATAAAATAATCAGTAATTACAACCAGCAACAAGCTACTGTGAAACACATATTTATTAAAAAAAAGAAAAACAAACAAGTAAAACAGAGCTGGGGCTTACCAATAGAGGGCTTCAATAATACCCGCAATAATAAATACCCACACGTGTGCCAAACCACACTCACACACTCCAAAGAAATTCACTCTGGTGAAAAGAGAGCTTCTAACACACAGGGACAGCTAGCCTGCCTTGCCCCCAGCTCCTGAGAAATGAAAAGAAGAGAGAAAGAGAGAAAGAAACATTTACTTATGCTCGGCTTTTCTGTATTATATGGCCAAAAATGAAATGCATAAGCCCAAAGAAAACTGAAGAATTAACATGAATTGCCCATGAAAACAAACACTGGAGAAATACAACATCCAACAGAATAGAACCAACAAAATAAATATAAATAATCAATGCGAGGAAAACAAAAGCAAAGTTATTCCAATAACAACAAAACCAAATCAAAGTTAGGACAAATTAGACTTGCTAAACAGAATTGATAACTCAAAACAGAATTATTAAAGGCAAAACTGAATTATTAAAGCAAAACAGAGTGAAAAACAAAACAAAACAAAAAAGAAATAAAGTTAAAGCAAACCAGTGTTGGATCTGCAAGCCATGCTGTAGTAGACCAAGCCGAAAGCAAAAGAGCAGGCATGTTCACACTGTGTTTTAAACACCAAATAATGCAGACCACATCATCTATCCGGCAGCCACCTCTTTAACGGATCACATGCAGACAGTGACAGTCTCCCAAAGATGCACCACACCATAATGCCCACAGTTCTTCAGTGCTGTGAAACGCAACAGCAGCAAAAAGGCAACCAACCATCTACGGGTGCAACAAACACCAGCTTCACAAAGAAGATTGCTATTCGCAGTCTACAACACAAAAAACCAAGCATGTAAAACGCCAATACATACCCCTTGTGCAGAGCTGCAGGACTCTGGAAATGCGATCAGCTGAGTATGACGCAACACCCGTTTACCCTAATAATGCCTCTATATAAATATGGTTCCCTGACTCCATAACAACCTTGAGGGTGTGGTCATTAAGACAGCAAACAAACCCAAATAAGTAACTCCATTTCACCACACAACATTGACACTGTTATTGAACTTGATTAAATCTACTCTGAACTAAATTGAGCTGAATAATTACACTATTGCCTTCTGTAGAGCTATAGCTGAAGTGGTGAACTTTGCAGCAATGCCACTGTTATCGAACAGAATTATATCAACGTCGAACTAAATTTGCTGAATTCACACTGTTTTATGTAAAGCTGCTTTACAGCTGAAATTGAAGTTTCATAAATGTTGAATCGTTTCAAAATTGATGAATTTGGCAGCATTGCAACTGTTATGATCCTGTTTATTACTTTTGAAGCTGCTTTGAATATATAAATAAAATTAACTTGATTGGGCCAAAAACACACTTAATTGTTTATTCAATGTTTTTTTGTTTAGTTTTAAAGATGGGTCCTTTTTAGGTCAAGTACAAAAAATAATGTGCATTAGGTGTGTAATTGATGCTTTATCTGTGTATTCAGTCATTCTCATTCAGCCAAGGAGAATGATGGGAAATGCATTTTTGTTGCGCTATTCGGATGCCTCATTAACCAGGTAAATGAGTAGTATTATCTGGCAAGTTTTATTACTATTCTTCATCAGCAGTACATAAAAGAGGTACAAGATAATTGTGCAGTATACATACACAATTAAAACTTAATTAGGACCAATTTGTTTCCGCCATGATTTTTTAATCGACACACCCTCAACTTGGAAAGTCTGAAAGAAAATACAGAATTTTCCAGTGGTAATTACATTGTTGTGCCATTCATGCATGTTTATCTCTGAAATACAGTCATTCTGACATGACGTGAAGGGAGCATGCTTTGAAAAGTGTTTGTAGCTGGGAAAACTAAAGTAGCTTCCCCAACATTGGAATGTAACATATCCGTGGTGCTTTGCATGGTGAAATCCTGAACTCGGACTTCTGCCCGAATAACATATCTGCCTCAGATGTTAGCTTTAGTTCTGCTCTGCTGTTGATTCCAGCCATTTTTTTAACATCTCCTGCCCACAGTTCAGGACAAGAGCATAATGTATCCTAGTAAAATCACAAGTTGAACTCAAACCTCTGTGTGATCTGGCTGAAAGTCTTTCTTCTGACAGAATGCTAATTTTGCTAACAATGTTGTGAGTTTTAAACAGGGGATAAACTTGCAACAAGCACAGATGTGTAAAGAGCACATGAATACAATACTTGAGTACACATGAGCACATGAGTACAGATACCTTACAGTGAAATGACTCCACAAGTTACAATTCACCAATTTCAATACCACTTGAGTAAGTCTTAGAGTAGGCCTATCTGATTTTTAACAGTAATTTTTAACAGTAATTTTTAAACTCCTTTTGAATGTAGGCTTAGAGATGCACTAGTTCAACACCTAAGAGACATGCCAGTCAAAAACGAGCGAAACAATGTGTTCTTGCTGGTATTGTGCAATAGTACCCCCGCACAGACGCCGTCTGCAGTACCCAAACATAACGAGAATTATTGACGATAACAGCCAGGCTTTATCGCCCAAGCCTACCCTCAGCTCAAGGGATTACTCTACAACTGTACACTACAATGTAATGTATATTCATAGCAATAAAGCAACACCTGTCTCCTTTTAATTCTGCTTCTGTTGTTTGTTTGTGTACATCACTAGCCAACAACGGCAGGAAAAAAACGCTGGTAATATTGACCTGCCACTCTCTGCTTCCCGCTCCTTCCTCGAAGGCCGAAATGAACGCTGGGATATTTCTGCCGTCAAGTTCACACAAGTTACCAACCGATGCATCCTCGGTAAAATGGGCGTGGCAAGAACACTTCCGGGATTTTTTTAACTGTTCTTGCCAAAATGCAAACTTGTATTGGGACAGTACTTGGGCCACAAAAGACGACTTTTCACAAGAACACAAGTACAGACAAGAACACAGATTGAGAAAGGCCCATAGTTTAATTGCATTACACATTACAAATGTATTGGAGTAAGGTGTACACGTACTTATTCAAAACTAGTCAAATAGAGAATAAAATGTGGTGCCTACACGCACCACAACAACAACAAAAACACTGGTGAATGCGCACCATAACGCATGAAAAAACACTGCTGGTGACGGCGCACCATAACACATTGTTACTCACTGCTATGACTAAACACACACAATATACATGTTCACTTACCGACCCGGGGATTCCCCAGTCCCAATTCGAAACAAATGACACCAAAATCCATCATTGTTTGTTTCACACATTTAATGATCAGTAAAATATGTTGTTGTCATTATTTATTCAAATAAATTTGCGATAAAGTAAAATGCGATCAGACGATAAGCAACCGTGCCCTGCTTAACGATAGTTACGCCTGTGTGTTTACTCAAATACTTTACACCACTGAACAAGCACCACACAGAGCTTATTCCCATTAACACATTTCATCAATACTTATGATGTCTGTGTGGGTGTAAGGCAATGTTTGATAATTGTACTGTGAAACAAATGTTCACAGCTGTTCTTGGTTGTTCACGAGTCAAATATTTTGACGTAATATAGTGTTATTTGTAATACTACAGTGTCATAAACTGCTCTGCTTCCCAGTGATACGGAAACATCCTTTGAAACGGGTGGATGCACTGCTGTAAATGTGTGATACTGATGGGCTGCTCTCACTTGGTGGCTGAGGAATTTTCTAAGTTTAAATTCTATCCATCCTAAATAATATTCAAAATAAGAAATTAGATATCCAAAATCCTAGTATGTTGAAAATAGTATGTCTGAGGTATTCTAGGTTTAATGTATCTGTGCATGCCTCTTCTTTTTTTTTAACTCCATGTGCTGGAGAATGGAATGATCACAAAAGTGATGGTTCACTTTTGACTTTGTCATTTTATTTGTTTATGTGTTACAATTTTATTCATATTATTTTACAAGTTTCTTTCCAGCTGTTTTTTTTTAATTGAATTATAATTTTACTTAACTTAAAATTGAAATTTAAGGAAGGCGACAAGTATATGCCACTGTCATGTTTTATTTTAAAGCAAATTTTATGACCTGGTTGTTTGTTGATGTTGACTTCTACTCATCTGCCACACTTTTCTCAGAAGTAGATACATGGAATTAAATCAGTGAATTTGGTGCATTCGGTGTTCTGTTATTGATTGACAACAACACTGTAAAAAAAATTGCTGACTTAAATTTTTAAGTACAATCAACTTGGATGTTTAAGTAATTTCAACTACTTTAAACTGACTTTAAAAAATGAGTTGAATCTTGAATGGGTTGAATAGAAAAAGTTGTATAAAATGTATTAACTTATTTTGATTAGTTAAAGCAATGTAAAAAGATATGTTGTCATAACATATTGATCATAATTGTTTACAGTTTAGCTGAAATACAGCATTGAATATTGAAAAATATGTTGTTATAGCATTGTTATTGTCATAACGGGCATTGGCTCTGGATGTTAGTTTTGTTTTGTACAAAATGTTCACCATGTTGAAGCGTCTGAGGATGCGAAGGGCAGTCTGTGTGAATTACACATCCGTTGTTTTGTATCAGGATGAACTGTCGACTGCTGCTGGACTGCAGCTGAGTCAGGGACCGATACATAATGGCTCTATGTGGACACCCGCATTAAGAATAAACCGGCACTTCATGCTGATGGTCCACCGGAGAGCCACACTTAACAGCCATTACTCTCAGCTATGTGCTTACACACCGGAAAATAAATGCATGCACAGGCGGCCCTGCAGACCACAGTAAATATTGCACAAAAAGGTCACACTGCCACTGACTTAAAGCTTACTGAAGTGTTGCCATAAAGGCATATTTTGAATGTTAATGACTTCTCAAAAACTCAATAGATTTTTTTTTACAGGCATTTCTTTGCTGACTAACTTTTATCGGATTTCGAATGGAAAGAACCCTTTAAACTTGTTTTATACTTTATAGGTTCAATATGCTACCATTCCAAAGTTTGGGTTAAGATAGTTCAATGTTTTTGCCAGAAATATCTTATGCTTACCAAGGTTGCATTTTTAAAAAAATTAAAAATACGGTACAAATAGTAATATTGTGAAAAAATAAATATAACACCTTTCAGGCAATCAGAATTAGCATGTATAGTAATGCTCTATTTACTGCCATAGCTGTTGTTTGTTGAACAGCTTTTGATAACACTTTATTTCAAAAGTCCACTTTAGACATTCTACTAACTACAAGTAACTCTGCAACTATGTGTCAACTAGCAGTCATTAGAGTATTAGTAGACTGTCTACTTAACAGTTTATTTTGATGCTCCCCAACAGGAATTCTGCAGTTATTTTGTTACTACATTGAAAAGATTCAGCCCGTTCATGAATCGGACACTCAAATTAATGATGAACGTCATGTTTTTATGAAATGTAGTAGTGTAAAAACTACGATATTATGCTCTGGAATGTAGGGAAGTAAAAGTAAAAGTTTCCAAAATTAAAATACTTCGATAAAGTACCGATACTTGAAAAATGCACTACAGTGACAAAGTAGTACGCAAAGTTTACTGTCCACAACTGAATGAGAGCTAGTTGACATGTAGTTTCTTATTGAAGTCACGGATGTCTATGGACCATCAAAATAAAGTGTAACCTGGCTTTTTTTGTTGTCATTAAAACGTATAGCACTAGAAAAATTAAAACTCAAATTCCGTAATTTTCAATATAAGACAAGCAAGGATGGTTGTTTTTTTTTACAAAGCATTAATTGAAAGCACATCTCGAGAAGGATTAGTGTATTTGTTTTCCATTAGACTTTGATTGCACTGCTAATTTATTCCAAGCTGAAATCAAGTACAAACACTAACTGACTCTACAAGCTGTGATTAGTAATCAAAATCATTTTTGCTGATCACCAACCAAAGTATGATTGAAACCACTCATTTTGCTCATTACATTTTTAAAAACTCTACCCACACAGTACTTAAGAGTCGCTTACTGGTGTTAAAAAGCTATTGAACAAACTATGTGTTTACCTCTCCTAAAGATCCCTCTTTTCAGTGTAATTTAAAAAGACATTTTATAGATTAAAAAAAAAGGACACAAAATCACCATCAAAATATCATAGAATTAGTCCTTATGACTCAGACTATATTCCACGTCTTGGAAAGAACAGACTTAATGATCCGATCACAGAAGTCCTCAAGTCAATAGCTCACTAAAAAAAAAAAAAAAAACTCAAATTTCTGTTAGTCTTCTTTAGTTTCTTACACAAGTGTTCAAAAAAACAGAGGGGGTCACAAGAGGCTAAAAAAAATAACTTTTTTTATGTATGGCATTAAAAACAGTATGGCATTCTGTTTTTGTTCAATTTTCCGTTTCAAATGAATGCCCTGGTAAATCTATAATCTGCAATCTCTCACAGTGGCAATAGAAGTTACAGTTGTAATGAGAAGGATTTCCGTATTGGTTGGAAACAAGCTGTAATTAGTCAACAATATTAACCAAATTGTTTCAGTGAGAGAGAAAAAGTCTGTTGTTCTGCAAAGTAGTTGCATCTGCAAAGAGAAAATTGATATATAATCGACCAGCTTTACCAGCATGAACACTAATCATCGTAATGGTGATGTCAAATGAAGCATCTGTTGGCCACATAACAATATCAATAACACTAAATAGAGCTAATACATTTGTTGATTCAAAAGGACTTTCATTCACATGCTTCCATCAGCCCTTATGCTTTAAATAGCAACATTTACTGACCGATGAGCAGCAACAGTCAGATTCAATCACAATATATTCTCAACTCAGACAGGTTTGACCAAATCAAAAGTAATCTTCTAAAACTGAATCACATCAGTGAAATCTAAGCAATATGAAACCTGAAATATATGACTGCACCTAATTGCATATTTACTTTGATTTGATTTAAAAAAAGCCTATGTTAAATCAATTTATCCAATTCAAAACATGCATTGAATTCACAAAGACTGTCCTGGAGTATTTTCTAGCCCATAGAGGAACCATGCATTTCTAAAGATGCATAAGCACTTTTTTTTTCATATCAAATAAATTAGTAATCATCATAAATTATCGAAAGCTTACGAACGAAATTCACCATTTTGAAATTGGACTTTGGGTTACCATGGAAATGGTACTTTAAATTTTAGCGGGCTCCTCCCCTGGGCGGGGTCAGGTTTCAGTTTAAATCAATGGAATGCGCGTGACACCCGGTGGCTATATTTGGTACAGCGCCTAAACATTTTTGTGATATCAACTTCAAATTTGGAACGGGCTTCGGGTGGCTTCGATTTTATAGCTATTTTAGAGTAAAACATATTTCGTAAAATATATATTTTATATAAATTAAAAAGTTTATTACAGTATATTTGATTTACAGTAAATTTAAACTTCCATGGCTTTCAGTTCAGCATTAATCTGCTGAGTTTCTTCTTTAAAACAAGACCAATCATAGGTCTATATTCCAAAGCATTCTTGAATTACAACCATTTAAGAGTGGAAAGTGCATGTTCACATCTATGCTTAGTAATTTTGGAAGTGTTACTACAGTAGGTTTTAATATGTAATATTAGCTGTGCAAGGTTGTCATTTAATGAATTTGTAATTGTATCATTGTTACTTGATTCCCTATTAGGTTCGTGTCCTTTTTTAAAGCTTGGAAGATCCAGGTCACATTCCTTGGAATTGTATGCAAAAGAGCAACTGGTACAGTCTTCAAAACATCTTTTGTGTTCCACAAAAAAAGAAAGTCATACAGGTTTGGAACGACGCAAGGCTAATTAAATGATGACTTTTCAAGTATTTTAAGTGACTTTGCATTACCAGTGCCTTTGGTTATCACTCTTTGGCTGGCAGGCAAAAGGCTTTAATACAGTTATATGAAGGAAAACCAGACAAGCATGTTTTACTGTTCAGTGCCACTGCGTGGGACAATTACTGATGGAGGTTTAAGTCCTACTGTTCTCTCAAGCTGAAAATATAGTAATTATTCTACTGAGGCTTGCACATTGCCAGCTGGATTTCTACACCTCGCCGGCGCTGCATGTGCGTGGGTTAATATGTGGAATTATATAAAGATTATCAGGTTGAAAAAAATCTAAAAACAAAAACAAAATGCGATGTAGTGAGATTTCTGTAGATTATGAAGCTTACTCATGAGGTTTAATCTCTAAACGCTCATTAAAATCAGCGTTAAGCCTCATTAATATTCCGAAACTGTGAAGATGAGCCTCTCAATTCTAGATTCAGTCCAGGGCGATGACATAGTTCTTCAAACTCTATTTATCCGCGTTTAACCGTGGACTTTTTTTTTCCCATTTTTAAAACTATTTAGCTAAAGCCCATTAAAAGAGGCAGAAAAATGAGATGCTCACATTGTCAGACAATATATTTAATATGATACAGTATCTGTATTTTTGCAGCGATGCTAGTTCTGCTGTTATAGAAAGTCACAGAAAATGCTCTTTGGTTTGATTTCAATCAGTCGGAGCAAAATGATAGTCAAAGGCAGAAGTTCAAAGAAAAACAGTGGTGAAAAACATAAATAAATGATAAACTAAGATTATATACATATCCAACAAGTATATCAAATATAGCATTGCTTTTGTAGAAATATCAATGTGTGCAGTACAGTGATAACTGAAAGGAAATATTTGTAAAAAAAAAAAAAGTTGTATATTACACAATCCCTGTAATCACACATTTATGAAATATATATTCTGAACTTTCATAGCTTTCCCTGTATCTAATTAACACATTTTATTTAAAGTACTGTCAAAACAAAAAATAAAAAGGTAGCATGTGTGAATTTACACATAGGGCTGCACAATATAACCAAAATCACTATCTCTATATATTTTCAGACTTTTGACAATATTTGCTTTTATCTCAATGCTGTATTTGCTCTGAAATTGCTTATTTGAACCCCTCTAAAAATTAACCAATGTTGCGAAGTAGATTCAAAATGTATAATAGAAGAACATAAAAATGTAGACAAAATTAATCAAGTTGTGATGGCATTGTTTCTAATGAATAATGAGAAAAAAAAAACATCTGTTGTTTTGTACTGGAATTTGCATGATGTTGCTCAGTTTTGCCAAGGATGAACATACAATTATTGTGAATTTGTGTTGCACACAGTTCTTCTTGGATGATGACACAAATGTGTTACAGGAAGTTGTCTCGTAAACCAAATGAGTTAAAAAAAATAAACTGTGTTTAGATATATATAGTATATATACATATACAGTTTGTACAGTATAAAAACCATTAAGCCTATAGAGCTCCCATAAACCACATATTTTGTGTGTGTGTTCGTGTGGCCTGGTAAACCCTATATTATGGGGATGTCCCCACAAATATGTCAATATCCGAAATCCTTGTCCTTTTTGAGACATATTTTAGTCCCCATGAGGAAAACAGTTCATAAATCATACTAAGTAATGTTTTTTTGAAAATGTAAAAATGCAGAACATTTTCTGTGATGGGTAGGTTTAGTGTAAAGGGATATAATATAGTCTGTACAGTACACAAATCATTATGTCTATGAAAAGTCCCCATAAAACATGAAAACACAACATGTGTGTGCGTGCGTGTATGTTCCTAAGCGTCTTTTGTCTGACACTAAAGGAGGATACCTGAGTCATCTCTCTTTGTCTTAGGGAATCCATTGACAATCGTGGTCCTAATGTCTTCCAGAATATTGCGCCTGGCAGCTCTATTGAAGCAAATGGAGTGTTAAGGATCGCACAAATAGCTCTGTAAGTTTGGCATTTCAGGTTCTAATGTTGAAGCCTTTTTACGAAGTGCTTTCTGTTACCCTCAAATTTATCTTCATCACCTGTGTGATGTCATTGGTCATCTTTGATGACAACCAATTCAGACTAAAAAAAAGAAATGAGGTTGCGTCCATTTTGTGTACTTGGATATTAGAAGTGACTCTGAGTTTCAACCAAATGCTTCAACTGGCCACGGTGAAATATCACCTCATAACTGTACATTAAACATGACATATCTTCTGAAATATAATCATTCCATAGGGTTTCATAGTATTTTTGTTGAACTGTATTCTGTATGTAGTATTTAACCCTGAACATTCCTTTTTGGGGGGGTATACTGTGAAAAGAGATACTCCTCTATACAAATTATAAATTAAATGTTGGAGGCTGGTGATCTTTAACTAATGATATGTATTCATTTTATTTATTTTTTATTTTATTTTAGAATATACTTCCTGTACGCATTTAATGTTTTTTGTATTTTGAGTGAACTTCAATGAGAATTTTTTTACGGTCTGGTTGAGAGACATATTTATAATGTCATTCCTTTAAGAAAACATGGAGGGAAAAAAAAAGTATTTCATAATATTTAGTATTCGGCAAAAACAAGATAAGTGTAAAACATTTCCCTCATACATGTCCTTGAAACCATAAAGTAACCTTTGAAGAGCCTGAAGTCTTTTAACTGTTCAATTCATGCTTTCTGACAAAAAGTACAGCTGACAATTCGTTTTAGCTCAAAACTCTAAAATTCTTATAACCAGTGTGATCTTATCAGTTTCATCCAATTGTTTATGTTCTTTTTTATTTGTATAAAATATTTTGTATTGCTATATATTGTGTGCTCTTGTGATTTTTTTTATTTTTATTTTTATTTCAGTTTTAGTTTTAAGTTGGTAATTGTAATAGTTTGTCAACTAATAATTCGATATTATATCAGTTTTATCACATTTGACAAAATTGTAACTATGAGAATAGTAATTAGTATTTGTAGGCATGAACACACAGAGTAAAACGTGTTTCACTTATATGTCATACTTGTTCAGCATTGAAGATTTAGTTCTACTTGCTTTACATTTATTAGTCTAATTTACAAATGTTGGGTAATTTCAGTTGTGAATAATATGTTTTAGTGTCTATCCAAACATACAAAAGTACGTGTACACTTCTCACAGAAATACGAATTCACGTGATCGCACGGAGATTGTTTGGGGATTGTTCTTTCTTTAACCATGAGTTATGAAGTATTATTTGGTATGTCCATATGCATCTCCCTTCAAACAAAGCAATTGGTGCAAATAAATATGATAGTGTTATGCAAATACTGAATTCAGTCATAAAGTGTAATTGGCAAGTCACAAGCTGTTATTATGACATAATACAGTAACATCCACTTGCAAAATTGTGCACGTTTTAATTAAATAAGCCCCTCTTTCTTTCTCTTTATACGTTCTCTCTAGCTCTTTCTGTCTCTTTTGGGAAAGGTACTTAAGCAAATTTGTTGTTTTTTTTATCATCAGTAATGAATGTTCTCAGCATTTATCACAGTTCTCTGTTCTCTCACCACAGTTGGTGAAAAAAAATACATGAGGCCTCCAGCAAACCCTCAAAAGCAAAGAACTTGAGAACAACCCCGCTGAGCAGTGGGATGTGCCAGGGTGTGTGCTATATTCAGAATTCAGTTAAGAAGGCCATTTAGTTCCAGTTTAGTTCTAGAATTTAAATTAAATGTGAACTGAAGTAGCAAAAAGGATGCAATTTGGATTTCAGGAAGTACGTTTTAAAATGGAATCGGTGCATGTGATGCTCCAGTATGAATTACTTTTGAATTACTTTAGTAAGATATTTATAATGTTACAAAATATTTCTATTTCTAATAATGCTGTACTTTTGGAACTTTCAATTTATCAAAGTATCCTGAAAAAAATGAGTTTTCAGAATTAATAATAATAATGTATTATTAGTAATTGAGCACCAATAATAATGGATATCTGTGCTTATTAAGGATTTCTGAAGGATCATGTGACACTGAAAACTAAAAGGTTTTTTAGTCAATAAAAATAATTACTAATTAGTATAATTATTTATAATATTTTATATTTTTATACATTTTATTTGTATATTATATTTTATTTATAATTATTTTAATGATTATGTTTATAATTATTTAATATGCATTTAAACATTTTTTTATAATTATTAAAAATAATAATAATAATAAAATCATTTAAGAATTCATAGGCACCAAGATTCTTCAAATTTGACAATTTGGGAAGACAAACAAGGTCTGCATGGTTTTTACTAAAATAACATAAATCCATGCAAAGTTCACGTTAAATTGTATTTGACTTGTCCTGGGAGAAACAACTTTAAAGTAGTTTGCAACAGCCTCTCTGATATAATATCACGCAGGGTTGATTTTATCTGAGATGGGGTTTATTCAACCTGAGCTAGACTTGACGTTTCCGCACCCCGCATGTGAACAAACAAACACGCTCCACTCTGGCTGCAAGAATTGTCGTGCGAATGTGAACAAACAACACAGAGTGGATCTGCTTAGGCAGAGATAATGTTGTATAAAATGCCTTGATGTTGATTATTCAAAACCAGCAGGGCATAACCACCTATTGCACAACCAAAGGAGCGCAACCAAACAGATATCAAGCTGAGGGTTTCAATTCCCTCGAAAAATGTGTCTGGAATCAATCTGACTTCTAGCCCAGTATTTTTCCCCACTAAAAAGTAACAATGCCCTGGACTTTGTAGAGAGCTGCTTTGTAGTAAAAAATGAAGTTGTTCTTCTGATGAAACGAGACACTGACACAGTTTTTCATGTTTGATATACGTCATATGGTAAAGGTGCATGATTTTAAGCAATCTATTGTATAAAGTGCTATATATATATATATATATATATATATATATATATATATATATATATATATATATATATATATACACACACACATTTAAGCGTGCAGCACCATATTTACATAGTCATCTATACATCAGATGTACGATATCAGTATCGCTGGTCATGTGTTTCGAACTTTGATTTACCCCAAAACGAATAATGAAAAAGAACTTCACCATGAGTATATGGTGCCTTGCACAACATTGTTTTCAACTGAAAATCTGAATGCGTTATGGATGTTCATTTAAACGACAATGGCATTTTGAGGGCCTGAAAACGCAAACTGTTGAAATGGCTTTCAAATTCCAAGTTTTGAAAAGGATACCGGTATCATCTCAGTGTTAACTACAAAAACGCTAATTTGTGGAAATGGCGATGTAATGTGTATGCGAATTATCTGTTCAGTCTATAGGCACAGAGTAACATCGCCAACTACTTGCAATTTTCTTGGATCCGTGTGAACGGGAATCATTTTTACAACGTTGTTGTCTGTAAACGGAAAAAACACAATTTGCGCAACGATTTGATTACTGGGGTAGATTATCGAATAAATAAAGATATATTTTTGCACAGTTACTCGCACAATACTATGATATGACATCAAAACTTTTATTTTTTTATTTTTATTTTTTTACCATAATGCATGTTTTGTAAACTAATACATGTTGATGTTTGCATCACATAACCAGCTCCATGTATGGATTTTCTGACTTCGTAAACTTGCTCGGCAGCTCAGCTGGTACAGGTAACCGAGGAACACTCGGTTATGATTCCCTTTAAACACAACTGAAATTGGTAATGTACTAAAATGTAGTTACACTTTATTTCGATGGTTCACTTTAGACAATCTACTAACTATAAGTAACTTTTCAGCTACATGTTAACTAACTCTCATTAGAGTAAAAGTAGACTGTCTGCTTAATATTTGCTAACACTTTATTTTGTTGGTCCCCCATCAGATATTCTACTGACTATAAGTAACTTGGCAACTACAAGTCAACTTATTCTACTAACCTGAACATCTACCATAACCAACAGTCTACTGACAGTCTACTACAGCCTACTATTACTCTAATGAGAGTTAGTTGACATGTAGTTGAAAAGGTACTTATAGTTAATAGAATGTTTAAAGTGGACTATCGAAATAAAGTGTAACCTAACATGTTTGCAGAAATGAGCATATTTTTCAATGAGCCTGGGTTGAGGATGTGTGAATGTGTATGTGTTCATATTGTTAGCCATGAGGTGCTGACTTCATCTTTATGTGTGCATTTGCTGTTTTCTCAAAGGATTTGAGTTGTTTTATCAAGTTTACAAAGAGTGTCTGAATGGCTGATACAGTTAATTTGTTTTTGCTGAGTCCATTTTTTTGCCCATTGATTTTTGATCTGGCCGGGCTGTTGCATGGAGGGATAGTTGTTTAAAGCTGACAGCACTGATTGTTTGTTGCACTGGGCTTGGCCTGCGCTTGCTTGCTTGCTTTCTTTCTTTCTTTCTTTCTTTCTTTCTTTCTTTCTTTCTTTCTTTCTTTCTTTCTTTCTTTCTTTCTTTCTTTCTTTCTTTCTTTCTTTCTTTCTTGCTTTCTTGCTTTCTTGCTTTCTTTCTTTCTTTCTTTCTTTCTTTCAGTCTCTCTCCCTCTTTCTCACATCTGTTCTTTTCTCTTTCCTCATCACTTTCAATCATGCTATTAGTCCACTGCCTTCCATTTTTCTGATTTTGTTACTATTGTTACACTTGACAAGGACAATCAAGTGTGTGGGTCTGCTTTGAAGAGTCTGCCCACTAGATCTCAACCTTTCAATGTAACTATAACATTTAAGATGATTTTCACAAGCGTCTAGGGTGAATCTCACCGAAACCTTTCAAGCACAACTCATCCCAAAATCAAAAGAAAGAAAATTCCGAAAATGAAGCTGCTTTTTTTTTATTTATTAAAGACCATTAAGGTTTGTTTGTATTGATACATTTCAGTTTTTTTAAGGGCAATTAAACACATTTATCTATAAAAATATCAGGTTACACATTATTTTAAGATTACGGTGTAATTACACAAATAGGTAATATTAGTTAACAACATGTACTTCCTTTAGAATTAGGGTTAGGTTTAGGATTAGTTGCTTGCAATTATGCATCATTTATAGTTATAGTTATAGTATGTGTAAGTAACTTGAGTAACAAGTAACAAGGAAATTGTACAATAAAAGGTTACCAAATATCATTACTGTAATGACAAAAAATTATCATTATCGTAATGTAAAAGCAATAATGGATTGCATTGTAAACAATTTATATTAAATAAATATTCACTATTATTTAAAATCAATGACGTAATATTAAATAAATTAAAATTAAATTAAAAAAACACTTTACAGTATAAGGTTCCATTGGTTAATGTTGGTTAATGAATGAGCTATACATTTGTTACAGTATTTATTAAACTTTGTTAATGGTTAATACAGCTTTGATTTTAATCATGTATTAATACATCCTGGATATTTACATTAGGATTAATACATGTTTTTTCCATAGATAGTTCATGCTTTCTAATGTAATAAAAAATTTAAAAAAAAAAACTTTATGCAGACACATTATAGAAAAAATTTGACATTTTTGTTTGATTCCGTTTTTTGGTATTTTAGGGGCGGTCTTAAAAAGGTTTGCCTCTTATATGGAATGTAGATCCTTTTCAGTGAAGATTGTTAACTATTTCTCTGCTCCAGCACCCATTACCTGTGGGGTCCTACAAGGGTCTATTTTGGGTCCACTCCTGTTCTCATTGTACATGCTTCCTTTGGGAATGATTTTTAAGAAGTATGGTATTTTTTTACCATCTGACTGCAGATTACACTCAAGTCTACTTGCAGTTGAGACCCAGTAGTAAGGATTCCAATGCCATACTCCTTAAGTGCCTGGAGGAAGTAAACCTGTGGATGTCTGAAAACCTTGTTGAAAACAAAACAGAACTTATTATTTTTGGTCGCACAACTTGTAGCCAGATGGTAAACGATAACTTAGGCCCATGGAAGGGGCAAGTAAAGAATTTGGGAGTCATTTTTGACTCATCTATCATATTTTTTTGACAGATAAAGACGGTGGTTCGTAATTTCTTCTTTTATTTAAGGGCGATAGCCAAATGGAAACCAATTATGTAGGCCAGTGACCTGGAAAGAGTTGTCCATGCTTATATTTTTCCCCATCTAGTTCATTGTAGTGCTCTTTATGTTGGGACCTGCCAAACATATGTTGCTGGCTTGCAGCTAGTACAAAATGCTGGGAAAACGGATCATGTTACTCCATTGTTATCCATTTTAGGATGGCTACCAGTAGATTTTAGGATACAGTATAAGATTCTGAAATATGTTTTTGAAGCACTACTAAGATCATCGAACAAGTTTCTTTTAACTATTCCCTGTGTGCGTCTCAAATTAAAGGGCGATCTTGCTTTCTCTGTCGCTGGTCCAAGATTGTGGAATAATCTGCCATTGGATGTTAGATCGTCCTTAACTCTTAATGTTTTTAAGGACCGCATAAAATCTTATTTGTTCTCTTTGCCATTTCAGTACATAGATGTTTTTTTTTTATGTTTTGTCTTGTTGTTCTTTTGCTTTGCATTGTAGTGGACAGCACGTTGGAACTAGTGTGCAGCCTGTAAGGTGCTATATAAATAAATAAACAAACAAACTATTCAACAATAAACATTTCTAACAACCAATCACAGTGTTACTCTCCCTTTACCCCTAAAATCACATGACAGTGATTGGTCACTAGGAATGTTGTTAAATGTTTAAATGATCTTGTAAGTTCTGCTTCACTGTTGAATACATATAGATAACAATAACACACTCCAGCATGTTTCGCTAACCATTCTAGACATTCACCCAGGGTCTGGTTATCTCAGATGGAGTACATCTGTCTGACTCACCCTCTCTTGCTGTAGTGTGTCCTCCCGCTCCGATAGCATCAGTCAGTGACCGCGGCTCTAATAAAAGGAACTCTTAAGAGCCTGATAGAGAGGTCTCCGCAGAGCAGCCCAGACCTGCGTCAGCATATCGCTATAATAGCCCTGCTGTCTACAAACGTCAACCACTCAATACCTGTTAGGACCCGCTTTTGTTCTGACTCTCTGCTTTATAAACTTTGACCTAGCTCATTACATACTGCGCTGACTCTACAAGAAATCAGTGTTGCTTCAGTAACCCACTCCTGTCCTGCAATTCTTGATACAGTTCTAAAGTTAAAGGCACTTCATTAAAAACGAAGGCATAGCTTGATGACCCCTTGATTTTGGGGAAGCTTGGGAGTTGTTGTCTTCACTACGAAAGCCGTTGGAGCGGAACGAGAGACAAGTGCGACACACGTCTCGAGAGCAGTGGAGCTTTTATTATGCCGGAGACCGATTCCTCTTCTTCCGTCATGCTTATATATGTGGGGTAACTCAGCGCTGTTTTATTATATTAGATACATTTGATTGTGTTGAAAGTTGTTATAATGCTAATCTGTGTGTTCGCTCTCCGACTACTATATGAGACACTTGTTGCACGCTGAAATGAGCTAGACCGATATTAGGCATGGTAAATATGGTACTCGTGGAAATCGAGGGTAACGCGGGTATGATGTCATTGATAGGCATCGCACAGACACAGTCTGGGTACTGGTTAAAACTGCTTATTTCTCTGGATTTAAACATTCTTAGAAACATTTGGGAAAATCTAAGTACACAAATCAACAAAATATATAACACCGGTTAAGTTTTTTTTTTTTTTTTAGTTTTTATATCCAAAGATCATACATATTGTGCCTTTAATCGGTTATAATTTTCAAATATAATTTATTCATGTGATGGTAAAGCTGAATTACTCCCATCTTCAGAGTCACATGGTCCTTCAGAAATCTTTCTAATATGCTTATTTGGTGATCAGGAAACATTTTTTATTTTTATCAATGTTAAAAACATTAAAAATGGCTTACAATTTCTGTGGAAACTTACAATACCATTCAAAAGTTTGGGGTGAATAAGAAAAGAAACTATTGCGTGCTTACGAGTTACAATTTCCGGTTTGCATACAATTTGCGTCACTGCCATCTTACTATGAAGAAAACAGAGCATGGATGTGGATGCGCATGAATTAATCGTAATCTATTTTAAACTAGGTCTTCAATACAAAGAATGACGCAAAACGTAAATTGTAACGCGCGAGCACGCGATAGTTTCTCGTTCGCACGTGAAAGTTTTCCGTGAGCACGCGATACTTTATCGTCAGCGCGCGAAAACCTGTATATTTTTTATTTTTGCAAAGGTCCCTTTAGGGGCTCCATATTGAATTGATCAAAAGTGAAAATAAAATGCAGCCCTGGTCAGCATAAGACTAATAATATGACACATGTTTGGCTTTTGACTGCTAGGTTTTCGTAGTCCAATGTACACTGTTGACATTTGTGTCATTTTTGACACATGACTTAAGGTTTTGTTCATAGCATTGTTTCATAATAAAGGTTTTGCATGAGCCACATTTGTCTTGGCTTTATTTATAAAGTTTTATAATTGAATGGCAACTTTATAATTTATATTTTAGTTACTTTATACTTTATATTTATATCTGAGTGTCTCATAGTGTTTGTTTTGGATGGAAAGACACTGATTTAGCTTGATGCAACAGGGATTTATTTTCTCTGCTGTGTCTGTTTGAAGTTTAGTCTGTGTCATTTGCTGAGGTCACTAAATGTATTTTTATATAAATAAATATAATGGCTTATTTTTTAATCTTACAGTAAGTAAAAGGATCATTCTTCTTATTGAAGGGTACTGCTTGCCTTTTAGTTGCATGGGAAATTACAATTCATCACTGTCTGTTATGCATAAAATAATATTCTAATATGACTTTATTAGATCATAATTCAAATTTCACCCTGATCTTTCCTGAGCTTGGGACATGCGAGGAGAGTATGAATGACTTGCCAGATACAGTTCCCGCATTCATCAGTTTTTGGCACTTAACTGAGTGTGGTAATTGGACGCTAATTTCAACACGGCTAAGCGAATGCTGAAATGAATTAGACCGTCAATCACGCATTTTGGATTAGCTTAATTTGGACCCCTAAAGTCACACCGTGTCTTTCACCATGTGCATGTAAAATGACACTTGTAATCAGAATGTAACTGGGTTACCATAGAGGTCACTTAAAGCAAATGTAATTCAGTCCTGTCTTATGGACCTTGTATTAGTTGCCATTTTGCTGTATTTTTGAGTATTTCAAGGTAGCATCCAATCA
The DNA here is from genome assembly GCA_030578275.1 of Meda fulgida. Taxonomy (NCBI): domain Eukaryota; kingdom Metazoa; phylum Chordata; class Actinopteri; order Cypriniformes; family Leuciscidae; genus Meda; species Meda fulgida. Next base: position 6,829,623 of record CM060633.1, read on the forward strand.
GAAGTATGAAACACTTGCTCTCTCACATTTTTTTTTTAGACAAATGGATTTAAAAAATTCAGAAAAATCTGTTATCTACCCACAATTTGAGTTTGACCCTGTACAACACAAAATGTTTCATATACTTTCATAATTCATAACTTGGAAATAAAAACACTCTTTACAAAAATGCACAATGATATATATATATATATATATATATATATATATATATATATATATATATATATATATATATATATATATATATATATATATATATATATTAACCATGTGCTTTATTAAATGAATTATACACTGATTCATTATCAAAACAAAAGACTGCCTTTATGGAGTCATAGAATAATTCTGTCAACCAATTACTTCCAATAACTCCTCAGACAAAATGGAATTATATTTTACTGTTGAGAATTTTTTTTGTGTGTGTGTGTGTGTGTGTGTGAAATATACAACTATACTAAACTACTGTACGTGTTAAGAACAATCACTTCAAGTTTGTTTATTGAAAACCCAAATTCGAATAATTATATATTTATTGAAAACACATGTGAATATATATTGCAGTTTATCAAAATAAATAAATCATTTTAATAATAACTATTTATTTAGATGGCTGGTTGACTGTATGATTGTTCTCCAGTTCACATGTAATCAGTTCATTGTTTTCATTAAGCTTGGAGCAATGTTATTTGAAGGGTGTCCTGATGATCAGTAATATTTATAAGAGCTTCAAGCAGTATTCCTTTTTTATTTACCATATCCATAATTATCTAACATCAATGTCGAACGATTTGCTGTGAAAATCGGTAATTGTTCCAATGAAGTAGATGGCTGACATATTGCGGCCCATAGGAGCAGCCATTAAAGGGATAGTTCACCCAAAAAAAATGAAAATTCAAGTTGTTGAACACAGAAGAAGAAATGTTGAATAAAGTGGGTAACCAAACAGTTGACAGTAGCCACTGACTTCCATAATATGAAAAAGACATCAATGGCTACCTTCAACTGTTTGGTTACCCACATTATTCAAAATATATTCTGTGTTCATACAGATCTGAAACAACTTAAGGGTGAGTAAATGATGACAAAATTTAGATTTTTGGGTGAGCTATCCCTTTAATGCACTATATCGCAATAGACTATTTTCATCTACGGTCACTTCTTGTCAAAACGAGGCATACTGTATCTGTCAAGCCTTCCCTTCCGAGGTCTTTTAAAGCAGGCCATCGCAACAGCAAGACTGACTGTCAGGTCCTCTCTATGGGTGGCTTCATCATCGCTGCGGTTTGGGATAATCGCACGTAACCATGGGTCCTTGTGGGTAATTTTAGAAAGGAAGCTTCGGCCAGCTGGCTTTATTAGATCAGTGAATTGGTTTAGATTTCCCTGCCATCAGTCAAACATCAACAATTTCATGCTACATTATTAATATGGAAAGGTCCAAATTAAATGTCAAATCCTTCTTGGAGCTGGATGCATGTTTGCATTAGATTTTAATGAGTGTGTGTCCATAGGAAATCATTTCACACATACACACTCGGCCCATTCAGCCCCTGGAGAGAATCTATGAATCTGTGCTATCGTGGAGAGTCTGCAATACAGCAAAAGACACTGAGTAGGTTTTCAATCTATTGATTGTTGCCCGGGGACTATATCTAAATAAAGTACTAATAATAATACAATAATTCTAGATAACCACATTCTCACCTTCTCTTCACACTCGTTTGGCAGTTTTCCAGCTAAGGCCTGTATTACACCTGGAAATCAGAAATGTAAGTGTGAGATCTAGACGTAAGTGTTTGGCAGATTGTTAGGGAAGGGTGTTGATCCTTGTATAATTAAGCATTGTGATTTCTGCAACCTTCAATGCATTACTTCCATGCGACATTATAGTTAAAATTATACAAAGTTGTGGAGACGGACTATTTGGAAGGGAGTAGGTCTTAAAAACTTTTCCTGGTGCAAACTAAATGAATAAAGGATGGCAAGGACACCAAGGTTTTCTCAGTCTTTTGTAAAATGTACTCCGCCAATCTGTTTTATTTACAACTTTAATGTTTTTTTTTTTGTTTGTTTGTTTTTTACACCATGGGTTCTCTGGCCCTTGAGATCCACTTTCCTGCAGAGTTTAGCTATAACCATGATCAAACTCACCTGCCTGTAGTTTTCTATTAATCCTGAAGAGCTGAACTCGGCAGGAAAGTGAAACTTCAGGGCCAGGGTTTAGAACCCCTGTTTTACATAGTGTCATCCAACCTGCTGAAAAGTCCAGCATAAACCAGCATGAATTCATGTTGGTTCACGCTGGTTTATGCTTGTGCTGCCAGTGCTTGTATAGCTGGTGGACCGGCATAGTCATGCTGTTCTCAAGCAAAACATACCTAATGCTGGTGACCAGCAATTCTGATTTTTTTTCAGCAGGGCAGGAGCTGATAGAATAGACTTTGCATGGTTCCTGTCAGGGCAATCCATGTGAATCTGTCAAAGAAATAATGTGCACTTTCCTTTCTCACCTGCACAGATGGTCTCTCCACTCACTCTCCGTCAATGTAGCATTAGACTTGCCAGAATCAGCAAATGAAGCTGCACTTTTTTCTCAAATTACTAAAAGATTCCACTTAGCGTATTTGATTTATATCTATTACTGCTACCGTTTTTGTTGTTTTAATGTTTTAAAGCATTTTCTGCATTTGCATTACGTGACCCAAGTCAGATTTTTGGTTACACTTTATTTTAAAGTGACGTAGTTAAATTTAATGTACTCAAATAAGTGCATAGTAATATTAATTACCACATGCACTTACTATAGAGTTACGGTTGGTTGTTTTCTTCTCTTGTGGCACAGATCAGATAAGACTCACAAACTTGTAACAGAAAAAAAGCACATGGATTCTGATATTCTCAAATCGGTTTCAGGCCTCATTCATATGTAGATATCAGAAATCAGATACGTGCATTTACGTCTGCCTTGTAAGCGTACAGATCGGTCATTCCCCTGTCAATGCGTGTTGCACGTCAAAAACGGAAGGTGGCGAATGACGTCAACTCAGGTGGTCACCAACCACGATCACATGACTCTTTTCAATGGTGCAATAGAGGACGAAGGCTCAATCCAATGTTTTGCTGACCTTTAAAGATGGCATGGAACGCAAAATCTTGTATTATCATTTTGTCTGTCCATTGCGAATCGTGCCATTTTTACTTCCTTTTCTGGGTCAGTATAGGGTTATATATAGTGTAAATGCAGATATTGGATATGGGTCACTGTAACGAGGTTAGATGTTATGGGAAGAAGGAGGCGGGAACCGGCGAACATTTAAAGATTTTAATAACAAAATAAAGCAAATACAAATCAAAAGTATAAGCCAGCAGCCCCTCATGGACGACTGCTGGCCACACAAAACAGAAACAAAACAGAATAAAATCAGGCCTGTTCCTCTCTCGATCCTCACTGTCATCGCTCCTCCTTTTTTGCTTCCACTCCTCCGTTAGAGATACAAGACCGGTGTATCACGCAGGTGTCGCTTGATATCAATCACGCCACCGGCCTCGCGCCGTTCTCTCTCAAAAAAAAACTAAAAACGGACATAGTCAACAATGAGTGTCTTGGCCTTCGTGTCTTGACCTCATAAACCAAAAAAAAGTGGTAACACTTTACAATAAGGTTCATTAGTTAACATTAGTTACCTACCTAGTTAACATGAATTAATGGTCTGGGTCTTATGAGATCTAGAATTGATCTGGTTATTTAGGGGTTTGGTATTGGTCTGGTGTTGACTCCAATACTGATTACTAGTATCCATTGCCGATCACTAATATAATCAGTATGTTATGTATGTAATATATGCATTTTACAGTGCATACAACCATTTTAGTATGCTGGAACAGACTTAGCATGAAAAAGTATTTATTCAACAGTAGAAATGGCCATTGAAATGCAAATGCAATCAAGGATAGATGGTGACAGTGTCTCCAGGCCTCCTGATGATACTACAAGCCGTAGCATTGCTAACTTTCATTCAGATAGTAACATCCACTGGGAATGCTGCCGTTTATTTTGCTGTGCCCTCTGAAGATCCCAGAATTGACGAGATGCTGTTTCATTTACTGTGATTTACAGACACCGCTGAGGAATTCCCTAGATTTGCACATATTAAATTATGGATGCACATATAAGAATGCTCCCTTTGCACTGAGCAGAGCAATATAAACCCTAAATATAATCACAAATCTTAAACAGCTCAAAAAAATATTCCAGGTTCAATACAAGTTAAGCTCAATTGACAGCATTTGTGGGGAGGGAAAAATACCACATAAAAAGTATCACTTTTTCCCAAGGAATAAAGTGAGGTTATGGTGAGGAACTAACAAAGCAAGTGAATGGAGGATTTAAATGTAGACTGGTGAAGCTCATCATTTTAAAAACGCACTTGCATCAATTGTTTTGTTAAAGCATGTTATTTGTTTTTAAATTGAACAGATGTTGTTGGGGTTATGCCATCATGTTGTCAAAATAATAATAATTTGTTACATTTATAGAGCGTTTTTTCTGGGACCTCAAAGCGCTTTACATGGAAGGGGAATCTCCTGAACCACCACCAATGTGCAGCATCCACCTGGATGATGCGACGGCAGCCATGTTGCGCCAGTACGCCCACCACACACCAGCTTACTGGTGGAGAGGAGACAGTGCTGAAGCCGATCAGTATTGGGGTTAAACCCCTACTCTCAAGGACATCCTGGGATTTTTTAATGACCACAGAGAGTCAGGACCTCGGTTTAACGTCTTATCCAAAGAACGATGCTCTTTGACAGTATAGTGTCCCCGTCACCACACTAGGGTGTTAGGACCCACACAGACCACAGGGACTGGTCCATCAGCAACCTGGCATTCAAAGGTGTCCCATCCAGGTACTGACTAGGCTCAACCCTGCTTAGCTTCAGTGGGCAACCAGTCTTGGGCTACAGGGTGATATTGCTGTCATGGCAACAATGGTTTTAGAATAGAATTCAAAATAAAATGTTAAACTGTAACTTTACACAGAAAAGGTAGTGAGTGATTTTTTTTTCTCACACTGAAATCCTGTTAACACTCATTGTTTATTTCTCTATTTACGACTTACGATTTTTTTCCCCCCCAAAGAAGTGGAAATTATTATTATTAGTTGTTGTAATGCTGTTGATTTAGCTTAACTTGAACCTTTAAAAAAAAAAATCTATATTGTTAAAATTTTGGATATTTGGAAAGACACTGAAACATAAAATATTCATAAACATATTCAGGGTGTTTTTTTATTCAATGTTGTCAATACATTGATTTAATAAGTTTCAGTATACCCAGCTGTATAAAAAAAATGTAGAAGTAACAAATGCCTATAAATACAAATGAGTTCACCATGCAAAAGGTCACTTTTGCATGTTAGAGAATGTTCACACACATTAGTCTCCTGAAAGGAGGAGGGTTTGTGTTTGCTTTCGACGCTTTGCTTGCGTGGGCGAACGCGGTGTGGAAGTTTCTGAGTATAATAACTTGTGTTTGTGATCAAAGCTTAAAATGTTGTGATAAATTAGTGTAAAAGAAGGGAAAGCTGCTGTGCACTCAACATCGGGGCAAAGATGGAGGCAGCCATCTGTTGCTTCACATCCAAACCAATCTTTTTATCTCATTTGCGGTTTTAGCAATTACATCGACGTGCGCTAGATAACGTTCCTTTCATTTTGTTTGAACATCTTTGCATGTGAAATTGAGGCAGCAAAACATGGTTGAAATGCACATTGCTGCCTGGTTTTCACATCTTATTGAAGAAATAAAATCTGCCTTGTTTTGTTCCTCATCCAACCACATATCAATTTACTGTCAGATTGTCAATGGGTCTCAAAGTACTCATCATTTCAAACCCATGCAGTAAACATCGGAGCACCACTCATTCGCTCTATATTGTGGTTTAAATATTAAATGCAGGCTAGATGGAATATAGATGTGTGGAGTGGTTTAAGTGATGTATGAAATCATTTCCACCAAGAGCAAAAAAGTCAAGGTCAATTTTGAATGAAGAATGAAATATTAGCATGCTAAGCACACCAGGGTTGGCTGTGAATGAGCAGGGTACAGGAAGCCAAAGATTCAAGATGATATTTGGCCACTATATACAGCTGCATAAGCCTCACAAAACTGCTTTGTCAAAGCATGAAGTGCCAACATGGATCTTTCGATTAGGGATTGATTTGGTTATGTTAAGGATGAAGTAAGAATCCACTGGAATCAATCTGAGCTTTCTCGTTTCTAGTTTCACAGTATTTGATTCACAGAACACCTATTCCGTTTCTGGATTTCGGTTGGTCAGTGCAGCAACAGATATCAAATGGATTAGTTGTTTTATGTTGGTTGTGTGGGAGCTATTGTCATTATGAAGTGTTGCATTGTGCAATGAAAATATCTTCCAAGTATGTACTTAAAAACAAAAAAAATGACCGAACTCTTCATTAGACAGATAGACCACATTTGATACATTTTCATTTCGTACCCAGGCAGGTTATGAATTCATCTACATGCTTTGAAGCTCAGGACAAAGGCTGGCTTTAGTGAGATATCGGCCTTGTGAGCGGGGTTTGCATATGATGTATGGATTCCTCTATTCATAATGATACGCCACTGAATAAACGGTCTCCAGTATAATCAGGCTCAGTCAATATAATCTCTCTCAGAAGGTCTTCATTAATCTCGCCTACTATGGCTAATCATGTCCCTGTACTTGAGCTCCCACCAACGTCTCACCTGCTAATGTTTTTCTAATTAATTTGGCACACTGCGGCCCACGGACGGCTGGCTGAGCGGAAACGGGATGGAGTCGATCAAACCCTCTTTAAGCATGAGTAAGTGACACCCAAAATTAAAAGGAAAAAAGAAGGAAATATATTATGCATAAAAAATAAACCCTGCACGATTTAATTTTTTTTATCATTTAATTTAATTTTATATATATTATATTGTATATTTTTATTTGTATATATATATAATTTATTTTTATTAAAACTATTGTAATATTTAACATTTTGAATAATTTATAAAAATGTAATTTAATAGTTTTTTAAATATATATATATATACACACTACCATTCAAAAGTTTGGGGTCGGTAAGATTTTTTATGTTTTTAAAAGAAGTCTCTTCTGCTCACCAAGGCTGCATTTATTTGATTAAAAATACAAAACAAACCCAGTAATATTGTTAAATATTATTTCAATGTAAAACAGCTGTTCCCTATCGGTCAGTCACTACGACGTAGGTCATGACTGACCAATAGGAATCTCGCCAGAGAGGCCAATCTACTTCGAGTGAAACTAAAACAGGCCAATGCACATTGGCGTGCAATCATTTGCATCAGCTGCGCGACCTCGTTAGCGCGGGTATTTAACAAGCAGCTGAGCGATTGCACAGTTAGCTTTTTGCTTCGGAGCCAAACACTTCGATGCCTCTACTGCAGTGGAAAACTTCTACAGGCTTTTCTTTTTTGAACTTCTCTCTTTTTTTTCTGGTGCTGGGCGCGACAGCACGGCAGCGTGAGCAGCCTCCTCTTTAAAGAGCAAACAAAAAAGCTGTTTTAACGGCTGGTAAGATCTCCCAGCGCACAGTCGGGTGCACATTCCCCTGTGATCGCTGAGGCTGCTCCCCTGCGTGCTTCAGCACCAGTGAGAGTAGTCCCTAAAAGAGCAAACACAGATAGTTCGCGTCTTTTTCAAGATGACGTTCTATCTGTGTGTTTCTGGATGCGGTCGTTACCTGGGATCGCGGGATGGTCACGATCGCTGCCTTGTGTGTCTGGGCCTCGAACACGCACAGGCAGCGTTCGTGGATGAGTCATGTACCCATTGTGGGAAGATGACCATCTCAGAGCTGAGGTCGAGACTCTCGTTCCTGCAAAGGGGCGGAGTCCCCGTGCCTGCACCTCGGTCCAACCCCCCTTCGCGGGTTGCTTCCGGCAGTGACATGGGTGACTTGAGGATTACAGTGAGCGCGCTTCCTTCGGGGAACCAACCCCCTAGGAACCCCCACTCCTCTCATGCTCTGCAACCAGTTCAGCTGCCAACGGAACGCGCCGGACCATCCTCGAGATGCGTACCGGTCGTTTCGTTCGGCGCTCCCCGCGACGACCAGATGTCGATCGCTGCATCGGAGGGTGGGTCAGACCGCTCCGCGGACGACGGCTCGGAGCCGCTGCCTCCTTCGGGTGTGCCAGCGGTGCCCGAGTCGGACCCGGAGATGATGGCCATGCTTTCCCGGGCCGCCAACAGGATCGGGCTCGTGTGGAACCCTCCACCGTGTCCCGAGCCCTCGAGGCTGGATGATTGGTATCTCGGGGTGGCGCGCGCTGGTTCTCAGCAACCCATTTCAGTGCCTTTCTTCCCGGAGGTGCATGAGGAGCTCACGGGGACGTGGACGGCACCTTTCACTGCCAGAAACCGTCCCGGTGGCTCCTCCTCCCTCACCACCCTTGATGGCGGGGCAGCTAAGGGATACACGCGTGTCCCGCCAGTGGAACGGGCCGTTGCTATGCAACTGTGCCCTAACTCCACTTGGCGTGGGGAACCGTGTCTTCCTTCACGCGCCTGTAGGTACTCGTCGGACTTAACCGACGAGGCTTACAAGGCCTGCGGGGAAGCTGCCTCTGCCATACACGCTATGGCGTTGTTGCAGGTTCATCAGGCTAAGGCACTGAAGGACCTGCACGAGGGTGGTCACGACCCACAAGTTCTCCAAGAACTTCGTACCGCGACGGACCTCGCGCTTCGTGCGACGAAGGTTACCGCGCGGTCTGTGGGTCGTGCGATGTCCACTTTGGTGGTCCAGGAACGCCATCTCTGGCTGTGTCTGGCCGACATGAGGGAAACCGACAAGCTCAGGTTTCTTAACTCCCCCGTGTCCCAGACCGGCCTCTTTGGCGACGCGGTCGAGAACTTTGCCCAGCAGTTCTCGGCTGTACAGAAGCAGACTGAGGCGATCAGTCACATCCTGCCGCGGCGGTCAGCTGCTGCCTCCACTCCACCGCCTGCGGCTCCTCAGTCTGCTCGTCGCCGAGGGCGTCCTCCTGCGTCTGCCCCTGCTCCCGCGCCGCAGCAGCAGCCTCCACCTAAGCGGCGCCGTGGAGCTAGTCGCAGGCAGGGCGCCCTGCCCGTCCAGGCCCCCGCCAAGAAGGGCGGCAAAGCCAAGAGTAAGCGGCCCTAGGACGGGCGACCCGGAGATGGAGGGAACTGCTCTTCAGGAGACGATGACCGCATCGCTCCGTCCCCCGGAGGAGGGCTGGGTGGAAAATCTTTTTGTTCCGCCGCTGGCCTTAAAACCAGCGGTACCCACATTTTTAATAAAAGAGCAGTTTCTACCATCTCTGGGTCCGAAGGGGACCCGGAGAGCAGTGGGGGGACAGAATCCTCACCACTCTCATCCGCCTCCTCTATCGCCAGTGAGCAGCAGTGTGCAGTTCGAGAACGCCACCGAGCCGCCTCCTGCACCTCCTGCCCTGTGGAACCAGGTAAGTGCTGCACAGCGCACACAGACCCCGCTACGGGCCGCCTCCCAGAGAGAGCCCCCCGAGCCGCGTCCCTGTGTTCCACCTCGCTGCCCCACTCCGGGTACGCCTGCGGTCCCTTTGGTCATTCGGACCATCAGGCTCGGCTATGCGATTCAGTTCGCCCGGCGTCCCCCCAAGTTTCGGGCCATCCACTCCACTACAGTGAGAGCAGCCGATGCCCATGTCTTGCGTGCGGAGGTCGCAGTCCTACTGGCGAAGGACGCGATAGAGCCGGTCCCTCCAGCCGATATGAGGTCAGGGCACTACGGTCCCTACTTCATTGTACCCAAGAAAGGTGGTGGGTTACGACCGATCTTGGATCTGCGAGTTTTGAATCGGAGCCTCCACAAGCTACCGTTCAAAATGCTCACGCAGAAACGCATTTTCGAATGCATCCGTCCCCAAGATTGGTTTGCAGCGATCGACCTGAAAGACGCGTACTTTCATGTCTCGATTCTTCCTCGACACAGGCCGTTCCTGCGCTTTGCGTTCGAGGGTCGAGCATATCAGTACAAAGTCCTACCCTTCGGGCTGTCCCTGTCCCCCCGTGTCTTCACGAAAGTCACGGAGGGGGCCCTTGTTCCCATGAGAGAACAGGGCGTTCGCATCCTCAACTATCTCGACGACTGGCTCATACTAGCACACTCTCGAGATCAGCTATGCGAACACAGGGACCTCGTGCTCAGGCACCTCAGCCAGTTGGGTCTTCAGGTCAACTGGGAAAAGAGCAAACTCTCCCCTGTGCAGAGGATCTCTTTTCTCGGTATGGAGTTGGATTCGGTCACTCAGACAGCGCGCCTCACAGAGCAGCGTGCTCAGTCGGTGCTGAACTGCTTGAACACGTTCAAAGGCAGGACGGCGGTCCCACTGAAATTTTTTCAGAGGCTCCTGGGGCATATGGCAGCGGCAGCAGCGGTAACCCCGCTCGGCTTGCTTCATATGAGACCGCTTCAGCACTGGCTTCACGGCCGAGTCCCGAGATGGGCGTGGCATCACGGCACTCACCGGGTGGCAATCACACCGGCCTGCCGTCAGACCTTCAGCCCGTGGTCAGACCTTTCGTTCCTTCGGGCAGGAGTCCCCTTGGAACAGGTCTCCAGGCATGCTGTGGTATTCACAGATGCCTCTGCCACCGGCTGGGGTGCCACGTACAACGGGCATGCAGTGTCAGGGGTGTGGACGGCTCCCCAACTGCATTGGCACATCAATTGCCTCGAGTTGCTAGCAGTACATCTCGCTCTGAGCCGCTTGAAAAGGCCGCTACGGGGCAGGGACGTACTGGTCCGCACGGACAACACTGCGACCGTTGCGTACTCGCATGTACACTGCATGTCGCAACTCGCCCGCCATCTCCTCCTCTGGAGTCAGAAGCATCTGAGGTCGCTTCGAGCCATGTATGTCCCCGGCGTGCTCAACCGTGTGGCCGACGAGCTATCACGAGCTGTGCTTCCGGGAGAGTGGCGACTCCACCCCCAGGTGGTTCAGCTGATCTGGAGAGAGTTCGGAGAGGCTCAGGTAGACCTGTTTGCCTCCTCAGAGACCTCCCACTGCCAGCTGTTTTACTCCCTGACCGAGGGAACACTCGGCACGGACGCACTGGCACACAGCTGGCCCCGGGGCCTCCGCAAATATGCGTTTCCCCCAGTGAGCCTACTTGCACAGACACTGTGCAAAGTCAGGGAGGACGAGGAGCAGGTCCTTCTGGTGGCTCCCTATTGGCCCACCCGGACTTGGTTCCCGGAACTCATGCTCCTCGCGACAGTCCCTCCTTGGCCCATTCCTCTGAGGAAGGACCTCCTGACTCAGAGACGGGGCACCCTATGGCACCCGCGCCCAGACCTCTGGAAACTCCATGTCTGGTCCCTCGGGACGCGGAGGTTCTAGGTGACTTACCCCCAGAGGTACTTAACACCATCACTTCAGCACGGGCGCCGTCCACGAGACGTGTTTACGCCCTGAAGTGGAACCTGTTCGTCGAGTGGTGTTCTTCTCGCCGAGAAGACCCCCGAAGATGTTCGATAGGGTCTGTGCTTTCCTTCTTGCAGCAGGGGTTGGAGCGTAGACTGTCCCCTTCCACCCTCAAAGTACATGCTGCCGCTATTTCTGCTTATCATGACCACCTAGATGGCAAAACAGTTGGAGAGCACGACCTGGTCGTCAGGTTTCTTAGGGGGGCGAGACGATTAAATCCTCCTCGACCCCCCTCCATACCCTCTTGGGATCTTTCCCTGGTGCTTCGAGCACTTCAGGATGTTCCCTTTGAGCCTCTGCAATCAGTAGACTTAAAGCTTCTTTCCATGAAGACTTTGCTACTGGTTGCATTGGCCTCTGTCAAGAGGGTAGGAGACCTGCATGCATTTTCGGTCGACGAATCGTGCCTAGAGTTCGGGCCGGGTGACGGCCACGTGGTACTAAGACCCCGGCCTGGCTATGTGCCCAAGGTTCCTACCACTCCCTCAAAGACCAGGTAGTGAACCTGCAAGCGCTGCCCTTGGAGGAGGCAGACCCAGCCCTGGCTTTGCTCTGTCCCGTTCGCGCTCTGCGTATGTACGTGGACAGAACTCAAAGCATCAGGACCTCAGATCAGCTCTTTGTCTGTTACGGAGGCCAGCAGAAGGGAAAGGCTGTCTCCAAGCAGAGGTTGGCCCACTGGATAGTGGATGCCATCGCCTTGGCTTACCAAGCACAGGGCGTGCCCTGCCCGCTTAGGTTGCATGCACACTCTACGAGAGGCGTTGCATCCTCCTGGGCGCTGGCACGTGGCTCCTCGCTAACAGATATCTGTAGAGCTGCGGGCTGGGCGACACCTAACACGTTCGCTCGATACTATAGCCTACGTGTAGAGCCGGTCTCCTCCCGTGTTCTCACCCTAAACGGGTAGAAGCACTGAGAGGTCCGGCTCTGTCGGCTTGCTGCACCCTACTGTGCACCCCTATTGCTCCAGAGTGAAAAACCTGTCGAGTCCTCCAAAACCCCTCGTCCCGGACTTGGCGGAGCGTCCGGCGCCAGGCCCTTATCCGTTGAATCCTTGAGAACCGGATCTGGGCTGGGTTCCATATGTGTGACCCTACGGGGATCCCATATGTGTATATATTCCACGGATGCTCCTATCGGAAGCCCGTGTCTTTCCCTTGGGCTAAGTCACCCATTATTTCATATGCAGTACAGCCTTCGGGTTAGTCCATATGTATTTCCACGTAACTCTTTGAAGAAGTGGCTTCCGCAGCGTTCCTTCCTAAACAGGAAAGGCACGCTTTCCCAGTGTTATCCAATATGTCACTGTGTGGGTTATCACGGAACAACAGTGTCAAACTCTCTGTGTAGGCCTCCTCCTATCGTCCTTCCAGGCAAGAAGGTGTAGAGGCTTGCACGGGGGCGCTGGATGGGGTGCAGCAGCTGTGGCGCTTTGGTAGGGATTCCTATTGGTCAGTCATGACCTACGTCGTAGTGACTGACCGATAGGGAACGTCTCGGTTACATATGGTAACCCTCGTTCCCTGAGGGAGGGAACGGAGACGTAGGTCCCGTCGCCACATCTGCTGCCGCCCGCCGGGGCGGCCAGCTTCTCAGGCTTGGCTCCTCAGCAAAAAACTAACTGTGCAATCGCTCAGCTGCTTGTTAAATACCCGCGCTAACGAGGTCGCGCAGCTGATGCAAATGATTGCACGCCAATGTGCATTGGCCTGTTTTAGTTTCACTCGAAGTAGATTGGCCTCTCTGGCGAGATTCCTATTGGTCAGTCATGACCTACGTCTCCGTTCCCTCCCTCAGGGAACGAGGGTTACCATATGTAACCGAGACGTTTTCTATGTGAATATATTTTAAAAAGTAATTTATTCCTGTGATCAAAGCTGAATTTTCAGCATCATTACTCCAGTCTTCAGTGTCACATGATCCTTCAGAAATCACTCTAATATGATTATTTGATGCTCAAGAAACATTTATGATTATTATCACAGTTGACAACAGTTGTGCTGCTTCATATTTTTGTGCAAACAGTGATTCATTTTTTTCAGGATTCTTTGAAAGTTCAAGAGAAAAGCATTTCATTAAAAAATTAATATTTTGCATTATTATAAATGTCTTTACTGTCACTTTATATCAATTTCATGCGTCCTTTCTGAAGAAAAGTATTAATTTCTTTAAAAAAAACACAAAACAAATTGACCCCAAACTTTTGAACGGTAGTGTATATATATATTAGATGTGTGTGTGTGTGTGTCCCGTGCTGGCAAATGAGTCATGAGCAAATTTTCAAAAATGAGTTGTAATTTTCACAATATCTATTGAAAAACATGAAAAAAAATATGTATGATTTATTGGAAGCAAACAGAAAATTACTGAGCTACATGTTTGAAGTCGATAGAGTCAGCAAAGTCAATTTTGAGAAAAATCAAGTTAAAGTTTTCTGAAGGTTCCAAAACAAAATCATCTAGAAACCATATACCTTAAAATCCCTGGTAATACCGCAAATGTGGCACACACACAACAAGTCAAAACCAAATATCTATAGGAGAAATATATATTCAACTTTTTTCCCATGATACCACAAATTGTTTAATTAACATTGGTTAATACGTTTTAACATTTTATTTAACAGACAAGACGTACTGTACCGTACTTATGTAATATAATGGTACAAATCAGATGATTTTCCCTAACAGTTCACCAAATGTTTTTTGAAGACATAACAGATAATGTTTACGTGAATAGTCGCCAAGATAAATATTTTGCGCGAGTAAGACCGTTTTTTTTTTTCCATCAACATGGATTTGAATATCACATTTAATTGGTTCAGATTCATTAGATTGAGAATTCACTATGAATATTCACAAAGTTGGAATACTGCACTTTACAACGATACCAAACTTGTTCTGAGGGAAGAGAAGCGAGAAGTGAAGCAGAGAAAAACTACGTTTTTCATGGAAAAAGGAAAACTCCTCTCAGAAAACGCACAAATTAAGATACTTTTAGATGTTTAATTTGCTATTTAGAGCGTTGGTATCGCTAGACGAGGGCTTAATGAAGTAATTTTTGTGAAAACCTAAAAATAACTTGATAGAATTTCAAAATTTGATCCGAACACAGTTGGTGTGACTAATTTGAGCAGCTTGATTTAATCATGAGCACAGGTTACCCAAAAATATCATAAAATAGAAATGTAGTTGTAGCCTAATTATTTTTAATTGGCCTGTTCTTTTTTTTTCATGGTGTTTTTCTTTCCCATTACAGTATATGGAGTAGAAATAGTTTTTCAAATGTATAGAGACTCTGCACCTATGTAGCCACGCTGTAACTCGGCAGCTGTGCAGCCTCAATTTCTGTTTGTTTTGGCCCTAAAAAAATTTTCTCACAATTGACTGCATGTATCATTGCGAGCCCCACTGTAAGCCCACAGATACCAACATCTGTGCCTCTGTCTATTTCATAAACAGGACCAAAAAAGTCATAATTAAATCATAGAGTATCTTTTTCACCGTTGTGACATTGACTAATGCGTCTTGTCCTTTCAACCCCCATAAATGCATTTGCATTATTAAATTCGACGTGGCTGGCATGCATTAAAGTCTCTGCATTTTGTGTCTGAAATTTAGATCTCCAAAGGCGTGATATGAAATGAGAAAGCCGTAGAGAGCAGTCAGGCTTTTCAAAGCCATATGGTTAGTGAAGAGCATTTTATAACCTTTGAAAAGAACAGTGGTGGAGCATGGACATTTAAAGTTAATAGCTTAAATGGAAAGCATTAAAAACAAAACTAATGTCTCTGAATGGCCATCGTTTCATTATTAAAAAGCAAGTTTCACAATTCTGCACCATGTTCTACGAGTGGTGAATAAACTTAAAATAATAAAAAAAAGTTGTGATAAATTGTGATTTCGCTTTAGAGCTCCAGTCCCCATTCATTTTAATTGCATCAAAAGAACACAGCACTGGAAGTATAATTTGGTTTAGCCAGTTGTAATTATCGAGCAAACTACATGGCCTCGTCTAAACGGCTCACTTTTGGCTGAATGCACAGAGTAAAAACAGAGGACTTTTTTTAAATAACTTAACTCAGCAAGGAGCTTTTTGCATTTCTTTATTCATTCTTTTGCAGACTTTTTTTGAGTCTGTTTAAATCCCCAAACACCAACACCTTTGAAGGCTTGACAGTGTGTGTGGTTGCGTCATACTCTTTTCTGTTTTTTCTTTTCTTTCTTTTCTTTTTTTTTTTTTAATGCAGTCTGAAACTGTCACCAACAACAGGTGGACATTGCTTAGAATATCCACCCGTTATATAAACAAAACATTTGATGATTATTGACTGTTATAGCTGCATTCACAGCTAATTAAGCGTTAATCAATACACATTTTAAACATCATTGACGTTGTATCTTCACAGTGTTGTTTAATTAAAGTAAAGCATAATCACAAATGTACAGTAAATCACAATTAATGCAATTAAAAGTGAGGTAATTGTTTTCAGACTTTTCAAGTTGCACTCTATTTTGATAGTCCACTTTAGACATTCTACTAATCAGGGTTTAGAAACCGAGAGAGAGAGAAAAGAAAAAAAAATCAATCGGTTCACTCCGAGCAGGATCTGTATTTTAACGTTTCTGTTCACGTGTTCCCTCTGTAACATTAATGTTCCGAAAACAATAAAGCCTATGCATTGTACTTTATCTTTTATAACAAGTGTTTTAAACGACAGGAAAAACTGAGCGCCCACATAGCTACAATAAACTTTGTAACCTGTAAGTTGATTCAAACGTAATGCGATACACTCGCAATGTGAAATCACAAACCTCAGACATGATTGGTTGGCTGCCAAATACAAATATTAAACAAAATGATACAATAATGTTATTATCCGGTTCATGGTATGATTTCAAGTAAGTGTTTCTGTTCAGAACGATTAACTTGATTTCGTTTTTGTCTACGTTCCCGTTCAAATTCTGTTCGTTACTTTTGTTCCTTGAACTGGTTCAGAGCCCTGCTACTAATTATAAGTAACTTTGTAGCTTAATGTCAAATAACTCATTAATTTGCAACTATGCAAACTAACTCTCATTAGAGTTTTAGTGGACTGTTAGGGTTAGTAGAGTAGTTGGGGGACCATCAAAATAAAGTGTTAGCAGATATTAAGCAGACAGTCTACTATTGTCTGGTTTAAAATTGTTCTTGAATTGTGATAATTTCTACAGTGATAACTTTTTTTTGCAGATGGCATTGATTTATGGCTGGTTACTCACTGCTGAGAATCAATGAACTGAGTTGAATGAGGCCAAACATAAATATAAAAATATATTGGTTTATGTAATTCATTTTCTCTCAAGTACAGAAACTGTAGGTAATCCATACGTTCATTCCCTCTTTGGCAGTTTAGCATTTTTATGGCCCTGTCCCAAATCGCACCCGAAACACATTGCAGTCTTCCTATGAGTCCACATTTTCACGACGTAACGCCGTTTTGACTGTAGGGTTGACATTCAGCGCTTGCTTCATCGACCACCTTCTGAACACATGTTGACCATTGTAAATCCACCAGGCCGTAAGTGCATATGAAGTGAGCCATTTGGGACAGGGCCCAGGTTTTATGTTTCAGAAATTGCACACTTTACCTGTAGGCTTCATTATTAAAACTGTGCACTATATTAATGGGGCAAATAGATAAAACAGAGAAAAACAACAACTGGAAAGCCATATAGCCATATTATATGAAGCCATATAATTTCCCCCTGCTGTGAACCTATAGTACTTGCACCAATGTACAAAAATCATAATACAATTAGTCATTATTTAATTGTCATACTTTAATAACTTATAGGCTTATAGTTTTATATCATAAGAGCATTTTTATCACTTTGTGGTGTGCTTTTGTGTTGTGCTTTTATTCAACTTTTTAAAGCATTTAACAAAATATTTAAAGTATTATGGGTTTGGAATGACACGAGGGCGAGTAAATGATGACAGAATTTCAATTCTTGTGTGAACTATCCATTTAAATAGCCAGTAGTGGGATTTGAAGGTTTTTTTTTTTCTTTCTTTCTTGTATATTACATCAGAAAGATTTGACAATGAGCAGCTAAGTTTCATTAGATCTTGTTGAACTGGTGAGGAATTTTTAAGTTCTGAGAGCTACAGTTTGTTCTCATAATACATCAAACTGTTTTATTGCAAAAGATAAGGGGTTATTTTGATATTTTATGATATGACCCTATACAGTAGACACATAGATCATGTCTATAAAAGGATTACTTTTGCAGTAAGAAACATGTCACTTGTCACATGTAGTTTTGCAGATTTTTATTTTTTTCAAATAATGTGTTTCTAACAATCTCAAGGATATCTTGAATCTTAAAATAAACTTGAATCATCCATGCATACTCATCTGAGTATATCTTGTATTACAGCTATGGCGGGCACAGCATCTGTCTGTAACTCCCCAAGATTATTTATTCTCTAATGCGACTGCTAATACATTTCCACAGGAAAAGTGTTTAGAGAAAAAGTGGGAGAGAGTGAAGAGAGAGAATTTAGTCTGTAAAACAGTTATAGTTATATAAGCAAACAAATGAATCAACCAATACTAGACTAAAAGGAATCAGAATTACAAATAGCAATCAATGAGGATTCAGACATAAACAGTAATATCACTTATAACCAGTTAAAGCTGCAGTCCGTAGCTTTTCCTCTTTGCCGCCATCTCTGTTCGAAATCTGCAACTGCAGTTATTCGTGGAATTATCAACTTTACGTGGGTTGTGTAGTCACCGCGCTGGATACTGGCATTCAGAATCACAGATTCTACTTTTTGAAAGTATGAATAACAATAATTTTCACTGGAAAAGGTCTTCTGAACAAGTAAGTTGCATCCACTTTTGTTCTGACCAACTAAGGGGAAAAAAGCATTGCAGTAAATCACGCTGATTTAATCTAACGATCGCTTATATCAAATTATACTTTGTTCTCAAATTGTTCATGTTAACAACATCAGCATTGCGTGACTACATTTAATGTGTATTAGGGCTACCTGTAGTTCAGTAGCCTACTCCGTAACTGTATCAATTAAGCGAACAAGTGCGCTACTGTTACATAATTGAACCATTGAAATGTCTTACCTGTCCAGCAGAAAAAAATAGCCGTCTCTGCGTTCTGTTTGAACCCCTTCAAAACACGGAGTTAACGCCACCTTTCAAAAGCCCTTTCGATATCCTTGTTTTCGCTTGATATCAGTTGAAGTCTCTTTTTTCTGTAGCCACTATGAAGTCTTTTACATTTTATAATCGGGTGACGCTGTCACTGGTGATTGTCGTTTGAATCTTTCTGGATCCGCCATCAAATTGAAAAGTTCAATTTTATCACGTGCTCTGAGAAAAGGCTATAAATCTCCACCTCCAAAATCCTCACACGCAATATCTTCTACTAGCCGAGACTCCTTCTTTATGTGGACAGATGTGACGTAATGACGCAAAGACATGCTCGAATTTCCCGTGGAAATCCACCAGTACCAATCGAGTTAAAAACATTATTACAATGTTTTTACCGTTTGGAATCGAGCTACGGCAAGCAGATAGTTTCGAACACTGTACTTGCTCAATTTATTTTGGATAATTTTTAACCCCAAAAAGTTACGGACTGCAGCTTTAATCAAATAAATTAAATTAATGTATTATTTAATTAATTAATTATGCTCGCTCAAACATGATCAAAGCTTTATTTAAATGGAAAGAAAAAAAACAAGGACAAAATTTTGTATTATATTTTTTCAACCAAAATCTGTTCAAATGCATCATTTAGTTTTAATTAAAATATAATATATTATACATATTAATACAATATATATATATATATATATAATTTTTTTTTTTTTTTTTTTTTTGGTGTACTGTTTATATGTTAACTTATATGATTACACCATCTTGCTTTAAAATGAACATGACTATATGTGATGAAATTTCTTTCAAGGGATCAAAAACACAATTTGGAATTCTCCTAGAGGATGCAAGGTAATAAATGGTGTCAACACAATAATCAATCACATTGTCAGAAATTAAATAAAAGTCAGCTGGTATTATTGGGACAATGGAAAGACAAACAGTACAGTTAAATCTCCAAAGGCCTTGAAAGATTTGTCTAGAGCTATTGATTACCACAGTCAAACATTTCTACTCGTCTCTCAGTAACAACAGTAACCCTTTCAAAATAATAATAATAAAACTGACAGTATGTTGGGGTCTGATGTTTGGTGTATCTTTTGAATGAGATATGACTGTGTGCGTTCATGAAACGGGATCATTTCTACTATTAACACTTTAAGATGGACTCTGTTTTCACATAAAGATATCATATGCCTTCAGAAGACTTGGAATGCAACGAGTTATTTGTAATACGTTTATACTGTTTGTTGGTCAGTTTTTGCAATACATACCTGTGACTATACTTTCATTTGCCTGTTATATGTTTTATATTGTTGAGAAATGGGTAGGTTTAGGGTAGGAGTGGGGTCAGTGGGATGGGGTTATATTGTGTTTCAAAATATGAAAGTAAATAATTTATTCAATTACAAATGCAAATAATTGTGTCTTGATATAACACATAAGGCAAATAACTGAAATCAATGGCATGCCCTGCACTTCAAAAAAAAAAAAAAAAACGATGCTAAAGGGGTATGTGCGTTAAAGTGAGGGTTTCTGACCAAGCGTCAATATGTGATGTGTTGGACACTATACCAGCATAAACCAGCCTGGAGCAACATGAAATTCATACTGAGTTATGCTGGGTTTTTCAGCTGGGAATGTGTCTGTCTAGACGAAACACCATGAAAACGTTCAGTTTGTTATTCCAGTATGTGCATCATTTTCTTGTTGGAGACTTTTGTTGGACATTTCTTGTGGTTATGCATTACTTTCTGTCTTTGTTTATTGATTTCATCAATGGTCTGAAAAGTAGTAGTAGTCAAATCGGCAATAAAATTCTATGTAAATATGTCTGAATTGACTGTCAGTGGGCTGAATCTTTGAGAAGAGCTTTGGCTGAGTGACTGACTGTTGTAGTCTCAGCAGGAACAGCTTCCACCCATCTTGAAAAGCTGTCAACAATCATCAAGACTGTCATGTACCCTTGGCACCTTAGAAGGGAAATGTAATTCACCAGTAGTAGTGAAAAGGAGGTGCAAGTGTATGAAGAAGTGGCAGTCATTCTAGATTTCGCACATTCGCTCCTCAGAAGGCCAGATGTCATGCAGTGTTTGTAAGGCAGCGATATATTTATGTTCTAAACGTCTAACCATATTAACCCTGTTAAAAACAAACCCTGTAAATTGACCCTAACCTATGAAAGAATCTTTCACAAAAAAAGTAAAAAAAAAAAAACTTTTAGATAAAATATTAATGTTTGCATAATACAGTATTTATTTATTTTTTATTATCATATTTGATACATCAGGCTTTTATGGCTCATATATAAGAAAACAGAGCATGAAAAAATATTCAAACTCAAACTGCAGCAAAAAAATCAGTGAGATCACAGTATCAGACTGCTTACATATAAATGCATGTAAATATCAGTTGTCAATCTATATCTCCAAATAATATATAGTAAGATGATATTTAATGTCATCTTAGTTTATGATCAAAGCTCTGTAGTTTTTATTGTGGGGGACAACACATACTGTATAATGCTAAGCAATACAATGATGGGAGATAAACATTCCTCAAAAGCCTGATGTATTATATCTGATATTCACATTAACAGCATTAATAATGAAGTCAATCTAAATTGCATTAGTCCAGCAAGTTTTCATCTTGAAATATCACTTACAAAATTAATGTTATTCTTATGTTTACTTTATTAAAATCAGCAAAGATTTCACAGCAAAAATGAAACATGCTCCACATGCTGAAGGGGGATGTTTTTAGAATTATAATATAAGGCTTTTTACTTGCTAAAAAAGTACAAACTATCAATCAGACGACAGAAGCAAAGTAGTAGATTGTGTACAACTGTTTTTTTTCAGAGCAGTTTTCTGTTGTTGATAGTTTAGAGGCCTTTGAAATAAATCAAAATATTGTATAAAATGTGATCCATTAGGTTTTATAGGGTTAAACTTTACTAATGATATCAGCAAAAACCTCTGAATTTATGTATTACATATGAAATCAATCACAAGTAAATGAATTATGTTATTCTCTCTCTTTTTTAGTTTCACTTTACTTGGTAAGGAAAAGGACTTATTACTACCTTCAAATTTTCTTGAAATATCATTTGATATCTCAACCTCGTTGAGGTTTCATATGTCTCTGCCAATGAACGTGTGTCTGTGTCAACACAGTTATGTCAGTTACAACTTGACTGGTTTTCATCCTTGCAGTTTCCATGGCTTTCAGCAGTGTTATTTCCGGGGTGAGCTTTGGATATAAAACTGCTGTGTACTTTTTTTAGATGTCAAAATTAGGGCTGTCAGTTTAGTTAATTTAGTTTTCTAAAAAATAATGTGTTATAATATAAAAATGAATCATACCCCCTGACCAGTAAACAAGCATTTCAAGCTTGAAATATCACCTTAATGAAAGCATGTTTTTGCTTGTTTAAGGGGTAGCAGTTAAAGGGATAGTTCACCCAAAAATGAAAATTCTGTCAGTATTTACTCACCCTCATGTTGTTCCAACCCCGTAAGACCTCCGTTCATCTTCGGAACACGAATTAAGATATTTTTGATGAAATCTGAGAGCTGGATCACTCCTCCACACTAGTCCATAGGCTTCTTCAGGAATTGAAACTTGCCGGCCTCGAAAAGTTATTAAAAACATCGTTAAAATTGTCCAAGTGACTACAGTGGCTCAATCTTAAGTTTAAGTTTATCAAGCGACGCAAAAACAAACAAAAAAACGACTTTATTTCAACTATTCATTTCCTTCTGACAGTTAAACTAGTGTAACAGCGTAAGCTTCTGTTGTTGTTCGTCACACGCATCACACACATGACCAGCGTAGACCAATAGTGAACCTACGTGTGACGTAGCTCTATGCAAACATACTAGTTTAACTGACTAGAGGCCCACGAGAAGGAATTGAATAGTTGAAATAAAGTCGTTATTTTTGTTTGTTTTTGCGCACAAAAAGTATTCTCGTCGCTTGATAAACTTAAGATTGAGCCACTGTAGTCACTTGGACTATTTTAACGATATTTTTAATAACTTTTCGAGGCCGGCAAGTTTAAATCCTTGAAGAAGCCTATGGACTAGTATGGAGGAGTGATCCAGCTCTCAGATTTCATCAAAAATATCTTAATTCGTGTTCCGAAGATGAACGAAGGTCTTACGGGGTTGGAACAACATGAGGGTGAGTAATTACTGACAGAATTTTCATTTTTGGGTGAACTATCCCTTTAAAGTTCTTTATCTTGATGCCGCAAGAAACAATGGTATCATATATCTTGTTTTAATTTATTTCTTCAACAACTATCTTTTTTTCATTTAAGAAAGAGGGTTAACATGATCTTGGATTTTTTTTTTTTTTTTTTGCAGTATATATTGACAGCTAGCGGTTAAAATGGATACTACAGTATTTTTAAGTCAGATAGAATCTGTGATCTCTGACCCGTTTGTTTGTTGGTTTCAATCATGTTTTCTGCCAACTGGCAACCTGGGGTGTCGAATCCGGAGTGTCGAAATACTATTGGGTAAATTGGCAGTGGCCGGGATCACTCAGACCAAACCAAAAACAGACATTCTGACACAGAAAGCACATTTCAAAGTAAAATAACTGGCTGTAGCATTGTTGTTAAGAGAAACGAGTATGCAAACTTAGAATATTTCAAATATCTACAAACATATTATAGTGTTTTTTTATGATTTAGTACAGTCAAAACACTTCATACAGCACAACTTTTCACAATAAAATTTAGAATTTTGATTCTAACTGAAAGTCTAAAATTAATTATTTTAATAGATTGCCATTTTGACTGATGGGTCTTCAAATATTGTCTTGGACAATGGGGTGCCTTGGATTCAAAAAGGTTTGAACCTCTGACATAAAACATAGTCCATGTGTAAACCAACAACAACAAAAAAATAATAATAAAAAAAATAAAAAAAATAAAATAAATAAATATATATATATATATATATAATACTTTACCACTTTTGATCAATTTAATGCATGAATAGTGAAGCCTTTCTGTACACATGTATTAAATAACAAAATAAAACCTTTTTCAAATAAATGCCGTTCTATAAAAAAAGCAACATTTATAATAATATAATAATAATGTGAACTATACAAATATACATTTTGAATATAATTATTTTTGTTGTATTTTTGATCAAGTAAATACAGCAATGGTGAGCATAAGAGATTTTTTTTTCTTTCAAAAAACAAAAACATCACTGTTGTAGAAATTTTAATAGTCATTTATTCCTAACAGATATCATAAGGGATTTAACCTATTCAATGGGTAAAAGTATATGTGTGTACCTGCTTGTGCGTGACGTTTCAGGAATATATGGGACAGGACCTCTTGACCTTAGGAATGGTCAGATTTGGCTAGTTTATTTCAGGGCCAGGTTGTGTCCTTAAGAAGAAACTGAACAGCAGTGGGGACCTTATTTGAGTGGGTGAAAGGGTAACTGCTGTGAGGAGGAACCTTGAAAAGAGTATAAAGGCTGTCTCATGTCTTCCTGGTGTGCGTCACTCACTTCACAGGGTAACTGCTGTGTTGGCGACTGGGCCTTCTTGCAAGAATAAATATTTCTCTTTTTATGAATTTGACTCTGAGTGTCTCTTACGCAGTGATGATGTTTAACAGAAGTTTTGCCACAACAATCACCAATCCCATTAATTGAATAGATTAAATGATAATCTGATGTTTTTTCAATTGATTAATTTGGATTTATATGTTATCAGTTGACAGTCTTACTTTAAAAAATAAAGAATACCCAGTTTATTGTAAAGACTCTCAATATTGCTGAATTCACAAAGCCAGTTTTTTCTTGTGATGTTTCTCTTTTGTCTACTATTGTAGTATAATATAAATGTATTTAATAACAGCTGTGACTCTTGAATTGTCCTGTTTATTCCACTCTACTGGTGCTGCTCGAATTCTGTTCTTTATGAATGGTTTCTTGTGACAATCATTAATAACATCTGATAACAACAGGGACAGGAACTAAAGTATACCAAGCACTTTCATAACACCTGAAATGTGGATCACAACTGACAGCATTATTTAGTAAACTAGTCTGATCAAGGTTAGAATCTATGTGTCAAATCTCAATTAACCGACAGTTGCTTTTTGAAATAACGGAAAAGAAGTCTGAAGTCAGTTGAGATGTTTGCTGTTTCATTCAGCCAGCTGTCCTGCTTCAATGAGACCTTTCAGCTCAGTTTGAAGTGCTATTTTATAATCTATGGAGGGGTAAAGGCCAGTTTTCAATGACTGAAAAGGTTTCAGTTGTTGGCCTGAAATGTTAGTAGGTGGATTGTATATCTTGAATTCTTAACCTTTTACTAAGTCATTGAGATCTCTTTATGTCTCCTCAACTCCTTCTCTGTGTGTTTCTCAATGTGTTCTTGTTTATTTAAATCTATTGTGAAAATATTCAGCTCTATGGTTTTGCTCGAGATCAAGAAAATCTATAGCACACATTGTATTTATCGTGCAATTTATATGCAAAAAAAGAGTTTTACGTGCATATGATACGCACTGTAAACCCCTTGGGTAGGATTAGTGGTGTGGATGTGTGTATTACACGCCATAAAGTGCGTATCATATGCGTGTGAAAACTGCGCATCATGTCATGAAAAATAAATATATTTTTTTAGCTTTTTGATATAAAAGAGTTTGAATTACTATAATATACAGACGGGTCACACATGAAGCTTAATTCGGTCCGTTGGCTCTGTGACAGTATGTTGTGGAGGGCATTTTGCTGGCATGGTTTGGTTCCACTTGTCTCCTTAAAGGGAAGGGTCACTGCAAATCAATGCACACCTTTATCCTATGATGAAACATTTGAATCCTGGTGGGAGTGAACAATGCTTTCATTCAAAGGGGATAAGGGGGTCACTGAATGATTTGATGAGTAAGACAATGAGGTGAATCATAGCCTATGGCATTTGCAGTCACCAGATCTCACCCAGTTCAACACCTATAGAAGATTTTGGACCAACATGTTAGACTGCACCCTCAACAACCATCCTCAAAACACCAAATAAAGGAATATCCTTTGGGAGTTCCAGAGACTCAAGAATCAATGCCATTGCATATCGAAGATGTTCTAAGATACAAGGGTTTGTTGTCAGCTCTACCAATTTAGTGTTTAGAAACTTGAACTTTTATAGTAATGTTGCAAGGAGAATGTAGGATAGATGTTCTTTAAACATGAAAACAACTAAGAATACGAGTAAAACTGACTCGTTTGGGTACACAAACCTTGATAAACCCGATCTGCGAGACCTTCTTCTGATCTTCTGATCGCTTGGAACAGGGGTGCCCAATCCTTTTCCTGTGCTACCCTCCTGCAGAGTTCAGTTCCAATCTTGCTCCACAGCACCTGTCTGCAGTCCCTGAAGGTCTTCATTTTCTGGGCTGCATTTCTCAAAAGCATCATGAGCCAAGTTGATCGTTGAGACCATTGTGGCAATGGCTGTACAAAGCTTACAATGCTTTGGGGAAATGCAGCCCTGGTTTCGGTTTGTTTGATTAGGATTGGAAATGAACTTGGCAGGAAGGAAGACCTTCAGGAAACGGATTGGGCACCGTTATTTCTGAATGTTCAAAATGTGCAGTTTTTTTTAAAAGGTTTAAAAAAAATGTCTTAGTTATGTAAGAAATAATTGACTACGGGCCATTGAATTATAATAAATAAATAAAATGCTCACCTGAGGTGGTAATGTGTCCACGACACGAAGCGTTGGACTCTGGGTGTGCATTATTTTATCAGTTATTCCAGTTATATCGCTTCCCATGTGTTGTATTATGTCTTTTAATGAAATATTTTGTGGTCATATATATATATATATATATATATATATTTTTTTTTTTTTTTGTAATAAACTTCACATGGCTTTATGGAAGTGGATGCTTATAATAAACCCACGGAAGTGAGCACAAAGCAGAGAACTTGTACCTAACATTGACGTTAACATGACCAGTCTTAGCAGTTTCCACGATTTGGCTCTCCTTTTCTTTATTTTTGTATTTACTTTTGTCGGAAATCATCCATACTGAAAGGTACAGCATGTGGAAGATTGGTGCGCAAACGATAGTTCAAGGTAGGTCAAAATTCACACAAGAAGAAGCGTTAGGGTTAAGCCGAAAAACAGTAGGCAATTTGCTCTGGATTTTTTACATAGGGTGTGTGAGGAAAAACAGACATGGCAGATTTGGACAGGATTAAAATCGCAAATTATGTCTGTGAAACAAAAATGTATCTAATGTCCACAACGAAAGCTAGTCCTGTCCGAATAAGGCTTTTAAGGAAATGCGGCTATTATATCAAACTGCTATAAATGCATTACCCTTATAGCAGTTTGATATAGTAGCCGCATTTCCATTAACCTTCAAATTTATAATTGCGAATTAAAAATATACCCAATAGAAACATGTCAATTTCGCAAAAACAACGTTTTTACGCTCGCATGAGGTGGTTTTTCAGGCAAAAAGGAATATTTCACAAAACTGGGATGGACATTTTTTTCCGCATTTACACTTACCTAAAGGATTAGAACACCTGTTCAATTTCTCATTAATGTAATTATCTAATCAACCAATCACATGGCAGTTGCTTCAATGCATTTAGGGGTGTGGTCCTGGTCAAGACAATCTCCTGAACTCCAAACTGAATGTCAGAATGGGAAAAAAAGGTGATTTAAGCTATTTTGAGCGTGCCATGGTTGTTGGTGCCAGACGGGCCGGTCTGAGTATTTCACAATCTGCTCAGTTACTGGGATTTTCATGCACAACCATTTCTAGGGTTTACAAAGAATGGTGTGAAAAGGGAAAAACATCCAGTATGAAGCAGTCCTGTGGGTGAAAATGCCTTGTTGATGCTAGAGGTCAGAGGAGAACGGGCCGACTGATTCAAGCTGAAAGAAGAGCAACTTTTACTGAAATAACCACTCGTTACAACCGAGGTATGCACCAAAGCATTTGTGAAGCCACAACACGCACAACCTTGAGGCGGATGGGCTACAACAGCAGAAGACCCCACCGGGTACCATTCATCTCCACTACAAATAGGAAAAAGAGGCTACAATTTGCAAGAGCTCACCAAAATTGGACAGTTGAAGACTGGAAAAATGTTCCCTGGTCTGATGAGTCTCGATTTCTGTTGAGACATTCAGATGGTAGAGTCAGAATTTGGCGTAAACAGAATGAGAACATGGATCCATCATGCCTTGTTACCACTGTTCAGGCTGGTGGTGGTGGTGGTGGTGTAATGGTGTAGGGGATGTTTTCTTGGCACACTTTAGGCCCCTTAGTGCCAATTGGGCATCGTTTAAATGTCACGGCCTACCTAAGCATTGTTTCTGACCATGTCCATCCCTTTATGGCCACCATGTACCCATCCTCTGACGGCTACTTCCAGTAGGATAATGCACCATGTCACAAAGCTTGAATCATTTCAAATTGGTTTCTTGAACATGACAATGAGTTCATTGTACTAAAATGGCCCCCACAGTCACCAGATCTCAACCCAATAGAGCATCTTTGGGATGTGGTGGGACGGGAGCCTTGGCCCTAGATGTGCATCCCACAAATCTCCATCAACTGCAAGATGTTATCCTATCAATATGGGCCAAAATTTCTAAAGAATGCTTTCAGCACCTTGTTGAATTAATGCCACGTAGAATTAAGGCAGTTCTGAAGGCGAAAGGGGGTCAAACACAGTATTAGTATGGTGTCCCTAATAATCCTTAAGGTGAGTGTACAGTTCACCTGGCGTATGTAAAAGTCTTTACTTTGTATGTAATCATTCTTTAAAGATGATACGGTATGTTTGGCCAGAAGACGAGACAGAGTTCTTTATTAAACTCATAAAAGACAAAAGAATTGCAGGAATATGGGAATCTAAACAACAAAGAAATGCCACAATTTATCAAGACCTTGAAGCAGATATGAGGGAGAAACACCCAACACATGTGCCGCTCCAAGTATAAGGGGCTTTCCTTGCCATTAATGCTTGGATAACACACCTACGTCTCCTTCGATTAAAAATAATGGCATGTGCGGTAGCTGGGATTTACATAAACCTACCAGCATCCGTTGCCATGGTTTTTGGAATGACTTATCGCGAGAGGAAAAAATAACATTTTAGTCGCATAACATTGGTGTCACCGTTATATTCAGTTTAGTTTCATTATGACAGACTTTTAGTTTGTTTTCATTCTCATCATGTGCTCCTTTGTTCAGTTTTCCCACTCCTCATTATTAGTTCATTTGTGTCAGCTGTGTTCTATCAATCATCCTCGTTTGTGTTTGCTATATGAATTGGTCTCTCACGTTCATTCTCTGATAGGTCTACATTGCTTTAGTGTGTGTTGCCCTGCCTGTATGTTTATTCATTATATCTTCTTTATTAACTTCGTGTTGGAACTGAATCTTCATCTTCTGCCTTCCTGCAACCACCTGTGACAATCGGTTAATGGAAACGCTGTCATTTCGCAATGTCATTTAGAAAATATTCGCGGTCATTTCGCATTTATCGTCATTTAGAAATATCGCAAAAGTTTTGCGTAAATCTATAATGGGAACGCATATTCTTTCACATTCACTCAGTACTCACATCAGGAGAGACTGCCACAGTTTTCTGCCGAAAACTCACTGTACGAGATTAGTTTGTTCAAATCCCAATTTTTTTTTCACAATATACGTTTTTTTGGCTCTCTTCTTAGTCACCCCAAGGCAGTTTGTTTTGCTCAGAACCTGAAAAGGCAAAGTCTCCCCATTCTTAAAGATGTCTTTTACTTCAAAGTCTAATTTTTAGCAGAACTTAAAATGTTCAAAATCCATAACAAACCACCTCATAAACAGTAAAACTGAATGTCTTACACATGCAAGGGGCTTCTGTTGAAGTTTTCAAAGGTATCCCATGAATGTTTAATCACGTACATTTCACATTCTCATGATTTGAAGCTTCCAACATAGTAACATGCCCATGAGATCCTCTTTCACATGGATATAAAAAGCTGGATCTGCCTGTCTGGATTCCTCTACTCCTCCCTCTCCCACCCGTCTCTTTCACACAATTCTCACCGCTTGCCTCTTCGTTCCCGCTCATCTGTCCATCAAGCATTCACCCAACCATCCATCTATTCATCTTTCTATCAATCAAATTCAGTAACTGCCTATATTTATTCTATATGTACACTTCTGTTGATTTCTGTGTAGAAAGCTGTCTAGACACCTGTCTTCCATTTTTGGATCAGTTTTTTCTCTCTCTCTCTTCTTTAAGCATCTGAAAGCTGAGAAACTTTTTTTTTTTTTGCTTGATTTTCTGTCTGAATGGGAATGCCTGCACATTTGCGACTCATTTTTTTTTTTTTATATAGGAGAAAAGGAACCCTGGGTGTATTTCTTATTCTCCCTGGCAATCAAAACAGTCTCCAGTTTTGGAGCTTTATTCTGAAGGCGCTGGACAGCAAAGGTCACATTTAGCAAGTATTAAAAGGGCTGTCTATAATTAGGACCTCATAAATGTCAGCTCACTTTTTCCTCGAGTGCCCCTCTACACAAATACAGAATCACGTTTTAATTTCTAGAGGTTACTTACCCTCTCTCCGGGCGAGACGTTCTATAAACGATTCTGTGCCACGGGAAGAATGAAGCATTTAAGTTGTCATTTGTTGGGTTGTCCTCATTACTGAGCGTCGCATCTGTGAGTTTAGTCAGACGGCTTGACGCGCTGGAGCTTAGTCACTTTGTTGAAGTTCTAATTGCCAACAGCAGAAAAGGGAGATTTCAGCAGGTGTATAATGACTCTTTAATTAAGATATTTAATAAGTCCTTCCTCTTTTGGCACCGTTTTAAACACGAATGGGCAATTTAGAATCATTTGTAGCCATTGTAAATCCACAGCAATGATTGACATGATATAACATAAATATAATTAGCTCTGTGTTTCCTCTTGGTGAATTATAATCAAGGGTTTGCTATCTAAATTAATTTATCTCTGTGTGAGTGGCGTTTGCAATAGAACGTGGCAACATTTTCATGACAACATTCTGCAACTCTAATTTTCTCATGATGAGAAAAAAAAAACGACAACACGAGAACAAGGTGTCAAACTGTCAACCTACTTTTGACTTGTGTATCACAATGATATTTTAATATTTTTTATCCTCCAAGCAGTGTCTTACGATTCAAAAGTTCAGTGTCAGTACGATTTTTTTATACTTTTATACACCAAGGATGCAGGAAATTGATCAACAGTGACAGTAAACACTTTTATAACGTTACCAAAAAATTCTAATAAATGCTGTTCTTTTGAGCTTTATATTAATCAAAGAATCCTATACAAAAATATATCTGTTTCCACAAAAAAAAAAAAAAATAAGAAGCAGAACAGTTTTCAACATTAATAATAAATGTGTCTTGAGCACCAAATCAGCATACTGTATATAGACTTATTTCTGAAGGATCATGTGACACTGAAGACTGGAGTAATGGCTGTGAAAATTCAGCTTTCCCATCACAGAAATAAATAATTGTAGAATTGAAGAATTGTAGAATTTTTTTCATCAAATAAATGCAGCCTTGGTGAGCATTAGAGACTTTCAAAAACATTGATAAATCTTACCAAACCTAAACTTTTGAAAGGCAGTATACTCGAAAAAGTATGGAAGCTAAGTTTACATCTTTATTTTTTAATCTCAGAATTGCGTGAAATAGTCGCAACTGAGAATTATAAAGTAAAAATTATTGATATAAAGTCGCAATTGCGAGAAATGATCTCTCCGAATTATAAACACAGTCCACCGTTTTGTATGTGAGATATACACATAAAAATACAGTCCAAAGGGGAAAAAAGACTATTCCTCAGAATTGTGAGTTTATATCTCACAATTCTGACTTTAAAACACACAATTGTGACTTTATATATCACGCAATTCTGACTATATGTCTCGCAATTGTGAGATACAAAGTCGCAAATATCTTTTAAAATGTTTTATTCTGTGGCGGAAAACGGAAACAAGCTTCCATAGAAAAGCAATAAAACTATGTCAGTTTTTTAAAAATGACTGGTAATTTCAATTGTCCTTGACTGCAGTTTATTTTGTACAATTAGCAACTAGATAACTTACTAAGTCTGATTGCATTCGTGCACACATCATTGTATGAAGGTTTGGGGGTTTGTTCAAATCCGTAACTCTAAACATGAGCAGTACTAATATTTATCTGTGAAAGTATACCGTAGAGCCTGGCATGATGAATCGAAATAGTTAGGTGTAACAGCTCTCTGTTTTATTTTCAGATTTTGCTAGAGCCGTTGCCGCGAGACCCGTCTCATACGCTGCAGTGCTGAGGATGAAGGCAGACAGCTCGTCGTCATCCTCATTGGGCTCCAGGATGAGGTTAAGGAACAACTACGGAGTGGGATCGCCTAGCCAAGACTGGCCTCCGTTCTCCAGATACAGATACTCAGCTCTCAGCTCACAGGAGGACTACAGGAGTGAAGGTGAGAATGAGGCTGAATCACACAATCCCATGCCAATTCACCCACTCTCACGCTGAGCACTTACAAACTCACTCTCTCTGAATGAGTTCTACTTTTACTTCTTACTCACTTTTAGAAGTTTGACCTCATAGAGAGTGGTTCAAATACTAATAGGAGTTGAGCAATGACTTGAATATGTCTTTTCAGTTTAGCGCTTTGGACCACGTTTTAATCTAAAAGGCCAGGTCCTTTTACTATATTTTTTTTAAGGGTCTGCTAGAAAAGGTTTCCATGCTTGAATGTTCAAAAAACATTATTTTGTACATATTTTACATTGTTGCAGCACTTCTCTTCCCAGTCTGTCCATAACTTTTATTTTCTATCTTTATGAAAAGCGGTATGTGCTCTAAATTGGTCGGCTGGA
This sequence comes from Meda fulgida, assembly GCA_030578275.1. NCBI lineage: Eukaryota > Metazoa > Chordata > Actinopteri > Cypriniformes > Leuciscidae > Meda > Meda fulgida. The sequence continues at coordinate 6,862,253 of CM060633.1, forward strand.
TCAGTTGGTTGTGATTGGTCAACCAGTTTGAATGTGTTTCGGAAATGTCAAGCCCCTCACCATAACCACATGCTTCAACACACTATTAATGGAACTCAACCGGGCCTCGATCCTTTTTTTGCGTATGTCTTTGTTGTAATTATTATTTAAATGCAGAATATTGTGACTGTTATGTCTCTCATTTGGACTTTTAAGTTTGAATTTGATTTGTTTTCTTTTTCTAGTTTGTAGTCATTCTGGTTCCCCTCGTTACTCCCTCATCATTTGCACCCAAATCTTGTTATCTAGTTTTCAGTTGTTTCACATATTTCAGTATTCTTGTGTGTTCTTGTGTTTTGGTTTCTTGTTTTCTTGTTGTTCTCCTGCCTTTTGTATTCCTTGTTCTTGTTTTGCTTTTATTATTAAATATGCCAGCACTTAGTTCCACACTTCTGCCTACGTTCCTTGCCCTCTCCATGTTATTGTGACATGTATATGTTCCTGGGGGAAAACTCAAGACTACCATCTATGCATTTCTGGGAGTTAAGGCTTATTTAAAAAATAACTCCCTTTGGAGTGGACCTTGTCCTTTGTAACTTTGCAGACTTCATGCTCAAACAGCAACATTACACACTAATGAAAAGTTGAACATGTAAAAAGCATAAAGCATAAAAGGTCCTCTTTAACTTGTCAGGTAAATGTGCAAGACCAATTGAGCTCTGATGGCAATTAACAGTCATTATTATAGTAGTAAAAAAACATTGCTAGTCACACGATATGTACTGTTTTTGGATGCTAATGTCGACACCTGCAAGACTACTTTGGTCAACCAGCTTTACCAGCTGGGTTTAGCTTGTCCAACAGTTAGACCTGCCCCAGACCATCACTAAGCAGCAAGGCATTTAGGACCTGATTTGAGTTTTCAGAGCCTAACAGACAAGGGCTATGTGTTTGAGTCTTGTTTTACATTGAAAGTGACCTAGACATCTCTCCAATGAATCATGTCTCTGTTCAGTTAGAGTTGACGGAGACCCCGGCCAGACGGAAATTGAACTGTGATCATTGAAACATCTCAGCACTTCCCAAACTCCCAGCCTTCTGTCAGCCTGACAACTGATGGATGCTGTTGTCACTGGGAGAAATATATATTCACAAGAGAACGAGAAAACTGTGTTATGAAATAAAGATATCTTTACAAATAATATAAGATCTGTCAAGGTTTCTGATGATTTGCGGTGTGTGAATCTGTTTGTTGTAACTTCAGAAAATAAAAATGTTTCTGCTGTTTGGGTTATTTGATGGATATTTGTTAGCACTGTGGGTCAAGTATTTTTGACACTGAACACGTTAACCGCTGCTTGAAATTCAGCTAAAACCATATTAAGATGCTTGCTAGGCTGGCTAGTTTTACATGGTTTGTGGTTGGTTAAAGCTGATCATTAGCTATTCTCACTTGGCCAGAGTTTTGACCCAAAGTCCAATTTGCAACTTATTTTGCCCACTTAGACAGGAGGAGACTGTCTGACAGATGTGTAGAGAGACCACAGTCTGTGTTGGTTTCATGTTGTTTAAAAATGGGAATATTTAAAATTCACGATACACTGGAACAAAAAGTGGTGCATTCAAAGTACAGCACAGCAATATTCATGAACGGGTTTTATCACTATCCCCAAACAAGAAGACGTTATTGAGTTTGTGTTGTACTTAGCTAGAGAGAAGTGTTTAAGAGTGTGTTCGTGGTTCAGTAGGAACAGATGAAGAAGTCTGATTGGGTCAGATCGGGGTCACAGGAACTGTCTCATTCGAAATGATGCAGTCAGTACCGCCATCTTCTCCGGATCACCACACTCCAATGGTTTAGGGGTCACCCAGGAGACAACAGGGGAGATGGAACAAAGCCGTCACATAAATGAGGTATGCTCCACTTCCTTCACACACTGTGAGGATGCAGTAATTGTCAGCGAGATGTCTCCTCCCTGTGTAACCTGCACTCTTCAGGTTGTTGTTGAATTGTAATGCTGAAAAGCTCATGGGGGGTACATAGAGCTGCTGTTTTCCCGGTGAGGCTGACGGATCACAGAGTGCCTCTCAGATGACTGATTTCTCTGACATTATCAAGCTTCTAAATCATAAAACACTCACCGTCACCCCATACTGAGACTACAAGCTGCCTTAGACAAGCTGCACAGCACCGCAGATAGATAGATACAACATCCTCTTCACATACTCGACAGTACCTCTAAGCTGCTACTATTTAAAACACAACTTTTGTTCACTGTGTAAATTTGCAGTTGCTGATACACAGCTTAATGTGATCTCGCAGCTGATACAAAAGCGACCTCACAAAAATTTTAGAGATGAATATTATGAAACCATATGAAAGTCATATAAGTGCGTGGGCAGCAGTAATTATTCCTTCCTACATTTAACACACTTTTATTTTCTCATGTATGGCATGCAGAATAAATAACAGCCTACTGTATATGACTGAATATACCTATGTGTAATTTTTTCTTGTGTAGAAAAAAAGTAGACACGTTGTGCTTTGGATGTTTATGCACTACATTTGTGAGCTCAGAAAGCAGAATATAACTGTTGAAAATGCATACATGGCTTGTGATAATGATCACTTGTGATTATTCAGTCAAGTTGGTTTGCAAATCTGCATGAATAGAAAAGTTGGCAGTCCTGATAATTTTCTCAAAAATAACTAATTGAATCAATCAAAGTGATTTTCAGAGCGAACAACTCTCTGTTGACTGAATCAATAAAAGCAGTTCTTGACTCATAAACTTAAAAAATCAGTTAAAATTTCTCTCACTGAATTGGGCAAAGCAGTTCTAGAACTTTAGGTCTTAAATCACTGAAAACAGTTCTTGAATCAACAAATCTCTCTTTTATTCAGTCAAGTGGTTCTTGAGTTAACAGCGGAATGAGCTAACGAGTGAACAACTCACTGAGTTAGTCAAAATTATTTTTGTGTAAACACGAGTAACTTGTTGAATTGGTAAAAGTGAGTCAACTACTTACTGAATTAGTCAAATTGATTCTGAAGTAGCCAACACACTAAAGGGACAGATTTTCTAAACAGGGAAAATTAGCGTCTGCGTCTGATTCACTGACGACGTGCAAATTAAATAACTCAGACCCAGCTGGATCATTTCGATAACCAACACAATCTGCCAAGAGCAGCGTTTATTAGCCTCTGGTTAAACGAAATGCTTTTTTTGGTCCGTAAATAATGGCGTGAATAAAATAATGCATGATTCATTTAAATATACTCTCCTCCCATAAATGTTGCGTCTGAAAGGGAAACTCCTTCGAATGCATATCCAATAAGGTCAGCCGCAAAATAAGTATTTTCAGTGCTAATTTTTCACTGCGTGTCTTTAGAAAATCCTGACCGTAGTTTTTTTTAACACCAAAAGAGGGTTTGCGCTGGCGCAAGCTGTAGCAAATATAGCCCTAAATAGTTTTGAAGCCATTTTTGAGTATAGAACTTACTCAACTCACTCATTGAATGAATTGGCGTATTTAAGAATTAATCTTAAATGGTGAGGTCGTATGGTGAGTAGGGATGGTGTCTAGAGAACAATCGGCCACTTTTTTACATTTAAGGCATGCTTGGTGTGGCGAGGGGGGGGGCGTGGTTTCGCGAAGTCTGTAGCGGGAGAGGAATCAGCGAGTCGCGCGGTGAGTAAGTGGGTCAAGTGCAGATGACGAACACCTGTGTCTGATTGCAGTAATTGGCGTGGAGACTGCATAAAAGCTGCCGGCCGAGAGAGAGAAGAGAGAGAGACCTGGGACTCGCACCAACCTACGAAGCTGCACGGAAGCTGTGACTGAGATTGTCTGTTTAGTGTCTGTTTGTTCTTTTGTTTTTTTTGCCGTGTCAAGTGACACGGCGGCCGCGCACGAGCGCGTCTCTAATTGTGGTTTATCAGTACGATAAATAAAGTGCGAGTCCCAATTTCGCCGACCTCGTCTTCTTCTTCCTTCAATCACACTGAACTTCTCTACACTGGTGCCGAAACCCGGGAAGAAGAAGAAGACTGCCGCCGCCATGCAGACCCCGCCGGGAACGCCGTTTGCGGAGCTTATACAGACGCTCGCGGGGTCTTCACACGGGAGCAACATCACGCCCTGCTGGCCGTGAAAGAGGAGCAGGATCAACGGTTCCAGATGCTGCTCCAAGGCCAGCAAGAAGACCGCGAGCTGGCTCGACCGGGAGGTTCGGGCCGTCCCTGTTCCAGCTACGGCCTCGGCCCCGCCCCTGCCTCTCAATAAAATGGGTCCCCAGGACGATCCGGAGGCGTTCCTGGACCTATTTGAGAGGTCCGCCGAGGCCCGGGGATGGCCCCAATCGGACTGGCCCATGCGGCTCATCCCGTTTCTATCGGGTGAGTCGCAGATAGCCGCCAACCAACTGCCAGTCCAGAACCTCCTGGTCTACGAAGACCTGAGGCGCGCCATTTTGCAGCGGGTCGGCCGGACCCCCGAACAACATCGTCAGCGGTTCCGGTCCCTGAGCCTGGAGGAGTCTGGCGGACCCTTCGTGCTGGCGCAACAGCTCCGGGACTCCTGCCGCAGATGGCTGATGGCCGACGGAGGCGACGTCGAGGACGGCCGGCGCCAAGGTGGAGGACAGCGACTCCGGCGGAGCCCGTTCATGTGACCCGGGCTCCACCTAGGGGGCCCGCCACGTCCGACCACCCCGTCCCGAGTCCGGCAGCCCTGCACTCTCCACGCCATTTCCTTGACCCGCTTCCTGCCACCGGAGCGGCGGGGAGGCCTGGGCCGGCCTGTTGGCGCTGCGGGGACCCGGGACATTTTATAGATCGGTGTCCGGCGATGGAGGTGGGGACCCTGATCCGGGTTCCCGACGCGCCGCAGGCTGCCCCCGATCAAACTGGCCTGTACCAGATACCAGTGAGTATAAAGGGGGGTACTTATCAGGCTTTGGTGGATTCAGGTTGTAACCAAACCTCTATACATCAAAGTCTGATACAACCGGGGGCATTGGATAACAGCCGCATGGTTAAGGTGCGGTGTGTGCATGGGGTGGTGGTGAGGTATCCGATAATGCCGGTCGTAATTCAATTTAGGGGGCAAAAGCATAGTGTGGAGGTGGCCGTTAACCCGCACCTCCGGCATCCGCTCATTTTGGGGACGAATTGGCCTGCCTTTAATGAATTGTTGGGGTCGTTATCAGCGGGTGCCTCTTGGGGCAGAAAAAACAAGGGAAAGACAGGCGGTCGTTCAGCTGGGGGATGCTGAGCCGGGACCACTGGGTCCTGCTGCAGGGGAACAGAGGGCTCTGGCGAGAACGGTTCTCTCAGAGCGCGATGACTTTCCCCTGGAGCAGTCCCAGGACGAGTCTCTAAAAAACGCCTTCAATCAGGTCCGCTCCATCGACGGCCAGCTGCTTCACCCAGACCAACCGCTCTCTTATCCCTATTTTACTGTATTAAAAGATAGGTTGTATCGGGTGACCCAAGACACCCAGACAAAGGAAGATACAACACAGTTGTTGGTTCCTAAAAGCCGCCGGAAAATGCTTTTTCAGGCGGCTCACTGTAACCCAATGGCCGGTCATTTAGGTCAGGCGGCAACACTAAACCGTCTCATGGCCCGGTTCTTCTGGCCGGGCATTCACGAGAACGTGCGCAGGTGGTGCGCGTCTTGTCGTGAATGTCAGTTGGTGAATCCACCGGCCACTCCAAAAGCACCATTGTGCCCCCTCCCGTTAATGCAGGTCCCCTTCGAGCGAATTGGTATGGACCTCATCGGGCCATTAGAGCGGTCAGCACGAGGGCATCGCTTTGCGTTGGTTCTGGTGGACTACGCAACGCGATACCCGGAAGCAGTCCCGCTTCGTAACATTTCGGCTAAAAGTGTTGCGAGCGCTCTCTTCTCTTTAATCTCCCGAGTGGGAATCCCCAAAGAGATTCTCACTGATCAGGGCACGGCGTTTATGTCACGAACGATTCGCGAACTCTACGAATTGTTGGGCATTAAATCGATTCGCACTAGCGTCTACCACCCACAGACAGACGGTTTAGTGGAACGATTTAATCGCACTTTGAAATCCATGATTCGTAAGTTCGTTCACGAAGACGCCAAAAATTGGGATAAATGGCTAGAACCCCTCTTGTTTGCTGTACGCGAGGTCCCCCAAGCCTCCACGGGGTTTTCCCCCTTCGAGCTTCTCTATGGACGTCAGCCCCGCGGGGTGCTTGACGTTCTTAGAGAGACTTGGGAGGATGGACCGTCCGCTGCTAAGAACGAAATTCAGTATGTCCTGGACCTGAGAACAAAGCTCCACACTTTGGGGCGGCTATCAATGGAGAATTTGTTACAGGCCCAGGGCAGACAGAGTCAGCTATACAACAGGGGGGCTAGACTCCGTCAATTTGCACCGGGAGATAAGGTACTTGTATTACTCCCTACTACCAGCTCGAAATTACTCGCAAAGTGGCAAGGGCCCTTTGAGGTCACACGGCGAGTTAATGATCTCAACTATGAGGTAACCCGTACAGACAGGGGTGGAGCACATCAAATTTATCACCTCAACCTCCTCAAAAAGTGGGTTGAGGCAGAGTCAGTGATGTTGGCGACGGTGGTGAGCGGAGAGGAGGATCTCGGGCCTGAGGCGAGTTCAAAATCACAATCTCTCGCGCTGGCTCTTGGTGGAGACCACCTCTCGCCCTCCCAGCTCACTGACGTTAAAAATATACAAGCTGAGTTTGCGGATGTGTTTTCTCCCCTGCCTGGCCGGACAAACCTCATTCAGCACCACGTTGAGACCGAACCTGGGGTGGTGGTACGCTGCCGCCCGTATCGTTTGCCTGAACATAAGAAAAAGGTGGTTCAGAGTGAATTAGAGGCTATGCTGGATATGGGGGAAATAGAAGAGTCAAGCAGTGACTGGGCGAGCCCGATAGTTTTAGTTCCCAAAACTGACGGCTCGGTTCGCTTCTGTGTAGACTATAGGAAGGTGAACGCGGTGTCTAAGTTTGATGCTTATCCAATGCCGAGGGTTGACGAATTGCTTGATTGGCTGGGTACTGCTCGTTTTTATTCGACATTGGACTTAACGAAGGGTTATTGGCAGATCCCCTTGTCTCCAATGTCCAAAGAAAAGACAGCTTTCACAACGCCGTTTGGATTACACCAATTTGTCACCCTTCCTTTCGGGTTGTTCGGGGCTCCAGCGACCTTTCAGCGTCTGATGGACAAGATTCTCCGGCCGCATGCTGCATATGCCGCTGCCTACTTGGATGATATTATCATCTATAGTACCGATTGGCAGCGTCATATGCAGCATTTGCGGGCTGTCCTGAGGACGCTGAGAAGGGCGGGGCTCACGGCCAACCCGAAGAAATGTGCAATTGGGCGTGTGGAGGTAAGGTATCTGGGTTTCCACTTGGGTCACGGACAGGTGCGTCCCCAAATTGATAAGACGGCAGCAGTTGCGACCTGTCCGAGACCCAAGACCAAAAAGGAGGTTAGACAGTTCCTGGGGCTAGCGGGATATTATAGAAGGTTTCTGCCTAATATTTCGGACCTCGCTAGCCCGCTGACTGATCTAACTAAAAAGGAAGCGCCAGATACGGTTCAGTGGACGGAGCAGTGTCAGCGGGCCTTTACCCAGATAAAGGCTGCTCTATGTGGCGGGCCGCTTTTGCATGCTCCTGATTTCTCTCTCCCCTTTATCCTACAGACGGACGCATCGGACAGGGGGCTGGGCGCCGTCCTGTCCCAGGAGGTGGAGGGTGTAGAGCGGCCGGTGCTGTACATCAGTCGCAAGCTCTCTAAGAGAGAGACGATGTACAGCACCATTGAGAAAGAGTGTTTGGCCATCAGGTGGGCTGTTCTCACCCTCCGCTACTACCTCCTGGGGCGGGAGTTCACCCTCTGTTCGGACCACGCTCCCCTGCAGTGGCTCCACCGCATGAAGGATACCAACGCGCGGATCACCCGTTGGTATCTAGCTTTACAGCCTTTTAAGTTCCAGGTGATCCACAGGCCGGGTGCACAGATGGTTGTGGCTGACTTCCTCTCCAGGAGGGGGGGGGGGGGAGGCTGCAGGCCGGACGGCTCCCCGGCCTGAGACGGGCGGTGGGGGTATGTGGCGAGGGGGGCGTGGTTTCGCGAAGTCTGTAGCGGGAGAGGAATCAGCGAGTCGCGCGGTGAGTAAGTGGGTCAAGTGCAGATGACGAACACCTGTGTCTGATTGCAGTAATTGGCGTGGAGACTGCATAAAAGCTGCCGGCTGAGAGAGAGAAGAGAGAGAGACCTGGGACTCGCACCAACCTACGAAGCTGCACGGAAGCTGTGACTGAGATTGTCTTTTTAGTGTCTGTTTGTTCTTTTGTTTTTTTTGCCGTGTCAAGTGACACGGCGGCCGCGCACGAGCGCTCTCTAATTGTGGTTTATCAGTACGATAAATAAAGTGCGAGTCCCAATTTCGCCGACCTCGTCTTCTTCTTCCTTCAATCACACTGAACTTCTCTACACTTGGATTGCATTGATTGCTCAAACTGACAGGTCTTGCATTTACAATGTGCCAAAGTGAGGATCATTGCTCATTCACCAGAATTGTACTACTTTTTATGCATTTTATGTACTTATAAAATTTTAGTTTCTGGTTTATTGTAGCATTTATACATTCAGTTTGTTCTTATGTCGAGTAAAAACACTTGTTTGGAGAATTTTTTGACTTTTTATTGGCTACCATGATTCCAAACGCCATAATGTTTGATTGCATTGAGCTATCAAAACAACATTTAGCTCAAATACAGTTGACATGATTGTGAACCAAACCTGCTGTTTTGTCAGAACTGTCAAGCCATTTAGACATGAAATCACACTCCAAAACGCCTCAGTTACTAATGTAACCCTCGTTCCCTGAAGGAACGCCACGGTTGCTGCCACATCTAGCGCCCTACGGAAGACTCTCAGACCCCCAATGGCTGGGGCTGAAGACCTGCATAGAGGGAGTTCACTGCTGTTCCGTTAAACCCCACACAGTGGAACTCTTGGATAACACTGGGAAAGCGTGCCTTTCCAGGGGAGAGGGACGCTGCGGAGCCACATCCTGCCGAAGGGAGGTAACATGTGGAGAGTACACATATGGACTGGCCAGAGGGGCAGTGCAACATATGGAATGTCACTGGGTTGGCTCCAATCTGAGAAGGGGGAGGCAGCACCAGACAGTGACGGCAGAGCGGAGTCTGCCAAGGGAAGACACGGGCTCACCGCAGGGAGCTGATCGCGGAAGAATACGCATATGGGATCGCCGCAGGGATCACCACATATGGAAGCCAGCCTAGCACAAGTTAAACAAGCATACAAGCACTAGGCCTGGCGTCGGACGCTCCGCAACGTCTGACTGCCGAAGGGTACGGAGGAACTCTACAGGTTCGCCTGAGTGGGGAACTCGACTGGAGCAGAAAGCGCACGTATCCGCTCCATGTGGAGGGGAGTGGCGTAGCAAGCCGACACAAGAGCGGAAACTTCGGTATTACCGGCTGGTTGAAGCGAGCACACAGGAAGAAACCGGCTCAACACGTAGGCTATAAAACCTAGCGAACATGTTAGGTGTCGCCCAGCCCGCAGCTCTACAGATGTCTGTCAGCGAGGCGCCGTGTGCCAGCGCCCGAGAAGAAGCGACACCCCTAGTGGAGTGGGCTCTCAACCCGGGCGGTCAAGGCACGCCTTGGGCTTCGTAAGCCAAGGCGATGGCATCCACTATCCAGTGGGCCATCCTCTGCTTGGACAGCCTTCCCTTTCTGCTGGCCTCCGTAACAGACGAAGAGCTGATCTGAGGTCCTGAGGCTTTGAGTTCTGTCCACGTACAGGCGCAGAGCGCGGACGGGACAGAGAAAAGCCAGGGCTGGGTCTGCCTCCTCCGAAGGCAGCGCTTGCAGGTTCACCACCTGGTCCCGAAAGGGAGTGGTGGGAACCTTGGGCAGGTATCCGGGCCGGGGTCTCAGGATCACGTGAGAGTTAGCCGGGCCGAATTCCAGGCACGATTCGTCGACCGAAAATGCATGCAGGTCCCCTACCCTCTTGATGGAGGCCAATGCAACCAGGAGTACTGTTTTACAGGACAGAATTTTTAACTCTGCTGACTGCAAAGGCTCAAAGGGTGGTCTCTGAAGTGCCGAAAGGACCAGAGACAAATCCCAAGAAGGTAAAGAGAGCGGGCGAGGAGGATTTAGTCTCCTTGCCCCCCTCAGGAACCTGACGATCAGGTCGTGCTTTCCCAGTGACTTACCTTCAACTGCAATGCGTGATGTGAGGCGATAGCGGCAACATACACTTTAAGGGTGGAGGGAGACAGCCTTCGCTCCAACCCATCTTGCAGGAAGGAAAGCACGGCTCTGACCGAGCAAGATCGGGGGTTCTCCATTGAGAAGAACACCAATCAACGAACAGGTTCCACTTCAACGCATAGAGGCGCCTCGGGGGGCTCTAGCGGAAGTGATGGTGTCAACTACCGCTTGGGGTAGGTCACCTAGAACCTCCGCGTCCCGTCCAGGGACCAGACATGGAGTTTCCAGAGGTCTGGACGCGGGTGCCACAAGGTGCCCCGTCTCTGAGAGAGCAGGTCCTCTCTCAGAGGAATGGGCCAGGGAGGGGCTGTCACGAGGAGCACCAGTTCCGGAACCAGGTCCGGTTGGGCCAATACGGCGCCACTAACAAGACCTGCTCCTCGTCCTCCCTGACTTTGCACAAGGTCTGTGCAAGAAGGCTCACTGGGGAAACGCATACTTGCGTAGAGCTGGGGGCCAGCTGTGTGCCAGAGCATCCGTGCCGAGGGTCCCCTCTCAGGGAAAAGAACAACTGGCAGTGAGACGTGTCAAGGCGGCAAACAGATCTACCTGTGCGGTCCCGAAGCGCCTGAAAATCAGCTGGACCACCTGGGGATGGAGTCGCCATTCTCCTGGTAGCACCTGCTGCCGTGAGAGCTCGTCGGCTGCACGGTTGAGCAGACCCGGAATATAAATGGCACGAAGTGACCTCAGATGCTTCTGACTCCAAAGGAGGAGATGGCGGGCGAGTTGTGACATGCGGCGGGAGCGTAGACCACCCTGACGGTTGATGTACGCAACGGTTGCAGTGCTGTCCGTACGGACCAGTACATGCTTGCCTAGTAGCGGCGTTTTGAAACGGCCCAGCGCAAGAGAACTGCTAACAACTCGAGGCAGTTGATGTGCCAATGCAGTTGAGGCCCCGTCCACAGACCTGAAGCTGCATGCCCGTTGTACGTGGCCCCCCATCCGGTGGCATAGGCATCCGTGGTGACCATAGAATGCCTGGACACTTGTTCTAGGGGAACACCTGCCTGCAGGAACGAAGGGTCTGACCACAACGTGAGAGTTTGGCGACAGTGCGGGGTCACTTGGACCCGGCACGAGCCGCTCTGCCACGCCCATCTCGGGACTCGATCGTGGAGCCAGTGTTGAAGCGGCCTCATATGAAGCAATCCGAGTGGCATTACCGCGGCTGCAGATGCCATATGCCCCAGGAGCCTCTGAAAAAGTTTCAGTGGTGCCGCTGTTCTGCGTCTGAGAGTACTCACGCAGTTCAACACTGACTGGACGCGGGCCTCGGTGAGGCGCGCTGTCATGTTGATCGAGTCCAGCTCCATACCGAGAAAAGAGATCCTCTGCCCGGGGGTGAGTTTGCTCTTTTCCCAGTTGACCCGAAGCCCTAGGTGGCTGAGGTGACTGAGCACCATGTCCCTGTGTTCGCACAACTGCTCTCTCGACTGAGCAAGGATAAGCCAGTCGTCGAGGTAGTTGAGAATGCGAACACCACGCTCGCACATGGGAACAATGGCCGCCTCCGCTACTTTCGTGAAGACACGGGGCGACAGGGCCAGCCCGAAGGGTAAGACTTTGTACTGATATGCCCGCCCCTCAAACGCAAAGCGAAGAAACGGTCTGTGTCGAGGGAGAATCGAGACATCAAAGTACGCGTCCTTCAGGTCGATCGCTGCAAACCAATCTTGGGGACGGATGCATTTGAAAATGCATTTCTGCGTAAACATCTTGAACGGTAGCCTGTGAAGGGGCCGGTTCAGGACACGCAGGTCCAAGATTGGCCGTAACCCACCGCCTTTCTTGGGTACAATGAAGTACGGGCTGTAGAAGCCGGTCTTCATTCGGCTGGAGGGACCGGCTCGATCACGTCCTTCGCCAGTAGGACTACGATCTCTGCCCTGAGCACAGGGGCACTGTCTGCCAGAACACGGGTGAACTGAATGCCCCTGAAGTGCGGGGGCCGCCGGGCGAACTGAATCGCATAGCCGAGTCTGACAGTACGAATAAGCCAGCGGGACGGGCTGGGAAGCGCTAGCCAGGCTCCCAGACACCGCACAAGCGGGACCAACGGGACCACAGACGTACCCGGGGTGGGGCAGCGCGGCGGAATGCAGGGACTCGACTCGGACGGCATAGTGGCCCGGAGTGGGGTCTGGGTGTGAGGTGCGACACATACCTGCTTCCGTCGAAGGGCAGAGTGAGTGTGCGGAGGCATCACTGCGTCCGGGACACAGCCACTGCTGCTCGCTGGCGATAGAAGAGGGGCCTGAGGGTGACAAGGCATGGCGTCGTCGACCGCCAAGCGCGCCCTCTTGGGACCCAGAGGTTTCAGAAATTGCTCTTTCATTGAAATTGAATGAATTCCCCCCCAGGGGCCAGTGGCGGAACAGAAACAAAAGGAAACAAAAGATTCTCCGCGCCGGCCCTCCACCGGGGAAGGAGCGGCGCGTTCACCATCTCCTGAAGAGCAACTTGATCCACCTCTGGGTCGCCCGTCTCAGGGACGTTTGCACCTGCGCTTGCCACCTGGCTTGGCAGCGGCCTGGACGGGCGTGGTCGGCTTCCTGCGGCTTGCTCCACGCTGAGGCCTAGACGAAGGCTGCTGCTGAGGCTTCGCGGGAGCGGAGGACGCCGAAGGAGGCCGACCTCGGCGACGAGTAGACGGAGGGACTGCAGCCGGCGGACAGGTGGGAGCAGCAGCGGTCCGCCGGGGCAGGATGTGTCGGATGGCCTCCGTCTGCTTCTGGGCGGCCGAGAACTGTTGGGCAATGCTCTCGACCGCGTCGCCGAATAACCCAACCTGGGAGAGAGGGGCATCCAGGAACCGATACTTGTCAGTGTCCCTCATGTCAGCCAGGTTGAGCCAGAGGTGGCGCTCCTGGACCACCAGGGTGGACATCGCCTGACCAACGGAACGTGCGGTTTCTTTCGTCGCCCGGAGGGCGAGGTCAGTTGCCACACGGAGCTCCCGGAGGAGCTCTGGGTCAGAACCACCCTCGTTCATGTCCATGAGCGCCTGGGCCTGATGGACCTGCAGAAGCGCCATGGCATGGAGGGCGGAAGCAGCCTGTCCACAGGCTCTGTAAGCCTTCGCCGTAAGACCGGACAAAAACTTACATGCCCTGGACGGGAGGCGTGGATTGCCCCGCCAGGAGGAAATGGACGCTGGACACAACTGCATCGCAACAGCACGCTCCACCGGCGGGACATCCACATACCCCTTAGCCGCCCCACCGTCGAGGGTGGTGAGGAGGGAGGAGCCACTAGGGCGGCTTCTGGCACTATACGGCGACGTCCACGTCCTAGTAAGCTCCTCATGCACCTCATGCACGCTGAGAACCAGCACGGCCGCCCCGAGAAACCAATCGTCCAACCGGGAAGGTTCGGGACTTGGTGGAGGGGTCCACACAAGCCCGACCTTCTCGGCGGCCCGGGAAAGCATAGGCGTCCATTCTGGATCGGACTCGGGCAACGCTACACGCCCCGAAGGGGGAAACGCAGCCGAATCCTCATCTCCAGAGGAACGAAGCTCCCCCTCCGATGCTGCGATCGACATCTGATCGTCAGGTGGAGCCCCAAAGGAGACGAGTAGTCGTCCAAGAGAAGTACCAGCACGCTCGTTTGAAGGCTCCAACGGCGGTAGCGCTTGTGAGGCGTGAGGGGCCCACGGAGATTGCCCCGGCGGGGAAGCCCTCACGGTAATCCTCAGATCACCCTGGTTATGCACAGAAGTAGGTCTACTCCGAGGTCCAGAATAGACACTAGATCGGGGCATAGGCGAGGGGACTGCACCTCCCTTGAGGTAAGCGAGTCTCGATCTTAGCGCTATCATAGTCATATTCCCGCAATGGGAACATGAACTATTCACAAAAGCTGCCTCAGCATGCTGAGTACCCAAACACGAGATGCAGCTATTGTGGCCGTCACTGGCGCCAGGGTATGGCCGCATCCAGAAACGCACAAGCGGAAGTGAAGTTAAGTGCCTGCTCCCTGAAGTGATCCCAATTGCGTCGTCACGTCGACGTTACGTCGAACGTGAGCGACTGAAAGGGAACTGTATCTGACATTCGCGTTGGTATGAACATTGGGTTCTTTGGTACAGCTCTGCCCATCACCGTTGAGTTCGGAGTGCTTATTTGCTAAATCCCTGTTACTGTCCTCGCATAAACTGTTAGGACCTAGTTTTACTTCTGTTCTAAGATACCACACCACCGTTTTCTCATTATAATTACAGTGTGGGCCAGTGCACAGACCTTGTTTGAGGTGATACCTGAACAGTCTGTACCTGCTCAAACCGAGCTGAACAATAGAAGAGAGTAAACCGAGGCACTTTACTATAATTGCTTTTCAACTGTTAGACATATACAAAGGCTCCATGATGTGCACTCAAACATGTCATAGCCTATCTGTAAAATTGTGTACTGCCATGAGCACTCCCTGTTTAATAGTGAGAGAATGAACGGTTGATTAAACTCTCAAAGGCATTCGCTAGGCAGGAAATCTGACGCCTCTGGCGAGGTTTTTCTCGCTTGAAGAAATGGCCCTTGTTATTGAGGATTTGTTTAATTTGAAAGGATGCTTTTGATGGTTGGTCATCTCTGTGTCACACAGCCATAAGAAGTGTGAGAGGAAGATAAGAAAATTAAACTGCAATGGTTTCCTGCATCTTAGGGCCTTATGTCCTCTCAAACACACTTATTTTTTAACAATAGAAATAAAAGTCTTCCATATTTGTTTTAAAGCAATAGTTCAACGAAAAATTAAAGCTCAGTCATCATTGTGCCAAATCTGTATGATGTTCTTTCTTCTGTGGAACAGAAAAGGAAAAATGAAGTAATCAAATTTGAACTAGGGAACCATACGACTACATAAGATATATTACATTACATAAGTGTTCTAAAGCCATATGTTTTTTTGTTGTTGTAAGAAACTAAGTCATACAGGTTTGGAATGGCATGAGTTTGATTAAAGAAGACTTTTTTTTTGTAGTTTTTTTCTGCAACTCGTGATTATGGTAAGGGCACATTTCCGAAACACGCTCGACTCGGTTGACCAATCACAACACACTGGTCCATTTGACCAATCAGGGCACATTGATTTTTTTGGAAGGAAAGTAAGTTACGGGGAGACTGGGAAGTGAGGTGCTGCAACAATGTAAAATGTGTGAAAAAGAATGTTTTTTTTAACATTCAAGCATGAAAAGCTATTCTAGAACACCCTAAAAACAAAATCAAGACTTTGTAAAAGGGGATCACATGGCCTCTTTAAATGATGACTGTATTTTTATTGGTAAAGAGCGAGTCTGTTAACTTTGAGGGTGAAACTACAGTACAAGTTATTTGATGCTTTTTTCCAACAACAAATTACTTCATAGTTTTTCCAAAACATTTCAGGAGAGAGATCACCAGTCCTGTCCTCCAGCCTTGCCATACCTCTGATTAATGTATATTTCCAAAGAGTGTTTTATTTCCCACTGGAGACCCAGTCTGCTGACAGGAGACTGCGCAGATTACTGTTTCCTCTCTTCCCGAGGAACAAAGGCCTTTTCCAGCCACTTGATAATTTCTAAATTGTGAGAAATATCGTGCTGTCTCAGCTTCCAAAACTAGGTTAAAGGCCTTTATTTCTGTTCGATTCTGGAGTTGCGCTAGTAAAAAAAAATGTTTTTTGAGACATGGTAGTACTGTCGTATTATTTGAAGTACATAAATTAATTTTTGTATCATATATCAATGTGCCCAATGGTATGATATGATCAATAAGTCATGGCAACATATGTTTTTCCATTACTTTAACTCTAAATATTTTTATCGCTTTAAAGTTATAAAAGATTTAAAAAAAAAGAGTTGAATTGACTTTAATTAGATTTGATTATACTTTAAAAAATGAGGCAGCAACTAAACAACGTTTAAGATGAATTAGGTAAAATAGACTGTAAATGGTTTTTTATTTCTTTTTATATGTTTATGATAATTATTCATTACGACTGACTGGAGTACATGACACCGACCGTAAGAGATGTAGTTACATTTAGTGGAGCTGTTTTACACTGCACAGACACTTCATCTAAGCTGTAAATATACTGAATGTTTACACAGACATACAGATGAGGCATAAATGGGTAGCGCCTTAGTTTATAGTCATGTTCCACATGTGCATACTATGTAAGTATTATAGGAATTACAATAACTGTACGGTTAGTACAGTTATTGTAGTACTAAACCTAACTAAACCTAACCTTCACCCATATAGTTACCATATATTCCTAGCACTTACTTGGGTAAGTACACATTCTGTAAAATAAAGTGTAACCCATATATGTACATGGATTCAAAACATCAGGAATCAGTGGATCAGACATGAATGTTGATTCACAAACAACATACATGCTGATTGTCATGGCAGAGCCAATGTAGTCTGGCTACATCTGCTTCTGTGATCTGAAGGAAAGATTTCTCTTCTTGTAATTGTAACCTTGTACTTGTATCACCAAATGTCTTTAAAGTTTCCTGCGATTGTTAAATGTCTGAAGCAGTTGTGAATTGTAGTTACACTAGCAATAAATAGCATTATGTAGCAGTAAAAAGCATTGTGCCTGAGGGCTGGCACATACACAGAGAGACTGAATTCATTGTGCTGGGTGATGGCTTGTATCGTCAGAGAAAGGGCAAGATATATACAGTATGAACAAAGATGGTGAGGTGGTAATGCAGCAGTGAGGTACAATATTTTGCTTGAATTGTGAATACTGATATAACCACATCACATCCCAAAACATAACTATTATGTGTCGCTATGTGTGTGTTAACTACCAATAATCGGTGGTGGGGGTTGCTGTCCTCCAAAACAGGAACTGGAGTGATTCCAAAACAGTGCCAACCCGCAGAGGCATGGACTTTACAAGTCCCCTGAAGGTTATCCTCCAACAGACAGTCTACTGACTATAAGTAACTATGCAACTACATGTCAACTTATTCTAACCCTAACCCTACCATTCTACTAATATTCTAATGAGAGTTTGTAGACATATAGGTGCAACGTTACTTATAGTCAACAGAAAGTGTTAAAGGGACCATCCAAATGAAGTGAAACCCACCTTTCACAGACAAGGAAGGGTCACAAAGTGCTTTACAGTAAAAAATAAAATCAAAACAAATTAAATAAAATAACTATACAAATACCATCGAAATTTAATAAAACGCTAAACCATATTGTTAATTAAAAGCTTGTCTAAAAAGATGTGTATTCAGGTTTTTTTTTTTTTTTTAATATTCCACAGAAACCATAGTTCTCAAAGCTAAAGGGAAAGAGTTCCAGAGCCTTGGAGCCACAACACAGAAATAACTGTCCCCTCTATTTAACTATTCCTCTGGGAATAGTTAAAAGGTCTTGGGCTGAAGACCTTAGAGACGGACCAGGGGTGTGTGCATGTAATAGATACTGGATTTAAGAGGGTGCTTGACCATGCAAGGCTCTGTAAGTTAGTAAGTAAGTAAGTAAGGCTCTTTAAGTCCTGTAGGTTGCGAGGTGGAGCCACCATGGATCGAACTTGTTGGTCCAGCACATCCCACAGATGCTCAATTGGATTGAGATCTGGATAATTTGGAGGCCAGGGCAACACCTTGAACTCTTCATCATGTTCCTCAAACCGTGGCAGGGTGCATTATCCTGCTAAAAGAGGCCACTTCTACCAGGGAACACCATTGTCATGAAGGGATGTACCTGATAACAATGTTTAGGTAGTTGGCACGTGTCAAATTTACGTCCACATGAATGACTGTACCCAGTGTTTCCCGGAGCATCACACACACTCCCTCCACCGGCTTGCCGTCATTGCCGGCTTGCAACCGGTGCCATCACTTCCCCAGTTAAACAGCGCACTCATACATCCATGAGATGTAAAAGAAAACAGGACTCATCGAACCAATTCGGACACTTTTGGTGTTGGACAGGGGTCATGATAGGGATTGGTTCGTGGCAACACAGCAGATGCACTGTGTGTTGTGACACATTCCTCACGTGAATAGAAATATAACTCCTTTCAAAATCATAAAAAAACATACTGATCCCAAATTTTTGAATGGAAATGCAAGTGTATTTATAATTCATATTGGTGTGCGATGCGTGTGTAATGCCTTTATGTCAGACATGACTTAATCTAGTTACAAAAACATGTCACATTGTATTCATGCAAAAATCATGTATTGTAGTGTCTGAGACATTTGTGTTTCTCTGTCACAGGATGATCCCCAATTACACAAAGCTTGTCCAAACTACACAGATCTGTAAATAATTCACAGAGAATGACTGGTGACTAGAGGTGTTGAGGAGACTGAAGCGAGCCAGGGAGCATATGGGCCGAGTGGGAGTGTTTGTGCGGGGGAGCGCTCTTTAATCTCAAAGGCCCACAGTCAGCCTAGAGGCAACCAGGAGGACCGAGTGTTAGAGTGAATCAAGTACTGCTTTACATAAAGATATTCTATTGTTGTCTGCACAGATGCACTGAAAACACAGCTGACTACCAAATTGGTCGAATTCAGTTTTGCACTTAGCAGCATGTGCTAGATGAGGGTCTCTTCTCTCACAATTTTTAGGGTTCGTTTTGAAGGTAGATGTGAAATCATATTGTATTGTTTAAAGTCACTTACATGTTGGATGTTTTTAACTTTGTGTGTGTGTAACTGTGTAACTGAAGACAACATAACTGAGCCATCATTTATGTGCTATGGACACAATACTTGTGACATTAAAATGGCAATTTATGAATGAAAATTGTTTCAAAAAGTAAAAACCTACCTACATTTTTTCTTTTCAGTGTGGTGAAAAAAAGAGTGGAGAAATCCCACAGACTTGAACTGAAGGGCTAGAGTCGTATCTGCACTCTTAAAAAACATGTTTCCAATAGGAGGTTTTCACAGTGAAGAAATATTTTGAGTACCCCAAATAACCTTTTAGTGAACAGTTCATAAAATAACCATCATTTTCTAGTGTGAAGAACATTGTAATAATCTGAAGAATATTTTCCACTATGTAGACTTTTGTGCAATGGAATGGTTCCATGAATGTTAAAGGTTGAAGTCATAGATACCTATAAAACACCTAAAATCCTAAAATTTAAAGAGTGTATTAATTAATGTATTTAAGTTGATTCAGCTAATTAAATAATATATTTACTTGATTAAAGTCACTTGGCCTTTTACCTGCATTGCATGTTGTTTACATTGAATTCAATGCTAGGCTCGTAGCAAATTTATTCTGTCCCTTTCGGATCTGATATCTTCTCTCTTGTGGGGATGTGACACTTTTTCTGGTCAATATGCCAACAGACTGTGATGTATAAGAAATTTGTTTTTTGTCCTTGCAATGATGCAGATTGTACTTGAGACCTTCAACGGTTGTGCAAAGCGCCTGGCCACACAGACCGCAGATATGAGGCTGGTGTGCTGACACCTGGGCAGAGAGCAGCTCGAGACAGTGGCGATGTTGCAGCCTGTACACACTGGGATTTATTATGCATGCAGCACAGAGCATAAATAATAGAGCCAGAGCTTAGATAGCTCACTCCCAAGCCACTGCAAATGACTAGGTTATGTGTGAACTCTGCGCCGAGAGGTCCTTCATCTCTTCTCTATCTCTGTTGTCTAATTCTGTTCCTGCTCAAAAACATTTGCCAGATTTAGTCATCGCATAGTGGATGTTGAACAGGGGGCGGAGAGCCGTTCATGCAGCCCTGATAATTTCAGGAACGGCTTTATCCTTACAAAAAAGTTCTCTGGCGGTACTGTGGTACACTGGTTGTACTACCATAATACTTTGATATATACCATGATATTGAATGATATTCATATGCATGTAGCATATCATTTACATGTTACTTAGAACAACACCACATACCTACAAACCCAGCCCGTTCTCATCCCAAGGCGTCATACATGTGACGCCATATGACATTTCGTCGAAATCTTACGCACATGGCATCCTTTAGCGTCAATATGTGAGACGCAGAACCCAAGGCGTCATAACCGTAACTCTACCCCAGACCATACCCATTACAGTGCGTGTTATATTGACGCTAAAGGGTGCCATGTGCGTATGATTTCGACTAAATGTCATATGGCGTCACCTATATGACACCAAAGGATGAGAATGCGTTGACAAACCACCAGTATATACCACCAGTATTATATTGGTAAATGTCCCAAAAAACATAGTCTTGTAATGATGATGTGTGCAAAAATATGGTACAGCCAAGATATGTGTAATAAACATGGTGTTACCATGGTATATGTCCAAAAAACAATTGTTAATATGGTTCATTTAAATAAAATAAAACAATTTAGTACATGACAGTTCCAAACAAACATTAGTTAGTACATGTATTAGCATGATACTTTTTTTTAAAAGTATCAGTATGGCCAAAACTATTTTACGAGGTGTCTAATTCGAATAAATTCATACGACCTCACTTGTACAAATTCGTTCGTTTTTTTTCATAAAACGTACATATTTTACGAGTTGCCCAATTCGTTTGAATTCATATGATTGACCTACCCCCTGACCCTGCCCCTACACCTCCCATCACTGGGGTTTAGTGATAGTGAGATGGTGAATCTTGGTCGTGAGATAGTGTTGGTATGACACATATTCAAACAAACAAGAAAGCAAAAAAACACTGTATTAGCATGGTACACATCCAAAAATGGTTTTAACCATGGTAAAACACACACACACCACACACACACACAAAACATTTGTTAATGTTCATGTCCAAAAATATTGTATTAGCATGGTATATTGTATGTCCAAAGAACATGGGTTTGGCATGAATAAAAATCGTACTAATGCAGAAACTTGGTATTAGCATTTACATGCCCAAAAGATGGTATTAGGAAAATGCCCCCCCCCCCCCCCCCCCCCCCCAAAAAAAAAAGGTGTTAGCATGGAACATATATTTCTATAAAAAAGAATGGTATTAGCATGATAAATATCCAAGCGAAGCATATACTATATCAAAGCATGCATTGTACATGTCCCATGTGTTTGTTATACAATTTGAGATTTATATTGGTCCCAGTAAACTCACTGAGCACCGACGGAGCAGATCTCCTGAGTGTTACTAATTGGAAGGACTCTGAGTTATTCTACTGAGATATGTTATCGAGTTCACCCTGGGGGCTGAATATATGAGACGGGTAACAGGATTTCTAATTTGGGACCGTCTTGCTGTGTAGATCCAACTGGTAGAATGAGCTTAAAACTCTCGCATTGTTAAAAACATCACTTTGTGTCCGACATACATAGCCTATATATAGACCACATTATACAAATTCATTACCCTACATGGGTGGTCGTGTAAATACTGTATGTAGTACACATCAACACTAGGGCATTATTTCCATAGGGTTTTATATTTATATATATATATATATATATATATGGTACTGGCTAGTCTTTGTCGGGAAGTTAATAATAAGAGAGAATGAAATATGAGTTGGAACTCATAAGTTGGAACTTCCCAGGAGGACTTGAAGGCAGCAGAAGTGTCTTTCTCAGGGAAACAGTAGAGCAAATCCTTGCAGGGTTTGAACCAACAGGCTACTCGCATATTTTGTCCTTGTATTATGTATGATCTGGGTTCTGGGTTCCGCTCCCCAGCTCCGTGAAGCAAGAGAGAGTGGCCGACCGAAGATTGGTCCACATGTAGGCCTATCCTATGATCAGTCAATCAGTCATTCAAGTGTTTTCAACCCATTCAAGTGCAATAAGACTCGAAAGAGAACTCAATTCGGGACTGGCACTCTGTCTGTGACCGGCTTTCTGTGTGCGTGCTTCGGGTGTGTATTCACAGAAAGACACTTCACAGACAGCATGCCAATACTGAATTGACTTCTCTTTTATGTCTTTTTGTGCCTGATCGAACACAATTAGACAAATCCTGTTATTGATGAGTAGCATTGTAAGCTAAATGAGTTTAATGAGTTTAACTGCTTTAGCTTACAATGAGACTTTAAATAAAATAAAGATTTGGGAAAAAATGTATGTGTGTCAGATCCAGATCCAGGTCATGTATTATTATTATTATGTAAGATTAACTTTGTTTATACATGAAATAAAACCGCATTTTTGCCTTTCTTCTTCCATCTGACCCCAGAGAGCGAGGAGTTTGGTCCAGTGTTCATTCAGGAGCCAGATGATGCAATCTTCTCCCTGGATTCAGATGATAAGAAAGTGATAATGAATTGTGAAGCCAGAGGAAACCCTGTTCCGACCTACAGGTACGGTTTACTAATTTCATTATCATGGATAAGGTTTTATTAAATGGATAATAAATGACATTTAATTTCTCTGGAGCTTTACTCTGAATCCTTATTATTCTGTCTAGGTGGCATTTCTGTTAGACTAATGCTAATGATGCAAATGTTGGACTTTCCTCATGTGGATTCCTAATCAGAATGTATATAATGTGCTAGAATCATCATATTACTCAATACTCTCCAAACATTTGCTGGTCTCACAGAAGTTCTGACCTTTAGGAAACAGACTGCAGTTCATCAATGTATCTGTTTATCGCCTGGAAGATTTACTGAAAATCTATAGGCCTATGCATAAATAAATACGGTTGTTAGCGAGCTTGAAGCACTCTGTGCTTTACTGAGTTCTCAGACACTGAAGTGGTTTTGAGTTCCGGGTCATAATTTAGATCGATATTCATGCCTAAGATATAAAGACACATCAGGTTGTATGCTAACATGCTCTTCAGCTATAATGTGATGTCTATATTCCATCAACAGAAAGAGGCCCAAATATACATTTTGTGAGGACAATGTTGCATAAATTACACAATCAGTAAAAGTGCTAAAGTAGAAGTATTTTCTGCATAGTGGTCATGAATTAGTTACCTCAGTGTATAAATCTTTATTTATTTGCTTATTCCTCAGAATTTAATAGTTTATTCTGTTTTTCTAATTAAGTCATTGCTTTTGCAGTTGGCTGATCAACGGAACAAATGTGGACGCTGAAGCAGATTTACGCTACGGTTTGATTGATGGCAACTTAATAATACACAATGCGAGTGAGGCTATTGATTTTGGAAGATACCAGTGCAGAGCTGAAAACAGCATTGGCATCGTCCTGAGTCGAGATGCCCTCCTGCAGTTTGCCTGTGAGTCATTTAATACATTTTAAATCCTGGTATTCAGTGTTATTTTAGCATGGAGATAATTTTATAGTTTTTATTTATATTAATATTCTTTATATTATTATTATTTATGTTTTTATTTTTATTTAAAGTTTTATTTATTTTGTTGTGGTTTTTTTCCTTATAAATTTTATGATTTTTTTGTTTTTATTTCAGTTTTAGTCTTTTTAGTACATCATGTTAAATGAATTAAATTAATTTAATTTCTGTTAACATTTATTCAAGTAATTGTAAATTATTTATGTTTTTTATGGTTCTAGTTTTAGTTAACTATAATAGCCCTGCTGAAATTATGTGGGCTGATTTAAATAGAGCCAACTCTTTCCATATTTGATTCAGCATTGATCTGATGTGAGTTTCCCGTACAAAAATGTACTGTAGCTCAATTCTTAACCACCATAGTACAAAGCAGCATTGTGGAAGCATTAGGTATTAGAGTGAAAAGTTTATTTTTATTTTTATATTTCATATTGATATTATGCCCAACTAGCATACCCAAACGCCAACCCTAAGATTGCCTCCTACTAATGTTACTGATTAAATGTAAATGCAGTTAAAGGTATTCCCAAGATGTTTTGCTCCTCTTTTTCTTAAAATGTACATCCAAAGTTGTCTCCATTACATGGGAAAGTGCCCTTAAAGCTTTGCTTCATGAAACAAAAAACGCATTTCTTTCCCTAGTAATCCCTTGGCTTCCCTCCAAAATATCATCACAAGCCACGGAAGCATGCAGTGTGGAGCTAGAGGCGCAATTGCTTGCTGGAAAACACATTGTTAGTTTTGCTTACAGTTTCCCCAAGAGCGATGGCCATAATAGTCTTATCGGCACACCCGACGGGATTGTGTACTTCACTATTCACTACTGCCCATGGTGTTTTTTTGTAGAAAAAACGAACACTTAGTGTATGTGTGATGTAACATTCTTATGGGCAGTAAATGTATTATAGCTGTGGTTAGGAAGCCTTTTTTTCGCTTCCCAAACAGTAACATTGAAGAGGTATTCGCTAGTGTTCTCTCGCCTACATGAAGAATAGATTCCGCCTTGCATTTTCTGCTCTCTTTCCATCAAAAAGAACACTGCAAACAAGATCCTAAAGTCATCCGGACTTTTCTTTGAGTCTCCATATTAGCTGCCAGCCCTCATGAACACACTGTTCTGTTCGTTTTGGGGGGTTTTTTTGTTTTGTTTTTCTCTGTCGTCCTTGTCCGTCACTTGGCTATAACCTTGCTCCACTCATTGTGTGCCCATTCTGAAGGCCTGTCGGAGAGACAAAGGAAAGCTCCTGGCAGAAGACATTGGGATGCAGAGCTTTTTCCAGGCCTCCACATAACAAATGGCCACCATTCATCACCCTGTTGGACACCCAAGGATCTTTCACTCTTATTGGCAGGGGGCGATCTCATGAGTCTGTCATGGTGCTGCGTCCATGCGCAATGAGGTTACGATAAAATGAATTAACCATTATTGCACCTTGCCACCAAAGCCAACGTGAAACGGTGTTCACAATCTATTTTACTTCCACTCGCTTATGTATTAGCGAGTGAAACAGTACATTCAATGAGAAAATGTAGGGTGTGACTTGATTTTCTTCAATGAGAATTGATTGGATCATCAAAAGTGGGACTTAGTTGAAAAATGAAAAAAAAGGCATATTTTGGAATAACTGATTAATCATCCATAGTAACACTAAGAAAATGCAAACAAGTCACTTTTATTCATGATGACCAAGCCGATTTTCTCACGCTTTGTTAAGTATTTAAACATTTTTTTTCTTCATGTAATAGTATAGTTGGTTATCAGTTTGTATAGTTTGATAAAAGTTTGCATATACTTTGTTATACCACATAGTCTCAGTACTGCCAAAGAGTAATGGAGTACATTTCCCCAAAGCATTGTTAGTTAACTACAGTTTGAAGTTCTGTCAATATTAGCTAAACGGTTTGGTGTTTTCTGCAATCATATTCGATCTGTTGTTAGAAGCATAATTTCTTCTTGGTATGACATTTGGACTTAAAAAAAGTTAAAAGCAAAATAAGCAGTACACTGGAAACATCTAAAGGAAGAAAAACAACAGAGATCAAAATTACTAAAGTATTCCTCTGATACTGTGTTCATTATTTAAAGCACTTATCTGGTTTCAATCGATGAATTAGCAAAAGTCAGCACTCACCGGCTGCATGACATCAAGAGTTCTGACCAATCTGGTACGAATGACGCATGTGCAACAAAGTTCCTACACTTTCGGAAAACAGTCATGTTAGCTAGTTAGTTTCTCTAACAATGCATCATACCATTGTAGGTAAGTAGCATATTACATCCTTATTTGGGAAACACACTCCTGATCAGGATTCACTCTGAATCTTTTAGACTTTCTCTTAAACATTCAAGAGCCATCTAAAGTGCACTTAAAAGCCGCAAGAGCTGATTTCTGCTGGCAGCTACTGCTGTGCAATTTCAAAATGATTAAAGGAAATGATTCCCTGTGTGGAATGCATTGGTTGAGGTCTCGGTTCATGAAATGCAAACAGCTTTATTGGCCAGCAAGTGGTAGGGGAACATTTAGCTCGGATCTCTTTGTTTGCTGTCTTTGATTGAGGAAGCCAGGCATGAGTTTCCCAGAGATTGGTCAACTGGGCTGTTTGGAGAGGGGCCTAGTCTTTGAGCCCGGCCATGGATGTCACAGCCCTCTCTTGGTAAGAGACCTCTCCCAACTCTTGCCAGGGAAACCGGTTGGTGTGCACAGCGTATCCACAGCTCCCCTGGAGATTCAGAAATGCATTTTTTTTAAAGAAAGAGGGAGAGAAAGACAAAAACACTAGTCTGTATTCCTTTCACATTTGTACCCCCAAAGCATTCCCTGTTGGGCTTTTTTTTTCTGTCTTGAGAAGCAGAACTCCTTGGTTCAAGTTAATTATCAGACTACGCTTTGAAGGCTGCAGGCATAGGGAGTGTCTCTGATCTCACTCCTTTCTGAGATCCAGCCTTCTCACAGCAGACCCCTCCAAAGTCGAAGAATGTGACTTAGGTATCCTGAAAGAGCAAGCCTGTGGATATGTACATAGGTGGGGTCTGTTCAGAACTCCACTCTGTTTGACCACAGAAAACAGGGCCATCAGGAACTGGATTCTCTTGAACTAGAAAGAGTCTAAATTTGAGGGAGTTAGGCCTGTGCTTTCTATTTAAAGGCCCTCATGCTATAATAGCTCCTTGAGCACCGTTCACAATTGGATCACACTAGGTATCACAGACCTGTAGACTTGATAGAGTAGCCGCAAGCCCACAAAATTGCAAGAACACAACCCATTTGGGACAAAGTTACATTTGATTATGATTCAACTGACCAGAGATGAAAAGGTATGAAAATGTTATTTCACGATTAGAGTGACAAAAATTATTGCGGTTATCAATATTACCACAGTATTATTAAAATGTACTGAAAATGTTCAAAAAGTACTGATACACACTGATATAATTTCATGAAGTTTAATATCGAAAACCAACAAACAACAAAGAAAATGATCAGCACTATCAGGCACGGCACTAGGACACTCTACTTGGGCCGGGGGTGCGTTAATATTTCTTAGGGGAGCCAGCATCCGAAATGAAATTGTGTTCCACTTAAGTTGGTGGTTGGGTCCCCCTCAGCTGAAATCGTGTTCAGATGTTGGGGTAAACATTAAAATAATAATATTAACAACAACAACAGATGACTTACAGCATACCGTGTTATTTACCAGCATGTGTTAATATGTACTACATCTTCAAATAAAGTTTTTACCAAAAAAAGTTTTATAAATAAACCTCATATTTAAACCATTTTTAAGAGAACGGCTGATTAAAAATCATTATTGATTTTAACTTTATCTGGTCTGTGAATAATTCTAGATACCTTATTTTAGAATTTTTTAGAGCAGCCTGTTAACATTTACAACAGTAGATAAAAATTCAGTCAGATTTTCATATTGGTCTCAACAAAAATTGCAGACAGGCTGAATGAAATTGAAAATTTCATGTCCATAAATATATTAACAGGTGATGATGTAATTTGTTTTGATTTTAGTTGACTTGAGTAACTTGAGCATTTCCTGTAAACCTAATCACTGCTGTTAACTTTACCTAAAAATACATTCAGTCCCATTCATTTAATCCTTCACTGCGTGTGGCACAGTTGCGCATGTTTTGACATTTCTGACGGAAAATCAGTTGCGAGTCTCTAATGGATTGTAAATTGGTAAGTTGGATAAAGGGGGAAAAAAACATGTTCAGGACAGTAAATGGAGAGAATGTTCTCAATAAATATATATGGAATGGAACAGAAAATGGAATAGAATGAGACCTTGAGTTTATTTATGTATATAAAAATAAAATAAAAATCTAACCCTAACCATTTATTTACCATATTTAAACTTTATGCACTTTTACTGAGGTTGTACCTATTTGGACATGAAAATCCCAAGTGTGCATGTGGTCCGAGATACACTAGACTTTGCTGAAGCTTTAATCACAGTATACTGTACATACATTATTACAATATTGAGTTACGTTATAAAATAATTAATTCATAACTTTTTTTGTTGAACAACAAAAATAACTCATTACACAATATACAATTGTTTAAGTACTAAAGAAGAAAAGTTAAGAACAGAACAATGATAAAGAATCAGAACATTTTCAACCAACATCTAGATTTTTTTTTTTTTTTTTTTGCTTGGCTGTTATGTTTCAATCCAAATAAAAATGTGAAAAGGTGTATGTGTAAACAAATGTTTGTATAACATTTTAGCATTTAGTGTTATTTGATAAACAATCTGTTCTAAAAATTTAAACCATTCATATAATAAAGTTTCTAGAATTATTCACAATAACAAAACAGTGTATGTTCATTACCACATACTTGCAATGTTACTTATAGTTATAGAATGTCTGTTGGAGGACCATCACAATAAAGAGTTATCAGATATTAAGCGGACAGTCTATTAATAATTTAATGAGAGTAAGTTGATATGTAATTGCAGAGTTACTAACAGTCTAAAGAATGTTCAAAAGGGACCATTCAAATAGTGTTACCCAGTTTTTAAATTTCCATATCACACGTGAGTACTAGACTTTATGTTGCCTTGTGTAAAAAGTACACACCCAATCGAATGGCAGTCCGATCAATAAAGATGCATGAAGCTTAAATACCCCTTAAAAAGGTCATGTATTGTCTTAGACTGCCGCACAATTATTGAAATGAGTTTCTTGCAGATTGTTATCTTATCTCCCATCCTCCCTTAGTTGAGAACAGATGAATATCGATTTACCCTACAAAGGTCTCATGTTACCATGCAAGATGAAGGGTCAGGAAAATACGAGATGGGAAAGAACAAAGTAACCCAGTCAACAGATTTTTATCTTTTCTATACCAACTTCCATCACAGGGGTCCATTATCTTTATGCGTCCCTTTTTTTTTATGATGCCCATCACGAGCATCCATTGCGTAGTTTTCCTGTAAATGATGCCAATTTTAGCAGGACCGGCTGCCCTCATAATTTACCACCCGTTACATTAGCGAGCGAAGAAAGAAATAAAACGAGAGAAAAAAATCACTCTCATGTTTCTTGACCCTAGACATCTAAAGATATGTCATTTGTCACATCTTTTCCTTTGACCATTTAGGAACAACAAAAGAAAATCTATTTTCCCATTTAGACTACAGTGGAGAGCATTGATTAGTTATAATTCATATGTCTAGAGTAAATTGACGAGGGGCAGGGATAACGCTCTGATATGGAGAACAAGTGACAGCACCTGATAAATCAATAATATGCTCTGTTACAATGGGATTCCCAGCCTCTCCATCCCAGTTCTCTCGTGACAGTTTGTTGGAGGAGATCACTTTTCCAAGGCCATATATTAGACAGCCCATACCAATCCTTCTTTCCTGCCATGGAGCCGGGGAGAACCAACAGACGTATTCTGCATTCCAAAAGCGCGGGCTATCAGCCGCCCGCTGCACATAAATAAGCAAAAACTATTGAAGTGCTCTCTCTTAAACTTCCTTTCTGTCTGTCTACAGTCCCAGAGAGCTGTCTTGTCTTTTTGCACCAGATGCTTTTGTTTTTCATGGAAAAAAGAAACTTTGATCTTATTCTTTTTCATTTTGCTCAGCCTCCTGTATGAGTTTTAAACACAGGTGTTGCGCCTGTTGGTGACTCTTTGTGCTTTGGCTGGAGTGGAGCAATGCAAGAAATACCTGTTGATCACAAACAAACTGGAATGGAGTTCAAACCGATAATGGATTTTGATATCGAAAACTAAGGTTGAAAATCTGGCCGACAACTAATTAATTGGCTGATATATTCTAAAATCATTGATATGATGAATTAATGATGAACTGAAGTAAATGACTTAACCTTGATAATGTTTAGATTTTTTTTTTAGATTGAGTACATTTTACAAGAAAACACTGTTTCAGTCTTTCTGAAAAATGTCATGTTTAAATCATTGTTTTACTTGAAGTTTCTTTTTATGTTTGCTAGCAATTATCTAACTATTTTTGAGTGAAAATTGTTTCCAAGTAAATCCTATATCTTTTTTTTCAGTGAAGTCTTGTATTTCAAATACAGTATATGTGCCCTCATCTGAACATTATGTTCAACACCATGTTCATATTGTAGTTGTGTTTTTATTTTACCGTAAATTACGTTTCTTTTGCACATACTTTATACAGTTTATTTTGTGAGAGCAAAAAAATATTTTTTTTTTTTTATGTAGTTTAGATATTTTTGCAGTTAGGGATTGATAATTTGATTAATACCGAAACTTAAAAAGGTAATTTGACGTTTATCTCACATTTCTAACATTTTTCTCGCAATAGCGAGTTTATATCTTGCAGTTCTGACTTTATTTCTCACAATTGCAAGTTTGTAATACTACTTACATTTTTTCTCATCATTGTGAGATGTAAACTCAGAACTGTGAGATTTAAACTTGTGATTATGAAAAAAAAAAAATTGTGTGGGTTATAAACTTGGAATTGCGAGAAATAAAGTATTTTGAGTTAATATCTCACAATTCTGATAAAGTCAAAATTGCGAACTCGTAATTGTGAGTTCTAAAGTCCAAAATATAAACTCAAAATTGCGGGGGGGGGATTGTCAGCTAAAATGTCGTAATTATATTTTTCATTCCGTGATGGGAACAAGCTTCCATTGATTGGTGACTTGTTCTGCTGTGACACTACGAAGTCAAGAAAAGGTAATCAAAGCTGTCAAGCTCTTCACAAATAAAGAACTTTAGTGAACAAAAAGTCTGCGCATGGAAGTGAAAAATAATAATTCATTCTTTCGGAAGATTTCATTCCAAAACACCGGAACACCACTAACAGACAGCCCACTCTCAAACCCATGCAGCGTGTGTGTCAGAGTAACAGCTTCTCGGTGATGAAGAGTGTTAAACATTACAGTTGAACGGTTGGCAAGATCATCTTCAGCAGGGGTGCGTTTCCCGTACAGTGACGTAACTCACTGCTTAACTACCATATAGTACGATGCATGGTTGATGAAATCAACTAGCTAGTCACGACTGTTTCCCGAAACCATATTGTTGCATATTGGTCGTTCAACCACGTTGGTTTATGACGTCACGCAAGTGGTGGAGTATAACTTCTTTTAATTAAACGGTTTGAGATCGAATTAATGGCATCTGACGACTATTTCTCAGTTTTTTTGCTTTATTTCCAGAAAGCAAAGTGTTTGGGCCAATCAAAAGAACGGCAGACTATAAGTTAATGTACAAAGACACTATGTGACCAAGTTATGGAGCACAGTGGCCAAACACAAGCTGTTTGCCTTGAATGGCTAAATCAGAATGAAAGGGACATCCAGACTGCATTCAGCAAAGTATGCTGCGCTTCCTTGCGATGCTGGCACAGTGCTGAATGTCTGTGATTATGCATGTCTGTGCATGTCTATTGATGTCCATTTTCATGCTTACACATTGCAATGATGAATAAAAATTCATGCAGAAGCTTCACAATCATTTCTGAGCCAGTGTATGTGTTAGCAGCATTGTCAAATCATTTTATTTTTCTCTTTTTTTCATACTTCACACAAGAAAGTTCAATCTGGAAATGAATAAATTAGATGAAATAACATGCACAGTTGAATCATACTTTATGACTTATGACTTTTAATATTTAAAGACTGAAAATTAAATCAGATTAGATTCAAATACAATGTCTTTAAACATTTCAGTTTCCTATTAGGGCAGAAAGTCAGAAGACTGAGCAGTTGTTAGTTTTTGGTCCCACTTTAACTACTGTGCACTTATGTCAAAAAAATTCAAATATTAGGCACAACATGCTTGTTTATATTATATTTCAAAATAATTGCTGCTATTGAGGTGTAATATTAGAGACAGGTTTTGTGGTAGTGTGTAGGTTTAAGGGTGGGTTAGGGGGTAAAAGAAGGTTGTAATTACATGTAATTACAAATCCATTACAGATGTAATTATATGCAGTTATATTTTTCAATATAAGTACAATGTAAAAACATGTATGTGCACAATAAGTGCATTGTATCAAATCATTACTCTAATTGTTAGTGTGACACTTAATATAAAGGGGTCCAGTTTTTGTTTTGTTTTGTTGACATCGTCTGGACTTATTTTGCATTTCATTTAAAAGGTTAGTTCACCCAAAAAATTCAAATTCTATCATTAATTTCTCACCCTCATATCGTTCCAAAACCGTAAAACTTTCATTCATCTTCAGAACATGAATGAAGATATTTTTGATGAAATCTGAGAGCTATCTGTCCCTCCATTGACAGCTTATGCAACTACCACTTTTAAGCCCCAGAAATGTTGTAAAGACAACGTTAAAGTAATTCATGTGACTCCAGTGGTTTAACCTCAATTTTATAAAGCGTTGTGAGTTCTTTTTTTGCACACACAAAAAAAATACAACACTTTAACACTTTATTTACAAAAGAATCTCCAACAACGTCTGCTCTCACGTCAACACAACACAACACGCATGTGTCGTGGTGCTCTCGTCAACGCGGGTTGGAGATTCAGATTTTGTAAATAAAGTTGTAAATTCTGTTTGTTTTTTTTCCCAAACAAAGCACTCTACTGGTTTAACCACTGGAGTCACGTGGTTTACTTTAATGATGTATTTACTACCTTTCTTCTTAAGCTTGAAAGTGGTAGTTGCATAGGCTGTCAATGGAGAGCTCTCAGATTTCATTACAAAGATTTGTAATGAGTAATTAATGACAGAGTTTTCATTTTTGGATGAACTAACCCTATCAATTATTCAAATTTAATAATATAAAATAGTGACAAAAGTTTCAACAGCATTTTCTAATATAATTTTTGAACTGATTTAGGATGTTTGTAATGACCTTTCGATCGGCTGCCTTTTGTTGAAGAACACTGGGCTTCCAACAATTTCCAAATGATTTACTATCTAAGGTATTTATAAGTTATCAAAGGTATCTCAGTTATTTGTCAATTTTATCATCTGCCCACGGGAAAAGTCTTGGTTGTGAAATCAGTAGTTTCAGTTGAACTTTTATTTTGAAATAATGACCTTCATCTGACACCCTCTCCACTTTGCTATGTCTGCCTTGTAAAGCACTTAAATGGTGTAGTATTTGTTGCAGTATTTCTGAAATCATTTCTTCTTTTCCCACTAATGCATTTCTTTCCCTCTCTCATTGTTAATGTGTTTCTTGTTGAACTGCGAGTTTCTTTCTTCAATGCTGTACACATCTATACATCTATATATTACGTCAGGGTACATGTCAAGGTTGCGCTTTTCAAATCAGACGTTCCACCAGAGAATGTAGCGGTCTGTCATATGTTATAACAGACAGGGGCAAAGGTCAGCTATTGTTCAGTGAAAGTGATTTGCCGCACTGTTGTGTCAAAAACAGTATTGTTAACCCATTTAAAGGCCTTGAGTGAGGACAGGCCTGCAGCGCACTTTCCCCACCTTTATACTCAAATGTTCAATATGACTTTTCTTTTCAGAGCTGACTGGTAAAGGGTAGACGAGTAGATAGGGTTGTGAATGTAGTTTCATGTTTGTGTAAATGATGTTGTTTGTATGCAGAAACCAACCTCGCTTTGTAGTTCCGTACAGGCCACCAACGTCTGACATTGCTGCTGTGTAAATTTAAAACTGCCTCATTTCAGGCTGAAAGGGGCTAATCAACACCACCCACGACCGGGGTCCATGAAACATCTTGTCTCCTGTTCCACAAGCTTATATCTTCTGTTCTGTCTCAACCCACAATGAGAGAGAGAGAGAGAAAGAAAGAAAGAAAAAAGATTTATTACCCTCATCTCTGAGCCTGCTGGAACTCTTTCACATAGTGCATAAACTAAAATGGAAAAACAAATGAACAGCCATTCTAAGCCATATTTGCCACTGCTCTTAGAAAGGACACAAAACAAACGAGATCTCTATATTATCTAAGCTGTTTCTCATGGACAAAATGGGGTGGATTACTTTTGCCTGGCAACATAGGATCAAAATTGACCTGTTTTTTACCCATGTGAAAACGAGTTTGAAATACACATGAAGATGTACTTAAGTTCTATTTATATGGGCGAAAAAGTGCTTTTGAGTTCAACTAATTGCATTTAATACAAATTTAAACTGTAATACATTTTCCCTGATTATATTAAATGTGCAATAGTGTACATCAATTGTTTTTCTTTTTTGATCTCCTCTTCACTGGAATCTAGCTTGTTTCAATTAGCAAAAGCTGCTTATCACTTGCTTTTGTTCTCAAGAGCCTGACAAACAAATGTTGTTATTATTTAGTTCCTTGCACGAATGTGGCTTCTAAGCCAAATGAAGTGTTATTCCAGTCAGACTCTGGTTAGGCCATTATTTTTGTTGATATGTCAGCACAGCAATACTTAACTGGGACACTTATTGATTTGCTGACCTTCGTAAATGATGCTAATGTTCCATTTACACCTTGTTACTGAGAGCCTTTGGCTCAAACTGAGCCAAAATGAACTTTAAAACAGTGCAATCTAAAAATTAAAAGTTGAATTTCAGAGCCCAGAGGCTGAAAATGTGTCCTTGAATGCA
Source organism: Meda fulgida (assembly GCA_030578275.1). Taxonomy (NCBI): domain Eukaryota; kingdom Metazoa; phylum Chordata; class Actinopteri; order Cypriniformes; family Leuciscidae; genus Meda; species Meda fulgida. The sequence goes on from CM060633.1 coordinate 6,896,860, forward strand.
CGTACTGTAAATCTGAAGCTAGGAAGATTTTTTATTTTATTTTTTTCACATAAGTTCTCTGAACTATGTGCATTTAAATTAATCTTGTTTTCATTGAAGCGTACATATAGGCTGGTATAGTTGATGCTCTGACTGTACCCTAATAGACACACTTTATTATTTTTGCCTCTGAAGTACAACATTTTTCACATAAGAAAGAAACAAATGGAAGTGAGATCTCTTTAATGTCCCAATACTTTCTACTAGATGGCCTTTGAGATTAAATGGAGACTTTCGCTTTTAAAAGTCTCCTATTTCTTGGATGTTTCTCCTGATAAAAGACAGTTTTTTCACATTTCAGAAGAGATCTCAACAATGTCTCAAACTGTGCTTGTCCAAAAAAAAAAAAAAAAAAAAAGTGCAATCAAAAGTGAAATGAAAGATCTAGAAATAAACTCAAATATTGTGCATCGGTATCTTTTGAGACCAAATGATAAGCTATGCCGTCTGTATTTAGATTTATTTTTATTTTAGGAGAAACATCTGAAACAAAGCTGATACATTGCTAACAGGGAATGTTCTCAGAACTTTGGCTACTATTCTTTGAACTTTGGCTAACATTGGCTATCGTTCCTCTTAACGTTATGAACGTTATTTCAGTAACACTAATAGACTGTTTAAAGTTCAGACTTGACTCGACGCTCACGCTGGTTGCCAGTTTGATAATTTTGAGGTTTGAGAAAACCCCCCAAAGCAGATCTAGGCAGGTGGTGCTGGGAAGGTGGAGGGCTAGGAAAAGTAGTAGCATAGCGTGCAGCGATAGTGCATCCGTTTGATGCGACGAGGTTATATAGGGACATGTTAATGGATATGTGAAATCGATTGGCTGGAAATATTACGTTTGGTGAACCGATCCGAATAGAGTTTCTTAGCTTAACTATTCATTTATGCATTGTTCAACTAACATTTATTTAAATGTTACTTGTTTCAGTCTGTTCAGAGAACATTCAAAAGTAACATGCATACTGATAAAATTGATTGTTCCCTTGAGGTTGTCTCTAATGTTCACATAACCAAGAACACACTCTTAAAACATTTTTTAAAAAACTGAACCTTTCGAATGTTTAGAGCACATTCAGAAATAATATTTTATTAAATTAATGGAAAATGTTAACAAAACGTTCTCAGAACATATTTTTGTAAGCTGGGTACTTAAGGTGATGTAACCGAGATTTAGAGCAACATCAGAACAATGATAATGTTGTTCTTAACATCACAATTTTTACTTTGCGATGCTCTGATAGCACTACATCCTCCACACCTATTCTCTCTGCAAAGGGCAGTCAGCCAATGGCATGGTGTTGTGCTGAGAGATGGCAGATTCATTATGGTAATTTATGCAAATGCAATTTGTTTCAACAGATTAACTGTAGTAGCTCCACCTGTCCAGAGCGCTGCTACATGTGGAAACCCTCACCTTACATTCCAACTCAAAATTACATTTTAAAAATACCATCCGACGTCTGTCCTCAGACATGGCTCGAAACTGTAATGATTGGCCACAATTCTCTGCTTTTTGTGAACTAAAATGATTTACCATGTCTCTTTGGTATTTTAAAAGTACTCACAAGATTGAAGGCTTCAAGCAAGGTTACCTGTTTTAATTACAACTTGGTCGTCGTGTCCGGAGGGAAACAGGAAGTGAGATTTAAGCGGCAGGTTTTGGGCGTTGGAGCAGGTTAAAGTGAAAGCTCACACAGAGGTCACACCTCAGGTGACAGATACTAAATCTAGCCGAGCCGCGAGCACGTATCCCATTTTCAGGCACTCATATGCAATCTCTGACCCTTAATCTGGAGGTTAACAGCTGCCTCTGTGCCACCGTGTGTCACTCTGTCACCGGCTAAAACCATGTGTTTGTGTGTGTGTGTGTTTGCAGATCTTGGGGCGTTCAGCGGTCGGACTAAAGGAGCTGTTTCGGTGAGGGAAGGCCAGGGGGTTGTGCTAATGTGTGCCCCCCCTCCTCATTCTCCAGGTGGGTACTCTCTCCCTCCCTTCTGAAAAGAGCAACATAAAGGTCACCAGCATGATTTTTTTTTTTTTTAAATTTTTTTTTATGCTGGCTGCATATGAAAAACAATATTATATACAAGAATCTTATAAGATGAATTTTACAAGTCATATAGATTTATCTTCTGTGCCAGTGGTAGATTTGTTCTGCCATATTTCATAGCTCTGCTCTGTAACATTGGAGAGAACATAAACAGAAGCTCAACCATGCTTGACGTGCGAGAAGCTTCAACGTGCTGCGTAACACACGAGAATGAACCTCATTGGTTCTTGCACGTCAATCAAGCATGCTTGAGCTTGTTTTTACCATAACTGATGAGCGTTGATGAATGTCCATATGTGAATAAAAGCCTAAATTCATTCTGTTCATCATGTAAAGCAATCGGGTCTCTGCAGAAAATGTACACGAGACTAAACCAATCGCTTCATATGGATTAGTTCTACGATCTCTTTGTGAACATTTTCAAGCGTCAAAGTGGTAGTTGTGTGGACAGTCAATGGAGGGACAGAAATCTCTCAGATTCCATAAAAAATATCTTCATTTGTGTTCTAAAGATGAACAAAGGTCTTACAGGTTTGAAACGAGTAATTAATAACAACATTTTCATTTTTTGGTGAACTTAGGCAGTTCTGTTAGGAAGTTGATAGGACAAATAATATACTGCATTTCCTTGAGTTACAAAGCCTGTAGTGTGTTAATGTATCGACAAGGCAAATTTATAAAAATCCACAACAAGACAACGTGTCATTTTCTTGGCTTCTACTTTTGTTGCACTGTGCTGTTCAATAAAATCTTACTAGTCCAAAATCCTGTATATTCCACATCAAATATCAATGATATTTATTTAGCATGTAATGTAGCATACACCGTGGAAAGACAAAATACGTGTTATTTTATACAGTCTATGAGTTATGTTCAAGCTAGTCCAGCATAAACCACCCTGGACCACCGATCTAAACTAGTCTTTTCAATAGGTTAATCTCATCTTTGGCCCTGTTTACACCTGGTATTAAGATGCGTTTTGGTCGATCGGATTACAAGTGAAAATTATGAGAAGCGCACTAGCCGGACGGGATTTAAACTTTGCTGGCTGGAGACCCAAGTTTGTTTGGAAGATAAAAACCGTACCAAGCAAAATGTTCTCTCACCATTCCTGATTTCTATCACGCACTCGCCGTGGTCTTACGGCTATTAGAGCAGAAGTGAAAGCTGCTGCTTTCCGTAGGTTTTTCCGTCATCTCTGGCCGTGTTCATATGTAAATTGCATGAGCTTATTTTGTCCATTAGATCAAAGATCTGAAAAACCCATACATTTCCCTGCTCACAGACCCTCCCCTCGAAGAAACCAGGACAGAAATGGTTGAAAGTGGACAATAGAGACTGACAGGTGTAAACGGGTATGTGTCTCCCTCGTCTACTTGTGATCCAATCAACCAAAACGCATCTTAATACCAGGAGTAAACAGGGTATTTCTCTCTTCAATCTTTTTTCAATCTCTGCTTGTCTTGTTCCAGTCTCTGTAATTGCATGTTAAATTAATTTGAATGCAGGGAGACAAAGAGAATGATACAGACAGTGCAGTTGAACTAGATGAAAGGCTTGCGGTGAGATGGCCATTTTTAGAACATTTAGAGCTCAGAGACTCAGAGTAACCTCATCCAGCTTCCTCTCTTCCTGTCTGCCCATTTCTCAACAAAGCAGACCGTTTTTAAAGGGATATCTCACCCATAAATGGAAATCTTTGCTTGTTCTAAATCTGTGTGCTGTTATTTTTTTTTCCCATGGACTGAAAAAGTTTGGTGTAGGATTCACTTTGAAACAATTTCTCTGAAATTGCTAGTCAAATAAAGAAACCGCAACAAGTAATTAAACTTGCGTATGAAATTGTAACCAGAAATAGTTTTTGTTCTTGTAAAACATACTCCAATAATCTTTGTTTATTTACAGTTTCAAAAAATATATAATTTTTTACAATACAAATACAGCTTCACAAATTTTCTGAACAGTGCAGTTCAACTAATGGATGGATGAAACTGCACTATAAAAAGACCATAAAATATGACTTTTCATAACCATTTCATAACAGATACAGGGAAACAGAGATCTCATCCTCTATTCCATTAGAGGACAACTGAGCAGCGAGATAGCATAGAGACAGGCCACTAAAACGCTCCCCCATGCTGCCTGTGTCTGCGTGAAATAATTGTCTGAGTGCGATTTCTTTTCATTTCTAATGATCCGGAAAATTTGAGCCTTGATGCTGATGCTTGTCTGGAAACACTACATCGACCAGTTAGAGAAGGATAGGTTGACAAAAAAGGGCCGATATGGAACAGAAAGCCCAGTCAGTTATGATACAAATCAGTCTGGCAAAGTCCATTTATGTTATTCACTGTTACTCTCCTGAATAGAACAAACAGTATTGTAGTACTGGGTTTGGACAGATGCAACAACAGTGTTCCTTCACAAAATCAATCACACTTTACATTCGAGAGTTGCAGAGTTATAAAATAATGGCTTATGATTATCTGGTGACACATGCTAAGTAGAGCCAGGCTGAACTAAGTGAAAGAGAACTGCAGATGATATCCACCAAACGTATTATATCCAATAAGGAAAGGGGTTGGAGCTGATAAGGACTAAGCCAAATCTGTGTCAGCACAGGCCGGGAGTGGAGTGTTTGGGTAATTTACACCTGCGCTAATACTGCTAAAGCTCTCTTGGCTGCTTATCATGGTGTATACAGTAATGGTCATGCTCATGCCTGTATGGTGCAATAATGACCTCTGTCTGTTTACAATCGCACATCTGGACATGGTCCAACGTGGTTTGGCAAGATGCGATAGTCAAGTTGCCAAACGCATTTTAAGTTTCATCAGACAGCTTTACTTACAGGGATTAAATGGGACCAGACTGTGTGTGACCAATTTTAAATGAAGATATAAATAAATATATAGATAGACAGACAGACAGACAGACATCCATCCAATAAATCAACTGATACATGTTATACACGGATACATCCCAGATTCTTTCATGAACAGAAAGTTAAAGAGAGCAGAATTGATCTGAAATATAATTTTTAAATTTAAATTTAAAAGTATTTCGGTTACTGTCACTTTTGGTTAATGTAATGCATTCTAGCTGAATAAAAGTATTGATTTCTTTTAAAAATATAATTTGTTATATTTCTCATATATAAATATATATGATAATTTGAGTCAAATTAGTATGTTGCTGGCTTTTTCTGCATAACTAATGTCAATAATTTAAGCATAAGCCTTTTTAAAACTATTTCAGTCCAGTGTGTTTCAACTTTTTACTGCTACAATATACAGTATATATATATATATATATATATATATATATATATATGCGCTATATATATGTGTGTTATGGTGAATTATTTCATGGCCTTCAAGAGTGCATATAGGAGGCAGAGCCGTAGCATTTGCAAACTCAAGGAAAGAAAAAAGAAACCGAGCAACCAATTTATATGAGACAAGGCTGTTTTTAGTCTATCGATTTCCTGTAATTGTTTGGCTAGCACAGAAAGCTGATATGAAGAAAATTAACATCATTCAATGGCTACCAGGTCACAGAATGAATTGTCTTTAAATGTCAGTACTAATTTTCCATTAGGCATAGAACTGCAAACCTTCTGAGCTGCACTGGGATTTAAGAATCTGATGAAATTAACATAATAAGCTATCATTTAGCAATAGCAAGCAATTTAGTATGAGCTATAATGTAAATGTTATATATTGTGATCAAAAGTTTTGACTGAATTGATGTTCCACTGAACTGAAAATTCCTACTTACATGCTTGACATTAGTTGTGTAGGCAAATGTAAATTGTGCATATATAAGAATTTCTTTATAAAACGAACATTTACATAAATAAACAAACTAGTGTAAGATTAGAGCTGACAATGAGCTAAAGCAGCCAGCTTTATTTGTTTTATTTATTTTAACTTTTTTACTTGCTTTACATTGTTTGTCCACTGCGTAATCTCCATACTTCCATTTGCATTTTGATAACTTTACTATTCGATAATGTGGAAAATAATAATAAACAAAAATTAGTATAAGAAATAAGTCCATATGTTCACTGCTATATAATATATTATAATTGTCTGCAAGACCACAACATAAGACTGTAAAACCTGTGAGAACATCATGTGGTGATAACCTGGAACTATTAAATGTTTGCTTGGATGATTAACAGTTCTTTGAATATGATATGTGTGCAATGGGAAGAACTGCAGGGAATTTATTTTAGGACTCGTAGGACGGCTTTGAGGTTAATTTGTCTTTCATTTGTCTGAATTGCTCGTAGGAGGTTTCATCCACATTAATATGGGCAGATGAACTTGACATTATGACATTAAAACTTATTATTGAAGTAATTGAAAATAATTTGAGATCACTGAGATGTAAACAGGATATTACTCTCAATATGATCGTTTTTGCTTTACCACTCAAAGTGTAGGGGAGGCGTTGTTGGTTCCTGACCTTGATGAATGCGTGGAGTGCTGATGTTACACTAAAAATAAAATTGACTGTATACTCATATCTTCGCTCAATGTAATGCTGCTTTCAAGTTCTTCTGGAAATTTCAAACAGTATGTAGTCGGAAAGCATATTAATGATGCGATAATAAAATAAACACACTGAGCAATTACTTGTTCACATCCTGACAAAGACAGCAAGCATTTGTACAACTAGTAAAAACAAAAAGAAGTGCAAATGAAACTCATTGTGTGTGTAACTGCTTTATCTGTGTAAGTGGAAAAAAGACTGATGGGAAATGTAGATACTTGCCACTTGTAAAATAAAATACATTTAGACCACTTAACATTGTGATTGCTTTCAGGATATAAGGAGACTTTCAACCAGCATTACAACAAATGTTTCTGTAGAGAATCACCTATTGCACCTTTAATTATTTATGATCAATGATCGTTTAATTGTCACACCCTTGGAAAGTCGAAGCTTAAAGGGAAAGTTCACCCAAAAATGACAATTCTCTCATCATTTACTCACACTCATGGCATCCCAGAGTTGTATATGACCTTCTGTCTTCAGATCAACACAAAGAATGATTTGTTTCGGATAATAATCCATCTCTGTGGCCCTGTTTACACCTGCGTTTTGGTTGATCGGATCATAAGTAGACGAGGGAGATACGTCGACATCTTCACAGTGAGTGCGTGTTAGAAATCAGGAATGGTGAGAACAATCCTGTCAAATGCGTTTTTGTCTACCATTGGAAGTGTTTGAAAGTGGATAAGCACAAAATGTTTTAGACCCCATATACCTGTATTTAGCATTCTACACTCGTGATCCGATCGACCAAAATCTTAATATCGGGTGTAAACAGGGCCCGTGTGTCCATATAATGCATGCGACTGGTTGCCGCTTACAAGACCACACATAGCAATCATGCCGGTAATCCACATGGCCCCAGTGGACAAATCAATGTCAAACAATAACTGTGTGAAAGAAAAATACTACTATTTTAAACTCTTTCAATACTTCCTGCAATGCTTCCGGTCTACTATCATATGAGCGCCTTAGAAGACATTGATTCGTCCACTGGGGTTGTATGGATTACCGTCACAATCACTATGTGTGTTTTTCAAGCGTCAACCGAGCAGCATCCATTTACTTGCATTATATGGATTGATTATTATACTAAAAAAAAAATTGTATGTGTTTATCTAAAGAAAGAAATTCATAGGCATGGCATGAGGCTGAGTAAATGATGAGAGAATTTTCCTTATTGGGTGAACTATCCCTTTAAAGCTTACTTGCTATCATTCCATCATGACTTTGTAGCAAAAGTATAGGTGACCAACTCTGCTGTACTTCTGATCATAGTCATCGTGAACTTTTCATTCTATTCCATTTCAGTGACTCTTTAACAATATCTTCATCTTTCCCCAGTTGCTGACAGTCGTAACTCTTTGTGTAAACCTAGGGCATGAGCTCAAAAAACAGTATCTGAAGCCTCAGGCACTGATGCCGTCAGCTAGAAATAACGTGATTTATATTGTTTGACGCTTTATGAGGACGCCTTTCATGAGAGTCCTTTTGAATTTTATTTATGAGATAAATATTCATTGTTTACTCAGGTGACATTAGCCCTTGTGTATGAAAAATTGAACTGGAATCTCTATAAAGAGTGGCAATCCTTCAGTGATTAATCAGCGGGAGCACGGAACCTGTATTTACTATGCAAAAGAAATCAATGGTCTATGAAATTCATTCTTTAATTATTTGGTGAATAAATTGGTCTTGGGGAAATTCATTTGGACCATGAGGAAGTTTGTCTCTTTCTTTCTTTTTTTCCTTTTCCTCTGCGAGAAAGCCTGTGTGACTGCGATATAGTCGACATAAGCAAACAGCATGAGATCAGAGAAGTAATCCGCTCTCTCATATCTCCTGGATTTATATGGCATAATATGACTGCTTCAGAGTTACAGAAAAACACACATAATTTTGTTCTGTTGACAGCCTGTCTTTTGTCATTTGGATTCTAGCTCAATATGACATGATGAAGAATACTTCATTCCCCTGCATATCTGTGCGGAATAAGAAATGTGCCCGAGTACTCGGAAGTGACAGTAATGATTGATCACGAAAACGCAATGATTGGATGTCTTGACTTTTGTTTCCCAACTTCAGAACAATAATCTTTAATATAGTGATTAGATACGGAGACATGTGGGTGTCGCCATCAAATGATGTAACGTAATGGAAGAGAAAGCAGGGACTTTAGACTTTTTCTTTTTAGTTTTGCAGTCTTTGAAAATACAAAGTGCTTCCTAAAAAGAAATGTTATGTTGAAATTTGTATTTAAATAAAAAAAAAACTCTTTTCAATAATCAGTTATTCTTACAAAATCATGGTAACAGGGTTGACATTTTTAAATCATCCCCTACTGACAGTCTTAACAAAATAATACGATAAAGAGTTTGCTTTGTGGACTATGATATTAACATCGATATGATTGCATTTATTATTATTATTATTATTAATGGAATATATAGTACTTTTAAAGGGGGAAAATGATGGTGGTAACAGGGTTGACATGCATGTGGGCACAACTTCAATACTTTTTAATTCATTATGTCAACTAATATATAACATGTCATTTGTTTGTATATATAAAACAGACAAATTATGCAACTTTTATGATTTTTATGCACTTATATTTTAGAATGATAGATCATACTAAAGAGTGGAGTAATGGCTGTTGTAAAATCAGCTTTGCTATCAAATGAATAAATTACATTTTAAAATATATTAAAATAGAAAATGCTTCTTTTAAATTGTAATATTTCACAATATGTACTGTAATTTTGATCAAATAAGAGACTTGAGTACCACTAACACTTCTGGTTGGGCTAAAGGTTTAGCATTGAAGACATGTGTTTTCGGCTTTGTTATGTGAGGTCTAGTCTGGACACAGGGTTACTTCCCTCATTCTAATGCAGTTCCGTATATTATGCAAGCACAAAACAGTTTCTCTGTGCATTTAACATGCAAGTTATGATTGCCCTGAACCCTGTAGTAGAGAGCACTGAATTAATCCATATCACCTACACTTCGGCTCCCAGACTCCCTTCTCCTATGAGCCCTCGCTCTGACAAGGTCAGCGATCTACAATGCAGATTTAGACAGGGATTTCCTTAGGGACGTGTGTGTTGTTCTTGCAGCTCATCTGCTTGCTCTCCTTCTTGCCCCAGCAGAGATCATCTACAGCTGGGTGTTCAATGAGCTCCCCTCGTTCGTGGCAGAGGACAGCCGGCGATTCATCTCGCAAGAAACGGGAAATCTGTATATCTCCAAGGTGCAGCCCTCGGACGTGGGCAGCTACGTGTGCCAAGTAAAGAACACTGTGACCAACGCCAGGGTCCTGAGCCCACCGACGCCCCTGACTCTCAAAACAGATGGTGAGATATTACACGCGCTTTACATGCCCACACACACACACGCACACACACACACACACACACCCCTGCTCCCTAAGCTCCCTAAACCCCCTTCACCTGCACAGCAGAACTAGGCCGGATGCCAAGCGTCTCTCTAGGTTAACTAAGTTGATGAATCAATACCATGACATGAAGTCTCTTTGCTAATAAATTAAGTTGAGACATTATTTTACCATTTTAGCACATGCCTTGAAAGAAAAGCTTCAGATGGCACATGGGATGATATAAATAAAAATTTCAGAATGTTTGAAACATTTTGTGAGATACCACTATATATGATAACATATACATTTTACCTTTAACATGTAACCCAGCGATGTATTTCGGTGAGATGTGGTGTTACTTTTCTAAGCAATCAGGTGTATGGTTTTGGCCTGGTGCATAATAAAATAGGTGCTAAAACCCATGTACTTATGTTGAAGGTGGGTCCCAAGTCATATTAAATTACTTTTGACTTTATTTAAATAACTTCAATTAAAGGCACACACTATGTACGATTTTTGGATTAAAATATTAAAAAAAACACTAGAACGATGTTATATATTTTTTTGACTTGTGTACTTACATTATCCCAAATGATTCCAATCATGTTTAAATCTAGAGAAATAAGCAATTTTAACCAGAACACGGACCGGGTCCGTGGGTCACCTCTCAATGACATCATACCCATGTTACCCTTGATTTTCGGTTTTATCCTGTAGATTTACCGCGAGTACTATGTTTTACCATACCTCGAGCTTACTGTGGTGTGTAACAAGTGTCTCATAGTAGCCGCATAGTAGCGAATGCACAGAGTAGCATTATAACATAACTTTCAAAACACTCAATTCTAAACTGATACCCCACATATATGACCGGAAGAAGCGGAAGAAGACGCTGTGGCATAATAAAAGCTCTCTTCCACTGCTCTTCAGCCGAAATCAAGGCGTCATCAAACTACGCCTTTGTTTTGAAAAAGCAACCTCTAGGGGATGAAAAATTACATAAAGCCAAATTTAGATGAAAAAGTTACCGTTTCTGTATTTTCTACTTCAACATGTCATGGTTAATTCAATGTGTTACGTGACTTTTCTTTGTAATTTGTGAAAATTGTTTCAAAGTAAGTTCTACACCAAATGATTTTCAGTGTACCGACAGCATAGTAAAGATGCTAAATGTGTTGAGGTACATGACAGCTGGACTTGTGAGATTTTTTTTTTAAGCCCTGGATCACAACCCAGGAAAAAGTCCATCAATATCTCAGAAGGCTACAAATAATGAATGTGCCTGCAAATCAGGCTTGAAAGGAAATGTGGCAGTTTTTCAGCTGTGTGACAAGCCGGTCACTTGTCTACATTAATGCTTTTATGCCATGTGAAGCCTATTTAATGAGACGTCTGACTTATATATGTAGTTTATATGCCTCATTCTCTCTTTTTCATTCTCTGTGCACGAGAGGCCTTTAGGGCCAAACCGAAAGTGTCATGAATTCCAAACATCTGCATTAAACAGAGAGCGTGAGATGTTTCATCTTTTGCTTTAGAGCTTTTTTTTTTTTCCACAGACAATGCACTATTGTGAAACTGGCCATCGGGGAAATCATTTTCCAGCATAAAATTAAATGAATCAATGGTCCTCTTCCAGAATGGGCCGTAGCTTCTTTAATAGCAGATTCCCGTTGGCCAAGCGAGGGAGCTAAACATCGACTGTCTCTTCAGGCATTTTTTCGTACCTCACAGATATGTACGCATCACCTGCCGCTGGTACACGTCAATGTCAGCCGTCCTGAAACGCAGTCCCAGAACAGCCGGGCTAAAAGGTCTACAGTGCCCTGAAAGATTGTTTTTGCCTACGATGCTTAATGTTGCCTGTCCTTTGTGAGGGCACCACATCCCCTTCGGCATAACCTTGTTGTTGAGAAATGCTCCTCTGGGGTATAGCGCATCTAAGCGCATTAGCATACTAAATTGGATTTGCGCCCCTCGTTAGCACAGATTGCAAATGCAAGTAGCGTCGCGTTCTCCGGTCACGCTCGAAAGTTAAAGAAAAGAGCAGAGACGGGTAGCTTAAGGCTAGAGAGGAAGAGAAAATGCTCGAGGGGCGTCTCAGAGCCACAGGTGGTGGAGTCAGGATGAATTGCTTTGTGGCAGCTGCATTTGACAATTACCGTACAGTCAGGGTGTCGCAGAAGGCTGTGTGGAATGAGAGCCGGTTCAGCGAGAGGTTAGTCACCCGTAACACAAGCACGGATGATGGCAATCTTTATTCATTCCATGGCTGACGTACGCAGCGTTCGCTTGGCAGGCGTTGTGTGCGAAGCATCACAAGCTCGGCAGCTAAACGACTGCGCCTAAAAGCCTGAAAATGATTTTGGTACCCCCGGCCAAGCTCGAACTGCCGTGCTTTCAGCCGTTCTCCTAGTTCTCTTAAAGCTCACTAATCCACGGCCCACGATTTGTGCTCTCTGCTGAGACAGGACGATAATTAACTGCACGAGAGGCTCCGTGCCGGAATGCACAGTTGAAGCGATTCACCTATGTCCTTCCCTTGGCTAAGACACTCTTAATCAAAGCTGCCCAACTGCATCTGTGCTCAGCCACACCTTCAGGGCAAGTCATGCATCTTCCCCACCCGCTCTCTCTTGGAGAAACAGCAAAGGCAGCGGAGGCCTTCTGTACTTACGTGATGAATCACACCTTAATAGATGTGACTCAGAAGGAACAATAACTCTCACAGCCTGGGTGCTCACAAAACACTCGATGTTGCTGGGATTACTCGTCCTTCCCGCTTGGCCTTGGATCTTGAAGGGGCAGCATTTTTAAGTAGAGGGTCAAGCATTTCTGAGGCCTTCATCATTGTCATTAATTTATAGGAGAGAACATGTCCTTGGATTCGAAGAGCAAAAGTGCAGTGACTTCAATTACTAAGCTACGTATTTTGGGTCAGTGTTTCAAATAAGATTTTAAATGTCACTTAGGGTCATACAAAATGCAGTCCGATAGCAGTCTGATGTCACGGTAAACATTTATTGGGCCTTTAGGAATACCTTTTTAAAAAGGTCTTTTGAGTTATGCCTCAGTGATGTGTTCAGACATTGAGTGGGCATTCAATTGGTGCACTGTGGACTACAGAATGAATCTTAACATAACACATCTCATAATTGTGTTTTTAATCTGAAGTGAAATGATTATGTGATGATTCAACAGAATCCAAAGATACACAACAATGGACAAAAAAGCACATTATTGAACACAGAAGACAGAGACTTGAACAGTCACACACCTTTGTGCCATTCCTCAAACATAGTACATACCTGTCATTTCCAAGGTGTTTGAGTTTTCACTTTACCATGTTCATGGCTCATGTGATTGTAAATGTTTAAGTCAGCAGGACTCATCAGTGGGGCATCTGGTCCCTGTAAAAAATAAATAAAAAACCGAAACAACTGTGAACATGCTGATATCAAGATAAACAATAGATGGCACGATTTTGGGAATACATTTTAGATTTTTCTGGTTAAAATAAAAAAAAATGTGCAATATATGTATATAATGAACACTTCAGAAACACTACATTAAAGAAACATATATGTATTAACGTGTTACTTCAAATGTTTCCATTCGTTATGAAGTTATGAAATGAGATTGGAGTAAAAACATGAAGCCTAATGCTATATTTATATACATGTGCAAAACGCACCAAACATTAGGCTTCATGTTTTCACTCCAGACAAAAATCACTTAGGAATTTATTAAACTTATAGTCTCTCTGTCTAGCTCTAGAGAGCGGATGCCTCAGCAGATAACTCACTGGAGTGAGAGGAAGCCTAACCACACCTCTAACAGCACATGGAGGCTTACCACCCACCTGTGCTTATCACTACTCAAATATTAGCCAATTTCAGATCTGGGCGAACAGAGAATCAGTGAAAAAAGTAGCGACAGAGTCCCTGAATTACATTCACATACATTCATAAGTATACCAGAATATTTTAAATCATTTTAAGTCATCTTGAGGCCCCTTAAGAAGTTCGTTGAGGCCCCACAGTGGGCCCCTGGTTGAGAACCACTGCTGTATGTCCACGGAATGCCCAGAAGTTTCCGCATCTTATTCGCTAACCACCCAAAGTCAAATTTGATCACAATTGCCATTTACACACTGCACATTTTCAGGAGTGGCAAGCACATTAAAATGTGGAACAAAAAGAAATTACAGTAATTTACATAATGATAACAAAAGCAACATTTTAGCATCTTGTGGCTATGAGATAGGAAGAGGGTTTAGTGAAGGTTTATTTGTACTGTTTTGTTTATGCTTGTACCCTCTATTTTAAATTATATTCTTATATAAAGTAGATATGACAATAATAATACAATAATGTGCATTTAAATAATACAGTCATGTATGCTAGTTTTTTTTGTGAATGAGTCAAGACAAGTACCTCTGTTTCAGTGATTTTTCTAGCACCCCAGACAAGCTGTCAGTGTCCAACTGAGGGTAACACAAAAATCTTAGTTCTTTAGTTAGGGTCCATTCATATTCTGAGGATTTTATATAAATGGCGTTGTCACTAGCTGATATTTTCCATGAGTTAAATTAGTTGTAGAATTCAGTTGTCACTCTTGTAAATAACCGCACATGACGTGATTGAGCGATCAGAAGAGTGACTGGTGTAGCACTGTGGCAGTCATATTTAAATAAAGCCAGTGTCATTCTTTTCAAACACACCTCTTTTATATGCAAATGAGACATAGTATAGTCACAAGTCACAAATGTTGCACTTAGGCAAAAGCAAAAATCTGATTTTTTTGCATGCCCTGATTTGATCCAGATGGGTTTTTGAAATTCTGGAAACCAAAAAATAAAAAATAAAAACATGAAATCGGATTTATTTCAAATTTGATTCAAAGAACATTTGGAGCTTATTTGAAATGCGATTCCAATCAGATTTTTACAGATCTCAGTCTTGACACTTCTGCTGCTCAAATTGGATTTTGAAAACCTCAGCATTAGCTCATGTACCAGTACAAAATATACATTCTCTTGAAGCTCTAGCCAGACTAAGCAAGAAATCAATATGACCTTTCATGACAGGCATTACCCTTAAACTGACGTTTCAGTTCACATCATGATGTCACGGTAAACATTTATTGGGCCTTTAGGAATACCTTTTTAAAAAGGTCTTGTGAGTTATGCCTCTGTGATGTGTTCAGACACTGAGTGGACATGTGCTAAGCATGTATATGAATGCTTCAATTGGTGCTCTGTGGACTACAGAATAATCGTAACATGACACATCTCATAATTGTGTTTTTAATCTGAAGTGAAATGATTATGTGATGATGCACTGAGTCACATGATCACACATTAAGGATTCTGACAATTGAATGGTAGGCTTTCTTTAGTTACGGATGACAAGGATCTTGACAGTCTATTTTGTTTCCCCGACAGACCATCTAACTCTTTCTATCTTTAAGGAGTTGTTCACCAAAAAAAGAACAGTTGGCCATCATTTTCTCACCCTCATGTTGTTGCAGACCCAAATTATTTATTTTGTTTGTGGAACATAAAAGTTTATCAGAATGTTCACACTGCTCTTTTCCATAAGATAAAATGGTGGCCAGGGGCTGTCAAAAATACATAAATGCGTCATAAAATTAGCCAATATGATTCATGCACTAAGTCTACTTCAGGTTACTATAACGGAAAATTTGTATGAACTACTTTTTGACAACTTGATGCTGCCTTTTGGCCGACTTTCATTTTGATTGTATGGAAAAGAGCAGTATGAACATACTTGTGTGTAGACCCGTTTTCTTAGAGGCAAAATTGCATGAATGACATGAGAGTATGGTGGCCGAGAAGTGCAAAACAAACCACAATCCTGAAAACAAAAATAACAAGTTAGAAAACACAATAACAATTCCGAAAACAAAATAGAAAAACAAGAAAACACAACGACAAGTCAGACAAACCGGAAAAGGTTTGGCGAATGGAATACTGACCGCTGATTGGATGATGTATCGTGGACGATGTAGCTAATATTTACACATGCACATGCGAATCGACTTTCTTCTGCCGCAGTCTGCTATACTTTCTGCATGTCTTGATGGACAGATGTCTCGTCCAATCAGCGGTCAGTATTCCATTCGACACATATACCTACCTTTTCCGTTTTGTCTGACTTGTCGTTGTGTTTTCTGACTAGTTAATTTGTTTCAGATTTGTTAATTTGTTTTCAGATTTGTTATTTTGTTTTCAGATTTGTCGTTTTGTTTTCTGATTTGTTATTTTGTTTTCGGAAATGTTATTGTGTTTTCTAACTTGTTAATTTGTTTTTAGTCTTTCCATTGCGTTTATACGTGTTGTTTTGTTTTGGATGTTTTGCACTTCTCGGCCATCGTATCAGAGTGAGTAAATTATGCAAATTACTTTTTTTTTGGCAAACTATCCCTATAACTACCCCACTTTTGATTTGGTTTAGTCATTAGAAAATAGATGTCAAGCCCAGCATTGGGATAATGGATTTTTTCATTAGCAGTTGTATGTAAAAGCTTGGATATCTGATGGATGCCCAGACTTTCATCAGGTGATTGTTCTCAATGGCACAGCAAAAGAAAGGGAAAATTGCATTGCACAAAACTACCTCATTCCATGTTAATAAATTGATTAAATTGTGATTTGAAAATAGGCATCGCAACACAAAAAAGGTCTCATGTATTTGTTTCTGCACAGCTGGCCTAGAATTCAGTCCTATCAATTTCAGCCCTTCTAGACGCTAAATAGGATACGCAGAAAATGCATTGCAGCGTAAACCAGTGAAATGTTGCAAATTCATTATACACATGGGATTGCTTTGGAATCATAAATGTGTAACAAGTAAGGAGATTGAAATTGAAAAGTTGTCTGGGGAAAAAACACACTGCTATCATAAAATAGGCTATAAATGTGCTGTATAGATTACAGCTGTAGGCAAGGGGTCAGACTTTGCCTGGTCAGTTTCGGCAGTTAGTCCCTGATGGCCTTGTAGATGCCGTGCCCACACCATTCTGCGGGCAAAAAGCATCTTTCTCCATTGATGATCACTCAAAAGCAGCCTTCGCTATTGCTTAAATCTCTGTCACTCTGTGCATTAGTCATGGGGATATTTGAAGGACTCTTTGTTACGCCAGCAAGTGTCATTCATTCAACCAAGTCATTAAACAATTCTGATAAATTCAGGTTTGCAACACATGTGTACCAATTTGTGTATTTATACATTCTATAACATTTTTGTATAAATAATGTAGTATAAATAATTGTTGATTGTTGGACACTTCCGGGACTCAACTGTTGCCGTTTTTATTGTATAGTGGAAGGAGAGAGGATATCAGACTCTGATGCTGAAGGACACTGATTGATTTTGATTCAGGAACAAAACAAGCGATTTCACTGAATCATTCATTCCGCCGATTTGTTGAAAAAGGCTGAATCATTCTGGTGTAAAATCAAGATTTTTTTATGACTTAGTCGTTGAATCATTTATTCAACTCATTCGTTCAACAAAACAAATTTATTCAGGAATGAAACCCAACTATCTTTGTATGAGTGTGTTAACTGATTCATTAAAAAATACTGATTCATTCAGGTACAAAACAAGTGACTGTCGTTATGATTGAATAATTCGAATAATTTATTCAACTGATTCATTCAGTATACGCTGATTCGTTCAGGAACGAAACGAGTGACTGTATTTATAATTTAATAATTTTACCAACTGATTTATGAGAAAAAAAAACTGATTCATTCAGGCACAAGCGACTGTTTTTTATAAGTGAGTCATTGGATAATTCATTTAACTGATTTTTTTTTTTTTTTTTTTTTTTTTTTTAGTATTATTATTTTTTTTTTCAAATGCTGATTCAGGAGGTTTGGACATCTTTTTAACAAATCAGATCCTGTATCCGTGATTTAAAAAAGTCTTTGGAACACTCCTTGGATTTCCTTACACTTTTATAATAATATTGCATGAGCGTGTAAGGGCTCCATATCAGCACGGTTGTGATATATGGCCATAACACACCCTTGCTTGTTTGGTACTGCCATTTTTTTTTCTTTTTGTTTTTTTTTGCAGGGCTCTTAAAAACATATTTTTGAACGGGATCCTTTATTTTATTTTTGTAATCTTTGGCTTTCACTGAAGGTGGTCGAGACATGTTCTAGATTATGGCACAATTGCAATATTTGTTATATTTTTCAAAGTGCAAAAAGGAAAGAAATACTTTCTTATGCAACATTCATACACCAGTTTCCCATTTAATAAGACTGATAATGATAATTAGGCCCCTGAATGGGAGTGTTTCCCTTCGTAATTGCAGACTTACTCAATGCCAGCTGACATATCTCTCAGCAAATGGATATAGATGAGCCCTCACAACATCCGCATGAATAAACAAAGGATCTGTGCCCTCTGGCTATGACTGCAGAAGTGAAACGCAGGATTCCTCTGCATGCCACAGAATTCCGCACATCAATTAGACGTGGTCCTCTGTTTTGAGGACAAATAATCTCGCCTCGTTTCCCAGCGGACTCTGTAGTGTACTTGCAAAATAATTTAGTTTAGCAACTTGTCATGCGAGCTACGGTGGAGAATTCCCTCTTTGTGTGACTGGCAGCTACTGGGTTTGCCATACCTGTTTGCTGTGATCCCTCGAGCTTTGTTGTGCGAATTGTAAATCCAGCAGTCTGTTTACTGTTGTACAGTAGATATAATTTATTAATGCATTTTAAATCATACTTATCCTTTAACCATGTAAAGCCTGACATATTAAATAATAGTGAGAAGAATCTATTTTATTATTGAACCTTTAGACAAAATCTAAAAAACCTCAATTTTTTTTGAGGATAATATTTGTTAGATCAGGCTTTAGCTCATATATGATATCAACCCGATCACACTAAATGCGTCTCTATAGCACGCAGTGTGTATTATCGTGTAATTTATACGCGAAAATGAGTTTTTACGTACATAGAATACGCATGGGTTGGTTAGGGTAGGTTTAGTAGTGGTGTGGGGTGCGTGTGTTTTATACGCATGGGTAGAATTATTGGTGTGGGGTGCGTGTGTATTACACGCAAATGAACTGCGTATCAAATGCACGCGAAAACTGTGTATCCTATGCACGTAAAAACTCATTTTCGCGTATAAATTACACGATAAAACACACTGCGTGCTATAGAGACGCATTTACGTGAGAACAGGCTGATGATATAGGAGAATGTGGGTCTCACACTTGAGGAGAAAAAATATTCAGAGGTCCAAATATTATTATTGTTATTTGCTAAATATTTTTGGTACCGTTGCTGATATTTATATGCCCATAAATACACAATGTTGTGTATAAATCAGTGAGATCTCTATAACAGTATAGAAGACTACTCACAAAAAATAAATACCAGTTGTCAAAACTATATCTGTCTTAGCAAGGTTATATTTGAATGCTTAGTTTTATGATCAATGCTGTGTAGGTTTTAATGTTGGGGACAAAATGTGTAATTCAATAAAATGGTGATTGAGAGATGAACAAATAAACGTTCCTCAAAAGCCTTATGTATCATATTTGGTACTCACATTTAACATTATTTTTCTAAAACAAATCAGTTATGGGTAAGGTTGATTTTTTTAGTCCAGTTAGTGTTCATCTTGAAACAATATTAATGTATTCTTACATTTACTTTCACAGTAAAGACACATACACCATGACCAGAAAGGAGATGTTTTTAGAATTATACTAAACGGTCGTTTATTGCTGAAAAAAAAGTATAAACCATCAAGCAGTTGGCAGAAGTCATGTCAAATATTGTGTACAACAGGTTTTTCAGCAGTTTTGATCATGTCGATAATTTAGAGACCCTTTTTACCATTTCAATTATGATGAAACACATATTTCTGTTGCACATTAGCATGATCGTAGCCCTTCGATAGTTATGAATCTTGTATGAGTTTCTTTTAACATTTTCAGTGGCCCTTAAAAATTTATATCAGGATGCTTAAGACATACATTGAGATGCAGACCCTAAAGGAAAATGAAAACGCAACTTATATTATACATCCATATAAGTCTGGCTAAAGTGTCCAAGAACCTTTTGGTGCTGGTGTATGTGCAATTGTTACATTTATAAAATGTCTTGGGCTGTTGCACTATTGATTGTGAGGTCAGTGTTCTAGAGCAGCTGCTTTGGATATTTCAGGCGATAGAGTCCACATGAGCGATGTAATCCATCATATAATAGCACCTCAGGCCTCTGCTAAATCTACAAAGCACCTACATGAACCGAAAGAAAAAAATCAAACATGAGCCCAGTGCAGAGGAAGCGCAAGCTTCCTGCCACAAGCTTTAATGAATGAGTTCGGGCTTCCAAAAAGAAACCGGGAAGATGCCACGGTGGAATTTAATGTGAGAGGGGCAAAAGATGTGAGTAATGTGCTGATCCAACACCTACAAACTGAGATATTAAGAGGTGTGCTGCCCCATAGAAGCAGATGTTGCAGAGCTAACCAATTGCAGGATTGGATCACGTGCTAACACTTTATTTTCATAGTCCACTTTAGACATTCTGCTAAGAAACTTTGCTTTGCAGTAGTAATTAGAGTACTGGTTGACTTTCTGACTTATATATTTTAACAAAGTATATTGATGGTCCCCCAACAGACATTCTACTGACTATAAGTAACTTTGCTAGTAGATGTCAACTTATTCTACTAACCTGAACCTAACAGTCTACTATTACTCTAATGAGAGTTAGTTGACTTGTAGTTGCAAAACGTACTTATAGTTGGTAGAAAGTGGCCTTACTTTTCACACCACTGCTCTAGTTATGGGTTTCTTTTGTAATGTTGTCTGGCTCAATAAGACAATAGTGTGTAGAGTTAGTGTAAATGGACTCTGTCAATAAGGGAGAGTATTTGCACTTAGCCAGGTGTAAAAGCACCGTGATCGGATACATTCTCCCTATATTCACCCTGATACTGTGGTGTGTGTATTTTAATTCAATAAGTATATTGTCTGTTGCGCTGTGTGCTTCAGAGCGAAGCGTGGCAATGTGTGTTCAGTGCACACACGAGCAGCTCATGTACTTGTGTTTGCATCTAAGAGTGGCTCGGTTCACAGTAAATTCAACAAACAGCATTTCTTTTTGTGCTGTGAGTTTAACATGCATTTGGGAATGCAAGCAAGTGTCAGTTACATTTTGTTTTCATCCTACATTTTTATTTGTATCCCTGTGGATACAAAATTTTAAAAAGCTTCCCTGCAGTTTTCTGACACAATAAAAGCTTGAGGGATTAATTATTGCAAATGAAGATATTTCATTAAGATATGATACATTTAGACATAAATATTGCAAATTTACTAATGAAGTGTGCAGTGTATGCAGTTGTTTTACAGTTGTAGTGTTTGTAATATAAATGCAATCAGGACGTCCACCATGTTGGCTTTGTCATGTGACCCACAGTGTCACTTGCATCGCTTACCAACCATCCAACTAGTAAAGTGTCCATATGAATATGAATCCATTAATATGGATATCAAATGCATAATACTATGTCATGTTCTCAAAACACTTTTAATATAGTGCATGATTTGTAAACTAATACATTTGGATGTTTGCATCATATAACCAGCACCGTATTTAAGGGTTTTAGTAGTAGTCAACTTTCAATGATGTGAAACGCTCGGGTACGAATCCCGTAAAATACAAATCACAATAAAAGAGATCAAAAACTTGAAAAAAATTGCATGGCTATGTTATCATCTCACAATTGCTTTTGTTAACACTAAGTTAACAAAGTAGTTTAGATTATTTCAAACGCGATCGAGCATTAAACTTTTAACGCCGCTCATCAGATTTCATTTTAAATCTGTCACAATAAGTACAAAAACCAATATAATAAAATGCTGCTAGATTCATGTTTCGGATAAAACTGAACATGCTTTTAGTACTACAATTCAAATTTTTACTAAGCACAAAAAGCAATGTAATATCATTCCTCATAAATATTGTCACATTATTTATTTATTTTTTTGTAGTGTGTCGTATGTGTATTGAGACTTCTAAAGCCGTATACTTTAATCTTAGCTCCCATTGTATATGGTTTAAATAGACTTACAGTGTGTCTTTTTTTGTTTTTTAGGTGTGATGGGGGAGTATGAGCCCAAAATTGAAGCACATTTTCCCCAGACGGTGCTGGCAGCCAAAGGTGTCACAGTGAAGCTGGAGTGCTTTGCCCTTGGGAAGTAAGTACACTGGCATAACCCCCCACCCTCACCCATACCTCTTCCCATTGCTCCACTTGAAGGTGCCTTTTTTTTGCACAAAGACAGGACATTCACCGTCGTCCCCTTGAAACACCTCTTTTACTGTTGGAATCATAAATAATCATAATTACGACCAATTAAACCAGTCAAACCACTTTCTTTCCATAGTAGAGAGCAGAATGCATCCTCCAGACAAGAGATGGTACCAAGATTGCTATTTTTACTCCTAACTCCACTTTGCTGTTAAATGAGCTCTCCACAAGTATTGAGCTCTGCGCCATAACTGATATAGGGGCAATTTCACTGTGATTGGTGTAGAAACGGCGCCAGGATTCAGCCCCTGGGAGCTGTATATTCTCGTAATAGTTGAACGGGCGGCAGAGGGTGAGGGCCAGGGGTCGTGAGGGAGGAGAGCGATTTGAGAGTCTGTACATGCCATTGTTTGGAGGATGCTTTTAATATCTGTTATGTTCACATGTGGTCAAGGATATAGCACAGTGAGAAATGAAAGTGGCCAGTGCCGGCCCTAAGCCGGAAGGCAGAAAAGCACTCTGACATTCATTAAGCGCAGCGCATTGCCTCTAAATGATGGACCGAGGAGACTTTTCCCATACATGTTTTAGATGTACCATGCTGTGACCATTTTTGTTTTTTCCTGAGCAAATATCTGTCATAACCTAGGGTTTGTTTTCAGTTAAAAGTAAATATGTGAGGGTTATATAAAGCTCACCTAAATGTTCTTTTTGTCTGCAATTAAATAATAAAATAAAACCGATATTGAGATACTATACTGTAGAGATAGATGCAGACATCAAGCCAACATATCAACCCAAGAGTTATTCATTTGAAAAAATATAGTACTACATATCAAGCAAAAACATTTCACATAAAGAAGTCAGTTTTTTCAGATTTAAAATGATAAAAAACTATAGGTTTTTGATGCTTTCGTGTCTTGATGTGTCACTTTATTCTCTTCCCCAATTATTTACTGTTGTATTTTGACTGGTGCTCTTCGGTCATTTTTGACTGAAAATTTTACGTTTTGTTTTTTAGAATTTTTACTTCATCGGAATGGTACGAAACTTGGTAAAAGTTTTGGCACTTGCTATGTGAACACACACACACACACAAAATCATTGGTATTGAAAAGGTTAAATGGTCCTGAAAAAAATAGTCACACTTGTGTTCCTCGCGGTCAAAAATGACAAATTTCATTTAGTGAAAACTTTTGGTACTGCGGCCAAACAAAATCTTACTGAAAGCTAATTTTTTTAGATATAAACCTCAAATTTAGAACACAACTTGTTTAGGTGTAGGCCTTCTTGCAGTTTTAGAGTAAAACGTGTTTTTTGAAAATATATATTTCATATAAAACATAACAATAAACGTGAAATTCTGTAACTTTCTCTGTAAAAAAGTTCACTTTTTTACCACAAGATTTACCACAGTTACCAAGATTTACCACAGTTTAAGTTTAAGGTCTATGCTCAAAAAGTGAATAAATGTATTATAAATACAGCAAAAATATAATTTAGTACCATAAAATCCCTGAACTAAAACATAGTACACCAACGCTATCTCACGACCAATTTGTACGAATTCGTACGAGTGATTAAAAAGTGGCGAATTCGTACGACCTCACTCGTACGAATTCGTACGATTTGTCTAAACCCACGTGATGGGTAGGTTTAGGGGCGGGGTCAGGGATAGGTCATTCGTACGAATTCATACGAATTGGCCAAATCGTCAAATATGTACGTTTTAGCCCAAATCGTACTAATTCGTACGAGTGAGGTCGGGTTGAGTACACTCATTTCATTGAGAAAAAATAAATAAATAAAATCGGTCATGTTTGACCGACACACGTAGAGCACCAGAGGGTTAAACAATAAGGCTAAAATGAAAAACAAAATATTATATCAAGAGAAATTGTGTTTGATTAGCACGTTTAAAAAAATGTCTTTATTTATTCATTCATTCATTTTAGTCATGTGTTCATCGTCTGCTTTAGTTTTATTCATCATTGTCAGATTACATTCTGTAGAACTTCCTTTGGGATCCTCAGATTGTAGCTTAACAGAACTGATATGGCGTTTTGCATAAAGGGAATGCATTCTGCATTTTAAATACATAATCCAGTGTCATCGTGCTGTAATTCTGTTTGCGTTTGTTATTTGCAATGAATAATTCAAATGTAAAGCCTATCAAGCACAAACACCTTCTAAGCCAAACTGCTCTAAGGGCTCAGTAATTGTTTACAGTGCCTTCAAGGACCCCTTTGTGAGGAATTGTCGTTTACAATTAATTATCCGCATTAGAATAATAAGTCATTACTTAAACCTAGACATTAATCTATGTATTCCTGTTGGCTTCTCTCTCTTAGTTCAATTAAACTTTACAGACTCTTAACTCGCTGCTTTTCCCTTCGTTCGCTGCTCATTTAGGGCTGATAGCGAATCCTCCAGTGAACTTTAGGCCTCGTCCGACCTTACCCACAAATAAAATATTTATCAGTGCATGAAAATGAAAGAAAATGGCATTCTTTATAATGAACCAAACTGAACTAAGAATTACTTTTAGTCTCACGTTGTCACTCAGTATGTATGACAACCTAACAGTCAGGGCGACTGAGGGCTTGGCATTGTGTGCAGGGAAAAGGCTAGAACGTATATTGTCAATAGCGCGGGCGGTCAGCCCTAAATGTCTGCAGGGATGCTTTTCAGAGGCTGCATTGTACCGTACACTTTCAAAGGCAAACTGCCAGCTTATAATGGTGAATGGGTCTGGTGCCGAAAATGTTACCGGGGCTACAAGAGAGGCCGCTTTCATGCATGCTGGCATTTTGTTGAGGTATAACCTTTCTGGGTAGTTCTCACACCACTTAAGAAATAATGGTCAGGTATTTTGTTGTGCAATTTTCTATTCAAATCATTTTCTCACCAACGTTTTCAGGGTTAGACAAAAAATATGATTAGTTACATTTTTACACCTATTGGTGTGTAACTGTGGTTTAGATGAGGAATATTTATTTTAAGGTTAGATTTCAGTATACACTTCCATTGGTGTTAGTACGTTTTATGAAAAAAATTATACTTTCGGTGATCAGAAGAAAAGTAATTTTCAAATAAATGCTGTTATTTTGAGCATTTTAAGTATATTTAAGGCCGGACTACATTGTGAAGATAATAAATATTAACCATTATTAAACAAATTTCTAAGGTCTCTAAATTATCAACACAATTAAAACCTGTTGTACACAATCTACTACATGCCTTCTGTCGTCTGATTGATAATTTATACTTTTTTACCAAGTAAAAAGCCTTTTAGTATAATTCTAAAAACATCCCCCTTCAGGTCGAGGTGTGGGTATATTTTTGCTGTGAAATCTTTACTGATTTTTATAATGTAAGTGATATATCACGATGAACACTTGCTGGAATGAAGCAACCTTGATTTATTACATTATCAATACTGTTAATGTGAGTTACGAATATAATACATCAGGCTTTCGAGGAATGTTTATTTGTACATTACGTTTGATGTGATGTGCTTTGATCGTACAAATATTATCCACACCTACCAATGCACTGGATCTCTGAAGTGACACTTTACGATGAAATCACGGCAGACAAAACATTTGTTCTACAACTTACACAACACTGCAAATTTTATCATAGACCCATCATCAGTTAAACTGACAGGTCAGAAACTTCATCCTGTGTGGATAAATGTCCTTGTAGAATTTAAGCGGATGTAGAGGGACAGAAGGACTCTGAAATGTGACGTTTTTATCATTGGGCCTGCGGATGATTGATGGCGACGCTGGGGTTTTCCTCGGCGTCACATTTCCATCGTTGGAAAGCTGTGAAATGGAGCTGTCAGTATGTAGCAGTGCTGATGGTGTCTGATAGAGCGGGTTATCTACGCACGGGCGGCGCACCTAGGAGGTCAAATCACACGCCCGCTGCAGCCGCAAATAGGGATGGATGGCAGTGTACAAATACTGCTTATCTGCACAGCTATCTAGACGTTTATTGTGTTACCCAGTACACAGCCACTTACAGAGTGCTGCCATATCAGATTGTCCTGTTCCTACTTTCAAAAAGACCATGTTATCGGCTATACAAATTAGCGCAGATACACGTTTTGGGCAGAGATAAAAGAATTGATTTTAGAAAGTGTTTTTTTTTTTTTTTAGATATAGTAGAAGATGTATAGAAATATATTATTTTTGCACTGCATTGTCAGAGTGATGACCGCTACCATGAAGTACTGTAAATGAATCAAATCATTCGTTTTAATACTTATCATGATCTATTTAAAAAATTAAAGTTTTATAATTTTTGATTTAATTGCGTCATTTGCATTGCTTCAAAGGATTAAATCACTCATAAAAGACATTAAACCAAAACAATCTCATTGTGGCTAATTCATATAAATTTGTACAATCTACTTATGCCTAGTGATGGGTATTTTCAGTGGTGGGGTTAGGAGTGGACCTTTATGCTTACTTTTTTCTAATAATCATACATTTTGGTACAAATTCATATGAAATCGCCACCTTGTAACAGTAATTTTCTGGTGAGATCAGGTTGTAAATTATACCTTTTTTCTGACTTTCCAAAACTTTTTTGCTTCAAATCAATTTTTTATAATGTTGTGATTCATCTCAAACCTTAGAACTCTTTGACTCTCATTGGCTCCTTTTTTTTAGAATTTTTTCCTCTTCCAGAACATTTCCAGAAACAAGGCCAAAAAAAAGGCTTCCACTGTCACGCTCTATTTCAGAAGAAAAAAAAACTGCATCAAAAACACATTTCCTCTAAATATTTTTTTTATATATATTTTATGTTCTCAGTCCTGTCCCCACTATCACCTGGAGAAAGATGAGTGGGAACATACCAAAAAAAGCCCGTCTGCGCAAATCACAGGCTGTTCTCGAGATTCCCAACATCCAGCTAGAGGATTCTGGGAGTTATGAGTGTAAAGCTGAAAACACCAGAGGAGGAACCGCCTTCAGAGGACATCTCCAGGTCTACAGTGAGTACAACAGAAACACTGCAAGCAGATAATTAAAAGATATGTAGGGTTTATTGCATTATATATAATAAGAAAAAGAGAATGAGCACTTTGTTGGACTGCTCATTTGTAAAAGCGTCTGCTAAATGAAAATATTTAATTGAGAAAGAAGGGGATGGTGGTGAAAGCCAAGGTAAGTTTGTCCTACAGACATAAAAGATACCTCAAATCATGTGAGAGATGTGCTAATGCTTTCTGATTGTGATTGGACTAATGAAAAACTGGAAGGACTTATGTTGAAGGAGGGACCTTAATAACAATTTCATGGCAACGCATAACTAGTTTACCTTTTGTCGAATTGTTGGCTAATTTGTATGAATTCGTACAATCTCATTTGTACGTTTCTGTGCAGCTTGCTTACGCCCCAGTGCCGGGTATGTTTAGGGGTGGACCTTCATGCTAACTTTTTTTTTAATTTTGATGTTTTTGTATAATTTACATCATACAAATTCACACGAAATCACCACTTTGTTACATAGTTACGTTTTCCCAGAAATTGGGTTGGACCTTAGCCATATCTAGAGACCAGAAAATGATAGAGACTTGAGGGCGATACTTCTATTGTAACTTCCGTCCACATCCCAAAACCCTTTATCTACGATCTTGCAGCTGTCCAGAGCAGTTTTGTGTGGATAAGCACTACTCGCATTGTCTTCGGAAAATGTATGTGAGTTGCAAAATGGGAGTTATTTGTCAAAAAGGTTTTTGAGGAATGTGCCGCAGTAGTGTGGGGACAGGATCCGTTGGGTTTTTTTCTGTCATAAAAGTAAGTGTATCAGCGGGCCACAAGATGAATGCAGTGTCCTAGTGATTTTATGAAAACCTGGTTTTAAGAGGTTTATGACTGTCACTGGGATCTATGATTCATCACACGGTCTGGATGAACAAAGCCTGACAAAACAACAGCTGCTTGTCTTATCCATCACAACAATGTCCAAATATACTTTTATTGTGTTCTCTCCGTTGTCAGTAGTTCAGGTACCAGTGTGAAATGAACAGTTCTGCCATTCTTCATGAATCTTAAAGTATTTCAAAGGAGAACTGCTAAGGCCCGTTTGCACCAAGAACAATAACGTCGTTAGCCGTTCTAATTCTATTAAAATAGCCAATCCACACCACACATATAACGATAACGACAGAGAGGAACAATATTGGAAGAATTTCGGAACGATTTTTTAGACATGAATGATTCATACAATCACGTGGCTTGTTTAGGAGAGATGTGCTAATGCTTTCTGATTATGATTGGAGAAATGATTTTTGCCTGGTGGATGAAAAACTGCAAGTCTGGAAGAGTCATGCTAGAAAGTCAAAGCGAATCTGCAGAATATGTGCAGTTTGAGTATAGTGTATGACGGCCACAGACTTTAGCTTCAGATTATGATTGCATCCGGTCGATATCAAACATATATAGATATATAAGATATTTTCAAATGATTTTAGGACACATACTGTATTGTTTTCATTTGTCATATGTCTCCTTGAAACGTCTCTTGAATGACTTGAAAGTCAACAAGTGTATGAATTTTAAGATTTTAAAAGTCTGTTTGGCTTTTTAACCCTATTAACTGTCATAATACATGTTCATGATCTTATCATGAACAAATAATCTTTGTTCATGACATTTTTTAAATGTCTTCTTAATATTTTATAAAAATTGTAATAACTTGGCTCTGCCTATGAAATTTTCTTTTCATCCGACATCACCTGGGCTGTAAAATAGTGCCAACCAGTAGTTAAATAGTTAATCAGGCATCCATTTAGGCTCCTCAAAATGTGTTGAGATGCTTTGAAAAGTGATCCTCAACGTGCCTTTTACAAAGGCCCCAAAAATGGGAGTACAAGCAGTCTTTCATGAGGGTATGTGTACAATCCCTATTCAGGTCTGGCCCCAATCATAACATAACACCCACTTTTCACCAGCAAAATAATTTCTCGATTTATATATAAATTAAGAAACCCACAAGAAATCGAAATACAATAAATTTATCAACTATGTAGTCACTCTCTAGTGTTTGTAAAGGAGAACGTCTCGGTTACGTATGTAACCCTCGTTCCCTGAGTAGGGAACGGAGACGTTACGTCGGATGACGACGAATGGGGTTTCGCTTAGAAAGCCTATAAACTTCGAGTATTAAAAAACGAGCCAATGGCAAAGAAATGCCATGGGTCTACGGAATTTGCATGACGTAACTCTGCCCCACCTCGTGGGTATAAAAGGAGGACGCCGGCAACATGCAGTTATGTTTCTTCGCTGAGGAGCCAAGACTGAGCTCAGGCGATCCCCGCGGTACAGCGGAAGTGACAGGAAGACGTAACTCAGGGAACGAGGGTTACATACGTAACCGAGACGTTCCCTTTCGTTGTCACTCCGAGTTACGTCGGATGACGACGAATGGGTTTATCAGTCTAATCACGCCACCTTCACAGCTGTCTTCCAGTGCCCTGCGTAAATCTGAGCCCTTGTAAGATTTGTAAGGACGAAGGACTCCTATTTAGCACAGAAATACCAAGGTACACTGGGAAGCATATCCCATAGTTAGAGGAAATAGGCAATTAACACCAACCCGGGGGGGGGGGCATTTGGAAATACACATATGACCCGAAGGAAACATATGGAGAATACTGAGGTGTCCAGCCGCAGGTGGAATATTTCAACCTCAGGGGTGGCAAGGTGGCTTGCCAAGGGAAAGGACACATGCTCAGAGAGGCTTACAGTGGAAATACACGTGTGGGGGTAGCTCCGGGGAGGGACCATGCACACGGGAGGCACCTAGCCCACGCCCAGGCAATAGACACTGGCGCTAGCATCAGAGGTGCTGGAGGAACTCAGGGCTTGCGGAAAAGCTCACCTGAGGAAAATATCGCACGTATCCAGTCCGTGAAGTGGAATGGCGAGCAAGCGAAGACACCTGAGCGGGTCAAGTACTAGCTAGTTGAAGCGAGTACATGAGAGGACACAGGCTCCACTCGGAGATTGTAGAATCTGCCGAATGTGTCGGGTGTCGCCCAGCCTGCAGCTCTGCAGATGTCTGTTAGCGAGGCGCCATGTGCTAGAGCCCAAGAGGATGCCACACTCCGGGTGGAGTGGGCAGTCACACCAAGGGGGCACGGTCGACCTTGCTGCTGGTATGCCAAAGCAATGGTGTCCACTATCCAGTGAGACAACCTCTGCTTGGAGAGAGCCTTTCCCTTCAGCTTCCCACCATAACAGACAAAGAGCTGGTCTGAGGTCCTGAAACACTGCGTCCTGTCTACATAGGCGCGGAGAGCGCGTACTGGACAGAGCAGTGCCAAGGCTGGGTCTGCCTCCTCCAAGGGCAGCGCTTGCAGGTTCACCATCTGGTCCCGGAAGGGAGTGGTAGGAACCTTGGGCACATATCCAAGCCGGGGTCTCAGGATCACGTGAGACTAAGCCGGCCCGAATTCCAGGCACGCTTCGTCAACGGAGAATGCTTGCAGGTCCCCGACCCTCTTGAGTCAAGTCAAGTCAAGTGTATTTATATAGCGCTTTTCACAATATAAATTGCATCAAAGCAGCTTCACAATATCAATCAAATAACATAACAATGTTTGTTTCTTAGTGAAAAAACATCCACGTTTGGTAGGGCTGATCAATGGTATTAATGCTTGGTTAATTATTTTGAATATCCCCAACTGAACAAGCCAAAGGCAACAGTGGCAAGGAACCGAAAAACTCCATCAAGTGACCTACTGGTGTCCTAAAACTCCATCAGGTGACCTAATGGAGAAAAAAAAACCTTGGGAGAATCCAGGCTCAGTCGGGGGCCAGTTCTCCTCTGGCGTTTATGAACTAGAGGCCGGATTTACAGTAACTGTAATTTGATACAGAATTTTGTTTTATTTTATCACTTCGGGGTGGGTACGCGAACCGGAATCACAACATTTTATCTGTAGAGTGGGAAAGGGATCCTCCATAGGGAGAGGCTAGTTGGCACTTCAGCACTGCGTTGTCAATCGGGTCCAGGCAAAGCTCCTAGTCAGATCTGGATACGGCCTGGATCCGGTCGGCTGCGGGAAAACCTCGGGATAAACAAAGACACTAAAATTAGCGTAGATGCCATTCTTCTTATGATGATGTAACGAGTACATCAGGATTTAAGGGAAGTGTTCCCAGTTCCGGCTGACCTAATCTATGCAGCCTAATTTGAATTATAGAAGTCTATAATATATTATGTGTATGCTAGGTCAAAGAGATGTGTTTTTAGTCTAGCTTTGAACTGACAGAGTGTGTCTGCTTCCCGGACAATGGTAGGAAGACTGTTCCAAAGTTTTGGTGCTAAATAGGAAAAGGATCTACCGCCCGCAGTCGATTTTGATATTCTAGGTATTATCAACTGGCCCGAATTTTGAGATCGCAATAGACGTGAAGGACTATAATGCGTTAAGAGCTCGCTCAAGTACTGCGGAGCTAAACCATTTAGTGCTTTGTAAGTAATCAACAATATTTTAAAATGTATACGATGTTTAATAGGCAGCCAATGCAGTGTTGACAGAACCGGGCTAAGATGGTCATATTTCCTGGTTCTAGTAAGAACTCGAGCGGCTGCGTTTTGGACCAGCTGTAGTTTATTTATTAAGCGTGCAGGGCAACCACCCAGTAGAGCATTACAATAATCTAGTCTTGTTGTCATGAAAGCATGAACTAATTGTTCCGCATTTGTTAATGAGAGCATATGTCGTAATTTAGATATATTTTTAAGATGGAAAAATGCGGTTTTACAGATACTAGACACATGACTTTCAAATGAAAGATTGCTATCAAAGAGCACACCCAGGTTCCTAACCGACGACGAAGACTTAACAGAGCAGCCATCAAGTGTTAGACAGTATTCTAGGTTATTACATGTGGAAGTTTTTTGTCCAATAATTAGAATCTCTGTTTTTTCAGAGTTTAGTAGTAGGAAATTACTAGTCATCCAATTTTTTATATCAGCTATGCATTCCGTTAATTTTGTGAATTGGTAAGTTTCGTTAGGTTTTGAAGAAATATACAGCTCAGTATCATCGGCATAACAGTGAAAGCTAATTCCATGTTTCCTAATGATATGTCCTAATGGTAGCATGTACAGAGTGAACAGCAGCGGTCCTAGTACTGAGCCTTGTGGTACGCCATACTGAACTTGTGATCGATAAGACATCTCTTCATTTACTGCTACAAACTGATAACGGTCAGATAAGTATGATTTAAACCATAATAGTGCAATTCCACTAATACCAACATAGTTTTCCAGTCTATTTAAAAGAATGTTGTGTTCAATTGTGTCAAATGCAGCACTAAGATCAAGTAACACTAATAGAGAGATACAACCACGATCGGATGATAAAAGTAAATCATTTGTAACTCTAATGAGAGCTGTCTCAGTACTATGGTGCGGTCTAAATCCTGACTGAAAATCCTCGCAGATATCATTTCTTTCAAGAAAGGAACACAGTTGTAAGGATACTGCTTTTTCTAATATCTTTGACAGAAAAGGCAGATTTGAGATCGGCCTGTAATTGACTAATTCTGAAGGATCAAATTGCGTTTTTTTAACAAGTGGTTTTATCATAGCCAGCTTAAAGGTTTTTGGTACATATCCTAGAGACAAAGACGAATTAATGATATTAAGAAGAGGATCTATGATCTCTGGAAGCATCTCTTTCAGTAGCTTAGTCGGTATAGGGTCTAACATACAAGTTGTCGATTTAGATGAATTAACGAGTTTGCAGAATCCTTCCTCTCCTATAGCTACAAATGAATACAATTTTTCCTCAGGGAGACTACAATGCACTCCCTGATGCGATACTGTAGTAGACGGTTGCATAGTTATAATTTTGTCCCTGATATTATCAATCTTATAAGTGAAGAAGTTCATAAAGTCATTACTGCTGTGTTGCTTGGAAACTTCTGTGCTTGAAGCTTTCTTTTTCGTTAGTTTAGCCACTGTTTCAAATAAATACCTAGGATTATGTTTATTTTCTTCTAATAGGGTTGAAAAATAAGCAGATCTAGCAGCTTTTAAAGCCTCTCTGTAAGCAATCGAGCTCTCTTTCCATGAAATCCGAAATACCTCTAGTTTTGTTTTCTTCCAGTTGCGCTCCATTTTTCTGGCTGCTCTCTTAAGGGCCTGAGTGTGCTCGTTGTACCACGGCGTTGGACTATTTTCTTTAATCTTCTTTAAGCGCAACGGAGCAACTGCGTCTAAAGTGCTGGAAAAGAGAGAGTTAAAAGTTTCTGCTGCAATATCGAGTTCTTCTAAGCTATCCGGGATGCTGAGATGATGAAACTTATTAGGAAGATTATTGATAAAGCAATCTTTAGTGGCAGAAGTTATAGGTCTAACATATTTATAACACGGAGTCGGCTTTGCAGCCTTGGCTAAATGTAATTTACATGAGACTAGATAATGGTCTGAGATGTCATCGCTCTGCTGCAGAATTTCAACGGCATCAACATCTATTCCATGTGATAATATTAGATCTAGAGTATGATTACGACAATGAGTGGGTCCTGACACGTGTTGTCTAACTCCAATTGAGTTTACAATGTCTTTAAGCGCCAATCCCAATGCATCTTTTTCATTATCTACATGTATATTAAAATCACCAACAATTAGTACTTTATCGTTAGCCAATACTAATTCTGATAGAAAGTCCGCAAATTCTTTGATAAAATCTTTATGGTGCCCTGGTGGCCTGTATACAGTAGCCAGCAGAAATCTCAAACGTGATTTATCGTTTACACTATATATTTTTACATTAAGCACCAACACTTCAAAAGAAGTATATTTAAAAATAGATTTCTTAGTGGTTTTGAAAATTTTACTATAAATTACAGCAACACCTCCCCCTTTGCGTTTTAGACGAGTTTCATGTTATAACAGTAATCTTGTGGGGTTGACTCATTTAAAGTAATGTAATCGTTTGGTTTTAGCCAGGTTTCTGTCAAACACAGCACATCTAGATTATAACTTGAAATCATATCATTAACTATGAGCGATTTTGAAGTAAGGGATCAAATATTCAGCAACCCAAGCTTTATCATTTGTTCATCTGTATTATATCTCTTTTTTATTTGTTGAACATCAATTAAATTTTTTACCTGACGTTTTTTGGATTTCCAAATTCGGGGAACAGACACAGTCTCTATATGATGATATCTAGGTGAAAGAGGCTCTATGTGATGGGATTTATCTGACCTTGGTGACGCGAGGCCGCTAGCAGACGGTCGGTTTAGCCAGTCTGTCTGCTTCCTGACCTGAGCCCCAGATTGTCATGTTTTAGCTCTAAGACTATGTGCCATATTACTAGAGAGAAGAGCAGCACCATCCCAGGAGGGATGAACACCATCTCTTTTCAACAGGTCAGGCTTGACCCAAAAACTTTTCCAATTGTCTATGAATTCTATATTATTCAACGGACACCACTTAGACAACCAACCATTGAGTGAGGCCAATCTGCTAACTATCTCATCACTCCTGCGAACAGGAAGGGGGCCAGAGAAAATTACAGTGCCTGACATCGTACTTGCGAGTTTACACACCTCTTTAATATTAATTTTGGTGATCTCCGACTGGCTGAGTCGAACATCATTAGTGCCGACATGAATAATGATCTTAGAGAATTTACGATTAGCATTAGCCAGCACTTTTAAATTTGCTTTGATGTCAGGCGCTCTGGCTCCCGGCAAACATGTGACTATGGTGGCTGGTGTCTCTATTTTCACGTTCCGTGTGATCGAATCACCAATTACCAGGGCACAATCAACAGAATTCTCAGTGGGTGTTTCATTGAGTGGGGCAAATCGATGTGTTATGGTAATCGGAACGGAAGAGTGGTTTTTTAATCCGCGACTAGAGCGATCTCTCACAGTCACCCATCTGCCCTGCTGCGTGGGCTCTACTTCAGCCGGAACCGAATCATGTACAGAGTTCACTATGCTAGGCGCATCCAAAATAGTATCTAAAACTCTAGTAATATCCTTACTATCCTCAATTAAAGTTTGGATGCGTGTCTCTAGCTCTGAAATCTTCTCAGTCAGCCTGACTGTCTCCTTGCATTTATCACAAATAAATCCTATATTGCCATCGGAGAAGGCTACACTAAACATATGACATGTAACACAGGTGACAATAACAGGACAAGACATTACTCACCGTTTGTGTTGACTGATTCTTACTTACCTGGGCTTTTATGAACTCAAAGGCGCGGGCGCGCGAGAGAAAATAAATAATAAATAAATGAGCGCGGGTGGCGCGTAAACACGCGTGCTGTGCTAACAATAACGGAAGCTAGCGATGTAAGGTTAATCTGAGATGGTGGGTAAACTATATTTAGTAATATAAACAACTAGGAATGATAGTAAATGATGGTTCAAAACAGAAAGAAATACAAAGCTAATACGAGGCGTAGAGCTTACAGCCTCGACGCAAACAAACTCACAGCAGGCAGGAAGGCAGACACGAGCAATCGATCAGTGAACAGCAGATCAGAGGAACCAACACTGTGATTTAGTGCACTATATCCCCTTTACCATGAAGCAAATAGTACTTGTGTGAACAAGTCCTGAGAGAGGCCAATGCAACCAGGAGCGCTGTCTTCATTGACAGGAACTTAAGCTCCACTGATTGCAGAGGCTCAAAGGGAGCACTCTGCAGGGCAGTTAGAACCACTGCGAGGTCCCAAGAGGGTACGAGAGGATAGCGAGGAGGATTCAGTCTCCTCGCTCCCCTCAAGAACCTGACGATCAGGTCGTGCTTCCCTAAAGATTTACCTTCCACCAAGTCATGGTGTGCGGCTATAGCGGCAACATAAACTTTGAGGGTGGAGGGAGACAGCCTTCGCTCCAACCCATCTTGAAGGAAGG
Organism: Meda fulgida; assembly: GCA_030578275.1. Taxonomy (NCBI): domain Eukaryota; kingdom Metazoa; phylum Chordata; class Actinopteri; order Cypriniformes; family Leuciscidae; genus Meda; species Meda fulgida. The sequence continues at coordinate 6,933,133 of CM060633.1, forward strand.
AAAGCACGAGACTGACCGAACACCTCCGAGGGTCTTCTCGGCGAGAAGAGCACCAGTTGACGAAGAGGTTCCACTTCAACGCGTAGGCGTGTCTTGTGGACGACGCTCTAGCGGAAGTAATGGTAGCCACCACCGCTGGTGGTAGGGTACTCAAACCTGCCTCGTCCCGTCCAGGAGCCACATGTGGAGGCTCCAAAGATTGGGACGAGGGTGCCATAGGGTGCCCTGTCCCTGAGAAAGGAGGTCCTTCCTCAGAGGAATTGGCCAAGGAAGTGCTGTCGCGAGGAGCACCAGTTCGGAGAACCAAGTCCGGGTGGGCCAGTACGGCGCAACCAGAAGGACCTGCTCCTCGTCCTCCTTGACCTTACGCAAGACCTGCGCTAGAAGGCTCACTGGGGGAAACGCATATTTGCGGCCCCGCGGCCAGCTGTGCGCCAGAGCATCCGTGCCGAGCGTGCCCTCGGTCAGGGAATAATACTGGTCGCAATGGGTCGAGTCGTGGGAGGCAAACAGATCTATCTGTGCATCCCCGAACTGGTCCGAAATCAGCTGAACCGACTGGGGATGGAGTCGCCATTCTCCGAGGAGGGGCTGAAGCCGTGAGAGCTCGCCATAAGAGGAGGTGGCGATCGAGTTGCGACATACGGCGGGAGCGTAGACCAACTTGATGGTTGATGTACGCTACAGTGGCTTTATTGTCTGATCGGACTAGTACGTGTTGACCCTTGAGCAGCGCTCGGAAGCGGTGCAGGGCAAGGCGTACTGCCAGCAACTCGAGGCAATTGACATGCCATAGGCGCTGGGGTCCTGTCCAGGAGCCCGCGGCAGCATGTCCATTGCACATGGCGCCCCAGCCCGTGGTGGAGGCATCTGTTGAGACAACAACATGCCGGAAAACTGAGATTCAACCACGGGGTGAAGGTCTGACGGCAGGTCGGAGTAACTGATACTCGGAGCGTGCCTTGTTGCCATGCCCACCTCGGGACTCGGTCGCGTAGCCAAAGCTGAAGCGGTCTCATATGAAGCAATCCGAGTGGCGTCACCGCGGCTGCAGATGCCATATGCCCCAGGAGCATCTGAAAATATTCCAGTGGAACCGCACTCTTGCCCTGAAATTGTCTCAGACAAGTCAGCAGTGACTGCGCGCGCTCGCTCGTAAGCTGCGCGGACATGGCGACCGAGTCGATGTCCATACCGAGAAAAGAGATCCTCTGCACGGGGCAAAGTTTGCTCTTCTCCCAGTTGACCCGAAGGCCCAGACGAGCTAGGTGCCGGAGCACAAGGTCCCTGTGTTCGCAAACCTGATCTCGAGAGTGAGCTAGGATAAGCCAGTCGTCGAGATAGTTCAGGATGCGAACCCCGTGAACCCAAAAGGGGAACAAGGGCTGCCTCGACGACCTTCGTGAAGACGCGAGGAGACAGGGCTTGCCCGAAAGGGAGGACTGTGTACTGGTATGCCTGCCCCTCGAAAGCAAACCGGAGGAACGGTCTGTGTCGAGGAAGAATGGAGACATGAAAGTAGGCGTCCTTCAGGTCGATCGCTGCAAACCAATCCTGGGGCCGAACACATTCGAAAATGCGTTTGGCGGTGAGCATCTTGAATGGCATCCTGTGAAGGGAGCGGTTCAGCACGTGCAAGTCCAGGATCGGTCGTAATCCACCGGTTTTCTTGGGGACAATGAAGTAAGGTCTGTAGAAGCCGGACCTCATCTCGGCTGGAGGGACAGTCTCGATTGCACCCTTCGCCAGCAGGGTGGCAATCTCTGCTCTCATGATGGGGGCATTGCCACCGACCAATGTGGAGCGGACTCCCCTGTAGCGGGGAGGAGACCGTGCAAACTGAATCGCATAGCCGAGCCTGTTGGTTCGGGCGACCCAGCGGGACAGACGGGGAAGCTCTAGCCAGGCTCCCAGGAACTGAACCAGCCGGGTCATGCGAACCACAGGCGTCCCCCCGGAGGGGCAGTGAAGCGGAGTAACTGGCCCAGACGTGGACGGCATAGCGGCCCGGTGTGGGGGCACAGTTAACATCCGCGCCATGGCAGAGGGGGCCAGGGAAGGACCAGGGAGGTTGTCCCGCGGGGGCCTGCTCTGCCAGGGGTCTGGCGACAGAGCGGGACAAGGGCGAAGCGGTCCGTGGACGGCACGCCGTGTCAACCGACTCTGGGACAGAGGGGGACGAGGAGAGCACGGCTTGCGGGCGGCGCTCTGTGTCGAACTGTGTGCTCAGGGATGAGGGGGTTGTTTATTTCTTTAACCATATTAGGGTGCTGCCCACCCGTGGGTGAGCAGCGGGGAGTGGAGAACAAAAGATTCTCCCCCGGCCCTCCACCGGGGGAAGGAGTGGTCCTGCTACCATCTCCTGGGAAACAGCCACCATCCCTGAGCAGCCCGTCTCAGGAGTGCCGCTTGGCCCAGCGCTTGGCGGGGGGCGGGGCTGGAGAGGGCTGTGGCGCCTTCCTACGGCTTCCTCCGCGGCTGGGCCTGGGTGAAGGCTGCTGCTTTGGCCGAGCGGGAGGGGCGGGAGCCTTAGAAGGGCGTCCTCGGCGGGAAACAGGCTGAGGCGTCTGCCCGGCCGACGTCGAGGCAGCAGCGGGTCAGCGGGGCAGAATGTTTAATAGCCTCGGTCTGTTTTTGTGCAGTTGAGAACTGTTGGGCGAAATCCTCAACTGCGCCGCCGAAGAGGCCGGCCTGGGACAGGGGTGCATCGAGCAGACGAGTCCGCTCGGTATCCCGCATGTCGGCCAGGTTCAGCCAGAGGTGTCTCTCCTGGACCACCGAAGTGGACATCACCAGACCCAGGGAGCGCACGGCTACCTTCGTCGCCCGGAGGGCAAGGTCGGTTGCGGCGCGCAGCTCATCAAAGAGCCCTGGGTCTCTCCTACCCTTGTGCATGTCTCTGAGCATCTGGGCCTGGTAGACCTGCAGAGTGGCCATCGCATGCAGAGAAGCAGCCGCCTGTCCCGCCGCTCTGTAAGACTTCGCCACCAGAGTAGACGAAAATCTACAGGCCTTGGATGGGTGCTTAGGCTCGCCCCGAGAAGAAGCACTCTGAGGACACAGTTGCATAGCAACAGAGCGTTCAACCGGGGGAAGCCCAGTGTATCCACGGGCAGCTGCCCCATCGAGGGGAGGAAAGGCAGATGAGACCAGCGAGCGGTCCCGGGAAGACAGGGGGGTCTTCCAGGAATTCGAAATCTCATCATGCACGTCCGGGAAGAAAGGTATTGCGGTTTGCCATGGATGCGGGTCGGCGGCCTTACCCAAAAACCAATCTTCCAGCCGCGAGCGCTCAGGACAGGGTGGAGGCCTCCACTCTAGACCGATGCCCGGGAAAGCATGGCCGTCATCTCCGGATCAGACTCAGGCACAACCGTATGCACACCGGAAGGTGGCAGCTGCGCTGAGTCCTCACTTCCAGAAGATTCAAACCCACCTTGTGATACTGCTACAGACATAGCATCTTCCTCTGTAGCTTCAACCGATACGGAATCGGAGGTTCACTAGCGGGCACCGTCACCGAGGAGGGGGGCTGGGGTTGCGGACAGATAGTCGGCGCCTTGTTCCAGACCGTAACCCTCATGTCACCCTGGCCACCAACCGAAGTAGCACCCCGCGAGGGAGTACTAGATCGGGGTGTGGAGGAGGGGACTCTCACTCTTGCGAGTTCATTGAGTCTCGACCTAAGTGACGCGATGGTCATGTTCCCGCAGAGAGAACATGACTCATCCACGAGCGCTGCTCTAGCGTGATCCATGCCCAAACACACTAGACAGCTCTCGTGCCCATCAGAGTCAGACACTAATCTGCCGCAACCAGAAGTGCACGGGCGAGGCATCTTTAAAAAGACGTGCCGCGTGCAAGCTCTTTTATGAGAGAAACACTCTGAGTGTTGAAGCGCCCGGGGAGACATGCACTCACTGGCAAACCACTGCACAGATAAGCAGGAAGCGCGCGTTCGCTGGAGATCGCCGTCACACCAACACCAGAGGAACTCGTTTGTGAAGCTGACAATTCAGAGATGGCTTGAGGAGTGAAGAGAAACCCTTGGCTCGGAAGCGAAAACATAACTGCATGTTGCCGGCGTCCTCCTTTATACCCACGAGGTGGGGCGGAGTTACGTCATGCAAATTCCGCAGACCCATGGCATTTCTTTGCCATTGGCTCGTTTTTTAATACTCGAAGTTGATAGGCTTTCTAAGCGAAACCCCATTCGTCGTCATCCGACGGAACTCGGAGTGACAACGAAAGGGAACTCTGTTCCCAGTCCACCTAGACCGTTAAACTAAAATGAACATATGACCTCCCACATTAACACCTCTTAACTATTGAGGAAATTGGTCTGTCGTGATGAATGACATTCTGAAATACTGGTATGTGGTGGTCAGCAAGAAAAGTCCTAGAAAATCTCCAAGAAAAGTGCAAGAAACTTTGAATATAAACGTGAAAAAAAGTTCAGTTTATTTCAGTATACAATGTTTGCTATTAAAAGCATTTTTTTTTTTTTTTACTTTGGCCCAAACTTCAATCCACTATCAAGCTTAAAATGCTCTTGGATGAAGTTGCACAGCTACTCCCTGCCTTACCTGCAAACTGTATTCCAGACACATGTCTACTCTTACAATTTACATACACCCAATTCAGTCTGCAATCTCTTTTTTTCTCGACAGATATGAATGAAAGCTTGCCTTAAGCGAGGTTTTCTCTCAGAGCGGGTAAGCCGTCTATCGCAGCTCATGTGAATATGTCACATGCAGCAGCCGCAGATCGATATGCATATCCTGGGTGAGCAACGAATCAGAACCCGTCAACGGGCAAGGGTGTACATCCTCCTGGAGGCTGCGGCCTGTCGTTAGTGTCCCAGCCGTGGGTCTGGAGTGAGGAATGTTGGTGTGGATGGAGGGAGGGAGTAAGTTTTATCACCATGTCCTAGAGCTGTAACTCAAGGAGCCCATGTCTTTGCCAGAGGTTACCTGCACCTTTTCTCTCTTCCTCACTCTCTTTCACTCAACCTGCTGCCATGTGTAGGCTAACTGATTTGTGCTACAAAGAATATGCTATTACATTGCTCTTTACTTTCTTGCAATTATCTTTGTATTGCTAAGGCATATAAATCTTAAAATTAAAGTGTCACAGGTTTTTAGCTTTTTTATGTTGCTTATATTTATGTTGTTATGATGGGTGTTCTGGGGGTGTTTAGTATGTTCCAATGAAATCACTAGTGTTGTACTATTGGCCTACTGCCATGAGATGCTAGGGGGGTCATGTTGTTATGTGATTGCTTGAGTTTTCTCAGATTTGTTTGTTTTTTAGCATTGTGCTATTTGGTTTGCAGGGTGTTCTGAGTGTTTTTAGCATGTTGATATTCAGCTGTGAGGACAGGGGTGTCCAATCCTGGTCCTGGAGGGCCATTGTCCTGCAAAGTTTAGCTCTAACCCCAAATAAACACACTTGAACCAGCTAATAAAGGTCTTACAAGGCATACTAGAAACTTCCAGGCACTTGCGTTGAGTTGAACTCTGTAGGACAGTGACCCTCCAGGACCGAGTTTGGACATCCCAGTGCTAGGGTCTTCTATGTATTTTAGCATTTTTCTGATTGTTTTGTTGAGTGTTTTTAACATGTTGCTATTTGGATTGTACATTGTTCTGAATATTTGTATCATATTACTATATAATTGCTATAGGGTTTTTAGTATGTTTATTTTGTAGGGTGTTTTAAGCATGTTGCTATGAAGCTCCTATATTGTTCTGAGTGTTTTGAACATATCGCTGTTTGGATTGCAGGGTGTTCTGAATGTTTTTAACATACAATGCAGATTTCATTTGTATAGCACATTTAAAAACAACCGAAGTTGACCAAAGTGCTGCACAAAGAATAAAAAAGAACACAGCAATAATCACATATAGACAGAAAAGCAATAATCACCAGCTACAAAAGTGGGTACGGTTCTTGCTAAAAACCCATAGAAGCAAGGAATGTTAAACGTCAAAGAAAAAAAAATGTTTAAGAGAAGATTTAAAAATTGATGCAGTTGGGGCAGTTCTAATGTAAGCCGGGAGACTGTTCCATAATTTAGGTCCAACAACCGAAAAAGCGCAATCACCTCTATTTTTTGAGTTTACTCCTGGGAACATGAAGTAATTCAGAATCACCTGATCTAAGTGATCTTGACTCTGTGTACGGTTGCAATAAGTCAGATAGGTATTGTGGTGCCTGATTCTGAGGGGATTTGAGTTAGGGTTAATGCCCGACGAGGTGTCCATTGTCAGGTTTTAATGGACGACGGCGAGGTGTGAACCGGCCGACACGCAGCGGAGTCCATTAAAATCTGACAATGGACACCTCGGAGGGCATTAACCCGCTTATACCATGGTCACTTGCTAAATAAAACATTTTTTAAAACATTAGTTTATATTTTAGTTAGACTAAATCTAGTTTTTACAAATAATAACTTGCCTGACGGTTTATTTAGCAACCGGAGATATTTATACAGGTCCTTCTCAAAAAAATTAGCATATTGTGATAAAGTTCATTATTTCCCATAATGTAATGATAAAAATTAAACTTTCATATGTTTTAGATTCATTGCACACCAACTGAAATATTTCAGGTGTTTTATTGTTTTAATGCTGATGATTTTGGCATACAGCTCATGAAAACCCCAAATTCCTGTCTGAAAAAAATTAGCATATCATGAAAAGGTTCTCTAAACGAGCTATTAACCTAATCATCTGAATCAACTAATTAACTCTAAACACCTGCAAAAGATTCCTGAGGCTTTTAAAAACTCCCAGCCTGTTTCATTACTCAAAACCGCAATCATGGGTAAGACTGCCGACCTGACTGCTGTCCAGAAGGCCATCATTGACACCCTCAAGCAAGAGGGTAAGACACAAAGAAATTTCTGAACAAATAGGCTGTTCCCAGAGTGCTGTATCAAGGCACCTCAGTGGGAAGTCTGTGGGAAGGAAAAATTGTGGCAAAAAACGCTGCACAACGAGAAGAGGTGACCGGACCCTGAGGAAGATTGTGGAGAAGGACCTGTGGAAGCAGTGGACTGAGTCTGGAGTAGAAACATCCAGAGGCACCGTGCACAGGCGTGTGCAGGAAATGGGCTACAGGTGCCGCATTCCCCAGGTCAAGCCACTTTTGAACCAGAAACAGCGGCAGAAGCGCCTGACCTGGGCTACAGAGAAGCAGCACTGGACTGTTGCTCAGTGGTTGCATGTCATTCAGAAATCAAGGTGCCAGAGTCTGGAGGAAGACTGGGGAGAAGGAAATGCCAAAATGCCTGAAGTCCAGTGTCAAGTACCCACAGTCGGTGATGGTCTGGGGTGCCATGCTGGTGTTGGTCCCCTGTGTTTTATCAAGGGCAGGGTCAATGCAGCTAGCTATCAGGAGATTTTGGAGCACTTCATGCTTCCACCTGCTGAAAAGCTTTATGGAGATGAAGATTTCATTTTTCAGCACGACCTGGCACCTGCTCACAGTGCCAAAATCACTGGTAAATGGTTTACTGACCATGGTATTATTGTGCTCAATTGGCCTGCCAACTCTTCTGACCTGAACCCCATAGAGAATTTGTGGGATATTGTGAAGAGAAAGTTGAGAGACGCAAGACCCAACACTCTGGATGAGCTTAAGGCAGCTATCGAAGCATCCTGGGCCTCCATAACACCTCAGCAGTGCCACAGGCTGATTGCCTCCCTGCCACGCCACATTGAAGCAGTCATTTCTGCAAAAGGATTCCCGACCAAGTATTGAGTACATAACTGAACATAATTATTTGAAGGTTGACTTTTTTTTTTGTATTAAAAACACTTTGAGACAGGAATATTGGGTTTTCATGAGCTGTATGCCAAAATCATCAGTATTAAAAGAATAAAAGACCTGAAATATTTCAGTTGGTGTGCAATGAATTTAAAATATATGAAAGTTTCATATTTATCATTACATTATGGAAAATAATTAACTTTATCACAATATGCAAATTTTTTGAGAAGGACCTGTAGTCCGCTCAGATTGTAGAACCCTTCAGGTTCAAAAATGCATTTTTTTTCATGAAATACAAAGGTAGGCATAGTTATTTATTTTTTTATTACACATAAAACAATTAATCAAACAACAATCAAACAAAAAAAACAATTAGTTCTGCGCTCCAGCAATTTGCACTTATAGAGGGCAATAAATTAATCAGATCAAAGAGAGGGTCATTTGCCTACATGCTAGCTTTTTTATTTACAAGAAATAACAAAGTTGCTCATTGTTGTATTAGTAGGCTATGTAATATCTAACTAACGTTAGATGTTTGTTTTGATAGAGCAAATTGTTAACGGATACTTTGACTGCCTGTTGCTATGGTTACTCACAGCTGTTGTAGGCAGCGCATTTATTTATTAATTTCGAATGGTAAACAGGCAGTTTCACCAGAACTACTTTACTAGGTGCCCTCTATCACTTTTTACCGGACAGTCAGAATCAGAATCGAGTATTCACCCAGACCATGGTATAAATACAAATAATAGAATTTTGAAATCAATTCTAAATTTAACCAGAAACCAATGAAGTGACATCAAGATCGGTGTAATATGATCACATTTACGCTTCCCCTTGAGAAGTCAGGCCACGTTTTGAACTAATTGTTAACATGAGATGAATGACTGGTGAACACTGATGTACAGTGAGTTGTAATAATCCAACGAGACATTACAAAGGCATGCATAATGTAACTGTTTCAAACTTCTTTAAATACAAGAATGGCTTAACCTTAGTTAAAAGACGAAGATGATAAAAAAAACAGATATAACCACAGCACTCATCTGCTTATCAAATTTAAGGGTGTTGTCAAACTATAAACCCAGATTTCTAACATGTGGTAGGCTACTGTACAGAGACAGGAAAATCAAGATCGAATCCATGAACACTGCGTTCATCCGAGCCAAACCGGATAGTTTCAGTCTTACTCTCATTAAAACTTTAAAAAAAATACTATTTTCTTTGTAGGGTGTTTTGATTATTTTTTTTGTGTGTGTTTCATCCTGTTGCTTTATGTTGTTTTGTGGGTTATTCTGAGTGAATTTTCACCCATTAGCACTCCAACCCAGATCAAAGACTTTGATTAGTTTATGTGTGTTTGATTAGGGTTGTATGACAGTGGATCGTGAGGGTCAGAGTTGCCCAGTCCAGTCCTGTGAGTGTTTGACAGAGGCTGTATCGAAATCGCCCCCATACCCTTAAATAGGGCACTATTTTAAGGGACAGCCATTTGTAGTGGGGTCCGAAACCATAGTGAGCGTTATCATTTGCACTCATTCAGTCCCACAATGCACCACAATAACGGGTGTACAACCGGTTTACACTCAACGGCTGGAGAATACCTATAATGCATGCACCAAATAAATTTCCGTGTCTGACCAGAAGATAGCACCCGCATCTGATTCCTCAAACCATCCCTCCATTTTCCAAACCACTGGTCCAGTGTGGCTACACAGGTCTCATACAGGTCTTTTTAATTATTTCGTCCAAGTTCAAGATCAAGATCAATCTTTTCAACTTATTACTGGAGCTGCCAGTTTGCTACGTTTCAAATAATTATTAAACAGCAAGAGCAAACTATGCAAAAGTGTCAGCCTCTCCGGCACACTCTGCATCCGAAGTCACTCACTCGTTTTCATTCACTCCATCAAGTGAACTATATTAGTAGACCAATGTAGGGGAAAGTAAATGAGGGTATAGGGGGCGATTTCAGACATAGCCAGATGGTTGTTTTTTTTAGCATGTTGCTGCTATTGTATTTTGTGTGGTTGCTTACAATAGCATCAAATGAATCCACTCACAAGTCACCATGATATGGCTCACTAGATATGGTCACTACTTTTATTTAAGTTTATCAGATGGCTTGTCACCAATTTTCCAACGTCCACTAGGTGAAAATCTTAAAGGTAGGGTAGGCGATTTGTTTTATAAAAATATTTGTTATTCTGGTTGATTCTCTCTTCACATCCTGAAAGTAAACAATAATAGAAGTGGTCTAAATATTTAAAAAATTACATATATCTTCTGTGGAAGTCTCAGGACCAGAAAATGTTCGTCCAATCACTGCATTCAATCTGATGTCCTACCTGCCTGTCAGCATATTTATTTCCATACGTCATCGGCGCGTTTCATAAGGCTGTGGACAGTCGGAGAGCATCGCAAACAAGCAGCAACCACCTTTTACATTTCCTCCTGAACCAACAAATTTAGCTTTTGCTGCGTTCACGCCATTTTGTAACCCTAATTACAAGACAACAACCAGTGACGTTCTACCCAGAGCTGTTCACGTCCTCTTCACACTTTGCTGAATCTACTCCGGCTGTGTACGACCTGTGCGTTCATGTGTTTTGAAGGAGGTGTGACTTTGGGAAGCGCTCTGAAGGGAGGAGGATCTAATGCTTTCAAAGCTTGCTAGCCGCTCCGAAAAAGCCTACCCTACCTTTTAAGTCTGATTGCTTCCAAAAGTAATAATTGCATATCTCTTTGAAAAGCAACTTGATTTGAGGTACAGTATCATCCATGTTAATAGTATAACTCAAAATATTGTTACATTTTGCTCTAAAAAGAATCACTTAGAATTAGGGATTGATTCAATAAATAATTAATAAACTTCCATGTGTGTGGTTTCATAGTTTTAATGATTATTAATAGTCATAAGTGTGGTCAAACTTTTGACTGGTAGTTTATTTTACTCGGATGAAATGCAAAGACTTTCCTGTGCATGCTGGGTACTAAAGGTCCACTGCTCTCAGAACTTTGCTGCTCATCATTCCTAATGAAAACACTCCCCACTGTTCCTTTCATACATATTCATTCTGCAAAAGGACAATGCGACCCATGCTATCTACAAACTGCAGCTGGGCTTTATGTTAACAAAGTTTTATAGTGTAGGAACAGTTTTTTTTTTTTATTAAACATTAAAGTCAATTCACAACTGTATTATCAATCATTGCGTTTTAGCAGTCTGTGATCATTGTATGTTGTGATTTAGGTATCTGTATTGGTTTCTAGCAGGTAAAGAGATGTTTTGTTTTGAATCAGAGTTCTTTAGTTCTAAAATACAGAGAAAAGCTCAGAAAAAAGAAAAGCTTCAATGAGAAGGGCAGGTGGAACAGAAAATGGGCACAATGCCATGAAAACATGTTGTATGTGAAATCACGGTTGTGTTGTATGGTGACCGTGATTTCACATACAACATGTTCCTGGATCAACACCTTTGTTGATCCTGGAACAACATTCCAATCAACCAATCAGATTTAAAGGACAAGTTTCTTATTTATGTCAAGTTTAGCCTTACATCCAGGATTAGGTGCTTCAACATCAGTGTTATTCACCTATCACAACCTATCATTTATCTAATATTTTTGGGATAAGTTATGGGTAGGGTGTGGTTTAGGGGTAGGGATAGGGTAAGAACAAAATTTTTCGGACAGGAATGTTGTTCCAGGATCAACATATTATGAGCCAAGAAGGGTGTGCGTGCGCCAAATAAAATGCAGCCAACTTAGGTGACTGTCTATAATTGTCCATGCCAAGAAAAGCAAGTTAATATTGATTGATTTATTGTGAAATACACTTTTGAATGATTTTTTTTTTTTTTTTTTTTTTTTTTTTTTTGATAAACATCAGTGTTGGAAATTTCAACATGGCAAGTACAAATCTGAAGGGGAAAAAATGCTTATTGTTAAGCCCTGATCTTGCAAATGTTCCTCGTCTTCTCCATGTTTCTGGCACAGCTCAGCCGCAGTGGATCAGCATGATAAATGACACTCAACTGGACAGCGGAGAGCAGCTCCATTGGGAGTGTCGAGCTACTGGAAAGCCCAGGCCCACGTATCGCTGGCTGCGCAACGGAGAACCACTCAGCACGCAGGTACACAGACACACACACACACACACACAGAGAGAGAGAGAGAGAGAGAGAGAGAGAGAGCTCATAGGAAAGAAAAATCTCTGAGAACTGTTTAATTTTTAAATTATTTCTCAAATGGAAACTTTTGCTCAAGGCTATAAACGCTTCTTTTAACGCTACATAAAAAAAAAATCTAAATACATTTTAACATATTTAAATGTATTCCTGTGTTTGATCCAGTCTTCAGTGTTACATGATCTTTCAGAAACCATTGTAATATGCTGATTTGGTGCTCAAGAAACATTTCTGATTATTATCAATGTTGAAAACAGTTGTGCTGATTAATATTTTTAGACTACCATTCAAAAGTTTGGGGTAAGTACATTTTTTAAATTATTATATTTTTTATTCAACAAGAATCCATTAACAACAAGAAATGACAGTAAAGACCCTTATAATGTTATAAAAAAAAATTAAATAAATGGTGTTCTTTTGACATTTCTATTCATCAAATAATCCTGAAAAAAATGTGTATCAGTTTCCTCAAAAACAATATTTTCAACATTAATAATAAGAACCATTGTTAATAATTTAGCACCAATAATAGCTAATAATAATAGAGCACTAAATCAGTACATTAGAATGATTTCTGAAAGATCACGTGACACTAAAGACTGAAGTCACGGGTGCTGAAAATTCAGTTTTGTCATCACATGAATAAATTATATTTAAAGATATATTAAAATAGAAAACATTTTTAAAATGTAATAACATTTAACAATATGTGTTTTCTGTTTTTTTTTTTTTTTTATCAAATACATTGGTGAGCAGTAGAGATTTCTTTTAAAAGCATAAAAAATTCTTAATCATTTCAAACTTTTGACCAACTATCCCAGAGCTTTTGGACTGTTATAATAGCACTCTTGCAATGCTGCTCGATCAGATTTGAGAATCAGAACTAACTGTTGTTTAATGCATTATATCAATAAGTGGTACTATAATGACAAATCACCTGTGCCTTAAAAAGGTCTCATGCTGGAGTCACTTTGGCAGATGTGTAATTGACATTAAGTGTGCTTTGAGGAGCAGCCTGGCAGGTGAACACGTGGTTCTAAAGTGATTCTCGTCTCCCCACAGAGCAGAGTGGAAATGGTGAATGGGGAGCTTATCATTCACAGACTACAGCAGGCTGATTCTGGAATGTACCAGTGCATCGCCGAGAACAAGTATGGAGGAATCTACTCCAGCGCAGAGCTCAAAATACTGGGTAATTGTTTAAAACTATTTCTAGCATCACTATTTCAGCTTAAAACTGAGTTGTGTACTTATGCACTTATCTATGCCATTTTAAGTATAAATAGTGTGAGTGGTGTTTTACGCTGAAAATTCCAAAAAGAAAAAAATACACGATGCACTTAAAGCTGCAGTCCGTAACTTTTTTGGGTTAAAAATGATCCAAAATAATTTTTTGAGCAAGTAGATAACTAGCCATGAAATTCGAGCATGTCTTTGCGTCATTACGTCACATCTGTCCACATAAAGAAGGAGTCTCGGCTAGTAGAAGATATTGCGTGTGAGGATGTTGGAGGTGGAGATTTATAGCCTTTTCTCACAGCACGTGATATAATTGAACTTTTCAATTTGATGGCGGATCCAGAAAGGTTTAAACGACAATCACCAGTGACAGCTTTGTAAGATGTTAGACTTCAGAGTGGCAACAGAAAAAAGAGATTGCAACTAATATCCTGCGAAAACAAGGATATCGAAAGGGCTTTTGAAAGGTGGCGTTAACTCCGTGTTTTGAAGGGGTTCAAACAGAACGCAGAGACGGCTATTTTTCTGCTGGACAGGTAAGACATTTCAATGGTTCAATTATGTAACAGTAGCGCACTTGTTCGCTTAATTGATACAGTTCCGGAGTAGGCTACTGAACTACAGGTAGCCCTAATACACATTAAATGTAGTCACGCAATACTGATGTTGTTAACAAGAACAATTTGAGAACAAAGTATAATTTGATATGGTAAGCGATCGTTAGATTTAATCAGCTTGATTTACTGCAATGCTTTTTTCCCTTAGCTGGTCAGAACAAAATTGGGTGTTACTTGTTCAGATGACATCAGTGAAAATTCTTATGTTGATCATACTTTCAAAAAGTAGAATCTGTGATTCTGAATGACAGTATCCACACCAGCGCGGTGACTGACAGCACATTCTCATTCACGTAAAGTTGATAATTCCGTGAATAACTGCAATTGCAGATTTCGAACAGAGATGGCGACAAAGAGGAAAAGCTACAGACTGCAGCTTTAATTAATTGACAAAACGAGTGGAATGTTGAACATATCATGGGCTGCGTCCCAATTTGCCTACTTATACTATGCCCTAAAAGTATGTACTCTTTTTGTGAAGAAAAAGTACATAATTTTGAGTGTGTAGCAAAAGAGAAGGCAAGCTTTGGGACATACTACTTCGTCATCATTAACGGACAGATCTGTCGCGTGCATCCTGTTACCGTAAACTGTCCTGTCAATCATCTTGTCACAGTTAAAATCCTCCATTCAATCTAATTTAATTTCCTACTGTTTCGGAGAGAACTGTAGAAGCACCTTCATCTCCCAGTCGCAGGTCTTTCATGTGGAGACTCTCCTCGTGTGTTTGCAATTTGAATGTAATGATGCATTTAAAAGTTAATGGCTAAACGTATCTTTACAAAAGTTCACAATGCTGCTGCAGATGCAATATAATGTAGACAACATTGAATAAATACATTTTCGTCATGTTAGATACTGGTAATTAATCACTCAAACCCCTTTATCAAAACCTCTCTACATAACCGCAGGACTTGCGCGTCCTCCATGTCTGTAGTTTTTTTAACACTTTTCACTCATGTTTGTAGTTCTAATCGAATCCTCGTCCAGAGCGCGATGGGTTGTGGGCAAAATCAGCCGTTAGAGTGCGCACCGATCTGCACTTCGGATTCTGACCGGAAATAGTAGATCATCCGGGTATCTTTGGAACACACATTTCAACATACTACGATTTGGGACATACTAATTCCATTTTCGAATACTATTTAGGACGGATAGTATGCGAATTGGGAAGCAGCAATGCTCTCGACTGTCGCGGCATCTCTTACACATTAATTACGCAGCGAAGGGGGAGGGGTATTATATGGAAGCTTGTTTCCGCCACAGAATAAAACATTTTAAAAGATAACTTTTGCGACTTTTTATCTCACAATTGCGAGTTTACATCTTGCAATTCTGACTTTATTTCTCACAATTGCGAGACATAAAGTCAGAATTGCGTGTTATAAAGTTAAAATTGCGTTATATAAATTCTCACAATTCTGACTATTTTTCTCGCAATTGTGAGTTTATATCTCGCAATTCTGACATCTTTTCTCAGAATTGTGAAAAAATTAAGAAAGTTATTAAGTCCAATTCTCACAGGGTTTATATCTCACAATTCTGACTTTATAACACGCAAATGCGACTTTATAACACGCAATTCTGAGATTAAAAGTCAGAATTGAGAAATGTAAACTCGCAATTGTGAGAAAAGTAAGTCAGAATTATGAGATAAAAAGTCTGTAAAAAAATGTATTCTGTAGGATTCCACAGTATTAGACTCCCATGTCCGATGACAAAATAACCATATAAAATTCAAACACTAGACGGTCGAGTGCATTGTATAAGTGAATAGTATTTAGTGTGTAATTTGGGACATAACTAGAGTATTCAATGGGAAATAACATGCAGTAGAGCAGGCTTGTTTTTATCCAAATGGGATTTAAATGTGATATGAACTGTCAATGGACAATGATATGATTGTTTATTATTATTATTAATATTATTTTCCCACCAACAAGGCCTTGGTTACATCAGCAGAAAATTGTTGTTGCAGAATCAGAAAGTGTTGCTTATTTGATCCAGGAATGCAAATTTGTCACATTTCTGGGCATATTGCTTTTTGACTTTGGGTGCACCATCCCTGTCCCTAAAGTTTAGGGTATATATATATATATATATATATATATATATATATATATATATATATATATATATATATATATATATATATATAACCCTAACCCTAGGGGTTCTGATCTTAATCGCTTTTTTACACCCCTGTTGATTATTCGTTCTGTCACATACAGTAGTGGTAGGCAACACGCGTGAAGAAGGCAATCTATATAAACAGTTTTTAATAAAAAACAAACAATAGAATCACAGGAGTATTAACGCTAATCCACACATTAAACAAAGACGTGACCTGACAAGGGACAATTGAATCTCAGGGCTATATATACATGACAACTAACAAGGGATAATCAAGAACTACACAGGAAGGAAACACAAGAAACAGAATCACAAGAACTAAACATAACTCTGACACCTTCAAGATATTATACTAACAGATATTTTTCCATATTATTACTTGTCTCCTAATCATGAAAAGTGGCACGCACACGGTGAAGGCAGATAAAAGTAGATGCAGGAAATGTAATGGATATATTGAAGAGAATTTAGTCTGGGTGAACAATGTTGAAAAGGCCATTTAACCCCACAGGTAAAGCTTGTCTCTCTCTTTCTCTCTCTGAGCATTGAGCAGGCCAGCTTTTGACAGGCTGCTTTCAATCACACACAATGAATAATCCTGAAGTCATTGCAGAATGACATTGAAGACAAAACAAGGCCAGGAAGCAATCAATTGCTACTTTCTTTGAACTGAAAAAGTCTGTTTCAGGGACTGAAAAGTCTGCTGGCAGCACATTCAAGGAAGAAAGAAACCGGTGATATTGAGTTAGGTGTCCACAAGGATCGGCTAAACTGAAGACTACACAGACAAAGCTGTCACAAACAGCCTCACAGTCTGGCAGAAGAAGACAGGCAAGATGAAAAGAGAGAAAAAGAATCAGGTTGAAGAGGAAAAAAGTTATGTTGGATCGGTTTTAGCTTGTTTGTCTGTCTCGGTGTAATCAGAACAAGAAATGTTAGTCGTTTATGAAAATGCCAGCGCTGTCTGGATGCCCGGGACGAAAACAAAGGAGAGATGCAGACTGGGATTGCGTGTTTACTGGAGACACCCTCATTTTCTCCCTGTCAGCTTTGATTGTCCCACACACTCCAAGATGTGTGTGGTCGTCTTTTTGTCACTTTTGTGGGGGTCATTTTCATTTATGTTCCTCATTATGTGCTTTTGTTTGTCCATGGAGCTCTCATCATTCTAATTCAAGTTAAACACAAAAAAATGACTCTTCTTTTTTTTCTTTTTTTTTGACAGCATTCATGTTCAATTCATTGTTGAAGCCTAATGACTCAATGTAGGAGAAAAAGCTAAATATATAAATGTTCAATTCATTGTTGAATCCCAATGAATGTAGGAGAAATGTGTATATAAGCACACACTATATTTCGATTCAAATGTTAAACATTCAGAAAAAAAATGGGTGAAATATATATATATATATATATATATATATATATATATATATATATATATATATATATATATATATATATATATATATATATATACAGGTCCTTCTCAAAAAATTTGCATATTGTGATAAAGTTCATTATTTTCCATAATGTAATGATAAAAATTAAACTTTCATATATTTTAGATTCATTGCACACCAACTGAAATATTTCAGGTCTTTTATTGTTTTAATACTGATGATTTTGGCATACAGTTCATGAAAACCCAAAATTCCTGTCTCAAAAAATTAGCATATTTCATTCGATCAATAAAAGAAGTGTTTTTAATACAAAAAAAGAAAGAAAAAAAGTCAACCTTCAAATAATTATGTTAAGTTATGCACTCAATACTTGGTCGGGAATCCTTTTGCAGAAATTACTGCTTCAATGCGGCGTGGCATGGAGGCAATCAGCCTGTGGCACTGCTGAGGTGTTATGGAGGCCCAGGATGCTTCGATAGCGGCCTTAAGTCTCTCAACTTTGTCTTCACAATATCCCGCAGATTCTCTATGGGGTTCAGGTCAGGAGAGTTGGCGGGCCAATTGAGCACAGTAATACCATGGTCAGTAAACCATTTACCAGTGGTTTTGGCACTGTGAGCAGGTGTCACAGGTGTGGGTTTTGTGTTTGTGTATCTTGTTCTTGTCTGTCATGTGTTCCCCTGTCCTTTCATGTTTCAGCTGTTCCCTGTTTTGTTGATTAGTCTCCCCATGTGTTTCTGATTAGCCACGCCCCCTTGTTATCTTGTTTAGCTTGTTTGCCTGTCTTTTTATACCTCTGTGTTTCAGTTGTGGTTTGTCGGTCGTTGTTCTTTCTTCAGTGTTCCTGTGTTCCTTGTTTCTCCTGTTATTTTTATTAAATATGCTGCACTTGGATTCTCTCTCTGCTTCGTCCTTCCGGCATCTTGACAGAACGACCGACCACACTGAATCCAGCAGCATGTTCGCCAGTGTCTCATCTCCAGCCACCGAGCGGAGGAGAGGCCACTCTTTTGAGGGGACCCGGATGGTCAAGTTTCGTGGGACACGTGGAGGCCTCAGTAGAGGAGGTGGTCGAGAGGAGCCCCGACACCACTCTCCACGCTGGCCATTTTTCGACCCTGGGTTGGTGATGTCCAGCCCAGGGCCCCATTCGCCACTGGTCCCATCCAGCCCAGAGATTCACGTCAGCCACGTCCAGCCAGAGCTTCACGTCAGCCGCGTCCAGCCAGAGCTTCACGTCAACCACGTCCAGCCAGAGCTTCACGTCAGCCACGTCCAGCCAGAGCCAGTCTTCGAGCAAAAGCCAGAGCCCTCGCCGCTGACGCCGTCCAGCACAGAGCCCTCACCGCTGGTCCCGTCCAGCCCAGCGCCCTCACCGCTGGTCCCGTCCAGTCCAGCGCCCTCTCGCTCTCGGAGACGGAGGAGGAAGAGGACTTCCCGCGTCCCGCAATACCTGGAAGTCCTCCCTGTACTTCCTGTCAGCCCAGAGTCCTCGCCGCTGGTCCCGGCCGATCCAGAGACTGTTCACGTCACGTCTGCCGAGCCAGAGACTGTTCACGTCACGTCTGCCGAGCCAGAGACTGTTCACGTCACGTCTGCCGAGCCAGAGACTGTTCACGTCACGTCTGCCGAGCCAGAGACTGTTCACGTCACGTCTGCCGAGCCAGAGACTGTTCACGTCACGTCTGCCGAGCCAGAGACTGTTCACGTCACGTCTGCCGAGCCAGAGACTGTTCACGTCACGTCTGCCGAGCCAGAGACTGTTCACGTCACGTCTGCCGAGCCAGAGACTGTTCACGTCACGTCTGCCGAGCCAGAGACTGTTCACGTCACGTCTGCCGAGCCAGAGACTGTTCACGTCTGCCGAGACAGAGACTGTTCACGTCACGTCTGCCGAGACAGAGACTGTTCACGTCACGTCTGCCGAGACAGAGACTGTCCACGTCACTTCTGCCGAGCCAGAGACTGTTCACGTCACTTCTGCCCAGTCAGAGACTGTTCACGTCACTTCTGCCCAGTCAGAGACTGTTCACGTCACTTCTGCCCAGTCAGAGACTGTTCACGTCACGTCTGCCCAGTCAGAGCCTATTCACGTCACGTCTGCCATGTCAGACACTGTTCACGTCACTTCTGCCAAGCCAGAGACGCTTGCCATCTCTTCTACCGAGCCAGTGTCTACGGACAAGATGGCCACCTCCGAGCCAGTGTCTACGGACAAGAGGGCCGCCTCCGAGCCAGTGTCTACGGACAAGATGGCCGCCTCCGAGCCAGTGTCTACGGACAAGATGGCCGCCTCCGAGCCAGTGTCTACGGACAAGATGGCCGCCTCCGAGCCAGTGTCTACGGACAAGATGGCCGCCTCCGAGCCAGTGTCTACGGACAAGATGGCCGCCTCCGAGCCAGTGTCTACGGACAAGATGGCCGCCTCCGAGCCAGTGTCTACGGACAAGATGGCCGCCTCCGAGCCAGTGTCTACGGACAAGATGGCCGCCTCCGAGCCAGTGTCTACGGACAAGATGGCCGCCCCCGAGCCAGTGTCTACGGACAAGATGGTCGCCTCCGAGCCAGTGTCTACGGACAAGATGGCCGATTCCGAGCCAGAGTCTGTTCCTGTTCCAGAGCCAGTGTCTGATATGCCTGAGTTAATGTTTGTTTCTGTGTTTGTGTCTATCCTTGTGGCCGCTACTGTTCTAGTGGCTGCTGAGCCGGTGTCTGTTCCCGTTCCTGAGCCGGTGTCTGCTCCCGAGCCAGTGTGTGTGCTGTCTGCTCCCGAGCCAGTGTGTGTGCTGTCTGCTCCCGAGCCAGTGTGTGTGCTGTCTGCTCCCGAGCCAGTGTGTGTGCTGTCTGCTCCCGAGCCAGTGTGTGTGCTGTCTGCTCCCGAGCCAGTGTGTGTGCTGTCTGCTCCCGAGCCAGTGTGTGTGCTGTCTGCCCCCGAGCCAGTGGGTGTGCTGTCTGTCCCTCCCCCAGGACCGCCTCCACTTCACCACCCTCCTGAACTTTAGTGTTTTGTTTCTAGGGGCGTCTGGAGCCGCCCATAGGGAGGGGGCTATGTCACGGTTCTTGTCTGTCATGTGTTCCCCTGTCCTTTCATGTTTCAGCTGTTCCCTGTTTTGTTGATTAGTCTCCCCATGTGTTTCTGATTAGCCACGCCCCCTTGTTATCTTGTTTAGCTTGTTTGCCTGTCTTTTTATACCTCTGTGTTTCAGTTGTGGTTTGTCGGTCGTTGTTCTTGCTTCAGTGTTCCTGTGTTCCTTGTTTCTCCTGTTATTTTTATTAAATATGCTGCACTTGGATTCTCTCTCTGCTTTGTCCTTCCGGCATCATGACAGCAGGTGCCAGGTCGTGCTGAAAAATGAAATCTTCATCTCCATAAAGCTTTTCAGCAGGTGGAAGCATGAAGTGCTCCAAAATCTCCTGATAGCTAGCTGCATTGACCCTGCCCTTGATGAAACAAAGTGGACCAACACCAGCAGCTGACATGGCACCCCAGACCATCACTGACTGTGGGTACTTGACACTGGACTTCAGGCATTTTGGCATTTCCTTCTCCCCAGTCTTCCTCCAGACTCTGGCACCTTGATTTCCGAATGACATGCAACCGCTGAGCAACAGTCCAGTGCTGCTTCTCTGTAGCCCAGGTCAGGCGCTTCTGCCGCTGTTTCTGGTTCAAAAGTGGCTTGACCTGGGGAATGCGGCACCTGTAGCCCATTTCCTGCACACGCCTGTGCACGGTGGCTCTGGATGTTTCTACTCCAGATGCAGTCCACTGCTTCCGCAGGTCCCCCAAGGTCTGGAATTGGTCCTTCTCCACAATCTTCCTCAGGGTCCGGTCACCTCTTCTCGTTGTGCAGCGTTTTTTGCCACACTTTTTCCTTCCCACAGACTTCCCACTGAGGTGCCTTGATACAGCACTCTGGGAACAGCCTATTTGTTCAGAAATTTCTTTCTGTGTCTTACCCTCTTGCTTGAGGGTGTCAATGATGGCCTTCTGGACAGCAGTCAGGTCGGCAATCTTACCTATGATTGCAGTTTTGAGTAATGAAACAGGCTGGGAGTTTTTAAAAGCCTCAGGAATCTTTTGCAGGTGTTTAGAGTTAATTAGTTGATTCAGATTATTAGGTTAATAGCTCGTTTAGAGAACCTTTTCATGATATGCTAATTTTTTGAGATAGGAATTTTGGGTTTTCATGAGCTGTATGCCAAAATTATCAGTATTAAAACTAAAACACCTGAAATATTTCAGTTGGTGTGCAATGAATCTAAAACAAATGAAAGTTTACTTTTTATCATTACATTATGGAAAATAATGAACTATCACCATATGCTCATTTTTTTGAGAAGGACCTGTGTATGTATAAATTATATATATATTGTAGCAATAATCAGATGATCAGCGCAATCATGTGGTTTTAATCAACTAGGTCTCCAATTAAGTAAACACTCCTGTTTCTTTCACAATCTGAAGAATGGAGATGTCATGAGACTTTTTAAGTTACTGATTCACACACAAGCAAATGGCGATGGGACTTAATTAAATGACCGATGCCAGAAGTGCCCCCGCGGCGTTTTTCGCTGATAAGTAATCACAGGGTCCTCTGTCTTACCACATGTGACCCAACAGGAGCGCCTCTCTGGCCGGAGATCCCGTGGTGTCCCCTCTTCAGGACACCTCACAAACACAGACAAGCTTGTGTGATGAACCACACTGGTCATTGTAACCAGACTTAAAACTCATCAATTCAAAGAATACGCACACACATATCATTGCCCGGGAGGGGGGTGAGCAAAAGTTCACCACATCTTCACCAACGAATGACCCAGCCACGTTCACAGTACACACACACACACACACACACACACACACAAGGACTTTTTCTCCAATCTCCTCAATTGAGAGACTTGTACTATGATATATTCGATATGTTTTTATGTTTGCCCATGTTCCACTGGGGTTAGATGTGATCGTATTATAATTCTAAATGAACAGAGGTGCTTTTAGATGCATTTTTAATGTAACTGTGTTTTCCTATAATGTTTGTATGTCGTTCTTCACACCTTTAGAATCCTCTTGATCTGACCAAACCATATATATATGGGTGCAAACCGTAAAATGTATGTTACTATGTTTTATCATCTCTGGAGTAAAATTGAACGCATTTTTACATCACGGTCATGAAACATGCAAAGTCGATCTCGAGGGAACAAAGGAACACTTATCCGCACACTTTCCTCCCAGCTGATTGGTGCATTCACGCCAGAGCAGGCGTAAACAGAAGTGTCTTTAAAGAAGACCACCAAGCACCTCATCTTTGGTTTTTGGTTTTAGTTTTGGAAGAGTAAGGAGGGGGGAGAAAGAACTGCATCTTTGGGAGAACTCCCTTCTTCGAGGGAACTTCGACTTTGGTCTGGACTCTTCCCTCTCCTTCGATCCGATGTAACCATCATACTCGTGATCCCCGCCCTGGGGGATCTTTCCTCTTCTTTTCTTTTGTTTAAGTTTGTTTTTCCTTTGTTCATTTCACCAGAAATGAACTTAGTCTGAATTATTTATTTGGTAATTTACGTCAAAGACCTTTAAGCCTTCTTTGAAACTGCGCGCTCCAGACCGCAGCAAACCACGTGACGCTCCAACGGAACACACAAAGACCAGCTGCTCACACACGCCGCAGGGCTGACACATGAGAACTATATGCAAGTATATTTGAGTTACCAAGATTTTAGAGCATTAAGACTGTTTTTCCGTGTTGTCTCTTAAAGGTTTAAATGTCCAGGTGAATTTTGCCAAGCTGTGATCCTACGGATCTCTCTCTCTCTTCCCAACTCTCTCTCCCTCTCATTTTTATCTTTCTCTCTCATCCTATTTTAATTCGTGTTTGTAATGTTTTTCGTTTTGTTTGTTTCGGGTGTATATACATATATTCTGTGTGAATTGTAGTTCGATGTATTATTAGTCCAACTATTAAAACCATTATATTCTTGATTGCCTTCTGTCTAAAATGCTCATTTTACAGAGTCAATGAAATTTCGATCATAGCTACAAAGCTTTCATTATTGACTACGTTGCGTAGTCTAATTTTATAAACACAGGAAAATTAATGTTCACGGCCAGAAAATTGATATTTCTTGGAGTTTATAAGAAGGGATAACTTTGTTGAGAAGTGATAAGTTAATCTTACGGCCGTTTGCTGGACAAACAGTTCGATAGCTAAATTAACTCCATTAAAGGTTATCTCATATAATCGATCTGAAAATGGACCATTGACATATGAATGAGGAATTATAATTCGTTGTGATTGATCATTCGTGTGTACAATCAATCTATTTTCAACTTCGATAATTTAACTGTAATATGCAATATATTAATCATATTCATGATTAATTATTAAAATTCCCTATATATAATTTGAGCTAATTTAATGTAAAACTAAATGTTGTTACAGTTTGGTGGAGGATGCGGGCAATTTCAAACTTTGTTTTATGAGCAATACAGTTTCAATCTGTGTATATGGTTATTAATATTTTTTTTTGTGCGCGCTATGAAATTATGAAATTGTGAGATAAGTCGCAACGCGAACTCACTCCTAACCGACCGAGGCAAAAAGCCGAAGTCAGTAACGTTACATTTTTAACAAGTTGCTAAAAATATGCCTAGACAATTGTTAGCACTGTTAAATGCTAAGACTGCAGTACTTTAATATTACAAATGTCCTGTTAAGAGATGAATAAATACCTCTGCAGTTGATACATTTCTAATATTTGTTTTAAATCGCTGTGAATGAAGAATTCTCACGTGCGTATTACCGGTTTGAATAAATATGTTTTTAAGCGAGATTCCTTTTAAACATAGGCCTTGCATGCAAATATCGTTATTGAATTCGAGGTTAACCCAGTGATATTCAACAAAAACGATAAACTCCTGGTCAAAAAAATTGGCGTAGCTACCCAATTGAAGATCTAATACATTTAAATCATAAGTGCTATTGTGAAAAATGTTTATTGGAGTTCGAACCAACAGACGAAAATTCCTGTTGTCCACATTTGTGTATGTGCGGCGAAGAAATCCCGCCATATACTCTTGTGCAGTATAGCACCAAAAAGATCCGCAGAGATCTGAATTGTATACTTGTGATTTATTCCAGAAAATCAGTGCGTGACACGAACTGAAAGCTTTTAGCTTTTGAATCACATTAAAAGGTGGTTGTAATTCCGCTGACTAAACACTAGAGGGCCGTTTCAGATAATGCTCTCTTACTGCTAAAAGTCCACCACCTAGTGGCCGCCTTCTAAGTCGGCTCACTCAACTCTCCTTTTCTCTCTTTTCAAATTCTGTTTTGAATTGCCTATCTCTACTTTTCTCTTTTGATTGTTTTATAGTTATTGATGATACTTTGCTGTTATCGTTAATTATTATAAAATATTATCCTGATTTGTCAATTCCCTTACACGCTTAATTAAATTTGGTTTTAAGCCGGTTTGAATTTAAATTTACATCGTGTTTGCCTGTCAGTCACTGATACCCACTTAGAGGGACACGCACCCTTGTGGCATCCCCTGCTAAGACGGTGCATCACTTTTCCTCCTTTCATTCTGTTTTGAAGTGGTATATTTCCAGTTTTTCATTGGCTTTATTTTATTTATCACTGATACCTTACAGTAATCGTGATCATCATCAGATATAATTTTGATCTTTTCTTTTCTTACACTTATTCAAATTTTGGTTTGAAACAAACAAATTTCGAATTTAAATTTGAATTTTGTTTCTCAGTTCAATTATTTTTTTTTAAAATGTATTCTTCGTATTGATACTTCATCACAACTGTATCCTTACTAGATTAGATGTTACTTAACATCTCTTTATACACTTATTTAAATTGAGTTTAAACCGGTTTGAATTGCAATTTAAATTAAGCTGTCTTTTCAACCAGGTTGACCACTGAGAGGAGGTACGCCCCCTTGTGGCACAAACCCGCTACTACAGCTTGCCTCCTCCTGTGTCATCCTGCGTTACTTATTGATATCTCTTCTTTTAGGGATTAGGTGATTCTGATAATTAACATTGTCATAATTCCCTATTGTTTTTACCATTATTTAGTAAAGCCTTTGCTTTTTATTTTCTACATAAGTACTCAATTTGGTTTAGACAAAGAAAGCCTTAATTCACTTTAAGTTTCACTTGTTCTACATCCTGTTTTGTATTCATAGGTGGAACACTCTCTTATGCTGTGGTGATTTGACAGTCATCCCTGGTTGGTTTCCAGCGAGCGGGGTCGTCTGACCGGCGTTACCGACGCCTGCCGTGCGTGAGTCTCGGACCTATTCTGTTTCTTTCCATTGGTGCGGCACGCAATAAGACTCAGCAATTTGGCACTCCAAAGGGAAGTCAACCACACTAGTCGACACACAAGGCAATTTTGGAATAATTACTCAAACCAAGGCCCGAAGAGGGGCCACTCTTTTTGAGGGTTCTGGGGAAAATCCACTTTGCTGTGCCGTCTGGCAAGTTGACACCTTGGTATTGCCGGTTGTGTTTAAAGTCAAGTTGTTTGAGAGGGCGCACCTTGGTACAGATGAACGGAAGGGCCCGGGGACACTGCGGTTGAGTGTTAAGGGACGACGGAAAGATTGAACGCGACGCCGGCTCCGACCAGGGAGGACCTCAATTCACCCCAGGCAAGCTAACATAAGGTAAAACCCATCCACTTAGTATAGGCCACAGAATATTAGATATTCCCCCGGTCATTTAAGTGTTTGGCCCATGCCCTTTTCTCCAAGCCACACATAGCAGGCTCAGGCCTCCTTATCCCCTGTAACACTTCCTGTGTTATTATTCACTCCATTTCATTACAGACCTATTCACTTTTATTGTTTCATTTTACTTCAATCTTTCCCATCTTGCTATTTTTCTTTTCTGTTGTGATCTGTTCCTTTCAGTTCACCTAGAGACAGAACCTACGAGAGACACCAAGGAAAGCTAAATAACAGGTTGACAACCAAGCCGTTAGCATCAACAGATGACCCACAAGGCTACCGCCCTGTCAAAATCTTTATTTAGGCCCAACGCTGACCTAGGCAAATTGTCCCCACATAACTCTAACTGCCTGCATCAGTTAGCCGAAATTCTTGTAGACGACATCGCCCGTATTAGTATTATAGCTCGTAAAAGAACTTGCATTGGTCTCTTTGTGTGTGCTGTGTTCCTCTCGCCCACAGTGAGCCAGTATGTTCCGGTCTTCCAGCCCCGCAGTCCACTGGGACAACCTCGAGACATGGCTGAACGCCATGACGACTACCTTCCTGCCCCAGGTCGCCAGTGACTCAGAGCCCCCGAGCCAAAAGCAGCTGGACGCCGACTTGGACAAGCTGACGGCTCACGAACCGAGTCAAAGCTACAACGACAAAGACTGGGCCCGACACGTCGGAAACCTCGCTCACAAGCTCATTGCACAAGCACGCCTCCACGAAAGGAGCCGCATCGCCCTGGAGCATGAAGTAGCAACGCTAAAGATGCAAGCGGAGGAGGCCCAGATCCACAGTCGTCTAGAACAACTACTCCTCGAAACCAAGGAAAAGGATGACACCGACCCCGAGCTACAGAAGGAAGTGGAAAGACTTCAAACTGCCCTATCTGTTCTTCGTATACACACAGACCGAAAAGAGCAGTCAGAGAAAGGAACCAGAGAGGAACTCAACAAGAAACTGCGAGAAGGTGAAGCTCTCCTTGCAAGAGCAGAGACTGAACTAAAAGAAAGAGACAATAAAGCCAAGGCCTGCGAAAAACACTTGCAAGCGGCCCAAGCTAGAATCCACGAGCGTGTTCAGCAGAGACACGATCTCAAAGACGAACTTGACATTATTCACAGAGAGCTGAAACACTCATATAGACTGCAGAGTGACCGGGAAGGGGAAACACACACCACAAAGTTTCTCCTGACCAACCGGTCCGCACCTTTCAGCCAACAACCCAGAGCTGAAAAGAAGGGCGAAAGCCCGCTGTTCAAAACACCACCAGCCAGCCCGCAAGAACCCCCGTCAGCAGCGAGGGGGGGGAGCCTTTCCAAAGAACCCCTGCCACTAACCACGGCATGGCTCCCAAAGAACTTGACAAGCTGGCCAGAAACATCCCGACGTTCACTCTGAACCCTGCAGGAGGCCACAATGTGCACGCATACCTGCAAGACATTGACTTTCACTTACAAACTGTTACCAACGCGACCGCATGGAACAGATTGTACCTGCTAAGAATTACTTCCAGTCGTGAGGTGCACAGCTTCCTTGACCGTCAACCAGAGACTATCAAAACGGACTACCAGCAGCTGCAACAAGCTTTGATCCGTGAATTCTCTGATCCAGAATCAGACCAAGGGTTATTCACCGCCATGGACCTCAAGCAGGCCCGACTTGAAACCCCACAGACCTACTACAGCCGACTCCGACAAGCCTACTTCGGAGCACGGAACCAGCCAGGTATGGAAGAGGATGTCAATTTCAGAACTCTGTTCCTTCGAAATCTGCATCCCACAGTGAGTCATTACTTAGGCATCCTGGCCTGTCCCCGTAGCATGTCTACCCAACAGCTACGAGACTTGGCCCACAAAGCTCACATTAAGCAAAAGACTGTGTACGAAAAGACTTTTAAAGACCCCACAATCTACTCTGTCTCTGAACACTACTCAGAGCTGCCTCTAGAGGGCGCCCCACAACACCACAGCCCTTTTTACAGAGAGTCAAGACCGTTCCAGGCCAGCAGAAGGCAGCACAGCCGTGACGGTGCTCATCCAAGGCACCAGAGCGAGCGCTCTGAAAGATTCTGGGAAGCCAGCCGGCGACCCAGAAACAGCCAACCCCCATCACCAAGAGACTCAAACCCAGACATCCTACGTCTAAGCGTAAGGCCTGAAACAGGCACCCAGAACACTGCTCATGAGCATCAGACCACAGAGCTTACTGTCACACCACAAAGTGACAGCATCACCCAGCCACCACAGCTGACAGCTGCACAGCCTAAGCATGACAGCACAGTTTCCCACGACTGGGTCCAACATCACAAAGACCCAGGAAATGCTGCTTTGTCTACCTGCCTCCACAGCGAACAACACAAGACCGCCCCTAACCGCCCATCGATCACCACACCAACCCGGACGCCAAAGCTCCTGGGGAACCTGATCGAAAAGGGGGTGGCCCGGAAACCCTACCTAGCCATCACTTTGGAAAATAACGTGAGACTTGAAGCACTGGTAGACACCGGCGCAGACTTTACTTTGATATCAGCTGAACTTTTTGGAAAACTCAGAGCTAAAGCTATGAGACAAGATCGAACTCTTACATCCCAATCGTGTGAGCTGAATGTGCAGTCGTACAGCCAGAACGACATCCGGCTCGAACAGGTAGCTCCCATTCACCTGACAATGGGTTCTATGAGTCTGATCCACCCGGTGTACATCTCACAAATGGACACGTACCCCTTTCTGATTGGCAAAGACCTGTTAGACTGCTCTGAGCTTTTATTAGACTTATAAACACCTGACCGTCTGGGCCCAAGTTCAAGAACCCAACCCCCTCCGGTCACAGAGGTCACGAGAACTACAACAAAGCCAGACTCCAAAATCACAGAGTTCCCCGGAACTCCAGCAGCCATCCATGAAGACACAGCCTCAGCACCAAGTCAAGGTTCAAGTCCGCTACCCTGCACCTTCCAGCTCGCCAAAGACCACGCAATGCCCACTCAACGATGCGTGACCTAATGCAGAAGGCCTCTTCTGAAAGAAGTCCTAAAACCCCACTGATTTTGAACTGCAAAACCAAAAGACACTGCAAGAACACAGTGCAAGACTCTGCTAAAAGGGTCCCTGATCAGCATAGGACATAGAACTTTTAAAAGTAGATGAAAATGTGTGTTCAAAGAGTTGCAAGACTCTGCATTCGTAAAATTAGAATTTTACTGAGTTAAAAGAATCTTAAATGGAAGGGTAAATCTCAACGGCCAACAGACTATGCACAACTCTTTTGAAACAAACAGTTTCTAGATGCTGGTTGAATTGGCACTGCTAAACATTAGGTTTCCTGACAATGAAGGGTTACAAGAAACACTAGCTCCAAATAGGGCATACATCACCTTACCGCCAGAGTGTAGGAAAACCACCTCAGCCTTAAACTACTGTTAACCTACAGGCGTGCATTTGATCTTTGCGATCCAACTAGAACACAACGTGCAATAAGCATTTTTGATCGCTGGCTTGTCTAAATGCAGATAAAACGATAGCTGGAATTGACATCTCTACTTTAAGTGAAAGAGTCTTAGATTTCCAACTAATATCAGTAAGTTCAGCCGTAAAGCGTAAGTCTGTGTGACAAAGGAATCTCATTTCAGCAGCCTCTAATCTGTACCGATATCTATTCTGCTTTGGTTAAAAAGAAATCCAAATTGCAGTATGACTAAACCTGTGTCTGACAAAGAAAGCTCAGGACAGAGTTATATATATATGTAGACCTGGGTGATGCTCCCCTTTCTACAATGTAAAGGCCTTACAAATTATTGTTAGATTGATGTAATTCACCTAAATTTTAGCTGCATCTACAAGCAGAGAGCTACCTAGCGATCAAAACTGTTTACTCGCTGAAAAGTCAGCATTTATGCATGAGAGGGACGTAACTATAGATGCTTAGACAACCTTTGACTTACAGCAAATCCATTTCCTTACTCGGTAAACAAATAGAATAAGTTGTGTAAAGTACAGAGAAGAGTTACATGAGTAAAATTAGCAAATGCCAAAACAGTCGCATTTTACTTAATGTAACATCAAGTTCTCGAAAGACTTAAAGTATAGGCGCCCCCTTTTAACCCGTTAAAAGGTGCAGACACTTTTCAGGGACTGTTGAATTGTTCTGACATACTCTAGTTCCCATGACAACAACTTGTCACAGGAAGTGCTAACTTGTGACGTCACTTTGTAAACAAACCAGCCTAGGTGGCTTAGCTACCCTAACCTAGTATCCATCTACCTTAGGCTAAGCTAACTTAACCTAGCATCCTTCCAGCCTTAAGCTAAGTTAGCCTAACCTAGCATCCATCCAACTTAGGCTAAGCTAACCTAACATAGCATCCATCCAGCGTAGGCTAAGCTAAATAATAACTTCCACAGTTAGAAGTTAGCATCATTTACTTGAACCCTTAATCACCGTTGTTTTTTTTCCACAGTGCAAAGTATTCTAGAATACTTTCCTTAACACCAGTTAGGATTTCTAATTCACTTTCCGTGTTTGCAACTCTTCTTAGCTAAAGTTCACCTTCACTAGTTTAGGCATAGTCCTTGCTAACCGTCGAAGGCTAACTTTGCAGATGCCCTGTTAATTAAACATAAGTTTGACTACATGTAAACTGTGTAGCTAGAGAAGAATTCATATAGCAATAGGAATTTTCATCACTAATGCCACTGATTATTCTCGCCTTCAGATCATTCCCGTTGTTTTGATCATTTTATTCCCTTTTGCTTTTAATTTTAATTTGTTTTTGTTCTTTGTTAACTCTTTCATTTCTTTGACTTTGATAATAATAGCAGTCAGCTATTCCCTTGGCTATTCAGTCATCTATATGATTTCATTTCATTTCCTCTCTTGTTCAAATGTGGTTCCATTCCCCATAGGGCCCAGAAAGGAAACAGAGACACCCTTATTTGTTATTTTGGCGTAGTTTCAACCAGTGTACTCATTTTGTGACCCTGCAACACAAGTAATTTCAACAATTTACTAGGGCACAACTATGGTCCAGAGGATTGATAATAAGCACAATTCAAATAGGAAAGCTGTCCTTTTCCCCCTATCATTCACTTCGTCAAGCCGTAGTGAACCACTAGTTCAGTCCAGAGAAATAATTTAGTCATAAGAACCATCTTAAGTCATTTATTTCATCTTGGCTATGCCCCTTCCAGGAGATACTCTCGGAACCACATACATCTTAGCCTCCTAAGATCCACAGCTAAGATAAGATACAAGACACATTTCACTAGCTAGCTACACGTGAAACACCTAGCTTTATGCTACAGACCTAGCGAACCAGTTAAACCGTGGTTCTGAACTTTTAAGGTCATGCATGCGTCTCTCACCACAAGTATGACAAAATGTTACAGAGCCCCTGCTTCACCTGACCTTAACCTTCCAGCTAACCAAAGACTATGACAAAACAATGGACAATATGACAAACCACCTCTCAGACCCCTCCAACCACCCAAGCACGCCAGCTGCAACCACCGATAAACGGTGCCCCAGACAACTGCGGGTCACCAAACACATGCTGCGTGCACAGGACAACATTCTACGTTATGCACCTGATGCCATCACAGCGCCAAGGCTTGTGGTGCCACAATGCAGAAGGGGGGTCATGCCAATGTATGCCCATGACGCATCACGTGCTGCACACCGCAGCACCAGAACCACTTACAAGACACCGAAGCAAGTGACACACCGTTGTCCTCGAAAAGAAAAGACTGTCCTAGCCAACCAAGGACGACACTCGCTGAAATGTTTCCTACCTTTCTCTCTCTTCTTTTTGCCTTTACCAGGATGCTGCCGTGGTTTGCCATTCTGAGCCTTCAGCCAACCAGAGGGCAGCCGCAAACGGACAGCATCTCACCGGGTCCGCCATCAGGCATCGTCCTAAAAGAACAAATGGGATTCCTGATAACCAACTGCCGCACACACACCCAGAAAGTGTGTTCAAGTGGACCCCCGCAACGTGTACCTAAAACCCTACCCCAGCATAGTAGCCCAATTCAGCTGGGCCAGTGCCCGATGGACAGAGGACTCCCTCGCTCACGCTGAGGCCAATGTTGAGCACATACTCAACCAACTTGATAAAACGACTGTCACACAAGCGGACTTAAGTGGACACAACCGCCGTGCCAAACGGATCCTAGGAGCTTTGCTCAGAGCCGCCGCTGCTGTCGGAACTCTGTTTAACGTTGACATATCCAGTGTCAATGCAGTGAACCTAGCCACCGTGAGACGGCATGTGACTGAAATTCAAACTGAGATCCCACTGCTAAAAGAGCAACTTACGACACAGAGTGCCTCCCTGCAATCACCCACAAGACATTTAAGGGAACAGTGGTAATTCTCAACACTCACAGCGTTCTGCTGAACCAGACAGTGAACTCCATGAAACAGCTATTTACTGTCTCCCAGAATGACTTTGCTCAAACTCAGCTGGTCACAGCCCGGATGACAGACCTGCTGCGGGAGGTGAGCTCCTCCATTGACAGCCTAGCCATGGGTAGAATTCCACCGTACCTGATACCCTTAAGCCTGGTGCAAACCATGCTGGCTCCTGCCATCACCACGCCAACTGACCCTCTACAGACACAACATACCTACTCTCTGGGTAGCGCCATCCCACTCTGCGTCGACTCCGAGCAGAGGAAAGTGGGTTTTCTCCTGAACCTACCCATCATAGAGTCAAGCCGACTCTACCAAGTAAAAGACATTGTCAAGGTCGCATTTTTGAAAAGTGACACTCACATCAAGATTCGCACTCCAGACGTGGTGGCCTACCACGACAGCAACCCACAGCTGTACCTGGCCCCGAACCTGCACATGTGCACATTGACCAAAGACATTCACTATCTCTGCCTTAACAGACCCTTCCTCAGAGACAACACTGACGGAATCTGCAGGCTGCAGATCAGCGACACCCGCTGCCCTGCCGAAGCAAAGCCTCGCACTCAAGGCATCGAGACCCAAGCAGAGATTGTAGGTGACAGGTGGCTCGCTTACACTCCAGTGCGCACAGCTGCACTCACTGCACCATCCTTCACCTGGACGACCTAGCCCTGTACCACCTTCCGAGTGAAGAATACCAATCCGAACTGGAAAAATGGATTGAGGAAGGGGGGGTCACAGATCATAGACATTGCTGCCCTTGACACAGCCTGACAAGCATTGTCCAGATTGCCCACCCTGAACACTTCACCTGTTGTTCAAGCATGGTCCGCCGCTGACACGGCACTTTGCATTTCGACAATCATCATGCATACCGACGACTCAACGAGATGAGAGCCTCAACAGCCAGGCTCACCCAAGCCATGTCCGGAGGGTTCCGTAGGGGCCCTCGGAAAGAAGACTCCCCGCTAGAGAACGCGGAAAACCTCATAGAGCTGAGCCCTCAGCCCTAACCATCATCTGCAGCATCCAACCTCCATGATTTACCTGCCACCTGACCAATGCGGTCGTGATGGTTCAACGAGGCCCACCCACACGGGTCCTGCCGAACCATCAAGGGGGGAATGTAGCAATAATCAGATGATCAGCGCAATCATGTGGTTTTAATCAACTAGGTCTCCAATTAAGTAAACACTCCTGTTTCTTTCACAATCTGAAGAATGGAGATGTCATGAGACTTTTTAAGTTACTGATTCACACACAAGCAAATGGCGATGGGACTTAATTAAATGACCGATGCCAGAAGTGCCCCCGCGGCGTTTTTCGCTGATAAGTAATCACAGGGTCCTCTGTCTTACCACATGTGACCCAACAGGAGCGCCTCTCTGGCCGGAGATCCCGTGGTGTCCCCTCTTCAGGACACCTCACAAACACAGACAAGCTTGTGTGATGAACCACACTGGTCATTGTAACCAGACTTAAAACTCATCAATTCAAAGAATACGCACACACATATCATTGCCCGGGAGGGGGGTGAGCAAAAGTTCACCACATCTTCACCAACGAATGACCCAGCCACGTTCACAGTACACACACACACACACACACACACACACACACAAGGACTTTTTCTCCAATCTCCTCAATTGAGAGACTTGTACTATGATATATTCGATATGTTTTTATGTTTGCCCATGTTCCACTGGGGTTAGATGTGATCGTATTATAATTCTAAATGAACAGAGGTGCTTTTAGATGCATTTTTAA
This sequence comes from Meda fulgida, assembly GCA_030578275.1. NCBI lineage: Eukaryota > Metazoa > Chordata > Actinopteri > Cypriniformes > Leuciscidae > Meda > Meda fulgida. Next base: position 6,967,407 of record CM060633.1, read on the forward strand.
TGTAACTGTGTTTTCCTATAATGTTTGTATGTCGTTCTTCACACCTTTAGAATCCTCTTGATCTGACCAAACCATATATATATGGGTGCAAACCGTAAAATGTATGTTACTATGTTTTATCATCTCTGGAGTAAAATTGAACGCATTTTTACATCACGGTCATGAAACATGCAAAGTCGATCTCGAGGGAACAAAGGAACACTTATCCGCACACTTTCCTCCCAGCTGATTGGTGCATTCACGCCAGAGCAGGCGTAAACAGAAGTGTCTTTAAAGAAGACCACCAAGCACCTCATCTTTGGTTTTTGGTTTTAGTTTTGGAAGAGTAAGGAGGGGGGAGAAAGAACTGCATCTTTGGGAGAACTCCCTTCTTCGAGGGAACTTCGACTTTGGTCTGGACTCTTCCCTCTCCTTCGATCCGATGTAACCATCATACTCGTGATCCCCGCCCTGGGGGATCTTTCCTCTTCTTTTCTTTTGTTTAAGTTTGTTTTTCCTTTGTTCATTTCACCAGAAATGAACTTAGTCTGAATTATTTATTTGGTAATTTACGTCAAAGACCTTTAAGCCTTCTTTGAAACTGCGCGCTCCAGACCGCAGCAAACCACGTGACGCTCCAACGGAACACACAAAGACCAGCTGCTCACACACGCCGCAGGGCTGACACATGAGAACTATATGCAAGTATATTTGAGTTACCAAGATTTTAGAGCATTAAGACTGTTTTTCCGTGTTGTCTCTTAAAGGTTTAAATGTCCAGGTGAATTTTGCCAAGCTGTGATCCTACGGATCTCTCTCTCTCTTCCCAACTCTCTCTCCCTCTCATTTTTATCTTTCTCTCTCATCCTATTTTAATTCGTGTTTGTAATGTTTTTCGTTTTGTTTGTTTCGGGTGTATATACATATATTCTGTGTGAATTGTAGTTCGATGTATTATTAGTCCAACTATTAAAACCATTATATTCTTGATTGCCTTCTGTCTAAAATGCTCATTTTACAGAGTCAATGAAATTTCGATCATAGCTACAAAGCTTTCATTATTGACTACGTTGCGTAGTCTAATTTTATAAACACAGGAAAATTAATGTTCACGGCCAGAAAATTGATATTTCTTGGAGTTTATAAGAAGGGATAACTTTGTTGAGAAGTGATAAGTTAATCTTACGGCCGTTTGCTGGACAAACAGTTCGATAGCTAAATTAACTCCATTAAAGGTTATCTCATATAATCGATCTGAAAATGGACCATTGACATATGAATGAGGAATTATAATTCGTTGTGATTGATCATTCGTGTGTACAATCAATCTATTTTCAACTTCGATAATTTAACTGTAATATGCAATATATTAATCATATTCATGATTAATTATTAAAATTCCCTATATATAATTTGAGCTAATTTAATGTAAAACTAAATGTTGTTACAATATATATATATATATTTGTCACAGACATCTCTGGTATCATTGCCAAAGACATATCTGGTAGCATTGCCACATGGGCACAATTGGTAAAAGAAAAGAATGAACAATATTAAATGGTAGACTCATAACATGCAATTTTCAGAGAGACTGTGACTCCCTGAATATTCCCCCTCACTGGTCCATTTCCCTCCAGCTGCAATGTGCTTGTTTAGTTATCTGAAGTGACAGTCAGAAGGAATACTTTTTTTGGATGTATTTGTGACAAATCCTCCAGTAACTCAGCGCCTATGGGGAGAGCTGTCGTCCATGACTTAGTCTATTCTCTGTTATAAATATGAGCACAAATTGCAGTGACATATTACATGGCTAACAGCAGCCTTGATTCTGAGCTGAGCTGCCTCGGGTGCCAGCATATGCGCATGTGTGCCGTTGCCATGCTGCTCGTACCCTTAAGGCCAGTGGAGTAGGCCCGGAGTAAACCGGCAGGGGGTGGTTGAGTACAAAAGACCTCTTAGTATTCACAATGAGAGAATGTCAAAACTCCTACTTAAAAATCGTACACTAAAGGCCCTATTTTGAAGATCTAAGCACATGGTCTAAAGCGCACGGCGCAAGTGCAGGGCATGTCTGAATCCACTTTTGCTAGTTTAATGACGAGAAAAATGGTCGGCGCGCCCGGTGCATGCCCTGAAAGGGTTGTCCCTATTCTCTTAATGAGTAATGGGTGTGTTTTGGGCGTAATGTGCAATAAATCAATCACAGTCTCATCTCCCATTCCATTTAAAAGCCAGTTGTGCCCACGCCATGTTGATTCGCAAATTACATGGTGGAATTTGCAAGCGAAAAGACTGAACGCCTCTCTAGTAAAGCGTGCTAGCAGACCATCTACGGGACAAGCTGGATTCCACAATATCTTTATGTATACTGTATATAACATTTTACACAATAATATTTTTACATTGTAATCCTTTTATTTTTAATATATTTGGCATGTTTGTGTGCTGCTGGGCATACCTGTGTGTGTAATAAGCAGAGTGTGTACGCGTTATACACTCAACTATAGGCGCATTATACTAATTTAAATAAATAAAAAAAAATACTGCGTTTGCTAATGCATTTGTGCCCATTTGTGCTGGTCTGAAAACAAGTTGTGTTCAGGCGCATTGTTGGTGCGTTGCTATTTTGAATGGATGATAGGGCCCTAAGACTCCCTTAAATGTTGTTTGTCACACACAAAGTAAGCACACACATATTTGTTACCACAAAGACGTGTACGTCCCCCACTCCAAGCTGAAGAAAGTCGTTCACTGGTCCTGACTCTCTCACCAGGAGGGTGGTGGATTTTGGGGCCCTTTGGCAATTCCAGAGATTAAAATGTCATCTTTTCTAATGTCACCCGTAAAAAAACATGGTGCAACCTTTGACTAAACACTCCTGACGAGGCCTGTCAGCATGTAGCTACAGGCCCCAGAAGGCTCCAGCAGCACTGCAGACATCATCACTTTTAGCCCATATGTGTTTAGCTCTGCTCACTAGAATACCATCACACAATGTCCTCCCCAGCTATTGGAGTACATGTCCTTGAAAACCTCAGGCCTCTAATGCATCTCTTCAAACATGAACATGAGTATACAGGAATGTACGTCTCTAAGATTTGGCATGGAATATAGTGCAGCAAATATGAATTATTTTTGTTGGCCAAAACCCAGAAATGAGTTAGTTATTATAAGTTATTTTAGTTTATAAAGATTTAAATATGGATATTTTTCTTACAAAGAATTGCTTCTCTTCAGAAGGCCTGTATTAACCCCCTGGAGCCATGTGGATATCTTTTATGATGGATGGATGGACTTTTATGGACTTCAGGAGTGTCATTCACTGCCATCATAAAGCTTGGTAGAGCAAGGACATTTTTAATATTACTCTGATTGTGCTCGTCTGAAAGGAGAAAGTCATATACACTTGAGTAAATAATCCTTGGATAATTTTCATTTTTGGGTTAACTATCCCTATTTTTAACACAGTTCTTGAACAGTTTAACTCCAAAGTTTCTCTGTGTGCTGCACTCACAGCACACCTGAAATGTATAACAGAATTGACAAATAAAAATGTACAACTGTGAAACATTGTGCAAGTCGTGCTTACAACGGTGGTTCTGGTCGATTTGCTTGTTCTTCTACATTTCTACATTCTACATCTGACTCGGGCTTGAATTTATGAGCCAAAACTGACTTGCGGGTGTTTATACCTGAGAAGCTGAAACTCGCAGTTATGGTGAGGGCTGTAACATTTCCGAAACATGATTGAAGCGGTTGACCGATCACAGCACAATGGTCCAGCTGACCAATCAGAGCATAGAAGTAGGGGCTTCATAGATACTGGAAATAAACAGAGCGTTACAGATAGACTGGGAAGAGAGGAGCTGCAACAATGTAAAATATGTGAAACCAATGTGTTATTTAAACATTCAAGCATGAAAACCTATTCGTATAGAGCCTGAAAACAAAATCAAAACTTTGTAAAAGGGAATAATATGGCCTCTTTGAAATGTCATCACGCCGAACGGGTAAACTCATCTACTCAATATTCCGCTTTTACAGCCTCAGTGTGTTTAAAAATCGCACTGTTGCAAACTCTAACTTGTGTGAAAAATGATTTAAAAAAAAAGACTTAAAGAGTTGTGGGAAGCTTAATGTTGCTGATGTTGCATGCAACTGTGATGTTGTTATGTGATGTTGTTAGCTTTTTACATCTGCTGATTGTGTTTAGTCATCAAAATGTATTAAAGTGTTCATTAGTGAAGATGATCACGAAGAACAAATCATAAACTTTTGTTGGTCACAAGCTTATTTTCTGCAATAATCCAAAAGCCAATGGGAAAATCGTAATTGTTTTTTTATCGAGAGATCCAGGTTGATGTTAACTTCCAGGTTGGCCTAGAAAAATACAGAATCACTGCAGAATCTACATCATGTAACACTCGTAAAGTGACATTTCAGAATGAAACTGCTTAATTAGCAGGAAATTAATATTTCCCCGCCACAGACTTGTTTGTGCCCCCGCAAACAGGAAAAGTAATGTCAGAAATGTCATTAAATAAATAAATAATCATCTGGAAAGCATGTAAATAACTTATATAGCTTCTGAAAGGCAGTACTAAATGAAAAAATGCCTTCTTTAGCATCAGTGAATGTTTCACCTTTTGTAATGGTTGTGCATGAGTCCCTCAGTTGTCAAATATGCAGAAGATGCTAGAAAAACAACTGTTATGTGAAATAGCTGAGTGCAAGGTGTACTGTTAACGAATTACCACATATTGTTTTGGTCTGAATAAAATGGACAATGGACATTTCTGTCTCCTTTTTTATGGAAAAGTTTCTTAGTCATTCATGTGCACATCAGTCCAAATTACGACTTTTCCAACAGTACCTCAGCCCGTTTTTTTTTTTTTTTTTTTACACAAATTAGGAGTGTCCATAAGTTAAAAAGAAGTTTGAGAGTATTTTTATTTTTTATTTTAAAGTGTTTAAAATTTTACTTGTTTTGTCTTGAGGCCCCTTGGAAGTTTCCAGAGGCCGATTTTGTAACCTTTAAAATCTACTAATTCTACTCATTTGAGTCAGCTTGGCGAGAAACTCCCCGCAGACAGATTAAACATTTAACAGTAATTATCTTCAAATGCGCTTGTCGAAGGCTGAATTATTTTTTATCGTTTAGCCTGGAAATGTTTTACTTCTGGTAGGCGTCACGCATTATAATAAAGCTACTAATTATAAACCCATCATACACAATGCCAGCAATGCCATCATTACAATCATTCCAGAAACATTCATCTCCCTTTAGAGTCTCAAAAGTCTCTTAAAACAGACATTTTATTTTATTAAAAAAGCACTAATTTATTCATCTCTTAATGCTATTGTTGGCTCAGTACTTCCACGAATTGTACAAAGAGACAAGATGCATGATGTTACATGTGAATATTTACAAAAGTATGCACATGTCATCAGTTAGCAATTCAACAATGCCAGCATAATTACATTGTTGAGCAAGTGTGTGAACAAATTAGATTGTAGTTCATAAGCTTTATTTGGTTTCTTAAAGTAATTAAAGTCAGCATCATCTCTTTTTGAAACCATTATGAATTTCTTCCTCTGTGGAACATAAAAGATTTTTTAAAACAAATTCCTCTTTTTATTCCATTTATTTTTGATGTACATGTTATTTATACATTTATTTCAATATAATGAAATTAAATGATGACTGAATAGCAAAATAAGGGTACGTTTACATAACAACAATGTATTAAAAACGGAAGCGTTTTTCATGTACATGTGTCAGCGTTGTCAAAATGATCCCCTTTCACGCGGATCCGCGGAAATGACAAAAAAACGTCAGTAGGTGGCGATGTCACTTATTAAAGAAACTATGCGGCTATAGACTAAACACGTAATACGCATTTGCATGCGGTCTCCATTTGCACAAATCCACGACAATAACAGTATCGTTTTCAAAAACTTGCACTTCGAAACCTGTTTTTTCAAAGTTTGCATTTTCGAACCCCCAAAACGCCGTTGTCGTGTAATTGAATGGCCAAAAAGCATAAAAAGTTTTCTGATCTTAGATGAAAACTGTGTCGTATAAATGCCTCCTAAAAGTGTTCCATACACCTCATGTTGTATAGAACAGAAGGACCTTTACCTTCATAAAAATGTCTCGTTTTGTGTTAGATAGAAGAAAGAAAGTCAAAAGAGTTGGATAAACAAATCCTTTAAAGTGGATATGTGTTTGTTTTTAAACAGCATCAGCTCCCGTGTTCAGCACCAACCCTGTCCGGCTCATCGCGACCGTGGGGAAAGACGTGTCCCTGGAGTGCCGGCCACGTGCCTCACCCAAACCCAGAATCTCTTGGAGGAAGAACGATAGGAGAGTCCAGCCCAGCCGAAGGTGAGTCTGATTCCCAGCTAAAACGCAGTTCTGTGACCGTACATGTTTTGCATGAAAGTGAGATAATTATCAGGATTTGGGATGAAGCAGTGGCAGTCCACTCCTAAGGGTCTGTGTTTATAATTGATTCCAATTAAATATGCTCATAAACACGCATACATTTACATGAATCTGTGTGCACAGGGGCTTTAATCAATGTTCTTGTCCAATGATTACGGGTCTCACGCTGGGTTCAGCTCTGCTGAGGTGCGATTTGATGACAGGTTTGTTTGCACTCTCAGAGCTATTAGGCTAGTTTGCTATGCAAGGTTGCATTGTGATTGATGTCGTGTTGATTTCTTATTATTAGTCGTGTATATCAAGTCTGGGATCAGTGTTATTTTTTTTTAAAGACATTAATACTGATATTTATCAAGGATGCATAAAATTAATATATAGTATCAATAAAGACTTTTTTTACATTCTTTACAAAAAATATATACTTCGAAAAAATTCGAATTCTGAACTTACTATAGATAGTATGCACGTGACGTCACAGTAGGCGGAAGTCACTGAGTGGCAAAAAGACTGAGTGGCAGCAAAACACATCTAAAATTGGAAAGAGCTTTGAGATTGACTGTACAAATAGATTCAACACGAAATCTAAACTATCTTTTAACTTACTTCCAAAAGCTACAGAACATAAAGGCAAATGGATCACTTCAATTCGCTGAAACAACTGGAATACAGCAGACGTACATTAGATTTGCAGTTACCGTTTTGTGTCAGACATGTTGAATTTTGTGGTAAAGTCATACATATATTGACCATCTCATATTCTGATAATTGTTTGCTGAATTTTATGGCACTTATCTCATTAAAGAGATTCGAGTGTTTTGTCCATTTTTTTAGTCTAAGATCTTGTGGATGTGGAAGGGAGATATTTTATACATACTCAATAGAAAAGTCTGCAGGGTTAAATGTAACACTCGGAGTCAGTAAATGTATGACATACTGCTTTATTCGTCTGTTAAGGTCTTGTACATGTAACCTCATTAGAATTTAAATATAGCTTGTTTTAGCCATTATATTGTAGACCCTGTTGGCTGATAGCTCATCCACTGTAGTGGTTCATTTATGCATCATTTTAAATCAGCATGAGGAAAATGAGTGCAAGCTTATTGATGGAGGAGACGTGTCACTCATCATGAGTGACAGATCTAAAATTATCGCCCGTTGAGCGATGTCGGCTACACGTCTGTGAAAGGGCTGATGTTTAATAACAGAGATTCTCTGCCACAGACACGTCTAGACGCAAGGGCCTATTCATCTGAAAGAATTAGTAATATGAATATTATTTTCATAGTTCAATAGGACACTATCCTAAATTTATTTGGCTATGTTAAAAGGAATACTTCACCCAAGAATGAACATTGTGTCATCATTTACTCACCCTCATGTTGTTCCACACCTGTATGACTAAACACAAAAGAAAATATTTGGAGGACAATCTGATTTGACACTATGCAAACTCTTCATTCAGCTATGCATTATTTGGTTAGTTGAATTTTATTATTTTGAATTTGTGTCTTATTACTCTTAAGTCCATGACCCTATCTCTTAACATACTATAGAGTGTTGTCATCCTGTGAATTCCCAACTTGCACTCTGACACCGAACGTGTGCTAATTCACTCCTGCCAAGACTGTAATGAAACCCGAAACAGTTATGCAGCATGTGTCTCTGAAGAGATTTTCATAGTTTTAACATTTTCTTATTATGGTTTCCCCAGGTTCTCTTTCTAAAGGATATGCATGTTCAAAGTCACTGCTGACATTTGCATTGCATAATTTGGTGCTAATTTGTAACCTTTACATGATCACTCTGATTTTCATAATAAGATGCAAATTCACAAATGATCTTAACCCCATGAAGCCTACAGTCTAATATTTGATACACACGTTTATAAGGCAGCGAAATGATCAACATGATCAAAACTTAGCTTTTTTTGTCTGATTGATATGCTTATACTGTTTTAGCAAGTAAAGGGCATTTTAGTATAATTCTAAAACTGTCAAACTTCAGGTCTTAAGGTGATTTTTTTGTTTTGTTTTTTTTGCCAATATAAATATCAGAAACTGCCCAAATTGCTTTTTTTTTTTTTTTTGCTCAGTTTTGGGCTCTGAATAAAATTGAGTTGTTTTTTTTTTCATATACTCTAGCTCCATCTTAAATCACACTATAATAGCCATAAGCCCGTTTAATATATGGTACTCAACAAAAAAAAATAAAGATGCAAACTTTTTTAAAGTTTTTGACTAAAGGTTCAATAAACTGTTCAATTTCAAATAAATAAACACTTTCATATATCAGGCTTTACATGTTAAGCAATTATTGTGCCTTTCATTAAGCAATTCATTCCTTTTAGGTTTAAAACAAGGTCACAAAGACCTAACTTCTCTCTACAAGTTGCAAAGCATTTGATATATAACCTTACAAAATAAAAAAAAAATGATGGCCTACACACATACAAATAAATTTGAACACACCTCTACTAACAGGTATTCGAGACCTCGAGTCCCCAATTCACCACATATTTATCACAGGCCTTGCTCGGTTGCAAGTGGACGTTGCAAAATTATTTACGGGCTTTTCTGCTGACAGTGGTGCTGTTGCAAAGCAGGCAATTTATTCTGAGAAATAGCCACTGGGATTTGCGCTCTTTTCAAATTGTCCTGCAAAATGGCTTCGCCAGCCCAACAGCCCCAGACCAGTCATAACACACAACCGCACGTGCGTACGGTCCTCGGCTCAGACCTCAGAGCGACGGTAAAAATGTCCGCACGCAGCACAAAGCCAGCTCTCACCTTGACACCCTTCCTCACTTCCTGCTGCTTATCAACCCATAGTTCCATTCTCTCAAATCAATAATTCACAAGTAATGGTGTAACCAGCATTCAGATACTGTTAGCCCTTTCAGCAGCCACATACCGCAGTAAAAGATACAGTAAGAGTCAGAACAAAGTGATCTTCAGGTCAGCTGTGTGGTTTGTCAGACGCTGTGTGTTTGGAATCGTTCATAAAGTGGTGCGCATCACATTTGAAATGATGTTGTCTGCCGTGTGATAGATATTTGTTTATACACAGACTTCTTCACGTAACAAGGTGATGAATGGACTTTGAGCTTGCGTGATCTGATATATCGTGTGGCAAATTTGTCAGAGTCGAGCAATTTATTGTATTTTCTTTTTTGTGACATAGCAAGGGCAGATATAGTTCTTTCTTTCTTTTTTTTTTTTGCTTTTTTCGGGGATGCAATGTTTTCTATGAAAGCCATTTTACAGAAAGAGAGACTGTGTAATTATTCCAATGTTTTTGTGTAAATCTTTTCCTTTATACATAAGTACATTAAACATGCAATTCATAAATACAACGAGTTGAATACACCTATTGTATAATTAACATTTATTTTGATATGAAGCGAAAAATGCCAGGTTGAAACTAAATGAAGGGAATACAAGAGGATGAAACTTATAAAAAGATAACCTTACTATGCAGTTTGGCATAATTGTGTTTTAGAAAAACATAAGCCGTGAAGCAGTATTTGTGGCATGACATTATTATTTCAGCTTTTAAAATGTCCACAAAAAAAAAAACGTACTGATATTTATGAATTAGTTATTCATGATATTTATAAAGAACTTTTTATCTTAAACTTTTTTTTAAATAATAATGATATGTATGTATATTTGTCATATGTATATGACCATCAAGTAACGTTTTTCTTGATGTTTACACTACATGACATTAAATTATAACTTTAAAATAGCTTCTTTTTTTTTAAATAAATAAAAAATAGCTGTTGGAAGGTTGGGTCATTAAGAAAAAAAAATCTAATTAGTACCAGATTATGGTTATTTGGCTTGTAACAATAACAGAACCAGGAATGTTATATAGAACCTTAATGGTGTAATGAACATTTTTAAATATTAGTTACATTTTTTAATATTCTGATCACTCATCAGCTGGGAAAAAGCCTTCTGAAAGTGATTCATAAGATTTTTTTTGTCATTAACGTTATAGTTGTGGTGGGAGTGTCCCTATTCTAATAGAATTAGATTGATTATTGAAACTTTATTGTCATTGGTGTGAACAGACCTTTAAGTCAAGTCAAGTCACATTTATTTATATAGCGCTTTTTACAATACAGATTGTTTCAAAGCAGCTTTACAGAGATAACAGGAACATAATGCAACACAGTTTGTTTCCAGAAGAAAATATCATACAGTCCAGTGATTTAAATTCAGTGATGTTTCATTTTTGTTGTAAAAAAGTTATTGATTTAGTTAGTTTATATAGCCACTCTGGAGAAAACCATGATGTCATCGTCCAGCTCAGTTCAGTTCTCGCATAATGGTGTCAGCGCAGGCAGATCAATAATATTGTTGAATATTAAATTAAGCTAAGCAAGCCAAAAGCCAATGGCGACAAAGACGGAAAAATCTTTACAGATTTAAAAAACAAAAGGGCAGGAATAAAGAACCCTAAACGCTTAACACAAAGACCCATTTTTATTATAAAAGGGTTCTTCAGTGCAATATGGTTCTAAATAGAACTATGTGAAGAACCTTTAAAGAGCTATATTTTCCAGAATGTTGCACGAATGTTTTTAGCACATTACTATAATGTCTATGATGTTCTGAAAGGTTGCCAGGCCAAGTGGGGTTTTTTTGTTCTGCCCCAAGCCTTTATGATTCTATGTATAGATATGACTTGGGTTCCCTCTTCAATGCTTCTAATGTTCTCCCTTGTTTGCATCCTTCTAGATTGAAATAAGTCAGGTTGCTTATAAATGTAATAACATATCTCAACAAGCTGCATGGTTTGAGATATCATTCACGTCTACAGCACAAACAGTGTGGGATTTTCCGTCAGATGGTCGTTGAAATGAGCGAAATGAATTTGACTGGACACGGTTGACTTTAGCAAAAGGATTTTCTGACATTAGCTGTATCCAAGGAAGACGTCTCTAGATGAAGAGAAGCTCAATTGTGAGAGGAGCAGGGGTGGGATCGAAGCTGCCCTGCGTTTATCTGACATTGACAGCTGTGTGGAGTTAATGAAGGTTTGTAATTAACATGGATTTCCGCTAATGTTCAAGGGTTTTGTATTCCAAATGAAAAGTATTAATCCCATTAGTTCGAAAGTATGGGCAGCCACTCTCAAAACCCCACAGCCAATCCTTCATTAATATCAGCAAAGAAGCCATAGTCAGGGAAATGGAAAATCGGTCCATTGTAAACAAGCCTGTGATTATGTTCCATGATATTTTCCTCTGTGTTTATCCAGCCGTTTCTGTACAGCATACGAATGCACGAATGCATTTTTCAAAGATGTTTCTCCTGAGGAGAGTGAGATCTTTGTATTGAGTGGCCTGAAATATATTTTAGGGAGCTCTAAGGGGACGTTTCATTTTTATACCTTCGTCACAAAGACTCGTTTACATGCTTATACCCACCGGTCTCCACTCTGTGTCCTTTCTAGCGTCCTTGTCGAATGCGTGTTCTCGCTTTTTCCTACTTGAAGGAACGTCTCTTAGCCAATGTCTCCTCATGAATTTTCCATGTACAGGTTACACTTTGTCACGCCTTTGTGAGTTTCTGCCTGCCGATTCTCATCAGCATCTGCTGGATCAGAGTGCTTAATGCTGTAAATATGAAAGCCAAACATCATGAGACAAATTAATTGGGAAAAAAAATTAGACTGATGACTCCCTTTTGCCTATACTATTAGTTTTAGGCAGAAATTGTATTTTAATCATATGATTGGCAGATGTGTGACAATGAATATTTACAGAGGAAAAAATATACTAGAATATAGAAGGGAGAACGATTGTTCTCCGAATCACTTGGCTATCAGAAGGTGGTCACACTTTAGGACTAAGTTTAGGGTTAGGGTTAGGATTAGGGGTTAGAGTTTGTTTTGTGGTAATGGTTTGCATTACATTTAGGGGTAATGTTAACAATGTAACAACAGATGTTAATTAAATGCAAGTAATTTGAATGTAATTACAATGCACCGACATTTACATTTTAGACATTTTTATATATACGGTAATACAATATATCACGATAACGAGCATGTACCATATTGTTAATGTGGGCACTTCAAAATGCAGTGAATAACTCTTTAGGTTACACTTTATTTTAAGGAGTCGTTGTTACAGTGAAATTATATATTTAATTACTGAGTAAAATGAAGGAACAACATGTACTTACTATAGAGTTAGGGTAGGATTAGGATTTGGTTGAGGTTTAGTTGTAATTATTCATAATTTACTGTTATTTTTATGGTAAGTATATGTAACAAGGACACTGTATGATAAAGTTTTCCCATTATTTATTATGAATTATTCCGATTTTTAGAATACATTTCAAGAATCCTTTTCCCATCAATCGGTTAAAATGCACAACACCGCTGTATGCTGCGTTAAAGAGGAATGCACACTCTGATGGAAACAAGCCCAACCAAGATTAATGTTGATGATCGCGTTATATTGTATACTATATGCATCTGCTTAGTATGCTATCACTTGTTTCTACTTCTTCGTCACCTGTGTTTTGATCAGGAGCTGTTGTACTCTTTCAGAAGATGCGTAGTAGCGCCCCCTACCGGCTACCGCAAAACAGTGAAAACACGGAAATGGTGGGGAAGCTTTGTCTCATAAATGACGGAAAATTCCGTATAGCGGGGAAAGAGTTAAAAAGGTTGATGATTCGTATGAAAAGGCCTGAAGTATAAAAAACTTTGATGATGGAAAAAGATGATAACGACATTTTTTTTTAGCTCATTCACTTTGTGACTCTTCAAATGATGGCTTTCTGAGAGCTATAATAAAGCCAGACCTTGTTGCTCATGTGCTGAAGTTCTCAAGTAGTTTCTTTAAAGGGAGACTTTTTTTTGTCATTCTTTTTACAAAAAAAAATCTGTCCATTGTGTTTCCCTGGACCCCAGACAAGAAATGACTTCTCTCTTTGTCTGTAGTTAACTCATTATATGAGGGCAGCACAGAGGTGCTCTCTGAAACTTCTCTCAGAACAGTGAATGAGAGCAAGCGATAAGATAAAAGCAAGATTCTCGTTATCTCTGTTATATTTAATTTGCCTTCCTGCTCTCTCTTGGTTTCTGAAAGAATGAAATGTCATTAGGAGTATATCTCATCTTGACTTCCACTCAAATTAACAGTATTCAGATTAAGACCGTTTGATGTGTCATATACTTGGGCACGCATTTTAATCATAAGGGTATTCTGTCCTTACCAATACCAGCTATTTCTCTTTAAGCCCCACCTGTGACTTAAGCATTACCTAAATTATATAAATTGATTTTATCCATACTTTTACATCTTCTAAAATGGCCCTTTCATTGCTTTGAACAGTTAATTGGCTAATGTCTTTTGATAGCCATCAACGTACTAATCCTCCGATAATATCAGGCAATTAACATGTTAAATAACTCTATTGACAACACTATCTTTAAATCTAGATGTTAAAATAACAATGAAGGACAAGACTTGCTCATAAAGTGTAAGTAGGGTGACTTTTTATCAGTTAATTTTGAGTTCAGCCAAAGCATCTGCTTTTTTAAATAACCAGAATCTTGAGCATTTTAGACTTTATTTGGTTATAATCTTTATAAGTTTGTGTTTCTTATGACATATTTGCAATTACATTCAGAACTTCAGAATAGTGCCTTAATGATGGTACAATGATGTATGGTAATAGGTAGTCTATTACTACAACATGGTTTGTTGATATACAATGGCCCAAAAAAAGAATAGTTTTATACTTAAGGCACAAAAAAAAAATAATATCTATCTCTCTCTCTCTCTCTCTCTCTCTCTCTCTCTCTCTCTCTCTCTCTCTCTATATATATATATATATATATATATATATATATATATATATATATATATATAGTTAAGTGTTCAGTTCACTTAACAAATTTTAGTAAACCCGTTTTCTTAAAATTATTAAGTAAATAAACAAAATGCTTAAAGGTCCCGTTCTTCGTGTTTTTTTTTAAGCTTTGATTCTGTTTATAGTGTGCAATATAACATGTTCATGTTTCGTGTGTAAAAAAACACAGTATTTTTCACACAATTGACTTATCTGTATACCGCTCTTTTCACTGTCCAAAAAACGGCCCGATGACTTTCTTGTTCTATGAAGTCCCTCCTTCAGAAATGCGTAACGAGTTCTGATTGTGCCAGCGGTTCCTGTGTTGTGATTCGACAGCAGCTTATCACTCGTTGCCCGGAAAGGTCACGCCTCTTACCATAAATTGGAGATGCATGCGCTGATTGTTATGGTAAAAATGTCAAACATATTACCATATCAATTTGAGCCGGAATCAGACCCGGAGAACATAGATGAAGAGAATCGATTAGAACCTGTTCAAACACGACTTTTGCAGGATGTTTCACAGTGGTAAGCTGTTTATTTAGTAGTTGTCATACTTTTAATTGGTTAAATTGTAGTGTTAACTGTTACAAACCGTTATAAAAGCTTGTGGCATATGGTTTTGTCTCTGTCGAATTAACGACGGTGTTGTTGAATTTTTAAAATAAGTCCATTGTTTAGTCCTACCTTAGTTACACGTGTGCATGAGTTTTGATTAGTAATATATGTTTATAGGTGTACATGTGGTAACTGTGAAAAAATGCCAACGGAGGTTGAAAACATCCCATCTAGTTAACAAAGCTAAATAGCGTTGAACTTTGTGTAATGAGTAACAGAAACTGTTAAACGCACCAACTTAAATAATAAAATACACTTACCGTTTGTGTCCCATAAACAACGCCTTCTAGAATAATCTTTGTGTGAATTCGGCATTTAACTGATTGAGATTGAGGAAGCTGTCCTCGGTAAAATGTGCTGCACACAGTTTTAGTTGTGGATTGTATTTTTGGGGAACCGAGTTAAAAATAAATTGTAACCATTGATCTCGAAGCACAAACAAAGGTGAATTGACTCCGGCATGAACATAACAGCGTCTCGACGACATGGCGACAAACACACTCTACAAACAAAACTCTTCCTCTTCTCCATGGGAGCGCAACAAGACCACGCCCCCTTTTTTGTGCATTCCTGTGGGCGGAGATTAGTCAAAAAACTGTTCTAGTTACGTCATTAAATACGGAAGTAGAGGGATGTAGTCCAAACCGGCCGTTCGCTGTAGGCTTTGAAAGGGGACTTCTGTTAAATAAAATATCTCGCTAGGCATTGAACTTTGAGCTTTATAATTGTACAGGTATTATTTATGCTCTAACAGCAACATTACACACTAACTAAAGTTTGAAAAATGGAATCGTGAAGAACGGGACCTTTAAATGAAAAAAAATAAGTTATGTGAACTTGACAATTCCACATTACTTTTTTTTGGATTAAGCATGAAGGTCATTTACTTAATTTAAGGCAACAGGTTTCCTCCATTTTTTTTAAGTTAAGTCAGCTGATCACTTTTTAAATGCAGTTTGTTTGCAATAAATTTTGTTCAAATTGTTTGGGGACCACTCTCAATTATGGTACTGAATTGTTACATATTTACATGGTACTGTGAGGTATTTTAGAGAATACCATCGTACTAAAAATGTGGTGGTACTTTTGATATACTTCATTAGATATTTTGAAATAAATGTAATATTTTCACTTCACTAGTTTTTGCAACCATTACACTTATTTTAGTCTTATTTGTTTATTTCACCTTCAAGAAATGAGTAAATATTTCCTCTGGCAAATTAATTCTCCATTTTTTTTACAGGATCATGCTGCTTCGGAACAACACCCTCCGCATCATTAACTCCAGCCGCTCGGATGAGGGAAGCTACGTGTGCCGTGCGGAAAACCAGTTTGGATCAGCAGAGTTGACGACCGTGCTTCTGGTGAAAGGTAAGAGACCCTCATCAACCCCAGCCTAGCCTCAGCCTGTGGTTAACCACGAGAGCAAACAGACCGCCTGACTGAGCCGGATGGAAGAAGAGTTCAGCTTATCAGGCGTGAAGATGTTTGTTTTGCTCGCTCAAGAATCTACTCACAAGGGCGTCTACTGTCTCCTAGGACAGCTATTGTTGAGGAGGATGTTCTTTACTAAGAAAACAGATAATAACTGCGAGGCATGGGACAGATTGTCTTGATTTTATCACTATTGGCGTATGTAAGTATTTGTTGAAGGGAACCCTAGAGATACAATGTTATGTTATGGTCAGAATCACTATTTCATAACCTTTAATATGGCTAGTCAGTGAGTCTGAGATAAATCACTCTAAAAAAAACAGACAATGTAAAAGGTATAAGGTGCGATCAAAAGTTCAAAAATCAAAAGTCGATAGATTGAAGAGCGCGTCCGAGTGAAGACTGTACAAGAGAACAACTGTATCCATACAACTTGTAGCAGCGGCAACGAGCGCTCAGCTTGATTTCAAAAACAACGCATTTTAGCGCTAGATCGTCTCTTATTTAATAACAAACTAAATGAATGCTCTGCTAGTTAACTGGAGATGTTTTATTTATTTGTATTAGGTAAATCCGTGCCTCATGTTTGTTTCAAAAAGGGGACAATATCGATCCTGGGAAAAAGTGGTGGGGACATGTCCCACCTGTCCCACCCGCAAATGCGGCCTATTACGCCTATGGTTCATTCGCATTCGGAATGAAGAGCAATGGGTTGACCCGTCTGCTAGCGATGGGGGGGCCAAGATTGAGAGAGCTACATGGAGCTACATGGAAAAATATGCACCAAACAAGACACTTTGAAATGTTACTGTTTTCATGAATACAAATGTTGGGTGACCCTCCCCCTAGACTAAAAAAAGCTGGATGACCCTCCCCTCAATAAAGAATGAAAAGACATGACCCTCCCCTATTTTCCTCCGGTGGTCCATTCCATAAATACCGAATGGTCCCTTAGAATTCTTTAATTAATTCATTATAAACAATATAACAAGAAAAAATATTCCCATCATTTTTTTGTAAAAAAAATTGTATAGGGTTGCTAACGACCCAAGGTTTGTAAGTGTAATTATACTTTTTTCTGCACAACAATAATGAATCTTTGATAACTGAATGAGTGCAATTCACTTTTATTCCACAAGGTGGCAATGTCTGATACACAATGTTGAAGTGACGTTTCACTCATAGTTACTGCAGGCAAAAAAACAAAAGAAGAGGTAGAAGTATCATCAGCAAAACTTAAAATGGCGCAGCGATTTACAGCAGAGCAAGTACTGTACGCAATCAAATATTAGTGTCACTGTCACTTGATGGTGTAACTGGTAAAGAAGCTGTCAGCGATCAAAATATTGATTTTGAAGATGTTTAAAATGATAGTTTTGAGAATATGTTTGAGATTGTGAATATGAGCCAGATGCTGAATGTACTGGAAAAATGAGCTCTAACGAGAAAATTGAAGATGGTATGAAACGTCTGCTCAAACTGAACCCTTCCAAGCTCCAAAATGTAACAAAATATGCTTTATTTTATTGTTCTGTAATTGTTACAGAATTATAATATCAGGAGAGTTTTGTGTTATCGTGACAGGTAGAGATCCATCTGTGGTAGATTTAGACCTAATACAATAAAATGCAGTGCAACTATTTATAGGAATGATTTTAAAAATAGTTCACCCAATTTCAAAATTAATAAATAAATAAGGCCAAGTGTCACAGACATATCTTCTGTTTGTCAAGGTCTGAAATAGTGGAGAATGAACCCAAGGGGCAATTTAATTCACAACAGGTAGCCGACACATACACATTTGCAGAAAAACACATAAAAACATGAGATAATAAATAGATAAAAACATAAATACACATGTACCTATAGTTTGTTGAGAAACCCAACAGCTGATGTTGTGGTGTTTAGTTACTGTGTTCAGAGTTTCTATCATAGCTGCAGATGTTCTTCAGTGTCATATGGTTCTTTTGTTCTGATGACAGAATGACATTGATGTTTCAGAGCCCATGCGGGTGGAGTTGAGCCCCGTCCGGGTGGAGGTGACGGTGGGAGAGAGTGTGGTGCTCAGCTGTAAAGTCACTCACGACCCCTCGCTGGACGTGTCCTTCCTCTGGCTGCTCAACACCCAACCGCTCAATACCCAGCAGG
The DNA here is from genome assembly GCA_030578275.1 of Meda fulgida. Classification (NCBI taxonomy): domain Eukaryota; kingdom Metazoa; phylum Chordata; class Actinopteri; order Cypriniformes; family Leuciscidae; genus Meda; species Meda fulgida. The sequence continues at coordinate 6,985,917 of CM060633.1, forward strand.
AGGGCAGTCACTTTGAGTACATTCAAACAGTAAGCGGATTCACCACAGATGTGCCACTTATACTCGTGCTGATGCTGTAGGGGACCGTCTCGGTTACTGATGTAACCCTTGTTCCCTGAAGGAGGGAACTGAGACGTTATGTCGATACTGACGTGTTGGGGGCCAATCTTGGATTCCGTTACGTCAGTATCGACGTCGTAACGTCGAATGTGACTGACTAACACCTGTTTGGTGTTTTGTGGATAGTAATATTACTTACACTGTGTTATTGTTGCAAGATTATACAATATATCAGTTGTTATCGGTGCGTTGTCTATTGGTATCAGTCAGTATTAATATTTTGTAAATTGTTGGCATGGACGGGATTTGGTCAGAGCAGCTAATATAAAAAAAAATCAAAGAAACCTTTTTTTTTATATTTCAGTGGCGTATTGGTCAATAATGGCTTTATTTATTTATTTGCTAATATATGTTTTTAAATATATTTGGCTGATTTTAGAAGAATATCATATTTAAACCTGTGATGGCAAGTGAAACTAGAGGCTTTTGTTTAGTTTACAAATTATGTACTATGGTAAAACTGTTTTGAGGTCATTTCATAGTATTGTGCAAGGAAAAATGCTTACATACCGTAAGTCTTTATTAATTGATAATCTGCCCTTGTAATCATATAACAATAACCGTGATCGTATCATTAATACTACAAATATGATAATATTGTAAATAATCCAATCTGGTTGACACACCAACATAATGACAAATTCTCTCTCCGCTTCCCTACACTCGTATTTTGAATGTCATTAATTAGCCAAAAAAAGAGAAAACACAAATGAAACAGTTATAATACATTTTCAAGTATTTAACTGCTCACGTGGTTTTTGAAAACAGTATCATAACTCTATCTTCAATCTGTTGCTCCTGAACAGATGGAGTCTCAGTTCCTTATTTTAGAGATGCCACATTGCACCAAATCCTGCTTTAACTGGAGTGAGAATCAATCCAGTGAAAGGTCAGCTAGGACCGTATGTCATCATGATGAAAGACCCGCTGTGAATCACACCATCATGTTTATCAGAGTCTCAGAGGAGCAGCAGCTCCACACACTCTCCGAGAACAAGCGCATCAACAGGCTTTCTGCCGCCACAAATCATCTAATGACGGGATTTCACATGCACACAAATCCTGTTGTGCTTTGGATTGCTTTGAATTTTGTATTACTATTATTTTTTTAACCACATCTGTGCTTGGAACTAGCACAAATAAACAGTTTTTTTATGTTTTTTGAAAGAAGTCTCTTATGCTCACAAAGCACATTTATTTGAACAAAAATACAGTAAAAACAGCAATTTCATTCAATTTTATAAAAGTTAAAAAAAAAAATTACATATATTTTCAAATGTATTCCTGTGATGGCAAAGCAGATTTTTTTTTTCCAGGATTCTTTAAATAAATAGAAAGTTCAAAATACCAGCATTTTCAGAAATCTTTTGTAACATTATAAATGGATTAACTGCTACTTTTGATCAATTTAATATACTTTTGCTGAATAAAAGTATTGATTTTTCTTTTTTGGGGTATATATTAACCCAGATTTTTGAATGGTAGTATTTCGCTGTTTCCACAAAAAAATTAAGCACCAACATTTTCAACATTGAAGCAAACTCCATATTTTGTAATGGTGCTCATTGGGTTGTCAAACTCACTAATTCAACCGTTCCTTGAGAACATTCAGCAATTTGATTGGCTGGCTTTGATAACAACATAAACTACTTGTTAACTTCTCCGTCATGAAGTCACCTCATCTCACGCATGCATTCATGCAACACCTGAACTGTATGATCACTCCTCAGCTTAAGTTCAAACCATCTTGTGTCCTCTCAGTTTCATTTTATAGGCATATTCATGTCTTCCTTCTGGCTGACAATATAATTTGGTTCCCTTCATTTCTGAGCACCAATCTGCCATGAAACTGTCACTGTTAAAAAATGCACTGTGACCTGATGTGGGAAGATATGTGCCATGTTAGCCTGCATTTTAGAGGTTTTATATTGGATTATCCCACTATAGGTTTAATTGCTAATTGGCACAGCAGCTAACTGGGTTTTGGGGTTGTTTAGTGAGTAATTCATGTAGAATTATGTGATTAAGTTATTATTGTTCCTTTTTGCTCTAAATTAGCCCATGCTTTCATCCAAATTAACATGCAAATGAGATTAAAACATATTAAATTCTTCCTAATTTTCAAATTCAAATGACAATTCTCAATCCTGTTTGTTACTTCAATTCAAATTCAGGAATTGTACAGAAAATAAACTCTGTTCAATTCTGAATGGCACACAACCTTCGCTGCTGTTTAATAGTTTAGAGTTAGTCAAGTGCATGAATGTCTGGAAGCTTGTTTCCGCCATATAAGAAAACATTTTAAATGATAATTGCAACTTTTTATCTCATAATTGCGAGTTTACATCTCGCAGTTCTGACTTTATTTCTCAGAGTTGCAAGATATAAAGTCAGAATTGCATGATATAACGTCGCAATTGCACGAAATAAACGTGCAATTCTGAATTTATTTCTCGCAATTGCGAGTTTATATCACACAATTCTGACTTTAGATGCAATTGTGACTTTATATCACACAATTCTGACTTTATAACTCGCAATTGAGATGTAAACCCGCAATTGTGAGAAAAAAAGTCAGAATTGTGAGATAAGAAGTCGCAACTACCTTTTTTATTTTTTATCCTGTGGCGGAAACAAGCTTCCGTATGAATGAGCCGTATATAGAGGGACTCAACTAATGTTCATTCCACCATCGAGGTGCATTAACGGACCTATTTGCATGACAGTCATGTAACCTGAATTATTTATTTTGGCATGTTGTTCTCGTGATGTCGCTAGCTTCTCAGTGTTAATGAATATTTTATTGGACACTTGAACCAAAGGATTTTCTCATGAATCCCAGAAAATGCCTGTTCAGCAAAAACACAAAGTAGGCACAGTTTACTAGAATATTCATATCACATTTTCATTTCAATGAAAAAGAGAGTATAAAGTTAAAAAGAGAGAGAGAGAGAGTTTGTGGATTGTGGAGGTTATTGTCTACTATAGCTTTTTTTTCGTAATCATTAGACAGAACCAGAAATAAAGAGATATGCATTTTCTTTTTATGCAGTAGGCATTTTGCACTACTGTGGTACATTTTAATGTCCCATTATTTAACTTTTAAAGACGTAGAGGCACAAATCTCATGTTCTTTTGTCATACAAACTTTTAGACATGTTTTATAGACTTATATACTGAGAAGAACTAATTCCGGTGTTTAAAGTGTTTCGCGGAAAATATCAATCACACAAATCAGCTTTTAAATTGCAATTCAATTTTATTTACCCAAATTTTGGGGTAAATTCCATCCATCCGTTGTGTATAATGGCATTTAGTTAGACATTTGGATGGTCCCCTTTAGACATTTTGTTGACTATAAATAATATTGCACCTAGATGTCAACTAAAAAATATAAACTTGTCTATTAAAATAACTATTTATTCATTTTTGGTTACACTTTATATCAAAAATCTACTCTAGACATTTTACTAACTATAAGTAACTTTGCAACTCCAGTCATTAATAGGCAATGCAGGAAGTAATGTAGGACAAATGAGTAGTATGGTAACAAGGGGTAAGAAATGTGGTCATTAAATGCATCACAATTACTCAAGTATTAGTCACTCATGGTCTAATGGAATTATGGTCCGAATCACTACTAGTTTGTGAAGAGTGACTGGGTAACACTTGAGTATTTAGGGATGCATTTTATGACTTCGTTCAGAGTAAAAAAAAAAAAAAAAAAGACAATCGCTCACATTTCAGACACAGGTTAATGATGTGATAAGTAATTAATTGGTAATTTTTATAATTTGTCATAGTTCTTAATGAGGGCACTATTGATTACCTAATATGGGACAGTCTCAAACCTAAGTTTTATTATTACATTCTGATTAGTAAATCTTGTTTCTATATTATTTTATGGTGGTAGCTGAAGTGTTAATGTATTACTACTCGTTTGTCCTGCCAAAACCAAAAATATATTTTTGTTTTCTGTTGGGATGCACGATATATCGGCCACCATAGTATCGGCCGATGTTCATTTGTAATGTTATCGTTATCGGCCCAATAAGAAAGTTTGGCCAATATATTAAAGCAGATAAATAATGTATTATTTCCTTCAGCTGAGACACTTCAGAGGCGCACTGTTCACCTTGATGGTTTTGAATAGCTTGAAATATGATTGGAATCACTTTGAAAATGATATAGGCTACATCAAATTATAATAAGAACATAATGGTGTGCTTGGGACATGGGTTTTAATGTAAAAGTTTGGATTTAGATTATATATCGGTTATTGGCTTTCAAATATAAAGAATTATTGGTATCGGCCAAAATTTTCCCTAGTGCATCCCTAGTTTTTTGTATGTCAAATTGAACTACAGTTTCTTTTTTTTCTATTATATTTTTGAGGTGAAGTATCCAGAATATTCCTCAAAGGCAACACATATTCATCGAGACAGTACATGGCAGACAGTGTCGCAGCACCCAGCTGTCTGATTCATGTGCTGTAATTTTAATCAGCCCCAGTACTAAAGAGCTGCCTGTGGACCTTGAATTATTCGCAGTCTAGCCTGGGGCGTTTCTCGTTTCCAGAGAAGAGCAGATTGAGGAAAGTAATGGCGCGCGTGCTCTTAAACCGAACAGGAATCTCTTAATCCACACAAGCCAATAGCAGCTAGCAGCAGTCCATTGCTCAGGTGTCAAACACTGCACGGAGATCTATTTCTCTCTTTATCTCACTTCTCTGTTTCCCTTTGTACTTTCTATTTTTTTTCCCTCCATTTAGCAGACCTCCACAGCAGACCTGATGATCAGAAGCATCCTCCTGAAGCATGCTGGGAAATATGGCTGCCGTGCTCAGACGAGTGCGGACAGCGTACTTGCAGAAGCTGAGCTGCTAGTAAGAGGTGAGTACACTAGTGAGGAAAATTGCAAAGTATAAATTGCAGTTCATAATCAAAAACTGTGATTACAACATTACAAACTACACGAAATCTAATTGACCCGGTTGACTTTCTGATTAAATTTACCATTTTTACTGTGCATGATTCATCACTCTGATTTCTTCAAAAGGAACAGATGTTTGTTTTCGGAATATTCCACACTACAATTCTGAAGTATTTTCTTTTCCACTAAATTAGCCAAGGTTGTGTGAATATTTTACAGAACTTTTTTTATATACATAAACTATTAAACAGTTCAATCAAATCATTATGAATAAAAGTCCCACCCTTCATTATTTCCTATGAATGAATTACCATGTCAAAATGATGTTAAGGACAACTGTTATTGACATATGAAATGAAAGACTTATTAGATAAACTAAATATGTTTTCATAATTTTTTATACAAAATGTTGCGCAATTTTCTCCACCTCTAACACAATATTAGGTATACCTTGCTAGTACTAGGTTGGAACCACTTTTGCCTCCAGAACTGCCTTAATTCTTTGTGGCACAGATTCAACAAGGTGCTGGAAACATTCCTCAGAGATTATGGTCCATATTGACATGATAGCATCACACAGATACTGCAGATTTATCAGCTGCAAATCCATGATGTGAATCTCCTGTTCCACCACAATCCTAATGGTGCTCTATGGGATTGATATTTGTTGACTGTGGACATTTGAGTATAGTAAACTTACTTTATGATCAAGAAACAATTCTTAGATGATTTGAACTATGTGACGCGTTTTCCTGTTGGAAGTGGCAATCAGAAGATGGTACACTGTGGTCATAAAGAGATGGACATGTTCAGCAACAATACTCAGGTAGGCTGTGGTTGTTTAAACGATGCTCAATTGCTACTAAGGGACCCAAACTTTGCCAAGAAAATATCCCCCACACCATTACACCACCAGCGGTCTGGCCTGTTGATACGAGGCAGGATGGATCTGTGCTTTTATGTTGTTTTCACCAAATTCTGACCCTACCATCTGAATTTCGCAACAGAAATCAGGACGTATCACACCAGGAAACGTTTTTCCCATCTTCTATTGTGCAATATTGTTGAGCCTGGCAAATTGTAGCCTAAGTTTGCCGTTCTTAACTGACAGGAGTGACACCGGTGTGTCTTCTGCTGCTGTAGCTCTTCTGCTCCAAGGTTCGACTTAAGGTGCTTTCAGAGATGCTCTTCTGCAGACCTCAATTGGTTATTTGAGTTACTGTTGACTTTCAGCTCAAACCAGTCTGGCCATTCTCCTCTGACCTCTGGCATCTTCATCCACAGAACTGCTGCACTGGATATTTATTTTCTCTTTTTCAGACCGTTCTCTGTAAACCCTAGAGATGGTTGTGCATGAAAATCCCAGTAGATCTAGCCTGGTTAAAACCAGACCATTCTCAGTTGTAACTAAGTTATGGTCTGGCAAAGCATCATAGACAAATCATTTCCAGAGGGGCGTCACCAACGGACGTCGCGGATGGACCTAAGACCAATCAGAGAAATGAAGGAGATGACGTATGCAGAGCGGCGGAGAAACATCTTATGTTTCTTAATATACAATAAAGAATATTGTTCTTTGCTCGGTTTTTAACAAAAAGGAAACGTTCAAATCGCTTAAAACAGATGCGACAGCGGCATCCATCTTTGTAATGTAGGCTACAAAATCTGCTTCAAAATCCCAGCGCTGTCGTCATCGTGTAAAGCCCGCCCCAACGTTTCTGATTGGTGCCTCGATTTCGACGGATTGGAAATGGGCTTGAATGAGCTCTTTGCCAGACTAACTTTCAGAGCAAATCTAAATTTGCCAGAATATTTCTGGGTTTTCCCAGGCTACAGTAGATCAGCAGTTTCTAAAATACTCAGACCAGCCCGTCTGGCATCAACAACCATGCCACGTTCAAAGTCACTTAAATCAGATTTCTTCTTCATTCTGATGCACAATTTGAAATTCAGCAGATCGTCTTGACCATGTCTACATGCCTAAATGCCTTGAGTTGCTGACATGTGATTGGCTGATTAGATAGTTGCATTAACAAGCAGGTGAACCTAATAAAGTGCCTGGAGAGTGTATATTAAACAAATAATATGACTCTATACACTTCTCTAACCAATCAAATCCAGATAGATAAAAAAGGGAATTACATTGTTACCTAAAATAATTTGTTAGATTTTAAGAAATTAAAGCTGATTGCAACCACTGGATTAGTATGCCAAATATAATGTTTAAAGGATGTTAAACCTGACTAGAAATTGAAACCACTTGATTATTATACAAATGAAGAGCTTTCATGATCATTCAGTAAAATGTAACTGTCTGTGTCTCTACAACTGGTTGTAGGGGGCCACAGGATGACTTCAAATAATAATTAAGACATTATTAAAATGCTAAAATGAAAAAAAAAAATCCTCCAATAACTATTATTTTTTTATTGAAAATCATGCAGAATCATAAAAAATGTATTATGTTTGATTACTTAAATTATATCAAAACTGTTTGAAAACAAACATCACCATCATTATTACAGCAGAAATACCAGAGGAAATATTTTAGCCTTGAAAATAATGTGTTGGACAAAGGTTGAGAAAAATACTTTTCTTTCCTGCTGAGGTAACCAGAGTTACATATCAATACTAACCAATCATATCATGACCTGCTTTCACTATCAAAACAAATCCTAATGCACAAAATAAAATCTCGCCCATTATTTCCTACTGAATAAATTTTTTGCGGAATATATTACTCCTCTCCCCACAGCTTGATTCCTTCGTAAACAAACAGTCATTAGCCTATGCAAGCTTTAAACACTGTTGGCCTACAAAGAAACGTGTTGTCTGGCCTACCGGACCTTCAGTCACGTGTGTGTTCACAATGTTGGCCAGTTCGCTTCCACATGTGCACTGCTTACTCTCAGACAAGAAAACCCTTATGTGGTCTACATCCAGACTTGAAACAGAAACCCATAATACTGCTGCCATGGTGTCTAACTGTGCATATTAATATCCTCGAATGCAAAGGCACCTTTCAATCCATCCTTTTAACACATCCCCTTTCAAACCGCACAGAACATTGGCTTTCATTGGCTGAAGCAGCTGTCAGCCTCTCTGTTACAACTCTTTCCTCTTGAGCCAGTTGCGGTTTCTGCTCACACAGATTACATTTACTGAGGAGGCTGCAGGAGCACATATAAAAACAGAAATAGAAACATTTAACCATTCAACCATGCCTTAACTATTGACGGCCCTATATTAACGATCTAAGCGCATGGTCTAAAGCGCACGGCGCAAGTGCATTTAGGGCGTGTCCGAATCCACTTTTGCTATTTTAACGACAGGAAAAATGGTCGGCGCATGGTCTAAAAGGATTACCCTCTAGTGAGGAAACGGATCTGCTCGTGTGTGAGGTTAAAGCACGCAACCAGACCATCTACGGGACAAATTGAACGCGCTTTGTGGACCCGCATATTTCTAACGCGCTCTTTAAATAACAAAAACAAAAATATTTAGACCAGGTTTCAGTTGGTCAATGGCGCAGTCTATTTCAGTTGCCTCAAAATTGCAACGCGCCAACGATTCGCCTGAACACACCTCATTTTCAGACCAGCAGCCCATGGGCGCAAAAATGGGCGCAAGTGATTTTTCTATTTAAACAACATGGTGCAGGACGTGAAAATGATAACTGGGTTAGGCTAAAACTGGCAAAAAACACTTGTGATGTGCCTGGCGCCGCATTGCATTGCGTATGATAGGGCCCTAAGTGTTTAGACACATTGTCCAACCAGTCAGTGGATAATCAAGAGGTAGAAGGCTAGATACTATAGTTAAATACTAGAAGAACCAATAATATAAGGGGAAAAAATGTGGGAAAGTCTGTCAAACGTATATTTTATTGTAGTGTGACTGGCTCAGTGGGTTCTTTGTTTCTTTCTTTCAGGCCCTCCTGGACCTCCTGGAGTGGTGATTGTAGAGGAGATCACGGATACCACTGCAACGTTGTCATGGAGCCACGGCGTTGACAACCACAGTCCGATCACCACCTATAATGTACAGGCACGTAGCCCGGTCTCTCTGGGCTGGCAAACAGTGAAAACCGGTAATCACTTCCATACATGTTAATGTCACCGTTTATGCTGTGTGTGTTTAAGTGATGCAAATGACATGAGCAATTCGAATCATAATCAAATGCTATTATAATACACATGTATCTATATATTACAATTATGGACTACGATTGATGTATCTCATTAGGTTGCATATAAAAGTTTAAGTTTTAATGGTCAGTGACACAAGTAGTTCTATATTTCTTGTTCTATAAGATCTTATTCCAAAGCGTTCAGCATATGACTGCTAACAGTGTCTCTGAATGCAGACTCAAGCTCTGGGAGTTGACTTTTCCTCCCATCTGTTTGTAAGGATGTGTGGCAAGAGCACAGTGGGGCTGTATTAAATGTCTGTTGTGCTTTTGTAAATGTCACTGGCTGAAATCTAATGGCAAATTAATTTGAAGGTCAGTAGTAGGTTACCTTTTTTGGAAACACTTTATAATAAGTATAAATTATTTATAAACTATTATTTTTTCATTTAAATTTACATCTCTATATTGTAAATACATTGTGTTCAAATAGTGAGTTCGGTATTCATTTTAAGGGTCCATACTTATGTGGTAGTTAAGCATTACCACACCAGTAGTTAAAGGGATAGTTCACCTAAAAATGAAAATTCTGTCAGTAATTACTCACCCTCATGTTGTTCCAACCCCGTAAGACTTTCGTTCATCTTCGGAACACAAATTAAGATATTTTTTGATTAAATCTGAGAGCTGGACCACTCCTCCATAGGCTTCTTAAGGGATCGAAACTGGCCGGCCCAAAAGAATTATGAAAGACATCGTTAAAATAGTCCGAATGACTACAGTGGCTCAATCTTAAGTTTATCAAGCGACGAGAATACTTTTTGTGCGCAAAAAACAAACAAAAATAACGACTTTATTCAACTACTCATTTCCTTCCCTGTGGGCCTTGAGATTTCACGTAGTGGAACTGCGCAAAGCTTCTGTGTTGTACGTCACACGTAGGCTCACTATTGGCCAACGCTAGTGTGTGATGCGTGTGACGTACAACACAGAAGCTTTGCGCAGGTGGTTATTGTAAAGTCGAAAGTGCACTAAAGTCTCCCTAAAGAAAGAATCGACTCTGAACCGCCTAAACGAGTCGGACTGAGGAAGCTTCAGCTGAAGTTCAGTTATGGTAATGAGCTTGACCTTCTGACAAACACTGTAGCGGTAGACCAATCACAACAGACTATCTGGCCCTCGCGGGAAAGAGGAATTTAAACAGAATCATCCGACGAGTCGTTTGAGAATCAATGAAAAATTTGGTGATGTGCAATGCATATTATGAGAAAAGTTTTTTTTTTTTTTTTTTTTTTTTTTTTTTTTTTTTTACCTTTGATGCATATAAACCTGTTGTAGGAGACCTCCAAAACAAAATTAGGAACTTTTAAAATAGCACAATAGGGGCACTTTAACAATGTAGAGACTACAATTCATGAACTATAAACTAATAGTTATAAAGCATAACCTAACTTTCCCATCAGCTTGAATTGGTTCATATTTTATCCCAAAATCAAAAGAAAAAAATGTACACAACGAACATGAATAATAATTGTTCTACAAAATATTTGATAACATCTAGAGATATTCGTGACATGCTTTTTAAATTCACCCAATTATCCAGCTCTTTTTTTTTAAGTAAAGAGTTTAAACGACTCTCACTCTATTTTTCCATCAATATCAGGAGTTAAACGGCTTTATTTGGGGTACCCTGACAATAATTCCGCTTGTAATTATCTCCCATTATCCAAAGACAACAGCTTTTTGTGTCATCTGTTCAAACATTAGCAGCCAACTTTGGATAATAGCTAAGTTTTATGCACTTTTGTAGTCTTGATAATTGTTCTTTTCAGTTTGAACATTCCACACGGATGAGAGTAAGAGAGATAAGGCACAAGTAGTGTGCACACAATGCTTTGTGTTGAACCTATTCAGATTAGAACAAAGAGTAGAGATGAAAATGTTTACTTTATAGTGTTCTTTACCGTGCCTTCCTCTAGAAAAAGAGTAGGCCTAAAGGCGCTTTCATTCAAAATATTGTCATTCATTTCCAATAGAGATTTGAGGCAACATGAGCAGCAAAGACCGTTGGGGTTAAGAGTTTGACTTTTGCAACTGCACGGATGTGGTGTAGAGTTCAGACAGCCCTTCAGACTGGCATACTAAATCATTTACTTCACATTCAGTTCACATTTAAGTATATTCTTTTAATGTTTTCAGACTAGTAAATTAAAATGTATTATGTTTAAATTTATATTAAATCCAATAAGATGAACTTTAAAGTGCATTTTTGACCCTCTTAAGTAAGACTTTAGTACATCTTTATCTGTAATTTCATAATTACTTGTATTGTCTTTGGTTACGGTGTATTGACGAATTTACTGACAAGCATTTGTGGTAAACTACTTTGTGTAATTTCTATTAAAACTTGTTTCATGTTTTTTAAAATATATATTCAATTAATAATAATTTGTAATGAATGCAATTTATATTAACTTTATATGTAGTATCAAATAACACACTAAAGTTAAAATTATAATTAAGTACTTTGTATGTTACTCAATTGCACGAAGCACAACAAACGATTAAACTTCGATCAAAATGTACTTTAAATTATTTGACATTTACAAAGTCCACTTTTTACTTAAGAGTGTTATGAAACATAGTAATGAAAGTGTACTTTAATGGTGTGTTCACACCAAACGCGAATAGAGCGGCAAATACACGTCTATCGCGCCTAGTTAGACGCTTGAACATTTTGAAACCATTCGCACGTCCGCGTCATTCGCGAATAAAAACACAGCACAATTTCTTTCTGGCATAAGTTTCCGTCATGTCTGAAATAAAAGATATTGCTGCTCTGTACTTGTTCTGGAAGTCCCAAATACGGAGGAAAGCCAAACGATGACGTGTCTGGGTTCACAGCACCATTCAGAGGCGCACTCAACTCTGTGAATTTCACCGTCTTCTCCAGGAACTGCACAATTAGCATCTCCTCCATTTTCGACAACAGTGATAGACCAGACGTATCAATTAGCTTTTTGTTGATTGGCTGCCGTAACAAAACGTCATGCGAATCATCCACTCGAGCTCCAATTTTTCAACTTGCGCGGAAGACGTTCGCGACAAACGCGTCGTCCAATTCGCGTAATTTGCTTACATACAAAGTCAATGCAAAGACGCGAATAGATGCATCATTCGCGCCTTTGCATTGACTTTGTATGTAATCTACTCGCGCAAATTAACACTGAGAGTTAGTGTGTTGTTTTTTAACCACTAAGAAATTGCATGTTTTAGCATGTTATGGATGGATGGATGGACGGAAGGAAGGACGGAAGGACGGACGGATAGCTTAAATAGGAAAACAGTATGTAAATAATAGAATATAAAACAGAAATGCAACTTTATGACAATTTTTAAACAGGTTTCCTGTAATTGGTCTGACAAACATACAGACCCACCCCAAAGTTACACGATCGGTCGAGCCAATGTTGCTGTTTTGCACCTGTCAGGATTCTCATACAAACAAAATTTTAAAAAGTTATCTTTTAAAAGGCCAGGAGCCAGTGGCAATACGAATGTAAAGTTTTTTGTTTTTTTTGTTTTTTTTGACATGCCAGTAAAGCACACGAAAACAGAAAATGAAAAACCCAGAGGAATTTAAAGGAAATCAATGCATGTGTGGTCAAAGAGGGAGAGAAAAAATAAAATACTAAAGGAAGAAAAAATAGAGAGGGTGAAGAAGAGAAACAGTGAGATAAGGCAGGGTAAGCCGGAGGGGGGAAAGAGAGAAATGTTCCAGAGAGCATCTGGGAGTTTATCGTTTCGCTGCCTCACGCCTGGAGCGCGAGCCTCACGCTCTGGTCCCACAGGTTATGTACAGCCGTTAACTGTAGACAGAAGTAAGCCCAGAGGTTTGGTCCTCAGCCAAGTGTGTGTCTGCACTGAAATGAGGTGTGTAGCATGAGGAGTGTCCTCTGGGCAAACACAATCTTGTGTCTCTCGTCTCTTATGTATTGACTAGAGAAAACCATGAGTGAAATCAAAATTACAAACTTAATTTACTAGAAGCAATGGAAACATTTCAAATGCAATTAGCTGACCTTTAGAGTGCTTTTATTGATCCAGTTAAGTACATCGTTATGTTTCATAATTCTATTGATTTTAAAAAAAGATATGGTTAACGTGTACTGCCAAAAAGTATTTGTTAATCTAAAATACACCATGCCATTTGTAATTAAATGTTTATGTCATGTATTTAAATATATCTTTACAAAAGTTGAAATTTAACTTTAAATGTAATATCCAATAATACATTTAATACAATTAACCAATGCATCAAAGTGTATCAAATAATGATTTATACTTTGAAGTAAAACGTTTAATTGTAATTGCTACAAAGAGTACTATAAGTGTGTAATATTGTATTATCTGCAGGTCATTTTTTGAAGTACACTACAAGTGCAGAGTCAATATTATTGAGCACACTTCTTTTTTTACAAGGGCGTGACCATCGATCTTAAATTTGAGTTTTTAGAGGGACAGTTTATGCATCTGTGACTGGTTCTGCTGTTGAAATTGTTCTCTATAGTAGAAGTATTCCTCTTTGTTGTAGAAGTGTAAAGATTTATGCTTCTTTGAAAAAAAATGATTGATTTTTAGGTTGTTTAAAAATCGATCAATGATGTTACAAAACTAGACGTTGGCTCCATTCCACATCTTACTGAGCTGCCTACATAAGCAGCATTTAAAGCGTCATAGATGCTCTCCCGTCGCAAAGGCTGTTCCTAAACACAGGCAGCATAATTGTTTATTCTGTCTATAATGAGCATGTCATGTGTTCTTAGAGAAGGCAATCCCAGAATGCATTGCATTGTGACAGACACACAGAAAACAGATGGATAGAATGTTCCGAAAGGAGTGAAATATTCATTATAAATGTACTTTAAATTATTTCCATTAATATATATATATATATGTGTGTGTGCATGCGTGTGTATAAAGTCTTATGCACAATAAAGCGTTTTTTGTCGTTTTGGCGATCCATGTGAACAGAGATCAGTCATTTTCACGTGTGTGTGTGTGTGTGTGTGTGTGTGTGTGTGTTTATGCTTATTTAGAGCATTCTAGTGAAGTGCTAATGTACACTGTTCCAAATCAATCACTTGTAAGACTGCATTTTGGTTGCTGTCTTAGGGGGTGGCGTTTATACAACACCATTTTCACCTATAAACGGAAAACGTTTTGTATTACGTTATCTTGTCCCATTCACTTACACGACAACGGTGGTTTGGGGGCCTGAAAACACATTTTTGAAAACAGGTTTCAAAATACAACTTTTTGAAAACGATACCTCTAATGTCTCTGTGTAACCTACAAAAACACGAATCATGCACATGCATATTACGCTTTCAGTCTATAGGTGCGTAGATTATCTTTACAAAGTGATATTGCCAACTACTGGCCTAACAGCAGAATACAGCGTTTTTTCAGTCATTTTTGTGGATCCGTGTGAACAGGGATCATTTGACAACATTATTGTCTTCATTATTGTTTTGGAACAGAGTTGTTGCTCTGCATGGTTAACATGGTTCACCCCCCCCCCCCCCCCACACACACACACACACCCACCCACACACCCCACACACAAAAAAAGAAACTTGGTAATTCCATGATACTTTTCTGTTAGTATTTTTGTTCATCTCACTTAAAACCGTTGAGAATACTCAAGGAACTTTCACCCCAAAATCACTTATTGATTTTAAATTGTTGCATTGTCACAAGTATTTCACACTTTGTATGTGCATACTGTATCTATCAGTCCACATTGCTCTGAAAAGCCTACAGTCTAAAAGGATTTAGTCACAGTAGATGCTTGTATTGATTCCTCACGTGTATTGGTGCCTGTCCGCTTTGCTCTACTCAGATCCAGACCCAGTGACAGGAAGCATGGAGTCCGCCATGGCAGTGGAGCTCAACCCCTGGGTAGAGTACGAATTTCGGGTGGTGGCCACGAACGGCATCGGAACAGGCGACCCGAGCGCCCCCTCCAGAGCGGTCCGCACTAAGGAAGCAGGTATTTGTCATTGGTTCACTCACCCGTGAATGTCACTAAGCTAAATGTCCTCCAACAGAACAGAAATCTAAATAAACAGTTTTCTCTCAAGCCTCGTTTATCCTCCACTCGAGGGATCGTGTAGCTGCGTGTTGTGACACATTTTTACGACTGCCGTCACCCGTCTGAATATGCAGGGTGACCCTGGTTCTATTTTAATTGGAGGAGAAGTGGAAAATAAGCCGCTTACATGAATTTAAACAAGTTTTTGTGTTTGAGCTGAAGCAGAAAGTCACTTGTGCCCTCAGGCAAAGAGGCTGCAGAATTCTCTATTTACACAGAACAAAACCCTCTCTTCAACACTCTTTGGTTCAAAAACATTCAGCAGGCCTGTTCGATTACACAGCAACACAATGTCCCAATATTCAAACATGATGCTATTTTTTTTAGCATTGTTTAAAGCCAGTTGAATTATTGCAGTTGTCATCATATGCCACTGTTAATTTGGTTTTGTTTGTTTTTTTTTCTTACAGAATAGTTCTGTCATTATTTACTCTCACTTATGTCATCCCAAACCCATATGATTTTTTTTTTTTTGGGGAGCCTAACACAAGAATTTCTGAAGAATCTTCATGTAGCACTTTTCCATACAATAACAGTTCATAGTTACAGCCGTTGAGCTTCGAAAAAGACAAAACAACTCCTAAAGCACTTTACCAGTGGCCCATGCAAGAAATCATACACAATTATAAAAAATGTAGGTTGTTTTCTGATAATTATTTGTTTACATTAAAAAAAGACATCTCAACATGTTACACCAGGTTTGATATCAATGATGCCAATACACCATTGGTTCTCGTGTGTCATTTGTAAATGCGACACAGTAATTCAGATTCAGAATGAGTGAGGTCTGAGGGCTACAGCACAGGGCAAGATTTTCCATGAATAGTGACCTAAATTTGGGTTGCTAGGTCTGTGCAATAATAGTAGCCCAATGGCCAGTCAAAAATAGCCCAATGCGATTTTCTCTGTTGGCAGGCGATTTCTCCACTGAATTTTTACGTCTGGGGTGTGTGTTTGGGGTGTTGGAGCGCCAAAATCGTATGTATGAGGGTGGAAATCAACCAGGAATATTTTTTTATTCATGGCAACGACTGAACAGTAGCCCAATTCCACAGGAAAACCGTGGACTTGGCAACACTGTGTCTGATCTAAACTTTCAAAGGGCCATGTAAAAAATATTCAAATTATCTCAATTATTTCAATCCAGGCTCCAAAACAATAGTGCCTGTGGCAACATTTCCTCAAATTGATATTTTGTTGCTTCTGGTGTATTTCGTGACACGTTCAAAGTGAAATGTCCAGTGACTCGTGCTGAAAGAGTTTATAGTTTTATTCAAAACAGATGAATGTGAATCTGACAATGTTTTATTACGCTGGTTGTTGTACATATTTGGGCAGTTTGGAAATTAAATTTTCTGGTGAGTGGCGCCCAAAGGTTAATGCTCGGTCACGCTTGAAAGTAACGTACCACCTACACTAAACCCTACCCTGAACCTAAACGATAGTGTTAAAAAAAAAGCAAAAGTGAAATAAAAAGGCATTTGCTGAAGCAACCATCTAATTTTACCTTGCTTCTACAAATGTTTGAGCCTATGTAATGTGACTCACTTTTCACGGGACTGTCCTCCACATAGTGCACTACTGTACCAGGTGAGCTACGAAGGAATTGTACTAAATCAAAAAAGCCATGTGGATTTGGTTATGAGGTGTAAAAATGTGTACGTTTACAAATCATGCACTATGAAAAGTGTCATAACATAATATTGTGCAAGGAACCACGTGAAACTAAGACTTTATTAATCAATAACCTGCCCCTGTAATAATAATTTGTGTGAAAAGGAATAAAAGTTGTTGGTTGCTAATTGGTAGATTCCGTTGGTCATTATGGACAAACTATGACTGCGTATGTGTTCTTACGTGTTGTATTTACTTTAATTCACTCTCCACTCCCATTGCCGCAGTTTTGGAATTGCGGTCTCATGCTAATGTGCCTTGTTTAGTAAATCTGCCCCTAGGTGTGTTTTTCCAATGTGCCTATGTCTAATTTGTTGTCCTACAAAGGAACGCCTGTAGAATTATGTGTCCGTTTACATGAGAGTAAATGAGAAATACATAATTTTGAGTGCTACATTGTTTCTTGAAATAATGTTGTGGTTTTGAGTTACACCTATTGAGCGAATCTTCCTTATGTGTCAAAGCAGCCAAGCCTGAATTAATCATTAGCAGTCATTAAGAAGCAATGATTCACTCACATTGTTACACATTTGAGCTAAAAGAAAGTAAAAACTAATAATATAATGCACTATTACATTGCAGTATTTTTGTATCTGCAGTTCCGTCAGTAGCCCCTGCCAACGTGAGAGGTGGGAACGGCCGCAGGCATGAGCTGGTCATATCCTGGGAGGTAGGTTTGCACTCAGCATGCACAATGGACTCCCTACTGTGAACCATTGCTATGCTAATGAATATGGCATAAAAGACTTGCAGTTCCTGGCCAAATAGATTCACGCAGCTAATTGACTTGAGCGTTGGTAATTATATCCGGCCATAATTGCCACCATTGCAATTGCCTGTTGAAGGATTGCTACACTTACGGTCCCCTATAAGAACAGGTGAATAACTTGATTCTAAATGAAATTATATGCTTTGTGGCAATGCTGCTGGAGGAAAAAAACGAATTGAGAGGTGGAGCAGGTTTAGTCCAGATCTTCTAGACATGTTTAATTCTTTGCAAGCTTTACTGTACTTTTATTCAAATTATTAACATGACATAATCTGAATATGAAAACTGAGTATTTGTCAATACATATCCAATTAGGCATATTTGTGTTGGTTTGTAGATGGAGGGCATATAACATAGCCTGTTCAAGTTTGCATCATTTGTCATTTGTTTTGGCCAATTGATGAATTTGTGCCAAAATACAACAAAGTTTAATTGCACAAACCTTGCTGTCTACAACAAAATATATGGGAGGTGTGTTCTCTCTTCTTATTATTTGCATTAAAGGGATAGTTCACCAAAAATGAAAATTCTGTCACTACTCACTCTCAAGTTTATCCAAACCTGTTCGTCTGTTGAACACAAAAGAAGATATTTTAAAGAATGTAAACAGTTCACGGTAGCCATTGACACTTCCACGGTAGGAAAAAAAAATACTATGGAAGTCAATGGCCAACTGTCTGGTTACCAACATTCTTTAAAATATATCCGTTTGTGTTCAACAGAAGAAAGAAATTCACCCCTTTACACATTTTGTGTTAGCAGCTCTTGAAATACACCAACTGCTTTCCATTAAAGAATCTGTGAAATCAACATCTTTTGATTCCTGTTTGCTCAGCCACGCAGCTAGAGGCCATGTAGCCTGTTTTGACAATTTCTTTGATTTTTATTATATATCACATTTTTATCCTTTAATGTAAATTTAAACTGTAATATGTTTCCATGCAATTGTAAAGAATAGGCAATTGGGTGCCTGAAAACATTAGGATTAGCAAGTAAGCAAATAATGATATTGATATGAAGTTGTCCATAACTTGTCCATAACAATTATTCACTGATAATCTTCCCAACTGCCAAACTTTTGGATTCGCGCTTCATTCATGTAGGTGCAAATTGAAAATGACACATCCATGCGATGTTCCAGATTTGACGTTATTGACACCAAAACACCATCGGATCTCGCATGTGTCGTAACCTAATTTGACACGGCAGTCATTTTCCAAAATGAGGAATGGAGAATGATATTGAAAAGCTACAGCATATCCAATGGATTCAGAAGACATGGAATGTAGCGTAAAAATCAAATGAATATACTGTTATGATGTTTTGTCCTTTTGGAAGCTTTACAGTTGTTGTCGTTGCCATGTGGATTAATAATGTTAAGTTTAGTCACACACGAGAGATTAAAATGATCATTAACTTTGAATATTCCAAACACTATTCCCCTGAAACTGATGTTTTTGGAACATCTGTTTGTTGAGATTTTACAACATTCAGTCAGTTTTACGTACCATGTAAAGAGGATACTAGCATGGAGTGTCACCTTTGGTTCTGTGGACTGCTGGGAGTATTTTTCGCATAAACACGTTTTAAAAATAAAAAAAAGGCTTCCAAATGAGGCCATTTAAAGTTGAGATTAACTGGGGAATTGTGGAACAGATGTACTCTGAACTGACGGTTATTCTTGCAGTTATTAAATACTCAGGCCCCAACTGTCACCAGGCAAATAACTTTCATATTAGGAGAACTGTACCTTAGTGAGAAATTAAAGATGATAAGGCTCATTCCAAATGCAATGGAATATTTTTACCATGATGACTTCCTGAGTTTATAACCCCTTGAGAAAGTTATTACTGTAACTACAGAATAATTGTAGGTTTAATTTTGCTTTGGCGATGACATGCAGTTCAATTATATGCCTCCACCAAGTTAACAACATGCAAAATATGTCTATACACTAAAAATGTTGTTTAGAGCTCTAAACACATTTTAAATCTAATGTTTGCTTTACAAGGGGACTATTTTAAATGCACAGGAGAATTCTCGAGCATTAATTCTTTACTGCTGTATCATATTAAGCAGCATATTAACAGGTATCTTGACAGGGGCTTCAGGTGCTATTTTGAGGCACAATACATCATATTAAATTACATATCATTTAGCAGACGCTTTTAAACCAAAACGATTTGCAGCGCATTAATTGGACTGTCCCCCCCGGAACCCAAGTGCCTTACTCAAGGACATAATGGTGACTGAGCAGCTTTATGAAATTAGTAATACTTCAGTTCTCAGGTCTGTCTCCCATACCTGGAATTTAACCTTTCCCAGCACAGCCCCTTTACGTTAACCGTTGCTAATTCCCTCATTAGTGGTTAAAACCCTATGCCTGTTGACAAGCTGTTATTGCTTTTCAAAATGAACACATTCTTCCTAAGGTTTTTCCGCCAAAATAAAATCTAAATGGTTTGAAAGAGAAATTAAAGCCGGGTGCATACTGTATGATTTATAATAGCCCTTTACAACTGTTGCTTCTCAGACTGTTCGAACATGATCCCTACTATAAGCCATGTCACACTGTAGGATCTCAGTTGTCTTTAAACGGACACATGCAAGAAGACTCATCTGTAGTTTTACATTATTAATCTGTGACACGTTCTGTGACTGTGAGCTGCGGAAATAGAATTGGTGGCTAGCAAACAAACACAGTAGCTGCCTTTCTATTCCCCTTCAAATTGCACAAAATTGAAATTGCGAATTGAAAATATGCCTAATGGAAACATGTCAATTTCACAAAAACTCCCATTTATCGCAAAAAAGTTTTTACGTTCGCATGAGGTGTTTTTAAGGCAATTCGAAAAATAAATATTTTGCAAAACTGCAATAAAAACAGTTTTTTCACATTTACAGGTCACCTGACGTAGATGATGCGGTATGTTTGGATATAATACGAGACGGAGTTCTTTATTAAATTCATAATAGACAAAAGAATTACAGGAATACTGGATTCTAAACCTCAAAGAAATGCCACAATAAAGACCTTGAAGCAGATATGAGGGAGAAACACCCAACACCTCATATGTGCCACTCCAAGTATAAGGGTCTTTCCTTACCATTAATGCTTGGATAACACACACACACACACTTACGTCTCCTTCAATAAATAATAATGGCCAGTGCAGTGGCTGGAATATACGTAAACCAACATCTGCGCCATGATTTTTGGAATGACTTATCGCGAGAACAATAAATTAAGTGTGTCGCATAACATTGGTTAATGGAAACGGCATCATTTCGCAATAGTTTTTTGTCGACATTTAGAAAAAAATCGCAAAAAGTTTTGCTCAAATCTTTAATGGAAACACGCCTACTGTAACAAGTTTCGTTGATAAGGGAAGGAGGAGGCGGGAACTGCTGAACGTTTAACTCAATACTTTAATTCTAAAATAAACAAACAACAAAACGACATTAAAGCAGCAGCCCCTCATGGACGACTGATGCATATAAACATAATAAAACATATAACACATAAATAGTCCAGGCCTGGTTTTCTCTCATCCTTCACTGCCGTCGCTCCTCCTTTAATCCTCCCGTAGCTTCTCCGTGAGTAACTCGAGGCTGGTGTGGCATTTAAACCGGCTTCACTCCTTTCCCACAGCTTTTGGCCTTGCTTGCTTGCCACAGACAATCTCTAGCTATAATTTTGATCATGGCTTTTCTTAAAAAAGAAAGTGGGAAAAATGGTTTAAAGGATTAGTTCACTTCTTAATTAAAATGTCCTTATAATTTACTCACTCCCATGTCATCCCAGATGTGGACTTCAATGGGGTACAACGGTTTGAAGGTCCAAATTGCAGTTTCAATGCAGCTTCAAAGGGCTCAATGCAGAATAAGGGTCTTATCTAGAAAAATGATCGGTCATTTTCTAAAAAAAAAAAAAAAAAAAAAAAAACATTTATATACTTTTTAAACCACAAATTCTCGTCTTGCACTAGCTGTGATGCGCCACACATTATGTAATCATTTTGAAAGGTCTTGCGTGACAAAGGCGGAAGAACCGACCAAGTGTTTACGAACACTTTGTTTACAAACGTGCAAAGACTCAAAGTCAAATGCCATTTTCAAAAAAAAAAAAAAAAAAAAGGTAAAACAATGGTGTCTGACGATTTTGAAGTTAGAGGAGAAATGAGGTGGAGTTTTTCGTTTTTGTTAGTAGAGTTAGTAGACTGGTAAGGTTAGGGTCAGATTATGTTGACATGTAGAAGTTAGTATATATAGTTAGTAGAATGTTCAAAAGAGACCATCAGAATAAAGTGTTACCAAAAAACTAAGATTTGTATGCGAAGCAAGTGGATCATACACCGTGGATCTATTATTGATCTATTTAATTTTTATAATTTAAAAAGTAAAAATATGTTTTAAAAATTTGGAAATATTTATTTATAGTTTTTTTGTTTTAGTTTGTTTCATAAGGACAACAATATGCATGTGGACTGAGACAATTGAAGTGGAGGGTTTTCTAAAAATACATATATCCTATGTGACAAAAAATATGACATAATTGCAATATGATTTTGAGGTTTTGGGTTTTTAATTTTGAGTAGCAGGTGGCTTGGCACGCTACCGCTTCAGAGTTGTTAAAATAGTAAATTAGTTTCTCTGGCACAAAAACAGTTGGGTAAATTATTTAAATTGACCTCAACATTACAATAAATGCAACTAGAAAGCATTATGTTATATTCATAACTAGTGACGAACAGCAGCAATGAACTAAATATGAAAACGGGTTAAAAACCAACTCCCTAAATTGAATCAGACTTCTCACACGACATATGAGATTTATTATTGTCTCAGATTACTATAAACTATAGGCACATAAAAATATGATGATCTGCATTTTATAAAACTGATTTAAATTTTCCGGATACACCCGCATTTTGAGAGTAATTTAGTGAATGTAAATTATTACCATCTTCATATTTAGTCACCGTCGCTATTGCTGATGTTTTTCTCGACTACTGGGAGAACAGAAAAGACTTGACTCTGATCATTCCTGCAAGGAAGCAGTATTGAAGTCACCTATATGCAGAAACAGAAAATGCAAGAGTCAAGAGTTAGTTAATACTATTGTCAATTCCAGAAAACAGATGGTGTGTACATAGCCTCCTCCTCATTGTATACAACGTCTGTGCCGTCCTCTCTGGCACTGTCCCATATAGCCGTATTAGCTCCACCCAGTTTATCTGCGTCCCGATTAACCACTTTAGATCCACTGAATTGGCTCTGCATCTCCAATCGATATTAGTATATTTGAGAAGATGCTGTGCTGCTTTGGCATTCGTGGCACATGAACCGGCTTCTGTGCTGCCTCTGCAATCATCTCTGGGTGGTTGTGGAAGACAGCGGCTGGGCCGAGCACTGCTTATTAAACAGGATGAATGACTAAACAGCTCGCCCCGTCTACTCATTAGTGTCTGCAGAGAGAGAAAAAAAGATTACTGGCACCAGGAGCAATGGACTGGACCATTACAGTTGCCGTACTTCCTATTCGATGCCTGCCGCAGCACGCCAAGCGTGCCGATATCAGACCGCCAGCAGATTTCATTTTCACCATGGGTGCCACTCCTTCGCCCAACAGCCATTTTTAGATGCACTTTCCACCTCATTTTGTAGCCGAACTGATTTTTCTTTTTTTAAAACGGCCATTTATTGGTCGTCCCATGCAGAAAAGCTCAGCCACCTCTAATAATGTTGGTTCAAGGGTTGTTAATTCAATTCCTAGAAACAGTAGAGGGAGTTAATTACACAGTCATAGCACTAAAAGCGTGTGCTTAAGTATTTAATTTGAAGGTACAGCCTTTTTTCTCCCATCCTCCGTCTGCATCTTATTTTAGGTGCCGCCAAGGGACGTGATAATTTCAGAAGCGGCTGGAAATCAGTCAAAATTTGGCATGGTGGACAGATTCGCTGCCAAAAAGAGAGGAGAGTACAGGTGTTTGTCAATTATTAAAATTGCCCAAGATTTAATTCTGCCGGCTTACATTTTAATTAAATTTCTATCTCCCTTAATAGATTGCATTCCATTCTATTAAATGCCTAGCAGGTGTCGCAGACAGACTCTGATATCTCGTCCTCAGAAATACATCAAGCAAGTGTCAAATCTGTTTTGAAAAAAGCAGCGAGGAAATTGAGCAGCAGCTGGACAGGCAAAATCAACTCTTGTGACCAGCAGACTGTATACAATAATTTGGGTGTTTTAGCATAGATAACAGAATGCAAAACCACATTGCGAAAACTCAACGCAATGAGCAAAAGGGCAGCTAGAAAATAAAAGTAATATCAGGGAAAGTGCTTTCAGTCTTTATTATAGTATTTTAGTAATGCCTTGTAAGTGCAATCTTGAAGAATTCATTTTTATATGGAATCATGTTTCTGCCACGAAGGAAAAAATAATGTATTTGCTACTTTCTCTCGAAATTCAGGCCTTTTTTTTACCTTCACAGTTGCTTGTTATATACAACAATTCTGACTTTATTTCTAGCAATTCCAAGTTTGCAACTCGCAATTCTGACTTTTTTCTTGCAATACGAGTTTTTGACTACGGATTGCGAGACATAAAGTCAGAATTGCACTATACTGTATAAACCCACAACGTAAATGTTACAAATGTAACTAAAAATATACATTTCCAGAAGGAATGTAATCAGTCAGTGATGACTACTTATTATTCTTACAGAACAAGAATAGTTTAGGTGATTTAGAAAAGAAAATGCTAAACTCCATTTCCAATATGTGTTATTCAAATTCAAAACTTTAGAGTTGTAGTGGAGGGGGACGATTTTTGGCCGAGAGCAACTTATATTTTAACTTAAATATATATACTATACTATACATTTGAAGAAAATTTTAAACAGTGAAGTGTTGAAGAACTTCAACCTAGAGCAGAATGCACCATAAAATGCACCATTCTATATCACAGGTGATTTCCGCATTTGCATCCTTTGCTCTGCATTAATTGATATTTGACTCGTTATTCACAAAATGTCGTCGCCCGCGCAGTTTATTTACTCAAGGGCCTGAACCAAGCCCTTTGAAAAGACATTGATATGGTTCACGGAATAATGACGAGCTCTCGCTGTGTGCCGGGTCTTGAATTCGTTGGATTAGCGCATCTTTAATTGATGTGTTCAGGCTCATCATCAAGCGCTTGACATTCACAAGTGATCTGTTTCATTACAACTGAAAATCTCCAGGATTCATTTGGGACTCTCTGACATTTTGATGTAATTCTGTGCCATTTAGTGTTGCTTCTTTCTCTGAACCGACATAACAAAAGATGTAATTTATCTGGAAAAATAAGGAAATTGAAACTATTTATTGGATGCAAATATAAGCTTCTGTGAGTTTTTGAAGCTGTTTGGTGAAAAAAGAGCTTTTTTGCTCAGCAAAATGTTGATCAGGTTGTAAAATTAGCCTGCGTTGTAAACCGTCACATAAAAGGTGAGTTGTTAGCCTCTTTCAAAGGGAACATATCCAATAATATATACACTGACCAAAATTATAAACACAACACTTTTGTTTTTGCCCCCATTTTTCATGAGCTGAACTCTTTTATGCTGACTTTTTCTATGTACACAAAAGGCCTATTTCTCTCAAATATTGTTCACAAATCTGTCTTAATCTGTGTTAGTGAGCACTTCTCCTTTGCCGAGATAATCCATCCACCTCACAGGTGTGGCATATCCAGATGCTGATTAGACAGCATGATTATTGCACAGGCCACGATTATGGCCACAATAAAAGACCACTCCTTTTTGAGGTGTCAGTTTTCATTAAATATCTACATGTTTCTAAGATGAATGAAAGCATTACGATGAGAAAATGACAGAATTTTTTTTGGGTGAACTGTGCTTTTAAGATTGTAGATAGGCTTAATTTTGTGTTGACTCTTTAAGATAATAGGCATTTAATATTCAGTTCCCTCGCTACAGTTCATTGTGTACATAACATGATTGAATGTTAAACTTGAATTTTGCTTATTTTTAACTACCACCTGCAGAGCTACGAAAATAATGTAAAACTTACCAAAGATGTCAGCATCTAAGCTGACCTGGAAGAAGCACATTTTTACACATTACACAGGAAGTAAATTGTGCTGGATAGTTGGCCATACTACATCTTCAGGGCTGATAATTCCCAGCCAAAAGTCTTCATAAATGACCTGCTGCACAACCCTTTACCTTCCTCTCATTTCACCGAGCTCAGCTGGCTGTGTATTATTAGGATCCTCTTCCAATTTCCGATCCTATCGCAGATCATTTTTTTCCTAAGCAAACTCTTTGAGTGATATTTTCAGAAAGAGTGCAAACAATGTTATTTTTCAACATTATCACCCTGTAAAAAAAAAATGATTCCAGGGCTCATTTTAATGTTTCTTTTTTTTTTTTTCCTCCTCAGCCTGTCTCAGAAGAATTCCAAAACGGAGAAGGTTTCGGCTACATCGTGGCGTTCCGGGCCAACGGCACACGTGGATGGAAAGAGAAAATGGTGACCTCAGCAGACTCCACCACCTATAAATACAGAGACGAGACCTTCCCCCCTCTCACCCCGTTTGAGGTGCGGGTCGGGGTGTATAACAACAAAGGAGACGGGCCCTTCAGCGGGGTGGTTACTGTGTTCTCTGCAGAAGGAGGTGAGGGTCAGATGTGCTCAGGGCTCTGATTGATGGGATTTATTGCTGTCTTATATAACTTCAATAACGTGCGGCTCAACAGTATACAGACAGAGTTTCTTGAACTTTGAAACATCACACGACAGCTAATCCAGGGCTGTGGACGGATGTACAGTACGATATTCTGTCCAAATTTCGAGGTACAGGTACTACCGTATAGCAGTGAAGCAAAATCCAAAATACAGTACACACAATAAGAGCAGAAAGTATACCCTTGTGAAAATGTACACTTTATTATACATGTTTTAATAAGTATTAAAGAATACATTTTTAAAGAATATACTTGATTGCAAACTGAATGTAATGTTTTTGGACACTTGTTTGCATGTTACGTACTATTAAAATGGAATTGCATTAAAGTTTAAAAATATGTATTAAATGCAATTAGTTTACAGTGCTTTTCTGACCCACTCAAGTAGGACTAAAGTAGATCTCTATATATAATTTCATAAATATGTATATTGTCTTTGAAATATGTCATATATTTGAAACTGCCCATTCTTTAATGGAGTTGCAATTTAGTACATTTGCTTATATTAACTTTAAATGTAATAACAAATCAAATTACACATTACCGTTAAAATTATAATCAAGAAGGCTACTTGTGCTTTAGTTAGTCAACACATCAAAATAAGTGCACTTTTCTAAAGCATGACAAAAGATTAAAGAAATTATTTAAAATGTACTTTAAACTTTTTACAAAGACCACTTTTACACTTTCTGTGTTAAAAAACATATTAATTAAAGTGCCTTTTATTTAATTTACATTATATTATCTGCAAGTATGTTTTTTGGTTCAATTTGTATTGTTCAAAAGAACAATTCAAATTGGTCAAGAAGTGCAAGAGGGGATATCAAGAGTTTCAGAAGACTTAGAGAATGGTGCATGAGTCATATAGTCCTGGTTTCACAGGCAAGGCTTAGAATAAGCCAGGATTAGGCCTTAGTTTAATTAGAACATTTAAAGGTACAATACCTAAGATTTTATGCCGCTAGAGGGCGCTACATTCAAAACAACAACAACGGCTTTGCTTGATGACGACGTGAAGGAGCGTGGAATGATGGGAACTGTTGTTTTCAACTCCACCGTGGATAAATCAGTCAGACGGGAATCGAAAATTAATTTTCATGGATGAGGTAAAGTTCGATTTCTATAAATGTTGCGTTTAATGACATGCTTGTTTTTCATTAAACTGAAATAACCGCAAGAAAAGTAAGGTTTAATAGTAAATTAGTTATCACAGATGTTACTGTATTTGTTGAATTGTGATAACGCTGCGCATTTTAACGTACATTCGAACATACCCACATCATTTGCCAAAGGACTGATTAATCTTTATGTAGAACATCGTATATTTATTTACATGGCCATAAACACCAGACGTGATAAACAATGTTAATAAACTAAACATAAACCTAACACAATAATACTTTCCTTACATACACATAACTATTACCGAATGCTACATTTGTAATATATAAAATTAAGCATGCTGAATTACAAAGTAATTAACCACAGCTACAGTTTGACAAAATTACAGCCAACAGTTCACATTCCGAGAAGTATTCGCGGTGAATATGACCTTACGATTTTTCACATCATATGCATAAACAACAAGACATTCTAACAATAATACCAATTGTTTTGAATCCTTTACTGACATGAAAATTGAATACAGAACATGGTGTTACTCACCTGTCAATTAAAACACATGCAAGATCGGTGTCTCTTTCTAGTTCAAGTTTTTTACAAAGTTCTCTCCATTTAGGAAATGCCACACCGATGTTGATCCTGGTTTTATTTCTCTTCTTGTCCCAAATTCTTCTTGAGTCGTTTGGTTGACCCGTTCGTTAACGTTTGCTTTTATGAGACTTGTATTTGTCGACAGAACCAGCTGCAATCGCAAAAGAATAATTGTGTTCCATTCCATAACAAATGCGCGAAACAAGCTGACGTTTGTTGCTTTATAGACGCTAACGCACAACCACAACTTCCGTATTTATCCAGGACTCCACGCAGTACGAGCGGAAACTGAGGGTAATGCGGACATGACGCGATTGACTGGCGACTCCCAGCTCACCCCCGCTCACACGCCCTGTTTCCTTGGTTAAAATCTCAATTTTCTCACGATTTAAACACTGTTTGGAATATTGTTATCACCTTAACTAAATATATAACACTGGCCTTGTGATTTTGGGATATTTTAATGCAAAAATCTCATTAGATTTAGGATCTTAGATATAGGTATTGTACCTTTAAGTAGCGTTTACAAACGTGCCTTAGAAAAAAACATTACTGGTGTACAATGTTAATGACATATTTTAAGATATGCAAGTGCTAGTTGCATTTAGATAATACAGCTCAAACATGCATTTTAATCTGGGACTAGGCTTAAGCCTTGTCTGTGAAACCGGGGGATAAACTACTTTTATGATATTTGCACCCTTTTTGAAGTTGCATTTGCCATTGAGCAAAAAATGAGAGAATTTGGAACTATCCCTTTAATTTACTTAATCTCAGTTGTGGTTTTAAGACCCCAAAAAATACTTTTGAGAGCTTTTTTTGACCTTTAAAAAAAGCATTCACTGCCCACACTGAAATGATCAAGAGGACCAACCAGTTTCAGTGTGATCACACTGTGTCAGGCTGATTTTACGGTAACCATGCAAGCAACAGCTGCTATATGATGGATGTTCTGTCTCTGTCACCTCTCAGTCTCAAAGTAGGATTCTCCCTCTACGATCACAGGGCTTCACATCTAACATCCGCTTAAACTCTTTGCTCTGACTGTTGTTAACACATAAGAGATACTGATGAAATGTGACTTTGTCAAGCAGATAGCGTATAGAGTGATTAATGATGTGTTTTATGTGTTATTTGCTATGGATGTGTACTGAAGTGTACTGGTTTTAAATGCAGAACCCAGGGAGCCTCCTTCAGAAGTGCAGGCGTTCGCCATCTCATCCTCCGAAATTAAAGTGACGTGGAAGCCGCCCATTCCTGGCCCTGGAAGACCCCAAGGCTACGAGGTTAGAGAGAGAGAAAGAGAGATGAATGAATAAATGGTTTTGTGACAAACAGTTTTGGTTTTCTATTTTAAAATAAAATAAAAAAAAATCATAATCATTGCTCCAGTCATTAGTGTCACAAGATCCTTCAGAAATCATTCTAATGTGCTGATTTGGTGCTCAAAAAACATTTCTTATTGTGTCCAATGTTGAAAAGAGTTTTCTTGAATCCGTGATAAATTTTTTTAGGATTCTTTGATGAATAGAAAGTTTAAAAGAATAGCTTTTTGAAATAGAAATCATTTACTGTAACTTTTGAGCATCATTGCTAACTAAAAGTAATAATTTATTTCAAAAATAAATCTTACTGACCCCAAATGTAGAAAAATCTAATTAAATACAGACCTTGTTTCTCATTACAGTAAATGTGTGTGCCATGTGTTTTTACAGTCATTAAAGTATCATGTTGTTAGCTTAGCACTATGCTAACAGTAAAACTCAAAAGTCGAGTCGCCTGAAAAAGCAGTATTTGTAGAGTGTTCCAAATCATACACAAATGAGGTTCCATGATGGTTAGGATGATGTCTTAGAAGGGAGCTGCATATCGTTGCTGTCGGGCGGAAACCATGTCCAAAACCACTACTTTTCAGGAAAGTAGTTTTTTAAGCAAATAACACCGTGTTGTCACAGTTGATATTGTAGCTTTATATATGTTCATTGGTCGGACACTTGCATGTGTCATATAATTAACATTTTACCAGAAAACAAGTTCAAATGGAGTTACAAGGTTTTTGACCAGCAAATTTCAGACATACAGGTTTTGTCCATCACTAGAATGGCCACAACTGAGGCAGTAAGTGTATCGCATTACATTTTTATCAACTTACACGTTATAAAGTTATTGAAAGACATGAGATTTTGGCCAAAATACAGAAAAAAATGAAAACTCAAATTTAGCTATAAAACATGAAGTGCTACACATGGCTATTTAAGACAGTATTGGCTATGACTCGATGACAAAGAAATTGCTGTACTTTATTTACCCTTGCATTGCAAACATGCAGAGACTGTCCAACATGTGTGTGGCACTTTATACACAATAGAGACGGGGTGGAGTTATGAGGTTTGACCGACAGTTTGAAGATCCAATGGAGTTACAAGGTTTAGTCACAAGCTTTTTTAATACATTTCATTTGTTAAATATTCCCAGCAAGCAATTTTGTGTTTAAAAGATAGCCGTCCAAACACAGCCCAGACGTCTATGCTAAAACAAGGCAAAATTTGTACTGTCAGTGAAAATTTAATAGACATCTAAACCAAAGCCCAAGAATAGACTAGTCATCAATTAGATAAAGAAATTAAATCAGTGAAGAAATGAAACCAAACACCTTGTAATCACTGTTTACTTCGCTTACGTGATGGAATATCATACATCTCGCAAGTTATTTTGGCAAAAACATGTAACCAAATTCAATGTTATTTTGGCTAGAAGTGGGTTACTCATAGCTGGATTAATCAGGTCTATAGTTAACCTAGACGGTGAAATGGAGGCTATTGCTTTCTGGGCACAGACAGACAGACTGTAAAAGGTGACCAATAGTAATGATTTATGAAAAAATCACGAAATATGTAGATACAAGGTTTCTGCTCGACAGCGACGATTTGTACACAGTAGATGAAAAGGCAGCTCACTGGGTTTTGGAACAGAGCCAAATACATGATCATTCACCCTTAACTTTTCTTCATCATTGTCTTCTCAACAGACAACAGTTGTGACTTCTGAATGAAGGAAATTATTCTATGCAGTGGAATTACACAGTTGAGAAAGATTATCGTCTTTTATCGACGGGAGATAGCACATACTTGCTTATTATGCTATTCATGCAAAATGTATGACAGTTATTTAAATCAAATGACACAGTATTACATAAAATTGGCGACTCTCATTCTCTCATTTATTGAGGCAACTAAGTCTCATTTTTTTTATCACTTCAAAAAATCTTGAATGAATGAATGGATAATTGCCTTTTTGGGAACAGGTGAGCTTCTGGAAAGACATTGAGCAGGAGGAGACGGGGAAGAAAAAGAGGACAACGGGGAATGAGACGACCATGCTGGTGTCAGGGCTGGAGGGAAACACACAGTATCTGGTCTCTGTGAAGGGATTCAACAGCGTTGGCCAAGGACCAGCCAGCTCAGCCATCAAGATCAGCACTAAGAAAAATGGTGAGTTCCATCCAAGCAATATGCGAGCATAATAAACTTTGCAATTAATAAAATGCTCAATGACAAATCAGATTGTTTATAAATTAAAATGCAAGCTCTTAGAAATGTATACTTTGTATTCCTGCCAGCTGTATTTTCTGTGAAGTAACTCTAAAAATATCATGTGGTAATAATTTTTTTTTATACAATTGTATATATATATCATTTTTATTTACAAATATCATGAATAATTCACAAATAGCATTTAGTATGTAAAGAACTGCACAACAACATGACATTTTACAGAACTAACCTATAAAATATAATGTAAAATTTTGTGATATTTTAAGAAGCTTACTAAACCTAGGCACACAGTAATGAGGGTCTGAAAGGATTCTATCAAATCGTATTATCTTTGTGATTTATGTCCAAAAATGTAGATTATTCAATACATATCGATACTGAAATATCTGAAACGCTTCCAATTCTAATTTTCTCTGACAGCGAGTTATGGAGTTGACATACAAACTCTCCTCCCCTCACTCATTCATTTAATTTGCTCCAGATAAATATTGTTGGTTACAGAACTTGAATTTCGACATGATTGCGCGTAATTTTACTCATTCTCACAGATTTTGTGCTCATACCCAAAGTGCGCGCACATAAAGCCGCATCTCAGTACTAAATTCAGTTATTGCGCTTAAACAGTCAAATAAAACAAAATAATGTCAAAATACCGGTCTTGGCGAGTATTCAGGTAAACACAGTCTGTTATGTTTGAAATTAACATAAACAGTTGAGAAAGAAAATGCATGTGTAACAGTATAATGGATCCGTGTGTCAGGTCTTAAAGTGACAGCAGACTAATTTACCTGCAGCCAAATTGTGAGATAAAAAAAAATCTATATGGGCATTATTCCCCATGGTATAGATGTCAAAATTGTGGCAAGTGAAAATGCGGAGTGGCTATTAACTTTGGAAAACTACTAGCCACAATGGCTGGTGAGCAAAAAAGTTCATGTCAAGCCATGGCTATAAGTATAATATGTATAGAGTCCTGCAGTGATGACATTTTTGTAGGCCAACCCGGAATTTAGCATCACACTGTTCCCTTGACACAAATTCGAGGGATATTTCCCATTGACTTTTGGATTACTGCAGACATTTAGCTCTGTGACCAACAAAAGTTTATGATTCTTACACAGCATGATAATATTTTCAAATGAACACAGCTTTTATGAATGTTGAAGCCTAAATTCAATCGCCAGAAGAAGCTAAATTGAGGCTATTAACAAACATGCATGATTTTAATGCCACCACAATTAAGCTTCCAAAAACTATTTTAGTCTTTTTTTAAAACATTAGAAACGTTGGAATAGTTTGCAAAAGCAGAATTATAAACACATAGAGGCTGTAAAAGCGGACTCGTGAGTTTACCTGTTCGAATTGATGACGTCTCAACATCCTCTTAAGTCCCATTTAGCCACTTTATAGTAACTGCCTTTTTCAAGAGAAGTAAATGCTTTTATTAAATCATAAGGTGGTATTACTTATGTATTTTATGTTTTAAAATAAAAACCAATGCTAACTTGACTCTGGGTTTTGAAACTTGCAGAATTGCGATGGGTTCACACACTTTGTCAACATAGTGCTGTCTAGAAGGGTTTATGAATAGAAATGAACCTTGAGAGGAGGATTATCATTTGTATATTCCAATTAATATGTGATCATTGCTCATTTCAGACCGTCATTTTTTAAATGAGCTTTTTATCTTACTCTTTTGTTTTCTCTCTCTCACTCACTCTCTCTTTTCAGCCCCAAGTCTACCCCCTGGCAACTTGATGTGGATTCAAGAGGGGAACAATGTTTCTCTATCCTGGGATCCAGTGAAAGCAAGGGACAATGAGTCAGAAGTCATTGGGTACAAGGTTGGTATCGCACAGATACTGTGAATCTAAAATGAAACTCAATGCCACTGCATGTATTTGAAGGTTGTTTTTCTTCAACGCAGGTATTATTGCGTCAGGAGGGACGGGGTCACAGCCAAGTCATGAGGACGCCAAATTCAGCCGTTGTCCTGACGCTACCCGAGGGGGGAACATACATCATCGAGGTGCGCGCAGTCAGTGAAGGAGGTGAAGGAGCCGCCAGCGCTCAGGTCAGAGTGCTCACCTCCTCAGGTAAGCAATAGTTCGGGTCACATTCCCAGTGTGGTTTTTCAGATTTGAGGATGTGTACATATGGCAGTAGGCTCAACTGCTTTCGCTTAATTCCTCTTTAATTAACTTCCCCACTCACACCTACACAGCCAAATAAGTTTTCCTCCATCTGAAATGTAAAGAGAAGTTTGCCATGCAATGTTATACTACCAAAACTAAGGGGCTAGTAGAGCAAATACTGTTCAATTCGTTTTTGGTTTCTTATTCACAGACACACGCATACGGCGCGCTGTAGGAAGGGCGTGTGTCAACGTGTTGATGACCCGCAAACAAATTTATTCACATAATGCTCTCTCTCTTAAAATGTAAGCGATTGTAAATGTCAGCATTATCATATATGTCTAAAGAATTGAAGTTTGTCAGGTAAAAGAAGAGCTTATTGATGCAGTTCAATCTGTCTGCTATTTTATTCCAACCGTTACTCCTGATCGAAGGCTTCTTTAAATATTTCGTTAATACATAGTTACGCTTCAACTAAGTTTAATGGTGCAACGCCAAAATATCTAGGAGTGCGTAAGTTGTATCTTAGTGCCCATTTACATCAAAACTAGGCTAAGTTTTAACTTACGCACAGCTAGTGCAACCAGCACCTTTGGTTACCAGACTAAGCTGGTTTTCTTTTTACTTCAACTTTTCAGTTGTTCAAATATGGACAAACCCAAACTTTGGGTTAAAAATGTAATTAAAAAAAATTAACTCAATGGCTGGTTTGTCCAAATTTGTTTCAAATTTGGTTGAAACAACCCAGCATTTTTTAGAGTGTAGTTATAAATTATACATACATATCTAATTTCCCTTTTTTATTTCACTTCCAGGAGTGCGTGCAAAGAGCGGGCAGCTCTCTGGCCATAATCTTGCTCCAGGCTTGGCATGGACTGCTCTTTTCCTGTCATTAATGGTGCCTTCTTTTCCCTTGTGAGGCTACAGAGTCAAGTACTGTTCCTTTAAACCTTCCCTCCGCCTTCCACCGAACAACCACTCCCAACCACCCCTGTGTGAAGGAGATGGGCTCTCCCTCCTCCACACAGACTGCCTGCTTTGGCCTGTACCAACATCAGGACCTAAGGGCCAGCCAAAGGGAAGTGCTTCTTTTCCAAGGATCAAGAAATGACACCAATTCCAGACAACTCTATTGTTTTTTTTTTTTTTTTTTGTATTTGTTTCCTTTTCAGATCTTTGTTGGGGATATCATTGTAGTATTGTGCTGTACAAAGTGCGGAGACATTTCTTTAAAATCTCCACGAAGCTGTAAGGGACTTTTTTTTTTTAAGGGACTGCTGCCCAGAACAGCTCTCAACAGTCACTGAGGCCGCCCACTGCTCTGTGCCACTGTGGCTTCCCTTGTTACGTTATTGCATCCATTTGACCCTTTGGCTGCCTGACAAGCAAATGCAGAGTAAGCTCAGTAGAAATAAGTGCATTGTTTTCTTATTCACAAGTGGAGAGTGTGGAGACAACAAAGAAAAAAAAACATTTTTATAGTGCTGAAAATCTTACTATTTCCAGACTTGCTTTTTGTACATTGTGTTACCTTTAGAGAAACAGAAAATGTGGAACAGTGGTGTATTTCGGTCGGCTGCGTCCAAGTTTTTGAACTTCTGTTTTCATTTTGTTACGTTCGGTGGGTTTTGAGAACTAGCAAGGTTGCTGGGCAACAGGGGGACTGATGGACGAACCAGAGATAAAGGGTTTGGACTCAACTTCTAGTGCCCAAACACTTCTGTAGACAAAGAAAAAGGCTGAACTGTAACAGTTGAAATAAATGTGATGTATATTTTTCAAAGGCCTCTGGTGTGTGTGTTTCTAGGACAATGCGCCGGTTGAATTGATTATGATCGATTCGCTGTATCAACAAAGTTTGTTGGGCACAGAAATTGAGTTTCGAGAGGATTATTTTGCTTAAGAACAATTCTGTCCTCCCAGGATTCAATGTTAAGTGTTTAGATAAGTGACTCAAAGGGCCTCTTTACACCTGCTGTAGTAATTGGATCACAATAGAGCACTTGACCACATTAAAGTAAGATGTAAGTGTACCCTGGATACGATCACTGAAACAGGGATAGATTCTGACTACAGTAATATGTACTACAGATTTTCCATCATGATCTGTTTTTGGAATATTGTAACATTTGGCATTTTTAAGGTGACATTAATATCACTAGAACTTCTGTTTCAGTCACCAAGTGATATGTTGCGGGTTCTTGGCTCTTTATTTTTATTCTGCTCTTTAAATGCTAAGAAGAGACAAGACGCCACACTCTTTCGATCTGGTCACCCGAGTTAATGATCGATATCCCATGAATTATTCCACTGGGCGCCCAGTGGAATCCCACCCCCAAATACTCCCTCACTCTTTCCCGGTCTGTTTTCATGGAGGAACTTTAAAACTTAATTGTTTCCCCATTTACTTCACTTCTCAATCCTATCAGCATATTTTATTGAATGTTTCTATAGCAGGGAAACACAATAGACTAGATGCCAAAATGACGGGAGCAGTTTGAATTATTCATTAATGTTTTTAGAGTTCTGTGAATGAGAGAAATAGGTTCACACAACCTCTGATTTAATATGTAAGTGCATTTTGCTTTTAAATATGATCAACTCTCTATCCTGTAACAATGGAAATGCTTTGGAATGAAAGTATTAATTGTGAAAAAGTAAACTTTAGTATAATTTTTTTTAAAGTACATATTACGGAAGTAGAATACAGTCCGAACTGAATTTTCAGACTTTTAGTATTTTGATGAATATGGGTAACCAAACAGTTGATGGAAAAAAATATACTATGGAAGTCATCAGGGCCCATCAACTTTTTGGTTATGGAGATTCTTCAAAATATATTCTTTTGTGTTTAGCAGAACAAATATATTCATACAGGTTTGTAACAACTTGAGGGTAGGTAAATGATGACAGTATTTTTGGGTCAACTATCCCTTTAAGTGGCCTTTTATTTCAATAATATTGTTATCTGCAAGTACAGTTTTATACTACAAGTGCACACTCATTACAGATAAGTACACTTCTTTTTCAAAAGGGGTGACCCATCTAAGGAATATCCAGAGACAATCTTAATACAAAATACATGTAAATGCCAGGCATAAAAGAGGCAGTTGGCCTGTAGTGCCCTTCAATATCTTGACGGGTTATTTAACCTCCTGAAGTGAGATTCCAAATAAAAGTGTGTATACTCATTCCGATGCCATTTGCAGTGCCCTTTGGACTAAGTATACTGTACAAATTGAAACATCACAGGATTTGAACTGTGACATTTATCCATCAGTCATTGTGGACCCCATCAGTACTTCTCAAAGTGTAGCTGTTACACAAGTATAATATGCCATCCTGCTAGAAACCCCTGCATAACACAAGTGTTGTCTGCAGTTGAGGTCGCAGGATTTTCCAAACAAACAAATTTGAGTGAAGCGAACTCTGAGCAGTGAACACATCATTGAAGAACTGAAAGCTTAAACCGTCGTCTATTCAGAAAATTGGCTGAGCTTCTGTTTGATTATCCTCCCAAATTATTTGATCCCCAACTGCTTCATTCTACCAAAAAAAAAAACTGATTTGTTTCCTGATCATTCAGCGTTGTGGAGCCCTTGGTGGTCCCTATCATGTGCCCCACATAATGAATCTTATTGGATTCCTGGCACATTGAGAAGGGTTCAACAATGTCACCGCTGGGATCCCTGGGGGTTGCCGAATCAGTGCGGATCGTCTTCAGGTCCTGCCTGGTTTTTTTGTTGTTGTTTTTTTAAGCTTCTAAAACATTTTCATCTCCTGGGGTTGTCTGTCAAAATGCATTTTCCAAAGATCTACTTGAAGGAATAATTCTGCCATCATTTACTCACCCTTGTGACGTTCCACTTTCCTTTAATTAGAGAAAAAATGCTGGATGAAGCCTGCAAGACATGTCCTCATACCCATATTGCACGACAGGCTTTACTGATCCCAAAGGTGAAATTAAGGTGCAAAACAGCACCACCTATAAATAGTAAAGAGCTCATACAGTACCACTATACATACGCACACAATGCAATCCAATCGGCCAGCGCAAGTCAGAACAATGCCATTTATCCATGCATTAGCTGCTAATTTGGATATTTCTATGCATAAACGTGATTTATCCGTGTTTGTGAGTGGGCCTGTTTTGAACCATGAATTTTGCAGCGTTTTTATCTCTTGCTGAACAACACCGGGTGCTTCTACATGGACGCTAATGTGGCAACCTTTAATTATTCATGCAACACCTGTCTATGTCAGTGCATCTGATTTATGGTAATGGATTATCTACCCCGCAAAGAGGGCCGCATGCTTCCGAGAGCCCAGAGATGTGGTGTCAGCAATTAGAACACACTCTCCCAGCAGGCATGTGAAGCATGGATAGTCTGGGAGTGAGAGGAAAGTCGAGCTAAGCCATGGCGGGATGCTCTTCAGCCACTCATCGGTGCCTGGCATCTGAAGCAGATGTTATATGAATAGGACTAATGCTCTCAAAGAGCTTTTAACAGTCAGGAGGTTTTTGATGCTTTTTGTGTGTTGGGATGGACTTTGGGGTGCTCAAATGGTTTTGAAAATTCATGAACATTCTGTCATCATTAACTCACCCACATGTTTTTGAACACTAGATGATACACTTTTCGAAAGTCCAAGCTGCTCTTTTTCATACAATGGAAGGGATGGTTATTTATACTTCCTAGCTCTAAAAGGACAACAGATAAATCACTGCAAAAACTTTACAACCCATGCCTTATATTTCCAAATCATCAGAAGTTGTACAATAACTTTCTATAAGGAACAGACAAAAGTTAAGTCATCAATCACTGGAAACCTTCCCTTTCACCATATACAGCATCTTAAATAATATGCCGCCAATTATATTCAAACCTGATGCATCACATGACTCATCAATCAATGCCGATTGGTGTCAGTTAATACCTGGTGTGATGAGTCTAAAGGCCTCGGTTGTGCCTGAAAGCTTAGACAGCTGACTTGATGCCTCACTGCCTTTTTAGCCAATGACTTCGCAGCACGTCCTGATTTTGCAAAGTTAGACGTATTCCCGGGTCTATATTGTTGATCCTGGAACAACATTCCTGTATGGAAATTTAATCCTAACCATATCCTATAACTATAACCTATAACTTATCCCTAAAATAAGAGGGAAATGATCAGTGAATAACACAGATGTAGAAGCACCTAACACCGAAACTTGTAAACTTGTATACCTAAACTAAACTTGTCCTTCAAATTTGATTGGTTGATTGTAATGTTTTTTCCAGGATCAACAAAGATGTTGATCCAGGAACATGTTGTACTTAGTGAAATGAGATTCTTTGATTTTGCATGCAACGTGTGTCCATAAAGGTACCTCATAAAACTGATTTCGGACAGACTTCTGAGCCAGCGTAACGGTTTACTGATCTACAGCAAATAGAGAGAGCTTTGGATAAAACTAAGCAAACTTTGAATTACTATAGTAATGTATCCCTAGAAATAACATCAGAAGTGGAAAAAGTAAAGAAAAACATACATTTGCTCACAAACTGACCACCAAACACAACTTTCAGATGTTATATTTAGGGTAAAACAGGGTTAAAGGCACATCCTAAGAAAAATGTGCCTCTCACTACTCCCATAGTGTATGATTGAGCAACAGATTGTGTGTGAAAATAAATCATAAAAGTGGTTTGTTTGTTGAAAAATCATATTAATGTTTGATGTGGCAAGGTTGACCATTTATCTCACACACGGGGTAAAATGCTTATATAAATGTAAAATAAAAATGTGATATTTTATTATATTATATGATAAATATAATA
Organism: Meda fulgida; assembly: GCA_030578275.1. NCBI lineage: Eukaryota > Metazoa > Chordata > Actinopteri > Cypriniformes > Leuciscidae > Meda > Meda fulgida. Next base: position 7,025,678 of record CM060633.1, read on the forward strand.
TTTTTTTAAATATGATGGTTTCATTATAAATATGGACACCCAATTTGGTGTATGATATTTACCATCTGAATCTAACCATGTCATGTCAACAAATGGAAAAGTCAGCCAGCTGTTTATTATCATGTTAATTATTGTGCGCTTTTTACCCCAATTAACATATTTTTACATATTCTTCCGTTATTAAGAAAATTGTTGCTTGATTTTCAATTTTATTAATCAACAAGACCTTTGTCTCAAAATATAGACATTAATTTTATCGATTCCCATTTGCTATATAAATCTGCAGCATTTTAAGAAACATAACATATTAGATCAAATTAGCGCAGAATCAACTTTGCGTTTCTGTCCGCAATCGCGTCAAGGAGCAGGTGCTCCATGATGTCCACGTGCATCATCAAAAGTAAAAATAAAGTGCTGAGCTGATTTTTTTTGTCAAAGTGGTTTAAAAGAGAATAAATATTATTGTAAATATAATATTATTGTTCTATTATAATTTTATGTTAATTAATGTTCACTTGCTTGACATTTTACTTGTATGGTCAGCTGAGGCATTTGGCTTCTACAACTTATAACTAAATGCATCTGACTGTGTGATGAGGATGAAGATGGATGTAGTATGGCATGCAAATGCGAGAGAATTCAACACTTCTAATCTGAACAACAAAATATAGTAATGCTTTTAATATTTATGTCTTGTGGTGAACTTTTTCTTTAAGCAACCAACGGTTTCAGATGAATGCTTTGTAGTGTTGCGTCTTAATGAAATGTAAATGTAAATGCGTGTTATTTGGTGACCTCACCCCTACTGAATAACTTTATGGAATCTAATTTAAATTGTGCCTCTAATGTAGCTAATTGAACTTCCAATATTTCTCGGTTAGCTTGAACTAATTGTTGGTAATTAATTAGTATCTCCAGTGATTGTATCATTTAAAAGCTCAGCTGGTACATAAAACAGGGTTACTACTGGGGAATTGTTAGTCAACATGAAACATTCCCTTCAAACCATGTGATGTTATTCTGATTGAAATGTCATATTTAATGAGAGAACATGTATAGGGTGGGGCTTTTTGTATTCATTAACAATTGATTGAACAGAATTAGCCCAATCTGACTAAAGTTTGCTAAGGCAAGCCACTAACTAACATACGCTAACATATTGCTCACAACCAGTGCAGGTATGATCATTTATGTACTTTGTGCATATTTATGCACATTTATAAACATTACTTAAAAATCCTACAAACCTCTATTAGCAAAGAAAATGGGCTCAATTTTAATTTCCTGTTGACAACTATAATATTTGCAACCCAAGTCCCAAAATAATGTCAACAGAAATGTGTCTCTTCTGATGAGGTTTCTGTAAATCAAACTAGAGAATTTGAGCAACAAGCTAATTGCAGGCAGAAGATGGTGCAGTGCTTGTGCTGTGAATTAATATGGCTTTGAATATGCAAATTTAATCAGGTAATGGCAATCAAGTTTTGTTTTTCTAGACAACTACAGTGACTTTTCTGTTTGTGACCTCCTTCCATGAGCGGGTTGGAAGGGGGCATCCGCTGTGCTCCAATCCTCGGTCAGCATGGGGTTTGGATAATACTGATGCGTTTTACGGGAGAAAAGGGGCACTGATGCAAAGCAATCTAATTATCCAGTCATCAGGCAGGCCAGCAGGTGGCCAGGCCTGTGAGCTTTAGAGAGGTAGGGAGATGTTGAATGACGTGCTTACTGCATTAGCAGTGTACTAATGCTCAAACACATGACATATGGGATGTGTTTCAAAACCTAGAAAGAGAACCAAGCTACCTTTCTTTGGGGAACCACAGAGGTATGGCACCTTCTATCTTACAAGATTCGTCTTTTTGGGCAAAAAAACAACATATCACATATAAAATGCACATATATTTGCATAATACACACAATTTCATTGAAGATGTCCCTTACTAAAAAGTACAGCAATGGTAATTCAATGGTATTGACCATACTCCATATGCACATGAACTTACACAGAACACAATGGTGATACCATGATACTACCATGATACAACTGAAAAAAAAAATTATATTGTCCTAAAGATCATGAAAGTACCATGAAAAAAAAAAAAAATCTGGATTGACATAGCCAAATAAAATCATTGCATGTTAATTTTTGCCTATACAGTATATGGTATAACATTTGCATAAAATTCATTAGGAAATATTTCAATCAAATAATACTTTTGAGTGATGTGTATTTTTGTGCATATTAGCCCATGCAAAAGAGAATATTGAAATGTTTTTTTAGATATGTTCCTTACAAAAAGACCTCACCTCTTCTCTAATGTTTCAGAAAGTATCTCAAGAGTATCAAAGTATCAAGAGTGTTCCTATTTGAAGTTACCAATATTTCAAGCTCAAGCAGACAGTGAGTTAAGACACAGCAAGTAGTCTATCTTCAGGTATTTGGTCATCATTCCAACTGTTCAACATTCTGTCTTGAATGTAATAAGCAAAGTTTAGCTTAAAAAATCCCCTTCAAAATCCACATGGGGTAACATGTCCAATCTGTCTTTGTCATGAAAGATTTATATTTGAATTAGACCCTTTTAATGAGAATTATCAGCAGGGGAGTCCACACTGAATATGTAAAAACATGGGAACAATTTAACGTGTGGCTAATGTCTGCTGGGTTTTAGGGAGCGATTTCAGGCGCCAAATAACATGTGCCCATCTGCCTAGTGCTAAAGTTCTGTTCAGCCATTCTTTGTGCAAAGAGCAAACTTTCTCCATTAGTCTTTGGATGGCTTGATAAAGTCTTTTTAATGCAGTCTAGAGTTCAGGGGACTCCACTTGACGACATTAACATTCGTTTGTGTTTAGTTGAGTGATTTTCTCAAAAGCCCAGTCCAAAAATAAGCGACTAATGTTAATGTTATTCCACAGAGCAAAATGCTCTTGTGCAGAATCAAAGTAGATTAAAACATTTAGACCATGTCTATCAGCATAATTTAAATACTAGAGTAAAAAATTGCTTTAAAAGCTATATGCATTTGAATTTATAGTCTCTCTCTTCTAGGAATTTACCAACACTATCTCACAACCAATTCATACGAATTCGAGTGAGTACGAGGTGGCTAATTCGTATGATCTAAACCCCAGTGATGGGTAGATATAGGGTCAGGGGTAGGTAATTCGTACGAATTACGAATTCGAGCAACGCGTAAAATATGTACGATTTAGCAAAAAACGTACGAATTTGTACCAGTGATGACGTATAAATTTGTACGAATTAGCCACCTCGTAAAATACATACGAATTGCCGTAAGATCGGGTAATTTTTTTTGTATTTTCTGTGATCTCTGGAAGATGATGAAGAAGAAGCGGACAACAGTTTTCCTCCCCTATGGCTTCAGAATGTGCACGAGGCTTTGCAGTACATCCTTTTTTCCTTGTACATCATCATTGTTTTTTCTAAAGTGAAGACAGACACAGTCAAGTCTTTGCGTGCTCGTGTTGTCTGGTTTAAGTGATCCTCTGGGGTGGCGATGGAGACAGTTTAAGCTCCTTATCAGCATCATGACAATATGAAAGCCAGTTGTAAACAATGTGCGGCTGCTCCGGACACTCTTTGGTATCCTCCATGCATTCTTTCTCCTGTTACGCTCCAGAACAAATTGGATGGATTACAGGCGATTTGCTGTGTAGATGTAACCTGACTTTGATTGGAGATCGTCCAGCAGGCTGCTGCTAATGAGGCTGCGGAATCTTTGTCATATACGTTGAAAGTTCAGGGATCTTTTTAATGCTTTAAAGGAGCAGCATTCAGGATTTCACAATGGTCCATTCTATATCCCCGATAAAATATCTTCCTTGATAATAAATAATTTCTCTACTGCCTAAGGAGCAATCAGTATAACACCTGAAATGCATTATTCATTACTTTATTTGATTGGGTCGAGCTCTGTTTCAAAACCAAAAGAATTGTTCTACTGCATGCATAGACAGCTGCCTTTTAAGGAAGCCTCCTAAGTGAAATGGAACCTCAAAATGGACTAATTTTGAACCCTCAACAGGCAACTTCAACAAAAGTAGAGCTACTTATGTGATGTGCATGAGAGACATGACCAAAAACTATACTTATAGTCAACAGAATGTGTTAAAATGGACCATCAAAATAAGTAAAACCAAAAAAGTGTATCTTAAAAGGCAGCATAATGTTTCTGTCAACCGTATGGAACATGTTGTCTAGATAGAAAGCTCACTAGATTTTGGAACAGAGCATGTTGTCTTCGTTACACTCTTAACCCGAATTAGTTGACTTTACTCGCAAATCGCGTGGAAACCCGTTGCCCTATACCACTTTAGTTTTTACACAAGCTGAAACTAAACATGTTGAGTTGTATTAACATATATCTTAAGCGGGTGCAGTAGACAAATCAAGTTTACATTAGTAGTCTTTACTGAAAATCATTAGTTCACATTCTAAAAAAATGTTGAGTATAGGTGTACTATTAGGTACCTAGCATGCATCGCAAGATGAAGCTTTTCATTTGAGTGTCACCATTGTTGAGATTCATATGCTGAAAAAATTCTGCATAATGTTTTTACAATTGTTCAATTTATAACAATTCTGTTGGATTTTCTGCTGTAAAAATCACAGGTCTTTATCAATCATATATGGAAAGACCGAGACAATAAGAGATTAAACTCTATATGAAATGAGGTGCTACTGACTTATAATCTTTATTGATGACAACATCATTATGCAGTCATCACTGGATCATTTTACGCTTGGCTTTTTTGCTTCAACAATTGTCCCTGTTAAACACACAGGTAAAGCAGCCTGAGAAAACTAATGTTCTAATGTCAAGGGCAAGAGCCCAACTAAAGCCAACACTTATCACCATTATGGTTACCAAATTAAACAATAATTCATCAACATCTAAACCTCTGTTAATTCTCAATACGAGGCCTGTGCTCGTCCCGCCAGGTGTAGAACCCCTTGGACGCACGTTAGACGCGTCTTTTCATCTGACCAGGCAGGTTTTTGAATTAGCCCCCTCCCCTTCCTTATGAAACTAAACATACCAAGTAATCTCTGCTAAACCGGACTAGTGCTATGAATCTTTCAGCTAAATAGTACAAACAACTAATGTTGTTTAGTAATGATAGCAGGTTTGTACTAAACATAAAATAATAAGTAATGATCACTCGTAAGTTTAATTAGAAACAAAATCTGTTTTTTTTCCTTGATAAGAAATCTGTGTTTGTGAACTACAGCAGGCTAGAAATTACAATATCTGTTTTGTTTCTTGCCTCGTTGCACTGCTCTGGGTCAGGTCGCAGGCCTTAGTGCTAGTTTCACACTAGAGTGAGCCTGAAAAGCACCTGGAAATTATTTTGTGCTATCAATCCGAGTCCTGCCTGTCTCCACAGTTCCTTCAAGTTGAAGCTTGTCTCTATCCGGATGTGATGAATGACTTTATCTGCAAAACAGGCCATTTGATAAAAACAACAACAACAACTTTTTAGACCATCACACAGGGGCCTGAGAGTGCTGCCATTGTCACCCAGTCATTTTGTGTGCCTGTGTGTAAGAGGTGGTAATAGTGTTTAATGTGTTACATGTGCATTCTCTCCCATGTGTGCATGTTGTTGAGTCGTTGTAAAAGTACTTTTTATTGATTTATTGAATAGGTTGGGGATACCTGGGCAATTTCTCACAGAAGCCATACTGTAGCTTTATACAATGTCTCTGTGAATTAAAAGCTTATTTTATCTAACATTGGTTTATCTGTCTATCTCCCTCTCTCCCCTATTCTTTTTATAACTGAATTATTAACATTATTATTATTATTATTATTGAGTTTTAAATTATTTTTGCTTGTGGCAATGACCATTACTGGCATCCCTTAGTTAGACAATGATAAACTAGACATCACAATCTTCTCCTGCAAAACTGAAACAGAAAAAGCTTGTTCTCTCCTTGGACCGAATGAACACATCAAAAGAAGCAACTTTAAATGAAAGACTTTGGTTAGACTTACTGAGTTATATGAATTAACAATATGTACTTACTATAGAGTTAAGGTAGGATTAGGGTTTGGTTGAGAGTTACTTGCATGTAATAATGCATAATTTACTGTTATTAGGATGGTAAGTACATGTAACAAGGACACAGTAAAAATAAAGTGTTACCAAGATTTTCTATGTCTTCTCAGTACATTTAACATGGACTGCTGTGGACAGTCTTTCTTTCGGAATCATCTCTGTCCCTAATGGCTCCAGCACTTACTGGAGCACAGATTTTCTCCTCTGCTTAAAGTGCATGCAAGTGCATGTAACCTGTTACTTTAGAGCAAATGTGTGTGGTTAGCAAATGTAGTCAGTTAAATGAGGGAGTGTAGAGGTTTACCACCTGGTGTGATTGTGAATCAGCTCCAAAGGCAAACTAAAAGAAATCTAATTCAGATTTAATGATGTGTGAACTTTGAAGGAGCGTGGCCTGTTCCTGCTGGCTGAAAACGGACTGATTGATGAAAACTTCTGAAAAGTTTTCTGAGGAATTATGCCAAAAAAGTACTGAGACTTAGAATGCACTAGATGACCTTCACCAAGGTTTTTTTTGCCTCGGTTCACGGTCTGAAGTAATCAACGCTTGTTGCCGAAAGTCAAAATGAATTGTGGATCGAAGTTCATCGTCGCCAGCCCCACTCTGGACCAGCCAGCCAACTCCCACGACCCTTCACGACCGAAATGCCAGGATGCACCGTGTCACTGAGCACGAGCCTGCCACAATGTCAGCGCCAGAGCGCCTGACGAATAGTCTGACCATGTGCGTGAGCCGGCAATATCATCAATCCCAGTGGGTGTGCTCATGGAGTACGAGGGCATGGAGGGAAGCCGCACTCACACTCCCGCCGCTGAGGGTGAGCTGTACCTGGCCTCTGTGAATTGTTATCAGGAAATGGAAGAAGTTATTCCCTGTAGTCCCCCATCTCTGTTAATCCCGTCCAGCTCCAAGTCTACTTTGTCCCCACTGGTCCTGCCGAGCTATAAGTCTCCATGGTACCACCAAGCCTCCCTCTCCTCTACCTAAGAAAGAAAATATTTCGGCCCCTCCTCCACTCTGCTGCACGGATGCACCTCGGGTCTTTCTTCGTCCTTACAGCTACACCAGGCTCCCTTGTTCATCCGGCTCTGCCTTTGTCAGTCGACGCTCTTCCTGTGCCATGGACATCCGAGCCTTCAATTGCACCTTTTCCCTTCATGCCTTCGGCTCTGTCGGGCTCCGCCTTCCCTCCGGCTCCTCGGCCCCACCGGCTACTCTTCTGTCCTCCGGAAGACCCCGAAGGCTCCTAGCTCCACCGCTGGGGGTTAGACCTCTACACTACACCCTGGCCTCTACCACCATCGGTTCCACCGTGGTCATTCATTCTGGCTGTGCTCCGGGTCGTCATCTGTATCCTCCCTGCATCAGCTCCTCCCTCCTTGATCTCCGCCGTAATGTTTTCATCTGCCAGACCTGTCTTGGTCACAGCCCTCTCCAGCTCGACATCCTCTTCCAAAGCCCCCATACTCCCTCCTCTATTGGACTTGGTTAGTCAGAGCAAAGATATGCCTTTGCTGGGAGTCCGGGAGGAGGGTGTTATGCCAGAAGTATGTTATTTTGTATTTTGCTTTTGTTTTTATTCTGTTCCCATTTCCGGTTTGCCCGAGTTCCCTTTCGTTGTCACTCCGAGTTACGTCGGATGACGACGAATGGGGTTTCGCTTAGAACACCTATCGACTTCGAGTATACAAAAACGAGCCAATGGCAAAGAAATGCCATGGGTCTGCGGAATTTGCATGACGTAACTCCGCCCCATCTCGTGGGTATAAAAGGAGGATGCCGGCAACATGCAGTTATGTTTTCGCTTCGGAGCCAAGAGTATTTCTTCACTCCACAGCCATTTATGACTTCGCTCAACGAGACGAGCCATTCTCTCCGGTGTTGGTGTGACGGCGATCTGCAGCGAGTTCACATTGCCTTCTGATCTGTGCAGTGATCGGCCAGTGAGTGTGTTCTCCCCGCTCGCTTCAACGTCGCGGAGTTTTTTTCTCCTCTCACAAAAGAGCTTGCACGATTTTCGGCTGGTGGCCAGGGTGACCTGAGGGTGTTGGTCTGGAACAAGGCGCCGACTCTGTGTCCGTGACCCCAGCCCCCCTCTTCAATGACGGTGCCCGTTAGCGATCAGGTGATACCACGAGTCTATCTTCGGGTGGCCCGTGTGTTTTCATTTGAAAGCTACAGAGGATGGTGCTATGTCTGTAGCAGCATCACTAGGTGGGCTTTATTCTTTTGGAAGTGACGACTCGTCACAGCTGCCACCTTCTGGTGTGCTATGCTGTGCCTGAGTCTGATCCGAAGATGACGGCCATGCTTTCCTGGGACGATTGTTTTTGGGTAAGGCCGCCGACCCGCGTCCACGGCAAACCCCAATATCTTTCTTCCCGGACGTGCATGATGAGATCTCGATGTCCTGAAAGACCCCCGTGTCTTCTCAGGACCGCTCGTTGCTCTCATCCGCCTTTCCCCCCTCAACGGGGCCGCTGCCCATGGGTACACTGGGGTTCCCCCGGTTGAACGCTCTGTTGCGATGCTACTGTGTCCTCAGAGTGCTTCCCGGCGCAATCCTAAGCACCCGTCCGAAGCCTGTAGTTCTTTTCGTCTACACTAATCTGTTGCGAAATCCTATAGTGCCACAGGACAGGCAGTCGCCTCACTGCATCCCATGACCGTTCTGTGGTCTACCTGGCCCAGATGCTCATGGTTATGCATGAGGGCGGGACTGACTCGAGGCTCTTTAATGAGCTACCAAAAGGCGCGCCGCCACTGACCTTGCTCTCCGAGCGACGAAGGTGGCCGTGCGCTCTCCGAGTCAGGTGATGTTTACCACTCTGGGGCTGACCGGTCTGATGTGCAGGATGTCGGCGGACTCGTCTGCTCGACACCCCCACATCCCAGGTCGGCCTCTTCGGCGGTCCGGTTGAGTACTTCTGCCCAACAGTTCTCAACCGCCCGGGAGTAGATTGAGGTTATTCTGCCGACGGCCCCGCCGTCCGCTCAGGTCCCTCAGTCTGCCAACCGCCGAAGGCGCCCTCCCACGGTTCCAACCCCGCCCGTTCACCCGGGCTGGCTTTGGAAGACCGTGGGGGGATGCCTCAGCCCTCTCCAGCCCCGCCCCCCGCTAAACGCCGGGTTAAGTGGCGCTTTTGAGATGGGCTGCTCAGAGATGGGACTCAGTTCTTTCCAGGAGTTGGTAGCAGGGCCACTCCTTTCCCCGTTGGAGGGCTGGGGAACAATCCTTATTCAGAAAGAACTGACGCTCTCGTCTCTGAGCACACAGAGTTCTCGGACGACACGGAGCACTGCCCACAAGCCGTGCTCTCCTCGTCCCCCTCTGTCCCAGAGTCGGTTGACACGGCGTGCCGTCCACGGACTGTTTCGTCCCTGTCCCACTCTGTCGCCAGACCCCTGGCAGAGCAGGCCCCCCGCGGAACGAGGGTCCTTCCCTGGCCTCCTTCACCGGGCCGCTATGCCGTCCACGTCTGGGCCAGTTACTCCGCTTCGCTGCCCCTCCGGGGGGACGCCTATGGTTCGCATGACCCCACTGGTTCAGTTCCTGGGAGCCTGGCTAGAGCTTCCCCGTCTGTCCCGATCGCCCGAACCATCAGGCTCGGCTATGCGATTCAGTTCACACGGTCTCCTCCCCGCTACAGGGGAGTCCGCTCCACATTGTTCGGGGGCAATGCCCCCATCATGAGAGCAGAGATTGCCACCCTGCTGGCGAAGGGTGCAATCGAGACTGTCCCTCCAGCCGAGATGAGGTCCGGCTTCTACAGCCCTTACTTCATTGTCCCCAAGAAAACCGGTGGGTTACGACCGATCCTGGACCTGCGCGTGCTGAACCGCTCCCTTCACAGGATGCCGTTCAAGATGCTCACCGCCAAACGCATTTTTGAATGTGTTCTGCCCCAGGATTGGTTTGCAGCGATCGACCTGAAGGACGCCTACTTTCATGTCTCCATTCTTCCTCGACACAGACCGTTCCTCCGGTTTGCTTTCGAGGGGTAGGCATACCAGTACGCGGTCCTCCCTTTCGGGCTAGCCCTGTCTCCTCGCGTCTTCACGAGGTCGTCGAGGCAGCCCTTGTTCCCCTTCGGGTTCACGGGGTTCGCATCCTGCACTATCTCGACGACTGGCTGATCCTAGCTCACTCTCGAGATCAAGTTTGCGAACACAGAGACCTTGTGCTCCGGCACCTAGCTCGTCTGGGCCTTCGGGTCAACTGGGAGAAGAGCACACTTTGCCCCGTGCAGAGGATCTCTTTTCTCCGTATGGACATCGACTCGGTCGCTATGTCCGCGCAGCTTACGAGCGAGCGCGCACAGTCGCTGCTGACTTGTCTGAGACAAATTCAGTGCAAGAGTGCGGCTCCACTGAAATATTTCAGAGGCTCCTGGGGCATATGGCATCTGCAGCCGCGGTGACGCCGCTCGGATTGCTTCATATGAGACCGCTTCAGCTTTGGCTACACGACCGAGTCCCGAGGTGGGCATGGCAACAAGGCACGCTCCGAGTATCAGTTACTCCGACCTGCCGTCGGACCTTCACCCCGTGGTCGAACCTCAGTTTTCTCAGGGCTGGTGTCCCCCTGGAACGAGTTTCCCGGCATGTTGTTGTCTCAACAGATGCCTCCACCACGGGCTGGGGCGCCATGTGCAATGGACATGCTGCCGCGGGACCCCTGCGCCTATGGCATTTCAATTGCCTCGAGTTGCTGGCAGTACGCCTTGCCCTGCACCGCTTCCGGGCGTTGCTCAAGGGTCAACACGTACTAGTCAAATCAGACAATACCGCCACTGTAGCGTACATCATCAAGGTGGTCTCCGCTCCCGCCGTATGCCGCAACTCGCTCAACACCTCTTATGGAGTCAGAAGCATCTGAGGTCCCTTCGAGCCATTTACATTCCCGGAGCCCTGAACTGTGCAGCCGACGAGCTCTCACGGCTTCAGCCCTCCCCGGAGAATGGCGACTCCATCCCCAGTCGGTCAGCTGATTTGGGACCAGTTCGGGGACGCACAGATAGATCTGTTTGCCTCCCACGACTCGACCCATTGCGACCAGTATTATTCTCTGACCGAGGGCATGCTCGGCACGGATGCCTCTGGCGCACAGCTGGCCGCGGGGCCGCAAATATGCGTTTCCCCCAGTGAGCCTTCTTGCGCAGGTCTTGCGCAAGGTCAGGGAGGACGAGGAGCAGGTCCTTCTGGTTGCGCTGTACTGGCTCACCCGGACTTGGTTCTCCGAACTAGTGCTCCTCGCGACAGCACCTCCTTGGCCAATTCCTCTGAGGAAGGACCTCCTTTCTCAGGGACGGGGCACCCTGTGGCACCCTCGTCCCAATCTTTGGAACCTCCACGTGTGGCTGAGGCAGGTTTGAGTACCCTACCACCAGCGGTGGTGGCTACCATCACTTCCGCTAGAGCGTCGTCCACGAGGCACGCCTACGCGTTGAAGTGGAACCTCTTCGTCAACTGGTGCTCTTCTCGCCGAGAAGACCCCCGGAGGTGTTCGATCAGTTTCGTGCTTTCCTTCCTTCAAGATGGGTTGGAGCGAAGGCTGTCTCCCTCCACCCTCAAAGTTTATGTTGCCGCTATTGCCGCACACCACGACTTAGTGGAAGGTATATCCTTAGGGAAGCACGACCTGGTCGTCAGGTTCCTGAGGGGGGCGAGGAGACTGAAATTCTCCTCGCTCCTCGCTCTCCTCTCGTTCCCTCTTGGGACCTCGCAGTGGTTCTAACTGCCCTGCAGAGTGCTCCCTTTGAGCCTCTGCAATCAGTGGAGCTTAAGTTCCTGTCATTGAAGACAGCGCTCCTGGTTGCATTGGCCTCTCTCAAGAGGATCGGGGACATGCACGCATTCTCCGTTGACGAAGCATGCCTGGAATTCGGGCCGGCTTACTCTCAAGTGATCCTGAGACCCCGGCTTGGATATGTGCCCAAGGTTCCTACCACTCCCTTCCGGGAGCAGGTGGTGAACCTGCAAGCGCTGCCTTTGGAGGAGGCAGACCCAGCCTTGGCACTGCTCTGTCCAGTACGCGCTCTCCGCTCTCAGGACCTCAGACCAGCTCTTTGTCTGTTATGGTGGGAAGCTGAAGGGAAAGGCTCTCTCCAAGCAGAGGTTGTCTCACTGGATAGTGGACACCATTACTTGGCATACCAGCAGCAAGGTCGACCGTGCCCCCTTGGTGTGACTGCCCACTCCACCCGGAGTGTGGCATCCTCTTGGGCTCTAGCGCATGGTGCCTCGCTGACAGACATCTGCAGAGCTGCAGGCTGGGCGACACATTCGCCAGATTCTACAATCTCCGAGTGGAGCCTGTGTCCTCTCATGTACTCGCTTCAACTAGCTAGTACTGGACCCGCTCAGGTGTCTTCCCTTGCTCGCCATTCCACTCCACAGACTGGATACGTGCGATATTCTCCTCAGGTGAGCTTCTCCGCAAGCCCTGAGTTCCTCCATCACCCCTGATGCTAGTGCCAGTGTCTATTGCCTGGGCGTCGACTAGGTGCCTCCCGTGTGCATGGTCCCTCCCCGGAGCTACCCCCACACGTGTATTTCCACTGTAAGCCTCTCTGAGCATGTGTCTTTCCCTTGGCAAGCCACCTTGCCACCCCTGAGGTTGAAATATTCCACCTGCGGCTGGACACCTCAGTGTTCTCCATATGTTTTCTTCGGGTCATATGTGTATACCCAAATGCCCCCCCCCCCCCCCCGGGTTGGTGTTAATTGCATATTTCCTCTAAACTATGGGATATGTTTCCCAGTGTACCTTGGTATTCCTGTGTTAAATAGGAGTCCTTCGTCCAAAGTCTCTCGAGGGCTCAGATTTACGCAGGGCACTGGAAGACAGCTGTGAAGGTGGCGTGATTAGACTGATAACCCCATTCGTCGTCATCCGACGTAACTCGGAGTGACAACGAAAGGGAACGTCTCGGTTGTGATGTAACCCTCGTTCCCTGAGTAGGGAACGAAGACGTTACGTCTTCCTGCCACTTCCGCTGTACCGCGGCGATCGCCTGAGCTCAGTCTTGGCTCCGCAGCGAAGAAACATAACTGCATGTTGCCGGCGTCCTCCTTTTATACCCACGAGGTGGGGCGGAGTTACGTCATGCAAATTCCGCAGACCCATGGCATTTTTTTGCCATTGGCTCGTTTTTGTATACTCGAAGTCGATAGGTGTTCTAAGCGAAACCCCATTCGTCGTCATCCGACGTAACGTCTCCGTTCCCTACTCAGGGAACGAGGGTTACATACGTAACCGAGACGTTCTGTTTGCTAGTTTGTTTCCATAGCTACTCATTAGTTTCACACATTCTTAGTTCAGTTGATTACTCTGTGTTTATTTAGGCCCTCACTTTCACTTTGCATTGTTCAGTGTTGTCATGGTTGTTAATAATTTATTTTTCAGTATTCAGTGTTGGATATTTTTAAAGTTATTAAAAAGTTATATTCTTCCTCATTGTACGAGCATTACTGCAACCCGTTTGTGACAATGCCATCCAGACCTTTGTGACTTACTTTCTTCTGTGAAACAAAAGATATTTGAAAAATATCTGGGTTTTGTTTTGGGTTTTTTTGTTTTCCTCACAAAAGAAAGTGTACAGGTTTTCAGCATTTAATTTGTTTTCATGCTGGAGTGCGAACGCCTTTGATTTGATTAAACTTTGAAGTGAGACTAAACTTTATTGATTTTTTTCTCTTTGCTTTGTTCGAGACATTCAACATCTCTAGCAGGAAAAAAGTAATGGGTAAACAGTCACTGACGCATTCAGAAGCACACACAAAATTTTTGCATTTTTGGATTCACACCTCACCCATGCAAAAAAAAATAAGCTTCCTCTTAGTCATTTAGAGTTTTGTGGTTACGTGGGAGCTGGAAAATACAAACATCCTCTAAAGGAGTGAAAATTGGCCTCAAAAGATTTCCGCAGGATGTTAGTTGAATGTGAGGGAAAGATGTTGGATAGATTATTGTAGATATTATCCAAAAAGGATAACATGTTTCCTGAATTACCCTCCTGGAATCAGTAATATTTTATGTTATTTTTAACGTCTTATCTTTCTTGAACTTTCTTCGCTAATAATAAAAGATCAGAAGTGCATGAAATAATATCATTAATAAACTGAAACCTCTAATGATACTGACCACATTTGCATAAAATTGCAACGTTAATAGGCAAAGATCCCTGACTGAGACTTTGATTACTGCAGTAATATTAGATAGAGCAGCTTCACACAGGATATTTCAGAAGGTTGCAATTTCCATAGTTCGGACTGTAAAATGATATGGTGCAGTTGCAGTATATTTTGCAATTTTTTGTAAAAGATGCAAAAAATTGCTATTGTGATTTTCTTTCTTGCTATTGAAACAAGAACTTTGGGAGGGATATTAGATAAGCCTATCTCTTTCTTTTAAATAACCAATAGACTTTAGTTTAAGTCACAGTCCGGAACCATAACAATTTGATTGGACTAACAATCAAACTAAAAAACGTTTATAGGCCCCCGAGAACAAGATGAGTCTTCAATACTTGTATTCCTTTTTCCAAGAAGATAATTTTTAAATGTGCATATATACTTAAGGTTACTTTTATCAACTTTATATTATCTAGACTATTGACTATTAACAGTATACAGTGCTTATAAAAAGTCTACACACCTCTGTTAAAAAAGTGTTTTTTTTGTGATATACAAAATGAAACGATAAATCATATCAGAACTTTTGCACCTTTAATGTAAAAATTACAACCTAGGCAATGCGACTGATGCTCTTTGTTGCCAATGAATGACTCTTGTAGACCAAGATGTCAGAAAAATCTTAATCAGTCGCTTCAGGTGAAGACTGGTGTATAATATTTCACCTGAGCTTGATGATTAGTTAATTCTGAACACAGCCACATTATAAAAGGGTGTGCACACTTATGCAGTTATGTTAAGTTTTTATTTGTATTTTTTTCTCTGAAATGTGTCACTTTGGTTTTCAGTGGCATTGCAAAAGTTGTCATTTTTAAATTACATGTGCAACATTTCTGATATGATTTAACTTTATTTAATTTTTACATCACAAAAACCTGTACAGGAGTGTGTAGACTTTTTAAATCCAATTATATCCCATGTAGATTACCTCACAGCTATCTCAATTTTGATTTAATTTGCAATTTGCTAGGCTCTTGGTCTGTCAAATTCTGAAAATAATCCACACAATGCAGCTAAGCACAATGAACTAATTTGATAGGCCTACGATGCTGTAGTTTTATTCAATGACATGGAAAATAGCACAAGATGGCATTCATGTTGACCAGCACCACTGTCTAGAGGTTTCCATATGTGCAAAGATGATGCCAGAGTCTTGATTTGTATCTGAGACAAGACATACGGAGAAAAGAAGAGATGTGAATATGGAAATGTGCAGAGCTGAGAAAAAAAGAACACAGGGGATTAAGATGTTGAAGATTCCAACACAAAGCAAATGCCAAGACATTAAAAACGTATCTTAAATAATTAATTAATAGCTGGTGAAATCTGGACCCCATTCAACAAACATCCCAGCATGTGAAATCCCTTGTAGATGAGGAAACTGTATTATTTCACCAGCCATGGGAAAGAAGGGTTTCAGTTTTTTTTTTTTTAAATTTCAATCTCATTTTCTTCATCCTCCTATTGGACGTATTTAGAATTAATGTAGATATTGCTGCTTAAAGGATATACAACTATACATTGATGAACCAAAACATTATGACTAGTTACAGGTGATGCAAATATTGTTGTTTATCTCCTAACACGCCTACATATTATGGTCTGGGTGGATTAGACGGTAAGTAATATGTTGGATGCAGGAGAAATGAGCAGGAATAAAGATCAGCCGCAAGACGCCTGGGTCAGAGTGTCTCTGAAATGGCAAGGCTTGTGGGTTGCTGCTGGTCAGCAGTGGTGAGAATTTACCAACAGAGGTCTGACTGGGGGCAAACCACAAATCTGCAACCTGTGTTGGGCGGCAAAGGCTCATTGATGCACAAGGGCAACTAAGGCTATCCCGCATGGTCCGAGCCAACAAAAGGTCCACTATGGCACAAGTCACACAAAATTTTAATGATGGTTATGAGAGGAATGTGTGACAACATACTTTTGACAACAAGACTTACTACTCGCAACCTACAAGACTTCAAGGATCTGCTGCTAACCTCTTGGTGCCAGATACCACAGGACAACTTTAGGGGTCTTGTAGAGTCCATGCCTTGAGAGCACACGAGGACAAACAGCATATTAGCCAGGTGGTCATTATATTTTATATTACTGCCTTCATATTTCCATGGATTCTCAAGAGTTTACTATAAAACTGTTATGCAAAGTTTAATCTGTATGATAATAAAATAATCCCTAGATTTATCTATAATATTGTCTGCTTTTCTATGTCATAAGGAGATTGATTTATGATCCAATTCTGGGGCTTAAAAAGCTCATGCAATTGGCCTTAATTGCCCCTCACAGAGGCATGGTAAACCAAGCATGAAGCTGTTAGTAATTTCTCTTTTTTCAAGCAGAAACCACATCATCTGGTTCAGAAGAAGGTTTTCGCAGCCCAAGAGAAAAATTGTTATTCTGAGGGTTTCTTGAAAGGCTAACATGGAGGCTGGCCAATTGCAGCCCCTAATCTGGGTTTAGTATTGGCAAACAAAAGCCAGACTTTAGATATTCAGGCAGAAACATGCCCTACAAGTCTCCAGTAAAAGCCTTTCTCTGTATCATCTGCTCTGGCTTTCTGCTCCAGGCCCCATGGTTTACGGCTCAAAGCATGGATTTAGAGATTTCAATGGCGGCAGGGCTTTGATAGTCTTGTTTACATGACTAAAGTAGTAATCGTTCAATACAGCCGTTCTCTTGTTTTGCCCAATGGCAAATTACCATCAAAGCTTCCGCCAGTGGAGGACCAGACAACAGCTCACACTTGTATGAAACAGTTAACTTAGAAGAACAATGTGATGATGTGTATTCTGCCATGTAGAAGAAGAGGCCTCCGCTGACATTACAAACAATTCAAGGACCCTCATTATTTAATAAGGACATAATGAAATCAGCTTTTACTTGCAGCAACTTCATGTTAAGACAAGCATTGAGTTTCTATGTGGGAGCTAACTTTGAAAATAGCATAGCATACTTCTCAACATATGACATAATTTGTCAATAGCACAAACAGTGCAAGATGTTAACCCTTACTATTTTTAAAGTCACCATGAAATCCAAATGGACAATTCTTGTTTTTTATAAGGAATATTTTTGTATTTATTATACATTATTTAGCCATGCCCATTTTTTTTTTACTTATGTGCCCTCGTAATCTTTAATCGAAATAACTTCCCATCCCTCTTGCAGTGACATATCTTCTCTTCTCTGATGATGTTTACTGGCATGAGGGCGGGACAAGCTGTAGCAAACTACAACAATCCAACTATTCAATCAATTCCCAATGGACAAAATAAAGTCCCGTCCTACATTTTTTTCTTGTACGAGAGGCCGTTCCACTTGATTTAATTAAGTCACAATAGGAAAGAAAAGACTATCGCAACTTCTATTTCATGCCGACTTAAACAACTGTAAAATGGCCAGTAAATGTCAATTATACAATCATACAAGACTTAACTTTATGTATTGTAATATCTGTGACTTATTAATTACAATAACTTACTTTTTACAACTAACTGTAAATATCTTAATATTTTATGTGTTTTCAAATTGATGATAATTATGTGCAGCAGTAGCTAATAGTGATGCTTGCTTTAGCACTAAATACAGCACAGCATGTCACGCAGACAAAGACTTCGTTTCACCAAAAGAACTGAAGCCAGCAATTATGTTAAAGGCATACTATGTAAAAATTGTGTTTTTGTCAAACAGCGACCCCTAGAGTTGCTATGCAATACTTGCACTGTCGTAAAAAAAAAAAAAAAGCTAGCCAGACATATGTGGAAATTATTGGACTGGTCTAATTATCAACAATGGATCAATGAACAGCATTGTGAAAAAAACTACAAGCAGGCGCAACAACATACAACATAGAACGCAAACAAGTTTACAAATAAGAGATTTACTTACTAGTCCATCAACAAGATCGCCAGGTCAGCATCACCCAGTGCTGCTTTTTAGTGCGCGCCAACGAGTGAAAGCCTGACCTAGTGGGACTCTTGTCCGGTTCCTCACGCGGTCAGACTCTCTTTTCCTTTTCCTAGTCTCTTCCAACCACGTTTTCTTTGCTTTTTCCATCGTCGAGTATCACGTCTGAAATGCGCGCAAGTGTCTTCGTGCTTCATGTTGTTGTTGATGTGTGTGACGTCGTTGCCGTAAAGCATGTCGTAATTCTCGCGAGATTTGTCGGGGGCGCTCCTCTTATTGCTTGTTTTTCCAGCGGCGTCCCCCCCAAGCTTTACTACCAGGATGATTCGCCCTACTAAGAGTTTGTTTACCATCGAAATTACTTTGAAGCTGCTGTATTAAGGTACAATTCTTGCATAGTGTGCCTTTAAGTATGATTTTACGCCAGTAAAATGGTTTTCAGTGTTGAACGGTTACCTTTCAAACTGTGCAGTTGGGGTTAATTACATCATGTTCTGAATTTATTGTGAAGACTAGTGCCATAATTTAATATTTTATAAGTGTTGCTGTTAATCTTGGCATTTGAGATTGACCTTATCTGAGCCACCGTTGTACCGTAACCTGTCCATCACGCTAGATAATTGTTAAATGATTATCACAATGTTGTTTGGTTTTGACAAAAACAATCATAAGGCAATTAACCAAAAGTTATTTCCAGCTCTTCCATTTTCACAGAAGCCCAAATGGAATTGGCTTAATTAAGCAAAAACTGAGCAATATTAGATAATAGCTCCCAATAACTCTCTAAAAATAATTAAATTAGGTTAAGCCACACAAGTGTTGACTGGGAAAATTGGGTCTTGATCCATACGCGTTTTTATAAACAGTTTTTCTTTTACTTGTTTTTACTTGAGAATATTTTATCCTGTATGAATACAGAATGAGTTTTCACTGCAGAAAGCACCATTAGACTTAAAATAAGATATAAAATATGTTATACTTTTTGACATAAATATTTCAGTGATTAATAATATGTCAACTAATAACTTGTGTACCATCTACTAATGATCTGTTTTATTTATTTCATAATTTGTTTTTAGATATTCTAATGACTTAAAAATGTGTTATGAGTTCCCACTTGTTAATCATTTATGAACATATAATCATGTTTTGTAAATGATTAGTTTATCTAACTAAAAGCTTATAAATGACATAACTGAATTAACAAAACGTTTATAAAATTTTAGCATATCCCTTATTAATCAATTATGAAATCATGTTTTGTAAATGACTAGTTGATTATTAACTAATAACTTATACATGACTTTTAACTGAACAGTATTATAAAGTGTTACCCATTATTTTGGCAAATCTGTTTGGTTCTACAAATGCTGAAGTGTTGAAGTTAAAAGTGAAATGTGAAATGTGAAATGTGTAGGTTTGGCATCATTAGTGGCACCAAACAGAATTTCAAAATGTTTGTTTGAGTGACAATTTATAATGTAAGGTCCATAATACCTTGAGAAATCATCTGTTAGCACACTGAATCTTGAGCCCAAATATGCCACATGCCATTAAATATATACTGGCTAAACCAGTGTGTGAGTTCTGGGAGGGACCAGAGGCATTTCTAGCATTTCAAAAGTACTGGGGTACAGGCCTCCATCAGGTCCCCCGATTTTTGATGTGAGAAAACCAAACGCTTCAGTGTGTGATTGTACTGTATGAATGAATCAACTGAATACCATTTTTGCACACCCGTTTGACTGATTAGATCAAAAGAGTGATTTATTCGCAAATCTGGCTAGTTTTGCTTCTAAACAGCTAATCGAAAACATACGACTTGATTGCTGAAATATTGTGTTGGGGATCTTCAGGTTAGTATACAGTATAGGAATCTCAATTCGAAAAAGCTTGAATTTGAAATCCAAGTGCTTAGCTTATCTCATACCAATGCCTGCCCTGTTAGCAACCCTTTTTCAAGAACCGAACAAACCTAATGACCTTAAAGTGAATACCACTGCATAACACCAAGACTCAGCCTCCATCCTTAACCAACTCAGTTCAGAAGCCCTGTGTGTTCAGCGTTAAGCCCCTACTGAAGCACGCTGCCATGTCTTATACATCACAGTGCAAACTCAATTAATGAGCAGCAGCGCGTCAGCACTCTTTACCAGAACCTCTGAAAGCGCAAGCTTTGTTGGCCTTCTCTCCTAGGTTTGCTCACAGTATGCGGCTTGTGGCAGTGGAATCTGTCTCTCTTTCTCTCTGAACTACAGCTCAGCGAGGGGCTCAAAATGCTGACTGTACTGGAGGTCCGCTGAGTCATAGAAGGGTGTTGTGGTCAATTTTTCCCTAAACCTATACGTTCCTAAGTCTACCTGGGTCGTCTCCAATCGACATTCCCTAAAAGTCTATTTCTCTTCATTAGCTTGCTTCCCTAAACTAACCTGCTGCACAGCAGTAATAACAGATAGACTTCAGCAAATGTCCTTCAAATGCTTTAATCACGGCCGGGGAATTACTCGAGCAATTCTCAGAGCATCTCCCCCAAGAAGAAGAATGCATCACGGCCAGGGGATCTCAGAAAAAAATTCAGAGAGAATCCCACCAGTTAACACGAATACAACAGTTTTTATAGAATAGAGACAGACACAACAAATAAGATCATCGTGACTAACATGTTGTCACCTTCTTTTAATATGATTGGTTCAATTTGTGAAGCAAGCCCCAACCTTTTTTCCCTCTGTTACTGGCATAAGCAAAATTATCTCGAATCATCAAAAAGAAGTGGAAAGTTTTAAGAGTTCAGTTGATTGCTCAATATATCATGACATACTACATATATTTTTGATATTTGTCATTATCAGCACTTTAGAATTTTCACCGCCCTGGCCGCCCGAGGGGTCTTCACCGCCCTGGCCGCCCGAGGGGTCTTCCCCGCCCTGGCCGCCCGAGGGGTCTTCACCGCCCTGGCCGCCAGTTGGACTGTCGTCTCCTCCCTGGCCGCCTGAAGGGTCACCTGCACAGCCTGATCCACCCTGGTCGCCTGCTCCACCCTGGTCTCCTGTTCCTCTTCTGCTCCACGGACCTGGCCCCCCATCCCGCGCCCAGATCCGCCTCCGCTCCACCTCCCACCTGGACAGTTTTTTGAGCGTCTGGAATCCGCTCCTGAAAGGGGGGGCTATGTAACGGTCACCAGCTGGAGTGCCCTTGAGAGCCACCAGAGGGCACTCCAGATAAGACAATCATGTTTCACTCACAAACTACATTTCCCATAACTCACTGCCCGGACTCATCAGCACTCATCTCATTCACCTGTTTCTCATCATCTTGTTTAGTTCACACCATAAATACCTGGTTGTCACATTCACTTATTGCGAAGTCTTGTTGTACTGTTGTCTGCATTTCTGAGCGTTTTCCCGTGTTTTGTTTATTGCCTTTTTGACCTTGGACTGTGTACCCCGTTTTCTGATCGTTCTCTGTTTACCCTGACCTGGATTGTTACTGGACCTTGCTTCTCGCCGCCTGCCTCGACCATTGCCTGCTATCTGGTTTTGTTCTCTGTCTCTTCTCCATTGTCCAGTTTGCTCATTCTTGACCCTGCCTGTACGACTCTTCTATATAAAGCTGCATTTGGATCTTCACCTCCAAGTCTCGGAGCAGTTCATGACAGGTACGTCTGTATACGTTCTCATATATGTATATTTTGTTCTATTACATCGTCGGCTATATCTCTCAGCCTCCTCCTGCCGCTCCTTATATTTATGTTTTTATTTTATTTTATGTCACAAGTTATAATCTCAAGGTTTACTGGGTTTTACACAATTCCTTGATTCAGTGTGGGTTTGGTGAAGTGTACTAAAAACAAAAATTGTAACGCATGTCCTCCAAATCGACTGATAACTTAATCAGTTTATACGTAAAAGAAATATTAGCATCCTGGACAGAGATGAACAGCTTAAAAAGGACTATAATATGGATCAGGGATTACATTTTGTTACCTTTTATATAACAAGAGTACATACAAAACCTAGGTTTAAGCTTTGTTTTATCACAAAAGTTGTTATAATGAATTTTACATCAATAAAAAAATAATTTAAAGCACAAAAAATAGACACACAAGAAAATTTCCCGCCAAAAAAAGAAACTTGCCGCCATGGTACAAGTTAAGTACCTTCCTTCTCACCAGTGCTTCCTAATGGTTTAGAGGACAATTACTTCGGGTCGCACCATGTCATTATTTGCTCTGCAAGTCAGTCTGGCCAAGAGCCCATTCAAGTCCATTTCCAATTTTTCCAAATCGAGGCACCAATCACAAACGTTGAGGCAGGCTTTACACGATGACAATCGCTCTGATTGGTTTTAGGTCTATCCAATTGCACCCAGAGGCATTTGAGCGACGTTCGTTGGTGACGCCCCTTTGGAAATGGGCTGTGAATGAACCTTCCCCAGACCCACTCTCAGGTACTACTGAGAAGGGTCTGGTGTCAACCAGGCTAGCAGATACCCACACTTGCTACACCTGTGGGTTTAAGAGTTAGTATTTGTTGTAGCATTGTGTAGCCAATTAGCACTGTGATTGATATCAGTAATGAAATCTTTTAAACCCTTTAGGCCATGTGTCCACCAAAGCGTATTTTAGCCAGCTGAAAACACCTAGCTGTGGGCGCTTGAGCACTTCGGCAGCACAGCGGTTTTTGTTTTGTTCGGTTTTTTGCTTTTAAGTTGAGACGCTTTGCTTGCTATTATACGGAATATCCACGGAAGCGTTACTAGTACCCCCATTTCACAGTTTGTTTCTGTATTGTTTCTATATAAAAATGTCAATAAAATGTCAAATATTTGCTCTGGTATTAAATATTTTTCTGTTATTATGCTTGCTGTCATCTGTTGACATTGTACAAGCAGAATGTGGCGGTTGGTCTGTGTTGCATTTGTCCCACCCCTCCTCTAATGTGATTGGACAGATGGTTAAAAAGTGACATTGATGAGTGCCGCATTTTATCCAAAGATGAACATTCTTCAACTCCCAGCGACTGGTAAAAAACATTGAACTTAAGCGTGAAATAGACGCTCAGAGTCTCATCACACTGCTCCAGTTTTAAAAATGTGGTGCTTCCATTCAAAACAATTGGAAAAATATGCTAGCCTCGGGGGAAAAAAACACTTTGGTCAAAAAATGATGCTAAAGGAGACCGTGCGTTAAAATATGATGAAATTGAAACAGTGTATACAATATGTGAGGAGTTGTGAGTGAGAATGTTTTGCATGTTAGCTTCAAACCCAGTATGATTTTTCCATTGGCTTTTTGATTATTGGATAAAATCAGGTCTGTGATCAACAAAAGTTTATGATTCTTACATGTTTTGTTCATCATGATAAAATTTAAATATGAACACAACTTTAAATACGGTCGGCAGAAGTCAAAAGCTAAACGTAGGCTATAAACAAATTATACCACGGTCGCGTGACCACAAAGTCACCATCACTAAGCTTTTAACAACTCTTACAGTCTTTGTTTAGAAAACATTTTCCCTGAAAGTTCAAGATACAATAGCTTGCAAAAGAGGGATTATAAACACAATGTGGCTGTGAAAGTGGAGTAGTGAGTAGATGGGTTTACTTGTTCAGCTAATGACGTTTAATGTTCTCAACAACATCTGTAGTCCCATTCAGCTACTTATTTGCGACTGCCTTTTACAAGACAAGTAAAATCTTTTAAGTGTGTGTTCACACTTGGCTTGTTTGTTTAATTAAAACTAACCCTGATGTTATTGCTCTGTTAGTGCGGTTCATTTGAATAAGTGTGAATGCTGCAATCTGATTCTGAAACCAGGTGTGCACCAAACAACCTCTGGTGCGGTTCAAAGGAAATATGAATGCAACACAGACCAAAGACACAAACAAAAATGGTGTCACAAGATGCGACCCTAAAAAGGGCGTACAAGTTTTTTCTCATCATTCTCGCGATCACAGTTCGGTATAGGCATCAAAACTAGTTCTCATCTGGTCAAAATACCATCATATGTAGGCTACACTCTAAAAGGAGCATATTTAACCAGGCGCACAGAATTGTTTTGGAAGTTCAGTAAGTTCCGTCACGAAATTTACATAATAAAAGCTGACCAATAAGGTTGTGAACATATCCCTATTTCTTTTGGTTCTGTGTTCAAATTTCAATGTGAATGCTAATCAGACCAGGACTCATTTTTTTTTTAAAAAAATTTTTTACTACAAATGTGAACACACCCTAAAATGATCACAGCACAATACTGGTGTATTTATATTGTGGAATAAAACCTGAACAATTCTTGAGCTTGTGTTCACCACAAACAATTTCAAGAGTTTAACCAAAAACCCATTCAAAAGACCCAATGACTTCAGGACGATGGAACGTCTCGGTTACGTATGTAACCCTCGTTCCCTGAGTAGGGAACGGAGACGTTACGTCGGAATGACGACGAAATGGGGTTTCGCTTAGAACACCTATCGACTTCGAGTATACAAAAACGAGCCAATGGCAAAGAAATGCCATGGGTCTGCGGAATTTGCATGACGTAACTCCGCCCCACCTCGTGGGTATATAAGGAGGACGCCGGCAACATGCAGTTATGTTTCTTCGCTGAGGAGCCAAGACTGAACTCAGGCGATCACCGCGGTACAGCGGAAGTGGCAGGAAGACGTAACGTCTCCGTTCGCTACTCAGGGAACGAGGGTTACATACGTAACCGAGACGTTCCCTTTTGTGGTCACTCCGAGTTACGTCGGAATGACGACGAAATGGGGTTTACAGTCTAATCACGCCACCTTCACAGCTGTCTTCCAGTGCCCTGCGTAAATCTGAGCCCTCGAGAGATTTAGGACGAAGGACCCCTATTTAACACAGGAATACCAAGGTACACTGGGAAGCATATCCCATAGCTTTAGAGGAAATATGCAATTATCACCAACCCAGTGGGGAGGGCATTTGAAAATACACATATGACCCGAAGGAAACATATGGAGAAACTCTGAGGTGTCCAGCCGCAGGTGGAATATTTCAACCTCAGGGGTGGCAAGGTGGCTTGCCGAGGGAAAGACACATGCTCAGAGAGGCTTACAGTGGAAATACATGTGTGGGGGTAGCTCCGGGGAGGGACCATGCACACGGGAGGCACCTAGCCGACGCCCAGGCAATAGACACTGGCGCTAGCATCAGGGGTGCTGGAGGAACTTAGGGCTTGCGGAGAAGCACACCTGAGCAGAATATCGCACGTATCCAGTCCGTGAAGTGGAATGGCGAGCAAGCGAAGACACCTGAGCGGGTCCGGTACTAGCTAGTTGAAGCGAGTACATGAGAGGACACTGGCTCCACTCGGAGATTATAGAATCTGGCGAATGTGTTCGGTGTCGCCCAGCCTGCAGCTCCGCAGATGTCTGTTAGCGAGGCGCCATGCGCTAGAGCCCAAGAGGATGCCACACTCCGGGTGTAGTGGGCAGTTACACCAAGGGGGCACGGTCGACCTTGCTGCTGGTATGCCAAAGCAATGGTGTCCACTATCCAGTGAGACAACCTCTGCTTTGAGAGAGCCTTTCCCTTCAGCTTCCCACCATAACAGACAAAGAGCTGGTCTGAGGTCCTGAAACACTGCGTCCTGTCTACATAGGCGCGGAGAGCGCGTACTGGACAGAGCAGTGCCAAGGCTCGGTCTGCCTCCTCCGAGGGCAGCGCTTGCAGGTTCACCACCTGGTCCCGGAAGGGAGTGGTAGGAACCTTGGGCACATATCCAAGCCGGGGTCTCAGGATCACGTGAGAGTAAGCCGGCCCGAATTCCAGACACGCTTCGTCAACGGAGAATGCGTGCAGGTCCCCGACCATCTTGAGAGAGGCCAATGCAACCAGGAGCGCTGTCTTCATTGACAGGAACTTAAGCTCCACTGATTGCAGAGGCTCAAAGGGAGCACTCCGCAGGGCACTTAAGACCACTGAGAGGTCCCAAGAGGGAACGAGAGGAGAACGAGGAGGATTCAGCCTCCTCGCCCCCCTCAGGAACCTGACGATCAGGTCGTTATTCCCTATGGACTTACCTTCCACTAAGTCGTGGTGTGCGGCAATAGCGGCAACATAAACTTTGAGGGTGGAGGGAGACAGCCTTCGCTCCAACCCATCTTGAAGGAAGGAAAGCACGAAACTGATCGAACACCTCCGGGGGTCTTCTCGGCGAGAAGAGCACCAGTTGACGAAGAGGTTCCACTTCAACGCGTAGGCGTGCCTTGTGGACGACGCTCTAGCGGAAGTGATGGTAGCCACCACCGTAGGTGGTAGGGTACTCAAACCTGCCTCGTCCCGTCCAGGAGCCACACGTGGAGGTTCCAGAGATCGGGACGAGGGTGCCACAGCGTGCCCCGTCCCTGAGAAAGGAGGTCCTTCCTCAGAGGAATTGGCCAAGGAGGTGCTGTCGCGAGGAGCACTAGTTCGGAGAACCAAGTCCGGGTGGGCCAGTACGGCGCAACCAAAAGGACCTGCTCCTCGTCCTCCCTGACCTTGCGCAAGACCTGCGCAAGAAGGCTCACTGGGGGAAACACATATTTGCGGCCCCGCGCCCAGCTGTGTGCCAGAGCATCCGTGCCGAGCATGCCCTCGGTCAGAGGCATCTGTTGAGACAACAACATGCCGAGACACTCGTTCCAGGGGGACACCAGCCCTGAGAAAACTGAGGTTCAACCACGGGGTGAAGGTCTGATGGCAGGTCGGAGTAACTGGTACTCGGAGCGTGCCTTGTTGCCATGCCCACCTCGGTCGCGAAGCCAAAGCTGAAGCGGTCTCATATGAAGCAATCCGAGCGGCGTTACCGCGGCTGCAGATGCCATATGCCCCAGGAGCCTCTGAAAATGTTTCAGTGGAACCGCACTCTTGCCCTGTATTTGTCTCAGACAAGTCAGCAGTGACTCCGCGTGCTCGCTCGTAAGCTGCGCGGACATGGCGACCGAGTCGATGTCCATACCGAGAAAAGAGATCCTCTGCACGGGGCAAAGTTTGCTCTTCTCCCAGTTGACCCGAAGGCCCAGACGAGCTAGGTGCTGGAGCACAAGGTCCCTGTGTTCGCAAACCTGATCTCGAGAGTGAGCTAGGATCAGCCAGTCGTCGAGATAGTTCAGGATGCGAACCCCGTGAACCCGAAGGGGAACAAGGGCTGCCTCGACGACCTTCGTGAAGACGCTAGGAGACAGGGCTAGTCCGAAAGGGAGAACCGCGTACTGGTATGCCTGCCCCTCGAAAGCAAACCGGAGGAACGGTCTGTGTCGAGGAAGAATGGAGACATGAAAGTAGGCGTCCTTCAGGTCGATCGCTGCAAACCAATCCTGGGGCTGAACACATTCGAAAATGCGTTTGGCGGTGAGCATTTTGAACGGCATCCTGTGAAGGGAGCGATTCAGTACGCGCAGGTCCAGGATTGGTCGTAACCCACCGGTTTTCTTAGGGACAATGAAGTAAGGGCTGTAGAAGCCGGACCTCATCTCGGCTGGAGGGACAGTCTCGATTGCACCCTTCGCCAGCAGGGTGGCAATCTCTGCTCGCATGATGGGGGCATTGCCACCGACCAAAGTGGAGCGGACTCCCCTGTAGCGGGGAGGAGACCGTGCGAACTGAATCGCATAGCCGAACCTGATGGTGCGGGCGACCCAGCAGGACAGTTGGGGAAGCTCTAGCCAGGCTCCCAAGAACTGAACCAGCGGGGTCATGCGGACCACAGGCATCCCCCCGGAGGGGCAGCGAAACGGAGTAACTGGCCCGGACGTGGACGGCATAGCAATCCGGTGTGGGGGCGCAGTTAACATCCGCGCCCTGACAGAGGAGGCCAGGGAAGGACCAGCGTTCCACGGGGGGCTGCTCTGCCAGGGGTCTGGCGACAGAGTGGGACAGGGACGAAACGGTCCGTGGACGGCACGCCGTGTCAACCAACTCTGGGACAGAGGGGGACGAGGAGAGCACGGCTTGTGGGCGGCGCTCTGTGTCGTCCGAGAACTCTGTGTGCTCAGAGACGAGAGAGTCAGTTCTTTCTGAATAAGGATTCTTCCCCAGCCCTCCACCGGGGAAAGGAGTGGCCCTGCTACCAACTCCTGGAAAGAAGTGAGTCCCATCTCTGAGCAGCCCATCTCAAAAGCGCCGCTTAACCCGGCGTTTAGCGGGGGGCGGGGCTGGAGAGGGCTGAGGCATCCTCCCACGGTCTTCCAAGCCAGCCCGGGTGAACGGGCGGGGTTGGAACCGTGGGAGGGCGCCATCGGCGGTTGGCAGACTGAGGGACCTGAGCAGACGGCGGGGCCGTCGGCAGAACAACCACAATCTGCTCCCGGACGGTTAAGAACTATTGGGCAGAAGAACTCAACCGCACCGCCGAAGAGGCCGACCTGGGATGTGGGGGTGTCGAGCACACGAGTCTGCCGACATCCAGCACATCAGACCGGTCAGCCCCAGAGTGGTAAAACATCACCTGACTCGGAGAGCGCACGGCCACCTTCGTCGCTCGGAGAGCAAGGTCAGTGGCGGCGCGCTTTTTGGTAGCTCATTAAAGAGCCTCGAGTCAGTCCCACCCTCATGCATAACCATGAGCATCTGGGCCAGGTAGACCATAGAACGGTCATGGGATGCAGTGAGCCGGCTGCCTGTCCTGTGGCACTATAGGATTTCGCCACAGATTAGTGTAGACGAAAAAGAACTACAGGCTTCGGACGGGTGCTTAGGATAGCGCCGGGAGCACTCTGAGGACACAGTAGCATCGCAACAGAGCGTTCAACCGGGGGGACCCCAGTGTACCCATGGGCAGCGGCCCCGTGAGGGGGGAAAGGCGGATGAGACCAACGAGCGGTCCTGAGAAGACACGGGGGTCTTCCAGGACATCGAGATCTCATCATGCACGTCCGGGAAGAAAGATATTGGGGTTTGCCGTGGACGCGGGTCGGCGGCCTTACCCAAAAACCAATCGTCCCAGGAAAGCATGGCCGTCATCTCCGGATCAGACTCAGGCACAGCATAACACACCAGAAGGTGGCAGCTGTGACGAATCGTCACTTCCAAAAGAACCAAGCCCACCTTATGATGTTACTACAGACATAGTATCTTCCTCTGTAGCTTCAACCGAAACTCGCGGTCCACCCGAAGGTCGACTCGGGGGAATCGGAGGTTCACTAGCGGGCACCGTCACACAGGATGGGGCTGGGGTCGCGGACAGATAGTCTGCGCCTTGTTCCAGACTATAACCCTCAGGTCACCCTGGCCACCAGCCGAAGTAGCACCCCTCGGGGGAGCGCTAGATCGGGGTGTGGATGAGGGGACTCTCACTCTTGCGAGTTCATTGAGTCTCTACCTAAATGACGCGATAATCATGTTCCCAGAGAGAACATGAAACACCCACGAGCGCTGTACAAGCATGATAAAAGCCCTACACACTAGACAGCCCATCAGAGTCCGATACCAATCTGCCGCCACTTTTTTTTTTTTTAAATGCACGGGCGAGCCGTCTTTAAAAAGACGTGCCGCGTGCGAGCTCTTTTGTGAGAGGAGAAAAAAAACTCTGCGATGTTGAAGCGAGCGGGGAGAACACACTCACTGGCAGATCACTGCACAGATCAGCAGGCAATGTGAACTCGCTGCAGATCGCCATCACACCAACACCGGAGAGAATGGCTCGTCTCGTAGAGTGAAGTCGTAAATGGCTGTGGAGTGAAGAGATACTCTTGGCTCCGAAGCGAAAACATAACTGCATGTTGCCGGCGTCCTCCTTATATACCCACGAGGTGGGGCGGAGTTACGTCATGCAAAGTCCGCAGACCCATGACATTTCTTTGCCATTGGCTCGTTTTTGTATACTCGAAGTCGATAGGTGTTCTAAGCGAAACCCCATTTCGTCGTCATTCCGATGTAACTCGGAGTGACCACGAAAGGAAACCAGAAGTGCTAAAATGCTAACTTGTTTTCTCTAGTCAGGTACCGTAGCACTTTTTTTAATACCTCATTGGCAGCCAAGTTTTTTTTTAAAACACATTTTGCCAGCGGTTAATTACCCCTTTAAGAACATTTTCTAAAAGCCTATGCGCTATAAAACATATTTTATATAACATATTCATAATGAAAATATAGAGATGAATAATTTACTGTTTTATACTAATAGAACATTTAATACTAAACAATGACAATATGTGGGTTGCAAAGGTTGGTGTTTGGCAATTTTCAATTTTCTCAATTTCTTTCTTTTGATTTTGGGATGAAATGTGGCCTGGGCATGTTTTCGTGTTTCTCCCTAAGAAAGCATGTCATTCTGAAATTCTTCCTGTTTAGGAGATGCACAATGTTTGTACAAAGCAAAGGAAAAGCTAGAAAGAAAACAAATGAATGGTTCCACCAACAAAAGATTTTTACTATATATTTTAAAATAAAAGCCAAAAAAAGATTTCAGAGAAATAGATAAATAAATGTCTCCATAAATAGGAAGCAGAGGAGGTATCAGCAAAAGGCAAGACAAACTTTCATCTTTAGTACAAAACAACACAGCACATCTCTCTTTGAAATTTGTAAAGCTTGTGAGTTGAATTGTTCGGCGTACAGTGGCGAGCCGAGTCTCTGGGGAAGGCTTTGTTATTCTAAAAACACATTTCTGTGGGAAACGAAAACTTTTGAGGTTTCTGTGTGGTAGAGTAATTGGCTTTTCTGTAGCAGCAATGCTAAAGGTTTCTAAACACATTAGACGTAATTGTCAGCGTAAAGCTGTCAGCAGAGATAACGGAAAAGAGGATATATTGTGAAATTGGGCAGCTGTATTCAGTGATGCTTTGGGCTCAACATTCAGCAACATCAGCCAAGAGGTTTTATAAGCCTTGGCAAAGATCAACCGCATTATTGACAGTGATAAGTAGCGACCATTAGCATAACTAAGACTATCACAACTGGGCAACAACAGTGTAAAACATGCTAACTTATTCAAAGTGCAAAGACCAATGGTGTAAACCAATCTGTTTAGAAGGTCAGCATCTGTGAATTGATCATATTGAAAATATATGGCAACAGATTAGCAACTTGATTCATGAAAACTGAATGCTAAATTGGGCTTATTGATTCCATCCTTCACCCAGAAGGTGCCAACTTCACTGTTTTATTCATGTTTTTATCTTGTTTGGTTTAAAACTAAACCTAACAAATACAGTGACAGATCAGCACTTGGGCCAGTCTGCTGTGGATGCCATGAAATCAGGCAACTTTTGCACGATCAGTAGTATAATACCTATGTAATGATACCAAACCATTTGCTTAACCAGCACAAAAAATGTGCAGTTTTAAAGATTAGTAGCTTGGTTTACAGTGAATATAGGGAATATGACCATCATTTAACAAGTGCTCTATTTCCATAGCCTGAAAAAAGAACTGCTTGAAAAAGTGATCTTTAAAATCATACATAACAGATGACGTAGATGTAACAGATGCCATTTATCGTTGAAAAGGTTTCAGAATACAACAAGAATATATTTGTTTCAGTTAGAAACCAAACTATACGAATTAGTATTTGTATGAAAAAGCGCAGCCAACGAACGTGTAGACAGTTAACACATTATGCTTTTGCGGCAGGTTTTGGTTTGTAACTTTGCGAAACATTAGTAAACTTTATTACATGGCTTGGTTGTGATCAGAAGCATTTCTCACTTCTGATAACATATAACTCTAAATTGTAATGTAGATGCATACATTTTCAGTTAAGCTGCTTTGAACGATATGTGTTGTGAAAAGCGCTATATGAATAAATGTGAATTGAATTGAACTGAATTTCAAATGCAAAAACACTATTCACAAATAAGTTCAGACAAAGTTTTGAATGGTTTAATATCTCGAATACATTTGCTTTTGCAAATCGTATTGTGTGAATCGTCTTGTGTTTGTATTTTGAAACTTTCCTGGCAGGCTTTTTATTCACATATGATTTCGTCACACTCTTTGGCCAATCAGATATGAGCTTATCGATGAAGCTATCATAACCCGCTGAGCGCATCACCTGACGTGTCCAATAAAGCAACGTGGACGCCTTGAGGCCGTCTACTCAGGAAGAAAATATCACCTTAATACACACACACACACGATAATCAATTTGTACATTTAAACACGTATTAATTTGTATTTGTTTTTTAACACTATTGTGTCTGTAACCTTATCAAAAAAAGCTGCAACTCCATTTTTGGTCATGACCCAGCATGTTTTAATGCAGACCTGGGTGTGGATGTTCTTAAGTAAAGTATCATTCTGTTTGAACTGCAGCAGACGATGAGCTATAATTACTGCATTTGCATAAATCTTTAAGTGCCCCTTCGAGCCACTGCCTTTGTCTAGTGTGACTTCTCATGTTAATGATAAATAAAGGCCTTAGTTAAGTTTGCTGTCCCTCTGTTAAACACCTGCCCTTGAGACACAGCCGTCTTGTCGTCACTTCAAGGTCTGGTTGTCTACAACTCAACTAGAGTTGAGAAAGAGAGAGAAAATAAAAAAGACAAATGCATGTGATTTACTGACTAAAAAGCACTTTCATACATGTCCAAAGAACGATAGTAGTATATCTCTGAAGAACACCGAAAGCAGTTAAGTCAGAGTTTACTATGGCGTCACTTGATTGATGTAAAGAACATTAGGTGGGGGTGTCTGCAATTTAGTTACTAACACCATAATCAATCTGGTTTGCCTCTCCATGAAAAGCTTTGTGTCAGAAAACAACCATTTGCTCTCTGTGGACTTGAATGTCCAATGACTACTTCAAACTGCTCTCCATGTAGTGAACCTACTGAGGTCTTTACTCGGTCTCTGAGGACATATCATTTTAAGATAAATGGCCAGTGAAATGGCTAAGGGACTTTTAATGGCAAAGTGACAACATAATTCACACTTGCACTTTTCGTATGGAGCAGCGGGAGGTATAGCACTCCTTTCCTGTTTAGCTTTTTTAGCATTTAGCATTTTAGCTTTTTTAGCATTTAAAACCAGTTAGAAAGCTTAGCAAAAACATCAATGCAATTACAATAAAGTTCATCTTTCAATCCAAAACACAGCTTTGGAGGAACAAATAACTTTCAGAATGTTCAGTGAATCCAGTAACATTTATATCAAACATATTTATTCTGTCTCTTTTGGCAAAACTTTGTGCATGAACAAAAATCAGCAGCCTACAAAAAAACAGCAGCCTAAAGAACTCTAACATTTTCCAATGGTTTTAATAATAATACCACAGCAAAAACAACTGGACGAACTAATGCAAATTGCAAACATTATAAAAGACAAGTAAACCGTAGTAAAATAAGAACAAATAAACAAATTAGCAATAGCACAAATGTACAACTGAACAACGTTCAGGTACGGAAATTGTAATATAATATAACACTTTATAGATTTATTTTTATAAATAGAATATAGATTAATCCTTATTAAAGTTACAAAAGTTATTCAGTGAAGATCAGTAAGTATTTTTTTCTTTTGTTCTTGATGAACGTTAATGACAGACTGCAGCAGGTTTATTAGGCTGCTGTCACTTTAAGACCTTACGCAGGATCTAATATACTGTTTGTTATACGCGTTTCCTTTCTCAACTGTGCTTGAAAATGGTTTGAAATCACATTAAACTGTACACACAAGAATCGATAAGCAGTATAAAATGTATTTTAGTACAAGTGTCCGATTCCTAACCTGAGGTATTTCTCCGATTTCTAACACTACCAGTGGGTGGTGTCAAGACTTTCAGAGTGAGTCATTGAATCATTCATTCAACTGATTCAAAAACAATGACTTTGTATACTTCCAACTACATAGTAGGTCAAAAACATTATAAGAGTAGTATGCCCAAATTCTGAAAGATTAATAAAAAAGTACAGATGAATTAATACTTACAGTGAGATTCTGAAGTGTGCTTATAATGGACACTTTACTATTCCATGAGGCCACAGGAGAGAATTTATGAATGACAGTGAACCGACGCAACTGGCGCTGGTAGGTCATATGTAAATGACAACTGGGTTGAGTCAGTACTTGGTACTATTAATAGTGTACAAAGACTGGTTTTGTTGTTTTTATTGTTTTGTATCGTATGCTGGTACTTTTGGCGTCTGTATGAGTTCTCTCGCAGCAAGTACTTCCAAGTCTTTTGGAAGTGCCAAGTGTAACCTGTTCCCATTTGATGAGGGTAATTTTTGCCTTTTGAAAAAAATAAAAGATTTTATTTTTTATCCAGTGTGATGAAAGAAAAGCTGTCTGTGATTCACTTTCAGTATCTTAAAATTTGGTAAGCTAACAAAGACTCAATCTGTCAAAACAACATACAATTTTGGGTGTGTGTGTCTGTTTTTAAGAACATTCAGAGGGATAAATTATTTTCCTGTCCAAATAACTCTCTAAAAAAGCTCTCTGTATGACAACGATGTGCTTGAAATGGAAAAAGTTTTCTTTTTCTTTGTACAGATGACAACATTATTATCAAAACGATCCCCGTTCACACGGATTCATGAAAACAACTGTATTAACACTGAATTATGCATACCAGACTAATTGAGTAGTAGGCGATATCACGTTGTAAAGAAAAGTGCACTCGAGCTTTAGGCTACTACAGTGCACTCGAGCTGAAAGCACATGCCTAGACACAAATGACAATCTTTTTTTTTTTCATTCTAAGGAAATTTCATCTTTACAAAGCCAGAAACATTCACTGTAATCCCAATTTTAGAATGTTCTCTAGAAAGTAGGTCTGACTACACATTGTTTGGTTGTGGGCCTACTATAATATTAGACTACATAGCCTAATAAAAGATAATGAATTTCAAACCTGAACCAAATAATATTTGTATTCAAATATCAACAGTCTGTCATTAGTCTTTAGTCTACCACAAAAAGCGGCGTGTTGGGGTTCCGGTACACCAGCCAAGTCAACGAAACGAATGAATGAAAATTAGCTTATCAATGCATTTCTACATTCGCGCCTATGATATCTTTGTAGAACTTCAAAAAAATAAACAAATAAGCCAATGAGCAGCCGGCGGGGGCTGGCTGCAGGACGACTCAACCTCCACTGACAGTTGTTAATGTTTTAGTATAATTTTCGGGACGATTAGGGACGGATTCGAGATTCGGGACAACAGCCTAGATTTCGGGACTGTCCCGAATTTCTCGGGACGTCTGGTCACCCAACTTAATAGCTTTAATATGCAATTTTCAGTCAAAAGACCTTGCTCGGGCATGAAGCGACTAAATATTTAGTCATTTTATAAATATATTATAAATATTATCTAGAAAAAAATATTTTCCAGATAAACAATATGGTTTACATTGTAGCCTATGTTTAAACGACACGGCTGCTACAGAATTCGGGTGCGTGAGGTGCTATATATTTTTGACGGTAAACAGGTGATTGTGTAGGCCTACAATTTTTACGGACATGGCAACTTTAGTGGGAGTGATTAACCTAACGCTAACCCAGGACACTACCTGATTTGCATTATTCCTTTCGTAAATTGCGTGCTAAAACAACGCAGACAGCATGCACTATCAGCAAGGGGTCTGTGACATCAAAATATCTTTCATTTCTTCTCAGGAATTGTTTGCGCGACGTCACCACTGAGGGTTTCATTTCTCCATCTCCCCTCAGTGTGCTTGAGATTAAATACGCTTTACTGACAGGGTGCTAGACAGGACAGTAAACTAATGACTTATAAATCTGACCATGAGGAAAAGTCATGATTAAAAAAGTTTGCAGAAGCCTCAACGCTTCAGAATTCCAAGAAAGTGGCCTACGGGGAGCGAGGAGAAGGTGCTAAAGGCGCCTTGTGTAATTCAGCCGCTGATGAAAACTCTTAATGCCATTTCTATTTTATCAAGGTCCCTTCCTCAGCCCCGGCAATAGAGCCATCATCTGAATACTAATGCGTCAGTAAGGGCACGCCAGAGCTCCATTAAAGAGAAAAAAAATTCATCTCACACCTGAGCTGATGCAAACTCCTCATCAATTACAGTTCTGAATAGCCAAACTCTCTTAATTTTTTTTCTTACTTGTAGGCTGAGAGATTGACAGTAAATTGAGTGTGTGACTGCGAAGAAAGAGATATGACATACTGTAAAAATATTGGTCTTCTTTATATGCAATCATATACAACTCTATACAGTATTTGTCACATGCAACTCTTCGTCTTCGCAAGCCGATATGCATTTCCAAGTAAAACAGGGTATGGACCCTGTTAGAGTGGAAGCAATATTTAAGTTGGTGAGGGATAGATGGACATCAACAATAGATTGTGAAGTCTTAAATTTTCAGATCATTTTTCATTTTTATAATCAATGCATTTTTGACAACAATGTACAGCATGTACATACTACAACCCAGTAACCCTTAAATGAATGAATGTTTCACCAATCATTACTTATTCGGATCTTTAGCAACTCTAATCTTTATTCATATATAAATCAGATATATTCAATCTATTCATTTAAAATTCAGATGGTGGACCTGAATCATAATCATACTCTGTTCGTTCGTTGGTCAGAGGAGAATTCTGTCACCTGATTCCTTGCCACTGTCGCCTTTTTCGCCTTTGGCTTTTGACTTGCTTAAGTTGGGGACATTTAATATTACAACAATATTATTGATCTGCCTGCCACCATTATACGAGTGGACAGTGACATAACGGTTTTCTCCAGAGCGGCTATAAATAAATGAACTAAATGAATAACTTTTTTTCAACAAAAATGAACCATCACTGAACGTAAAGGTAATCATCAATTAAAGGTATTGTAGGTAAGATTTTTATTTTAAAAAAAAACCTTTTTCCAAATTTGTTTAAATTTTCTATATATATATATCAATGCATAATTAAAATGTAAGTACTCTGATAAAAAAAAAAGAGTATAAAAATCGAGTGACTCTTGACCGTTTAATCTGCATTAAACAGCTCATTATTTCCATTCGCGACGAAACAAAGGATTGGCTTAGGCGACTGTCACTCTCGCAACCATGGCAACACCCCCGCTGCTACATGCGCTGCCCAAATAAGCGCACTCATTTGACTTGAGGAGGGTAAGAGACTAGTAAGAGACACAATTACATGCAAAACACGGCGTATATGTTATGAATCACGAAATTCACCTTCATTACAGTGTAACTGATTGTAATGGGAAAACATGTATCAATGCAACCTGTTTTTTAGCTTTGCTTTATGTTACTAGCTCATTAACGAATCAAACTCAATATATTTTAAACTTTACCAGTATCGATATGCTAGCTTGATAGTGAGTACTAACAGCCATGTTAGTTGTTTATATTCATAATGATAAAGTTAGGTATTTTATTACATGTGAGTCTGACATGATGTCACTACAAGCACTGCGCTCCTCTCCGCTCGGCGCTGGTAAGCTCGTCTTCCAGCTGTGAGCGGTCGGCATTGCCCGTTCATGTGTTTTGGGGGCGTGGGTTTGGAAGGAGCCCAGAATAGAGGGGGTGGAAGTGAATGGAGATAAGTAGCTGTGTTTATTGCAGCCCTGAGAGGACTACAGACACTCATTTTTTTATACTCTCTTTTCCAGAGTACTTACATTTTAATTATGTATTGATATATATATATAGAAAGTTTAAACAAATTTGGGAAAAAGTTTTTTTTATAAAAATCTTACCTACAATACCTTTAAAGGATTAGTTCACTTTAAAAAATAAACTTTTGCTGATAATTTACTCACCCCCATGTCATCCAAGATGTCCATGTCTTTCTTTCTTCAGTCGAAAAGAAATTAAGATTTTTGATGAAAACATTCATTTCCAGGATTTTTCTCCATATAATGGACTTCAATGGGACCCAAACGGTTCAAGGTCCAAATGACAGTCACGTAATATGCATTACATTGAAAAGGTCTCACAGAACAGTCATCACAGAACAGAGCCAGGCGAGCATTTGTGCTTATAAAACGTATACTTTTTTATTTATTTTTGAAATGACCGATCGTTTCGCTAGATAAGACCCTTATTCATCATCTGGTATCGTTTAAAGCCCTTTGAAGCTGCACTGAAACTGTCATTTGGACATTGAACTGTTTGGATCCCTTTGAAGTCCATTATATGGAGAAAAATCCTCGAATGTTTTCATCAAAAACATTAATTTCTTTTCGACTAAAGAAAGAAAGACATGGACATCTTGGATGACATGGGGGTGAGTAAATTATCAGCAAAAGTTTTTTTTTTTTTTTTAAGTGAACTAATCCTTTAAGCTGGACTGTGTATGCAATTTTATTTTCTTCTAGAAACAAACTTTGTTGCATTATTTTCCTATTATCTCTGTAAAGCTGCTTTGAAATAATCTGCATTGTAAAAAGCACTTGTAAATAAAGGTGACTTGACTATATCTAACGTGGATGACTCTCTAAATGCCACAGTAGTATAAAACTCTCTTGTTATTTTAATAACAATAGCAAACTTAAAAAATAAAGCCTATTTCATTACCTTTTGGTTTTAAAGGATTTAATTTGAGCATATGCTTTTTATCATCATCACTGTCATCGTCAGAGCTCATTTCCCAGTACATTCAGCATCGGGCTCATATTCACAACGTCAAGCAAATTATCAAAACTATCCTTTTCATATACTTCAAAATTCATATTGATCACTGACAGCTTCTTCACTAGATCCACCATCAAGTGACATTGACACTAATATTTGATAAATCGCTGAGCCATTTCAAGTTTTGCTGATGATACTTTTATGCGCCAGGGACACAAGCGCACAGCCAATGTTAATTTGCATCTCCAACGCGTATTCACGCAACATCTGCCCTAGCTTCAACACAACACGCATGCATCTTGGTGCTTTCGTGAAAGCGCGTTGGAGATTCATATTTTGTGAATAAAGTGGTAAATTGTGGGGTTTTTTTTACGTTAAACCATTGGAGTCACATGGATTACTTTAATGATGTCTTTACTAGCTTTTTGGGGCTTAAAATTGGTAGTTGCGTAGGCTGTCAATGGAGGGACAGAAAGCTCTCAGGATTCATTAAAAAGATCTTAATTTGTGTTCCGAAGATGAACAAATGTCTTACGGGTTTTGAACGACATGAGGGTGGGTGAGTAATTAATGAGAGAATTTTCCTTTTTGGGTGAACTATCCCTTTAAGGGTTCAACAGACTGCATTGAAAACGGGGTTGAAAACGAAAACTATTTGTGAACTAAGAATTTGTTAGAAATGGAATAAAAAATAATTGATTATTTCTTAGTAACGATAAACCAAATAAATGGCATGATGACAAAATGAAGCCTAGAAGTGTGTATGCCTGTACTTGCAACCAGAGATAAGAAAGATAAATAAGAGGTCCAAAACATGTACTTTAGTGTAAAAACTGTTTGCTGTGTTTTGATTGATTTTGAAATGGAACATGTTGCTTGACTCTTGTTCAGAAAGCCTTTATATGGAGATGATTTGGGTGTGTTTTATGCAAATTACTAACCACAGCCGTGCAATCTGTCATTGAGGGTACGTTTACACGACAACGATATGCTTGAAATTGAGAAGTTTTTTATTTGACTTCTCCGTGTACAGACGACAGCATTGTCAGAATGATCCCCATTCACCAAGATCCGCGAAAACGATTCGTTTACCTAACGTAACCCTGGTTCTCTCTAGATGAGGGAACGAGTTTTGCGTAAGTTTAGCTTACGCTACGGAAAGATTCATCTTCTCGAGATATTGAAGCCAAAAATTACGCGAGCACGCCAGGTTACGCAATACTCGTTCCCTCATCTAGAGAGAACCGAGGTTACGTTAGGTAACCGATTTGTTCTACTTACGAGAGGTTCTCTCGTATTGCGTAAGTTTAGCTTACGCTACGGGAACCCTTTGTCAACGCCGTGCGCGCCAGCATCCACTTTGAGAGTCCCACAAGTCTGGGGATCCCAGATAAGCGGGAATAAGCGCATGTATATAAGCACTCACAGGAATACAGAGCGGCGACGCCGGTCATTGTATAGGCATATAGCACATGTCCTGATACATTGCAGCTCAACCAGAAGAGCTAAGTCATATGAGAGTAGCTTGCACACGATAACACCGGGCAGAACTGACCTCTCACTTAAACTGACAGCAGTTTCGCCTGCAGGGCGGTAACTTCCAAGTTATAAAACCTGACAAAGGTGGACGGGGAGGCCCAGCCCACCGCCACACATATGTCATGAAGAGAAATTCCGCTGGACCATGCCCACGAAGAGGCCACGCCTTTGGTGGAATAAGCCCTGACGCCCAGAGGGCATTGCAGAGTTTTTGCCACATAAGCAGCTGCAATCGCATCCACTTTCCATCTAGAAAGACTCTGTTTCGAGACCTTTGGTGCGCCCTCCTAACGAAACGAAAAGCTGCTCAGAGCGCCTGAAAAGGGCGGAGCGCGTAATGTACACTCTCAGCGCCTTGACCGGGCATAGGAGTTTAACATCACTCTCACTATCGGATGCTGACAGAGCCGATAGTGAAATGACCTGTGCTCTGAACGGAGTGCCAATCACTTTAGGAACATAGCCATGTCTAGGTTTGAGGATGACCTTTGAGTCATTCGGGCCAAACTCAAGACACGCAGCGCTGACAGACAGCGCATGTAAGTCCCCCACACGTTTGACTGATAACAGAGCGATCAGAAAAACGGTTTTGAGTGATAAGTATTTTAGATTCTCAGAGTCTAACGGTTCAAAGGGGTATGCTTTCAGGGCCTCGAGGACCAAAGAAAGATCCCACATAGAAACTGAAGGGGGGCGCAGGGGATTCATCCTCCTGGCTCCTCTAAGGAAGCGGACGACAAGCTTGTTCCTGCCTATTGACTGGCCGTGTGTCGATTCTGAGAACGCTACAACGGCTGCCACATAGACCTTAAGCGTGGAGGGGGACCTTCCCTTATCCAACAGCTCTTGAACGAAACTAAGCAACCGCGAAACCCCACACTTTCGTGGGTTCAGCTCTTTGTCAGTGCACCATTTAGAGAACACAGACCATTTAGACGCGTAGAGCCTTCTGGTAGAAGGAACTCTAGACTGCGTGATTGTGTTCATTACTGCATCTGGCAGTGCACCGGGTAACCGTGGGTCAACCATAAGTGCAGAGACCAACGCTCTGGATGGGGATGCCAGATCGAGCCGCGAGCTTCAGAGAGGAGATCTGTTCTCACCAGAATCGGCCACGGGTCTGTCTGGGCCGTCGTTCAGGTGTCCTGGCACATGCACAGCTCTCAGCGAGCGCAGATGGTGCTAAGACCAAACGAGGAGGCTTTCTGCCAGATTGCAGAGATTTCTGGATCTGACACCGCCTGGCGGTTCACGTAGGACACTACAGACATGTTGTCTGAGCGGACCAAAACATGGTGGTCCTGTATGAACGGGAGGAAACGCTTCAGCGCGTTCTCTCGCGCCAAAAACCAGTCTGCCTTCGAAGAGAGCGCCCCAACCCGAGTTGGACGCATCTGTCGAGATGACCTTCCGGTATGAGACAGTTCCCATAACCACTCCCCGCTGGTACCAGTCTGCCGCTAACCAGGGTTGCAGAGCTGTAATGCAGCTCTGAGTCACTCTGATCCGCTCGCAGCCGGACTCCCAAGCTCGGTGTGACACACGAGCGTTCAGCCAGCGTTGTAGCGGGCGCAATGCCCAGCAAACCCAGCTGAAGTACCGCAGCAGCTGAAGCCATGTAGCCCAGCATCCTCTGGAATGTCTTCAGAGGGGCGGTGCTGCCCTTCTGGAAAGACGCGGCCAGTCGCCAAACACGGTGCGCGCGCTGTGTTGATGAGCGGGCCGCCATAGCCACAGAGTCCAGGTCTATTCCTAAAAAGGAAATTTACTGACTGGGCAGTAATGAGCTCTTGGTCCAGTTGACCGTGAGACCCAGGCTTTCCAGGTGACTGAGGAGCGCAGTTCTGTGAGATGATATTTCTGTCTCTATCTGGACGATTGGCTGATTCTGGCACAGTCAGTTCAAAATTCGCATGCCCTAATTTCTCAAGGGGCGAGAGTCGCGTCCATGCACTTTGTGAATGTACGGGAAGCTAAAGACAGACCGAACAGCAGGACGGTGTACTGATAAACCTGACCGTCGAAGGCGAATCTCAAGAATGGCCTGTGACGGGGTATTATCTGAATCTGAAAATAAGCATCTTTCAGATCGAGAGATATAAACCGGTCCCGAACGTGCGCGAGGAGTTGTCTGGTTGTAAGCATTTTGAACGGTCTTTTCATGAGAGCTTTGTTCAAATGCCTCAGATCTAGTATGGGTCTGAGAGCCCCG
This sequence comes from Meda fulgida, assembly GCA_030578275.1. Lineage (NCBI taxonomy): Eukaryota > Metazoa > Chordata > Actinopteri > Cypriniformes > Leuciscidae > Meda > Meda fulgida. The sequence goes on from CM060633.1 coordinate 7,068,141, forward strand.
TGCTTCTTGGACACGAGAAAATAATGGCTGTAAAAGCCTGACTCGCTCAGAGAAGGCGGCACTAGCTCTATGGCCCCTTTGCACAGCAGTTTTGCTATTTCTGAGCGAAGTAGATGTGCTACTTCCGCATTCACTGTCGTGCTCGAAAGCGTGGGGGGGCGGCGAGCGAACTGTAACGCATAGCCCTGCTTTATTGTGCTTAGTACCCATTCTGATACCCCTGGAATCGCTTCCCATGCTTTTATATGTGCAACGAGGGGCAGAATGGTCTCCGGGTTCTAATCACCGCACTGCGCAGGCTCGAGAAACTGAACCGGGGGAATGTGCGCCGCGCGCGCACTCTCTGTGCTTGAATAGGGTGGCTTGCTGACAGCGGTGGCAGGCTGTTTCATATGTAGCGTCCCGATAGCTGTGAATGTGGAGCGCTTTGTGATCACTTTGTGATGCGCGAGCGGAGCCCTGGGCGGCGTGTATGTTAGTAAGCGTGGGCGCTCGTGAGCGGGCACAGGACTTACATTCATAACCTGACCGATATGAGGCTGCACTTTGTGTCGCGTGTTTGACGCCGTGGGCAAAGTGCATGTTAGTAAGCGTGAGCACTTGCGAGCGGGCAAGAGACTTACGTTCATATCCTGACTGATATGAGGCTGCGCTTTGTGATGGGCACTTTTTCTACACTTAAAACACCATCTGCGTGAGCCGGATAACCAGACATTATGCTCTTTATGAGATTTCTCTGGGTCGCCATGAAAATGGCGGTTGTGTGCAGGCGAGCGGGTTGTTACCGACTCGTTGGCTGCTGAATGAACCACTGCAGTAGCCTGTGTTAAGGGGACTGACAGGGCGAAAAGTTTTGACGGTGGTCCGGCCCACGTGGGGGGTGCGGTCTGCTTCGGTTGGCTGAGCGTGATCTAGGGCGGCCGCCCTGTCGCCTTGAAGAATGGCTGGACTGTCTGGGCTGAGCTGGGCGCTGTATAGTGGCTTGTGCAGGCGGCTGGTCACGTGGGCGACCTGCAGCGGAGCTAGCGCGACGAGGCAGGAACAGGTTCATGGCTTGCGTTGTTTTATGAACTTCAGAAAAACAGTCGACGATCCTGTTCACTGCTGGGCCAAAGAGACCAGTGTGGGAGAGAGGAGCATCGAGGAAAGTAGATCGCTCAGACTCTCTCATGTCAGCCAGCGTCAACCAAAGGTGCCTCTCTGTAACAGTCAACGAGGCCATGCATCTTCCTTGGCCTGAGCTGCAGACTTAGTAGCACGAAGGGATAAATCCGTTGTGCTTCTCAGGTCCGTAACGGCAGCTGGATCTGGGCCTTTCTCGTCCCATTCGCAGAGGAGATCGGCCTGTAGGATCTGCAGAACAGCCATTGAGTACAGGGCGGAAGCTGCTTGTCCGGCGGCGGCGTAGGCGCGACCGACAAGCGCGGACGTGGTCCTGCAGGCTTTAGACGGCAAGGCAGACTATGACCGCCATCTCGCGGAGGGCGGGCAAAGGTGCGCAGCAACCGCTTCCTCAACCAACGCTTCCGAGCGCCCTTGATTGGACGTGACGTCACGTCGGGCTCACTGGTAGGCTGCTGCAATTGCCGCAGGGCAGCCAATGAGTACGCTAGACAGCCTGCTCTAGGTCTGCTAGCTGCTGCACTGCGTTGACAATGAATACAAAATTAAGGATAATTTTTGGCTTCAATATCTCGAGAAGATGAATCTTTCCCGTAGCGTAAGCTAAACTTACGCAATAAGAGAGAACCTCTCGTAAGAGAACAACTAAAAAACCCTGTATTCTGCTGCCAGGCCATTAGATGGCGAAGAAACATTAAAGATTGAACAAGTAATCGCATGTGCATGACGGCATTGTCAGAGATCCGCGTTTTTGTTGTTTACACGAAGACCGTTTGAAAAAACTTGCACTTTGAAACCGTTTTCAAAAGTTTGCGTTTTCAGGCACCCAAAATGCCATTGTCGTGTAAACGAACGGCCAAAACGCATAAAAAGTTTTACGTTTTTAGTTGAAAACCGTGTCATGTAAAGACCCCCTTAAACTGATCTGAATCCATTAACATTAGAACAAGGTTAAGAACAAATTCACTTGCGTACACAACTGCTGTAAAAAAAAAACACTAATATTTTGATAACGGCAAAGGGAAGGTTTTTAGGGAAGTCAATATACAAATGACTTATTTATCACTGTCTTTGCAATAGCATAAAGTGTTTTAGCAAACAAACGTTACACACATCAGCTTTAATATTTGATATGGTCAGTGGCATTGACGTCTGTGATATGGAAATCATAAATCAGTCATTGGCGCGCCTCTTGATGCCAGGGGAAGATGTTTACCCTGTACTAGCCTCGGTTACATTAGTAATAATATACTTCAAGTGAAAATTCTTACAAAAACATTGCAAGGCATAACAACTTCTGTGCCTTTCAAATCTTGCCTTACATCTGACTGCATGTCAAGAAATAGCTGCCTGCTGCTACATGCTACACTTTTCTCTTGACTATTCACTTTATTAAATGTAAAGCCTCGACCAGTCAACATCAGAGCGCAGACTATGAGGTCAAGATGGCTTTGAACTAAGAACATCGATGTAGCTCACACAGTAAACATGTTTCAGGTGTCTTCAGCAAACTTTCCCATCTCTCTCACAAAAAAAAAAATCAATCACACTGAATTTAAAACAGGATGAAAATCAAGAAAGTGAGGAAAAAGAGCGATTCAAGACTGCAGATGCTCGCTTTGAAAGTCAGATCAAGGCAGCTACCTAGTGGCTTAAACACAACATTTGTGTGGTGTAACAGGCGCTAAGGGATGTTGGAGTGAAGCTGTAACACCCTGAGCCCGAGGCACAGCGGAGGGTCCAGATCTCAACGGATCTCCAGATGGAGGAGAAAAGAAATAGAAGGATTTGAAATGCAGCATCTGCTGTTGTCAATATTGACAATATTTTTCAGTCCTACATCAAAATCCATATTTATTTTTATTTGCTCTGAAATGCAAGTAAAATACAGTAAAAATATATTTAGAGGGCACTTTCCATGAATGGGGTACAAAATAGGGCCTGGACCCCTTTAAAAGTTTTTTTTTTCTTATTCAGCAAACGATCTGTAAATAAGCTGCTTAACCCTTAGCCTACTGTATCATAGTAGATATGCAAATTTCTGAGGCATCTAAATTATCAGCATGATTAAAACTTTGCTGAAAGATGTTGTACACAATCTATGACATGCCCTTTGTCTTCTGATTGATAGTTTTTTTTATAGTAAAACTCTTGATAGTAAAAGACCATTTAGTACAATTCTAAATCAGTCAACATTTAGACTTTAGTCTTCAACTTTAAGAAATATTGATATTGAATTATTTAAATAAAATATTACAAGATGAACACTTACTGGATTGAAGCAACTTATGTTTACTTAGTACTTTTTACAAATATCATGTTAAACTGCAACTATCAAATATGATACATCAGGCTTTTGAGAAATATTATTTGTTCGTCTCTCAATCACCATTGTTTTGTATTGCATTATATATTTTGTCCCCCACAGTAAAAACTACAGAGCTTTTATCATAAAACTAAGCATTTGAATATCATCTTTTAAAAACACGTCATTGGGAGATATAGTGACAACTGGTAGTCTTGCTTTAGAAAAATATAAATAGCCTTTCTGTAGATGTGGACTCCTGCAACTCATATTACATTCAGAAATAATAGGTACTCAAGTGTAAAATAAGTTAAGTTATTTAAGCACTTACAGATACTTTCTCCAAAAGACAGTCATCTGAGAGGGTTTCTTCACTGTCCTGTGCATTGGGGGAAAATGGGCATTACAAAGTGTTGTACTTTCTTCCCTTTTGATGTGAAGTTAGAAAAAGTCCCCTTTCTGCACATGCTTCAGCCAACACTTGCTTGGGAACAGATAAAAGTGTTGGTGTGTTGTTTAAAACTCCACAAAAGAGGAAAAAACTATTTCATTACAATGAAGTACACCGTGGGGAAATGTGATCAATAACTCATGGCATCATATTTTTTACATTAACTACATGCAGTTTCACACATGTACACTTTCACAAGTAAAAGCAATTCATTACTACTCAAGGTTTAACAGTTGATATGACTGGACCAGCCATTGGGATTATAGGCCTACTTAATTTAATGCAGCAACAAATTATTCTACAGTGTACTAAGATGGTTTAAAGTTAATTTACCAGCAGTGAAGGAGTTGCTGCTACTGGTCCCTGGATGTGTGTCTGAGGAAGAGCTGAACCCAGGGATGCCCTTCACAATGGGTCGGTTCACATTCAACCCAAGGGCCAGCTCTTCTGTCGGGGTATACCGTGGGGGTGCAGGACCACCACCTGTTTGTTTTTCTTTTCTTTTTTCTCAGCCTTTTTCTTGGTTGCTTTTATAAATAGGCAAACATTTATTAACAGTGTCTTTTTAAAAGAGAATATAGTATAAGTAGTAAATTACCATTATTTAGAATTTTCTAGTACTTCACTAGAAAATTCTAGTGAAATAGAATTTCCCATAATAGAATTTCCCAAATTCTAGTCCCATGTTCTAGTAGTGGGTTGTGACTCTGATATTAGAATGAACAAAGTTATTAATTTTTTAGAAATTATTAAAATACAAAAATATATACTGTAATAAGTGATAAAAACATCTAACATGCTCACTACTTTTTTCCACTTTCACACGAAATTCCCGATAATGAAGAGACCTTTATAAATTAATGGATTTCGCACACATATTTTCACCAAGCAATGGTAATGTAAGCTCTTCATATCAAATCAAACAACTTTAGTTTTATTATTGCATTATTTTGATCTATTCTTAGGCCGAAGAGTCCGACCTGACCAGGAAGGTCCCTAATATGATTCCAGCACAGATGGGTTAACTACTGAGGGAAAGAAAAAGATCACCACATGGGGATTTCTTGCATGTATCTTACTGTGTGTTTCTTGCATGTATCTTACTGTGTATCTTACTGAGCCCTCATGCAGGATTATCAAGGCGTTCCCCTATTATAACACGTGATGACGTAACGTCCACGAGTAGGCTACCATGAATAGGACAGGATAGGGTCATAGCAGCATATAAGAGATGAGATGACTGAAAAAATCAGGAGTAGCCTACACGCACCACAACAACAACAAAAACACTGGTGAATGCGCACCATAACGCATGAAAAAACACTGCTGGTGACTGAGCACCCGCTACATAACACATAACTCTTTTTGGTAATTTACTCATTAATTTCTCAAATTCCTCTTTTTCTTTTCGCTTTTGAAAGCCACTTTTGTGTTTGTAATATGACCACGACATCCATATCGATATTGTCTGTCTCAAGTTCAATGTTTTTACTGTTTTGAACGCAATAGGTGGCCGAGAGAGCTCAAAGCGCTGCAACTGAAGAAAACACATGCAAATAGAAAACAGTTTCATCAGTTTCACAACACGTGTCCTCCAAATACTCACAACACAACCAAATACAGAAACGCTCTGCAAATAGCACAGAACACAACGGAAATGTTTCCAGGGGTGCCCAATAAGTGACAAACTTGCCGAGTGTGAGACGAAGTGACGAGTATTGGCAATACTGGGACGTGCTTCCAGCTCAAAGTCTACTTCCTTTTTTTTTCTTTTTTTTTTTTTGTGCAAAACATACAGAGATGACATGTTTATGACATACAACCTTGTATATACACAAATGTACTAGCAATATGTTCAATGTCATCAGAATACTAATGAGAAAAGAACAATGAGCTGAAAACTAAAATAAATAAATAAATAAAAAAGATAAGAGAAAAAGAACACGAGGGAAAGAGGTTAATCTATACATCAGTTACATTTTACAAATGTCGTCATGTTATGTTTAACTACGTTTCATAAGAAATGTTAGGTAATGCATGGTCCAAATATGAGATGGAAAGTTTTAACTCACACTCACACACAGATATATAACGCATATTTAAAAAAAAAATTGTATAAAATTTATATTTATTTGCAACAGTTATGTTAACAGCAATAATAAGATATTTGTGGTAATAACAGCTATTCAGCTGATGGACATCGTGCTGCGTTGTCATGGGAACATCCCAGCTGAAAATAATGGAAACACTTCAGGAGTTTCAAAGTGGCGATCTGATTGGTTGAATTCTACAGGATGTCCGGGAGACGTGCGTGTCGTGTTCTTTATCGGTCCGCATGGAAAAAAAGCCACCAAAACCCCTCGTGGAAGAAGAACGTCGTTTTGCTTAAAACTGTGACAATGAGTGCTTACCAGGATCAACTAAATGCTGGCTTTTCAGAAGTATGTGAAGTTTGCGGCTCCGTGGTTGCAGAAAATTTGCTCAACCTTCTTGAATGAATAATTTATTAGATGCACGCCAGTGTGTTGTAGGGACATCATATTGTCACGCCCCTAAACATGAAGCAGAACAAAACGAACTGCGATTGGTTGTGTTACATGTCAGTCAAACGTCCTCCTTGGTCAAGAAAAGCTCCGATAGAGTTTAGGGAAGTTCTGAGCAGGAGAAGTTAATTTACGTTTAGGTTTTTCTTTTAGATTCTTTTAGATTTACTTTTTCCCAAAGGTGGACAAAATATGCTTTTTCCCAAAGGTTGGCTTTTTAAAGACTTTTTATGATCACTTTTATGCTGTGGAAAAGATGGAGTAGCCTACAGACATTGCTAATAATCAGAAATATTTCTTCAGCATCAAATCATCATATGGTTTCTGAAGGATCTTGTGACACTGAAGACTGGAGTAATGATGCTGAAAATTCAGATTTGTCATCCAAAGAATAAATTACTTTTGAAAATATATTCAGATAGAAACCAGCTTTTTTACATTGTAATAATATTTCACAATATTACTGTTTCTACTGTATTTTTGTATCAAATTAATATTTGGTGAGCATAAGAGACTTCTTTCAAAAACATTACAATGCTTAATATTTTCTTAACTTTTGGCCAATGTACATCAATCCAAAAATGTTTGGAAATAAGTTCAATTAATTTGAAGGTAGGCCCTATTGTGTGTCATGTTACCTAATGAGATTGTGAAAAGAACTGTTTTGTTGTTGGACATTTCCTTTTTGACTGCTTTAAATTGTATTGTTTTATTTTGGAATTGTTGATAAATAATTGTTGATATTTCATTATAATAAATAAGATAATCAACCACAGACTTTATATTTATTTTGTCAAATGCTAACGTTTTGTTTACGATTTTAGATACTTTTTTTTTAAACACAATGTGTGTAGCCAAGGATAGCACAATGTGGTAATGTAACATGTTTACACATCTTTTACACATCTTTATGTTAACATTTTTTGACACTATGAGTTTAATACACTAAATAACACAGTGAATGACTACAGTAGTGGTCCTGGAACTCACCCATGAATTTGTACAAATTTAACACAGGTTGTGTCATTTTCAATACATTCTTTTGCATAGTTAACCTTCAGAGAGTGATTATCATCCACCTCAGCAGGTCGAAATATAATGTTGTGTATATGTTGTATATTGTATGTTAAGCGGCAACAGTGTTAACATTTTCAGCAAACATAAATACATTTTAATAAAACCATTATCATGTATTTTCAATTGAAACAAATCAAAAACTGAAATAAGCTATTGCATTCACACAATTTATAAAATAAACAAACATAATTTCCAGCAAAATCATTGCAAATACCTGTTTATTGTGAATATTCAATATAGGCTATCTACCATGATGTGGCTTAATATATCATATCTCAGGAGCTTTTGAATGTATTGCATATTTTGCTCATATTGCCTATATTGAAGGGTGAAAGGACAGTTTCAAAAGAGATTTGTTTGCATTTGAATAGATGAACATGTCTCAGATACCTCCATTATTTAAAGTGTGATTATGCAGAGATTCAGTATTGGTCAGAAGGATATTAAAAAATCTGAAATCTGTTTGCTCTCTGATAATTGGAAATATCTAGATGGCCTTTTTGACTTCGTAGGAATGTAGCAAGAAAACCTGGGCTTATGTTGCAAAGGTCTGCAAAGCTGTAAAGAGGAAACATCGCCCCCTAGAGCTTCATAAGCAAGCACTGATTAACAAGCATTAGCATTAAGTAGCATAAATGTCTCAGCATGGCAAGCTTAAATGTCTTCTCTCTAGAGAGGGCAAAATCCACACCACTTTTTTTTGTAGAAATTAATATCAAATACCCTAATATAAAATCTAATTTTCCTTGTTTTTTCATCCTAAAAGCCTCTATTGTGTTTCTGCACTGCAACGTGACACTGGATTTCTCTGTAATGATTTCTAATGAGCTCAAATGCCTGCCCGCAGAGGAGACATTACCCGGGTGGCATGGCTGGGTGCAGTGAAGCCATTTATCGGGATGAGGAAGAGCGAGAGGTGGAGGAGAAAACCCCACAAGCGCTCGCCACTTAAAAGTGGAGCAAAAATGCATGTGCAGATATGCTACACGGACTCACAAATCATGTGAAAGGGGAATTTAGCTATTTATCATCCCAGCCTCAGATTTGCTCTGGGCCCTAACCAGACAAGCCCCTCCATGTGAGTCATCGGGTTATAAAGGTATATTAAAAAAAAAAATCTTATAGGCGAACCTCTGCTTGAGCAGCATCTAAAGGCATCTAATTGCAATCTTTATAGCCTGGGATGCATTGTGTAGAGAACAGTGCATTTGCTTTAAAAGCCAATGGGGAAAAGAGAGTAAGGAAGAAGGTAGGCTAGTCTTAGAGTAATTTCCACTCTTCTTAATGTCCTTTTAGGTGATAGATCAGACTGTGAAAGTTTACTGCTGAAAGGAAGGCAAGCAGCGTATAATGTATTTCACTGACCGCTCTTTCAAAGTGAAAAGCAATAAACCCATTAACTCAGTACCAAAAACCTTGCGAGCCACCGACATGTCAGAGCTACACTTCCGATACAGTGTTTTCCAGAAGAAGCAACATTATCCTGCCTTAAAAGAAAATGATTAGTCTAATTCTAAGACAGGATTAAATTACACTGAAGAAGGAAGAAAAAATCAGTTTAATTTACGTTTTATATATTTATACACACACAGATTTTCAGATTTTAATCAAGTCACAAACCAACTGCAGTTGCAGCCCGATCTCATGAAAGTGCGTATCTATACCACGAATTTAACTTCTCGTAGGCTACCATTTATACACCACAAATATTTTTTGCGTACATATGATACGCAGTTTATGCGTGCATATGATATGCACTTTATGGCGTGTAATACGCACGCATTCCACACCCTAACCCTACCCAAGGGGTTTACAGCGCGTATCATTTGCACGCAAAAAATATTTTTGCCATATAAATGGCACGAGAAATAAAATTTGTACGCACTTTCATGAGATCGTGTTGGCAGTTCCCTCACAAACCCAAGTTCAAGAAGCCCCCTGCCTTAGGAGGCAGTTACACGACTAAAAATGGGAAACTTTGTATGCGTTTTGGTCGTTCATTTACATGACAAAGGCATTTTCTGGAACTGGCTGAAAATGTAATCAGGTTTCAAAGTGCAAGTTACAAAAACGCACATGTGAAAACGTTGACGTCTGAACGCGTGTAGTGTTTCTTTACAAAGTGACATCACCAGCTACTGGCCTGGCATGCATAATACAGCGGTTTTAGTCATTTTCGCGGATCCGGGTGAACAACGTCGTTTTGACAACGTTGTTGTACATTGTTGTCATGTAAACATACCCTTAGAAGGAAGCTGCCTAAATAGGATGCTAACAGGGAATGTTCTCATAATGTTGGGTAGCATTCTGGCAAAGTTATGAACAAACATTCTTCCAGTAACATTAACAGAAGTTATCTGGGGCCTGTTTCAATAAGAAGGTTCAACCAACTCTGAGTTAAAACTTGAACTCTGAGTTGACTTACCCTGAGATGGGAAACTGAGTTTTCAGTTACAGAACAGCTGAAATGAGTAAGTTCAATCAACTTTAAGTTGTCTGACTCTGAGTTAAGCGCGTGCACCACAACTATAAAAAGCCATTATCAATGGAGCGCAGATTTTATGAGTCACCATGGTAACAGCGCCAGACAAAAAAAGGTCTGCATATTTCTCACCAGCAGTACGAAAAAAAAAAAAAAAAATGTTTTAAGTAACACGGCAGCAGCGGCGATCGAGAGAGTTAGTTTGGGAGAAAATAGTTGCTCGAAACAATGCGTAAGTTTACATTTTAATTACTGTTATACAGTGTTGGGTGTAATTACCAAGTGATCTAAATACTGTCATTTAGTTAAAGGGATTACTCTTAATTCTTCTGCAATATAAAGTAAAATATGATGTCATTGCATTAAATACTGCACAGACTATAGAACAATTCTGTTTAAAACAATAGTGGATTTTTTGTAAAGGTATATTTTTAATGTAACCTTCACTCTCTACACACTTTGGTCAATTCAATAATAATTCATGCAATTGTATATTGTTAATTTGAAAGCATTAAAAGTGCAGTTTTGTCTCTTTTTGTATTGTTCAATTGGTTGAGGTTGATATGGGATTTAGAAAGTAATTAGTAATAAGTAGACCAATACTTTCTGGAGATAGTAATTATTATATTAATCTAATTACACTGTTGAAGATGTCATTTGTAGTTAGTAATTAATAACTATTTTAGAGTAACTTACCCAACTGTTATAATATCAGAGGTGAAACTGGAAGAACAGTATGTTATTCAACCTAATTTTAATTTTCATGGTACAATCCTGCAGGCATTAAAAGAACATGACAGCAGCTGAAAATTAAATATAAAAACATAATTTAATCAGGTAAGGCTTGAGCATATCATGGACGTAGGGTACCTGACTTTACAAACATTTGACATAATAAATAACTGAATAGCATCCAGTGTTTAGCAGTGCAAAAGCATTTTTGACATAGGTCTAATTAACTCAAATAAATGTTCATTCTCATTTGACTTCTACTCAGCCAACAGAAAGAAGGAAGATGAAGATGCAGAGGATATGAAGATGGAGATGTAGAGAAGATGGAGGTGAAGATGCAGAGGAGATAGAGATGCAGAGAAGAAGAAGATGGAGATGAAGATGCAGAGGAGATGGAGATGAAGATGCAGAGGAGATAGAGATGCAGAGAAGAAGAAGATGGAGATGAAGATGCAGAGGAGATGGAGATGAAGATGCAGAGGAGATAGAGATGCAGAGAAGAAGAAGATGGAGATGAAGATGCAGAGAAGATGGAGATGAAGATGCAGAGGAGATGGAGATGAAGATGCAGAGGATATGGAGATGAAGATGCAGAGGATATGGAGATGCAGAGAAGAAGAAGATGGAGATGAAGATGCAGAGGAGATGGAGATGCAGAGAAGAAGAAGATGGAGATGAAGATGCAGAGGAGATGGAGATGAAGATGCAGAGGATATGGAGATGCAGAGAAGAAGATGGAGATGAAGATGCAGAGAAGATGGAGATGAAGATGCAGAGGAGATGGAGGTGCAGAGAAGATGAAGATGCAGAGGAGATGGAGATGCAGAGAAGAAGAAGATGGAGATGAAGATGCAGAGGAGATGGAGATGAAGATGCAGAGGATATGGAGATGCAGAGAAGAAGATGGAGATGAAGATGCAGAGAAGATGGAGATGAAGATGCAGAGGAGATAGAGATGCAGAGAAGAAGAAGATGGAGATGAAGATGCAGAGGATATGGAGATGCAGAGAAGAAGATGGAGATGAAGATGCAGAGAAGATGGAGATGAAGATGCAGAGGAGATGGAGATGCAGAGAAGAAGAAGATGGAGATGAAGATGCAGAGGAGATGGAGATGGAGATGCAGAGAAGATGGAGATGAAGATGCAGAGAAGATGAAGATGCAGAGAAGATGAAGATGGAGATTCAGAGAAGATGGAGATGAAGATGCAGAGGAGATAGAGATGCAGAGAAGAAGAAGATGGAGATGAAGATGCAGAGGAGATGGAGATGAAGATGCAGAGGATATGGAGCTGCAGAGAAGAAGAAGATGGAGATGAAGATGCAGAGAAGATGGAGATGGAGATGCAGAGAAGATGAAGATGCAGAGGATATGAAGATGGAGATGCAGAGAAGATGGAGATGAAGATGCAGAGGAGATGGAGATGCAGAGAAGAAGAAAATGGAGATGAAGATGCAGAGGAGATGGAGATGCAGAGAAGAAGAAGATGGAGATGAAGATGCAGAGGAGATGGAGATGCAGAGAAGATGAAGATGCAGAGGAGATGGAGATGGCCCTGAGCCTGAATGCTGGAAGGCCAATGGCTGAGGGAATTCCTGGAGGGACTTCATCAGAGCCAGTCAACCCCGAAGATTCAAGTGCCTTCATAAAATGTATAAGAGGTCTACATATGTGTTATTTTTTATAAAGGCTGTTTTTGATATATTTTAATTTGGGTTGGGTTTTTTGTTGCTCCCAACCGATTCTGATGGTAGGCTAATATCTGTCTTTTTGAGCCTCATGTCCCAACAGACAGTTGTAAGTAGCCTACTCAATACACCAGAAATTATGACAAATAGTATTATAAAATGTGCTCAATCAAATGCTCATCTTCACAGGACGATGGGGATGAAGAAGCAGTTTCTGCTGCCACAGAGAGGCCTACTAGGAAATGTTAACATTATGTGTCTACACATCAAACAATCTACACATTCAAATTTCTTCACATTATTTATGTAGAGTAGCCTATAGAATCTAAGTTTATTTCTAACTATAAACGGATATTCTTATCTCTCCCCCTGTCCCCAGATTTGTTTAGAATGTGTTTAGAACTGCATGATGTAACTCTAATCTACTGTATTTTCAGTTGCCAGTTAAGAAGTTATATTGACTTCATCTTATTTAAAAAATTGGAGAAAGAAACCCAGCAATGAATAAATGTACCGAAAGAATGAATGAGGTGTTTAAACACCGCTTGCTCTTTAAAAAGGGGGAGGAGACCGAAATAAACTCTAGGTTTACCGAAGTAAACCTGCTCCCGACCAGGTTAGGTTCATAGAGTAAGTTACCATGGTAACTGACTCTGAGTATAAGTTACCTCTCTTTCAGAAATGGGCTTGACTTACTCTGCTTTCTCAGGTTTGACTTACCTCCCATTCTGAAACAGAAAACCCAGAGTTTCCCTCATTTCAGGGTTAACATACTCAGCGTTTTCACGTAACCTCCTTTCTGAAACAGGCCCCTGGTCTTTAATATTGTTCTCAAAATATTAGAACAAAAACATTTATAACATTCATGGAACGTTTCTTTTTTCTTGAAACATAGTTTAATATAGAGATTTTTTAAAAGTTATAATTGTCAGTTTTGAATGTTCTCTAAACATTGTGAAATGTTCCACATTATCTTTTTGCAAACATTATTATGCGAACGTTTGCATTACCAAGAAAAAAAACAGGACATTTTAAATGTTCAGAGAACATTCAAAAATAAAAATTAAATATATTTTAATGGGAACATTAGCAAATTCTTAGAACATATTTTTGTTAGCTATATGCACCAGACAGCAAGGCAGTTCACGTTTTCAAAGACACTGAATTCACCCCTGACCTCCCCCTCTTTTAAAGATCTTCTCTTCCTCTTCTCTTTTCCAATTATATTCCCTCTCACTTCCCTGTCTGTCGTACTCCCGCTCAGTCTGCCCACCCTAACCCATTGTTCTTCTTTATCTCTGTGCTTACCACTTTGTCTCATGAAAAAGTCATCAGGCCTAACCTTTCTGCCTACACGTGGGCAAGGGTGTCAGCAACAATAGACTCTGTTTCTGTGGGTAAAAAGACCTTGCTTTGTGTCAGGACACAAAAAAATGCGGGAGGGGGACTTGTCCGGCAGGAAATGCCACACTCTAATTGATAAGAAACGAATCTCAATTAGGGTCATTAATCATGAGGAGAGGGAATCTGTGACAGGCTGAGAGCTCCACAGGCTGCCGCCTACAGACGAGCCGAGCAGCAGAAATTATGAAATTACCTCAAACGTCAAACTGTGGAAGAAAATGCAGCGCTGTCATCGCAGTCAATGTCAGGCGCTGAGACGACACATGCTTGCTGTAGGATCACGTAACGTTACAACAAATCTGCAGGGATTGTCGAGTTCCGCCCATGAGTTGTTTGTTTGTTAATCATCAGGGCCTTTGACGTACAGATATTTGTGCAGCGTTTGAAGAACAATGCGTATAACAATTTGCATATAGTTTTCTTTCAAGTTTTGACCGTTCAGTGTCCGACCACTACATTGTAAAATCTCATTAGTTAGGTTTACTTTAAAAAAGGGATACCCAAAATAAATTGCATGCTGTTCTTGAAGCATTTGGAGTATGCATGGTTGTGGTCTTTGAGGATACTTTGAGGTTTGTTCCTAAACAGTCAGAATCACTGTAAGTCTTACTGGTATTGAGTAATAGAACTTTGACCACACTTGTGGGCAGGACGAGGCCCTGAGAGAATGGCGTGAGGCCGGTGGCGTGATTACTAATGAGCGACACCTGTGAGACGCACTGGTCTCGTATCTCTCGCGGAGGAGCGGAAGCATAAAAGGAGGAGCGACGACAGTGGAGATCGAGAGAGGCCAGGCCTGGATTTTATTATATGTGACAGCAGTCGTCCGTGAGGGGCTGCTGTCTTTTACTTTCGTTTTGTATTTGTTTTATTTTGTTATTAAATTCTTGAAATGTCCGCCGGTTCCTGGGAAGGTGACGGATGGGGCTCCTCTCTTGATGAGGTGCTGTCATCATGTCCCTCAGTATATGGCTTTCTGATGACTAACTCCTAGTCTTCATCCAGTTCAATGTCAGATGATTGTCTGTGATATAAAAACAAAAAAAGAAATAATTTACAAAACATTTACTTTTATGTATTTACTAGCCTATTGTATAGCCCATTCCGTGGATGTTTATTGATATATAATTGTGTTATGGACTAAACATTTCACCAAACTGGATTGTCTAGAGACCTTTTACAGTGTAACTAAACCATTTTTGATGTAATGTTAAGGACCAGTGGACTAACAGGAGGCTTTATAGGCGACTTCCTTAAGATTTGTAGTAGATTATTTGGTTGTTGATTGTCTGACAAAAACTATGATTGTACCTGCTGTATTAAATCTTTCGAATCACAAGAGTCTCAGCTTTCCAAAGATATGTGATATGTTTAGCTTTTAGTTTTTTAGTTGTTGTATGTCGCGAAGTTATCGTGCAAAAAATATGAAGTGTACCGTGGACGGCACATTGGAACACTACCTGGTTAAAAACGAAGTAAAGTAAAACAAATAGTATGTTGTACTGTCAGATGCTTAGTTAGTATAGTTCACTTACACAAAAGTTCTTGTAACTAGAAATAACTGTAGAGAGTACTTGATCATAGTAGCTACCATTGTGTTTTGCATGCTGAATGTTGAAGTCTGTGTGACTCAAGCATGGTCAATTGCAAGATATTATCACAAATATAGAGGGCTTATATCTGCCCAATTAAAAGTTTAGGTAACAATTTATTTTGAGGATCCCTTTTGAACATTATGTTGACTATAAGTAACTCTGCAACTACATGTCAACTAGCAGTCATTAGAGTATTAGTAGACTGTCTGCTTACTGTCTGCTAACTCGTGGTGGTCTTCCATCAGACATTCTAATGACTATAAGTAACTTTGCAACTACATGTCATCTTATTCTAAGCCTAAGCCAGTAAACAAATACTCTGTTAACACTCTAATGAGAGTTAGTTGACATGTAGGTTATTTATAGTCAACAGAATGTGTTAAAATGTCCATTCAATAAAGTGAAACCAAAGTTTCACAAGTTGTTTATGACATAAGTGTTAGCAATAAAATTGTAAAAGATCATTATTCGATATGAAAAAAAAGACTAGTTTATGATTTAGTTAGAGGTTAGGTCACCTTTTACTTCCCTTCCTTTGAATACAAAATAACTATGATTTATTGTTGCGTTGCTGCATCAATAATGTAAATGAAGTTTCAAGTGTCCAACCAAAGGGAACACAAATCACCATAATGGTGAGTTCAAACAAAAACATTTTAGGAAAATCAACATCAATTTATGAAGTCAGCTTATGTGATGTTCTCTCAAATATTTCAGTTGTATTGACAATTCAGCATTCAAGAGGACTTTGGGAAATGAGTGAATGGAACTAGAAAGATAACTACAGAAGTGGAAGAAATTAGTGAAAAGTCTATTAAGAACTGACCCGCCTCAAAAACTCATTTTTAATTTACAATTAAGACATTAAATAAAGTTAACTAAAAAGTCTAAGTCAGAACAACTGTTGGATTTTACAGTATGAGGACTAATGTTATGCCTGGCCATTACTATCTGTCCTGGTTTATAAAAAAAAAAACATCCATATACAATTGATGAGCACTGCGCAGTATTCTCCCATCACAGAGTACTATAACAACATAGTTAGTTATTTGTGTGTGTGGCATTCCCAGTCGTATCTCCATGAACTTCCTTCCTATGAAATCTTTCATTTATTTTCATTTATCTCTTCTCAATCATATCCTAGCTCATCATAATCCACACCACAGACGTTATAAGAGTCTACACCTGCACAATTCTGCTGAAAGCTGGAAATTTACACAGAATAGACCTTTATCACAAGGCTTTAGTAGTAGAATAAAAATCTTGCTTTAGATTTTATCAACAGCAGTAAACATAAGTTATTTGTAATGTATCATTTATCACAAAGAGTTCATCTAAACAGGCCTAGTACCCCAGTTTCCAATGATTTCCCAGGGTTGACCATAAGAAAAATGGCTTTGTGTCATTCAGCTGGATGAAGGCATGTATTTTCCAGTATCAGGGGGAAACATGCATGTAAGCACCAATTCACAGTGTCTGGCTCTTTTTTCCCCCCGCCATTTGTTTTTTGACAGAAATGCAACATTACAATACAAACAATAATGCAAGCAGCATCATAAACAAAACTGAAACAAGACATGGGCATACAAATTTGTACATTGATGAAAGATTGAACAGAGCAATAATGTTAGCATTGATCTCATGTCCTTTGTATTCCTTCATGTTTGTTAAAACCCATGTTACATAAACCAAATTAAATCATTCTTCTTTCAAAAGATTCTGACAACTCAGAAACCACTGGTTTAAGTGGAACGATTGGGAAAGTTTATATTACGAATTCAAGACAAATCACGAATGTTGAGGTCTGTATGATATGAACTGATATGATATATTTTTTTAATCAAATAAAGGTTAAAATGTTAAAAATTGAGTAAAGACAGAAACGTCTCTGTCTTGTAACTGAATTCCATTTGGTCTGGTGACTGAACATCATCACTAATACTTCACCATGCCTCTATGTCCCTCACCCATAACCAGATTCTTCAAAGTCCTATACAGTAGTTATTTCTTTGCCACTTTTCACAACATAATCGTTCCAACTTCCAAAGCTGTTTCAAGAAACGTTAACTTTTAGGGCCAGATTTACTAACAGCTTGCAGCAGTAGGCTACAAACCCTCTTTTGGTGTCAGTATTTACTAAAGACATGCAGTGAAAAACTAGCTCTGAAAAGGCATAGACATAGACATATTTTTGCGGCTGACCTTATTGCATATGCATTTGTAGGAGTTTCCCTTTCAGACGTAAAATTTATGGGAGGAGAGTATTTAAATGAATCATGCCATGTGATTTACTAAGGTTTGCACTAGTCAATTTACTTGTATTTGTGCCATATATGCCCTCCAAAAAACATGTCTTAAACTAGATGCTAATTTGTGCCTCTCTTGGTAGATTAGGGCTGTCACTTTACATTCGAAAACCAACATAAGTTTCGAAACCGAAAATAGAGAATCGATTTTAACGGCCTTCTCTCGGAGCGCGTCCAGCTCTTCACGATACGACCGAGCGAACACAGCAACTGCAGCAACTCTTTTTACTCATCTCATGCAAACAGATACAGATTCGGGCTACAATCGCCAATAGGCGAAATTTGTTTGACATTTTTAATTGTAAACACAGCCATGTTGAAGCCTGCAGTAATGTTTTTTCATTGATGTTATGGCAGTCAACTCTGCTTATTGTTTTTCGAGAATGTTGCACTCCTGTTTGTCATTGTGCACGAAACTTCACTGTTTCTGACTATTGCTGACTTGTGAATGTCTCAAGCACCCTCTTTACATTCGTCCTAATGCCTGTTAGTTGTCCGTGGATTTGCCTGTATTTGGCGTTGACAATGGAAACGTCTTTAGACATGGAAAAATCAATTTTACAATCGATTCAATGAACATTTATGTCTCAAAAATCGAACAGGATTTTTTCACAAAAGTGACAGCCCTAGATTGTGTTGGTCATTGAGTCTGTGTTCATTGTCAGTAGATCACGCGCAGAACTTTCCACTCCCATTTGCGCTTTATAAAAACTGCACTTTCACGCTAATTTGCCTTATATATTAAATCTGGCCCCTAATATTTCCCCAATCTGATTCTTCATTCTCTCATTGAGCAGTTAAATCTGTACTAAAGTGTCTTGACTGATTCATAATTTCACCGCTCATTACGATGATGAGTCAAACAGGACTCCTGGGACACCCTATTACTGTGTTCACGCGGGAGACTCAAGTGGCTGGTGAAGCCAAGGCCTCCAAACACACACCTCAGTCAAGATGCTAAATAATTCATTGACATCAGCTGAAATCTAATCAGGAGCTTGCAAATAACGAACCCGAGCAGGGAAACTAATCAATGAGGTTGCATGCGTAATGCGTATTGATGTCTATTGTGTGTGCAACTACCAGACATAGACATTACTGACTGCACTGGTGCTCCATTTTTGCCTGCGTGTGTAAGTGGGTGGGATTTGATGCATGATGTGGGAGTACGGTAAGTGTGATGTCAGTGCTATCGCAGTGTAGTCTAAGGTTTGACGGAGTGTGTATTAGAATATACAGTAGCTGTTTTCTCGCTTGGTATCATCCTAATTAAAGAAAACTGCTTTGAAAGACACCACAGGCGGCCGTGCTACACTGCAATTAGCCTAGCCTCACGCAGCCTGCTATTGTACGATTGCGGTTCAATTATTTTTTTTAAAGAACTTTCCCCCCCCCACTGAATTCTCCTCTAGGCAACACAATTACATTAAGCCTCACATTCACAGAGAAATCTCTCAGTCATTATCCCATCATAGGAGCATTTCTGAGGCTCAGGCTGTGAGGAGATCTCTGGTTCATCAACAAGACTGTGAAATAGCTCCAATTCTCCCTGTCACCAGAACTGACTTTCGCAGAATCAAATTGAATTGGTTGAATACTGAATTTCCGAAAATTATATCTGTGGGAATTTACAGCCTTGCACACCAAAAGTGTTGCTCTACGATTTGAGCTTTGCGTATGAAGTGCAACATTGCAGAAGTAAAAAAAAAATCCCATTTATTTTCTCTTTAGAAGAATTGTTATGCAATAATGTAGAAACATTAAAAATTCAGACTTCTCATGATTCTAAGATCGTTAAGAAAAAATAGATGTCTGAAGAAGTAACTGTTACCGATATGTAAATAGCCTATGCGAAATGTACTTTTGCTTGAAAACACAGTTTGTAGTATTTTGATTAATGGCTTAGAACTCTTATTGAAAAAGGTGTTGAAATGAAGAAAGTAAAGGTGAAAAAAAAACAGCAAAATGTCACTGAAAAAGCAGGTAGTCACTGTTGCGCTATAGTCTTGTCAACTTAAATCACCAAATCTAATTGAA
Organism: Meda fulgida; assembly: GCA_030578275.1. Taxonomy (NCBI): domain Eukaryota; kingdom Metazoa; phylum Chordata; class Actinopteri; order Cypriniformes; family Leuciscidae; genus Meda; species Meda fulgida. The sequence goes on from CM060633.1 coordinate 7,087,883, forward strand.
AATACATGACCTATGGTCTCGCTACAAATGGTTGTCAGTGTGAACGCCTCTTTATAGGTTGTCTATTATGTTGCACAAATGTTTTGTTTGCTGCTGTGTCTTTCAATGTTGGGGTAATGGAAAATGTAGCATGGCGTATGCAAATGAGATGGCTAAAGTGTTTTAAATTCTTCCTCCTGCTTTGCGTCGACTGAATGCTCATTTGGAATTTGACATCATTATCGTTCCAGCGTGCCCTGTATTTGTGGCCGATTCTACCGGCTCCAATTAGGCTGAAGTCTAATTACTTTCATTTAGTAAGGTATTAATTCAGAATTCAGTCTCTCCCCACTCTCATTAGTTCTGGCACGATCTATCAGAGAGTATAATTACAGTTGCCTGTTTGGAATAGAAAAGGGGAATAAAAGAAAGAAACCTGCCCATATGACATGACAATATTCATCGACTGATGTATATAGGCCTAAATGTGATTTCTGTTACTTTATAGTTCATTTCGGTTGTTTTATTTCCTTGGTTGATATTTATGTGAATTTGGCAGTTTTACATCTGGGTTAAAGGTGGTGTGGGAGATATTCAAGGGTTTGGTTTATTGTAGGCACATATGTCTGGCCCGTTTCATCAAACCTTGAGAAACGCTGCAGGTCATCAGACATCCAGCAGCTTTACTGATGTCACACACAGATAGATGTGCACTGGTGTATGGCCCTTCAGGCTGTACAAGCTATTGTCAAAGCCATCTTTCTGATATGTTTCTCTGAGGATTAAATGAGTCGACTATGTTCGGTTGTGCATTTTCAGCAAAAAAAACTTTTTTTTAACTATGCGATCAACTCTTTCCCCGCCAGCGTTTTTAAAAAATAAAAAAAAGTTGCAAAGAAAATTGTATGGCCTCCAGAATATTTTTGTTGTATGAATTTCTGAACATGCAATATCAAAAGAAAGAACAGAGCCTCTACTTAAAAAAAAAAAAAAAAAAAAAAATGTATTATAGCTTAATGCATTTTTGATCGACACATGAATGAGGGTAAGTTCCATACAAAAAAAGCAAAAAAATGTGAGAAAAAAACTGAGAAAAAATATATATTTTTGTCAAAGACTACATCCAGAGCGCATTCAGAATGATAATAAAATCATAGATGGAGTAGATTGAGTCCTGGGTCGACATTTAATTTAGTAACATTAGGCAGATCTATATGCTGCTTTGTTTGTTAACAGTTATAAATTAATTACTTTAGTTAATTTACATTATTTTAAATATACTGTATCTAGTCAGTGACAGAGTGCAAGCATATTCATCCAAAATAATTCTGTATTTTCAGCTTATACCCACAATGTAATATCAAATTTAGCATTTTAAGTAACATTACATTTTTTGTTAAGTTTTTATCATATGTCTTGGAGTTTCGCAATAATAACGTATCGTGAGTTTAGTATCGTGATATGTATCGAATTGTGACATGAGGGGATCGTTACACCCTTACTAAACGTATATCTAAATATGTGAAAATGTAAAAGTAAATGTAGTGTACATAACATGACCTAAGATTTATGACTTAATGTTGTTGTCCTCTCTACACTGCAAGTGAAGTGAAAATAAGAAATTGTTACCTTATAAGGAGCTTGTTTCTGATCCTTGACATGCCAATCTTGATGCTTTTTTTGTGTGTGACTTTGTTTGTGTTGAAATAAATTTGACAAAGTATGATTGAATATCACATCAACAAAAAATGTTGAAAAATAGATTTTTCTATTTTTTATTTGATTGTTTACTAAAATTGTGTTGAAAGCCATTACAAATGGCACGTCTCTGGGTGTTATCTAATGTAACCAGCAGGAGTCTCATGATCTCAGGTTGACTGCAGAAGTTTGGCTTGATGAAAGTTCAGAGCGCGGAAGTGAAGAGAAACTTTCGCATGAATCTCTGCAAGAGAGCGACTCTTCCCGCGTTTGACTGTGGATGATGATGATGATGATGATGATGACACGGATCCGTTAGTGTGTCTGAGGAAATACTCAGTTGTTTTGTGAGACTTTATTTCAGTTCTGATAATGGGGTTGCCGACTCTAGAGTTCAGTGACTCTTTTGTGGACAGTCCGGACTTTAGAGAGAGACTCAAATGTCACGAAATCGAGCTGGACCGAACCAACAAGTTCATCAAAGAACTGATTAAAGATGGACACCAGCTGATCTGCGCGCTCAAGAGTGAGTACTAAACACTTCATTTCAATTCAATAATGCACAACCGCTTCTCTCTAACCGTTCATGTTGGCTGTAACTCAATACCTAGTTTGCTGTCTACCTAGACAGCATGTGGTCAATAGACGTGTTCTAAAGCGCGCTTGTGATGCCCAACAATGCAGTCTAAGTAGGCGTCTTACTAAGTTTTGACAAATAGCCAACGTGATGTATTAAAAACATCTGAGTTTGCGTAAAAGCCAAAAATCCAGTGATAAAATTACCACCGCTAATTACCACAGCATGAAATGTGGCTGGTTTAAACACATCAAACAAAATGATTAATTTGAGTCACCTCACTGGTCTTTCTCTGTTGTATCCAAGAATTCAATTCACAGACATTTTAATTATTTTAATGACCAAAACGTAATATTTAACTTGTTACTGCATGGTGTTCCCTCTATTAAAAAAAGAAAATAAACTATGACACTCAAATTGATATCATTTGGACTCTTTATACAGCATGACAGAAAGACAATTTAATAAAATGTCAGTACATTTGTGTGTACAGTAATTGTAGTGTTCACAGCATTTTTGAAGCTCATGTATATTTGACATGGCTACCAAAGATAAAATGACCAAACAATTTTTTAAAGAAATTAATTACTATAATAAAAAAAAATTACTTAATTTAAGCTAAATTGTAGCATTGTTACTTACAACAATGTTACGCTGTCGGGTGTATAATTGAATATTTAACCTAAGGTTTATTGAAAATGAAACGGTACATCTGACAGTTATGAGTCATATCACAAGTCCTTTCACTACCTTGTTGACCATTTAAAGGTATAGTTTGAAAATGTTGTCATCACTTTCTCACCCTCAAGTTTTTCCAAACCTGTATAAGTTTCTTTCTTTTGTTGAACACAAAAGAAGATATTTTAAAGAATGTTTGTAATAACCTGTAATAGTTTCAAGTCTTAAGTCTTTTCAAGCCTTTTTATAGAAAGTTTCTATTAACAAGCATTATTTCATCATGAATATGCTTGTCATATCATAAATGCATGTACATTCAGATAAGCCTACTTGATAAATTATTGTGTGACATCATGTTACTTTATGTGATGAGATATAACCTAACGATAAAATTACCAAGACCCTTTTTTTTTACTGTTCAGGGTAGAGAGACAGAAAAGGAGAACATGAATTTTGAATGTCAACATTTCTATTTCAGTTCATGTTTGAATGTTTGTGTGATAGTATCTATTCAGGGGTTATCTAAAGTTCTAAATGACAAATAGTTTACTGATCGAGGTCACAGATACATAGAGACTTGTGATTCCCAGTGTAGTCTTTCACTACAGGCCTTTTGTTTATCAGCGTACACTAGCTATGTTTCCATCCAAAGTTGTGAGTTGAACTAAATTGGAATACCGGATAAAATATTTGCGAATAAAGCAGTTTCCATCCTGTGTTCAAGAGAACAAAACTTTCTGAGAAATTGGTGCAAAATATCTGTAATAAAAAAGAAAGTGGCTGCAATTGTGGAATTCACTGTTGCTCTTTTTTTCATACATCATAAATTACTTGCATCTCAGAGTGCGCAGACAAAATTCAATAACCGCTGTCGTGTTACTGTATCTTGCCTTCAGAGGCGGAAGCCTGATGTTTGGCAACGCAATTGTGAGACAGTTCTGGGAGGTGAATATACCCAACCATTTGACATACTTTGGCTCGACCATTTCAGACTCAACCAACATTTCAGATGCTGCCCAATGAAATTGTCAACTAGTTAGTCCACTATATTAAATCACATACTCTGTTGAGACAAATGCCCCTTTCACACATCAATACCGGTAAATTACCGTAAAATTACCAGAACGACTTTTCTGGTAAATACACAAATGTGCTGCTCACACAAGCAACTGTGTTCCGTCTATTTACCGGTAAGATACCATTCATAAATCAGTTATACCAATACCAAATTACAGGTAAACTTTGTGTGATTGTGATTTCAATTATCCGAAATGACCTTTAAAGGGGTGGTTGATTATGATTTCACTTTTCTAACTTTAGTTAGTGTGTAATGTTGCTGTTTGAGTATAAACAACATCTGCAAAGTTACAATGCTCAAAGTTCAAAGCAAAGGGAGAGATTTTCTTTTAAAGAAATTCCTTTTTAAGGACTACAACAAACGGCTGGCAGGGACTACACGACATTCCTCCCGGGTTAGTGACGTCACAAACCCTAGAATTTACATAAACTCCGCCCCCGGGAATGCGAATTATAGATTATCATAACAGAATATGCTAATCAATGACTAGAAGATAACTACACAGAAGCTACATAAATTCATCAACTAACCATTCAAGAATGTCCTGTTGCTTCTACATGTTGTCACTTCTTCTTGAGTCTCTCCATCATTGTCTGACTCCGGTTTGAACATAAAAGGCCTGAAATGAAAACTTGAAATTTTCAGTGCATGTTTGTGTGAGGTAAAAGGACACAAGCTCCTGAAGCTCTGCCCCCTTTGCCAGGAGCAGCAGCTCATTTGCATTTAAAGGGACAGACACAAAAGCGGTGCGTTTTTGCTCACCCTCAAAAAGTGACAATTTTAACATGCTATACAAAATATCTGTGGGGTATTTTGAGCTAAAACTTCACATACACACTCTGGGGCCATCAGAGACTTATTTTAGATTTTGTGAAAAGGGCATTATACCATCCCTTTAAACGCTGGGCCATTTTATTGATCCACTTGAATGGAGAGAAGCACTTAAGTTTCATTTTACATTTACATTTACATTTAGTCATTTAGCAGACACTTTTATCCAAAGCGACTTACAACTGAGGACTATACCAAGCGAGTCATCGTGAAGACAAAAAAACAACGCAAGAAGTGCTCAAAATACAAAGTTCAGACATTGCTCGGAGTAGCATAAGCCAGATAAGCAGGGATTTAAAGGAAAAGGAAATAATTTTTTTTTTTAGTTTTTTACTTCTGAGTGACAGGTGTAAGGGGATGATCACAAGACACGTAATAGTTATGTATTGCAGTTACTATAGTACGCAATAACTGCAGAGCCGTAGCACTGATGAATGGAAAAGAAGGCCTTGCTTTTGCTGCATCCAAAATCGCTGTACATACTGTACATTTGGTTTTGAAACTTACTTCGAAAAAGATGTTCTAAAACATTCAACTTCTCATTCAGGTAAATTTCCAGAACCGATTTACCAGTATTTTTTTTTTTCAAGACCTGTTTACACAATCTCTTAACGGTAATTTACCAGTAAAGACTATGTGTGGAAGGAGCTAAAGTCACATGAGGAATTTATTCAGTAAATGTGATTCCACCATAGTTGATGTCTTTTTACCGGATAAAAGAAAACTGAACGCGTACGATTTTTTTTATGCACCTTTTTAGAATTTACGTGTCTTGGCTTTTCCGTTCAGCTTTTTTTTTTTACACAAAATACCAACATTTTTAAAAATAGTTGGATGGAAATATAGCTGCTTTTCCTCAGAAAAAGATCAAGGCAGATGTCTCTTCTTCTTGTTTTATAGGTTGATAAGCACAATTAAAAGTACATTTAAAATTAGTATGCCAAAGGAGCTTGGCTGGTATATTTCCAGTATATATTTGTATGCATCTGTGAAAGCATTCACACTGTTTCAGCTCGTATTTGACTGCCAAATGCATTAATGTACTGTGTGTGGAATGCTGGAATTGTGATTCTAGAGGATGTGGATAAATTGTGGGTAAATACAATATGTTCCCTGCCCCCCTCAAGGTTCCTATATTATCTGATTCCCATGCCAAGGCCGTGCAAATGCTGCTGCTTCTTTTTGCATAGTGGAGGTTTTACCTAATGATAATATTATGTGGCACCGCTGACCTTCAGACATGGAAACAAAAGATAACTTGTTTTTAGTGAATGCCACATTGGCTCAAAGATAACAATAGACAATAGGAGAACTGTTTAATGTTGTTAAAGAAATGAATAACCTCAAAATTAACATTCTTTAATAATTTACTCACCCATGTCATTAAAAAATTGTATGACTTTGTTTCTTTTTCCAATTCTGAAGGTTGTGCTTATATTTATTTTTATGCTTTATTATTATTATTATTTTACAGTGAATATGGACTGAAGGTTTCAAAAGAGTACACAAAAGCCCAATACAAATGTCATAAATGTGTCCCATATGACTTCAAGTCTGAAGCCATGCGATTGTTCATCAGTGAAAATAATTTTTCGAACTGATTTTATGAACTGGATCAACTGCTTCATTAAAAAGATGGAATCAAGTAATTATTATCTCACATACTCTCAATATTGTGGTAAATACAGCTAGGATTGATGTCATAATTTTCAGAGGATAATGTCTTAAATTTCAGTCTGTTCATCAAGTTAAATAAAGCTATCAACTGGCTTCAGAGGACAGTGACATCAACTAAATGAAATGAGTTCATTTTACTTAATAGAGTAATAGAGTAAGTTGCAACAGATTTCTAGTTCCCAGCATACTTTGTGTCAGACGGAATAAGAAGAGTTTTTTTTTTATGCACAAATATTAATATAAAGAGAGATGTGTTAGGAGAATAAATGTTGAATTTAACTGGGGTTTCATTTGGAGCACAAATATTAATATAAAGAGAGATGTGTTAGTGTTTAATATTCTGTTGCAATTTTGCAACAAAATTGTTATTGTGGTGAAGAGAAGAACCTGTGGTTAATCCGACGATGGGCTGTAAATGTTTGAGGTTATATATGCTGGATGTTGCTGAAGTGTGTATATGCAAGTGTATAGTGATAATCTTTGTTATATTAGCACATGCAAATGTGCTATTGCTTGCAAGCAGTTAACTGCAAAAAAGATTTGAGTTAATATGTTTATGTAATCAAGTTATCTTAGTCAATATTTAAATTAAATTGTCAGAAAAAGTCTGAATTTTAAGTTATAACTAACATAATCTTTGAGTTTAACTTAAAAAACATGTACTGATTACTTAAGTTTCTTGAGTTCTGCCAACCTGTACGAGTTTACAGTGCATATACACTACTTTTACATCCTTTTTGAAGCTTAAAAGCCATAATTGTATGGAAAAAGCATAGAAGCAGTGTTAAAACCTGTACTTTTTTGTTCCATTGGAAAAACAAAAGTCATACGGGTTTGGAACAGCATGAGGGTGAATAAATTATGACGTAAGTTTTAATTTCTGTTTGAATGTTACTTGTTTTTTTGTTTTGTTTTTTTGACACTCATAAAACTCTGTTCCTTTTCTTATTTTACATGGCACACAAAACTAAATACAATTCCCAAAATCGTACAGAGGACTAATTGTCCTAAAAGCTCTGTTTCAAATAGGTCTTTGATCCTCCTCTGTCCTGTGCTTTGTCTGACTTTAACCTGGCTTTATACCCAGCAGAAAACTTTTATAACTAGCATTTCTTTTTGTCATCCAAATACACTTTTAATATCCTTCTCTCCAGTCAAATGAACCCAACTGAATAATACTGGGTCTTTCAGACTGATGTGTCACTGGTTGGCAGTGCAATTTTGTTCACTTCATTCAATGCTTCAGTGGGGTGCATGTTTTTGTAAAGGTCACATAATCCTGCATTTAACAGCAGCGCATAGTGACTGTTGGTTAGAATCTGGGGTGGTAATTTTCTGTGGCTTTTACTTAATGTAATATACTACATTCATTGAGGTACTTTACCATATTTCCACCTTCTTTGCAGTGGCTTACCAAACAATGATCTTACAATGGATGTGAATATGTGCAGTTGTTACCATCTACATGATCTGGCCCCCTGTAGTCAATCATTTTATCCCTTAAAACTCATCTTTGATCACCAAAATGACATATTTGACATATTCTTTGTGCCTTAAAATAGCTTGAATGTAACTCTACAACTGTGCCTCATTTAGTATACACGGTTCTATGAATATCCACATTAGCCCCGCCTCCACTCACTCACACAGCTCAGAGATCCACTCGTTGACGATCACATGTTGTCGTGATTGGTTACAAGGTAGTTTGTGACGTCAGAAACACCAGCGATTTCAAACAGTGATTTTGATTCTGTCTTTGGTTTACTGCTGTTTTCAGGAGAAAATACTCTGAAAATTGTTGACTTATGAATTTGCACGTGGTTTGTCTTAAAGCATATTAAAAACACCACATAGACATATAAACAACATTAAAAGCTTGATTTTCACCATAGGGGGACATTAAAAATGTCTTCCATTGGCATACAGCCTGGTTTCATTGTTTATATGTCGGTATTCATACATAACATTTACAGGTACAAAAGCTTCTTTTTTTACATTTAGGTATATGCTGAAACATAATATGGATGTACTGACAGCATCTGAAACCCAAATAGTATTATATATTTACAGCTATAGAAATGTAAGATATATTTGAATCCTTTATTTCACAAAAATATATAAATAGTCATATTTTACAGTGTTATAGATGTATTTCAGATGCCTTAACCCCATCTCCAAACCTAAACATAACCAAACTTTAGAAAAACATAACAGACAAGTTATTCACAATAAGTTATTGCAAAAATGGCAAAAACCATTTGCAAAGTAGCATTTAACAATGTGTTGCATCCGAGGTGCTCACTGGTGGTAAACAGGAGTTTCGTGTGATGTACAGACCGGAGTTTTAGTTGCTAAATACTTAAAAATGTTTTTCTGATCCACAGATTTTCTGATCCACTTAGTAAAGGCACGCATATCTAATTTAAATAATACAGTACTTGAAACATGACGTTGCAATAGGGATGAGGCACAAATTTTATTCGCAGCATATTCATCATATATATTGTCTTTTTTTTCACAACATATTTAGAGAATTAAAATTCTGTCATCATTTACTATACTCACCCTCATGTTGTTACAAACTTGTATGAATTTCTTTCTTCTGCTGAACTGTTTGCTTACCCATATTCTTCAAAATATCTTCTTTTGTGTTCAGCAGAAGAAAAATTGTGATCCGTCTGTACTGTAGACTCCTAAATGATGTGTTGGGACATGCCTTTACCGTCCATACCAAAATCTACACCCGTTGGGAATAATATCACATACTTGTTAGATTATTGCATGGGACAGTCACTGTGATTTTGCCAAGTAAGACATGTTCCTGGATAAACACATTTTGTTGATCCTGGAACAACATTCCTGTAGTCCTATCCCTACCAATAAGTTATCCCTAAAATCAGAGAGAAATGATCGGTGAATAACACTGATTTAGAAGCACCTAACCCTGGTTGTAAGCCTGAACTTGACATAAACTGTAAACTTGTCTTTCAAATCTGATAGTTTTTTTTTCAGAATGTTGTTCCAGGATCAAAAAAGATGTTATCCAGGAACATGCTGTACTTGGTGAAATCACATTCGCCCTCATGGGACGCTGGGTATTTTCTGCACGCTATGAGTGTTTGGCCAGAGGTGTTTATTTTGGATAATATTTTTTTGCTTAAATTTGTCTGTTAATTGAGACGTTCCCACACAAATCACAATTTTTACATTTTACGACCATCATTTTTACCATAATTTTTGCTGAAAGTCAACATGAAATCAAAATTGGTGCTATTTACATGTTCTTCATCTAATTGTGAGTGTTTATTCAGTGCATATGTGAATATAGACAAAAACTTTTCATTTTATGAGCTATACCAAACCATTTTATTTAAGTAACATTGTTAACAACCAATCTCTTTCTACTTCAAAGTTGCTCAATGCTCACCCAGCAATGGAATTTCGAAATGACCCGGCCCTTCTGAAAACATGATTAGTCCTATCTAATTTTGCAGCAGAGAGTCTGTCAAGGTAATTAAGGGGAGCTTCAGCTGAAGAGACTACTTACCGTCCAAATGGGTTAGAGGTGCTGCCTGATCAAAAGGCCCTTTGCCTTATGGAGGTGATTAGTGAGCTCTGAATAAGAAGGATGACAGGGTCGGATTTCTGTCCATGTTTAAATAATGATGTCTGTTTAACTGCTACACAATCACTCTTAAGCACTGGTTCAAATATTTAGGAAGAAGTATTGTGCATTAGAGCCTGAATTCGTAAGTATTGTACAGGTTGGCAATTTTTGTATGAATTCGGACAATCTGAATTGTATTAAAATGTAAAACGTCACCTTCTCAAAATCATCAAGTTTAACCTGATTAGACTTTGAATTACTGATTTCCAATGTGACCCTACTAAACCCTGCAGTACGTGTGTGTGAATGTTGTACTTTTTATCTTACGTCATTGTGATTTTGGTGTGGAATGTGAAGGACTCCGTATACTGAGCTTAAAAACTCCAGTAATGATAGGGTGTGAATCATCATTGGTCTCACGATTCAATCCTATTATGATTATCATGTCTTCGATTCGAAATCACAATGCATTGCAACATCACTGCATATGGCAACATTTCAATTAATGAATACAAGCAGTCAGATATGAACTCTGTTTTTATTTTATCTGCTCCAAGACCGTACACTTCCTGAATGTATTTAAACAAAACGTAGCCTAAGCCTGAACACACCAGACAACAGGAGCATTTCGAACTAATAAACACTAGTAAATACTAAAAACGCATGAAACTGTCAAGTAGTGTACTTAAAGGGTTAGTTCACCCAAAAAAGGATAGTTCACCCAAAAACGAAAATTACCCCATGATTTACTTACCCTAAAGCCATATACAGTAGTTCTTTCAGACAAATACAATCGGAGTTATATTAAAAAATGTCCTGGCTCTTTCAATCTTTATAATGGCAGTGAATGGCTGTATATTTTTTAAAGTCCATCAAAGTGCATCCATCCATGATAAAAGTCCTCCACACGGCTCATGGGGGTTAATAAAGGCCTTCTGAAGTGAAGCGATGCGTTCGTGTAAGAAAAATATCCATATTTAAAACTTCATCGACTAAAATAACTAGCGGAGTGCTTTCTTGTTTGTTTTTGTTTAAAAAAGCAGAGGGGCTGTTCTTTTTACATATAGTATGTTCAGATATTCGTGCAACAAAGTATTCTGGAGACCGTGAAGATTTTGTGAAAATGATAAAAATTGCTGGCACTGCATGGCTGGCAACTTTTTTTTCTTTTTTTTTTAAACAGAAAGAGTTCAAGAACTAAGCACTCATGATGACACGAGTAAAGATAGAAACAGGTTGCGTACTTTCTGAGCTGCTGCGTTAGTGCTGAGCAACAGCCTTTGAGACAATGCTAGTGGCTAAATGCTAATTATAGCTCTTTCCAGGTATTTATAATCTTGTCTTGTGCCATTTATAAATATTGTAAAAGTTGAATTTTGAATGGTTTTTGTACATTTAGAAGCAGCTTTTAGCAGCAATATTGTAGACATACAAAACATAGACCACACATTGTGGCATTGATAAGTGACATTTGTGCTTCTCCACTCTTGCGAAGCATGGCAGTGCATTACATTTGAAAGAATTTCTCTTCCTCTATCTTCGCATTAGTAAGGTCTCTATTTGGATTTCACTACTCTTCTGGGAGTGTTGTGTGTTTATGTGAGTAAGTGCAATGCTCCAGGGGTTTTGCCACAGGAAATGCACTGTAAACAATGTTGTGCAGTCTTGTCCTTTCCTCCCACTGATAACTTTCCTCACTGACAGTAGTGTAAGTGAGTGTCTGTGTTTGTGCTAGTTTGTATCTGTAAGACTCAGGATGCTGAGAGACACAGTTTCCACTGTGTTCGAAAATTTTACACTATAGCTCAATTCCAATTTTGACCTTTACAAATTCACTCCCAAGAGCTGTTGCCTGATTTGACCTGATGTCCTTGTTCAGAGAAACACTTCATTGACTAATACATAATTTAACATATCAAGCATTGCTAAATGAATATACCTGTACGGTACAATTTTCTAAACCATGCAGTGTTTCACTATTTGCTTTTGTTATGCTCTGCACAGATAATTTGATACAGCATTCTGTATGGTTATCATTGTTAACTAGAACAAATACTAAATGTATAAAGAACTTTTTCATTACTTGAAATAAAAAATATTGAAAAAAACAACAAACAATCTTTTTTTTCATCTACATGGCAAGGCAACATTTCTCATTTCCGCTTAGATAAAATAAACTAAAACTAAATTTAAATAAACAAACTCATTTTGTTTATATAAAATAAAAATAAATCTAACCAAAACTAGTCACATTAAAAGAAAAAAGTAATAAAAATTACATTTTAACTCAAATTAAAACTATAAATAAAAATATAGCCTAATTATAATAGTATATCAATGATACTAAAATAACACTTTGCAACATAAATCCCATACCAGCCATCTTGACCAGTTCCAGAACTACATTGTTGCTTAATGGAATGTGACTTATCATTATGTATCATACCTCCTAGCAGCAGACAAAGGAATAGACGTGTCTATTTTACACTATAAACAATGTTTAGCTGTTTGTGCTTGCAGAAATATGTTTACAATACAACAGATTTTTGGCGTCCATGTTTAACAACTTTGATCAAAGCCTGTTTTATTCTTTGAGGTTTCATATCATTAAAAACAAAATCTAAATTGGGCCTATTTACATTTTTTTTATGCATGTTCCTAGTGTTAATTGTGCATTATTCATCAGTTCAATAAAAATGTTATCTTTGTAATATTTTATCAAATGTTATTACGTGCTCTCACTTTTAAACAACTTATCAGGAATCAATGACCAGGAATCACTTTCGCTTTGCAATCTTTTCTCCTCCAATCGCTCCATTCTGGTATTTACAGTATAACGGACACTTTTTTTTAAAATATCCTGATGGTTCAGATACAGAACTGAAAACTTTCTCAGGCCAAACAAGCCATTAACTGAAACTCTAAACTTACTGATCTATGGCTTTCAATACAATTATATATCGATATATTATGATTTTATTTTTCCTCATGGTGCATTGTTTCTTCAGGTCCTTCTATCAATATGTTTATTTACTGTATGCATGCGTTTCATTTCTTACAATCAAGCAGCACGTTGTCTAAGTAAGTGTATACAGTACTCCGGAACTGTATCTGTTTCATACGGTAACTGTTTCTCAGTGCAGTCAGAGCCGTTTCTGGGCGAAGTGAATTGATTGATACTGATACAGTAGTGCAGATTTACCCACTCCAGAGTTTCAATGGCGGTCTTATTATGAGATTGTGATTGTATTGATCTGTATTGTGATGTGTATTGTATTGTGACATAGTTGGCAAAACCCAGCTATTGTATTAACCACTGATCTTTGGACGTTAACAGGACTTTTTAGTATTCATTAAAGTAACACCAGGTAACTTTTGCTCTCGGGGTCCCCCTACAGTTGGGAAACAGTATTGTCCTCTACTACTTTCGTAAACTCTGTCATCCTACATGCACGTGCATTTGTTGACAACCACGATAGCCCTGAACACTTTAGGAGGAGGTCACATGCAGGTGATTTTCTTGCGTTGCGTGTGAAATGTCTTCATCCCAGGTACAGTGGCATATATTTCAGCATGTCATATGAATATAATTTCATGGTTTTTATTTTTTTTCTAACGACAAATGATCGCGATGATCACGTCTACAAGCCAGCGTCATTATATTATAGTAGCCTAGTCTATTGGTTACCGTTTTACTGAACACAATGATAATATTAATAATCTTCCACCTTTCTTTGTACATGTTGAGTAGATTACAATTTTGAAGGTCAAACATTTGCTATTTGCATTTCATCGATTGCAAAGTTCAAATCAGAACGAGAATGCTAGCGATAGCTAACCATCAAAAACTAGAATATCGTTTACTAGCTACCAGATTGATAATTCGCTACTCTATCGTTACTTGATTCATGAAGATAAACGGAGGATAAGATAGTGTAACACAGGTTAAATAAAGGTAATTTAATTTATACACAATTTAGTGATCTGTTCCTTTAATAAGTCGATAAGAAAAATAATAATATAAAAATAAATAAATGAATAAATATGCGAATTCATTTTAGATAAACTCGGTGATCAACCAATGAGAGCTCTTTGTCATTTGCGCCATGGGTGTCGACGAGCATGCGCAATGACAGAAGAGACGAGCTTGATTGAGAAGAGCAGACGCAATCTGATCGTCGTGATCCATTTGATAAGTTTTAGATAAAAAAAAAATCTTTGTAAACGGTATGAGAAAGTTGAGATTTGATTAATTTAATGCATTCTGAATAAGAAGCCGACTGAATAGAGGAATACATTCTACATGTTCACCGACGCCATTTTATGATCACGCACGCCTGTAGTTGAGGTGCGCCTGTGTGAGAGCAAAAGAAAAATCGACCGTAAAGAGTTCACCGTTGCCATTGTTGACCACGTGTCTGTATTAGAAAGAAAGCTATTGATTCAGAGGCCAGGTTTTTTTCTCTCCTGTTTTTTTCCGTTTTCTTTTCTCTCGTGGAGACCTGCACGACCTTCTGTGACATCCTGTAGACTCTGTGTTTGATGGCGAGCCAACCCAGTTTCTAGAAAGGGAGAAGACATCACGTCGTGGAGAGGAGGCCGATATCCTTTCCTTGAGTTTCCAGTACTAGTCGAGGAAGCACGACAAATTTGATCTTAAGATCTTTTGTTTTCTTTTTGAGGGTGTATGGTCAACCACAACCCAGATTTGAGAGACATTGGAACTTTTACGAGAGATACTTGAGGGTCTTTAGAGAGAGGGATTTATATTCTCTTTTGTTGTATCTTGTCTGTTATTTTCTATTTTCTTTCTGAGTGTTGAACTGACTATGTGGGTATATATTGGGTAACACCGACAAGAGTGCACTCGTGGTGGAAATTTTTATAGTCAGTCAATTTTATTGTCTATTGTTTCTGTGATCTTGAATTTACTTTCTTTTATTTGATCAATTTTCTATTTTTTTTTTCCTTTCAAGTGAGACCAATTATATTTCTAAATTAATCTTGTGTTTGTCTGTTACTTCTCATGATAACCCGCTGTCTCCTTATCGATACCTAATTCTTCTGACGGAATTCAAATCTTATCTGTATTATAAAATTAAAGTAAAAAGAAAATCTACTAAATTACTGCTAATAATTCAGACAAGTGCTACAATAGCTTCCGTAACATAGTGAGGCAGACAAAAAAAACAAAAAACAAGGAGATAGAATGCCAGCAATATACTTACTTGTCCAAAAGCATGACAGCCAAGTCCGCATCGGCCGGGCACCCCTCCTCCTCCTTCAGCTCACGCCAGCATGAAAAGCTGTCCCAATGTTGATCCTCGTTCTGCCTTTAACGCCATCACTTTCTCTTTTTGCTTTGCTCCGATAAAACCTTTGCTTTCTTGTTTTTCTGTGCTGCTTCGGCTATAACATTTGGCTCTCACGTCCGATTTTAAGGAAGTGGTGGTGGTGGTGGAAGTGACGTGTATGCCGTAAAGCAGTTGAATTTTGTAATTCTCTTTGTTCGCCGGTTACTACCCGAAACCCGAAGTTTAAAAGCACGATTAAAAACGCTACAGACCCCGTCAGGCTATGGCAGACGTGTCATTCAACCTATTGTAAGTCGATGTACCATCACAAGAGACTTGGAAATATATTATGAAGGTTGAAAAGTTACCTAGTGCTGCTTTAATATGGTCCGCCCAATCAAAGGGAAGTAATAAGTATGATATTGTGTATGATAGGGCCCATGGTGTTTTCAGCGTCTACCGTCTCACTATATGAGGACATGAACACATGAGCTTCATCCCCAGAGATGCTCTGAGAGTCAAGCATTCACAAGCATTTCACCATTTCATTTGATTAAACTATCGTCAGATACACAGAAATTCAAAGTTCCTCACTACAACCTGCCCAAATAAAATTTTGGTTTAACTTGAAGAAATTATGACAGAAATATATTTCTATTGTACAATAGATGTACTTCCTAAAGTAGTAACAACAACAACAATGCAGTTTACTAAAACATTATTTAAGAAGTATAATAAAAAAAAGTTATGTTTTAATTTGAACCTTGCACCTCTTTTATTTGTTTGCCAAAAAAAAAAAGAATTGTTACATTTCTGTTGATTACATTTTAAAAGATTAATTAAATGTATGCAAATATTAAGAAATAATTAGAAATAGCCGAATTGTCCTACTTAATATATATATTTTTTTATTATTCTTGATGCTGCTCTGCTTCACTTGATTACACACTTCTTTATTTGTTGTTTGGATGACAAAATGTAAAATTTTTAGTTTAACTGTTCAGCGAACACTTTAGTTTTAGCAGTGAAAGAGTGTGTGGTAAGATGTTTTTTTTAAAGATGTAGTAAGTAGCTTTTTTACATTGTACATTTGTTTACATGTACATTTTTAACATTTAATATTTGAAAACAACGATGTGTATAGTGTAATATGCCGTGATGCAAACTTCTTTATTAAGTCTTGCTATTTTGAATTGAAATGATGATTCATGTAATTCATGACTGAATGAAAACGAGACAAGAAACGTTTTGCGTTTTTGAAATATTAGACATACAAATAAGAGTGAATGTGTGTATATTTTAAAATAAAATATTAATTGAAAATTAATTAAATTCATCATAACTACAAGAGAACTTCTTTACCGCTCTTGTTTATTTTTCTTTATTCCCTTTAAAACGTTGCCCCCCCCCCCCCCACCCCCATGTGTTACATCCTTGATCACAAAATATTTATGAATTCAGATAAATTAAAACAGACAACATATTAAACATTTCTGAATTGAATTGATTAGACAGGCTTTTGATCTATTACATTTTAACTAAATATTTAAAATTAAATCCAGAATCACAAAAAAAAAAAAAAAAATTGGGGGAAAATTTTAACTGAAAATTTGGAAATAAATTATTTTACAGGATCCTAAATTCAGTGGAATATTTTGTGAATCTATTAATATTTACAAAGAAGCTATTGTGAATGATTGGGAAGAGTTTCGGACCAGATAGCAAAGTAACTACTGATTCTCATTTCACATGCAAATATGGAATAAACATAGAAGCCTTGAAAAAAAAAAAAAAACATTCTAAGGGTTAGGCCTAGAGAAGGTGGTAGATGAAAAACTAAATTATATTGTTTTTTGCCAGAAAAAAAAATACTTGCATTATTATTGGAACATGACCTGCAATATCACTGAATGGCCTTTCTTTCATGTTACATAATGTTCACTTCTTCTTATGTTGTGAAACATGCCAAGATCTGAAGATATACAATACTGTATAATTGACAATTGAATTTATACAGATGAATTGTGAGAAGTAACTGAACTCCATTCAGCTAATCCGTATAGCAATGATCTTTAAATAATCCTTGCAGATGTTAGTATACGTGATGTGTTGTGTTAAACGGAAACATTTCCCTTTGCTCAGCAGAAAGGAGTAATTTGTACTAAATGATGCTCTTTTGTTGCTAATTGAGAGTGACAGTGTTTGATGAAATCTGAATGAGATGCAGTTGTTTGTTCTGCTGGATGGCTGTTTGGCTTTTGCTTATGCAATTAATGTCAGGCATTGTTTTGCTTTTTATGCTTCTAGTGCATTAAAGCCAACACCAAGAAAGCTGGTTTTTCCATTCCGTCTTTCCTCCGCTTGTTGGCACGGTGTTATTACAGTCTGAGATGCATATGTCACTTTGCTTTTGCTGTAAGAGGCTTGTTTGTAAGACTTGTGAGAGTGATTCTGTCCAGGATTAATGCATTTCTGAGACTTTTGTGCCACCGTGAACAAGTTGTTGTTGGTTCTCATGTCTAGTATTTCCATCTGAACGAGGCCGATAATGGAAGTCTTGGAACCCGTCTGATTGGCCGATATGTTTGGACATCTTATTGGCTGGGTATGTTTGTTGTGCCACCTTTTAAGGATGGAACTGTTTCATAAGTTGGTTACAAATAGTCAACATTTTATATACTTTTTTGACAAGGTGTGTTTAAGAATTTTGTCAGCATGTTGACACATCACACCAGGTTG
The DNA here is from genome assembly GCA_030578275.1 of Meda fulgida. NCBI lineage: Eukaryota > Metazoa > Chordata > Actinopteri > Cypriniformes > Leuciscidae > Meda > Meda fulgida. The sequence continues at coordinate 7,106,041 of CM060633.1, forward strand.
CCTGGAACGTCTAATAAGCCGCCTCTGGAAATACTGACAGACTTTAGGTACTCACTCACCCTTGAGCACAGAAAAATACAACCTCAAAAGAACAAAGAATAAGAAAAAATGTGAGTATGTATTAGCTTGATGTTTTTGATAGTGTCTGGCCTATATATTCTGGGAAAACTATGGCTAATGCAATATATTAGCAAACGTTTGCCAAATAAGAATTTTCTTTTCATAACTTGGCTTTGTTTGAATAACTATCAATTGGGAAAGTCACATGAAGTGCACTTAACATATTGTTAAGCTAACTACTTTAAACTGTAAGTGTAAAAAATACATCATGTAAAAAGTTAAATAAAAAACTTTGTATCATTATTATTTTTTTGTTATTGAATTTGAATACATTTAAAATCATTCTTTCAACATTTCACTTGCTCCATCTATCATGTTGCATGATTTTTTTCTCCACCCTGCTTGTCAGAATGTATTCTAGGATTAGCCTTCTCTGTGATTGAAACATGCACTGCCTTATATTTTAGCCAAAATAAGGTGTCTTAGAAGGCAGCATGTTGTCATTTAACAAAGTTACACAACATTTGTACTTTGTGGTCTATCCATTTTAATGCGGCTGGGCTAATTCTGTTTAATCTAACCCAGTCTGGATAATCGATCAATTAGGCTCTGTATTCGATTAATCGATAATATATTCGATTAATTAAAAAGTCACATTTTGTTTACGTTTTATTACATCAAGTTAAATCTTGATCAGTTTTGTCATCCAAACAGTGTGCAAACTGCAAAATGTATGTATGTTGTCTGTGCTATATATTATGTAAAAAAAGAGTTAAAGGGGTCATGACATGAGAAACCAAATGTGCCTTGACCTTTTGGTATATAAGAGGTCTTTGTAACATTAAAACTTCCTGCAAGTTTCATAGCTTAAGACGTCCTCCCCATTATAACAAACAATTTATTTAATCAAGCTCTTAAAACAGCTCGTTGTGGACCCATGGTATGAAGTGATGTGACGTACCAGTCGTTTGCATATGACCGCCTCAAGCGAAAGACAACTACGCCTCATTTCGCAGAGCCCACAGGTGTTCAGTCGACATGAAGCGAGTGGGTCTGTTTACAAGAAGATCGCGATGCCACGCAGATGTGCTGTTCCTGGCTGTGGACAAACGACATGTTTGAATACACTGCCAAAAGATCCAGACGTCAGGGAAAAATGGATGCAGTTTATTTTTAGCGGACGTCCCAGTCACGGCAGTGTTAATTTAAGCGTGTGTTCTCTACATTTCAAGGATGACTGTTTTGAGAACAAATCGCATGATGCTGGTTAGGGGTTACACTTTTGCTTAAAGATCAGGCCGTGCCGACTATTCTGGGCCCAACAACGACACCGCAAACTGTAAGTAATGTATTTCATCTTAAAACTACTTTTTATGCATAAACACTGACGTTAGCCAATCATAAGAGTGGGCGTTAACATTGAACTCTTAAAGGGGAAACACCCCAAAAATAGACTGTTTGAATCAGAGGATGAGAAACAGGGTGGGAAAACGTCATAAATCACTATATTTTAAAAGGTTTTTGTCCAAAAAACTTTACTAATACTATAATTGCACCTATGGGAACATAATTAAACAAAAAACAAAAACCATGTCATGACCCCTTTAAATTATAAATATTTCATTTTAAAACTTGCCCACCATAATGACACAAAAAAGAAGCACAGAATAAACGTAGACATTCACTTATCTGGATAAAGTAATTATATTACATTTATTCCCTGTTACAACACTTCATTTAGAATTACTGCTCTAATAAAATTATAAAAATAAAACGACTTACATGTCGTTTGTTGATGTTACATGGAGCATTCTGAGCGCATGGTCTAAAGCGCACAGCGCAAGTGCACTTAGGGCGTGTCCGAATCCACTTTTGCAAGTTTAACAATGGGAAAAATGGTTGGCACGCCGGGCGCATGTTCTAAAAGGGTTGTCCCTATTCTCTCAGGGAGTAATGGGTGTGTTTTGGGCGTAACGTGCTAAAAAACCAATGAGAGTGTAATTTCCCATTCCCTTTAAAAGCCAGTTGCGCTCACGCCATGGCGGATTCGCTATTTACGTGGTGGAATTTGCAAGCGGAAAGACTGAACGCCTCTCTAGCGAGGAAACAGATTAGCTCGTGCGCGAGGTTAAAGCGCGAGACCTTATGTAGCCCCGCCCCTTTTCAGCGCTGCGCTTGCCTTTTCACAGCGATCTTGCATATTTATGAATGAACAGCTCGTTTTAAAATCTTCCCGGTCTACTGACATTTGTTAAGACATCTGCTTTAAACATTACAATCCTAATGATAACTTTCGTTCACTCTACAATAAGTAAATCCACTTTACCAGGTAATTACTCCTCGACAGCAATGCTATAGAAATATACAGAGCGACCGCAAAAATGGAAGTTCAAAGACAATATTCTAAAGATGGCTGCGCACTTGTTTCTCTGGCGCATAAGGTCTAGCGCACATTACTAATGCGGCCTTTTAAATAACAAAAAAAAATAAGCTATTGATTTTAGACCAGGTTTTAGTTGATCAATGGTGCAGTCTATTTCAGTTGCCTCAAAATAGCAACGTGCCCATAATGCGCCTGAACACACCTTGTTTTCAGACCAGGCACACAAATATGTGCAAATGCATTTGCTCTTTAAGCAACGTGGCAATGAAAATGAATTTTATGGCTTTCCGTGTTTTCACTGTTATACGGTAGGGGGCGCTAGGACACATCTTCTGAAAAAGTAGCCTACTGAATATCCTGATCAAAACTCATGTGAAGATAATGCAGAAACAAGTGATCTGCATATGCAAATGTAAGATACCTACGGTTGCCCCGTAGTGCACAACACAACGGAATTTAAAAAGCAAACATAAGTTCACAACACAACGAAATTAAGCCACAACACAACGAAATGAATCCACAACAGAACAGAAAATGTACAACACAACGGAAATAATCCACAACACAACGGAAAATGTACAACACAACGGAAATAATCCACAACACAACGGAAATAATCCACAACACAACAGAAAATGTACAACACAACGGAAATAATCCACAACACAACGGAAATAATCCACAACACAACAGAAAATGTACAACACAACGGAAATAATCCACAACACAACGGAAAATGTACAACACAACGGAAATAATCCACAACACAACGGAAATAATCCACAACACAACAGAAAATGCACAACACAACGGAAAATGTACAACACAACAAAATAAAGCCGCAACACAACGGAAATGCTCCCGACCACTAGAGGGCTCTCGGAGCGCGATAAATTAGTTTTCCGTGCCACTGTTTTATAGAGTCAGCAGTCTCAATATATCAACACCACGATTAGTTTTAACAGTATGTAACTATTGTATATCGACATAAAATATTCCTTCAAAATCACCTACATGAATTATAGCTTCGTATTTATACTCAAAAATGCTTTGACACGCTACCAGAGCGCATGATCCCTAAGGGAACGTCTGGCAAATCCACCAAGTGGTTAAAACGTATAATTTATTATAATATAATTTGATAAATAAAAATAATTGTAGAATTACAGGAAGGTATTGGCACAATTTCACCTGTAATTAATCAGTCTGGTCACTAATAACCTACCACAAGCTTTAGGACATGAAAGAAAAAAAAAACCTTTAGGTGATTCACAGTAGGCCTAATGTTTTTATATATATAAAAAAAATTGTCTACTGTGCTTACAAGGGTGAAATTGAGCTATTGGCACAATTTCACCTGTTGTAAGTCAGTTTGGTTATTAGGAACTACAACCTTTGAAACATGATAAAAGAAAAAAAAAAACTTTTTTTAGAGACACTTCCTGAAAAATAATTGTTTACTGTAAATACATGAAGGTATTGGAAAAGTCACCTGTAGTAAGTCTACTACCAATACAACCAAGCTTTGGATTTTGAACATGTCTGTTTTTGAATGTTAAAAGTAATTTTAATTCATACAAATGATACGTTTTAACATCTTGGAGGAATTGGCAGACGTTCCCTTTGGGATCATGCGCTGTGGTAGCCCGTCAAAGCATTCTAGAGGATGCAGATATAATTGGTGTTCGTTGGTGATTTTAAATTAATAAATGTTGATATTTGATTAAATGTCGATCAATGGTTAGCATACTGTTAAAACTATTCGTGGTGTTGGATATATTTTTTAGACTGCTGACTCTATAGATGGCAAGAAAAACTAACTTCATCGCGCTCCGAGAGCCCTCTAGTGGTCGGGAGCATTTCCGTTGTGTTGCAGCTTTATTTCGTTGTGTTGTACATTTTCGGCTGTGTTGTGGCTCATTTCCGTTGTGTTGTGGCTTAATTTCGTTGTGTTGTGAATTTATGTTTGCTTTTTAAATTTCGTTGTGTTGTGCACTACTGGGCCACCGTAAATACCTACACATAAATCAAAACTAGTCATTGCTTTTTGTTGTTGTTGTTTAAAAGCAGAGGCTCTGTTCTTTATTTTGATATATTGCATGTTCAGATATTCATATAACAAAATATTCTGGCGGCCATGAAAATTTTGTGAAAATTATCAAAAATGCTGGCGGTAGCTGGCAACTTAAAAAAAAAAAAAGGTTACAGGGAAAGAGTTAAATGCATGAATGTTTCACCTTTCATTATTACATATTCGGGTCTTGAGCGACCCGGATCTATTTCTAACACGGATGGCCCTCTAACAGCCACAGTAGTGTACAACTCTCAATATTTTAATAACAATTACAAAAGAATAAAGTAAAGCATATTTCGTTACCTTTTGGAATTTGGAAGGTTTCAATATGAGCAGATGTTTTATACCATCATCACTGTCATCGTCAGAGCTCATTTCCCAGTACATGCAGCATCTGGCTCTTATTTGCGATCTCAACCATATTCTCAAAGCTGTCATATTCAAAAGCAATATTTTGATCGCTGACAGCTTCTTCACCAGATCCACCATTAAGTGACAGTGACAGTAAACTATGATTGCATACAGTAATTGCATTGAGTGAACTGAGGAGCTAATAGAGTCTCACGAATATGCACATCGTGTAGCTGTGTGCTGAAGCCCAACAGCCAAGGTCAGGATTTGTTAATATATACAATCTTGGTTTGTTTTTCACCCTATCGTATACCCCCAGAACACACGGAATATACGGCACATGTCGGATAGAATTATTCTTTTTTAAAAAGCTTGATACTGGTCGCTATTCACTGCCATTTCAATGAACAAACAACATTTTTTTTGTGGCCCATAAAAGAAAGAAGGTCATACGGCATTAGAACAACAACAGGGTGAGTAAATTATGACTTAATTTTCATATTACGGGGAACTATCCCTTTAAGATGGTGTCGTTTAGGTAGAGATACAGCAGGCCTGACTGGGGGATTGGTGTTCAGAGAAGTGCTGACTGGAGGAGTACCAGGCCTGATTTCCTCCGGCTGACACATGGGCACCCCCGCTGAGAGGCTGATGAACGATTGTCATCATTACCTGGAGCAAGACTCTTCCTCTTTCGATCCCCTCTGAGTGGAATCAAAGAACAGGGAACTCCTAAGGTTCGATCAGAGAACATGCTTCTTGTTAAGCTGGAAGAGGGTCTCTTTGATGGGCCGCTCTCGTGGCAAATCAGTATGGTCTTCCTGTCAAGAGCATCTGATTGGGTATCAGAGGAATACAAGTTCTCTCTGAGACGTTCCCCAATACATTACCTGTCAGCCCCCAAAAAACATCGTAATTTAGCAGTTCTGTTCCATGACTTTTACATGAACCTCGAACAATGTTAACGGCCCCTTCACATGTTTGACAGTCAGTAATGGATAAATAAATGATGTTGAAAGTGGTGGTGTCCACATTTATAAAAAATATATAGGTCTACTCCGAATGTTGTGCAGTTTGTTTGATAAATGGAAACTGCAACATTTTAAGCAGGTGTTTTAGACAAGGCTACACTTTTATTATCTACATTTTTATTGGTATTATCACTTTCTGTACTTCGCAAATAGCTACATACACATACTTTCAGAAATGCGTTCCAAAGCATTTAGGAATGCAACACAAATATTATTTTATGCAGGTGATCATGATAATTCTCAGAAATGCTAATTTATATATATTTTTTGCATTAAATAAAGCTTAGGCATTATATAAAATGGTTTGATTTTATGGGGAAAAATACAGTTACTATTTTAAAATATGCTACAGTTGGTGGCTGTGATAGTACAATGAGACATTCTCAGTGTACAGATCATTTTATTAAATATTGAAGATTACAAAAAAAAATTTTCAAGCTCCATTTTACTGAGAGTGAAAAACCACAATGTTTTATAAACGTGTATAGGCCTATCTGTTTTAGGAATGTGCTAGCATACACTCTAGATGAACATGACAGATTAGACATGAGCTAAAATTCACAAAGCTCCCATTTTAGTGTCATTAATTTTGACAAGCAGTTTTTGAAATTTCAATGTTTCCACATTCAATCAGGTAGTAGCTGTATTTGTTCCAAAGATGGCCACAGAGTGAACTGACTAGCTTTAAAGGGGACTTTGGTTAAATTAAGTTTGAAAAAATAGTTTTCTATGAGTGTACACACACTGGTGACACCACTCTGCATTTGTTCAACTGTGACTCTGGAAGCTGTTCATCAATCCTGCCATGCCATAGACCAACATTTGCATAGTTTTATTAACCTAACAACAATTTGGGATGTACAGTATATATGAATGTATTGACTTCTGTACATACATCTACAACTTGTATCTGCACAAAAGGATGAAAATGCAAATGAACTTGAACTAAGTTACATACTATACCCAGAAAGTGTTACTCCCATGGATATGCTCTTCCCATCACAACGCGCTGAAACACAGGCAACTAAAGCACAAAGAATTCACAACATTCTATAGGCCTAGTGTTCGCATTATAATGTTATGTAAACAGCTGACGGGCGCTGCAAATCTTGCACTTAAATGTACGCAAAATATTTTGTGAGAGAACACAAAAAGATTTCACGATCTAAGTGCTTCCAGGCATCACAGTGTTTCACTTTATTTCGCCTGTCTGGACATATATTTTTTAAAAGTCACAGCAATCATCATTTTTGTCCGAGTACTAAAAAATGTGTAGCCAAATTGGCTGGTGAGTGAAAAAGTTAATTTTCCAACTGATTACAGAAGTAAAATGGGATTTGATATTTTTGTTGACTTCTAAGAATCCTTTACACTTTTACTGATGATTAAATTTAGGGGCTATTTCATTAAAAACTTTAAACTTTTTATGGTTTTGGCTGTTCGTTTACATGACAACAGCGTTTTGGGTGCCTGAAAACGCAAACTTTTGAAAACGTGTTTCAAAGTGCAAGTTTTTAAAATATCTGAAAATTATGATATCATGCACATGCGTATTACGTGTGCAATGTATAGTGTTTCATCACCATCTAATGGCCTGGCAGCAGAATACAGAGTTTTTTTAGTTGGTTTCGTGGATCAGTGTGAATGGGGATCGTTTTGACAATGGTGTCGACTGTACGCGGAAAACGCAAAGGAAAGACCTCTCAGTTTTAAGCATATCGTTGTCGTGTAAACGTATCCTTAGTATAGTAGATTTCACTGAAAACACTACATGCTTTAAGTACGTTTTTACAGCGATTGCTCTCTCATTCTTTTTTTTTTTCAGAGACTTGCGTATTAGATAGTATTGTTATCACCATAAAAAGTGCCATTTGCAACATTATTGACTAACTGATGAAACATTTTGGAATGTAAAGACAGAAGTGAAATTGCTTTTCGCTACACACCCACACTTATATTTAAAAAAAAAAAGAACAGATACACGCAGCCACCCACTATCTGCAGTACACTATTAGACACAAGCACCGTCACTCTCTTTGGCTTGTTGTTTGTAGCAGGGCCTGGAGGAAATGTCCTTTCCCTAACAGGCAGTGAGCTATGAAGGCACTCTTCCATGGCAGGCTGTGTGGAGGTGTGACATCAGATAAAACCTGTGATAAAAGCAGGCTGGAAGCCCATCATATGTGCACACTGCCTCTGCCAGGTTCCACAGCATGCCCTGTAATTACACTCGCAGCAAAATTACCCAGCAGATGCGTCGTGCTTGTTAATGTCATAACAGGAATGTTGATAAGTGCCGACATGCATGTTCTGTGCACATTGGATCGTGTTTAAAGGGATAGTTCAGCCAAATATAGAAATTCTGTCATTATTCACTCACCCTCATGTCAGTCCAAACATATGTTTTTTTTTTGTTTGTTTTTTTTAGAATATAGAATAAGACAAAAGATTTCCCACACGACAGTTCACAGTGACCATCAAGCTCCAAAAAAGACAGGAAAGCTTCATAAAGCAGTCCATAATCCGTATCTGCTATTTTCCAAGTCTTCTGAGGCCATATGGTGGTCTCGCGTCATAACCATGATATATTCATATATAGCTGACAAACACTAGATGAAAAGAAAAATAAGTAAATAAATCTAGTAAGGTTTGAGAGCCTGCAGGGGTGATGTATGTGACCTTTTGAGAACATGCTCCTGTTCTGCTATCTGGTTTTGCCCTTTGAGCTCTTATTGTCTTGTAAGGGGATTTTTTTTCTTTTCTACCCCTGAAACTGGGTAGGTAATGATGACACATACTGTCTTTTAGTGTGTGTGGGTTATTGGGATTGGTTCCAGGTGGTTTTATGTTCACTTGTTGCTTTTATATGTCAGTTTGAGTGTGAAATGTTTTGTGACAGCTCACACTGCTCTGTCATCTTTTTTAAATCCAGTACTCCATCTTATTCTCACTCATTAATTGTTAAAACCCAGTGTGAACATTATGCAAATATGCAAAATGATAATACTCATTCTTACTCGTGTATGTCCTATCATGCAGTGGTGTGAACAGTTAGTGTTATTTTTGTTCATTAAACCAACTGTCTGAATCAAGAGTTGTAAAACTACTTAGATGCCTTCCTTCCTAGGCAACATCTCTAGGCATCATAGTAGACCTGTGTGCTTGTGATGCACAGGCTGTTCCAAAATGTCAAACTAAATTGTGGCTTTAACTTCAATCCCAGACTGCAGTGCAGAAATGATTAATGATTATTGATTATGAATATGTATTTTATTAAGTACCAGAAAGCATCTAAAAATTGTTCTCTCTAATAATTGTGTTTTGAATATTTCTTTTGTGCTTATTTATCAAGTGTTTAATGTCAGATAATCAGCAGTTACATTCGATTGCTAACTAAAGATTATACTCTTTAAAAAATCCGTTGAGTATTGTCTCGATGACATAGCGGAAAAATGCAAATGCTTTTGCCGCAACATTTTAATGTAGCTGTTTGTTGACCAATGATGATTTCAGAGAGGCGGCCTTTTTGTGTTTCATGAATTCTGATTCATGGTTTCAAACGTATCTGAATTTCCACACCCTCAAATCTGATCTTAAATTTGTATCCTTCACAGGTTCAGTCAGAGGTTTGTCTAGTACTTTGAGTCTCTTGTGTGGTTTGCAAATAAAACAGTAAATACATTGTTTATTATTTAATTAGAGTCTATCTTGAATATCAAATTGACTTATTTAGATTGCTGACAGCTCTATATTTTTAGTGTTTTACAGTGAGAAGCACGCCTGCAGGAAATGACATTCACATCTCATCAATGGTGTCATTGTCACCTGATATATTTTTAAACGTGTTTATTGTGTAATTTATTTTCCCTTCATGAATTTCTGTTATGCTACGCAAAACTGAAACGGTATTGCAATAACTCTCAGTTAGGCTAATTAATAATTTTCCACAGAGCTGTATGTGGATGCCAATTAATAGTGAAGTACATAGTAAATTACTTTTTTATGTGTATCATGCATACAGTGGCCATTCTTTCAGTGCATCAGACAAGTGAATAGCAGCTTTATATGACTAATGAGCATAAGCAACAGAGAGAAAATTAAACATATCACTTATTAACACGTTGTAAACGTTTACAACTTATTCTACTATTATACTCTTGAGAGTTAGGGCTCGTTTACACGACACTGTTTTCGACTAAAAACGTAAAACTTTTTGTACGTTACTACATTATATAATTATTTACATGACAACGGCTTTTTGTGGGCCTGAAAACGTAAACTTTTGAAAACTGTTTTCAATTTGCAAGTTTCTGAAAACGATAACGTTATTGTAAACTACAAAAACTAACGTCATGCGCATGCTTATTACGTTTACGTGTAGTTTTTCCTTACAGGGTGACATCGCCAATTACCGGCCTGGCAGAAAAATACAGCATGTTTTGTCGTTTTTGCCTATCCGTGTGAATGGGGATCATTTTGTCAACGTGAAAAATGCGAAGGAATTTTTTTTTTCGTTTTTAGTAAATCGTTGCGTGTAAACATACCCTTGGTTGACATGTAGTTTTAAGGCTCTTATTTCATTAATGTAAAGAAAAAATATGTCTTTGGGATTTCCATACATGAATCAGTGAGTTTGTCTCTGTTTCTTAGCATCAGGCTCAAACTACATCTCTCATTTGAACATGAATGGCTGTTACGTTGAATAAAGTTATCGTTTTATCCATGATCTGATAGCATAAAGACAATACCCCCCCCCCCCCCATTTTTTTTTATATTGGATCAAATATAAGTAAAACAGATCATCTGTATATATTTACAAATGTGTGATTATTAATGAAGTTGCTTCCTAAGAAGATCATTTCAATTCTATCACTTACATTGTTGATACTCTTAGATGGCAACTGCTTATAGACAGTAGGCAGTGAGGAAGCTCACTAGGGTTTGAAACAGAGCCAAGAACTCACCATGTACAATCCTGACTCAGCGATTCCCTAAAGGCATGACGGCAGAATTTTGTGCACCATGTTCTACACTTAATAGGTGAGAGGAAGAAAGGAAAGCAGCACAAAGTGACAGCTCTGTGGAGACGGACAGCAAGATCCACGAGCCATTACCTATAGAGATAAAGAGATAGTTTGGAGAGTTGAAGTATTGCAGGAAGGAATGTCCACTAGGGAGATTTTTCACGGCTTTGGGGGCAGTTGTGGCCTAATGGTTAGGGTCTGTTTGGTAACCCGAAGGTTGCTGGTTCGATTATCAATAACGGTTTGCAGTGTGTGTGTGTGTGTGTTCACTACTCTTAATGTGTGTGCACTAACTTGGATGGGTTAAAAGCAGAGGACAAATTCTGAGTATTGGTTACCATACTTGGCTTTCACATGTGCACTTTCACCTTTGTTCTCTTTCTTCTGAATCTGAAAGCTGATTGGACAGCAGCAGCTGTCCCCCTCATTCTCCGCTCAAGACACCCACTTTCATTTGAACAACCTCTGATCTCGGAAAAAGCCCGGCCTGTTATACGTTAATGCTCTCACGGAAAGCTTGAGGAAAGTACTGTAGTTGTGGATCAGCGCTGCAGTGGTGATGCTGTCTGGCGTTACGAGAGGTGAAGGGCACTGCATTATTGATGGGGCTCATTCAGCTTGACTGAGCAGACTCGCATCTCAAACAGATTATTGACCAGCACCCTGGAGTCTCGGAGCTGGTGCATGCCATGAGATGATATACATGCTCACTCAACACATCAGTGGATAACCTTGTTATGCGCTCTCAGTGCAGTGGGTGATGCATAAGGCCACAGATGAAACCTGATCCTGGAGTAAATTCCTGTGTTTATCTCAGTTAGAAGCCATGACTAGACTTAAGCCTTTTCTTTTATGCAAGGCATTTGCAGTTAGTTTTATGAATTTCTTTGAATTTGAATTGTGTTTCTTTACATTCAAATTTGAATTGCAATTATACATTCTGTTTGCAACCTCAACTCAAATTCACTTCAATTCAAGGATTGATTTTGCATATTATTTAATATTCATTTATCAATCACTTCTAAAGACCAAGAATGATAACTACTGTAAAGGTAATTATAACAATAACTGTATTATCGTCCACATCAAAGGATGATAAACCTGTTTATTATAAGCATGCATTATGTTGTCCGCCGCTTTAAAAGTCGGTTGGATTCTGATTGCCTATCAATGTTTTTTATCATTCATCAGCTGGAAAAAAAACTCGTCCTGAAAGTGATTCCAACGATATCATTCCTCTTTGTCGTTATCGTTATTGCTGTGGTGTGGAGGTTTTTTAATCTCATAATAGATTATTAATACAGTATAGTTATATCTATCTGCCTTGATGTGAACAGCTCTTAAATGGGGCACAACCCCATTCATGGTTTTCAGGGTTCTTTCTGGGAAGTTGCGACTGTGGTGGGGTGGTGTTAGTGTGTTATGCAGTTTTAAGTTTCAGTATATTCAGCAGTAATCTCTTTGGTGCATTTTTATTCATTTCCATGCATTTCCAATAATAAGCTAGCCAATCGTATTAAACTTAATTTGTGAAATACAACCTAATTTCCAGAAAGGTTGGGGCATTATGTTAAACTTAATAAAAAGAAGAATCTGTGATTTGTTAATTCTTTCAACTTAATTTTATTTTGTGTTGTAATTTAAATGTTTATTTTGATGGCTGCAATACACTCCAAAAATATCGGGACAGAGGCATGTTTACCACTGTCATATCACTTTTCCTTTTAATTAAACTTCTTAATCATTTGTGAATTGAGGATACTAATTGTTGCAGTTTGCAAGAGGAATTTTCCCCCAATCTCCTCGAGTTCATGGTAATCGTCTGATTCACCTTTTCATGATGGGCTATACATTTTTAATAAAAGACAGATCTGGACTGCAGGCAGACCAGTCAAGCACAGCCACTTTACAGAGTAGAACGTCTAAGAAACCACTCTGTTGAAGCAGATGCAGAATGAGGCCTGGCATTGTCTTGTTTCCCAGGAAGATGTCATCTTGATGGCAGTATATACTGTATGTCTCTGTACAATCCCAATATACACTTCCACATCAATGGTACCTTCACACATTTTCAAGTCACCCATGCCGTTTGCACTGATGCACCCCATACCATGACAGATGTTTGCTTTTGCACCTGTCGCTGATGAAAATCTGGATGGTCCCTTTCAGCTTTGGGACTGGGAAATTGATTCTGTTTTCCCCCCAAAACAATCTGAAACATGGACTCATCTGACCATAGCACACATTTCCACTGTCTTTTGGACCGTCGGAGATGAGCTCGGGCCCAGAGAATTCGGCCGCATCTCTGCAAAGAATTTATGTATATCTTTCTCCTTGCATAAATAGAGATTTAAGTTACATTTCTTGATGCAGAGGCAGACTGTTAAGTGACAAACTTTTTTTTTTTTTTTTACAGTAGCTTGAAAGTTTCTTATTCAGTGTCATCTGAGGGCTCAAAGGTCACGCACATTCGACAGAGGTATCCTGCATTCACTTACACAGGCTGAGATTTATCTTAATTCCCTGAATTTTTTCACAATATTATGTATGGTAGATGGGGAAAGACCTACATTCTACATTGCTTGCAAAGACAGCCTTTAAAGGATGCTCATTTTATAACCAATCACCATGTTACCAGTTCACCTGTTCATTTAGACTGTTTCAAAACTTTTAACTTGGATATTCTATATTCTCTCTCTATATATATTTTTTTTCACTTTTAGTTTGCCTCCGTCCCAACTTATTTGGAGTGTGTTGCAGCCATCAAAATCAAAATTTGTTGATATTTACAAAATACACTTATCATTGAAGCGTGTGTGAAACGTCAGTGAAAACATTGGAAAGCGTTTCTTCACAGTTTAGTTAAATAAAGGTGCGAGAGAATAACAAACCACAGATTATTCTACAAAATGTGAGGTTATATAACTGAAAGGTAGCAGATATAGTACAACCTTGTTAATTCTTTAGGCCAGATAAAGGAAAGAAAATAGTCATGAAAATCTATAGTTTGGTGTATATTTCACTAAATTTCTAACTTTTATGAAAAATGCAATAGAAGTGTAGAACATGACTCCTTTAAACTAACACTCTTCATGTTATAAGATTTTAAATAGCCTGTAACATTGTACCCTGATGTTTTTCGTATGGAGTGTGGGAAAAATCACATTGCATCTTGTTGTCCTGTTGCTGCACTGCTTTCTTTAGTTGGGATTCATGGCTAATTTATTCATATAGAATCGTAACCTTTGGAATTGAACTCTGGAAGTGGAATGTTCCAGTGTTTACTAAATGCGGGATTTCAGTGTTCTCTGTGTCCTCCCTAGTGACCTCTGCAAGATCTAAACTGCATTCTGTATGTTTGATACGTGCGACTCAAAGAGCCAGACGTTACAGAAATGTTATTTCTGTCTACTCTTGACCTTCATGTAAGGTCAAAAAGTGGGCAGAAAATGAACTAAAATTACAGTTTGCTGAAACTGTATAATGCAAAAATAAAAGAAAATCATTCAGATAAAAACAAAAGTCATTAAGTGCAAATCACAAGGAAAAATGGCCACAAATACAACCTTATGTTCACTTCTCTGTCCTCTCAGCTTTTTTCAGTGTTCAGTATAAATGCTATGGATATATTTTATAAGTGAACCATAATGGCCCAAATTACACTTGCATTGAACCAAAAAGCAAAGTCGCCACAGGACTGCGAATTAAATGGAATGAACTTTTGATCTTTCTGGAATTACAAGCCTCCGTTGCAGTAGATCAGTGTCAGTCTGCGTATTAGCACTGGTCTATGTAATGAGCCTTACAATGCAACCATGTGGCCTGATTGGATGTCAATGAATAATTTATCAAACTACCAGTCAAAAGTGCAAAGTTAGTATTCCTCCCCGCGCCGTTGTGAATCCCTTCGTATTGCTCTTTTGACAAATCTTATGCTCTTAAGCTTGAAAGAGCCATTTTCCAACCCTACGTTTTTCCAAAAATAAGATTTAAGGAGAAAGTAATGAGAAACCCTTTTCAGAGTTTTCTTTGTCAGAGAGCGTTAGAAGGCTTTTGTTGGTATTTGGAGGAGCAGTCGGGTCAATCACCTCTTTAATACATGATGAAATGGCTTTTCTCTGCAGTCTCATTACCTTTTTTGATTGAGTTGCTTAGCGTTTCCTGATCGAGTCCTTTCCGCCCACTCTTCATGACTGAGATGTGCGTTTAGCACACCAAATGAGAGCTCATTTACTCTCAGCAGGGAGTGAAGATTATTTATTTTTTCTTTTTGTACAGACTCATAGCTTCATGTTGAAGTGGATCGATTTTAGTTTGATTTAAGCTCACAGTTAGCTTTCATGTGTTTTTAAAGTGTTTTAATGTCATGAATTTGTTTTATGCACCATGATAGTTCTGTCCGGGCTGGTTCACATAGAATGGGTTTTTGCTGTCAAAAAACGTGAGATGCAGGTCAGTGGAATGAAAAAAAGTGAATGAAAAAAAGGTGTAGAAACGTGTTTTTTAAAAGTTGCTCTCCTTTTAATTTGAGCGCTGCAAAAGATGCGAGACGCGAGTCAACAGCTAAAGACGTCTTTCTAGCGTGATTACATCATAAAACAATGGTAAAGTAGAGCATTGGAATGGAAAAACATATTTTGTGTGAATGACCACTTAAAGTGATTGTCACCTTAATTAAACCTAATATTACGGGGCTGTTGAGTGCTTGAATCTGATTGGTTGATGAACGTTCTAAGGTGTGCAGTTATTTTCTGGAAAACACACAGCTAAAGTAGTTCCACGCAGGTCTGGACCGCATTACATGTCCACCTTATAGACTACAACAGCAAAAAAAAAAAAAACACTGACCAAGCAAATAAATATAGTAAATATGATAAAAACAGCAAATTACGACACTTTTTGTCACAAAATGACAGAAAAAGCACATACTCTCCCACTTAAACGTGCACACACACGGTACTGACACACACTCGCACAGAATTGTGTTGTCAGCGCTAGCAAATTAAAGCGATAACATTTCTCACTGGCGAGGTAGTAACAGCGCTGTTCTTTAAACAGATAAACTTACAGTTTCGCTGTAAGTACTGAAGAGACGCTGCTGCCGAACACGGTTGAGAGATGCACATTTCACACACGCTTAATCTTTCTCTCTCTGTAATAATTGCATTAATAACTCCACTTCGTGACATGGCTGCATTACCACCACGAGTGTGCATTATTTTCTAATAATTCAACGGCCCGTCGTCAATTATTCTTTACTTGCGTTCCACTTGCAGAACATTCATGGTAACTAAATCTCTCTTCCTCTGTTTCAGACC
The DNA here is from genome assembly GCA_030578275.1 of Meda fulgida. NCBI lineage: Eukaryota > Metazoa > Chordata > Actinopteri > Cypriniformes > Leuciscidae > Meda > Meda fulgida. The sequence continues at coordinate 7,122,282 of CM060633.1, forward strand.
TCTCAGCAGCTGTGCAGAAGTTCTCCCAGTCTTTACAGGAGTTCCAGTTTGAGTGCATTGGTGATGCAGAAACGGATGATGAGGTGAACATTGGTAAGTGTGAGGTCAACTGCTGTTTTGAGGTCTGCTACTGCTGATACAGTTTCAGTCTTGTAGATGCATGTAGGAATGACAAATCACAAATGGGATACCTCAATATTAAATGCGGTTAAATGCAATAATTTGTATTACTTACCAGTCTATATAATATATACAAACTTAGAGCTCTTTTCATTTTGTATCTTTGTTTTATTGTATTTGTCCTATTGTTTTTTATTTGCCTATTTGGTATTATTTTTAACTGCTGATGCGGAAAAAAAACGAATCATCAACGTGTTATTGTTTACCTGGATGTTCTTGATGTTAAGTTCTAGGTTGATAAAACTAAATATTACCAAGTTGAGTAAAGAGCTGTTGATATTTAAATATTGGTATTAGTTTTTTTTTTTTTTTCGTTTACATTGATGTTAAAATTACATTGTCAGATTTGAGACAATATCATATCGCATCTCGAATATCGCATTTAAAGGTCCCGTTCTTCGCGATTCCATTTTTCAAACTTTAGTTAGTGTGTAATGTTGCTGTTAGAGCATAAATAATACCTGTACAGTTATAAAGCTCAAAGTTCAATGCCTAGCGAGATATTTTATTTAACAGAAGTCCCCTTTCAAAGCCTACAGCGAACGGCCGGTTTTGACTACATCCCTCTACTTCCGTATTTAATGACGTAACTAGAACAGTTTTTTGACTAATCTCCGCCCACAGGAATGCACAAAAAAGGGGGCGTGGTCTTGTTGCGCTCCCATGGAGAAGAGGAAGAGTTTTGTTTGTAGAGTGTGTTTGTCGCCATGTCGTCGAGACGCTGTTATGTTCATGCCGGAGTCAATTCACCTTTGTTTGGCCTTCCCAGGGACGCTGTGCTTCGAGATCAATGGTTACAATTTATTTTTAACTCGGTTCCCCAAAAATACAATCCACAACTAAAACTGTGTGCAGCACATTTTGCCGAGGACAGCTTCCTCAATCTCAATCAGTTAAATGCCGAATTCACACAAAGATTATTCTAGAAGGCGTTGTTTATGGACCACAAACGGTAAGTGTATTTTATTATTTAAGTTGGTGCGTTTAACAGTTTCTGTTACTCATTACACAAAGTGCAACGCTATTTAGCTTTGTTAACTAGATGGGATGTTTTCAACCTCCGTTGGCATTTTTTCACAGTTACCACATGTACACCTATAAACATATATTACTAATCAAAACTCGTGCACACGTGTAACTAAGGTAGGACTAAACAATGGACTTATTTTAAAAATTCAACAACACCGTCGTTAATTCGACAGAGACAAAACCATATGCCACAAGCTTTTATAACGGTTTGTAACAGTTAACACTACAATTTAACCAATTAAAAGTATGACAATTACTAAATAAACAGCTTACCACTGTGAAACATCCTGCAAAAGTCGTGTTTGAACAGGTTCTAATCGATTCTCTTCATCTATGTTCTCCGGGTCTGATTCCGGCTCAAATTGATATGGTAATATGTTTGACATTTTTACCATAACAATCAGCACATGCATCTCCAATTTATGGTAAGAGGCGTGACCTTTCCGGGCAACGAGCGATAAGCTGCTGTCGAATCACAACACAGGAACCGCTGGCACAATCAGAACTCGTTACGCATTTCTGAAGGAGGGACTTCATAGAACAAGAAAGTCATCGGGCCGTTTTTTGGACAGTGAAAAGAGCGGTATACAGATAAGTAAATTGTGTGAAAAATACTCTGTTTTTTTACACGCGAAACATGAACATGTTATATTGCACACTGTAAACACAATCAAAGCTTAAAAAAAAACATGAAGAATGGGACCTTTAACAAGTTCTCGCATATCGCATTTATATTGCAAATTAAATCAGCATTACAGCTAAACTAACAAACATCAAGCATTTTTTGTAATGGAGCTTTAGTAATTATAACTAAAATGTGGCAACCATACAAGGAAATGTATAAATACATGTGTGTTACAAATGTGTTATATTAAACTGAATTTAAAAGTAAATTGAACGTAAATCATAACCAAGAAGTCCATTAACTCGCCTTAGCTATGAACTCAACATCTGAGCGATAAAATGTTCTTCCAGACCCATTAAAGACAATCTGCTTAACCATTCTGAGATCATTTTAATGGAAAGTTCCCCTAATGCTCTGAGGAATAGTTTCCTTCCCAATTCCCAAATGTCCTTCACACTGTCCCAGATGGATGGGATTGTCATCTTAATCAAGACCTATCCCTGGAAATTTCAAATGAGTTAATTTGAGCATTAAGGGATTTCAATGCTTTTTTTCATTCACTCCGACTCTTTTACTTTCGGCTATTGAACACAAACTTTTTTAAAGTCTTAAACGTGTGAGCAGTCACTGAAGGACTTAGAATTCATTGTTTTCATTAATAAATGTATTCGTGTATGAAAGCAAGTGTTGGGCATGCTTGAAATCCTGTCCCAATCCAGATTTAGCTCAAGGCCGGTCTTGGTAAGATTGCCTGCCCAGCATGCATAATGTATTGTATTGATTTGCTTACATTCTAGACCAAAAGCTCTCAGCTCAGCCCTTTAAAAGATCAGAGTAACTAATTGTGATTTGTGTCAGAGATTAAGGAGAATGCAGACTGCTCACCCCACGGTGGGCACTGAGCAGATGTGCTGAGAGTTAGTAAGCCCTGATGGGTTGATCACTCATTCTGTTCAGTCTCTTTTAGCATCCATTCTTCTCTTCCTATGCTTTTCTCATTCCAGCGTTCTCTCCTTATGTGTCATTACTTTGTTTATTATCTTCCTCCACTGCTCTGTGCATTGTGTGCTGGCTTGACACTCAGACCATCTGCATCAAACAGTTGGCTTCCAGTCTTTCCGTGCTCTCGATCTCACAAAGCAACCTGTCATTTAGCCTACTACCTTTTCCCCTTCTTTTCCCATGGAATTTGATGGGAGAAAAGCTAATTAAATGTGTCGAGGTGGGGCAAATCAAGCCCATAATGGAGTTAATTTTGCCCCTTTAATTTTCCTGTCTGGTTGTCAGATAGGAATGTGGTGAATTCTTGCTATTTTTTCCCCTATTTGTCTGGTTAAAAAGGATGTTGGGCAAGCCAACCATATTGGGAATGTTTTGTAAGGTAGCAACACAAAGACATATTCATGGCTGTTTATCTAATGGACATCTTTAATGGACAGAAGCATTGATAGGTAGAAAATAATAGGGCTACGGATATTGATTTACACTTGTAATGTGGCATAATGAATTTGGTTTACATTCCATGGATAAGTGAATGTTGATGAATCCTGTGACTGCATGTTAATGCAATCTCTTTGACATGAATCCAGAATTTTGTTCACAGTCCATTCAGTGACACTCTGATGAATGCTGCGCACAAAAATAGCAGGCCAGGCACTTTGCAAAATTGCAAGTTCCTATCGAATGGTTTTATGCAACTTCCAGGTGTGTAGCTGTGGATGTTTGCTTGACACTGACACAAAACAAGGATTCATTCGCCCCAAAGGAAAGTATATTTACACTGTGTGAATCGTTCAGACCCTCTTCAGGGTAGAGTTGCACCAGCCATTCCTAAGTTCTTTCTTAAATTGGAATGTAAAGTCCACACTAGAGGCGTAGTAACTAATAGCTAGATTGTATCTAAATCTGTACTCTAAACCTAGTAGGTCGTCACATAAGTCGCATAATATGACTTTTACCCTCAATGCAGCCTTCAAATACGTGAGCAGAAGTTGTGTTGAAATGCCTTGAATTTCAGATTACCCTTTTTTTCCTCACATAACTAACGGTAAAAATAATTTTCCATTAAATACAATACTACTTAATCATGAATGAATTGTTTTTATATCTAATTATTACACGGCTCTGTGGAATGCTTGATTCTGATTGGTACATCGCGCCATCCAGCGGAATGTTATGTAAGGGATAATGTACATCCACCCAGTTGTTATCTCAGAATAAACCCCCGACAGGGTGATGAGGATCCTGACGTCTTGCATCATCCTGAAGGGGATTTATTCTAAGATAACAACCGGCTGGATGTACATTATCCTGCTTATTACATGGCTACTTGCCACATAAGTAAATAATTAAACTTGAAATATTGATCTGAGTTTAAATATTTTATTAGGTCTTTAAACACCAAGCTTCCGCAGAGAGAGCAGTTGCTAGCACGGCAAGTTCAAACTAGATGGACATTTAAGAGATACGGTATACAGTCATACCACTTATTATACAGCATTTTGCCACATAAAAGGGTCGTAACCCTCGATACTGCGCTCTACCCCCTGCCCTTCTGGGGGGGGGGGGGCAGTCATGGCGGCCACTGCACCTGGGGGTAAGGACAGACGAGACGAGAGAAAATGAGACGGAAGGATAAGGAGAGACAGAGAGGAGAGAAAAGAAAAAAAAAATCTTGGCCCACTTCCAAAAACGCACTACCATCCGGGCCTCCACCAGCTGGGTAAACTCCTCTGTGATGCCTGGCGGTGGTGCTGGACAGCCCTCGGTAGAGGGTTTCTAACCCCTCCGACGCATTATAACCCATTATAAATTAGCAATGCTGTCTACACTAAATTCACGATTGTCGAATTAAACTCATGCAACATGTTTTATTTATAACATACTTCAAGCACTCACACTACTTCTGTCTGGATTTGCAATGGTCGCTTTGTCGCTGTGTAGACAGCCTCAAACTATTGTGGCGCGACACGGCATCTGTCACGTCCGGTGTAGACATGTTGTAACATGAAGCATTTCATTCAAGTTTTGAAACAATATTTACACTTTCAGAGTATTATTTTTTAAGGATCATACCCAGTAATATAGCAGTATTATTACAGCCATCCGCTATGGTATCGATCATTGAAGACCACATATCAGTTTACCACAAAAAAGTTCTCATCTATTACTCTTCATGGAAAGTTTTCAAAGTGTCTGGTATTTCTGTTGTGATCCCATAGTGTCCCATCCCTAAAAGGGTAAGATTACTCTTACTGAAGAAAAATGTAATTGTCTTGTGGAATCAATCTGGTCATCGATGAAAGTGAGCTTTCGGAGTGACTTGACCGGACCCCTCGTGTGCTGCGGGACCAGAATCTTGATGTAGCTGAGCTGCAATCTACTTTGAAGCTCCAACCAGTCTGCGTCGCATCAGCAGTCTGTCTGGGAGTACAGACAGGGTCACCTGACCTCCTATCGATTTCATTCCATGACTTCCTGCTGTGACATTCACAATCCACACCAGTTATCCTGAAATCAATCTCACTGAAAGATTGATGTAGCTATAGAAATATTAATTGTCCTAAAAGTACAAGACTTTTTCACTTCAACCGCGATGAGCCGATGACTGTTGCCGACTATACTTTCTTTCTTTTTTACTTTCCTCTTTTTTATCTTTGAGTCTCTCTCTCTCCCATTGTCTCATATAACAGAGCTGTTAATTTGTAGACCAACCCAGAAGGAAATTGTATGAAATTAATCTAAACATTTAATAGTGCAACCATCAAGTAGAAATTCGTATTTTTCCCTTACATCTTGAATCATTATTTTTTTCAACAACGTTTTGAAATTATATTTTTCAAGATAAGGTTTTTTTTTTTTTTTTTTACAAATTCACTAATATCAAATATTAAGCTTTTGGGGAGCCACACATCACAATGATATTTTACAACCTGAACTAACCATTTCATAAAGTATGCTGTATGTGTGTGTATGTATGTATGTATGTGAGTGTACATGCACATTTTGATGACTCATCTTGTACTACACAGATTTTGTGTCCAATCCAATACTCTGGATTGATAAAGTCCTGCCTCCATTTTCACCTGACTCGCAAGTAGCCTAGCTTAAATAAATAAATAAATAAATAAATAAATAAATTATATATATATATATATATATATATATATATATATATATATATATATATATATATATATATATTTGTATAATGTATATACTGTGCATATATATACACTACCATTCAAAAGTTTGGGGTCAGTAAGATTTTTTATGTTTTTAAAAGAAGTCTCTTCTGCTCACCAAGGCTGCATTTATTTGATTAAAAATACAAAACATACCCAGTAATATTGTTAAATATTATTTCAATGTAAAACAGCTGTTTTCTATGTGAATATATTTTAAAATGTAATTTATTCCTGTGATCAAAGCTGAATTTTCAGCATCATTACGCCAGTCTTCAGTGTCACATGATCCTTCAGAAATCACTCTAATATGATTATTTGATGCTCAAGAAACATTTATGATTATTATCACAGTTGACAACAGTTGTGCTGCTTCATATTTTTGTGCAAACAGTGATTCATTTTTTTTCAGGATTCTTTGAAAGTTCAATCATTAAAAAAATAAATATTTTGCATTATTATAAATGTCTTTACTGTCACTTTATATCAATTTCATGCGTCCTTTCTGAAGAAAAGTATTAATTTCTTTAAAAAAAACAAAAAAACAAATTGACCCCAAACTTTTGAACGTTAGTATATATATATATATATATATATATATATATATATATAGTTTCAATATGCCCTGCGTAAACTTCCTGTTCCATAGGAAATATTGCAATAAAGAACAATTTCAAGGGCTTTTTTTTTTTTTTTTTTTTTTGAAGCAGAGTCGTGTGCGACTGGTCTTAATTTATGGATAATGCATTTGGGGTTTCTAAATGAGAGGGCGATTCCATGTCTGCCTCTCTCATCAGTCCTTCTCAAATGTATGTATGTCAGATCTCTTTTGTCCTGAGCCAAAAGCCCATTTCACAGAATGACTCATCACTTCTGTCATTCTCCATATTAACCTGTGAATGATACATATGCTCTAACCCCTTTTAGCTGCTATATTCTGCCTTAAGTACCTCATATAGTTCAATAGGGACATTTATCCACAGCCTCTACCCTAATCTTCCACATGAAATCTTTCTCATTCTCTCCCACTCATTTTTTGTTTTCTTCTATTATCTTTTCACATTCAGTTTCTTACTCTCTCTCTCTCTTTTTTTTTTTTTTTTGCTAAAATGTCTAACATGCACATTTGGTTTTATTTACAGCTAATTATACAACAAATTTATTTGGCAAATTTATGTTATATTATTTTTGTACACTTATTTATGAATCATTAAATCATCCATATATCATCTAATCATCAGTTCATATATGTATATTAATATGAATATAACGGGGCGGACAAACATGTTCAGATTGCAACTCATACTGTGTTAAGTTTAGGACTAGTTAAGTTTAGGAATAGTTGAAACCGGGCCATTAATTAACATTGGGCCATTAAATAGTGATGTTAAAGCAAGCTTTATTTAACATGATGAATGTTTTTCAAGCAAGAGTTGCCAGGTCTGCAGTTTTTTCCTACATTAAACATTATTTGCTCGCCTCCCATCCAATAATCGCAAAGAGCTTTGTTACATGTACAGTAATACGTCCCAGCTTTCAAATTCGGTCCATTTCAAGTTGTGACGCTCTTAAATGTGACGCGACATCTCTGTAGCGCATCGTGCTTGAACATCAAAAGGTATGTTGAAAAATACAGTACAACTTATGCTATATGAACAATTTTCCCTGTTTAATTAACAGAGGGTTCCCTGTATAATTCGAAGCATAATTTGGGAGATATTTTTTTGTAAGAATGGGTAGATATCATTTTGAATAATCGGCTGTTGGTATCGGTAGATAAATTTAGTATCGTGCATCTCTAATATATATATTAGAGATATTTTTTTTGTAAGAATGGGTAGATATCATTTTGAATAATCGGCTATTGGTATCGGTAGATAAATTTAGTATCGTGCATCTCTAATATATATATATATATATATATATATATATATATATATATATATATATATATACTATATATTAGTGATGCGCGGATCCCGATAACATTAAAAATTCCAAAAATAACATTCCAAAAATTGCGGGTGGGTTGTGGGTGGATGAGAGATAAATCATTAATTTGTTGATTTTAATAAAGACACGGAACTCTCATTTAATGGTAAAACCATTAACCCAACGAACGTGTGTCACTTTTTTTACTTTCGTTTTCAACAACAAAGTATATCTCTTCACAGAAAACTAATCAAAGAAACCTCCTAGTGGTCATTATATAAAACACAAGAGGAACCTACATGAGACATTACTTAATAATTTCAAAGCTTTAACAAAAAATATACAAGTCAAATCAAGTCACATTTATTTATATAGCGCTTTTTACAATACAGATTGTTTCAAAGCAGCTTTACAGAGATAACAGGAAAATATGCAAAAAACGTTTGTTTCCATAAATTTTCCATAAAATTTGTTTTAATTTGGTGAAATGAATTCAAATTCAACAGAGTTCACATTGACGAAAGCAACAGAATTGGTTTCGTTTTATTTATCATCAGCTGATTTGAAATCATAGACCGCAATGGGAGAGAGAGCGGCATTAGCACTGGTAATATAATTTAGTCTTGATATTTTTAATTAAGACAACTGTATGTTGAGCTTCAGGATGTAATGCTGAACATTTAAGTTTAATTTGCGGCAGTTTGTGCATCATCTTATTGAAAAGAAAATGAGCTACTCGATACACATGTAGTGACCAGCATGAATGGAGTTTGCACATGCATAATTGTGATGTGTGTGAAATGTTTAATGGGACTTCATATACTTGATATCTCCGAAAAACGTACTATTAACTGGCTTTTTTTTTCTCTCTCAAAGCTAAGAGCAAAAAATAGCAGAACAAGCTGTAAGCTGTCAGTCAGTAACTTTTGTGTGTGTTTGATGCGTTCGTAGCCTATATATATTCGTGATACATATATAACTAAATATTGAATTTCAACAAAAGCTAGACATACAGTAGCTAGAAAAATAATATTGCCCAGCCCTACTATTGAGTGTGTTGTGTTAATGGCTGGCATTAATGGGTGTTTTTGGAGTCTTTTGGGAGATGGTAGTCTTTCGTTCAGCTGTGGCTGCTAAAAGCCAGGAAGCGTGAATGGAAACAAATAGAGTGGACAGGCTATCTGGGGCCAATGGTTTGATAATTGTGTTTATAGATTTGGCAGGCTGAAGTTGACCAAGTGTCCAAGCACAAACGGAGGCAAAATCCATCCAGGGGAGACAGCAGCTGTCTCTCATCCACTTCTTGTTTAAATGAAACGATGAAGCCATCAGTGGCACGCAAACACATTTCTGAAAATTCACAAGCTGCCATTGTGCCACAGCAAGAGACTGTGGTAGGTAGGTAGCAGGTAGTGCCTACTCTGGATGAGGTGGTGGGTATTATTTTGAAGGATGCGTATGTCTTAGTAAAGTACTACATGCAATGGTCTTGCAATTCAAGCTCAAAAACAGTTCACTAAAAAATAAATGTCTATATATTCACAAGGGGTCAATGTTTTGGCTGTTTACCACGCTACAGGAACAGAAAGCACCATAAAAGTAGGGCTACAACTACCAATTGACCCTTCGCGTGGAGCTTGATTGACAGGTAATCTGACCAATCATACTTCGCCATCCGCCATTTTGTCCGACAAAGCAGTCAGGGGAGATAGTAGATTAACATTGGAGGATTTGAACTTGAAAAACGGAGCGTACTGACGCCTTTCCGCGGTTAAAACAACATTCCTTCTAATGTTCATTCATGTTTATTTGATGCAATAAATGAACTAGAAGGAAGAGATGATCGGATCATCGGCGCAACTTTAACTGAGGCTCTACAGCGATCTATCACACACATTAAAGAGCCACAAAACGGTATTTATTGTTTAAATTTTTTTTAAAAAAATGACCAAATTTGATAGGTGAGACTTTTGTTTAATATGTGTAATATAAAAAGTAACTGAAAAGTAACCTGGTCTGTCCTGTCTGTCAGTCTCCTGTCTGCCCCGTGATGAATTTCTCACTGCGTGAGAACATGAGAGTGGCGTAGCTTGTCGGACATAGCGACAGTAAATAAGGGGGGGGCGGGTCTTTGCGAAGGGTCAATTATTTGAATAATCTAAGCATTTAAGATATATTATAATTATAAGATAAAATAAAAAAAGAATATTTACAAAACTGTTATTGTATTGAATGTATATGTTGAATGTTTCTATGTTGGCTATGTGCAATTATGTGCAAAAAAAGGGGGTTAAAATTTAAACTGGTCATTTTCTATTGTGCTTCGTCTGTTTGATGCGTGTCACATTCACTGAAGTCAGAACATTGCTGTCAATATGAGCTTTTATTCAAAATGGAAATACTCACTTGTCCTTTTAACATTTACAGATAAGGATACAACCTCAAAATGTAGGCTATACACTAGTGGTAGTTTTTCTCTTTAGCTGATGTGTTGGAAGCAGGACTTTTATTTCGACAGCTCTGAGAACGCCAGCACCTGAGCACACAGGGCTCTCATTCTCCATCTTCATTAGTTTACGGTCTCTGTTTAACAGCTCGGTCTAATATGTTATTAGATAGAACTTAGATAGTCGGAGGTTATCAAACACATCATAAGTTCTACAAAGTAAGTAAGTTGTATACGAAAAATGATTATAGTGTTTACTACTAGTAATAATCAAATTAGTAATAGGCAAACACTATAATACTTTCTCATTTACTGTCAGCATTCAGCAAATGTGCATTTATATCATTGAAACTAATCTATGAATATCTAATAAACATTTCATTTCACAAACTTTGCAAACTTAGTCAAATTCAGATGTTGAAAAAACAAAGATGTTTTATGCAGTCTACAAATGGACACTTAAGAACATGTACTCTGTAGCAATAATCAGATGATCAGCGCAATCATGTGGTTTTAATCAACTAAGTCTCCAATTAAGTAAACACTCCTGTTTCTTTCACAATCTGAAGAATGGAGATGTCATGAGACTTTTTAAGTTACTGATTCACACACAAGCAAATGGCGATGGGACTTAATTAAATGACCGATGCCAGAAGTGCCCCCGCGGCGTTTTTCGCTGATAAGTAATCACAGGGTCCTCTGTCTTACCACATGTGACCCAACAGGAGCGCCTCTCTGGCCGGAGATCCCGTGGTGTCCCCTCTTCAGGACACCTCACAAACACAGACAACCTTGTGTGATGAACCACACTGGTCATTGTAACCAGACTTAAAACTCATCAATTCAAAGAATACGCACACACATATCATTGCCCGGGAGGGGGGTGAGCAAAAGTTCACCACATCTTCACCAACGAATGACCCAGCCACCTTCACAGTACACACACACACACACACACACAAGGACTTTTTCTCCAATCTCCTCAATTGAGAGACTTGTACTATGATATATTCGATATGTTTTTATGTTTGCCCATGTTCCACTGGGGTTAGATGTGATCGTATTATAATTCTAAATGAACAGAGGTGCTTTTAGATGCATTTTTAATGTAACTGTGTTTTCCTATAATGTTTGTATGTCGTTCTTCACACCTTTAGAATCCTCTTGATCTGACCAAACCATATATATATGGGTGCAAACCGTAAAATGTATGTTACTATGTTTTATCATCTCTGGAGTAAAATTGAACGCATTTTTACATCACGGTCATGAAACATGCAAAGTCGATCTCGAGGGAACAAAGGAACACTTATCCGCACACTTTCCTCCCAGCTGATTGGTGCATTCACGCCAGAGGAGGCGTAAACAGAAGTGTCTTTAAAGAAGACCACCAAGCACCTCATCTTTAGTTTGGTTTTGTTTGGGGATCTTTGAGGAGTAGTGAGGAGTAAGGAGGGGGGAGAAAGAACTGCATCTTTGGGAGAACTCCCTTCTTCGAGGGAACTTCGACTTTTGACTGGACTCTTCCCTCTCCTTCGATCCGATGTAACCATCATACTCGTGATCCCCGCCCTGGGGGATCTTTCCTCTTCTTTTCTTTTGTTTAAGTTTGTTTTTCCTTTGTTCATTTCACCAGAAATGAACTTAGTCTGAATTATTTATTTGGTCATTTACGTCAAAGACCTTTAAGCCTTCTTTGAAACTGCGCGCTCCAGACCGCAGCAAACCACGTGACGCTCCAACGGAACACACAAAGACCAGCCGCTCACACACGCCGCAGGGCTCAGACACCTGAGAACTATATGCAAGTATATTTGAGTTACCAAGATTTTAGAGCATTAAGACTGTTTTTCCGTGTTGTCTCTTAAAGGTTTAAATGTCCAGGTGAATTTTGCCAAGCTGTGATCCTACGGATCTCTCTCTCTCTTCCCAACTCTCTCTCCCTCTCATTTTTATCTTTCTCTCTCATCCTATTTTAATTCGTGTTTGTAATGTTTTTCGTTTTGTTTGTTTCGGGTGTATATACATATATTCTGTGTGAATTGTAGTTCGATGTATTATTAGTCCAACTATTAAAACCATTATATTCTTGATTGCCTTCTGTCTAAAATGCTCATTTTACAGAGTCAATGAAATTTCGATCATAGCTACAAAGCTTTCATTATTGACTACGTTGCGTAGTCTAATTTTATAAACACAGGAAAATTAATGTTCACGGCCAGAAAATTGATATTTCTTGGAGTTTATAAGAAGGGATAACTTTGTTGAGAAGTTGATAAGTTAATCTTACGGCCGTTTGCTGGACAAACAGTTCGATAGCTAAATTAACTCCATTAAAGGTTATCTCATATAATCGATCTGAAAATGGACCATTGACATATGAATGAGGAATTATAATTCGTTGTGATTGATCATTCGTGTGTACAATCAATCTATTTTCAACTTCGATAATTTAACTGTAATATGCAATATATTAATCATATTCATGATTAATTATTAAAATTCCCTATATATAATTTGAGCTAATTTAATGTAAAACTAAATGTTGTTACAACTCTGTGTGTAACGGTATTGAATGCGAGCAGGAGAGTTCAGCTATCACTGGAAACGCACGATCGACAAACTTCATATTCATTGCCCACTTGTCATATTCATGCCATTTTCACTGTGTGTTGTATGTAACATTAGTTTAACCTTGTCTTTATTTGAAAATATACTGTATGATTCCCAGCACACACAAACAGATTACTGAGTGCACTGTTGGTAGCAGTGTTTACTTCCTCTTTATTCATTTTTTTTTTTTTTTTGGACAATTTCCCAAAACAATTTTGGACACTTTTTTTGTGTGTAAAAATACTGTAATAGGATTTCAGAATCAAGAAGTTTATTTTACAGATTTATTTTTTGAATTTCTGAAATATTATGTAAAATAAATATGACCTGGCTTGAATATATTGGCTTTATATCGGCCACCCTGCTCTCTAAGATAAACGGCCGACCACTATTATGCACTGAAATCGCGTTGAGCGCCTTGAGCGGCACATGCATCCGTCAAAGCACATGACAGGGCAAGCTTCAGTCAACTATAAGCTTTTGTCTGAAGATTAGTGTGCACTTTTTCCGCAGCAGGGAAGATGCGTTTTGTCAATAGAAAACGTGTTGTTCCCTTTCGTGGTCACTCCGAGTTACGTCGGATGACGACGAATGGGGTATTGCTTTGAATACCTATCGACTTCGAGTATACAAAAACGAGCCAATGGCAAAGAAATGCCATGGGTCTGCAGAATTTGCATGACGTAACTCCGCCCCACCTCGTGGGTATAAAAGGAGGACGCCGGCAACATGCAGTTATGTTTTCGCTTCGGAGCCAAGAGTATCTCTTAACTCCACAGCCATTTCTGACTTCGCTCTACGAGACGAGCAATTCTCTCCGGTGTTGGTGTGACGGCGATCTGCAGCGGGTTCACATTGCCTTCTGATCTGAGAGTTTTTTCTCCTCTCACAAAAGAGCTCGCACGCGGCACGTCTTTTTAAAGACGGCTCGCCCGTGCATTTCTGGTTGCGGCAGATTGGTATCGGACTCTGATGGGCACGAGCGCTGTCTAGTGTGTTTGGGCTTTGATCATGCTTGAACAGCGCTCGTGGGTGATTCATGTTCTCTCTGAAGGAACATGATCATCGCGTCATTTAGGTCGAGACTCGGTGAACTCGCAAGAGTGAGAGTCCCCTCATCCACCCCCCGATCTTCGGCTGGTGGCCAGGGTGACCTGAGGGTGATGGTCTGGAACAAGGCGCCGACTCTGTGTCCGTGACCCCAGCCCCCCTCTTCAATGACGGTGCCCGCTAGCGATCAGGTGATTCCACGAGTCTACCTTCGGGTGGCCCGTGTGTTTTCATTTGAAGCTACAGAGGATGGTGCTATGTCTGTAGCAGCATCACTAGGTGGGCTTGATTCTTCTGGAAGTGACGACTCGTCACAGCTGCCACCTTCTGGTGTGCTATGGCTGTGCCTAAGTCTGATCCGGAGATGACGGCCATGCTTTCCTGGGACGATTGGTTTTTGGGTAAGGCCGCCGACCCGCGTCCACGGCAAACCCCAATATCTTCCCGGACGTGCATAATGAGATCTCGAAGTCCTGAAAGACCCCCGTGTCTTCTCAGGACCGCTCGTTGGTCTCATCCGCTTTTCCCTCCCCTCAACGGGGCTGCTGCCCATGGGTACACTGGGGTCCCCCCGGTTGAACGCTCTGTTGCGATGCTACTGTGTCCTCAGAGTGCTTCCCGGCGCAATCCTAAGCACCCGTCCGAAGCCTGTAGTTCTTTTCGTCTACACTAATCTGTGGCGAAATCCTATAGTGCCACAGGACAGGCAGCCGCCTCACTGCATCCCATGACCGTTCTGCTGGTCTACCTGACCCAGATGCTCATGGTTATGCATGAGGGCGGTACTGACTCGAGGCTCTCTAATGAGCTACCAAAAAGCGCGCCGCCACTGACCTTGCTCTCCGAGCAACGAAGGTGGCCGTGCGCTCTCCGAGTCAGGTGATGTTTACCCCTCTGGGGCTGACCGGTTTGATGTGCAGGATGTCGGCGGACTCGTCTGCTCGACACCCCCATATCCCAGGTCGGCCTCTTCGGCGGTCCGGTTGAGTACTTCTGCCCAACAGTTCTCAACCGCCCGTGAGCAGATTGAAGTTATTCTGCCGACGGCCCCGCCGTCCGCTCAGATCCCTCAGGCTGCCAACCGCCGAAGGCGCCCTCCCACGGTTCCAACCCCGCCCGTTCACCCGGGCTGGCTTTGGAAGACCGTGGGGGGATGCCTCAGCCCTCTCCAGCCCCGCCCCCCGCTAAACGCCGGGTTAAGCGGCACTTTTGAGATGGGCTGCTCAGAGATGGGACTCAGTTCTTTACAGGAGTTGGTAGCAGGGCCACTCCTTTCCCCGGTGGAGGGCTGGGGAAGAATCCTTATTCAGAAAGAACTGACTCTCTCGTCTCTGAGCATACAGAGTTTCGGACGACACGGTGCGCCGCCTCCGAGCCGTGCACCCCTCGTCCCCCTCTTTCTCAGAGCCGGATGACAGTGTGTGCCGTCCCTGGACCTTACCGCTCTCATCCCCCTCTGTCGCCAGACCCCTGGCAGAGCAGGCCCCCGCGGAACGCTGGTCCTTCCCTGGCCTCCTCTGTCAGGGTGCGGTTATGACCGTGCCCCCACTCTGGGCCGCTATGCCGTCCACCTCTGGGCCGGTCATTCCGCTTCGCTGCACCACGGAGGGGACGCCTGTGGTTCGTTGACTCCGCTGGCACAGTTCTTGGGAGCCTGCCTAGAGCTTCCCTGTCTGTTCCGCTGGGTCGCGCGAACCATCGGCTCGGCTATGCGATTCAGTTCGCACGGTCTCCTCCCTGCTTCAGGGGAGTCCGCTTCACTATGGTCGGTGGCTAATCCCCTATCAAGAGAGCGGAGGTTGCTACCCTACTGGCGAAGGGTACGATTGAGACTGTCCCTCCAGCCGAAATGAGGTCCGTATTTTCGACCCTACCTCATTGTTCCGGAGAAATCTGGTGGGTTATGGCCAATCCTGGACCTACACATCTGAACCGCCCCTTCACAGGCTGCCGTTCAAGAAGCTCCTGGCCAAACGCATTCCAGATGTGTGCGGCCACAGGATTGGTTTGCAGCGATCGACCTGAAGGACGCCTACTTTTATGTCTCCGTTTGACTCAGACCATACCTACGGTTTGCTGTCAGGACGCGTGCATATCAGTACGCTGTTCTCCCATTCGGGCTAGCCCTGTCTCCTCGCGCATTCTCAAAGGTTGTCGAGGCAGCCCTTGTTCCTCCATGGGAACACAGGGTTCTCATCCTGAACTGTCTCGGTGACTGACTGTCCTAGCTCACTCTCGAGACCAGGTTTGCGAACACAGGGACCTTGTGCTCCGGCACCTAGCTCGTCTGGGCCTTCGGGTCAACTGGGAGAAGAGCAAACTTTGCCCCGTGCAGAGGATCTCTTTTCTCGGTATGGACATCGACTCGGTCGCCATGTCCGCGCAGCTTACGAGCGAGCGCGCACAGTCACTGCTGACTTGTCTGAGACAATTTCAGGGCAAGAGTGCAGTTCCACTGAAATATTTTCAGAGGCTCCTGGGGCATATGGCATCTGCAGCCGCGGTAACGCCGCTCAGATTGCTTCATATGAGACCGCTTCAGCTTTGGCTACGCGACCGAGTCCCGAGGTGGGCATGGCAACAAGGCACGCTCTGAGTATCAGTTACTCCGACCTGCCGTCAGACCTTCACCCCGTGGTCGAACCTCAATTTTCTCAGGGCAGGTGTCCCCCTGGAACGAGTTTCCCGGCATGTTGTTGTCTCAACAGATGCCTCCACCACGGGCTGGGGTGCCATGTGCAATGGACATGCTGCCGCGGGCTCCTGGACAGGACCCCAGCGTCTATGGCATGTCAGTTGCCTCGAGTTGCTGGCAGTACGCCTTGCCCTGCACCGCTTTTGGGCGTTGCTCAAGGGTCAACACGTACTAGTCCGATCAGACAATACCGCCACTGTAGCGTACATCAACCATCAAGGTGGTCTACGCTCCCGCCGTATGTCGCAACTCGCTCGCCACCTCCTCTTTTGGAGTCAGAAGCATCTGAGGTTGCTTCGAGCCATTTATATTCCCGGAGCTCTGAACTGTGCAGCCGACGAGCCCTCACGGCTTCAGCCCTCCCTGGAGAATGGCGACTCCATCCCCAGTCGGTTCAGCTGATTTGGGGCCAGTTCGGGGACGCACAGATAGATCTGTTTGCCTCTCACGACTCGACCCATTGCGACCTGTATTTTTCCCTGACCGAGGGCACGCTCAGCACGGATGCACTGGCGCACAGCTGGCCACGGGGCCGCAAATATGCATTTTCCCCAGTGAGCCTTCTAGCGCAGGTCTTGCGCAAGGTCGAGGACGAGGAGCAGGTCCTTCTGGTTGTGCCGTACTGGCCCACCCGGACTTGGTTCTCCGAACTGGTGCTCCTCGCGACAGCACCTCCTTGGCCAATCCCTCTGAGGAAGGACCTCCTTTCTCAGGGACGGGGCACCCTGTGGCACCCTCGTCCCGATCTTTGGAACCTCCACGTGTGGCTCCTGGACGGGACGAGGCAGGTTTGAGTACCCTACCACCAGCGGTGGTGGCTACCATCACTTCCGCTAGAGTGTCGTCCACGAGACACGTCTATGCGTTGAAGTGGAACCTCTTCGTCAACTGGTGCTCTTCTCGCCGAGAAGACCCCCGGAGGTGTTCGGTCAGTGTCGTGCTTTCCTTCCTTCAAGATGGGTTGGAGCGAAGGCTGTCTCCCTCCACCCTCAAAGTTTATGTTGCCGCTATTGCCGCACACCATGACTTGGTGGAAGGTAAATCCTTAGGAGGGCACGACCTGGTCGTCAGGTTCTTGAGGGGAGCGAGGAGACTGAATCCTCCTCGTTCTCCTCTCGTTCCCTCTTGGAACCTCGTGGTGGTTCTAAATGCCCTGCAGAGTGCTCCCTTTGAGCCTCTGCAATCAGTGGAGCTTAAGTTCCTGTCAATGAAGACAGCGCTCCTGGTTGCACTGGCCTCTGTCAAGAGGGTAGGGGACCTGCAAGCATTCTCCGTTGACGAAGCGTGCCTGGAATTCAGGCCGGCTTACTCTCACGTGTTCCTGAGACCCCGGCCTGGATATTTGCCCAAGGTTCCTACCACTCCCTTCCGGGACCAGGTGGTGAACCTGCAAGCGCTGCCCCTGGAGGAGGCAGACCCAGCCTTGGCACTGCTCTGTCCAGTACGCGCTCTCCGCACTTACGTAGACAGAACGCAGTGTTTCAGGACCTCAGACCAGCTCTTTGTCTGTTATGGTGGGAAGCTGAAGGGAAAGGCTCTCTCCAAGCAGAGGTTGTCCCACTGGATAGTGGACACCATTGCTTTGGCATACCGGCAGCAAGGTCGACCGTGCTCCCTTGGTGTGACTGCCCACTCCACCCGGAGTGTGGCATCCTTTGGGCTCTAGCGCATGGCACCTCGCTAACCGACATCTGCAGAACTGCAGGCTGGGCGACACCTAGCACATTCGCCAGATTCTACAATCTCCGAGTGGAGCCAGTGTCCTCTTATGTACTCGCTTCAACCAGCTAGTACTGGACCCGCTCAGGTGTCTTTGCTTGCTCGCCATTCCACTCCACGGACTGGATACGTGCGATATTCTCCTCAGGTGAGCTTCTCCGCAAGCCCTGAGTTCCTCCAGCACCCCTGATGCTAGCGCCAGTGTTTATTGCCTGTGCGTCGGCTAGGTGCCTCCTGTGTGCATGGTCCCTCTCCGGAGCTACCCCCACACGTGTATTTCCACTGTAAGCCTCTCTGAGCATGTGTCTTTCCCTTGGCAAGCCACCTTGCCACCCCTGGGGTTGAAATATTCCACCTGCGGCTGGACACCCCAGTATTTTCCATATGCATCCTTCGGGTCATGTGTGTATTTCTAAATGCCCAGAATGCAGACCCATGGCATTTCTTTGCCATTGGCTCGTTTTTGTATACTCGAAGTCGATAGGTGTTCTAAGCGAAACCCCATTCGTCGTCATCCGACGTAACGTCTCCATTCCCTACTCAGGGAACGAGGGTTACATACGTAACCGAGACGTTCCCTTCTGTAAAGTGATGTGACTTGCAGATGTTTTCTGTGCATAGTGAGTAGGCTCGATTACTCGATAAATAGATTATAAAAACTAGATTTTTTTTAGGCCTTCCCTCGACTAAAACTTTTCTAGTCTACTTGTAGTTGTTCATTTAAGCGATTAGTCGACTAATCACACGTGTATATTAATAAGCCATATAAATCATAATAATGAGCCTTTAATTGCCTATATATAACACATAGCCTAATCAGTGCTCAAGCGCACACATTAAGCTTGCTGCTGCGCACCGGCAAAAGTAATGATTATGAATGTGTCGTGAAAAAACAGCAAGGAGACTGTCTGAACATTTTAATAATTTATTAATAATGTTTTCTGTGTTTTCGGCTGCAGAGATTTAAGTCAACGATGCTGACTTACATTTGAATCGGTTCATTTAAAAATAGACATGTCAAGCTTTCCATTAATGTATTTTTTGACGCGCTCAAGTTCACAGAGACGGCAGAAAGCGCATCCTGTTTGTTTTCTTTATTTTACAAAAGCACAACGTTAAGTTGTTATTGTGAGTTCACAAAAATAAAATGTGTCAGTTTTTAATGATGTATTAGGCTATTCTTGATATAAGACCAAAAATGACGGAGTATTTTAAGTTAAAAGCAAGTGATTGCGCCGGCGCCTCCATGTCATGCAGTGAATGTGTTATATGCTACATCAGCTTCCACACTCCACATAACAACTTGGATAGCAGCACACATTTATCTAGGTTAGCGCGAGCAGCCATGTAAACTACTTACATAGGCGAATGTTTGGATTTCTTGCCCGACATACAGTAATTAGTAAGGACCCACCGTTAACAATCTGTCCCTCACGACTGCGTAACTTCACCACCAGTTACATATAGTAACATTTTTGTCTAACATGTTTTGACTAACCCTCTTCTAGTCGACTCACAATTAGTCGACTATTAGGGGGCAGCCCTAATTTTTTTCATCATCAATTATAATTGTTTAGTTGACTCTTTAATTTCACTTGAGTGTATGGTAAATGTTATGCATGTACAAATTAGGATCAAGCTTAGTTGTTCACACACCTGCTTAGTTATCTGTAATTTATTTAAGTATAAAAGTATCATAATACACTAATTGTAGGCCCAGTATCTCTGGTGTAACCTCTGGGTTAAGTGCTTACTTTGCTCAAGGACTTAGTGGGGATTGTGGGAATTAAAGTAATTTCCAGGTCACAGGTCACTTCTACCTGGGATTGAACTACCTTCAATGTAGCGGCTTCCCTTGGGTCAAGGTTTTGCTTGTTAGACAGAATGCTTGTTAAATTCTCGATTGACAGCCATTCATTGATAGCCTTATTATCTGATTGAATAAATCTTTTTGAAAGCAACATGCAAATTGTTAATATTTCAGTATATTATAGTAAATGTTTTACCAGTGCCTGATCTTTTTTTTGGAGACACTTAAAGCGTGAAATTGTCATTATGTCATTGTCCTGCAGCTCCAGATTGATTAGTCAAATGGCATTCATAGCTGATGTCAGATGACATGAGTTGTACAATTTTTATTTTTATTTCACTTTAAGCTTTAGTACCTGAAACCTATCAGCAGCGTCTAAAAGCCTATAAGTGCTCTGTTAGTTGTGGATAAATTAATGAACACTTCTCTTTCATACCTTTTAGGTGACCAGAAGTGGAGGAAGGTCTTTTTTTAACTGTTCCATATTGA
Organism: Meda fulgida; assembly: GCA_030578275.1. NCBI lineage: Eukaryota > Metazoa > Chordata > Actinopteri > Cypriniformes > Leuciscidae > Meda > Meda fulgida. The sequence continues at coordinate 7,143,054 of CM060633.1, forward strand.
TTTAAATTCATAAAATCGCCATTGTTCATTCTGCCTTCTTATTAAATGCTATTTCATTTATATAAGTAGCTGTGACAATTAATCAATGCTAACAGCATTCACTTAACTGCATTTCTATTGACTCACATGAATCAAGTTATTATTATTATTATATAAGTCTGAACTTTTACCAGCGAATGCAAATAGTTTAATAACTCTGTTTTTCTCCTCCAGCTCAGTCCTTCAAAGAGTTTTCCCAGCTGCTAAACACCATGGAAGAGGAGAGAAGGCGGCTGGTAAGTAATGAGTATGCATACTATAAATACCTTTATGGTTACAACCTACTCTCCTGCGGGACCCAACGCAACTGAGTGCAGTGCGGGACAAGATTTGATGGACAAGTGCGGGTGCTGGCGGTAAGACAGTCGTGTGTGCAGGTTGTGGGAGTGTAAAATGATTTGCTTAGCCTTCCCCTGCCTGCTGCTGCTTCTCATGGCTTTTAGAGGGAAAAGCTGACCATAACTACAGGTCTAGGATCAGTTTTCTCTGTAATAACAGGCGAAACAATTTGGCAAGCGATCCAGTGCATATCGTTGTTTGTGCTCTGGAGAATGTCAAATGGTTCTATTCACAATATGTTTTTGCAGCGTTGAGTTGACAAAGCCTGAGTTGACAAAGTTGATACTAACAAAACCTGATTGGGTTTGTTTGGTTTTGTCAAATTGAAAACAATCCTGTAACCCAGAGTTTGTTCATAGCTGGCTTCATGGTACATGCCCCTGGTTTCTGTGTGTGTGTGTGTGTTTCAGAACTCAGAGCAGACACACCAGTGAGATGCAGAAGAGACGGTATGGTTAATGTGTTTGACGTGTGTGGTCACTCGTCACATCTCGCAAGTGACATCCGGCGGATATCACATACTATTCCAGTAATATGATGTACATTTCTGGGAATTTGATCCCTTATTTGACACTAAAGGTTCAAGGTCAAGCCCTAGGGCCTTATTGACTTTCTAAATGTTGAAACACTTCCTGCAATATGCAACCTCGTTTATTTATAAAGCCTTAAAACATAACCAAAAATACGTGAGAATAATACAAAATACTTAATAGCTCGATAAAATGGGACCTTAATGATGTGTGTGGTTATCACACAGTTACCAGCTGCTCTTTTAAACCTTTAAATGTTTAACTACATGGCATGAATAATACATCAGGGATGCAAACAGTCGGTAACTACATTGGGTTACAGACAAATACTAAACTAAGCCATCCGGTTTTTTTAATTAGTCATGATGTCAGGTAGCTCCACCTCTCATTTTACACATTATGCTGCCTCTTAGGATACTTTGTTTTAACAATTCTCATGGTGCATTCATATTAGTGACATTTCAGTGGGTTTTTGCTGGCAAAAATGTTCATCGTCTACTGTCAGTAGTGTTGCGATGTATAAAGCACATCTCACACAGACGTCACTTTCAAGCCAAGCAGCAGATTCTTGTTGGTCAATGCAGTTAATAAATTGAACCCAATTGAACCTGTTGTGAAATCTGCGTCCAGAAATCTTTCGTCCTCATGCAAAATTCACAGTTGCGTGGATTCCTAATGAAATTACCTATTGAAATGTAATGAATTTCCCCTGCAAAAATGTGCAGAACAACGCTTAATGTGACCCTTAAAATTGTCATGAAAAGCAAGTTGAGATCATATTCTTTCCCTGTTGTGATGTGTATGGCTTCTTGAGCAAGAATGTAGAGTTGGAGCTGATTATGTCCATTGGGAATTGATTGGATTGTTGGATCAGTGTCATTTGCTCATTTCTGCAGTGTCATGTGAGAGGTTTCTGGAGGGGAGGCAAAATTACACATCCCTCACGCCAAAGCAAACAATCCCAAAATTCATCAGGATGTAAAAAAGATAGCAGAGTCGATTATAAATATACTTTCTTTCAGTGCCAGTATAAAGTCTGACAAATAGCTCAGCTCTTAATAGCCCAATTTAAATTAGACTAACTAGAATATTACATTATCAAACTCCATTGAAATCAAGTTGTGCGTCGAGTCTACCATATGCTTCACATAAGAAGTCATATCTTTTTGACTATGAATAGTGTTCTAATTGGTCACTTATGAGGTTAGATATCAGTTAGGATGTTTCCTTGGAAGACTGCTGTCAGTGTCAATATAGGCAGTAGACAACATGGAGGCTAACTGTGTTTATGCATCTTTGTAAGTGATCCCAACAGGGAGCATTAATGTTTGGTTCCTTTAAAATGTTTGAAGTTAGAGAAGATAAAGGAAGTGTGATAAAATGACTAATGGTTTGTTTTCGTGACCCATGTTGTTGTTTTTCCAGAAGAACTGCTCTTTAACGTCTTTGTCTCGAGTGAAGCTCTAAAGGTTCACTCGTATACTGCGACCCCTGCTCTCTCACTCTGATCTCCATATACGGAGAAAAGCAAAGTCTGTTTCATTTCAGACAGTGAGAAATGGGCTGAATAGAATAAAAAAGGACCTTTAAAATATACATTTCCTCTTAAATGCATAACTTTTGGATTTATGGCTGGAATAAACTCATTTGTGTGGTCTCACACAGTCAGACACTTTAGTTTTATTGAGAACAAAACACTTTTGAGGCTAGCTGCCTCAGTGGATTTGATTTCATTTTCCTCTCCTTCATCTTAAATGTCTAATTTTCTTTTTTTTTTTTAGCAGTCGTCATGCATAGTTTGCTGCAACGACACTCTTTGCAAGGAAGAAACTCGAAAAGATTTAGACTGAGAGGAAGCCCACAGGGGAGAAAAAAAATCTCAAATGAGATATCTTTATTGTCTTTCACCTAGACAGGAATGAGGTTGAATGGTGATCAAATGGAGGCTTAAAGGTACAGTCACACAAAAGCATGTGAAATTATTTTGGCAATTATTATACACGGCAAAAACCAATATGGGCAACAGGATACAGTATGTCATGCTTTAGGGGTCCTCTTTTTAATAAAAATGAATGATCACAAATAATAATTTATCAAGTTTTGAAGTTTGAATTTTGTATTGAGCCAAGAGATTTAGGCCAGATTTACTAAAAGCTAGCACCAGCGCAAACCCTCTTTTGGTGTTAAAAAAAAATACTGTCAGGATTTACTAAAGACACGCAGTGAAAAATTAGCGCTGAAGGTGTAGACAGTTATTTTTGCGGCTGATCTTATGCATTTGTAGGAGTTTCAATTTAAGATGCAAAAATTACAGGAGGAGAGTATTTCAATTAATCATGAAAGGTGATTTACTAAGGTTTGCCCTCGTCAATTTACTGGTGTTTGCGCCATTATTTACTGCCCAACAAGATCATGTCTTTAAACCAGATGCTAATTTGCACTGCTCGTGGTAGATTGCGTTGGTCATTATGTAAATGATCCAGCTGCGTCTGTGTTTTTTAATTTGCGCGTTGTCAGTAGATCACGTGCAGAACTGCGCTCTCACACTTATTTGCCCTGTTTAGTAAATCTGTCCCTTAAATCTTCTGTTGGTCAAATGTCTTTTTTACTTAGTCTATTTTTAACACCATTTGGCACAAAATGAAACATTTTCACTAATGCTTTGTTCTTGGCTCATTATAGAGTATTATTTTAGCAAAATACATGTGTGGGTTAAGTATCCTGTGTATACTTTTTGTGAGTTGCCGCCTTGAGCATTGCAAGTCAGTCATTTATGAGGTTACATTTCAGTTAGGATTCCGATGTTGAAGACAGCTGTACAGACAGGCTAGGTTTTGAAATGAAGCCATTATCTTTGTTTACGTTGTGTGGCTCGCTGCTCCTGTCCATTCTCTGTTTCAGCAATTGACTTTCCACACCGCTTAATCAGACATCCACTAATCCAGGGCCAGCTTTGGTTAATGAGAAACCACATGGAATGTAGCCCCAAGTCAATGAAACTTTCCACTTTATTTAGTTTATTAACATTCTTTTTTCATGTTGTTTTCAGTTTAGTGTTTCATCACTTCGGCCTGTAAGATTGTCTTTTTTAATAGGATGTAATGGCTGGTGTGCACTTTTTCAGAAGTGTTATTTGTGTGATTTAAACCACAACCTGTAAGAAAAAGAGATTTGAAGGGCTGTCATTGGTCCATCTAGCAACACCTTGAGTCATACATCTTTTAACAAAGGAATATAAGAAATATTAAAAGTATTTTTCGTAGTGGAGTTGCTAGTGTCTTCTTGATCTCCTGAGCCAAATCAGTTATGGAACGGAACGCTCCGCTGTCAGACTGAATCTGAGGCAGCCGTATATGCAAACGTCAGTTCTCTTCAGTCGAGTGGGATTGAAGCCAGCCCTTGTGATGCTGTTATACTGTCAATAATGCTGACCTTTTGACATGTGCCAATGAGAGCAGAATTGTGATTATCTGTCCATGTCTTCATTAGTATTTCTGTCTTGTGGAGATGGTGACGTTTCAGATTTTAAGCCTTCTGTCTGTAACTCACAAAATCACAACTGGACCAAAAGTCTAAACCTCTGACATGCACAGACAGCTTTCTAAACACATAATCTTTATTAATTTACATTGAGTTTGGGACCAGAAAATCCCTAGAAAAAACACCTAGCAACACCTTAACAACAAAACAGAACAGCCTAGCAACCACTGTGCAGTGCTTTAGCAACAGCCTAGAACACAGTTTTAGTCCAATTAACTAATACATTACAAATGTGACAAGATTAAGGTGTTATAGCGAACCCTAGAAGGGAAATCAAAAGAAAAAAAAAACATATTAGGAGTACGTTATCTCACTTTTCGGACACACTTTGGGAGCTAATGGTTGAAATAGGCAGTGGAGGAGGTTTAGACGTTCCAGGCTTTTAATAATAATAATAATAATAATAATAATGAACAAACAAGCGATGACACACAAGTATATTCAAGCAAAAGATAGTATATCTTAGTTCTCTGAAACACAGCAAAACCAATGTTACTCACTATCGAGAAGAAATAAAGCAACCTCTGTGTCCATTTCCAGGCCTTTCCACTCCTTATAATGGGTTACTTCAGTAATTACTCAAGCCTTATGTCATTCCAAACCCGTAATACTTTCGTTCATCTTTAGAACACAAATAAAGATCTTTTTGATAAAATCTAAGGCCTTTCTTTCCCTCCATTGATAGCCTCCGCAACTGATACTTCAAAAAGTTCATAAAGCGATCGTAAAACTAATCCATTTGAATTGAGCGGTTTAGTCCAAAATTTTCTGAAGCAACATGAATGCTTTATTTGTTGAACAGATTGAATTTAGGCTTCAAAATATAAATATTTCACAATATTACAGTAATTAAAAAAAGCTGTTTTCTATGTGAATATATTGTAAAAGTCATTTATTCCTGTAATCAAATCAATTTTCCACAGTCTTCATTCAGTGTCACATGATCCTTCAGAAATCATTCTAATAATTTGCTGCTCAATAAACATTTCTGATTATTATCGATGTTGAAAACAGTTGTGCTGCTTCATATTTTTGTGGAAACTGTCATACGTTTTTTAGGATTCTTTGATGAATAGAAAGTTAAACATGATTAATGTCTTTACTGTCACTTGAATCAATTTAATGCATCCTTTCAGAATAAAAGTATTCATTTCTTTTAAAAAATCTTACTGACCCCAAATCTTTTGAATGGTAGTGTTTGTATGAAAACGGAAATTATGTTTGAATGGATGGTTGAGGGAATTAACAAATAAACTCAAAGCAAACCCAGCAGCCTGCTTCAGATTTTCCTGCGGCTTTGAAAGTGTGTGCTTTCACAGACTAGAGATTGAAACAAAATCCCCTGTCCTCCAACCCCCCGCGTCCCCTAGTCACATCTGGAGCCAATCAACAACCCAAAATAGAAAAGACACTGAGCGATAAGAGGCTGCTTTTGCTCACTGCCTCACTGATACATGTGTATCATATTAGTGCCACTTCCTGTTTGAGTGGTTTATTAACTCAAATATATATTTTGGTGCCAGTACTAATTTAAGGAAGTTTCGGAATGGTTTGAATAGTGAAGCAGGGTTATTGCCACTAGACAGGCATAACGGTTTTATTACCGTCATGATGCTTTGTTTGGCTCAAAGCCACAGAAGAAATCGGTATCCGTGTGTGAGTGTGTGCCAGCCACCCAAGTGTGTTATTGCGAAGCACAGACTTATCAAATTCCACCGTTTTAAAGCGAAGTCTGGTTTAATTCCCCTGGTGTGTGACAGCAGAAAGAGAGATGGAAAGCTTGTGTGTGTGTGAAAGAGAGAGCACTGTTTTGTGCTCGGTTGGAGATTGTTCAAGGCCACTGAGTTCTGATGGTATTCAGGGGCCAGGGGCCTGATGTTGTGGTGCTCTTTAAAGGTGATCATATCCTTTAGGGAAATCCTCTTTAAGCTTTTACAGAACAAATCTGTCCTTAGAGCCGATAATGTTGTGAAAGCAGTGCAATTCAGTTCCCTTTTTGTCAGTCTTGCCAGGTGTGGTTGTCTTCAACCTGCACCCTGTTTAGTAATTCCATCACTTTCTTAACACCGTTCCTCTTAGCTTGTTTTGTGTTTTGGTCAGCTCAAAGCATGCTTTTACATCCCGTCTTACATTAAAGCTATTAAGAAGACATGCCCTCAGCTGCTCAGCTGTGTTCATTTGTGTAGTCTTGAGTTACAGGGAACTCACTAACATCTATACTTACATCTATGCTTACATCTACTGCATACCTCGGTTGTAACGAGTGGTTATTTCAGTCAAAGTTGCTCTTCTATCAGCTTGAATCAGTCGGCCCATTCTCCTCTGACCTCTAGCATCAACAAGGCATTTTCACCCACAGGACTGCTGCATACTGGATGTTTTTCCCTTTTCACACCATTCTTTGTAAACCCTAGAAATGGTTGTGCATGAAAATCCCAGTAATTTAGCAGATTGTGAAATACTCAGACCGGCCCGTCTGGCACCAACAACCATGCCACGCTCAAAATTGCTTAAATCACCTTTCTTTCCCATTCTGACATTCAGTTTGGAGTTCAGGAGATTGTCTTGACCAGGACCACACCCCAAAATGCATTGAAGCAACTGCCATGTGATTGGTTGATTAGATAATTGCATTAATGAGAAATTGAACAGGTGTTCCTAATAATCCTTTAGGTGACTGTTTATATATATATATTATAAATAGTGTTAACTAGGACTGGGGCGGTATGGATTTTTTCTTACCGTGGTTGAAAAGCAAGAAATAAACCACTATTAGCACCATCCCGCTTCCCCATGCGCGCGCAATACATCCCGCGTGCACACAAGCGCACAGGGTGCGTGGGATTTCCCCCTTTCTGGTCAATGTATCCCTGCCTCTGCTTAATTATTTTTATCCCCCCCTCAAAGTGATCAGCGCTACTATAGTGGTGAGACGGGTCACAAAACTTGGGGGGTGGTGCATAGTATACAATAGTACATTGTGTTTAATTTGTCGTTTAATGAGATCTAATATATGTTGTTAGTGGCGAGAATTTTTTACTTGAATAAATACATAGATCCGACTACTAACCCAATGTACTTTAATGGTTCAGTGGCAGAACTTTTGCCAAGCATGTCAGAGGTTCTGGGTTATAATCCGCACTATTATAGTCCCCCCCCCCCATCAAATCCGATTGTTTATTAGTGGTTGTATATCAAGCAGGGACACGTTTTTTTGTGCATTATGTTCTGTGATTTCACCGTAACGAATAGAGAGTCTCTCCGCAACGGATTGAATCGTGCGTCTGAGTGAAGACTATGCGTGAGTCACAACAGAACACTGTATCCGCGGCAACGAGCACTTTGGTCACTTGATTTAAAAAAGAACACATTTCAGATCGCCTCTTATTTAACAACCGATTATTTATCTACCTACCTGCTATTGTCGGCTGCGCAGCTCAACTACGTGAGAGAATCATGTTAAATAAGCACGTGCAATTAAAAACTGAGGTCCTGCTTTTGGGGCTTTCTCATGAGTCATGCGCCTGTATTTTAATGCTTTAGCAAAATAGAATTCAAATAATAGGCTACAAGAGACATTACACAGGTACTCTCGCATACAGGCCTAATAGTCAATACTAATGGAATGTTATTATGTGTCATGAAACATTCTGCTCCTCAGCTCGCGAAAGGTCGGATTTGCTCCATCTTTTGATGATGATGAGTTTTGTTTAGAAAACCTTTAATCCATGTTAGACAGAATGTCACTAGACTCAATCAAAGTCATTAGAATCAATGACTTTTTTTTTCACTTTTTTTTCTTTTCTTTTTTTTTGCGGTGATGACGGTGACGAGCTCAGACCCGCGGTAGGGGTCACGTGACCGCGGTATTGCGGTAACCGTCTCAGCCCTAGTGTTAAGTTTAAATTTCCTTTACCTCAGTAAAATTGTGGAAAAAAATTACTTAACTAATTACCTACAGACAAAGTAAATATTAAAGGCTTCAAATACTTTTAGAACGTTTTTTTTTTATTTTTTTTTTTTTTTTAAATATGGTAAATAGTTTTGGTTGTGTAAAATATTTTAATATAAAAATATTTGTCACTACATGAAATGCAGAGATTTATGCATTTACTTTGCATATGCTGAGTGTCTAGCTCTAGCTTGTTTGTGGTTGGGAAAATAAATGTCTCCCTTATTTTATTGTTGAAATAATGTTTATTTGTTTTATTTTGCAGTGCAGTAATGAGAATTTGGCAAGAAAATGTCCTTAGTTGTCATGAAATGATCTTGAAAAAAATGTGATCAAGCAGTACTGACTCTGTGTTTATGCAAAAACTGTAACCTGGTTTAGGCTAGACGTGGTGAATTGTCCAATCTCCTGGAGCTTTTGTTTATCCTCGCTGTGATTGCGTTCCGCAGTGTGGGCACACTGTGTGCTGAGGCCAGTCTTATGGAATGTCACATCGAGCGTGACTGCAGGGAGGGTAGACGGACAGAAAAGAAGCGATTGTTTCCAAGGTTTACTGAGTTTGTTAATGGGACTCAAGAGGGCATTTAAAGTGAGACACACATACACTAAACTATAATGTAACTCTAAGACTCGAGACGATCTCACTGCCCTACAGCTAGAACCAGACAACAGGGAAGTTTATTTGAGGTTACTGTAACTAAGACAAATGTGTCTTTGAATAAAAGACACTGCATACCTCTCATGGCTGGAACTAAAAACAAACAAAGGGAACACAGATTGATGGATAAAATATATGCTACCAGTCAAAAGTTTGGAATTGTTTTTAAAAGGAAGTCTGTTATGCTCACCAAGGCGTATTTGCTGAATAATACAGTAAAACAGTAACAATGTAAAATATTATAACTCTTTTCCGGGTTGGACCAACTGCCTTAATTGTTTGTGGCACAGATTCAACAAGGTGCTGGAAACATTCCTCAGAGATTTTGGCCCATTTTGACATGATAGCATCACACAGTTACTGGAGATTTATCAGCTGCACATCCATGATGTGAATCTCCTGTTCCACCAATCCCAATGGTGTTCTATGGGATTGAGGTCTGGTAAATGTGGAGGCCATTTGAGTATAGTTAACTCATTGCCATGTTCAAGAAACATTTTTTAGATGATTTGAGCTTTTTGAAATGAACCTTTATCCTGCTGGAAGTGGCTATCAGAAAATGGAACTCTGTGGTTATATAGGAATGGATATGGTCAGCAACAACACTCAGGTAGGCTGTGGTTGTTTAAACAATGCTCAATTGGTATTAAGGGGCACAAAGTGTGTCAAGAAAATACCATCACACCACCAGCAGTCTGGCCCGTTGATACAAGGCAGGATGGATCCATGCTTTCATGTTGTTTACGCCAAATTCTGACCCTGTCATCTGAATTTCTGTGAAGAAATTGAGACTCATCCGACCAGGCAATATTTTTCCAATCTACTATTGTCCAATTTTGATGAGCCTTTGCGAACTATAGCCTCAGTTTTCTGTTCTTAGCTGACAGGCGTGACACACGGTGTGTGTCTTCTGCTGCTGTAGCCCGTCTGCTTGAAGGTTCGATTTCAATGTTCTTTCAGAGATGCTCTTCTGCATATCTTGGTTGTAACTAATGGTCATTTGAGTTTATGGTGCCATTTTATCAGCTCGAACCAGTCTTGCCTTTCTCCTCTGAGATCAACAAGGTGTTTTCACCCACAGAACTGCCGCTCACTGGATATTTTCTCTTGTTAAATTCCTTATTAATTCCTAACTTTTGACTAGTAGTGGATTTACCATTTAGAACCATTTTTGTGGATTTTTTAGAACAAGTAAAAGGTCCACCAGGAATTGAACGGAATACCTACATACTTTTAGACCAGAGGGAAGCTACCTGCCACAGTTCTCCATTTTAACATCCCATCTATAAAATCTGATTTGGTCAAAGCAAAAACTCTTCACCTCATCCCGCTGCCAATAAGAAGTTTGAGTGCAACTTGCATTTCCTTGAATAAGGCAGCCTTGCAGTCATGAGCAGAAAAAAAACCCCTCTTATCTGCTCATCTACTCTGTCCGCAGACTGTCGCCTCAAGCCTCAGTGCGTGAAGGATGTGAAGGTTTGTCCAGGAAGCAGATATAAGGCTGCATCAGCACCTGAGGTGATAGAACGACTCAGTAAGATTTGTGTCTCACTGTGAGCGCACTTAGCATAATCACAACTTAATTGATATGTTAGAAAATGCTGTCATGGAAAGTCTATACAAGTTCATCATAGAAATTAGATGTCCCTTGCTGGTGAAATGCCTAATGGATAAAGCTATAGAGCCCAAATGGATTTCCCTCTTTTTAGGTTTATAGGCAGAATGTGTGCTTCAAGATCTGTTGAATGCCATCCAAATGAATTCAGCAGACTTTCAGCTTTCAGCTCAAAGCAAATTTTTGCAGTCAACCTCACTGACACCAATTAGAGTCGTATATAGATCACAGCAGACTGCTCTCAAATGCCAGGAATGAACCAGGTGCTTGTTCCTTGCAGGCATTTACTTTGATCTCTCATGAAAAGTTTTTATGAGTAACTTGGAAGAGTTGATGAGTTTGTTATCATATGATTAAATAAAAGTTATGATTACTAATAGCTTAATATATTGTTCAGTTGTGTTGAAGTACTCGAGACCGGTCAAGACCCCAAATGCCAAACTTCCTGCTTCAAATGAAATCAAAAACTTATTTCTAATTTGATTTCTTTTGTTACTGTTGTGTCGGCTCAGAAATTAACGAGGGAATGTGTAAAAAATGACACCAAAATTTCGAGATATGATTGCAAAAAAGTAGTCGTATTTTAGTTTTTATATTATAACATAAGCAAAATCACAAGAACATGAGAGCTGTTTTTACAAATACAGTATGAGCACGATTGCAAACGTGATATTGATTTCAAACAAATTATCAATAAATAACATTTTATTTTTAAAGCACTTATCTAAACATTATATATTCAGTTGTAATTGTACAAATTCAGATGCAACTTCTGTGCCACCTCTGCATAGCAAAGATGAATTTAGTTGTTGGTGATTTTATTTAATTGGTGTTAATTGTGTTTTAATTATTTTAATTGTAATTATTGATTAAATTTAAGACATTTCTCAGGCAGAAAATGTAGATCTTTTAGATTAATTTAAGGAGTGCTGTTCTGGTCTTGGTCTTGACTCAGTCTCTCCTTGCCTTGGTCTTGTCTTGGTCTCAACCCCTGAAAGTCTTGGTCTTGTCTTTGTCTCAACACACACTCGTTTTGGTCTGAATTAAGGTGGTCTTCTTGACGACAACGCTATTGTCCAATGCATTTCAAAGAAAGTCTTTGTGATGTCTTTAGTGTTCTATTGACCTTATTTACAGCAGCGCCATCTTTGATTTTTAACAGGAATGAAAGCGAGGCTGTGAGGCCATTGACACATCTCTTCAGTGGGTTGTATTGTTGTTTCATTTGTTTTTGGATTGCTCTGCTGACAAAAGACTGCAAAAATATATTTCAGAGAAATTTCAGTAGACAAAAAACCCCAGACAATATGAGCTGTGGAAAAGTATGTGATCTGTAGCTTTATACCATGCAAATAGTATATTGTTGTATAGATTCATCACTTGTTGAATTCCTCATCTGTCCTTCGGATGAGACGTTAAATTGAGGTCCTGACTCTCTGTGGTCATTAAAAATCCCATGATGTCTTTGGAAAAGAGTAGAGGTGTAACCCCGGCATCCTGGCCAAATTTGCCCAGTGACCTCTGTCCATCATCATGGCCTCCTTATCATCCCCATACACTGATTGGCTTCATCACTCTGTCTTCTCTCCACCAATAAGCTGGTGTGTGCAATATGGCTACCGTCGCATCATCCAGGTGGATGCTGCACATTGATGGTGGTTGAGGAGATTGCCCCTTCTATGTAAAGAGTGCTGAGAATTTTGTGCCTTATTAGCATAGCTGAAAACAGCATCTTCTAGACATGTCGACAACACAAACCAAACTCATCCAGGCCTCAGCTATAACAACAGTGTTTGAGGACATGTCAAATTAGACGTCGTTCATGGGCAGCCAATGAAAAGCGTTGGGCAGGTATTATGCAAATTTAGTCTTTAAAACTTTTGCATACCTTTTACATTCACAAACAGCTATATTACACACTGCATTGAAGATAATATTTGAAAAAGCATATTAGGTGCACTTTAATATTAAATAAATTTGAACACATTTTGTCTTGAAACCAATATATTATTAGTGATGCTTTAATTTACAAACAAATCAGAAATCACATCACTGAAATCTTCCACAACACCTTGCAAGTTCTACAATTGTCACATTTTCTTCAGATTACATAAAAATCTTACTGAACAATACTTTGGCATCCAAGTATCGCCCATCTATTTTTATACACAGATCAACTGTTTTCCTGTGCGCTTTTTCCTTTAGATTTTTTTTCTCACAAATATTCTATTCTTTTAGCATTGTATTTAGGACTTTGTTCATGATGTATCTTGAGACATTAAACACTTCCAATGAGTGGAATGTAAAGTCAAACCACTCCAGCTTTTTGCATGTATGTATGTTTTACATAAACTTGCTGCATGATAAAGCAATTATTTTTGATTTAAGCCCTTTTTTGATGTCTCCAGTGACGTGATCCCTACAGGTGAGACTCTTCAAAGGCCCCGTACAGGCAGACCATTCCACAGCAGCTCATCCCGAAATGAATTCCAAAGGTCAAGTGTCTTGAGAACTGCCTCTGCAACTACAGAGGAAAAAAATGCAATGAAAACCTTCAATGTTGATATCGAGTTATTCAGATTTAGATTAGTCACAGTGTCTGAGCACTGCATCGCAGGATGTTTTGGTCTACAGCCAGTGAAGTTAAGACGGTATGAAATCAGCCGTGAGGACGTTCCACTCCAAACGGGTATTAAATTGCAGCCAAGGTGTCGATTCTGCTCATGCATTAAAATCATATAGATCTGATCCCTTTCAGATCTAAGTATTATCCTGGGAAGACACACACAAACATAGACCTGTTTGTGCCAGACGAATTATTCAGAGTTCTGAATACACATGCTTTATTCATTGGTCATAAAATAATAATCAAGGAATGAGCTAGAAATGTGAGTATTTATTGAGTTACTTTCCAGTTAGCCACATTTATCCATTATCCTCTCCACTAGCCGGAGGGTTGATGTTCGCATCGCAGTTCTTCCCTTGCGTTGGAATATTAATCCAACCCGTAATTCCTTTGTTAAAGTTATGCTTTCAAAATTCTTTGTTCTAGGCTCGGGGTGGGGTGGGTGGGTGGGTGGGGGGGGGGTAATTCACATTGGTGTTCATATCTTTGAATACCAATGAAGCAATGCTTCCTAATTTGAAATAAAAACAAAGGAATGAAATGAGAAACGGATAGAAATGGTGCAAGGTTTGAGGTTTGCGGCTAATCACAGAGCATTCGGATGTAGATGAGGTTTGTGTGCTTTTGTCAGGCAAAGGTTAGGGTGACCGTGTGTTTCAGGAGGTTTTCGAGACAATGAAAACAATTCTCTTGATTTATGGGTGGAGGGAGACACTCTCCAGAGATGGTGGAGGAGAAAGGTCTCTCTAAAATTAGACCAGGTATTATGTGCTGTGTTATAGCTTTATCACACACCCTCACGGCACAGAATAACTCCGTAAATCAAACCGAGTGTCATGTCACGCCACCACGGCAGGTCTGCTCCACATATGCAGATGTGCATCCTGACCTAATATGTTTGCATGTTTGTGGTAAGGAGGTGTTTAATACCTGGAGAGAGAGCTATCCGTTAGCATTCCCATTTATCTCAATGGCTGTTGCAATGCGCTGCAAAAAATCAACTGCAAAAAAAATTTACTTGAAGCAAGATTGTGTGAGCAATGTGTGGCATTAAAATACTTTTTAAAATACACAGAATATTTGCTGCTTTGATTCAACTTATATATTCTTGATTCCTTACACTAAACTGTTTAATTAAATACATATAATATGGTAAGCAATGGAACAGGGAAAAGGTGATAACTAATCAGAAAAACCATGACAACTAAGGAATGACTTGGGCTGTGTCCGAAATTGCCCCCTATACCCTCATTCACTATTCCCTACATTAGTCCATTAATATACATAGTTCACTTGAGGGTGTGAATGAAAACGAGTGAGTGAATTCGGACACTGAGATTACCTTAAGGGCTGCAGCTTTTGCATAGTTTGTGCTTGCTGTTTAATAATTATTTGAAACTTAGCAAACTGGCAGCTCCAGTAGTAAGATGAAAAGATTTATCTTGAACTTTGTCATGGAAACTATGTATAAACCTTAATTAATCAGTTTAATAACCAATTAAAAAGGCATTAATACCTGAATGATAATACACTGTAGCCATTGGACCAGTGGTTTGGAAAATGGATGGATGGATGATTCAGATGAGGGAATTAATTAGAGGCACGACTTTCACAGTGCATTATGGGTATTCTCAAGCCGTTGAGTTTACATCGGTTGTACACTTGTTATTGAGGTGGATTGCGGGACTAAATGAGTGCACTCGATAACGTCCACTGTGGTTTCAGATGCAACAACAAATAGCTGTCCCCTCAAATAGTGGCCTATTTAAGGGTATGGGGGCAATTCCGGACACAGCCTAGAACTAAGGGAAAATGGAGACCATGAAAACTATGACTAAAACCAAAGACAGAGAAACAGAACATAAATGTGAATATAATATAATATAATATAATACCACTTGTCTTAAATAGGGTTTGTGCTGGAGCCTTCCCAATGTTGCAGGCTGTAGTATAGTATAATATAATATAATATATGTGATTAACACTGATGATGACAGACTTGAAAAAACAAACAACTCTGAGACACTTCATCTATAAGGACCAAAGCTGAATGTACTTCTTGAGAAAAGTTTTTCAATGTGTGCAGCTGCACATGTTCTTTCAGTCTGTTGGCGGGCCTGCCTTGTTCTACACTGTATCGTGCTGGGATTCTGGAAATAACAAGAAGATGAACACGCCAATCAAGAGAGCAGGCTCTTTCTTTGGAGAAGGCTGGAACCATCTGGTGGTTGTAGAGAAAAGAATGATGTCCAAGCTGCTGGACAACATCATGGACAGCTCTCCCTACCCCCTCCGTGACATGTTAGAAATGAGGAGCATGTTTCGAAGTAGGCTGATTTAGTCCTGGTGCAACAGAGAGCACTACAGGAACACAATCATGCTTGCTACCATACGTCACAATTCATCAACTATATGCAGGCTGAGAACCATTGATCTTTAATGAATTAGACCCTGATCTCAGTTGTTCTTGGTCATATCATGAAAAACTTAAAATATATTATATCACCCAAAGAACCACACAGCATCCACCTAGCAACATCCTATTAAAGCCTGAGTGACTAGCCACACAACACCCTAGAAATGCGCTAGCAACAACCTATAAGTTCCTATCAACTACCTAGCAAAGCCCTTGCAAATACCCAGGCACCATAGCAGCATCATTGTAAATGTAACTGATACAGTCACCTGTTCTTTCTGTGAGGCTGGAAAGAGCGCGTCAGTCTGCTGCGAGGGTCTTTTCCGGGGTACACTATGATACCCATAGCAAACGCAGATATATAGAGCCATATTTCAGCTTTTAAATGCATGCCTATCTGCGTACGTAAAACTCCCTCTCTGGTTGATGATGGTCATATTTCTCTCAGCTCTGACAATACCGTTTCATGGCCCGTTAAAAACAAAACCCATTTTCTTATTACTTTATTGCTCAAATTCACTATGTTTGTATTATTGCTCATTTTCCTCATTTGAATATTCTTCTCTGGGTTCTCATTAAATAATACTGATGAATTAAGATCTATCACACTAATCATTACTGCTCTTCTGAAGTGTTGGTGTGAATGTTCTCACAAGTCTTCTGCAGAAATGTAAACTCACACCACAAATTTGCTCATAATAGTGAGATTTTTCAAATTCTCAGCCTTCGGCGTTAATGCTGCATGAACCTTGTAACTTTAATTCAAGCTGTGAACTTCACTGAAGTTAATTTAGTTTAATGAAGAGTGTTTTCTCATGAAATACCTTATATCTATACTTGATTGATTGCAGATACAGAATGCCGACGATGTTCTGATCACACCCTTGGAGAGATTCCGGAAAGAGCAGATCGGAGCAGCCAAAGTAAGTCATCCTATATCCCTTTTTAGACAATTACCAAAAATTCCTTGGTATTTGGATAAACATGGCTAAAATATGCAACAGAGTCATGCTTGTATGTGTGTGTGCATTTGTAAACACATTCGTGTTTAGACTGTGGACAAATCTTGTTTGCAGTATTCTGCTATAATCTGCCACTGTGTTATTTATGACTATTTAAGGCTTGTTTGCTGTTAGCATGATTTGATGGATATATTATATACCTGAAGATAGTGATATTTTATTAATGTTTAGCCATTACAAGAGTGCCTTCATTCCACTAAAAAAAAAAAGTGCCACAGGTATGACCATGTTTGCCCTGTCATGTATTATTATTTTTTTTTAAATATGTTGGAATACTAAGTAAATACCATAGAATATTACGAATATGGTAATAATTGAGTATCTATGTGTATATCAAACTAATGGTATGTATGGATATATTAAATACCTGAAGATAGTAATATATTATGTAAGTTCAGCTATTACAAATCTGCCTTTGTACCAATGAAAAATAAGTTGAAAAATGTTCCTTAGTTTTACAGTGGACTTTGGCCAGTTTGTTAGTACCGTAGTATTATAGGAAATACCTTTGAATAGCATCAAATATGAAAATTGCAATCATTCAGTTTACTGTATATTGAGAGACATGATAATACCATCACTATACCAGCATAGTATGGTAAGTGTACTTCCCAAAATTGGAATGAACAGCTGCTCTTGTTTATCTATTGCTGTAATTATGATGGTATTATTATTTTTGATGAGATTTAAATTGAGGCTCATAGTCCTTTCAATGTGTCGTATTGTCTAGGGCATCAGGTCACTTCTTATTTTTACAGACCAAGTTTTTCGGGTCAAAATTTTTGATGGTCTTCTTCAGACATTCTACTAACTATAAGTAAATTTGCAACCACATATCAACTAGCAGTCAATAGAGTTTTAGTAGACTGTCTGCTTAATATCTGTCTGCTTAATATCTGATAACACTTTATTGTGATGCTCCCCAACAGACATTCTACTGACAATAAGTCACTTTGCAAGTACATGTCAACTAATTCTACTAAACCAAACTCTAACAACTGACAGAATTTTATAGTCAACTAAATACTTGCAGGTTCCCTACAAAAAGTACTGTGACAGTACCTTAGTAGAGTAATGAAATCAGATATAAAAAAATACCATGATGCTACTATGTACACTTAGATACTGAATTATTACCATATTCATATACTATGGTATTTATTTGTATTCCAAGATATTTAAAAAATACACAGCAGGGCAAACATGGTCATAACATTGGCTTTTTTAGGTACTTTTTAGTTAGTGGTATGGAGGCACTTTCGTAATGGCCAAACATTCATAACATATTATTACCTTCAGGTATTTAATAGGTTTATCAAATCATGTTAACAGCAAAAACCTTATAAGTAATAATTGAAATCATAAATAACACAGTAGCAGACTTTGGCAGAATATAGTCCAAACAAACACGTTTCCAAATACACATACACATTTGGCTGCATCGCTGTACATCAAACAATAAAATATCCAGCAGTTTTACCCCTTTGGACATCTAAAAGATCATACACACTTATTCAGTCACACATATGTACAACTACACTCACTCCTGCATAAATTTACCGATACTCACTCAAACACACATGCTGAGTGTCTTTTCAAGGCGAGTGTTAGGTTCAGCCATCTATACATAACCCAAACCCTCTGATTTATGTTCCTACCTCAAAGCCACTTTTGATTTATTTTGCATGAAAAGGGTTTGTGCTTGTGGCTTGCTCTTTGTGGAAGGTTCACTTGCAGGACCTGAGGACCACTATTCTCTCTGCTTCTGAGCGGATGGGTGGACAGTGTAACCAGGGACTGATTCTCATAAATAGAGATCAACAACTGCTGTGGCATTGTGTTTGATTTGCAGTCAAATATTTGCAAAACAGTGCATTTAAAGGGATAGTTTACACCAACAACAAAAAAAAATGCTGTCATTATTTGCTTTCATTTCCTTTCTTCTGTGGAAAACAGAATGAAACATTTAGCAAAATCTTGATGCCTTTCCAAAAACCAAGCTTGTATAGATTTTTAATATTATTATTGTATAGTTTCAGAAGACTTTGAATATAGACTTAATATGCACAAGTTGTATGGAGTTTGCTTTGTTGGATGTTTTTCATTTATGCTTTTTATTGTCCTGATGTACTTCTACTGTTTCTTTTTATTGTTTCTTTTTTTATTATTATTATGATTGATTGTATCATGCGTTGTAGCCTGTACATATCAGTCTTTTATTGTAACGACTAAAACACATCAACAAGAAAGAATGAAGGCTACCCTGTAAAACAACTGCAATCATGTGATACAAAATGACCTTATTCATCACTATCATCGCCGCGATCCTCAACTACAAGTTCATTGGCGAATTCCTCCTCCTCCTCGCTCTCCTCCACTTCTTCCTCTCCGGTAACTCTGCCTCGCTTGTGTTAACAGCTCCCGCCCAGATGCGCAGGGCTCTCTTGCGTGCGCAATCTGCACCATACAACTGGTTTAAACAGACAATCTGACGGGTTTTAGAACATTAAATACAACCCGAAACTAAAAAACAGACAGGCCTCTATTTGAGACCGGCCTTTATTTATCCAAACCTGTCGCCACACCAGGCATGTGAAAGAGACAGGCGTCTATTTGGGACTCGGCTATTAAAATATTAAAATCGGCTATTGAAGTTTTACGGTAATAAAGTCGCCATGAAACGGAAGTTGCGATAATATTTCCTTCCATTGTGACGTATATCATTTTTTTTTCAGAATCGTGAGATATAAACTCGCAATTGCAAGTTATAAAATCCAATTTTGAGGGAAAAAACACTTTTTAAACTTTTTTTTTAAAGGCAGAATTGTGAGTTTATATCAGGCAATATCACGAGAAAAGAAACATGTAAACTCCCAATTGGCCCTTCGCAGGGAGTTTAATTTGACAGGCGATCGGACCAACCGGCGTGGCTTGTCGGACATAGCAACAGTAACTAAAGGGGACGGGTCTTTGCGAATGGTTAATTGCGGAGGGAAAAGTCACAGTCTTCAGAATACATAACTTTGGCGGAAACAGACTTGCTTATACAGTATATTCTTGTAAAATGGCTTCATCAGGAATTGATTGGATGGTTGTGGTTTGCTATTGGTCGAGCTCATGTGAGTGACAGGTTGTCCCGCCCCCGTGCCAGTAAACACGTCATCACAGAAGAGAAGGGATGCCGCTGCGAGAGAGAGGGGAAGTTATTTGGATTAAAGATTACAAGTGCGCATGAATTAAAAATAATAATGATGATGATGTGCACAGATCATTAATTTATAATAAATACTGCAATATTCTATAAAAACAAGATTTCATGGTGACTTCATCACCCTTCGTTCACCCCTAATCTCCTTTTTAACAACTTGCTTTTAATAGCTTATCCCTTTTTCCTCTACTATAAACACACTCTAAATATGGAGGATGAATTGAACACTAGCCATAGACTCAAGAGACTTACTGAAGGATTATGGGAATGTGGGGAATCGGCCAGCTGCCAGGCCTCCCCCTCACTCAAATTTAGTGTTCAGAGGGTTGCTGGGAGGTAAAGACATCCTTATTAGGGAATTACAGCCTCGCTGCAGCTCCAGCTGGTTAACGGAGTGAGGTCAGTGGCCGATGAAAGGGCCGCTCAAGCCCAAAGCCTGAACAATTTATTTCCCGTTGGCCAAGCAACCCTTCCCGCCACCTCACAGGTACAAGGCTTTTACTACAAGAGGAGAGCACTTACGCATGGGTCATCCGAGCTCAGAATCACAAGCTGTGCAACTTTAAAGGAACACAAGGATTTTTAAAGAATTGGACTCTTCTTCATGCAGTTACAATTCATATTTTTTTTTAATCAAGTAAAAACTTACAGTATTGGTATTTAGTGTAGTTTTTCACATTTGTCCTGGAGATTGATTTTGTTTTTATTAATGACTGGGAATAAATTCACGTTTCCCTTTTGCTTCTGCAAATGTCACCGGCACAAATCTATCCCAGAACAAAAGTTTGTGTCCCTCATAAACACAACTTTAACAATGAATAGCTGGTGCCAGCTTGTAGTGTGTGGTAATGCATGCCAACTAAAGTGTTATTATTTTCCATTTTTCTACAATTGATGTTTTTGAAGAAGCATCACATGTAAATTCTCATGCTATGAAGTAGGGCTGCACGATTAATCGCAATAAAACCACACGCGATTTGGCAAAGGCTACGATTATTTTATGCGCAGCTTTTCAGTGCAGTGCGGCTGACCGGTAGTAAATGCTGCTCCATTTGAACACCAGAGGGCGCTCTCACGCAGACACGATAAATATGCCCCGCCGCAGAAGTACAATAACGCCAATCATTCCAGGAAGTTCCTTTCGCTGTAGCTGAATAAACAGAAGATTGAAATGCTTTGATTGATTAAACATGACTTATATATACACAACTGCCTTATTCTGTGTAAGAAGTCACATCACCTCAAATTATGCTCATCTGTCGTTATGGGAGTTTGGAGTAAATGTTTAATTTTGTCTTTTGTTGGACACAAGGTTCATAAATGCTTCTCATGTTTGGAAAGGTGTGATGCATGTTGCTTTTTCAAATGCACGTTATAAGAGACTCAAACTCACAGTGCTTTCAGATGGAGGAGCGATTACAGAGCCGTACATCAATGACGAGCTGCGCATAAAAGATAATCTCAGCCTTTTGTGATTTAGAAATCGCGATAACCATCTCGTTTTAAGTGCGATTACATATAAATTGCGAGTAATCGTGCAGCCCTACTATGAAGCAGCTTTTAGTTTCATGACCTCAAGCCCATTGGTCCTATTTTAACGATCTAAGCGCATGGTCTAAGTGCACTTAGAGCGTGTCCGAATCCACTTTTGCTAGTTTAACGACGGGAATAATGGTTGGTGCACCCGGTGCATGGTCTAAAAGGGTTGTCCCTATTCTCTTAATGAGTAATGGGTGTGTTTTGAGCGTGACGTGCAATAAACCAATCACAGTCTCATCTCCCATTCCCTTTAAAAGCCAGTTGCGCTCGCGCCATGTCGGGCTGCTATTTACATTGCGGAATTTGCAAGCGGAAAGACTGAATGCTTCTCCAAAGAGGAAACGGATCTGCTTGTTCACGAGGTTAAAGCTCACAAGCAGACCATCTACGGGACAAGCTGGATTTCACCATATCTTTGTACTAATAATAATCATTTACATTGTATTTATTTATTTTTAATATTTGGCTAGTTTGTGTGCTGCTGGGCGTCCCTGTGTGTGTAATAAGCAGAGTGTGTGCGCGTTGTGGACCCGCCTATAGGCGCACATTACTAATGCGCTCTTTAAATAATAAAAAAAAACGCAGTCTATATTTCAGTTGCCTTAAAATAGCAACGCGCCAACAATGCGCCTGAACTCACCTCGTTTTCAGACCAGCACACCCATGGGCGCACAAATATGCACAAATGAATTTGCTATTTAAACAACGTGCCGCAGGACGTGGAAATTATAACTGCGTCAGGCTGAAACTAGCAAAAAACACTTACTGTATGTCGCGCCTGGCACTGCTTTGTGTCGGGTGTATTAGGGCCCTAAATCTTGTAAAAGATTCAAAAAGTCAAACAAAAACATAAATGTCTCCAGCCTTTTACCTAACTGAAGGCGTGATTATGCCCCAACAAGAATTAAAACGTATTAATTTAGCTTGAGATGGCAGTTTTTATCTCATAGAATTTTAATATCTCATAAAAAAAATATTTTAAAAGTCACCTTATGAACTTTAAAAAGCATCCGTTTGCCTAGCAGCAGTTAGATCATCATGGCCTACTGAGAAATGTCGAGTAAAGATGGATGTGGGCACATGGTTTGCTGTCACAGTGACGGCTGGAGATACGAGGCACGTGTGAAGCCACCTCTGGACTGATGGTGGCTGGAGCAGGTGGCAGACGGCAGGGGGTGGATGAACATCTGCCCTGACCGGGACTCTGCTAATGAAACATGCCGTTATGAGATTGCCTAAGGTGGTTAGGCAGACAAATTGGCAGACAGAAGATCACAGATGACATACATCTTCTAAATATACTGATAAAACTGATTCTGTGGTGCTACTACAGTCAATACTACAGAGAAAACAAATGTAATTTCTGAATAAGTTAGTTCAGGCAATAATTAAAAAAAATAAGTAAATTCTATATTAGTACTCAATTTAAGCTTGTAGAAATTAAAGCGTAAAAAACAATGTTAAAAAATGTAAAACCTACTCAACTTTCTGATACTGGTGTTCCCATCATGCACTGGGGCATGGATAATTATAAAGGTTGCATTTTTCACCGGTTTCTAGCTGCATTTACACTGTTTTATCATTACTTTTTTGGTTAGGCTTAACTTGCTCTTTTGTGAAATTTCGAGTTGATTTTCTCGAGTTGAGAAGAGCACATTCACACTCTAAAAGGATCCAAACGAATGTTATTGTGTATCGTGTACCAAGTATTGAGATCTCTGTGTTCAGGTGGGTACCACTTTACTTCTATTAT
Organism: Meda fulgida; assembly: GCA_030578275.1. Lineage (NCBI taxonomy): Eukaryota > Metazoa > Chordata > Actinopteri > Cypriniformes > Leuciscidae > Meda > Meda fulgida. The sequence goes on from CM060633.1 coordinate 7,166,291, forward strand.
GTAGATATGTTGTTTACACAATATCTACTGTATGATTTACTTATGTAGCATACGCTTTACAAGCATGGCTTAATTCAAGTAAAATGCCCTTGAAACAGAGTAAAGTAAGCTAAGTAAACTTTAAGTAGAAATTTCTCAACAAACTTTAACTGGCCAAGTTCAATTTAAATTTACTATACAGCTTCCAAAAGACAAAAACTAATATTTTTACAATTGATGATTAACCCTCTGATCACACCGGTCTGATTCAAGTTATCAACTGCTAAATTTAAATCTACTTTCACATTTGGCTGGAAGGACGGACGTGTTCAGCACTCGTCGTGTTTTTTTTTAATTTTTTATGTTTCTGATACAGATAAGTACAGTATAAGTATAAAAAACATTTATAGTTTGTAAAACATACACTGATGGTCTATGGAAGTGGCAATAATCCTTTCAAACGTAACTTGACAACGTGTTTTATTGATTTCCGATATTCTACTATACATTGTGTAGTTAACTATAAAGTTTACCCTAATCTTAGAATGTAGGTACAAAATGGATAGTGCCCCAAAATTGTCTATTGGTGAATTTCTTAGTTTTGAAGTTATATGTCACACTGCCTAGGCGATCCATGCAGAACCATCAAGTTTCCGCATATGGGTGGTTTGGGGAATCTTTCAAAATGGCTTTTCCCGATCAACCGAACTCAATGTATGCTAGATAGTTGAGGACGCTAAGTTTGAAGGACTTCATAGAATATCCTCTGATTCACAAAATGCTCTCAGAGATGGATATAATCATTGTGGTGTCACTGCTTAATAAATTCACTTGTTTCTATAAGTTACAGAATACATGAAAGACTGAATAAATGTACTGTAGGACTTAAAGGCCTAATATTCTGGAATAGCAACAGTAAATGTGTTAATAATGTTCTCACTTAGATAATTCAAATATAATCAGATATGATGACATTTCTTAATCTCTTACTGTAATAATTCCTGCATTATAATAAAATTTTAGTTTTATTACAAATAAGAATAAACATTTTCGGGGGTATGGGGGTTCTTTTAAAGCACAAACAACTAAAAAAATAATAATTCTGTCATCAATTGTTTATCCATTGTGAAACCTAAGAGCATTTCGTCCTTCTATTGAATGTCTATTCCAGCCAAACCATTCAAAAAGTTCATAAAGACATAAAAATAATCCATGTTAATGGTTTAACCCAAGTCTTCTGAAGAAAAACAAACTCTTTATGCACATATAAACAATGATCAACACACTTACATAGAGCACATCAAATATGGTAAACGGAAGCTTAAACATGCTCGCTTGACGGGTGAGAAGCGTTAGTGTTCAGATTGATTACTTTTAAGATGTCTTTATGAACAGTTTTAAGTGCCAAAGTTTTGGTGGAATGGCCTTTCTAAATTATGACTGTCACCTACCTAGACAGCATTTTTAGGCATATATGGTGTAAATATGGTGTTTTATAAGATGTCTTGTTTTGTCCCCCAAAAAAAAACATTTATATCTATCATTTGCAAACAAAGTGATCCCAGAATGCATTTCAAAGAGCACAGTATTAGTACAGTATTCTTTTCTTAGCTTAACCACATGCTGAAGTCAGACTCTTTGAAAATCAACTATGAACATTAGGATGCCTACACACTAGAATTTATGGTGCATTGTAGAGATGTAGAGGGAATGTAATTGAAGCATAAGTTCAGAAAAGGTTGAGGTTTCATGAGAGTACTACATAAAAATATAGTAACATCTAAATTATCTAGTTTTGTTATACTATCAAAAGTCAAAATATAATTTAAATACATCAATTTGCAACAAATTTAATTTTATGTTATAAATAGCTCTTTAAGGTAATTATTACTCATTGCCACTTTTTACAGTGAACAACAGTGGTATGTGTGAGAACCCATTGACAGGTGCTTGTGCATTTTAAATCAGAAACTTGTGAGGTTCCTTTTCAGTTATGCTATAAGGTAAAATATGAACAATAGCGACACACTGAGATTGAGCAGCCTGTGGGTTCAGTTATGTGTATCTCTGAGACCTTGCATTCCCAGCTGGCAGGTCGAGCTAACCCTAGGCAAATACAGAGCTGAAGATTTGTTTGCATCCTTAACCACTCAGAGATCCTCAGACTAGACCTCGCTTACACAAAAACTTACACCGTCAAACTCGACACACTCCCACTTCCCTACCGGCGCATATCTGATGACATTCAAGGTAAACACCAAACTCTGAACATTGTGCAAACATGCAGTTACTGAAAGAAGGACATTGTGAAAGGAATAACTGGTAAACATGGGCAAGAATTGCATCACCTGTTGTTTATGTTCACAGAGTTCTTTAGCTATTGTAGACACCTGTCCTTTCATTTGTAAAATAATGGATTAATGGATGGATTTAAATAACTAGTATGCCTTTTAAAGGGATGTGTAGCATCTACATCAGCAACTGTTTTTTTAAGTGGATAGATGTGTTTTTATCCATACTTTCCAGTTAAAATAAAAGATATTAAAGAATATTTATACATTTTAACCTCAAATATTTTTTAGTTATAGGTCCACACAGATCTCTGAATTTCAGATTACTGAATTACTTTTTTGCTGTAAACAGCATACTTTATAAGCTGTTTATCTTTAATTCATTGAGTGTCTTTTTGACGTACTGTACATATCATTTTTAAATGATATTGTTAATAACTGCAATGGAAGCTTGGTTCCACCACAAAATAAAAATAAAAAGTAATTGCGATTTTTGCTACTTTTTTCTTGAAATTGCGAAGATACATGCCAGGTTTAATTATTTTCTCAGAATTGTGAGAAGAATTTGCATTTGCAAGTTATTAAGTCAGAATTGCGAGACATAAACTCAAAATTTTGACTGTTTTTCTCGCAATTGCGAGTTATGTCACAATTTGAACATTTTATATTACACAATTTTGAGGGGACAAAAGTCAGAATTGCGGGATATAAACTTGTAACTCACAATTGCAAGTTTACATCTCACAATTCTGATGAACTTGCAGTTGCGAGTTTTATTCCATGGTGGAAACAAGCTTCCATTCTGTACCATACCACAGTCAGCAATCTTAAAATGAAATTACAATAAAATAAGACTCTTTGAGTTTTACACAATGTATTTTGGGATTGAATAATGTGTGCAAGGCATGCAATGCTGCCTACTGTTTGGAACAGGTCTAAGGTGCCTTACAATCCTGCCTAGGTAGGCAACTTTGGAACCAAACTAATGATCTCTGTGGCCGGACAAGAGCTGCCTCTAGTATCTGAGGTGTTTCTGTCCAGCTTTTCAAGGGTTTTAAAAATTCAAGATGAATGGGTAGGTGTCCAGGTCATCTGGGAAGCGTTGTTAAAGGCCCGTCTAATCTGGGGCACTTCCTGTCTTGCACTATACAGTGTATTTTAAAATAACTCTTCTCAACGGGAGGCGGACACATTCAAAGATTACTGCAAACCTTCATTAGAAGGAGATCTGTGAGAGGAGCTTCTTGCCTCTAGAAATAGTTTCAAAATAAGGGGTGGGAAGTTGGCCTTTACCCTCATGTGCTAGGAAGGAAATAATAGTTTTTATGTCTAAGATAGATTAAACGCTGAAAAAAGAACACTTCTCTTGTCTCTGCGACGCTTCTGTAAAACGAGAAGTGAAATGCACTGTGGTTTGTTAGTATTCAGTTCTGTGATTACAGAGCACTGATGTTTGCATAATAAAAAAATAAAAAATGACAGCTTGATAACTGTTGTGCTAAAGGTTTTTAAACCAATCATGATCAATTATTTTAATGTTCCTTGTAACTTTCCTTGTAAATTGCTTTTTTAGGGTACAGTGTGTAATTTCTGCACAACTAGAAACACACAGCAAGGTCTATCACAGCAAAAAGCAAGCTGTTAGCATTCCCAATTATCTCAATGGCAGTTGTTCAGCTATCGCTATTTCATGCTTTTTAGAGCCTTCCAAAATGTGGTCACTGTTCAAACATCTACAATGATATATTCGATTTGAGAGAAATAGACTTTTTGTTCACAGAATGATGTATTTACCATCATCTACCAGCAAACTTAACCAGAATAATGCTAAATAATGATTGTTTGCAACCAAGTTTCATGAACACTCCCCCTGTCTGTCGTTGATCCTTAAACAGGAAGTCCCGCCCCAAAATTAACATAGTTCATTAAGCCAAATGTATGCATGATGAATTAAAGCACCACACACTAAAAAAAATCTGGGATCTGGGTGTGTCTCTAGAGTCAGAACTTAATTTCAGTGGTCTTGTCAAAGCAATAACTAAATCAGCATACTATCATCTGAAAAATATTGTAAGAATTAGATGCTTTGTTTCCAGTCAAGACTTAGAGAAACTTGTGCATGCTTTCATCACCAGCTGGGTGGATTATTGTAATGGACTCCTCACTGGCCTTCCTAAAAAGACCATTAGACAGTTGCAGCTCATACAGAACGCTGCTGCCAGGATTCTGAGCAGAACCAGAAAATATGAACACATCACACCAGTCCTCCGGTCTTTACACTGGCTGCCAGTTACATATAGAATTGATTTTAAAGTATTATTACTGGTATATAAATCATTCAAAGGCCTAAGACCTCAATACATTGCAGATATGCTCACTGAATATAAACCCAACAGATCACTCAGATCACTAGGATCACATCAGCTAGAAATACCAAGGGTTCACTCTAAGCATGGTGAGTGTGCTTTTAGCTACTATGCCAGCCGTAGCTGGAACCAGCTTCCAGAAGAGATCAGATGTGCTCCTACAGTAGTCACATTCAAATCCAGACTCAAAACACATCTTTTTAGCTGTGCATTTACTGAATGAGCACTGTGCCACTGCTCGTCCGACTGTTTGTACTGTATTTTATTTAATGTTTTAATTATTCTGATTTCATTTGATTATTTCTGTATTTTATCTTTTATTCTAAACTGTTTTAATTTTTCTGATTTCTTTTGTTTTAATTTCTTCTATGTAAAGCACTTTGAATTACCATTGTGTATGAAATGTGCTATATAAATAAACTTGCCTTGCCTTGCCTCTGGGTTAAAAACAACCCAATTTGGGTTGTTTTCAACCCAAGGTTTGGGTAAATATAGGTGCTAACTGTTGCGAATCACCAGTCGGAGATCGATCCATGTGCAGCGTAAGTTTATTAATAGCACAGTCAACAACACACTGAGACAATTAAAGGGCTTTAACGAAGTCAGATACCAGGCAGAGAGTCGGGGCAGGCAGATAGCAGACAGAGTCGAAGTTCCAGGCAAAAGGTCAGGACAGGCGGATTACAGGCAGAGTCGGAGTTCCAGGTAAAGGATCGGGGCAGGCAGAAAACAGGCTTGGTCAGGGGCAAACAGGTTGGTCAACAGACGGGCTTTCCGGGGTATATAATGCTCGGTAGTGCTCACAAGTGAAAACAAAACTTCGCACTGAAGGCAGTTCGAAGTGCGGTTAAATAGTGTGGGTGATTGACAACAGCCGGGCGAGGTAACGAGAGTAATCTGGGCTGCAGCTGAGAGTGATCGGGGAAAACCTGGGAAATGTAGTGCGAGGTGAAGATCAGTACTCAGGCGAAAGTGATCTCGGGTGGCCGGCGAGAGAGGCTGTAGAACCTGAGACCGTAACAGAGCCCCCCCCCTGCGAGCGACTCCCGGCACGAGGGGCTTGACGGCGGCGGGGTCTTCCCCGAGGTCGAGGGGCCGGCCTGGTGGGATTGGCCAGGTGGAAGTCCGTGATCAGGCTTGGATCCAGGATGTTAGAAGCGTCCACCCATGAACGCTCCTCAGGGCCATAACCCTCCCAATGCACGAGGTACTGCAAGGATCTGCCTCTTCGTCTGGAGTCCACGAGTTCTTGAACCTGATAGGCCTCCTCGCCTTCCACCAGAATGGGTGGTGGGGACGGATCACCGGAGCCTCCCTCCACACTCTCGTTCGGATCACTGGCTGGTTTGAGAAGTGAGACATGGAAGGTAGGCGCGAGGCGGTACTGTCGTGGTAGATCGAGACGGAAGGAGACTGGTGTACCTTGCTTAAGGATCTTGAATGGTCCTATGAATCGGGGACTGAGCTTCTTACTGGGCAGCCGGAGGCGTAAGTCACGTGTAGACAACCAAACCCACTGGCCCGGTTGGTACTCCGGCCCTGGCCTACGACGGCGGTTGGCCTGGATCTTCTGGCGGCGAACTGCTCGTTGGAGGTGTGTGTGGGCCTGGTTCCAGGTCTCCTCGCTGCGCTGTAGCCAGTCGTTCACTGCGGGGACGTCAGAGGGTTCACCTGACCAAGGGAAGAGTGGTGGCTGGAAACCCAGGACGCACTGGAAGGGGGTCAGACCGGTGGAGTGTTTCCTGATGGAGTTCTGAGCATACTTGGCCCAGAATAGGTAGCGGCTCCACTCCTCTTGGCGCTGGTGGCAGTAGGAGCGCAGGAAGCGAATCACCTCCTGGTTCAGGCGTTCAGCTTGCCCGTGGGATTGCGGGTGGTATCCAGAAGTAAGGCTGACATTGACCTGAAGGGTCCTGAAGAAGGCCGACCAAACCCGTGAGGTGAACTGTGGTCCTCGGTCGGAAACTATATCCTCGGGCAAGCCGTAGAACTGGAACACCTGGTTGCAGAGGAGCTCAGCGGTCTGCAAGGCAGTGGGAAGTTTCGTGAGTGGGATTAGACGACAAGCCTTGGAGAAGCGGTCGACGACTGTGAGGATGGTGGTGTGCCCCTCAGAAACTGGGAGATCCGTAATAAAGTCTATGGCAATGTGGGACCATGGGCGTTGAGGTACAGGAAGTGGGTGAAGGAGGCCGGCAGGCAGTTGGCGCGAAGACTTCTGAGTGTTGCACACCTGGCAGTGACGAACATAGGCCACGGCTTCTGTGGTTAAAGCGGGCCACCAATACCTGTTTTGAAGGAGCTGGATAGTAGCCGTGATTCCCGGGTGCCCTGAACTTGGGTGTGCGTGCACCAGCTCCAGGACCTGGTTCCGAAGAGCTTCAGGGACAAAGACACGATCTGGTGGGCAGCCTGGGGGAATGTCAGTACGGGAGTTGACCTGTTCAATTTCGGTGTCGATGTCCCATTGAATGGGGGCGACCACTAGGTTGGACGCCAACACTGTCGTGGGGTCTTGGGGTGTGCGCTCAAGGTCGTCTTGACGTGACAGGGCATCGGCCTTCGAATTCTTGGAACCTGGGCGGTACGTGACAGTGAACTGGAATCGAGTGAAGAAAAGTGCCCAGCGAGCCTGCCTGGGGTTTAACCTCTTTGCGGTACGCAAATACTCCAGGTTCTTGTGGTCAGTGAATACAACAAAGGGATGGAGGGCGCCCTCGAGCCAGTGCCGCCACTCCTCGAAAGCGGCCTTCATGGCAAGGAGTTCCCGGTCACCCACATCATAGTTTCTCTCGGCGGAACTCAGGCGCAGGGGTACAGCTTGGGGGGCGAACCCTGACGTTGGGAGAGGATGGACCCTAGGGCGGTGTTAGATGCGTCCACCTCAACAACAAACGGCACCCCGGGGTCCGGATGATGTAGGATCGGGCAGTTGTAAAGCGCTGCTTGAGTGAGTCAAAGGCCTGGGTGGCACGGTCATTCCACGGGAGACGTTGAGTACCCTTCTTGATCAGGGAGGTGAGAGGGTTAGCCACAGCACTAAAGTTCCGGATGAACCGGCGATAAAAATTAACGAACCCCAGGAAGCGCTGGAGTTCCTTTAACGTCCTGGCTCGGGGCCAGTCCCGAACCGCCTTAACCTTACTCTCATCCATAGCAACCCCATCAGGGCTGATGATATACCCCAAGAACGAAATGGAGGTTTGGTGGAACTCACACTTCTCCAGCTTGGCGTATAGGTGGTGTTGGATGAGTCTTTGGAGCACGGCCCGAACGTGCAGAACATGGTCCGAGAAGGTGTCAGAGTACACCAGGATATCGTCGATGTAGACTATTACCGTATGATGGAGCATATCTCTGAAAACGTCATTGATGAAGGACTGGAACACGGAGGGGCTGTTCGCCAGGCCGAACGGCATAACCAGATATTCGTAATGCCCTGTGTTGGTGGAGAAAGCCGTCTTCCACTCGTCCCCCTCTCTGATACGAATAAGGTTGTAGGCGCAGCGCAGGTCGAGCTTGGTGAAGTATTTTGCAGTGCGTAGGAGTTCCAGAGCAGCGGGTACCAGAGGAAGCGGGTAGCGAAACTTCACGGTGATGTTATTCAGGGCCCGGTAATTGATACAGGGTCGAAGACCCCCGTCCTTCTTCGGGACAAAGAAGAAGCCGGCGGATGCGGGTGACGTGGAGGGGCGGATGAAGCCGTTAGCAAGCTCCTCCTCGATGTACTTCTTCATTGCCTCAGACTCGGGCTGGGAGAGAGGGAAGATACGGCCCCTAGGTGGTTCAGAACCGGGTAGCAAGTCGATGGCACAGTCGCCGTCGCGATGAGGAGGGAGTTGAGAGGCACCCGATTTGCTGAAGGCCTCTGCCAGGTCCTGGTATTCCAAGGGGAGACTGCTCGGTTTAGCTCCAGCCGCGGGCACGGTGATGGCCCGGATGGAGGACGGATTGACCGGAGTAAGGCACTTAGACTGACAGGACGCATCCCAGTGTGTGATCTGGCTTGTTCTCCAGTGAATTTGTGGGTTATGTTTGCGGAGCCAGGGCAGGCCGAGGATGACTGGGGTGCGTGGACCGTGGAAGACATAGAATTGAATATATTCAGTATGAAGGGCTCCTGTCTGGAGCTGGAGTTCCTGGGTGTGGTGAGTGATGCGACCGGTGCCTAACGGCCTTCCGTCTATGGCCTCGACTGTAAGGGGAGAAGAACACTGAATGAGAGGAATGCGGTGCGCACGAGCAAAGTCAGTTGAAATAAAGTTGCCAGCGGCCCCGGAGTCCACCAGAGCTTTGGCGTGAATTTGCTTCCCGTTAGTCGTCATAACGACGGGCACGAACACAGACATAGTGTGGTTTGAAGGATCTAATCCTGAACTCACCGGACGTGGAACGGTCGGGCGTGGTCTAGTGGGACAGGTGTTGCGCAGGTGGCCAGCCTCACCGCAGTACAGGCACAGCTGAAGCCGGAACCGGCGTTCCCTCTCTTCAGTGGGCAGATGATAGGCGTTCACCTGCATAGGCTCTGGATCATCTAGGCGAGCGGGCGTCGTAACCCGAAACACTGGGGCAGCTCGAGTGGCGGGAACGGCGCGATGACCAGCGCGGCGAGCTCTCATGAGGTTATCAATCTGGATGGCCAGGTTGACAAACTGATTGAAATCTCTGCCCTCGTCACGGCAGGCTAACTCAGTTTGGAGATCGAGATTCAAACCCTTGCGGAAGATAGTCTTGAGCGTATCGTCGTTCCAGGTGGTCTGAGCTGCCAGGGTGCGTAGCGAAAGGGCATACTCGGCTGCAGTAGATCTCCCCTGCGTAAGCTCTAGCAGACGCTCACCGGCGCTCTTTCCCTCCTTGGAGTGCTCAAAGACCTCTCTGAAGCGTTGGAGAAACACAGCGAACGAAGGGAAAGTTGAACCATCAGGTCTCCACACCGCTGTTATCCACTCCAAAGCTTTACCCGTCAACAGAGAGCAGACAAACGCGATCTTCCCCATGTCGGACGTGAAAAGGGCCGGCTGTTGATCTATATACAACGAGCATTGAAGAATAAAGCCTCTACACTTGTCTGGATCCCCGGCGAACTTCTCCGGGTGCGCGAGACGCGCAGTAGAAGTGGGCGGGGCTGGTAACGGGTTGACATTGGCAGCGGCGGCTAGTGGAGAGGACGGTTCCGTGGTCGAGGTCTGGAGATCGCGCACCGCCTTGACTAGCTCATCCATCAACGTCGTAAGGTGACTCAGCTGGTGATGGTGGGCTGCGATCTGATCCGCTTGGGCTGAATAGGCGGCCGACCAGTTGGACATCGCTGCTGGATCTGGTTGCGGCGAAGTTTTCTGTTGCGAATCACCAGTCGGAGATCAATCCATGTGCAGCGTAAGTTTATTAATAGCACAGTCAACAACACACTGAGACAATTAAAGGGCTTTAACGAAGTCAGATACCAGGCAGAGAGTCGGGGCAGGCAGATAGCAGACAGAGTCGAAGTTCCAGGCAAAAGGTCAGGACAGGCGGATTACAGGCAGAGTCGGAGTTCCAGGTAAAGGATCGGGGCAGGCAGAAAACAGGCTTGGTCAGGGGCAAACAGGTTGGTCAACAGACGGGCTTTCCGGGGTATATAATGCTCGGTAGTGCTCACAAGTGAAAACAAAACTTTGCACTGAAGGCAGTTCGAAGTGCGGTTAAATAGTGTGGGTGATTGACAACAGCCGGGCGAGGTAACGAGAGTAATCTGGGCTGCAGCTGAGAGTGATCGGGGAAAACCTGGGAAATGTAGTGCGAGGTGAAGATCAGTACTCAGGCGAAAGCGATCTCGGATGGCCGGCGAGAGAGGCTGTAGAACCTGAGACCGTAACACTAACATTTAAAGGTGCTGTATGTAACTTTTTCACTCTACTAAAGCATAAGAATACCATAATATCTTTGCATATTTTGAGGAAACATGCTAAGTTTACATACTCGTTTCTCTGAAAAACACTTCTACAGACAGTTATTTTACTTTGAAATGTGCGTTTCCAGGCTGGAATGTTTGTTATTGTTCTGGTCTGAGATACTGCACGTTGCCATTTTTGCAATTTTCATTGTTCATTGCGCTCGTTCCAGTTGCATGTCCTCAAACTGGCAACCTGCCGTCTAGTCTGAGGAGCAGGTGGCGGGAGAAACGAGGATATCCGATATTTTGAATTCGACTGCAGTACTTATTTTGACCACTAGTCATTCTTACATTCTGCACCTTTAAGCTGGTTTTACATATATTACAAGTAAAAATGAAACATTTATAAGTAATTCAAGTGTAATCGACCAGTGTCTGAGAATATATTTTAACATCATACGTATTCTGTATCTTTTTGAATGAAATCATACAATTTTATGCAAGGCATCAGACGTTTATATCGCGCTTAAAGAACAATGCGAAACTCTTTTAGGTGACTCACATCGCGCCACTGTATGCATAAAATTAAATGATACAGAACAATAACAAATTTATTGATAACATAAAATGTAAACAAACCTGTTGCCATAAGACATTTTGACGGAGCTGCACTTCTGCCTCCTGAAGAGGTCGCAAAAAGCCGGTGATAAATAACTCAATCCATGGGTTATGTCTGACCCAAGATCTGGGTAACACAACTAAGCTACCCAAACACTGGGTTGTTACCTCTGACCCAGGAGCTGGGTAACAAAAACTAAATACTGAAAAAAATAACACCCCCCCCCCCCCCCCCCCAAAAAATAAGGCATATTTATATTTGTTTCTGCACCATAAATTGAATTAGGTTTAAATATTATAACTTTGATAAATTGCACTTTACCTCTTTATTTTGAAACGTTTAAAAATATTTGGAATGTGGCCTTGATTATCTTGTTAAATTAAAATTAGACAGGCAAGCACTTGCTTTGTATGACAGGTCTTTGTATGCTGTTATAAAAGACTCTAGCTGATGAAAAAAATACTCTTTTGTTTAACACAGTGTTTATTGTTCACTATTCAAATCAAAAGCCACACCATTCCAGATACTACAAGTGATGATATATGCATAGAATATTTTAACTGAACGTACTTGCGTACTTGTTTGAACTTTGTTTGTTTATTGAACTGTTCTGTTAGTTAATGATGTTGTATCCTTTACGAAAGTTTCTTTGGTTTTTATGTTGTAGTTGGAAGGTGAGAGCATGCTTTGAGTGTCATTAAAATAGCTCATCAAGTTGAGGTGCTACTGCTTAATTATCACTGGACTCTGTGTGCAATTAGCCATGTGACAATTAGCTGAAAAAGCTGTTTGCTTCAAGAGCCCTGCACTGCATCAGTAGATCGTCAGATGTTTCCAAGCTACTCAGGCACATGTAACATCCCACCTGCTCATAACACGTAACAGAGGAACGATTAACCCTTAATGAAGGTAATTGAAGTGTTGTGTGAAGATGCTGAGGATGTCACTGCTTATTATGATCCACAGCTCTCTAGAGAGCAGCACAGGACTCATCTCCTGTTCTTCTCCTTTTCTTGTCTTATTTTGTCCTCTCCTCTTGTCTCGTGTCATCTCATCTTAGTTGAGACGAGTTTAGTTTTACTCATCAAATGACTAAAAGCAGAAGAGAGAGTGGATAAAGAGAAAGAGCCTGGGCTGTTTGTGCAGTGCAGCCCTGGGAAGGTACTGGTTTGTTTCTCCTTGGAGCTGTCAGTTTGTCTCTTCTCTCATCTTGTCTCATATTGTCTCCTCTTCTCTTGTCTTGTCTTCTTAGTCTCAACCTATTATCTTCTCTCATCTCTCATCTCATCTTCTCTCTTCTCTTACTCATTTTGTCTTCTCTTCTCCTTGTCTCATCTTTCAACGCTTATCTTGTCTTAGTTTGTCTTTTCTCTGATCTTCTTTTGTCTTGTATTGTCTCCTCTCCTCTGTTCTTGTCTTTCTCTTGTTTACATTTCTTCTCTCTTCATTTCTCTGTTCTTCTCTGTCTCATTTTGTCCTCTCTTTTCACCTCATCTTAGTTTTTCTTCTCTCTTCTTTTCTCCTCTTTTCTCCTCTCATCGTAGTTTGTTTCTTCTCTTACGTTCACTTCTATCATCTGATCTTGCCTCATCACTCTTTTCTTGTCCAATCTTCTTCACTTGTCTGTTTTTCTCTTCTCTTGTTTTGTCTTGTGTTCTCCTCTCCTCTATTATTGTATGTCCTTCTTTCTGCTCATCTAATCTCATATCTTGTCATATCTCCCCTCATTTTGTCTCATCTTCTCTTGTCTCTTTAGTCTCATCTTGTGTTTTCTTCTTCTCTCTTATTGTCTCCCCCTCTCATCTTATCTCAGTCTGTCTCCTGTCTTCTCTCCTCTTCTGGTACTTAATAAATTGATGCAATCATATTTATTAATTGAACTTCTGGGTTTAATAAACAGTGGCAAGACATTCACAATTCACAAATCACAATTGTTTAGATTTGGCACCAAGCTTGGAAAATTGGAACATTGGCTGATGACTCAAATGACTAAAAGCAGAAGAGAGAGCGGATAAAGAGAAAGAGCCTGGGCTGTTTGTGCAGTGCAGCCCTGGGGGGTATTGGTTTGTTTCCCCTTGGAGCTGTCAGTATCTGAGGCAGTGATCACTCAAAATCTGTGCCATCAGCCTGTCTGGCCAGGTGGCTCCGCAGGCTCCAGGATTCTTTGTGAGTGTGTGTGTGCTCATGCACATATGTTTGTCTGCCTGGCTTCTTTGTCCCTCTGTGGGGGATCTGAAGACTGTCTGTTATGCAGGGCCCCCTCCACGGCACAGTGGTCTTTAACCTGGCTGCAGTTCAGACTGACCCAATGAGCAGAGGTCACGTGAGGTCAAGTCAGTAGAGGATGGCAGTAAATTGTTGAAGGTCTGAAACAAAGCCCTGATGGTCAACAGAAGCCCTGCTGGGACAACAGAACATGATCACACTGTGTAGCATGTCTTATGGGTAGCCCTATATTGAGTCTGTTCCAGCAGAAGCATAACATTTCCACAGATTTTTAATGTGTGCCATTCACAAAGTTCTACTTATTCACTTTGTAGCTTTGGGTGCTATCACAATAGTACTTTTGGTGTGCACCTCTTTCATTTGACCTAAGAGTTTGGTCCGTTTGGATGATGTGAACAGTTTTCCGAACTTGGAAACTGTACCAGAGTCCGCTTTAAAAAGGTGGTCTGGGGTACGATTCATGTGAACTTTGGTATAATTTTCTGCTGAAATGAACACGCAGCCTAAGAACAAATTCATATGCATAAGAACGTGTTGTGAATTAGGCAGAGATTTTTCATGAGTTCTCCTGTGCGTACAAATACGAAATAATCCACACAATTATTAGTTGAATGAGTTTGTTACTTTTGGTCTATTTTATTGTGTCCTTTACTACACAAATCAATGAATGGTAAATTCCCAATATATTACGTTGTTTCCTGCTAGTTTGGAGCCGTTTGCCACAATCTTTCTCCATAACTCAGTGCAGTGTTTGTGGATGGAACGCCTGTGGGTTGGACTACTAAGCCATTTCCTGGTGACTGTGGCTATTGTGTGCTTGTGGAAGGCCCTTGAGGTCCTAACGTTTATCCTCACTTTGTGGCGTGGGATATACGGGTCAGTGTAGTTTTTTTTTTTTTTGCTCCAACGGGGACTGCTTGTTTGCAGAATTTATTTCCCCCCTCACACTCTGGACTGTCTGCTCAATCAAAAACTTTTTTTAGGCCACTGATATGACTGGATTCTTCATCTCATGTGACTGCACATCATTAAAATGTTTAAAATAGGACTAATTGTCAATTTGTAAAATTATGTATTTTAAATCTGATTCCTCTGTATGGCTTTAATATATTTTACTATATTCAGTTTTGCTGACTTACATTTTTTGTATCACGGTTTTAGTGTTACTGTTTCGGTTCGATTCTGTATGTGCTATGTTCAGGGAAAAAGGACTGTCAAATAAAATAAAATGACAAAATCCAACTACTAGCAACTAGGTATGTTAACGATTAATCGATGATCGATTAATTGTCGATGATACATTTAATCGATAAAGCAGGTTCATGCGCGTGCGTGCTGCTCAACCGCGACACGTGTAAGCGAGCGCGGCAGAGTTATGTTTGGGACTATTTTAGACCTTCATCATGACTATAAGTTTGCGTGTGCATTCGCAGCCTTTTGTTTTGTGCAAATGTAAGTTGTAATAGTTTATTTTGTGCACGCCTATCTATATCTGATTTATATTTATATAGCCTACGTATATCTTTATTTCTTTATATCTTTATGTATATCTGTTGGCCATATGCCACTGCAGCAGACACATATTGCAGTATTACAGGGATACTCCACCGTTTTTTCATATTAAACTATGTTATTCCCTTAACTAAGACGAGTTGATACATAACTCTCTCGTCTCAGTGCGGGCACTAAGTCGCTCTGTCTTGTGGCGAAACTTTGTTAGCACTTAGCTTAGCCCAGTTCATTCAATAGGATCCAAGCAGAGAAGCAACCAAACACCTCCACGTTTTCCCTATTTAAATACAGTTACTCGAGTAGTGTAACTCGACCAAGAACGGTGACAAAATAAAACATTGCGCTTTTCTAAGCTTGTAAAATGGATAAATATTGTATGACGGAATACCATAGCAAGTGCTTGGGAGCACTTCGACTCGGCGCAGTAATATCATCACTCGTGAAAAATCATATTACACACGGACACGGATCCAGTACACACTGACACACTGTTGTAATATATTGGGAACCATCGAGAGAAACATGCATTAGCAGAATATTGTCTGTCTGTTTTACGTGTTGTTATTTTCCATAAACCATTTTATAGATGTGTCGTCAGATTTAAGATGAACCGCGGTGCAAGTGCGTGCCGTACCGTGGGGGGAGAATGGTACAGTCCGTTTTTTTACCCCTAGTATGAACCTATAAACAAGCTCTAAAGTTATTTGTGGACATTTTGTGGAGTTCATAGTATAACAGTCTTTTTTATTGCAGATATTCATATCAAATTAGCCATTATCATCCGAATAAAAAAAATGCTTGACTTTTACTGTGTGGTTAGACTAAATTATGCATTGATTTAAAACTCTAATGTGGCAATCCAATACATTTCAAGCTTTTCAGTTTAATTCTATTATTTTTCTCTGTCTCAGTCTGATTGTCTCTGTGTATTTGTGGAGGAGATGTTTTTGTATTTTCTTCAGTCAGGTTTTTTTTTTGCAGTTTTCAGCTTACAATAAAAAGTCATCAAGCCCAAAGATGCATCATATTATATTCCACTGTCATCCTCATATAAAGCAAACAAACCCGAAGGGAAATTTATTGACTGTCTAAACACACTATCTAAAATATTTATTCATTTATTTGTCTGTTTTATTATTTAATTCTTATCCCATAGGAGTCTTTCAGATATAGACTCTACATTTTCCTTTGGAAGGGTTTTCGCTTTTTCTGCACACAGTACAGGAAGAATCTAAAGATGCAGTCATGAAATTATTTATTGATTATGTTCAAAAATTTGACAGCGCGAAGAATGCAGAACTGCGTGATTTCTAAAATTGTGTTGTGGCGCACTGTTGTTCAAGTGCACTGTTTAGCTATGTCATATCAGTAGCCGTTATACAGAGTCAGGGGTTAATGAAGGGGCCATGGGAATGAAAATACACACGAGTTCGAGTTTCACTGGCTGTTTCCTTTCACTGCATGACTGTGTATAACTACAACTATTTTCAGAATAGCATATTACCATGCTGTTTTTTTCCAGTATGCAGTATTAATGATAATAATAATATAAGTTTATTTTATATAGCGTCAAATTTCTGCAAACTCTGCACAACAAGTGTACACAACAGCAGGCATAGAAACAATACAGATACAATTTGAATGTAGGGCTTTGAATGTGATAAGTAGCCTATCTTGTATTGAACATGAAAGTGAATGGGTAGCCAGTGTATTCTGCGTAGAATAGGAGTAATGTGGGAAGATATCTTGGTATATGTGAGGACCTTAGCTGCAGAGTTCTGAATATATTGAAGCTTATTTATTGTTGTGTTGGTTAAGCCATAGAAAAGGGAATTAAGTATAGTCCAGCCAAGAAGTAATGAAAGCATGAACTAGGGTCTTAGCATCATTTATATTTAAAAATAGACGTAAACGAGCGATTATAACATTAAAAAGTAAACGAGGGCAGATTTGGTGAGTGGGGAAATGTGAACAAGGAATGAGAGAAAAGAATCAAAGATTATAATTTCTACCCAGGTTTTTAACAGCAATGGAAGGTCGAACCAGGACTTGTCAACACAGAAACAGGATGTGAACAAGAAGTTGATCTGTTTTATCAGTGTTGGGTTTGAGAAAATTACTGTTCATCCATGCATTTATATAATCAATTCAAGCCGATATGGAGCAGTGCATTGAGAACAGATGTAAAGTTGGGTGTCATCTGCGTTGCAATTGAAGTTAAAGCCGGATGATGACGGATAATGTTACGTAATGGAAGCATGTTGTAGAAAATGAACAGTAAAGGCCCAAGGACAGAACCCTGGGGAACACTGTGTGCAGTATGAATACTGTGATCAGTATTAAAATTTGTATGTATGTTTTCTTAAGAAAATGTAAATCTAGTACTTCTGCTTGCATTTTTGTTTGTTTTTTTTTTAACATTTTTTACAGAAAAATTAGAGAGGTGTTCGAAAATTATTGGGATCACATATATGAAACTCATGCGTTTGGCTCAAACAAACCAGCTTGTTTCTTTTGACAGTGGTCCAAACAGACCCTCTGTCATCTCCCATGCTCCCACTCTGAACAGCACTTGAGTTGCTGCAAAGAAATAGAGCACTTTAAAATTTACATATGACCTTTGAATATTGCGATAACTGTAGAATCCACGTATTGCATCGCTGCATGAAAGGCCTCGGGCAGACAACTCAGGTGTGAAAACAGACTGAATGGATTCAGGGTCTTTGGAGGGTTCAGTGTTGTGGATTCTCCTGTGGAAATTCATCTCCTCTCGTGAAGTTAGTTATCTTGTGATTTGTGACAGGATGGAAGGAGCAGATAGATATCCGAATTTTAAATTCAGAATTCTCCTCTTCGTCATTCAAATTTCTTTATTTTTACTCTTCAACCTCTTTATTTTCATCTAAAGCTAGCCTATAAAACGTGCACTAGGTCAAGTTTTCCACTGAAAAACAGCAGTTTTATTTAACATAAGGTGTGTCTCCTCCTCTTGGTGGCTGCCATGTTGAGATCACATGACCAGCTAAATACTAGGCAAGGCAAGTTTATTTATATAGCACATTTCTTACACAATGGTAATTCAAAGTGCTTTACATAGAAGAAATTAAAACAATCAAAAGAAATCAGAATAATTAAAACAGTTTAGAATAAAAGATAAAATACAGAAATAATCAAATGAAATCAGAATAATTAAAACATTAAATAAAATACTGTACAAACAGTCGGATGAGCAGTCGGACGAGCATACTACTAACTTTATCTCAGTCACACCTTTATTATTAGACTCTATCTATTCAAATCATGGGTGACAAATATGCATGTGAGTATTTTTATTTATTTACCTGTGTGTTTCTACAATAGCAAAAACAGAAAAAAAAACTTTCAATTTGTGTGATGGTGCCTCCATGCCAACAGGTGTCAGTGTAAAGTCCAAGACCACAGTTGTATGGTAAGTGAAGCGAAACAAAACTAATAATGTTTGAGCACTGAAGGACTGCGTCTGAAAGCTTAGGCAGCAGACTTGTTGACAGCTGACCTCGCTGCTTTATCAGGCTTTGGAGGCCGCATTTGCACAATAAGGTACCTCACAACATTTGTCAAACAGACTTAACGGCAGCATAATGGTTTAATGATCTTCAACAAAATAGAAAGCTTTGGAGATAACTAAGAGAATGTTTAATTACTAATTTTCTGCTAGAAATTACATCAAAAGTAGAAAAAGTTGGTCAAAAACGTACATTTTGGGTTCTCTTGATTGGTTTGGTTCGATTAAAACAATTTCTGGTACAATTGCTCCATTAGTGTTCATTTGAATAAGTGTGAACACTGCCATCCGAACCCTTATGCGCACCAAACAATGTCCGAGAACGCTGAAAAGATTGGTCTCGGCCCGCTTCCAAATGAACTCTGGTGCGGTTCGACTGAAATATGAATGCAACACGGACCAAAGACATCTAAACAAATCAAAAACAGGACGTGATGTCGCAAGATGTTACCCTAAAAAGGACAGTCTGCTCAAGCATTTTTTTCTCGTCATAGTCGTGAAGTTGTCCAATACAGATCAGTAAAGGCATCAGAATGGCATTATCTTGAAGCAGATCTCCGTTTGTGTGTGTGTAACCAAGGAATTTCTGGTGCTGTTTTGAGTCCTTTACACATTTTATATGCCTTTTGTGAGTTTTTAGCTGGTAAAAATACAATTATATGTACTCACATACAATGAGTGCATTTATGCAGCATTGTTTTCGATGCTCTGTAAGTTCCGTCGCAAAATATACATTATAAAAGCTGTTGTTTAGTATATGTCAGTTACACACTAAGCAAACCAGGACTATATGTATCAGTTTCTTTTTTGATCTGGACCAAAAGAACCAAGAGAACCGAACTCCAAGTGTGAACCCCCTTAGACACAAACTGACCTCCAAGCGCAACTTTCAGATGCAGTTTTTATTTTTAAGCTCAGGAATCAGACATGATTGAACACAGGATTGTGGGATATTATAGTCAGGAAAGGGTACATCTATGCAGCCTTCAAAAATCGATCAGATGAAAGTATCTCAGTAAACAAAATGTCACACTATCATTGGATTCGAATGCCTTGTTACCTTCTTACCTCCGGCAGCATTTTTTTAGCTCTTGGACACAGCCACAGTAACTATACCATTGTGCTGCCAACACAGCATATTTACATTGATGGCCTTTCAAAAATGATAGTGTTTTATGACAAAGTAACTTTTGCCATCTTGACTTTTAATACCCATGACATTGAGCCTACTTTGTGAGTTTGTGTTGCTGTAATTTGATTATTTTGGCTGAAGTTGTAGAATTCTTTTTATTTTGAAATCTTCCACTCGTATACTTGAGCGAACATACTCCATACTAGCTGTGCCATTAATGAGTCAGCATTGAGACAAATGCAAACCTTCTCTGTCTGCTTGCATCTGTCAGGAAATTATAACTTATTAAAAGCTGACCCATGGACATGCGATCGTGCATATTTTCAAAATGAGATGGAAAGAATATTGTGTGATTTGTAAGTGTCTGCTGAGAATAGAAAGGGATGAATCTTATCTTGAAACTATGCATGATTAAGTATCACCTGTAAGCTTGGTTTATATTATTACATTACAGAGTGACAATATATTTATTTTCATGCAATATATCAATTATGTGCTAGCAGTAACATAACTCTAAAAAAGTATGTTTTTGAAGCAGTAACTACACGTATCAGTGGGAGACAAGAACGGGCTTTGTGTGATAAAGCATTAGAGTGCCACCTAATGGACTGGCAGGCACATCACAAGCACAGGAGGGCCCCACTTTTAAAGAAAGATGTCCACGCTTAACTTTTCACAAAAGATTAGTTTGTTAGGTTTTAAGTGATAAAATTATAGAAATATTTTTCAAAATAAAGACAAAAGTATTCAGACACTTAGTAGCTGTCAAATGTTAGTGTTACACATGTTCATAATCAACTGAAGTCTTTTTCACCTGTGGTGACTGTTATGACACAGATAACTGACTTAATACACTAAACAACTAATGCCAGAAACAATTTGTTTTTCATAGGAGGGAAAGAAGAAATTTGACAAGGAGACGGAAAAGTACTATACCACACTGGAAAAACATCTCAACCTGTCATCCAGAAAAAAGGAATCGGCTCTCCAAGAGGTGAATCATTCCATAAATAAGTCTAGTTTTGCACTTTCCAAAGGAAATGCCAGTGCTTGCAAGAAAGAATCTTAGTAAGTTTAGGTTTTAGTCCTAATTCTGATGCAGTGCTGCATTAGAAGTGCCTTACCATCATGATATCTTGCTTTCTGTCTGCTGCAGCACAAGACTCGCAGTCGCTATGTTTACATCCACCTATTTGTGTGCATATTTTGGGATATGGCAAACAAAACAAAAAAAGCTGGATGAAAAAGGCAAGCTGTGCATATATTAAGAAAATTGCATTACAAAAAAAAACGGATGGCCTCAATTGAGGTGGATGATTTTTTTTTTTTTTTTTTTTTTCAATAAGAAGATAGGACATAAACTACGATGGAAACACATTTACCGAGTAAATCCCACGGTCCGCATCAAAAAACTTTACAAGTGGATGTGATTGGATAACTGGATTAACCAGCGGACCTTCATTGTACAGCATCTCAAATGATGGATTGATCATTCTAAAATGTCTGAGGAGAGTCTGTCATCAAAATGATTTGATTTAATTCCCTTATGCAAGAAGCAGCTTACATGTATATATATATTCAAACTCAAGATAACATGACAGTGTTTTGTCATTTATGATGTAGGATAAAAGAGCTAGTGGCTTCCCTGAAGCAGCAACTTCCATTTTTATTACAGATATTTTTATGTACACTTTCACAAATCTTACCCTGCGCATGCGATTCTTTATGGCATCATATTACCTTCATATGTTTTGCGCTAGTTTCTCAGTGACGATTTTGTTCTCTTGAACACATGGGATGGAAACAGTGCTTTATTTGCAAATGTTTATGTGATAATCTAATTTTGCGCACAAGTTAAATTTGCAACGTTGCATAAAAACATGGCTAGTGAATCCAGTGTTAATTTCGACAGCAAATTTTGATTTAGTTTTAGTCTTAGTCTTTTGACTAAAATGCCATTTAGTTTTAGTCATATCTTAGTCATCTAAATTATTTTAGTTTTAGTCTAGTTTTAGTCTACGAAATACTATAAGATTTTAGTCGACTAAATCTACAGTAGATTTAGTCGACTAAAATATTATGGGTGTAGTTAAATTGTAATGCATTAATTTAGAATGACTCTAAAATGTCCAAACCCATATACTCCCGGAGAAAACATTTATTAACCTATTAATATGAATGATTTTTAGGTTTGAACATGCAATACAGATACAGATTTATATTGTGACTTAAAAAATATCTTAAAATGAAATAAAAACCACTTTTCCTAAAGTAAAACACAGTCTTCTTTTCAATGAATGATACGTATATGCATTCTTTATAACTACTTGCATACATCATTATTTATTCTTGCAAGCAGACATGTTTATTTGTATGAATTAAATATAATTAATCCTTATTAAAGCTATTAACAAACAGTGAATGCTTTTCTTTTGTTGCTTGAATATTAAGGACACAGACCGCATTAGGTTTATTGCCACTGTCACTTTAAGACATCAGATCATGTCCAATGACATGCGGATACAAGTGCACTGATACACATCCGATACACTCACAACGGTTTAAGACATAACCAACATAGATTACATGAATACTCTCCAAAACGGACATTTAGACATAATGCTGTGTGTATTTGTCCATTCAGACACGAAAGAGAGCTCAATTCAGTCCTCGCGCGCTGTATCGGTGTCTATTGTGCATGGCTGCACGCTTCAGGTCGGGTGTGTGCTGTACGGAATAGAGCTTTTTTTTTTTTTTTTTTTAAGCTCTTATTCATATCTATATGTCTGCTCTACTCATTCTCCCAGGCGTTTAAATTTTTTAAAGTTTTGAGACCGCTGCGTAGATCAGCACGTTACAGTACAAATGAGCGTATCTATACGCAAATGTGCGTATCTGACATCAGTTCTGACTGGATCGCTTCCCAGATCGTCACTATCTAACATTTTCGTCTAGTTTTTATTCGTTGACGAAAATGTCAATAGATTTTCGTCATCGTTTTTGTCATTCAAAACTAGGTTTTATTTAGTTATCGTCTCGTTTTCGTCTGTGAAAAAATGTCGTTGACGAATAATTTTCGTCATTATTTTCGTCAACGAAATTAACACTGAGTGAATCAACAAATAACTGCACTGTAATGCTGCCTTCATGTGCTATCAGAATTATCGTAAATATCAGTTTCCTAGTCGGAAATAGGACATGAATGCCCTAAACACCTAAAGTCGTATTTATTACTGAGACAATTTTGATTCCCAAGTTACCGAGTTGGGCGGACCATGAACTTTAAACATGGCGGAGGAGAGAACAACTGCTGCTGTGACTGCTATTCTTTATTCATTTTTTCCACAACAGCTACACCACTTTGTCTTGTTGTTAAATTAATGCATATTTACATATATGAATAACCATTCGAAGCATATTGTATGTTTTAAAATTCCAGAATCGTCAGCAAGATACCACGGTGAAAGTTTATATAGTTGTCAATTAATGGGACACTACATTTTATTCAAAATTAAATATCTGCAATACATTTTTGCTTTAATAAGATTTCCCCAAGAAATAGGCAAGAATAAACTTGGTCTCCTCCGTGATCTCTATTATTTTCGACAACAACGCAATTGAATGTGACAAGCTCAAAATTACGACTCCAGAAGGGTAGGAAATTTTCAGTGGGGAGTATAAATGGTTAAATATATGCAAGGAAGACAAAGTCCAATCAAAATTCTATATGCAAATCAATGCAAGTAAGACTTGTCGTTTTGCATACTGACTTGCAATCGGTTGTTTAATTTTCTTAAAAAGTAAAGTTTATAAAAAGCAAAACAAATAGCAAATGTAAAACTGAAACTGTGTACACGTTGACTTTTTTGATGACAACAGTGGCTAAAACATGGGCGAGTTTTGTGATATCATTTATTTAAATGGATATTTCAGGTTTTTTTTTTTTATATATATATAATTTACTCACCCTCATGATGTTCCAAACCTGACTTTCTTATGTGAAACATACAAATACATTTTTAGTAATGTACTTTCCACACTTTCCATTCAATTACAATAAATGGGAACGTAATAACCCACAAGTCATATGAACTTTTATAGTCCTTTGTGTTCTTTTTGAAAATTGAAAGCTTGAATTTCTCCTTTTGTGTTTCACAGAAGAAAGTCATATGGGTTTTAAACAACATATGAGTAAAAAATTATCAAGTTTCCATTTTTTGGGTGACTAATCCTTTTAAAAACATCAGGGTTTACAAGCTTTAGTTTTTTAGTTTTTCACTTTTTTTTTCTTCATTCCTCTTTCCTGCTGTTCAGAGATGTTCCTGTGCATTTGTTTTGCTTGTTGTTACACAAATTCTCACAAAGCTGAGCCATAAATTCTCACATGTAACGATTAACCAAAGCCCAAACACATCCAAATGAGCGTACGAGCCTGGCAGTCATCGCTTTCTGTCTGTCTCTGCGGTAACAGTGCTCTTTGTTCATTTCCAGTCTGACGCTCAGATTGATAAGGAAAGGCAGCTCTTTTATGACGCCTCGCTAGAATACGTCTTCAAAATCCAGGAGGTTCAAGAGAAGAAGAAATTTGAATTTGTTGAGCCGGTAAGATCTTTATGATGCATATTATTCCTCTTATATTTAGATTTGAAGTTTCTGTCTCATAAACTGAAGCTCACAAATACACACAAAGCCACTCTTATGCACATAAACACGAAAACGTATAGACAAATGTAACTCCTGAAAAACAAATCAGATGCCCATCATGATGTGTAATGTAATGAGAATCAAGCCATCTGGTCAGTAATGGTTTTGTAGCCAACAGGAAGTAGGTTGAGAGTTTTGACCACTAAAGTCATAATCACACTCTTATCATGCCAACTTAATCAAACCTCAGCTGTCATTTTCTGCCCCACAATCACCCCTGAACTATTTAAGAGATAGTTTACCCAAAAAATGAAGATTCGATCATTAACTCACCATCATTTCATTCCAAACCTGTGTGACTTTCTTTATCTGTATACGCACAAGATATTTTGAAGAATGTTGGCAAACAAAGTGTTTTGGTTTCCATTGACTTCCATCTGTATGGACCAACAAAAAAACAGACATTCCTCGAAATATCTTCTTTTATGATAGAAAGACATACAGGTTTGGAACGACATAAGGTTGAGTGAATGATGACAGAATTTTCATTTTTGGGTGAACTGCAACCAAAAGTCAGAAATCTCAATAATCTCAAACTTGTCCAGTACCAAATGATCTATGATGCATTCCACTTTCATTGTCAAATTACATCAATGTCTAATTCTTTTCTTTTACTGGAAATACAACAGTATGTTCATTTGAGTCTATTTTTATTTCTTCTAATGAATTTTTGAGGGGAACCTTTGAGACAAAGTTGATCCTTCAATTTTAAACCAATAATTGAAAGTTTCCTGCCATTAAAAATAGTTTTAGAGGAAGTGCTCTTACTAAAGTTTTTTTAAGGTTCTTTTCATGTTTGTCATCTAAATCTCCACTCAGCAAATAGATCGCATAAAATACACAACAGCGGAACCTCACATTTTACAACAGTGGACAGAATTTGCATGACTCATTTCTGCATTAAGCATATTTATATGCATAAGTGTGAGCAGTAAAGTGATTCAGACAATGTGCTGTATAGATTTAGAGGGGCATCCACTGTTTATCACCAGGCATGGGGAAAACAAAGCTGTTAATCTACCAGAAGCACCGCAGTCTGTTCTGCTCTTGAGTTTCGGGGGTGTGACATCAGCATCTTTGAAGTCTTGTGTCACTATCAAAAAAGTCAAATTGTTGCAGTGGCCAGATGGGATAACTGTAATGCTCAATAGATGTATAACTTAATACGCAATGCACTTACCATAGCCACATCAGGTCTGTGCATTAACAATGCACAGACCTGATGTGGCTATGGTAAGTGCATTGCCATGCACAATGCACAATTCTGTCAGTGTTTTAAGTGAGTTAAGTAAATGTCTTCCCTAAGAAATTTGAGGTTGTAGGGTTGTAATTGTATTTACAATAAATAAGTTCTTCCCTTCTCTAAGTCTGACTTGTACTGACACCTAGTAGTGTGGATGCAGAAATATGCAAAAGAAAAAGTTTTCAGTTACCAATACCATTGTAGAAATGCACTATTTGCTGACAACCATCATTAAAATAGCTTGAATGTGACGACCGTTTCAAACAGCAAGCGACAGTGGCGTGTGAGCAGCGCCTATTTTTTTGGGTGTACATGTTAATCAATGTGTGCGTTCACACCATGAGCAGGCGCAGCGCGTGAGCGTCAAGCAGGAGCGTCGCGTGGCATTTCACATTAAAGTGAAAGCACACTTTTGATGGACAAAATGTATATGATTCACACAAAAAGTGCCCAAAATGCACAGAATTTGCATGTCTAGTGTGTTTTAACAAGAACTGCAGTATGTCAGAAAAGAAAATGAAGACTCAAACATTTTAGAGAAAATGTACCCTACCCATTAAACTTGTTTTTAATTATTCAGTTTGGGCTTTGAACATGTTTCTATCAAGTTTATGACCAGCTTCTAAAAACAAATTTAACAAAAGTCTTTGTAAACAAATTCTTGAATGGTAAATGGACTGCATTTATATAGCGCTTTCACAGACCTAATGGCCACCAAAGTGCTTTACATATTGCCTCACATTCACCAATTCACTCACTCATTCACTCTGCTCACGCGCCGCTCATGCTTGCGCCTTGCGGTGTGAAACAGCCGTAACTCTACACCCTTGCTTCATTTAGTATACGTGTTTGTTTCTATGAATATGCAAATTAGCCCCGCCTCCACTCACTCACACAGCTCAGAGATCCACTCGTTGACGATCACACGTTGACCTGATTGGTTACAAGCTAGTTTGTGACGTCAGAAACACCAGCGATTTCAAACCACGTTTTTGGTTCACTGCAGTTTTAAGGAGAAATTACTGTTGGTGTTGACTTATGAATTTGCACATGGTTTGTCTTAAAGCATACTAAAAACACCACATAGACAGATATATAAACAACATTAGAAGCAGGATTTTCTTAAAAACTTTAAAAACAGTGAACACATTAGATGGAGACTGTAGTCATACCAGTAGCCTAACAAAAAGTGTTTAATTTTATATGAAGTGGAACACCTCATGGGGGCGGCCATGTTGAAATCACATGACCAGCCACATGACTTGCTTTATCTTGCTTTAAATCTTCCTGTTATTGGACATTTTCAAGGAAAAAACTTTTAAATATGTAATTTTGGTGATCAAAGATGAGTTTTAAGGGATAAAATGATTGACTGCAGGGGGACTTTAAACATTTTACAAAAGTACGATTCATTTCTTTGTGTAAATAAAAAAATCCTATTTTAGCACACGGTTTTGAAAGTTAGAGAATCCCTTTGAATTGTATGTCAGTCTTTTGGTTGAGCAGTTATGTGACAGCTTTAGATATTCAGAGAATTTACCAACTGACAAAATATTGTAAAATTCCTGTTTGCACTGAGAAAGAGGAAGAGTTACTGTAAAGAAGATATGTTGTGTTACAGGCATAATATAGAAACTTGTATTTACCTCTTGTTTGGGTTGCAGCTCTTGGCCTTCCTGCAGGGTCTGTTCACATTCTACCATGAGGGTTATGAGCTCGCCCATGAATTCGAGCCCTACAAACAACAGCTACAGTTTAACCTGCAGAATGTAAGTGCACGTCTCCAGTGAGTCATCCAGCTTATCTTTCATTTCTTCACGTGGCCTCCTTTTCACCAAAAATAACTTTTCACTTCTGAAAATATTTGTAAAGCGACATGGTGTTCAAAAAAGGCTGGCGCATATAAAAACCTTTTGCCCTCTGGTCTTTAGACTTTAACCTGCTCTGTGTGTCTGTGATCAATATTTGCCTGTTATAAACCACTTCCTGCTGCCCGTCAGCATCTCTGGTTCGGGATCCATGACCTTTGACCTTTTCTTTGCATCACTGTCACAGTGAGCTCAAAGCTGATGTAGTGTCACAGATTTTCAGTACAAAAGACCTGTGCTGCTGCAGAACTATGCCAGCACTGCGGCATATATACGCTGCATTAACACTGCTGTGAAAGCGTGAGACATCAGCCTTAAATGTAATTCACTACCGCAGGACAAGCACATTTAATATTGTAGGAGTGTCATTGATAATTCACATTGATGTATTTGGCTGTGATGTCAGTACTCCAGAGGACAAAAGAAGGAAATCAAGCTATTTTTTTCTTCCTTTCCTTCCAGCAATTGGTGTATATACAGTATATCAGGGAAAATTCATGGCTAGCTGTGCATTTAGTAAGGGATGAAGTAAATATAAATAAATTCGGACAGGTTGATCAGGACAGGTCTTGTGTGAAGGTTTATTTTGCAATAATATCTTGCTGAATGTTCTGTACATTATCCAGCGTATTACTTGCTACTTGCCATATAACTTAACAATTGGACACCAAATATTGAATTTTATTTGTCAAGGCCAATTCACACTACATCGACAGACGCAAACCAACACCGACAGTCACACTGATCTGATAAAGCCCGACGAAGAGTCTATTGCAGTCTGTCGGTGCGGTAATGTACAGGCATACCAAAAATACAAAAATAAATCATTATGCAAGTATTAAATATTGATTTGAGTTGAAAATGTTTTAAAATCCATTACAGTGTTCGAAATAATCATTGTGGCAACAAGGAGAACACTATAGTATCACAGTACTTTAAAAACTTGAGTTTACCACTATAGTACTTTTGAAAAGTCTTCTGACTGTAGCTCTGTTTCATAAACCGATGAGCTGCCTAGCTAGGCAGCATATTTGGTATCAATGTGAACACTAATTCACATGATAGGCAGTATAATTATGCTCCCAAAATGTTTTTGACCATTATCTAAGGCAGCATTTGAAGATAAGGCAATCTTATAACGCATCTTTCTGAAGGATTTGGTAATGCTTGTGTCATTACTGGTGGGTTAGCTTGATCTTCACTTCAGAATTAATTATACATTGTGCATTACTTTCAATAATTATCAACCTGTATATAGTAGTGGTTAGTCCTCTGGGAGGTGTAAGAAATAGTAGTTACTGATTTGCCAATAGTGAACTACCTCATTCAACTGAGCGCTATTACTTACTAATGAATTAATCAGAGATGGAACGTTAATATTGTGTTACGCATTTGTTCCTGTGTAGTTGTTCATTAATGACGGAACAGTATTCTAAAGTGTTAACAAAAAGTCTTTATTTACCGATAATATGCCTCTGTAATTATAATTTGTGTGAAAAGGAATAAAAAAATGTTGGAGTCTTACCACCACTAGTGTTCATTACAGCTGGAAACTGCAGCGGAGTTTTGCAAAAATGTAGGTAGAGGCCAGTATGCCTAGATTGCATGTGATGCTCGTGCCTGAGTTTTACAGATCACACTGTCCCTTATCTTTTGGAACAGATCTTTTGGTTCTTATGCATGTTTATATACTGTAAATGTATATTAATTAATTCAGTGCCATGTATGGTTTTTAAATAAATTCACAGCTGTCAGATCAATTATGAAAAGCTGTTTTAAAATGGCAGTTGCATTGCTGAGATAGGGTACCCATAATCTGTTTGCATATGTGTGATTTTTTTGTTTGTGTGTGTCTTAAATGAAGACAAGAAACAACTTTTTAAGCACCAAGCAGGAAGTAGAAATGCTGATGAAGAGAGTTCGATCTGCAGATCAAGACCAGAAGCCCCCGGGCCAGTGGACTATGGAAGGATACCTCTATGTCCAGGAGAAACGTGAGTGTCATATGGACAGTCCTCAATCTTTCAGGCAAGAGCGGTGAGCAAACAAAAGGACAGACCTTCAACGCCAGACACTTTTTTCAAAACATGCTGATAACAGGTCTAGAATGTTGTTATTCATATTTATCTTTCCAGTTTCACTTTATTTTCATGGTCCCTTTAACACATTCTGTTGACTATAAGTAGCGTTGCACCTACATGTCTACTAACTCTCATTAGAGTGTAAGTAGAGTGTCAGTTTACTGGGTTAGGGTTAGAATAAGTGGACATGTTGTTGCAAAGTTACTTATAGTCAGTATAATGTCTGTTGGAGGACCATCACAATAAAGAGTTTACAACTAAGTGTCAATTAACTCTCATTAGAGTATTAGTATATGTCTGCTTCATATCTGCTAAGTTACTTATAGACAACAGAATGTTCATAAGGGGCCATCAAAACAAAGTGTTACCATCTTTCCTAAGCGACCTCTTTCTAGTCTTATCCTGTATTTTCCTGTTCCTTCACACTGCAAAGGAAATGCCAAAATAAAATCCACATGTAAACAGAATGCTTTTGATTATCATCAGATCATTTCAGACATGACAGAGAATGACCTGTTCTAGGAAAGAAAAACATTGCCCTCTTGTGGACTGATACATCATACACAATGAAGATTTAGTGAAGAGTTGTATGCTAAATAAATTGCTAATATAAAATGTTTTTTTTTTTTAAATCAAAATCTAAAATTATTATCCAAAAATAAATTACATTTATTCTGTGAAATTCAAAAATACAAATTATAAATACATATTTAGTTGTTTTTTTTTTATAGATAAAATACATTTTCGATTCTAAAAAAATTAATTAAAAGTTTTACTACTTTGTTGCTACTTAATCCTAGGAGTTGTAGTCCACACATGTTGCATGCATATCTAACATGTATTGTGTTATAGGAAATATATTTAATTGCCTGTATAGCACTTTTTATATATATTTTGGGGAACAAATCATTTATAACATACATTATATTTGTATATATATATAAAAAAAAAAAATTATAGCCTACATGTTGTCCAGAATTTTTGTGAGCTGCAAATGAACAATGTTTCCCCAAATACCTCAAAGCAAGTATATCACATTTGCACTTTTCATGTGTGTGTGTTGCAGGGCCTTTGGGCTGCACATGGACACGGCATTATTGCACATATGAGAAAGTTAGTAAGACCTTCAGCATGTGCAACACAGAGGCGAAGCCCACAGCTAAACAGGTACAAAGATGCCCATGTGGGATCAGAGGTGCTGTTTGCTTCAGATCCTCACTGTCTGTCTCTCTCTTTACACAGAATGGTGTCATGTCAAATCCCCCAGAGAAGTTCAGACTGAAGTCCTGTATTAGGAGGAAGACGGACTCGATTGATAAGCGCTTCTGTTTTGATATCGAGGTTGTTGAAAGGTGGGTTTCTGCAGTGACAGCACAGTTCAGACGTTTTTAAACTTTCAAATATTTCATCCAAAAATGATCATTTTGTCATTATTTATTCATGTCATTCTTCCATTATACCAAAAAGTTTCAAAGAATGTCCAGTCCGTTTTTTACCATTTAATGAAATAGAAATTCTATTTTTATATATATATTTGTGATGTGGCCAGGGAAAATGTTGCTAATGTTGCAGAAAAAAGTCCTTATTGGTGAGCACTGACAAGTCTTCAGGATAGATAGATAGATAGATAGATAGATAGATAGATAGATAGATAGATAGATAGATAGATAGATACGATTGATTGATTGATTGATTGATTGACAGCTATAGATAGATAGACAACTTTAGGGAGAGTAAATGATGACCAAATTAAAGTTTTTGGGTGAATTCCTTTTCCTGTAACATTTGCTATTGTTTCTGTTTCTCTGTGTGCTCAAATATGAAACCTTCCTTCTTGTTTTAAGAGTGGCCTGCATTTCTGTTTTCTGCATGCTCCTTTTGCCTTTTTTCACATTAACTGTACAATCTGTCTTTTATGTAATCTAACTGTATAATCATCTGCCTTCATGGCACAGTCTTACGATATTAGGTGGCAAATATGTATGCATTTATATGTATGTTATTACACTGTGCACACTCAGTAGAACATGCATGTTCTACTAACATTGAGCCAGACCTGTATGTCGGTAAGTATCTGCAAATGTAACTGCCTGTCTGTTCATGTTCTTTGCCACCTAGTGTAAGGTTGCACTGTTGTTTTCTGACAGTTTACCTTGTATGTGCCCATTTCCCTTGTCTGTGTTTATTTCAATCTAGAAATACCATCTATCGTGGATCTCTTTTCAGACCACTGCAATTTTTCTGTAAAGCCCGGTATGTGACCAGAACTGTGCCCTACAGCGCAAAAGCATGTTGTAGCGCATGTGTGCTGCATTCCAAATCCCACGCTGATCAAAGCTCATTTCTCACCCCAGTGGTTTTAAAGGATTGCATGTTGAAAATCCAGCACATTTTCCTGCACCCATAATTGGTGGGATAACAGTTTGATTTGATTTAACTGGCTGAGTGATTCTACCAACTCATTTTTGATCTGGAAATCAAATTATCACTTGACATCAAGGAACAAAAATCACAACATCAAATCAACATTATACACCAGGCTGAAAAACTGTTGAAACCCCAAATTGTTCAATAATTAAATAACACTTTCGCAATGTTCACAAGTCTTGGATGTTGGTCGTGTCATGCCATGCTGCTAAACAAATAAAATATTTAATATTATTTTTAGTAAGTGTTAAATTTGTTTTTTTTTTTTTTTTTTTAATGTATTTATTTTAATTTTACACCTTATGATTTGATTTATTAATTGATTAGCTTTTCATCATCTCATCAACCCCCGTAATTCCCTCACAAACGCTTTTATGATGCACTGCGACAAGCTCTATGAATTATCAGAAATAAGAAATTAATATAATATATACTATATAAATGCAGTCCATCAATAAAAATAGCTCTATTTTGCATTTTACACACTATTTACACAAAAGTGTTATATGCTTTTTTGCCGATAAGAATATCACGTGTTACTTTTCAAACTCTGGAATCTAATTAAATTCATGTGAGGAAGGCAGTTTGTGTGATTTGTGGATTTGCTGCCTGTGTATATTATTTTAAATCACTCACTAATGAATTTCTATGAAGTTTCTTTAAAAGGCTGCTGCCTATATAGACAGCAAGGCAGCTCACTAGGTTTTGTACAGTAGTTCACTTAAAATTCCATCTAAAAATGAAATGTTCTGTTTCCGAAAAAGTTGTTGAAAGATGCTTTATTATAAGCAGATAGTTTTGACTGTAAATTCCGATTGGATGAGCCACGGTAGTCACTATGAATGACCTGATATGCATACAGTACACTTCCTGATATACACAAATCTCCTCCTAATACCATCACATTCAAACTGCACTGCAGCGTGCTTGCTCTAACAAGCGGGATGGTGATAATCAAATCATAACTGAGCGTATAGCTCATTCATCCATGCACAGATATTAGTGTTGCACAGGCATAGAACGCGTTAATGGCTATTAGCTCGCTCTAACGCTCACCTTACAGATACGGTTCATGCAAATGCTGTCAAATCATGTGTGAAGAAGATCCATGGCCGATGTTTATGGGTGAATTAATTCCTTGTGATTCTAATCGGTGTGAAACTCCGAGCACAGATAAAGAATATGGTTAAATTGATGTTTATGTAAATGAAATAGTACTTTCATGCATCGTTTTTTTCCCCAAGAGTGTGTAGTGTTACTGAGCATGGGAAATGTAAATGTTTTAAGGCCATCACACAACATGCTTTTTGAATAGGTTACCCATCATAGATTCACCATCATGTCATTTCAAACTCCTGTGACTTTATTTTTCTTTACTTTTTATTGTTTTGAAGAATGTTCATGCTGCTCTTGTCCAACATCATATAGTCACCAGGAACTCTATAAATGAGGAAAAAAACATAGAGCGTGATATATAAGATTCATATTGGTAACTTTTACGTCTATGTTAGTAATATAACAGTTTAGTGCAAATTTGAAGCTGTTATTCACTGAAAATCTTTGTACCGCTTCTCTTTCTAGTTCATTTTATGGAAAAAAGCAGTTTGAACATTCTGCTAAATTTTTCCTTTTGTGTTCCATATAAGGACAAAAATCATACAGGATGGGTGAACTATTGCTGCTCAACCTTAACTTAACCTTGACTTAAAAAGGATAGTTCACCCGACCCCCCCCCCCCCCCCCCCCAAAAAAAAAAAATGGCATATTTTGAGAGATGTCAATGGTAACCAAAACTGTTTCGTTCCCAGCATTCTTCAAAATATCTTTTTATGTTCCACACTGAAAAAAAAAAGTCATACTGGTTTGAAATGACATAGGGCGAGTAAATGATGACAGAATTTTGATTCTTTAGTCAATTGTCAATGATGTTGCGACATTTGGCTTGAATCCTTTCTTTTAACTACATTCTTTAGTTTAGGCATATACTAGCAAATGCACTATAGGAACTATAGTAAGTAGGCAGGATATTTCTAGAGCATGTCAGACTTTAAAGTGCTGCGTTGTCTTCAGGCAGGGCATTATCACGCTACAAGCGCTGTCGGAGTCCAACAGGAGACTCTGGCTGGAAGCTATGGATGGCAAAGAGCCGGTGAGTGCTGGAGAAACTTTCTCCCCTGTTTTACTAGTGTACTAATACTATTTAGACTTAGTGGTCATCATTGCTTCTGTATTGATTCAAGCTTCAGAAGATCCTCAAGTTCAGGTATTTTCTTCAAAACGTACAAAAATGGATTATCAGCTATTTAATTGCTCAACAAGTAATTCACAGTGAAATCAATACATTAAACAGTATTTTTCACTCTTTTAGATCTACAATCTTCCTGCTATTATGAGCAAGAAAGAGGAGAGTAAGTATTTAAATCTCTAAGCAGTGTATTTATATTTATCATGTGAAGGCTTTATGTGTTTTACATACTTCATTTTATTGTATATTATGTCTTGTCTGTTTCTTTTTTTTCAATCAGTGTGAGCTTAATGTTTGAGTGTGACCTCACATGCTCTTATCAGATTAGCTGTGTTTAACAAACACTTATTCAGATAATGTGTTCTGTTTCCCATCACTACACACTTTGTGTGTCTCTGTTCTCCCATTTCCTTTTACAAGGTCGATAGCATTACATTGAGTACAGCCAGAGTAAGCCGTATCCCCCTGAGTGTGACGCACACTAAATCCATCTATTGAACATGTTTCTTTTCACCTGTCTTTTATAGCATATTTAAATGAGGCTGGCTTTAATTTTGTGAGGAAGTGTATACAGATGGTGGAGATGAGAGGTGAGTTTTGGTCTTTATTGCCTCTTGCCTTAATAGGATATTTAGTGTGGATAAAGCATTCCATACTTTTTATTTTTGCATCCTTATAATAATAGAAAAAATAATAATGTTCCAACTAAATAATGTAAAATATGTCAAGTAATGTCATGTTTCAGGAATCTTACCCTATGAAAGAAATATGCGTGTGTGCGTGTGTGTGTGTGTTTATTCCTTATAATAATAATAATAATAATGATAGTACTAGTAGTAATACATTACAAATAAATAAAAATAAAAAAATTAAGTAATATCATGTTTTTTTTGTTGTTGTTTTTTTTTATTTTTTTTTATTGCAAATTAACAAAAGAGTAACACATACAAGGTAGTGAGACAATATCATGTTTTAGGAGTCTCACCCTGAATGAAATACTGTATGTAGTGTGTGTGCGCGCGTACATTCGTGCCTGTATATATATACAAATATATATATATATATATATTTAATTGTCTTCCCTGAATATTAATGTTGATTATTATTCTGTGTTTATTATAATTAGGCTATTATTATATTTGCACTACAAATGTTTGGGGTCAGTGTGATTATTTTTTTAAATAAACTGATAGTTTCATTAAGCAAATATTCATGGAATTGGTTTAAAAATAAGTGTAATAATACGATTTACAAAGTTTTGTTAAAAAGTATTGTTGGCAATGTTAAGTGTCTTTAAAATTTTATCTGAGATACGCTTTTGCCCCAAAGGTTAAAGAGACTTGTTACAAAATCCTGTTAGTAATGTTAGTAAGTGTGGTGTGCCTTATGAAATGGGTATGTTCTCTGTCCTGCTTTGTAAATGTGCAATACATTTTTTTAAAGACATTTACAATGTTAATAAACATGTTTTTTTTATTATTATTTAAAATAATTAATACTTCTAATTTCTATTTCAATCTATCTGTTCATCAAAAATCCTGACAGTCAGAAATGTGCCTAAACTGACATTAGATGAAGTAATTTATATCATTTTAGTCTCCCTCTCTGGGAATCTAGAGATGAAGTGTGCATGTGTGTTGTGTTTATATATTTATATATGTTCTGTGTGTATATATTCTCCACTCAGCAGGACTCAACACTATGGGTTTGTACAGAGTCGGTGGAATAAACTCCAAAGTGCAGAAGCTCATGATCACAGTCTTCTGTAAGTCCCTTCACTCTACACAACTCGAGAACTAGACACAGAAATGTGTGTTCAGGCCAGGGTAGCAAAGCCTCTGGTGCAGTTCCCTCTCGCAAAAACATAGTCAAATTTATTTATTTTGGAGTTTAACGTCACATCTGATAGCTATTCGTTTTGTTCTGAAAGAACTCCTGGAAATGCCTGGAATCAGTATGTCCTTAAACCCTAAATCAAGTATAAAACCTTCACAGACCAACTTTAAAAGTCACCATGACACCAAAATTGAGTGTGCTTATTTTTCATGAAAATATTGTCACAATTTAAAAATCTCAATTGGTCCTAACAATCCCCTTCATTTTCTTGCAACATTAGTTTCTTATTTCGTAAGAAAATGATGTGAAATAGGAGATTTACCCAAATTACTGTTATGCTGGATTAGCCGTTTCCATGGGTCATAAATATTTAAAGTTTAATGTCACTACAACATCTGCACACAAACAATGTTGTACATGTGCCTTGGTTTCTCTTACAGCACCCAAAGCAGCATCAGATATGGATCTGGACCCAGACACATGGGACAACAAGACTATTACCAGCGGCCTCAAGAATTATCTCAGGTTCGTGTGTTCAGGCTGATGTCACTACTCCTAATGGAGGTTCAAGATGCTAGTTTGAATTGCCCTGAAATAATGTGTACCTTTCCTTGTTTGATAGAGTTGAAAATAACCAATAGCATTTCTGAGAGAGGAGATAACAAGATGTCATTCTTGTGTCCGTCCACTAGGTGTCTGTCTGAGCCGCTCATGACATACAAGCTCCACTCTGACTTCCTCATGGCTGTCAGTAAGTTATAAAGCAATTGAATCACATGTTAAACATATTTGTTTAGATTTTTAACACACTCTTTTAGGAGCCTGTTATTTTATATTTGGGTTGAGTTTGTGATCATGGTGTGTTGATACTCACTGCTAGGGTTGCCACCTTCCATACAAAAAAATAAGGGACGCCTGCCGCAGCGGGGGCCAAAGTCCTCAGGGCCACAATGACCACAGGCCCGACGGTATGCTAATGGTGGTATATCATAACTCAAAACATATTTTCAGGAAAGTAATAAGATCAGTACCAATGGACATTATGATTATAATAAGCTATCTGCTATTGAAATCAGTGTGAATAGATGCAATCACTCTCTATCACAAACAATGTTAACAAAGTGTGGCAATGAGACCACAAAAAATTGTATGCGAGATGTTAACCATACTTTATTAACTTAATAAATAAACAGATCCATAACTTATTCATAAATTAAACAAATGCGTTGATACTTTTTTTTATACAATTTGTTGTATCAATTTGATACAAATGATTGATGCAATTTGCATTGTAACATTATTTCTTAACAAATGGGCATGCCCATTTGTTAAGAAATAATGTTACAATGTAAATTAATTATATCCATACATTATGGTATGATTTGTTTATTACGGCATAATAAACAATGAAATAATAAACTATGCCATAGGCAGCATATGAAAACGTAACCAATCAGAACATTATTGAGCTGTTTAAAAAACTGTCATTACACGATCTGTTTGAGGTATGAAGAACTGAGACGGTGCTTTCATTTCTCTGAGCTCTAGCATTGCGCGAATGTTGCTCTCCCGAGGCATGCTGTCTGTCTGACAAGCCGCCGTGCGCCACAGAGAACACTCGCCGACAAATTGTGCAGTTGGCTTGATACTCATTGCCACTGACACTTTCCAGCCAAGTATTCGTTTCCTCCCACTCTCGTCGGTACTTTTGCATCCGCTTTCGTCTCAGAGGTGGACGCGGGGGGTCTTAGGAGCTGCCGCCGCCATTGGCTCGTCTCAACTCTCTGCCAAAAGACCCGCCCTCCTCTGACTCTAGGGTAGAATAGGATGAGTCTTCACAGAATGCGGGTGGAATGATTTGCATGGGATGATGATGCGTTTAAGACAACTCGGAAATACTGGACAAATAGCGTCCCGTATTGATTAAAAAGGGGACGCGCTGTTTATTTCACAAATACGGGACGATTCCGTATTTTAAGGGACGGGTGGCAACCCTACTCACTGCTGTGTGTGTGCACTTGGATGAGTGAAATGCAGAGCACAAATTCCAAGTATGGGACAACATACTTGGCTACACATGTCACGTCACTTTATGTGTTTGGTCTGTTTTCTTTCAGAATCTGATGATCAGAACTACAGAGTGTGTGCAGTTCACGCGCTGGTGCATATACTACCTGACAAAAACAAAGAGATGTTGGAGATATTAATCAAACATCTACTCAAGTATAACTCAGTCCTGAACTTAGATTTAGATTAAGTTTTTACTCAAAAATTAAAACCTTTCTCTCTTTAAACTCACTTTCTTCTTAATCTCGTGTAATACTTTATTTAGAGCAAAATGTTATATAAAATGTTTGTGCAGCAGCAGTGTACAGTATGTTGTTCATGGATGCTGGTGTCTTCACAAGACTTCTTAAAGGTGCAGTATACGATTTCTGAGAAACGCTGTTGAAATGTGAAAACTCTCCAGTGCAGGAGAGACTAGAGTGCGGGAAGAACGGAAAATGGACGCAGAGTTTGCTTTGTTTCTGCTCGATATATGGGTAACTTTAGTTTTTGCTATGTTTCACAATGCTTTTCTATGCTGCTGCTGTTATTGTTGAATCACAGCTGATTCATCCACAGTTGCAAGAGCTGTCCGATGCGCCAGCTGTTAGTCGCCTGTGTGTTATAGCGTGTCATTTTTTTGGGCGGAGCAGTGAAGGGCTGTTTCTTTTGGTTATGGGTTTTGTTTGTTTGTTTGGGTGTCGAATTTCAAATATCAACAGTGTTTCTCAGATATCTCTTACTGCACCTTAAACTACCTTAACCAACAGAGCTTTCTTGGTCAGGGACCTTCATCATTTAAAATGTAGTGGTTAACTGCATGTCCACTAGGTAGCACTAACAAACATAACCCAGTCATTTTTGTTGGTGTAAGCGGATTTTGTGGGGTAATTATTATTTGAAGTTTGAAATAATGGATTGAAGTTGGAGGATTTGATTGACACATGTCCCTGCAGTGTATCCGCTCACAGTGAGAGTAACATGATGACGGTGTCCAATCTGGGAGTGATCTTCGGCCCTACGCTCATGCGCTCACAAGAGGAAACCGTTGCTGCCATGATGAACATCAAATTTCAAAATATTGTGGTAGAAATACTCATCGAAAATTTTGAAAAGGCAAGTAAAATCAAAGATAATTCATAACAATCTCCTGTAGAAGATAATGCATTTATTTATATATGCATATATATGCATATATATGTATATATGTGTGTAAACTACCGTTCAAAAGTCAGGTCAAATCAGTAAGAAGAAAAAAAAATATTTTTTTAAAAAGAAGTATATTTTGCTCACCAAGGCTGCATTTATTTGATCATTGTACAAATTTGCAATAATTAAGGGCCAAGCACCGAAGGCCAAGCACCTATTCTTATTGTTGGCGTTCTTCTTCGTCTTCTTCTCCTTCCGCTCTGGAAGATTTCCGTCCTGAAACTTTTTCCACCATTTCGAATTGTCCGAAAAAACTACTTTTTCAAACTCCTCGTAGGCCATTACTCCCATTTTGACGAAAATGTAGTCGGATAATGCTGACAAAAAGTTATGTAATTCAAGTTGATTCATCAAACCGTTCTCGAATAACGCGCAAACGAATTCAATAAAGAGCGCGCAAAAATTATGTGATGCTGTATCTCAGCAACGCTTTGGCAAATTCTGACCAGACTTGGTTTGTGTTATGACAACCATGACCTTAGACTACTTGCACCTGCACTTAGTGCCACCTAGTGGTCAGGAGAAATGGAGAATTTTTTTTGACATTTTTGTTTATTATAACTTCTTAAGACACCTTAGAAGCCTTTCACCTTCCTTCGCCTTTTTGATTTTCTTTAAAAAACAATTTTTTCGAACTCCTAGACTGTTTGTCCGATTTTCACCAAAATCGAATCGTATCATCTTCAGATTGTGTGGATTTCGTGTTAATAGCCGAAACTGTTTTCATATACCGCATCAACAAAGTTAATGGCATGATGCCAAAACGACTCTGAGGCTGTATCTGTAATGCTTTGGCATATTGACACCAAAATTTGCACCACATCAAATTGGTCACAGTGCCACCTATATTAGTCGAAAGTGATAAACCATTAAATCAAATTAATATATTTGTTTTTTCAGCCATTTTGCCTAAAATGGTATTAATATGTCTTTAATTGCTCTTTGTTGCAGTTGGCCCATGTTCTTAGCTCTTGGCCCTGGTAATTGCTGCTTGCAGCTATATTATTTCACAATATTGGGTTTTTACTGTTTTATATTTGAATATATTTTAAAATGTTATGTCAAAGCTGACTCATTACTCTATTACTCATCGAATATGCTGATTTGGAGCTCTAGAAACATTTCTTATTGTTACCATTATTTTCAGGAGTCTTTGATCAAAGGTCCAGCGAAGAAATTTTGTTTTTAATGCAAAATAAAAAGTCTTTACTGGCACACACACACACACACACACACACACACACACACACACACACACACAAATAAATGCATATTACATGTGGATTACTTAAGTGTACTAATGCTTTTTGGAGCTTGCATCCCTCATCAAACAGAAACAGTTTTCTCATTGGTCATAAAGTTTCATAGTTATTTGGGTATGTCTTCACAGATATTTCATCAAGCGCCGGACCCTAATGTTCCCCTGCCGCAGCCTCAGTCTCAGGCAGGGTCTCGCAGGAGCAGAGCCATCTGCCTCTCATCTGGACCGCGCAAACCCAAGAGCCTCTACACACCCTCACTGTGCCTGGCTGACGCGGACAGTGAGTCTTACACTGCCAGTAATCTCACATTTCACTCTCTGTTGATAGTACATCCACTCTGTACTGTTTCATGATTACGTTAGAAGTCAATTTTATATTTTGACATCAGCAAATTATTTAAGGCCATTAACACATTTGCTTATTTTAGTGGTTTTTGCTAAGGCTCGATAAAACAGGTGGAACAAAACCCCATATACTTGCATTAAAGGAGGGACTTGGTGACCTAAGACTAAGTCCTTAGTGACCAGAATATTATAGAGACTTTTATCTTACTTGGGCCAGTAACTAACCGCCTTGTAATTCCGTAGCATAGGGCGAACAGTCCCAGCTTCTGGTGTCTTGTCCCCGGAAGTAGAGCTGTCCACGGAAATGACCATTTTACAGCCCACAAATACACTCCAAAAAAGCCCAACCAATATATCCTGCTGGTTAAGCTGCTTGTTAAATTAAAGTAATACTCTTTGAATGCTATAAAACAGGGTGTGAGATTTGCACACAATTTAAAACGTTCCAGAAAGATCCAACACAGTAATTCCCACACACACACACAAACATCTTATAACAAATGGGTGAAAGTTCACCCTGATATGTATGAAACTTTTTTTTTATGTGGAGGAATTGACTTACTTTGTTCTCTAACATGCAAAATAATAAGCCTAATTAAACATAAAATAACATTTTGAAAAGTTGTAATGACTGTAAACCGTATATTCACAGGTTGTACAATATTAATTGCATCTAGAACATTTTTAAATTATGTTAAATTCCGTTTTTTATCATATTTTTTTACTCTTTATTTCAATATTTGTATAGTCATAATTTTGTTGTAATATACTAATCTTTTTTCAATACTATTTACTGTTGTTAATTTTTGGTTCTGGTTTTAAAACCAGCATCATAATTGTTATTATTTATAATAACAAATAATAATTGTTACAAAAATGTATTGTCCCCATTGAAATGTTAAGAACATCTCTGGGTCATATTTAACCAAAAATCAAAAAGGATCAAAAAATCAAAAAATTGTATTATTATTATTTTATTATTGTTTGTACTTTGTGTTAGCATTTATTTTACTTCATTATTTATGCTAGTTAAAATATAAAATAGGTGAGAATCTAATCGCTATTAGTAAGAATAATGGGAATTAGTAAAAAGTAAAACACCTCGGACAAATTACATTCTGCCTAATTGTCATTAAAATCACACTATGCAAAGAAAAGAAGAAAAAGATAAGAAAATAGGCGTATAGGCTCATATTTATTTATTTTATTTTTATTTTGAAGTGGACCGTGACCTGGACATTTTGACATGATCATGACCGTGTATGAATCAATCAGATGTGATCAGTTTAAGATATGCTGTAGGTTTCATCTGCTGTCTTACTGTCCCTGCAGGCGATACGTTCAGCAGTAGTTCAGGCAGCACTCCAATCGGGAGCATGGACTCCCTCTCCTCACACTCCTCAGAGCAGAACAGCTCCTCCAAAACCTGCTCCTCTCCACAGCCCAAAGACAAGCCCCCGTTCCCCGGCCTGCGGCAGACCCCCGCCTGCACCAGCAGTCCCGACTCCAGCTCCAGAGAGGACACTGCACGTGTGGAATGGGACTCCTGTGGTGTGAACTCAGCTGCCAGATCTTCACCAGCTCCAGCAAAGGCTCCTCACTCAGTAGGAATCAGACCCACACAGCTTAACCGCTCCAACGCCCCGTCTCTAAGATCTTTACATATCACAGAAGGTAGGAGCCAAACACACACAACTTGCAATAATTAAAAATGTTTTTCAAAGTCTCTTATGCTCGTCAATAATATATTTTCAAAGCTGAATGTTCAGCAGCCATTACCTTTCATTAGTTTTCAGTGTCACATGATGCTTCAGAAATCATTCAAATATACTGATTTGCTGCTCAAGAAACATTCCTTAGTATTATCAATGGTAAAAACAGTTTTTGTTGCTATAATTTTGTGGAAATGTGCATTCCCTACCATTCAAATATAAGATTAAAAAAAATAATAATGAATGACATTTCAAGAAATTAATACTTTTATTCAGCATTTTATTATAGTGTTAGAAATATTTCTATTTCAAAAAGTTTTTTTTTTTTACTTTCTATCAAATAATCCTAAAAAAATGTGTTTTAAATGGTATCAAAAATATTAACCAGCCAAAAAAAATTCAACATTCATAATAATAACTATTATCAATACTTGAGCACCAAATCAACATACCAGAATGATTTCTGAAGGATCATGTGACACTAATGATACTGAAAATTCAGCTTTGCCATCACAGGAATAAATTACATTTTAAAATGTATTCAAATAGAAAACAGTTCTTTTAAAATGTAATGTTTCACAATAATAGTTTTTATACTGTATTTTTTATCAAATAATGCAGCTTTAATGAGCATAAGAGACTTTTTTGAAAACATTAAAAAATTGGAATTATTTCAAACTGTATTCCACACTGATAGTGTGTCCTATTTTCTATTTTTTCTTTACAAAACTGTAATCAATTTCTTTATATATACAGTATAAAGTTTGTAACCCTCTGATCTAGACAAAAGGAAACTAGCATTTAGTAATTTTGTACTTTTCTGTTTTGGGCTCTCTGGAGGTCATAAGAGCTATGTGGGGTCTGAACAGAGTCTAGCGTGTGTGGATCAGAAAGATAGAACCAGATCCACCACACACCTCGATCTGCCTCCTAAAACAATCCTACGGCGAAAGCTGGACAACAGCAGCTCTACGAACGGCTATCAGAGACCAGGATCAGTGTAAGTAAAACTCTTTACCAGTATCGAACCCACTGATGCTAAACCTTACCCTGTGAGCAAATCAAAAGATGATGGATCGGCGATAGATCTCAGGCAACATAGGATAGAGGATAAAGATTATGAAAAAAAAATCTTTTGCCTTTTGAAATGAATGTATTCTTTGTATTTATTTTGTCAAACATGTCATATGTTTTTTTTTTTTGTGAGTGTCGTCATCCTCATCCATATTTTTCAAATGT
The DNA here is from genome assembly GCA_030578275.1 of Meda fulgida. Classification (NCBI taxonomy): domain Eukaryota; kingdom Metazoa; phylum Chordata; class Actinopteri; order Cypriniformes; family Leuciscidae; genus Meda; species Meda fulgida. Next base: position 7,210,048 of record CM060633.1, read on the forward strand.
TAAAGATTTAACATCTTGTTGTAAAGTGTGACCCAAAATACCTTTCTGCATGTTGATTACACCACACTGACTTTTGAAGAAATTAATTTGGCATACAAATGTTTAAAAAATGTAATAATTAATTAATTTAAAACAAAATAACATTTCTGTTAATCATTATTTAAAAAAAAAAAGATGGCACACTACTTAAGGTTATTTTATAAGAATTAATATGTTTCATTAAGATCTCAGTGCAGTTGATTTGTAGGAAACAGTAGAATTTATCATGTAAGCTGTATATTGAACTCATTGTTGTATGTGAATTGCATCTTTAATGTTTAAAATTAAATTGAAAAAATATATATGTATCACATTAAAGGCATGGTTCACATGAAAAAAATATATAATTGACTCACCCTCATGTGGTTCCAAATCTGAATGACTTTCTGTGAACATAGCAGAAGTAGATATTTGAGAAATGTTGATGACCAAGACATGGAGAAAAAAAAATTATTCATGTTTCACAGATGAAAGAAAGTCATACAGGTTGGGAATTACATGACGATGAGTAAATAATGACAGAATTTTCATTTTTGGGTGAAAATCTCTTCCATTACTTCATTGACAGCTTGTATATGTTTCTGTCAGGTTTTAGAAAAAAACATTTCATGAGAAATGTAAAAACATTTATTAAAAGTAGTGAGTAAAGTTTGTGCAGTATTATATAGTGTAGTTGCTGGCAGCGATGGAAGCTGCTGAATGGAGATTGATTGCTGTTGTTTTCTGTTGGCAGCAGTTTTAATTACACCGCTGAAAGGGTTGATGTGACCCAGCACTGGGTTTTAAATCTTCTCAGCAAGGAAGGATGTATCATTTCGTTTGAGTTATCATGACAGGAAGAAAAAAAACATCACGTCACTTGAGTTGACTTGATTCAAATATTCTTTTTTTGCCTATATAATCTGTACAACTCGTGTTAGCAGCATGTTGATTTGAAAAATGTTTGATGGCTGCAACACACTCTAAAAACGTTGGGACAGAGGCATGTTTACCACTGTGTCACGTCACCTTTCCTTTTAATTGCACTTTTTTATCGTTTGGGAATTGCGGACACTATTAGTTGCAGCTTTGCAAATGGAATTTTTGCCCAATCTCGTCTGATATAAGACAGCTGCTCAACAGTCTGTGGTCGGCGTTGTCTGATTCTCCTTTTCATGATGGGTCATACATTTTCAATTAGAGAGAGATCTGGACTGCAGGCAGGCCATCAAGCACAGCCACTCTACAGTGCAGTGTCTAGAAACCACTCAGTTCTATGTTCAGAATGAGGCCTGGCATTGTCTTGCTTCCCAGAAAAGATGTCATCTTGATGGCAGTTTATGTCTCTGTACAATCCAAATATATGCCTCCATGTCAGTGACACCTTCACACACATGCAAGTTACCCATGCCGTTTGCTCTGATGCACCCCAACAGATGTTTGCTTTTGGACCTCTTGCTGATGAAAGTCTGTATGGTCTCTTTAGTCTTTGGGACTGAGAACTCAATGTCCATTTTACCCAAAAACTTTCTGAATCATGGACTTATCTGACCACAGCACAGATTTCCACTGTATTTTGGATCATCTGAGATGAGTCCGAGCCCAGAGAACTCTGCAGCATCTCTGCACTGAACAGATGTAAAGCTTTCTCCTTGCATGACAGATTCCAGTTGCATTTCTTGATGCAGTGTCAGACAGTACTTTAGAAAACCATTTTCACTGAACACAATTGAGCACATGTGGCTGTATTTAACAGAGTAATATAATAGTTTCTCATGCGGTGCCGTCTGAGGGCTCAAAGGTCACGCACATTCAGCGGAGGTCTCCTGCTTTGCCCTACACAGACTGAGATTTCTCTGAATTCACTGAATCTTTTCACAATATTATGTATGGTAGATAGTGAAAGAAATGCATGCTTTGCAATCTTTCTTTGAGAAATGTGATTTTTTAATTGTTTGACAATTCTTTCATGAAAATTGTCACAAAGTGGTGAGCCATGACCCATCTTTTCTTGCAAAGACTGAGCCTCTGTCCCAACTTTTTTAGAGTGTGTTGCAGCCATCAATATCAAAATCAGTTTATATTTACAAAATACAATTAATTTGGCCAGTGACAACATTTTTCTTTGTACTTTTGTCAGGTAAATAAAGGTTCAAGATAGTTAACAAAAGATTCTTGATTAAAAAATGTCCCAACTTTTCTGGAATTTGGGTTGTGTGTGTGTGTGTGTGTGTGTATATATATATATATGAGAGAGAGAGAGGTAAGTGTTGACAAAAAAGTGTTGTCCTTGTTCTTCTTTTGAATTGAACTCCAAATCTAGCTGTACTGACTGTTGGCTCTCACCAACATCTTTTTTTTTTAATGTAAATCAAACTGCCACCTGCTTAGTTAAAAAGGTTTGTTCAGCCAGCCTAATTCTTGTGCCCTGAAATCATGGCGTCAATAATCATCCTGTCATCTTGGCATGGTTGTATGTTTCAGGGTGGCTGCCAGAGCACTGCTTTTTGAGAACCCATCAGCCGGAAAACCTCCTCCCTTGGGAAGGTAAAAATAGGCACACTACATAAAAACAACTGTTTAATATATATTTCATGGCAAACATCTTTATAAAACCAACAAATTGTCTTTTTAAAAATCCTTAAATTTTATCATTTCATAATTTTAATCCATAGAGATGCCAAAGCCATATATTCCTGTGAAGCCGAACACAGCAATGAGCTGAGTTTCCCACAGGGGGCTCACTTCTCCAACGGTGAGTCTATCTATCTATCTATCTGTCTGTTTATATATCTATATGTCTGTTTATCCATCTGTCTGTCTATCTATCGATTGTCATATGGTTCTATCGATCATTCTATCATTTGTTCGTTGCTTCTATATGTCATTCTACCTATCAATCATTCTATCATTCGTTCTATCTATAGATCGTTTTAGAGTTGTCAAAAAGTGATTGAAATTGAAATTGAAAAATCGTGACGCTTTTGAGCGGAATCGTAAACACCTCTGATTGGCCATTGTGTTCACATGCTCATTGGATATGTCTGTGATTGGCTACAATGATCAACGCTCGGGAGCATCATTGTAGCCAATCACAGACATATCCGATGAGCGCGTGAGCTCATTGAGTTATCCGAGGTGTTTACGATTCCACTAAACAGCGCTCAAAGCGTCTGGAGGATGGAGCGTGATCCCACACAGGGGCTGAAATCCATCACGCTCAGCAATGACACCGTGGCACGCAGGATAAATGAAATGGGTGCAATGCAGAGGAGAGGCTATGTGCCGTCCTGCAGGACTCTCCATTCAGCCTTCAGCTGGACGAGACAACCACCGCTGGCAACAACGCTCTGCTGATGGCCTATGTCTGTTATAGGGCCTCAAACAGTCACGAGATGGCAGAGGAATTTTTGTTTTCTAAATATCTGAAAACCGACACCAAGGGCCAGACCATTTTTAACACGCCGTCTGCTTATCTACAGGAGAAATCAATTCCCATCTCTAACAGCCTCGCATGTGCCACTGATGGTGCCCCCGCTATGGTTGGCAGGTACTGTGGGTTCCGCATATCCTCACAGTCCACTGTGTTTTGTGACCTTGTGGCCAGATGCAACAATCCAGTTCTCCACGAGTCTCTCCATGCTGCAGTCAAAGCAATAAACAAAATAAAAGCCCACGCACTGAATGACAGACTTTTCCGAGAGCTGTGTCAGGAAAACGATGAGACTTTTGAGCGGCTTTTTCTCCATACTGATGTCCACTGGCTCTCAAAGGGAAACTGCCTTGCTCGTTTTTGTGAGCTGTTTGACAGCATAGTTGAGTTCCTGGAAGAGGTTGATGGAGCTCTCGGGGGAAAAGGTGTCATCCAGCAACATCATGTACCTCGCAGACTTTTTTGAGAAAATGAATGAAATCACGTTAAAGCTCCAAGGAAATGACATCACTCTGGTCAAATTATCCATGTCAAATGATCAAATTATCCAAGGCGGATATCCACAGTCTCACCTCCAGGCTAGATCTCTATAGGCAGGAGGCAGTTTGCTCATTTCCCACAGCTGGCCAAGGTGATCTTTTTTTTTTTTCAGAAACAACACTAAATAGATATAACAGGCCCACTATTATTATAATTAGCCTAATATATTTTATTTCCATGAATACCATTGTAATGTTTATTATTTTGAGTGATTATACTGAGTCTGAAAACACAGACCTATAGCACACATTACCTTATAAATATATAGAAACATTTTAGTAGAATAATAAGCAATAAAACAACTAATTCAAATTCAGATAGTCTAAAAATATTCATGGCGATAAGAGAACAATTGAACTGTAAAATAGAGAGAGAGAGAGAGAGAGAGAGAGAGAGAGAGAGAGAGAGAGAGAGAGAGAGAGAGAGAGAGAGAGAGAGAGAGAGAATAGTAAGTGTTAGTATTAAAGTGTTGACACAAAATGCATCTTGGCACTGTTCACTTGACGGTTACAAAAATCAAAGAAAATGAACTATGACTGAACTAATGCACTTTTGCTGCATACCAGGGCATTAATATCGATAGAAAAAATGTGTTCCTGTGTCTGTTCTTTGGAACAACCATCGGTTGTTGTTCCGCATACATGTCAGGAATCTAATTTTATTGCTGGATGTATTTTCCGCAAGGAATAAGCTTGGCTGGGCACCAGGGCATTGAAACAGGTCACAGTAACCTGGTGAAGGCAAGTCTTCCTCTCTCTAAAGCTCAGCAAACACTTAGCACAACATAAACCTCCTCTTACCCATCAACCTGAGTTCTCACTGTTGACATTTGAGAGTTCTGCTTATAAAAACGATTTACTCTTTATTTTGCAATCCCATCTGCCTAATGCTTTAGTGTAAACTGATGCTTTCATAGTTCAGAGAATGTTGATATGAATCATTACTGGGCAAGTCATTTGTGAGGTCCTTTTGAAAGCTTTATGAGGGTAATTTCTCAATGCAAAGTGACCCAACTTGTGATTAACTACCTGCAGATGTGGTCCACTTGTGGTCCCTTTTCTGAGGATACTATTGCTTTGTGAACATAATGGTCAAACAAATCACTTTATGAACAGTCAACTTAACTTAAGGCTGAAGAAATGAAACTAAATAAAAGTGAGACTTTAGAAGTGTTTGCTTATTTTTGGTCTCTAGTCATTTTACCCGCCAAGTAAAAAAATCGTACATCTGATAACTTAAAATATAAAAATTATAGCATACCTCAGTAAATCACATGATTTGAGATAACATTCAAGTCTGTTTCAAAAATGCTGTGTTATGCCAAATGTGATGCTTAGGGTTGGAGGGTTTGCGGGGCTCAACAATAAGGATAGTTCAGACTTTGGCTCGCCTTGGGAACAATTTCACTGACCCCACCACAAAAGATGCCAAAAAAATGGCTTTTAAATTGCATATAAGTTGTAGATTTTCATAAAATGTTGTTTCCTATATATATATATATATATATATATATATATATATATATATATATATATATATATATATATATATATATATCACACACAGTAGTGGTCAAATCTAAGTGAAAAGTTGTTTTATTTGTGATAACACAATGAAACATGCCAAATTGAGCGGACATCATTTTTTCATTTAAATTATTTTACAGACAATATTTTACTGGAATTTGCGACTACATTACTGATTGATTTATCATTTTTAACCCACACTATTAGAAGAAAAGTTTCTGTCAGGTCATTTATCTTAATTCATTTTGTATTGTTCAATTTTATGAATTAAACCGCTAATAAATATTCTTTATTACTAGAAAAAAATGAAATAACTTCTTAAACATGGGAGTATTATGCAATCATTTAAGACATTTCTCTTTATATAGAGCCTGTTGGGCGTCAATGGTTCTTTAAAACTGAATCAAGAACCCCATTGAACCTTTTTTTTTCTTAAAATTGTCTTAATGTTGGCTACTTGACTAAGTAATTATGTTGATGATGTTAGATTGGTAACATACAAAAATCAAAGAACATACAATGTAATATTGAAGAATTCATTAAAATTTGCAAAACATACAAGGCATAATACAAGATCAACAAATATAAGCTGCATTGACCCAATGATGGTTTTGTCATTTGTCCCAAAACTCTCACTGGTTTCGGGTCTCGTATCTGTTGTTGTGCCCCAGTTTATTCAACCCCCTAAGTTTGAGCAATAATGCTATAGAATTTTTTTCATATTATAGAAGACTTCTCCACAGCTTAAACCTTCTCCGTTTCTTCTTTGCAGTGTATTCTTCAGTGGAACCAGGCTGGCTCCAGGCAACGCTTGAGGGCAAAACAGGACTCATTCCTGAAAACTATGTGGTGTTCTTCTGACAGCGTCCAACCAGGAGAGGCCAAGCATTTCATGGTATCCATGGTAACATGAATTTTAGATCAAAAGCTTAAAGCATATATATCAAGCATTAAATGATATGTAAGTCAACTGTATGGATATGACATTATATGACACTGAATATTAAGAGATCATGTATGGTACACAAACCTCAATGATACAGCACAAGGCCTAAATCGCAGCTGTAATTCTAGAAAAAGCTTTTGCTGACATGATGTGCTTCTGGTGGAAGCCGAACTGAAATCATTGAGTGTAGATGCACAAGTTTAAATACACTGAGGTCAGGAGGTGCAACGTACCGCACTAAATGATTCTTTTAGGTCTACTGTGTGGTGGAATACTGCAATTCTGTCATGAAAGACCAGCTTATAGGTCTAAGAGACAGGCTTTCTTTTAGTTTAGCTCAATTCTTATTATTTTGAAATGAAGGGAAAGAAGGTTAATCCTATGAATCATTGTCATATTTAACTCAATTCAGCTAACTCTGTGTGTGTGTGTGGTTTCTCATTATAAAATGGCTTACTAGTCTGAGACCACACTTTTACGATTTTGAACATTTTTAACAAAGACAAACTACAACAAAATGAGCACAAAATATCTCAGATTCTGCATTATTTCTAGCTGACTAATCAATTAAGCAAATGTGGTCAAATGTTCTGCTTAACAATGAAGCTTAAGATTTTCTTTTGAACATTTTCAAATCATGCTGGAGAATGTGATCAGGTTTTGTTTATGTAGCTTATTCATATTCATTTATCACATTATGCTGTTCATATAATTTTTGAAAATAAAAAGGAATTAAAAAAAGCTAAATATTTCTACTAGCGGTCTCAGACTTTTGGACCCCATTGTGTTATTGACTAATATAATTCTACATGCAGTGCTGAAATCCGTCATTCAAGCACAAATTATTTTATGTCAAATTTCAGAAAAGTAAAATGTTCCAATTCTGTGCTGAATTATCAGCATCTTTGGATCACTGCTTATTTTATCGCATTAGAGCAATGGAACTAAGTGTTCTAGTAATTTATAATTGAAATGTCTAATATTTTCTGATACACACAAAATGATTCCTATTCCTGAAACGTTTGGAAACCACTGGCTTGGGATAGCAGTGGATGATGTCTCAGTTTGGCATCCAGGTCTTTACAAATACTAATGAAACAAGTCCAACTCTAATAACTTCATTGTACACGATGTTCTGGCCGCATTATTCCTTCTGAAGTTTAAAATGACACCCACTGTCTGTCAACAACACCAGCATGGTACATTCCAGCCATCTTATTGAAACTTGTATTATGATGATAACTGTTTTTTTTTTTAACTAGACGATAGAAATGTATATATGGATGATTGTTTTGCAAATCATATACAGTATTTGTCGCCTTAATTCATTTTGGTTCCGTCAATAAATTTGTTTACAAAATGAGGCCCACTTCTTGTCTTCCATTTAAGAAAATATTTTTAGCACAAGCTAAATCATCAAAAGTAAATCCCAGACATCAATGACTTTCCTGAAGAGAAACGGCGTTGGAAGTCTTTGGAAAGCGGCCAAGATCCCAGTGTTCTTTCCCAATTAAATACATGAGAAAGCTCGGTGCCCTTGACTGCTGATGTGGACTGATACTCCCTTCAGATAGGCCATCAAGGTCAGAGGGAGGAAATTATAGGAGCACCAAGAAATGTTTTTTAAATTTATGCTCTTGCCTTCTGATAAATTGTACTGAGAGAACACATACGCAGCTGGATCATTTCCATAAAGACCAACACAATCTACCAAGAGCAGCGCAGATTAGCTTCTGGTTTAATGCCTTTTAGGGGCTGTAAATAATGGTGCAAACACCAGTAAATTGATGAGCTCAAACCTTAGTAAATCACGTTCCATGATTCATTTAAATAATCTCCTCCCATAAATTTTGCTCCTGAAAGGGAAACTTCCACAAATGCATATGCAATAAGATCAGCCGCAAAAATAACTGTCTACGCCTTTTCAGCGCTAGTTTTCACTGCATGTCTTTAGTAAATCCTGACAGGAGTTTGACGCCAAAAGAGGGTTTGCGCTGGTGAAAGCTGTTAGCTTCAACCTGGCTCCTGTAAACATTTCTGATTCATTATCCATTCACAATCCTGGAAGGTCTCTTAGGGCATCCAACCAGAGACTGTAAAATGTTCTTCTGGCTAGATTGAAAACGAGAGGAGATCGAGCTTTTGCCGTTGCTGCTCCAAAACTTTGGAACAGCCTGCCTGTTTTTATTAGAACTGGCTCTACACTGCCCGAGTTTAAAGCAAAACTCAAAACCAATCATTTTTCTTTGGCTTATAATTGTAGCTGATTAGTGCTGTGTCTGGACTGTTCTGTTCTGTAATTTATGTTGTACGTGGTGTTAAATGCTGATGATGTTTGATATAGTGTAACAATAATTGTTTTTAGTGGTGCTATATTAAATAAAGTTGAGTTGAGTTAGTAAATCTGGCCCTTAATATCCTGCTTTAAAAAAAAAACAGGCTGGATCAAATTGTTGAGTGTTTCTTTAAATATACACTGTGATCTCTCAGCCAATGTAGAATTTAGCTCTGTCTTTCAAGCATTGTTATTATATGCAATCAATGTTTTTTTTATTTGATACTTCACATGTACTTTTCATTTGACGTGAAGTGAGCGGTTTCTGTGTAAATGCAAGTACAATCCATGGTGGCTGGCATTGGGAGTTCGTAAGATCTGACCATGAAAAATGATGCTTATCAGCTTATCAAGTGTTTCCTTTTCATCACACGTTTAGGATTTAAAATAAAAAATAAAACTGGGGGGAATTGTCTAATTGGTTTAAAAAATGTCTGTGGAAATGTTAGTAACAGTCAAGAATTACATGGAACATGGAGAAAAAAATTACTTCACATCACATTTTTGCACAGTTATGTGCCCACACTTCTTTTAGTCCTGACCAAAAAAAGAAAATTATACATTTAGTCTTGGTTCACTTAGCGTTCACACTGTCAATTTTAACACAGAACCTAAAGATACACACACAAAAAAGCTTTTATGACGTATATTTTCCGATGGAACTTACCGAACAATGAAAACAATGCTATGTGCTGGGCTAAATGTGCTATATGATGGCACCAGCTGAGAACTCAGGAAGAGTTTTAAAAATGTGCAAAGTATTCAAAAAAGCACTGGGAATTCCTCTGTTGCGCACAAACGAAGATCTGCTGCAAGAAGACGCGTTCCGGCCCCCTGTACTGGACAGTAATGGGCAACATCTGAGCATTCTGTTCTTGTTAGGGTCATTTCTTGTGACGTCACAACCTGTTTTTGCTTCGTTTAGATGTCTTTGGTCCGTGTTGCGTTCATATTTCAGTCGAACCCCACCAGAGTTTGTTTGGAAGTGGCTCTGAAAAGGCGGGCCGCTTGTTTGTTGCGCACCAGGGTTCGAATGGCAGCGTTCACACTTATTCAAATAAACTACACTAATGGAGCAATCGCTATAGAGTTCATTTGCCAAATGTGAACACAGTCTCTCTGGAGTTATCATAAAAATGCTCAAAGATTGTCATGTTTTGTCAAATTCAATAGCAGGTTTAATGATATAGCAGATTATATTCTCTTTATCATTGGACTGTGAGGGGTTTTTTTTTTACTCCTTTTGAAAAATGTTGTATTTTCAACTAACACATCAGGTCAGAACTTGTGACTATGGGGAGGAATTGTGCATGAAAAGATGTGTGTCTATATTAACTAGATGTGGTACACGTACACCAGAGACACGAGGAGTCCCAAACCCAAGCATACTGCCTGGGTCACATGGCTTCACTTGTGAAACAGGAGGGGTTTGACCATCCCCGCAAGCACTTTCGGCAGCTGTGACGCAATGACCTCTGACATCATCTCCGGAAACTCCACCTTCATGGCGTCCGCCTGGATGTATGTGCTCAGACAGTAAAGATTGACCTTCTTTACAATCTACACAAAGATAAAGTCAACGTCACTCTTCAAGCTCCCCTATCGTGTTTTGCACTTTCTGATATATAACAAGTGATGGCGTGAATAAAGTTGTTATGTGACCTATTTCATTTCGTGTTTTACGCATTTGTGCGATGAAATATTCATTTGATGTGTTTTACACTGATATCACACAGCTTATCGCTGTGTTTTCTAAAAAAAAAAAAAAACATGGCCTTTAAATTATGAAAACATGATCGAAACTGCTCTGAAAATCTGTTGTACACAATCTATTACATTCCTTCTGTCATCTGATTGATAGTTTATAATTTGTTAGCAAGTAAAAAGCCTTTTAGTATCATTCTAAAAATGTCCCCCTTCAGATCTTGTTACACCTGCCTTTTTGCTGTGAAATCTTTCCCAATTTTATAAAGTAAACATAAGAATTGCTGGTAAAGTTGCACTTATTAGACTGAAGAAACTTGGTTTTACTTGATTATCCATACATCATTTCTTAGAAAAATCATGTTAAAATGAAAAAATAAAATAAAATCAGGCATCTCTCAATCATCATTGTATTATATGGTTTGCCCCCATAATAAAAAACTACAAATCTTTCATCATAAAATTAAGCATTTAAATATCAACTTTTATTATTAATATTGTATATTATTGGGAGATAAAGAGTGACACATTTTATTTATTTGCAATTTACATCATTACAAGCTATCAGATCTTTTTGGCCATATAGATTTCAGCAACTCTGAATAAAACTAGAGCTCCATATTCTCCTATAGCCTACTATGTGATCCATAAAAGCCTGATGTTTAAAATATGATGTGCAACAAAAAACATACAAACTTATTTTCAAGATTTTGTCCTAAGGTTCAATAAACGGTAGCAAAGAAAAAAGATTTGTAGACTTTTTTTATGTCAGGCTTTAAAGGGTTAATTCCTGAGAATAGAAAAATCGGATTTTGTTAGACAGCTCAGCAGCTACCTATGGAAGCTTGTTTCCTCCACTGATTAAAAAATAAAGGTTATTATCTTTAAGGTTATTAAAGACTTTTTATTTTGCAATTTTGCCTTTTTTTCATGATAAAAACTCGTAATTCCAATGCTATCTCGCAACAAATTCGTACGATTTGTCTAAACCCCAGTGATAGGTCAGGGGTAGGTCATTCGTACGAATTCATACGAATTGGGCAACTCCTAAAATTTGTACGATTTAGCAAAAATCATACAAATTCGTACAAGTGAGGTCGTTTGAATTCGTACAAATTAGCCGCAATCTTAAAATACGTACGAGTTGCCGTGAGATCGGGTTGGCAATTCTGACTTTTTTTCTCAGAATTGCATGATATAAATTGCAAGTTATAAAGTCATTGGCAGAAACAAGCTTTCATGGCTACCTTTCAAATGATTATTTATGTATTTATTTATTTTTAACTCCTGAAACTGTCAAGCATTTCCTGAGAATGACCCATGCATATTTAGCCTATAGCTCCTGCTGTACCTCGTGCATGCCGTCCATGAGTTTGGTCAGATGGTAGAATCTCTGTGAGCTGGCCACCACTCCTTTCTCCTTCAGCTGGATGGCTTTCGTCAACTCGCAGATGTAGTTCTGTCTCATTTCATCAAACTGTGACTGACTCTTCAGGCCCTCCAGAGGAACTGCCACGGACACATCAATGTTAAAAGATTACTGATAGCCTACACTATACTGCCACGGGTCATATTAGAATTTACCACAGCATTAGTGTCACAGATAAAATAAAACTGCTGTTTCACAATGCATAAAATGTTCATTTTAAATCACTGAAATGACAGCTCTATAAACAATTAAAAAAAAATCTCTTCACTGATGACTGCATTTCCTAATCATGCCAGTTTCGCAGTGTTCTATCAATATAGTAATGTTGTAGTCAGCACAATTGTAAGGCTTCTTTGGCATTAATGTTGATTTTATTTGAAAAATGTTTGCTTGGAATTGAAACTTAGTTCGGATTTTCAAGGTCTCGCAGTCTGCCAAACACGTATCTATTGTCTATCCATGCGCACTGGCATGAAGCCATTGGTTTAAAATGGTCCAAATTGATAATATTCCATTCTGGAACACCGGTCTGACCTGTAGAGGGTTAGGCAGTAAGAGTTTTATGTGTCAGAGAGAGAACACAGAGGATTTATTACCAGTGTTGAGAAGTATCAAAGCCTTCATGCACAGAAACTCTTCCCTGGATACTTGCAAGTTGGCGAATTCCTGTGGAACAAACTGCATCCCCAAGCACAAGTCGTAGATCGGAGACCTCCTCAGTTGATCACTAAAATATAAAGAGCTGAGTATATATGCATATTTCAATGTCTGTCAGTATATATACTGTACACCTTTTTATTGAATGTAGCTATTAAGATCTACATGGCAGGCCACAAATAGTGTATGAAATAGTTCTCTCTCTTTTTTATCAGTGAAAAAGGTACATTACCATCAGAAAAGGGTGTATGTTATTATGTGTAAAGTTAGGTAATAAAGCTCCTGATGTACTAGAAGCAAAGTTTCTTTATTGTTCTTTGCTTCGAGGTAAAAAGAAATTCGAAATACCTGAGCAGCGGTATATATATATATATATATATATATATATATATATATATATATATATATATATATATATATGCTGTGCGCTATCCTCTTAACTACACAATAAACAACAAAATGGCAGCAGTGAAAAAAAACAGTTTAGGAAGCATTTTAGCAATGTGGAGCTCTGCGGTTCAGCACTCCAGTCATGTCACATTTATTTATATAGATTTACAGTATTAAACATGAAGAAACAGTCACACTGTCACTTTCAATTAGAATTACGACTTCAGACCTTGACGGACTGAACAGGAGAATGAAGATCTACATAGAGAATACATCTAAGAAGGCGGGGCCTTAGAGCCACACCTACCTATAACATAATCGCTACGGACCAATGGTCAACCTGGTTTGAACTCTTGAATGAACATTGTTTTGGCATGATTTTGCTTCAATTTTGCTTAAAGTGTATCGGGGCCTTAGTATTTGAAAAGATTTTAAATGAATTGATTTTACTGTTACTTACTGGCTCAAGACCAGATCGGGTGCAAAGTACAGGTAATCAGTTGTGACATTCTGGAAACTTCTCCAACCCAGTGAGAACAACATTAAACCCATCCAGGAATACTGGATTAGCGTCATCTGGTCGTTGATGTGCAAATTGCGAAAACCTGTTAAACACAGATGAACAAGAAAAATCTTTAGTAAAACCTTAGAACTCACACCATGGTACGATTATGAAGAGCTCCATTGTATTTGCTTTGGTTTGATCTCATAGTCATTCAGAAAGTAATGAATCATGAATGCTAGTCTCTAAAAGGTTTGTTAGGCTGATTGTAAAGGTGTTACCTGGAAGAGACTTGGACCATCTGACGATCCAGAGCAGCTGCCTCTCGCAGAGCCTGTTGAGACTGTTGAGGAGAAGGTGGGGAAGCTCTGGTTGTGAGCTGTCGTAGCCAGAGTAGACCACCTGTGGCTCAATGCTCTCCAGAATGCTGATAATCTGCGGGGACAGCTGCAGCTCACGGATGGCTGGCATACAGGGCAGGGAGGACACCGTTTGACCATCAGCCAGCAGGGAGAACGGACCCTGGAACATCAGCAGTGGACTCGTCCCCATGAGCTTCAGATTCGCAAACCGCTTCATCTTACGGCCTGAAACACACAAATGCACTTTAATGAGGGTTTATCTTGATCATCTCGTCACTCTTATTGAACTTCCATATGCTACTGAACATTAGAATATTAATTCCTTGTGATTCTTTAGGGTGGAATCTTAAGGATCTTTTAGATGTTCATAATTTCAATTTAGTTCTCTTCAGATTAAGGAAAAGTATACCCAAAGGTATCCTTACTCTTCCTCAGGTTGGTGAAAACTTGATGTTTATGTTGTTGTCGTTATTGTTTTATATTTTAGTTAAATTTAGGACAAAGTCCAGGCTGCTGTTTACAAACAATTAAAGTGAATGAGGACTAGGGCTCAACAAACACTTTTCAGTCTGTTCCTCACAGAAAAATGACACGTAGTGCAAATATCCCGCCTTGTTTGCAGAGGCTATTTACACCTACGCCGTCTACCGTTTTCTGATTAAGCAGACAAAATTACTAAAGAAATCGATGTCATAACAGGATCAGTGGCGTGGATAGTAAGGTCGGTAGTGTTAGATTTTGACACAACCGACCCAAGTTCGAATTTGCTTTTTTTTTGGGGGGGGGGGGGGGGTTATCGGGTAGGGTTAAGGGTAGCATGTAACAACTATTTACACTTAAAATACTTTTTGTTGCTTTTTACAGTGTAATTAGCATCTATCGCTATATATTTGCTATTTTGCACTGCCAAAAAAATGATATGACTTCAGAAGAGTTTTATACGGAGCCCCTAAAGGGACATGATGAAGGGAAAAGATGGAGGAAAAAATATTTGTCAATGCTTTTGCGTCCTCTCGCAAATGTTCTGTGTTCCCCCGAGAAACTTTGCATTTGCTCGTAAAACCTTGTTCCCCTGAGTTACTTTGCGTTTGCTCAAACATTTTTCTCTGGGAAACATGAAGGTTTAGCGAGTGAACACAAAGTTTCTTGGGAGAACACCAAGGTTTTACGAGCAAACAAAGTTTCTCGGGGAACATGACGTTTTTTGCGGGCAAACGCAGTTTCTCGGGGAAACGCAAAACATTTGTGAGAGAACGCAAAAGCATTGACTTATTTTCTTCACATCACATTTTGTTTTCTTTTTTCACCACCATGTCCCTTTAGGAGGCTCCTACTTTTAAAATATACATGAGCATATATAAACAACTTTTATGATACTATTATGGGACGTTTTGATTTTGAAAACCCAAGTCCTTATTGACTTTCACTGTATATAAATAAGCAGCTTGGACATTGTGCTAAACATCTCCGTTTGTGTTTCACTAAAGAAAGTCATTTAGGGTTTAGAACAACATGAGGGTTAAGATTGGACTTTAGAAAATATTCAACATTTCACCATATATATAACAAATAACATTTTAACTGCCCATTAAAGGAACGCTCCACTTTTTTTGGAAATAGGCTCATTTTCCAACTCCCCTAAAGTTTTTGAGTCCATTCAGCTAATCTCCGGGTCTGGTTGTAGCACTTTTAGCATAGCTTAGCATAGACCATTGAATCTGATTAGACTGTTAGCATCTCTCTCAAAAAAATGAGTTTTAATATTTTTCCTATTTAAAACTTGACTTTTCTATAGTTACATCATGAACTAAGACCAACGGAAAATGAAAACTTGCGATTTTCTAGGCCGATATGGCTAGGAATGAGAATATTGTTCCTAGCCATATTATGCTAAAAAATCGCAACTTTTCCTTTTCCGTCGGTCTTAGTACACAATGTAACTACAGAAGAGTCAAGTTTTAAATAGGTAAAATATTGAAACTCATTTTTTTTTAGAGAGATGCTAACTGTTTAACTCTAGGGGAGTTGGAAAATGAGCCTATTTCCAAAAAAAGTGCAGTGTTCCTTTAATGTCTATTAAGTCCAAGAACCTTGACAAATTATATGTAGTTAAGGTATGAATACAAAGAATAATATAAACAAACAGCGATACCTCCAAGCATCATCCCTGCCTGATAGCACTTTCTAAGACGACATGCGGGACAATTCTTTCTCCTGATTTTATCAACAATGCAGTCATTTCGTCCCGCACACAGGTAGTTATGGTGACCTAGACGGGGGAAAAAATGATTAAACTTATGAATGACTGACAGGTTTTCTTTTTTTTTTAAAGGAAGGCGATTTGGAGAGTACAGCGAGAGAGAGAAAAGGAAAAGGCACAGAGCGAATTGGTTTGAAGCAAGGCTGACAGGGCATAGTGACATGGTCATGGCCAGACATAGTGGCTCTTACATATCTGTCCTCAGTGATAAGAATAACAAGAAAGAACACTGTGAACATTGATCCAAATGATAATTACCATCTTCTGGGACACTGCCATGGCTGACGCTCTTTGAAACAGGAAATAAAACTTGCTGTTTGCAACAACACTTTTCAAAGCACTGAAAATATTAAAACCCCCATGTTTACAGTTTATGTCAAGTTTAGGCTTAATACCAGGGTTAGGCCAGGGTTAGGTGCTTCTACATCAGTGTTATTCACCGACAGTTTTTCTCAAATTTTAGGGATAAGTTATGGGTAGGGTCAGGGATTTACAGACAGGAATGTTGTTCCAGGATCAACAAAATATGTTTACTTGGCAAAATCACAGTGATCGTACCTTAAAGTTGCCAAAACTGACATTTAGAACATGTGCACATTTAAAATGTTCAGTCTTGCTCTTCTGGAAAATACAGGTTTTTATTCAATCGAAAATGCTCCCAAGACTGAGATTGTCCTGGTCCCGATACCATCTGCTGTCAATTGGCAATTAGCAAATTGTGCTCATGGCTGTGACATAACTAAAGCCTATTGGCTGGCCCTTAGATACTGTATGTCCCGCCCAAACTTCCTGTTTAGAAAGTTTCCTGTTTACAAGATACATCAACACAGGAGAGAAACTGCAGTCTGCAGACTTCATGGGGTTTTCAATATACTCTAAAGGTGATGATACACAGGGCAACTTTTTGAGCAATGTTGCAATCTTGCCGACCGATTGTTGCTTGGGCACTTTCAAATTGAAAATGGGCCATAAATTTCTATCTGGATAATTTGGATCGGTCTTGGGCCCTGTATATCCTCTGGTTGCCTGTTGACAGCAACATTACCCAGCAACATTGCTCAAAAAGTTGCCCTGTGTATCATCACCTTTAGAAAGATAATACTCTTTAGACAAAATGATTACAATGTTGCTCACCCTCAACAGCTCTCTTGAAAAACACCTTGCAGCTTCCACAGGTAAGAACTCCATAGTGACAACCCGAAGCCTCGTCTCCACATATAACACACGCTCTTTGAGATGGAACCCTGAATAGAAGCAAGACAAAATGTTCTCTTAATGATAGAACTCAAACAAATCCTAAATGACAGTGGATTAAAAATGTATTTGGACCAAATATTATAAAATAATATTAATTCCAAATAGCTGTACCATTGCTTGATATTTGATCAAATACAATTACATTTCCACAAGTCTCCACCTACTAAGAAGGGCCAGTACAGTATGTTCTAACCTTTGACCTTATGGTTAATGATAATGGTTCGCTCATTGCTAAACTAGATGTGCTCAGTATTGCTCCTGAAAACAATTAGGTTTCGGCTCACACCAAGTGGATCCCAAAACTTTAATGTGTTGGTTCTGATGTGATGTAAACTATGCAAGAGGAATGTAGTTTTTAGGTGCAGAATTAAGCCCAGGCTCATTAGAAAAAACGTACCTGTGGCAACATTTAAAACAAAAAAATACGTTGCTTCCTGCACGTTTAGCGACAGTTTCAAATTGAAATGTCCAGTGAGTGGCCCTAAAAGTTTTTTTTTTTTTTCGGGAACAGATGAATGTGAATATGGCAACGTTTTGTTTTTACGCTGAAGTTTGTACGTTTCACCGCAGTTCTGAATTGAAATGCCCGGTAAGTGGCGCTAAAACCTTAATGCTCCATTTTAAAATAATGCAGGGCCTACATCTACACTAAACCCTAAACATACCCGATAGTGTTAACAAAAGCAAATGTGACGTAAAACACAATCGTAACAATGGCATTATAGTTTGTTTTTGAACTCTTGACTTTGAGCTCTTTATGTGACTCGTCTTTCGCGAGATTTGTATTTCGTACACGAGCTCACCGCATCACAAGTACAATTCTATACCAGCTGAACTACAGAGCGAACGTGTCAATAAAACCGAACATATGGAGCTGGTTAATTATGCAAACTCCAAAATATATTAGTTTTTTCAAATCATACACTGTGATAAAAAAGTGTTTTGAGGTCATAACATAATTGTGCAAGGGTGCCGCAAATTACTAATCCATAATCTGTGATGAACCTAACATTTTATTTGAGATAATGAATTCAGTTACTAACCCTATCTTAAATTGTTACGACTTTTTGAATTGTTTTAATGATAAAATTGTTGGGATACACTCTACAATACTGAAATTACAGGTGGCTCCGACTTTTGACCTGGCTGGGCCTTGTAACACGGAATGGAGTGAATTCCATCTTATTAACCTTCAAGCTTTGGCGGATATTGTCGTACATCTTAAGCCTTCTTCATCTAAAGGTGATGTCATGACACCTTTTTTTTAAGCAGATTTTTGCTAGTGTAGGGACCACGGTGCTGAACCTATTTAACAAGTGCCTAGCTCAATCAGGGCACCACTTGTCCAGCATATTTTAAGGATGCTACAGTTCTTCCATTATTAAAGACGCATAATCTGGAAATAGAGGATCTTAATAATTTTAGACCGATCTCAAATTTACATTTTTTAGCCAAGGTTTTAGAAAAAGTGGTATTTAAGCACAAGCACATATCACTGAAAATTCAATTAGTGAACCCTTTCAGTCGGTTTGTAAGTCCTGCCATAGCACAGAGACAGTGTTGGTCAAAGTGTTGAAGGACATCTTTGTTTCACTGGATAATGGTGAAAGTGTTATTTTAATTCTGCTGGACCATGAGATTTTTAGTAAGCGCTTAGAACATTGGGTTGGCCAAAAAGGTAATGTTCTAAAATGGTTTAAATCGTATCTCACGGATCTCACCTTGGGGAGTCCCACAAGGATCAATTCTTGCTCCAATTATTTTTTCCCTTTATATGCTACCATTGGGGGCTATTTTTCGGAAACATAAAGTGTCATTTCACTGCTATGCTGATGATACGCAGATTTATTTGCCCGTGAGAGAGCTTAATTCAAATGCACTTGACGCTTTATTAGCATGTTTACACGATGTTAAGGACTGGATGGCTGCACATTTTTGGAATCTAAAACCGAAAATAAAACCGAAGTTATTGTGTTTGGCCCTAAAAAACACAATGTGCTTCAGTGCTTGAATGCAAATTCTTTGACTGGTTTTGTGGGAAAATGTGGAATTTGTTCTGGATAGTGATTTAAAGTTGGACAGGCAAATCAGTGGTGAGATCTTGTTTTCTTAATCTACATCTGTTATCTAAGACTAAATCATTTCTATCTAGTTTTGAGAAAGCAATTACGTCAATTGTCTTTTCTCGAATGGATTATTGTTATTCTCTTTACTATGGAGTTAATGCTCGAGCATGTATGTGTTTACAGGGACTCGACAGAAATTGTGTTTATGTGATGTGGATATGTTTATTTCTGCTATCTTTTTGTTTTTTTAGTTTGTGATTGTGAAGCACTTTGGGCAAAGTGAGTTGTATTAAACTGTGCTATATAAATAAATAAATAAACAAACAAAAGGGATTATTTCTGTTGGAAACTGCAGATATATGTACATATATTGATACGTATTTTGCATTTTGCAAAGATTTTGGCACCGGTATAGCTACGTTTATATTTATATATATATATATATATATATATATATATATATATATATATATATATATTTGTTAATGATCCCCATTCATTTCATAAGAGGACTTCAAAGTAAACATGTGTCAATATAATAAACATTTTTTTTTTACAAAAACAAATGACTTATTAAATCTTCTGTCTCCATCTTGTAAACCTGCTTCATGTTCGACTACATTTTAAAGACTTTAGAGGTAAAATAGAGTACTGTGCAGTGTTGTTCCATCATGTGCCATTCAAATAAATAATGAAATATTAAATAAATGCAAATTTCTATAGGTGACATTGCCAAAAAAATATTCATAATAATTATAATAATAATATAATTATTATTACCACAATTTTTGTGTGTAACTTTTTTGTTATCACTTATTGTTTTTTTAATTATAAACTTAAAACTACACGCACCGTTTCAATTCTGTTTCTTTTAATTCATGCAATTATGCGTCATGTTGCTTAAACTCAATTCAGAATAGCGTACAGCATACATGGCGTCGTTCTTACCCTGGGAAAGCAGAGTAGACTGTACGTGAGCGCGGCATGAAGGCATCTGGTGAAGAATATCCAGCGTGCTCTTCATTCACTCTACTGGACTGATACCAGAACGTAGAGTCCGCGGCGGACACCCATTTAGAAATGTCCGTTTTGGACATCATGGGAGCTGCGCTCGTTCCATCGAAATTCAACACATCCCTGCCTAGAGAAGGTGATACTCTTCTCTGAGGTGGCAAAACCAATGTAGGTTGATTCATGTCCAACTGAAAGTTAGAGGAACTCTCCACAACTAACTGTTGGGCAGTTTGAGATGAGAGCCTCACAGCTGCAGACTCTTCAATAAACCCATACTGCTGTTTCCTTTCGGTAGAGTCGTAGCAGCTTTCCAAGGCGCTGATGTTTAAGCCGACGTCGAAATCAGTGTTGGGTAGCTCCATAATGAGAGACTGTTCTTTCTCGTCTTTGATAAACGCGCTCCCCAGAACATCTGTCTCTTTGGGCAGAAGTGCTTTTGCGCTCCACTGTCCGGTTTCAACTTTCAGAAATTCATCCAATTGATCAGAATACGTTTTGGTACCGAGAGGCAAGTCAAGCAGAGATGGTTGATCCAGAGCTTCGCAGCTTGATCCAGGCGCGCTGCTGCGTAAAGAACCCGCGTGTCTACGCACGGAGACCCTGCCCTGCCCAAACCTCCCGTCCGTATATTTCTCTATTAAATTACTAACTTCCGTTATCATATCTGTAGAATCAACTAGAGAAGTGTTCACAGTGTCCATTCCACTGTTACTTTTGGTTTCCATAATCACAAATCTGACCGGCAAGATGCGTCCTCTCTGTCTGGTTGGAAGTTGTGATCTGTGGCGTATAACCGTCTCTGTTTTCCTCCTTGTGTTGAGAGGCGGTACAAAAGTGTCCCAGCGACTTATCCCTAGATATAAAAACAACAATCACTCTAAAAACTCTTTTATAATATTAAATAAATGCTTATCTTGATTTAGAAATCATACTGTATTTAATTAAACTATATTGCCTATGTTCACTAAGTGCCCTAGAACTGTGCTGTTTCTTGTTTATTAATCATTTTGACTAAAGACAGTCTATATTAAATCGAATCCGAAGTTAATTTCTTACCTTACAAGTCAATGACATCAAATTTAATATAGTCTCATGTGAAAGTTTGATGGGCGAAGACACTGAAATATCTTGGTGACCTGGTAGTCATGTTATAGAACATACCCAGATACATGCTCCACAGAATGTGTTCAGCACGAAGGGGAAGAAAAAATATGTCCTTCTATCGTTATCTACACAGACGTTACAAGCAAGTTGTTTCCAGACTGAATATGAAAACTATGTTCTAAAGTATCTGTCTGCTTCATAATTCAACTGAAACTGTCTGTGATTTCTATACTTCAGAAGCAAAAAAAAAAAAAAAAACTGACTAAGACTGGTTTTATATTGTAAATCATTTTTGTTTGAGGTCATTAATGTGATGTGAACATCCTGTACTTGTGTGCTTGGTTGCAGAAGGCCGGTTAAGAGCTCTCTTTGAAGCTCATTTGCACACAGCAAAGCACACTTTTTTCACACCAAGTGATTTTCCACTAAAGCATTATGTAGTCCAGGAGTCTAATGCTGCGAGCAGTCAAGTTTAATTATCTTTTCAAAGTGTCATTTGGGTAATATTCTTTTTTTTCCTGTTGTTCTGTGTTCTGTGACGTTCTGGTTTTCGGTGTACTTTATAATTGACAATTGTCAAACACATCAAATTTTGTTCAGATCCTTAACCTTTAAGTTACCTTTTTTTTTTTAATTAATGCACACCTATAATCTTTAATCAAATAACTTCCCTCTTGCAGCAATTGACCAATATTGACCAATAGCAAACCACAACCATCCAATCAATTCCCAATGGACAAAATCATGTCCCACAACACGTCACAACTTCCGTTTCATGAGGACTTTAATTATAAGAAATAGTTATGATTGCTTTTGTAAACCACTATAATCATGTTCCATAAGTTTTGAACAGATTTTTCAGCTGATAACAGTTGCATAGCCTTGGCTGTATGATATCACCCACGTCACAAGTAAGCACAATCATATGGCTGTCAGACACAATAACTGAAACTTTCAGCAAATTTCTAATAGGAACGGCCCAATCTAGATCAAAATGTTCTCAGAATTGTATTCAAAGCCCTTTCCTCACACCCTTCTTATATCAAGAGTTGATAGGGTCAGTGTGACCAAGCTGGTTCTATTCTTCCCTTTCCTGTTTCTTCTAGGCTTTATTTTTTTATCACCTTGGCAACCATGCTTCAGTGAGCTGTGACAGTCCTTTGATTACGCAAACTCACCCTTAAAAACACCTAAATATTATCTTGTGATACCATAACTAGAATAGTTAAAGCACAATAATGTATTACATCTCTGGAATACTTCATTCTGATTCGTATAATGATTAGCTTATATTTTTGCATGATGACTGTCAAATAGTTGTCCCTGGCTATCATTCTACTATTTATATACTAATTGTGTTGTTTTTCTTACAAAATAATATTTTCATTCAAAATCAGAATTTCATGTCTTTTTTTTGTCATTACACAAATATTTTACTGCTCAATGCTGTGATTGGCCGATCAAAATCATTCCAGAATATTCATACATTATTGGAATATTTAGAGAATTTAACTGTGATTTTAACTATGATCAACCTTTTTGCATAATGACAATGAAATAATTGTCCCTGGCTATATAGATATGCTAATATTTTATGCTAATTTTATGGGTTCTATAAGTCAAATCAACATTTCATGTCCTTTTATTATCTTATTTGGTCATTATACAAAATATGTGTCTGTTTAATCAAAACGGTTCGGGTTACCCTGAAAAAGCGGAACGAGATGCTGCCCTGCTTAGGGTATTGGGGAACGTCTTTAATCGTGACCAGCTGTGAATATTGTGTGAAAACACGTCAATAGAATTGACCCGGAGGTAATATAGCCTGGGTCGATGATGTCATCGGCGCGCACCTGCGACGCAAGGCTATAAATAAATGACACAGGTGCATCGTCAGGATCATTTTTTCTGAAGAGCAGTCCTGTGACATCATCAGCACGGCAAAGTAGCACAGCATCTCGTTCCGCTTTTTCAGGGAACAGGGTTACAGTCAAGTAACCCGAATCGTTCCCTTTCAAAAGCCACAATCGATGCTGCGCTGCTTAGCACATTGGGAACGAGAATACCCATGCTGCCGTGCTTGAAGGTGTCTTGACCCCTAGGGTTGTGCAGGTGTGCTCACAAGAAGGCCCTAGACACTAGCTTGTGATGTCGACTCAAGGACATGAGAGCCCGGAGTGGCATGAACATCCAAACTATAAAATCTTATGAATGTGTGCGGAGAGGACCAGCCTGCCGCATCACAAACATTTTGTAAGGGGGCACCCCTTGCCAAAGCAGTAGAGGAGGCGACCCTCTGGTGGACTGAGCCCTTAGACCCGTTGGCGAAGCTTGGCCGCGCCTCATAGGCAAGAGCAATAGCATCCCTGACCCAATGTGACATGGTCTATTTAGTGGCGGCAGCACCCCTGTTGCTTCCCCAATAACAAACGAACAGTTGTTCTGATTTACGCCACAAGCTGGTGCGGTGGACGTAAGCCTGAAGAGCACGGACTGGACTGAATGAATGGCGGAGGGTAGAAGGCCTCGAGAGTGACCGGATATCAAGCATTGCTTTAGTTCTGGCAGGTCACGTTAGTCAAGCTCGCATCTGATTCTCAGCTGATCCACGTCTACCTATAGGAATACGACGCCTATCACCGTATACATATATAAGCTCATTCAGTATTATCAGCAGCTATCCCGTTTCTCAGGAGTTAATTACCCTTCTCTCTCCCCAGCTCCTCCTCTCGTCAGTTAGGATTTGACATTCTGATTCCCCTATATGGATGTGCAGGGAGTTCTCGCCCAGATCGGAACCATACCGCCAATCCAAAATGTATGCTAATTGTCAATCGTATTTGACGATAGTGGTCCTGACAGAACTACAGCCGAGAAAGTTACCTTAGGCAGGTAATCAGGATGAGGATGCAAAATCACTTTTACCATTCCGGGGGCAAAGTCTAAACAGGATGGAGATATTGACAGAGCCTACATGTCCCAAATTATTTTTAGAGAGGTAATAGCCATAAGAAAAAAACATATTTAAGGACAGAAGTTTGTCAGACGCTGACTCTAGAGATTCAAAGGGGGTCTCAACCAGACCCTCGAGGACTATAGCTAAGTCCCATGAAGGGATCTTGGTTCTTACGGGAGGCCTCAGTCTTCTGGCCCCACAAATGAAGCGAGTGAGCAGAGGATGCCTCCCAAGTGACACCCCGTCCACTAAGGCGTGGCAAGCCGAAAGAGCGGCCACATAAACCTTGAGAGTAAAGGGGCATGTGCCTGTTGACAACTTTTCTTGCAGAAAGTCCAGAACTGGAGCAATCTGGCTGTTGACCAGATCTGCATTATGTGCTGTACACCACCTTTCAAAGACTCCCCATTTATTGGCATAACTCTTTATAGTGGAGGAGGCCCTAGCATTCAGAATGGTTTCAATAACATTAGGCAGAAGCCCAGTGTTGAGCCAAACATGAAGGTTCCACAGGTCATGCCTGGGATGGAATATTGTGCCCTGCGCCTGAGACAAAAGGTCCCTCCTCTCCGGAATCGCCCATGGCGAGCCGTTGAGGAGATACATTATCTATGAGAACCATACTCTTGTTGGCGAACTCTGGCTAGAACTCCCGGGAGCAGAGAGACTGGAGGAAATGCATACAGGCGCATTTTGGGCCATGACCCAGGGGGATAGCTTTTTTGACGCACACATGCACAGAGTGAGAGAAGTAGAGGGGACACTGCGCAGTCTGATGGGAGGCGAAGAGGTCCACCTCCACTTTGTAAAATTTGGTCCAGATCTGTTTGACTACTTCTGGGTGGAGTTTCCATTCCCCTGTCGGCAGTTTCTGTCTGGACAGTAAATCTGCTCCCACATTCCGGTGCTCAGGGATGTACACTGCCCTGAGTGACAGGAACTTCTCCTGGGCCCAGAGAAAAATCTGCCTCGCTATTCTGTTGAAATTGCGTGAGCGCAGACCTCCCTGGTGATTTGTGTAAGAGACTGCTGCTGTGTTGTCCACCCGCACTAGGACATGACAGCCTCTCAACTGAGGTAGAAAGTATTTCAGGGCCAGAAATACAGCCATCAGCTCGAGGCAGTTGATGTGCCACTCTAGCTGATGACCCTCCAATTTCCCTTTAACTGGACGACAACTTAAGACCACTCCCCAGCCCGTCAGGGAGGAGTCTATCATTAACAATCTGCGACAACATGGCGCCCCTAGAGTGGGACCCAAGGCGAGGAACCGGGGTCTGAGCCACAGAGATAGTGTACGAAGCCCGCAGCGCTTCACTTTTATTTGCCTTTGAGGATTGGTCCTTGGATGAAATCCCCTGGCTTTTAGACACAACTGAAATGGTGTGCAGCCCCAGAGGAATCACCATGGATGCTGAAGCCATGAAACATAACATTCTTTGGTACTGATGAACAGTGCGATCTTGGCCTAGCCTGACTTTGCTCATAATATGTTGAATGGCCCCGATTAGAGCGGGAGACAGTCGTGCCCGCATCGTGATCGAATCCCAAATGATCCTGAGATGAGTCGTTCTCTGGGCAGGAGAAACAACGCTTTTCATGGCGTTGAGTCTCAACCCTAGAGAAACCAGATGAGCTAACACAATGTTTCTCTGTGTTGAAGCGCCCTCTCTTGCGATTTTGCTAGTATTAACCAATCGTCGATGTAATTCAAAATGCGAATACCCTGGAGTCGTAATGGAGCCAGTGCTGCATCCATGCATTTTGTGTACGTGCGGGGTGATAAGGCTAGGCCGAATGGAAGAACCTGAAATTGGTATGTTTCGCCCCCCCCCCCCCCCAAAAAAAAGTGAACCTCAGGAACTTCCTGTGTTGTGGCAATCTTTGTATGTGAAAATATGCGCCCTTCAGATCGATCGTGACGATCCAATCGTGATGTTGAATTCGCGACACAACCGTCTTTACAGTTAACTTCTTGAACTTGAGCGCTTTGACTGTATGGTTTAAGCCTCGAAGATCTAAGATTGGACGCACCCCCCCATCCTTCTTGGGAACCAGGAAGCATGTGCTGTAATAGCCCGACTTTCTTCCTCGTGTTTTTTAACCTCTCTGAACCTACTGACAACTGTGTTGATAGAGTCGCCAAACAAGCCAGAGGGTGACACTGGGGAATCTAACAGGAACACCCGGTCTGTGTCTTTAATTCCTGTTAGATTAAGCCACAGGTGCCTCCCCATGCTGACCAAAGCAGACATCAAATGGCTGATGGCACGGGCAGTTTGCTTGGTCGCACAAAGAGACAGATCTGTGGCTCTCTGCAGCTCAGAGAAAGACTCCTCATCTATAGTGCTGCCCACACTCAAATCCTTCAATAGGTCAGCCTGGTACGCCTTGTAACTCTGCCATAGTGTGCAGCGCAGCACCAGCCTGACCTGCAGCCTGATAAGCTTTACCCACTAATGCTGATGTTATTTTACATGGCTTCGCTGGGAGGGTAGGTCTCTTAATGGAAGATGCTGAAGCAGGCGAGAGATAGCTTGCGAGCATCTCTGCTACCTGCGGCATCTCTACATACCCCCGTGACTTTGCACCCACGATAGTCAAAAAAGTCAACGTCGAGGGCAAAAAGATACGGGAAGTATATGGTTTACTCCATGACTTAGACAGCTCTTCATGGAGGTCCTCGAAAAAGGGGAGAGACTGATGTTATGGTCCCTCCCCCCTGCCACCGGACAGAAACCTATCCCCTAGCTTAGATTGTTTTGAGGTCTATTGATTGCGTGGCCAGTCAAGCTGCAACCTTGCCACCGCGCGAGTGACCACCTCGAGCAATTCCTCAACAGATTTATTTTCGCGAGAGGGGTGCTCAGAAGACAGCCGCTCATAGTCCTCAGACCCAAGAGACAGCCGAAGAAGCTTCGGGATCACGTGAGAGAACGTGTGGATCTGGTGTTACAGCAAGCGAAAGGGAAGGACCCGTCTCTTGCTCATCACACAGATCCACGCAGGAGCCCACGATGGTAATGTGGGTACGGTCTGGAAATAGTTCAGACGAGAACGCAGCATTTTCACTGTGAACAGTTCACATTGCTCGCACTCACCTTTCTCTAAAGCCAGAGCCGCGTGCTCCTCCTCCAAACAAACAAAGCAGTAATCGTGTGTATCCAGCTCAGACATAGGACGGGAGCATGGAGGAACACAACGCTTACTCTGCTGTTGACTCATTTCTTTTCTTTTTTAACTTTTTAAACTCTTTTAACAAACTTTCAGAGAAAAAGATTGAGAAATGAGAATTTTCTGCACACTGCCAGTTGTAAAATAACTCCTAACAAAGATCTGAGACAGATATAGTGAGAGAGCGATAGCTTTTTGACGCACACATGCGCAGAGTGATCTGAAGAAAAAGATCTTGACGATGCACCTCCCGGTTGCGCGCCGATGACCTCATCGCCCGAGGCTATATTATTCACAATATTCACTGCTGGTCATGATTAATGACGTTCCCCAATGCGCTAAGCAGCACAGCATCGATTGTAGCTTTTGAAATGGAACCAAGTATATAAGAATAATATGCATTAACTGGAACACTTCATTCTGACTGGTCAATTATTGGTAGCACTTTATTTCAATGGTCCACTTTAGACATTCTACTGACTATAAGTAACTTTACAACTACAAGTAGCAGTCATTCAAATAATGGTAGACTGTCTGCTTATACTAACATTTAATTTTTTGCTTCCCAACAGACATTTTTCCGACTATAAGTAGCTTTTCAAGTACATGTCAACTTATTCTACTAACCCAAACTCTATACTCAATATACTCTAATGAGAGTTAGTTGACATTTAGTTGCAAAACTAATTGA
The DNA here is from genome assembly GCA_030578275.1 of Meda fulgida. Taxonomy (NCBI): domain Eukaryota; kingdom Metazoa; phylum Chordata; class Actinopteri; order Cypriniformes; family Leuciscidae; genus Meda; species Meda fulgida. The sequence goes on from CM060633.1 coordinate 7,238,412, forward strand.
GAGTTTGTTGACAAAGTTGTAAAGTTACTTGAAGTCTAAATTGGATTATCGAAATAAAGTGTAACCAAATAATTGAATAAAAAATGTCAAATCCAATCAATATTTCCATATATTTATGTTTGGGTTAAGTAACCGTGTAATAATAAGCTGGATAATGTACAATGAGATTGTCTGTAATGGAAAAACAACTCAATAGCATTAAAAATAAATAATGTAAAATCCCTACACTCCATGTTGCTAAACAGGCTGTTACTGAGGTCAGAGCAGTGGTAGTCAAGTCAACCAATTCTGATAAAAGCTTTTCACCTCAGCTCTCTATTTCTGACTCATTTCCAGGCAGAGTAGCACCTGGTATATTAAATCTGTATGGTACTCAGCCGCAGGTGCTGGGAAGAAAAGTGTCTCCTGGGAGGTCAGGTTGAACTATGGAAGAAACATCCCTGCCTGTTACTGTGAGAGCCGAGTTTAAAATAGGCTATATGTCATGTTAGATGTCTATTACAGAAACCTTTAGGATGAATACAGCATTGTTTTGTGTGGAAACTATACCTGCGCCTCTGAACTGAACAGGGAAGACCAATGATTTGATCTTTGAATTTTTTGTTACTTTTTAAATTTTTAAATAATGAATAGTAAAGTTCTGAGGTTGATTCTGATTGCTTTTAGAGGGAAATTCTGCTCACAAAGGCCCCCGATTTTACTCACGGCAAATGTCTTTTTCGTTCTTCGCTTAGGGGTGAAACAAAGTTTATAGTTAATACGCGACTAGCGATATACTATTCTGCCCAGCGATATACTATACTGTCCAGCATTTAGATGAATATGGTATGTAAATATGTGCTGCACGCTTTTCTCTCAATAACCAAATAAACACACAACAAAATTGAGAAAACAGCAAGTATTTTAATAAAACATAACAAAAGCGTCGGATCATAGCAACGAATATGTTTGCACGAGCTCTGCAATTCGGCACTTCAGTAAAGTTGCGTTGTTCATATAGCACTTTATATAATAGATTGCTTAAAATCAAGCAGCTTTACCGTATTAAACATAAAAAACAGTGTCAGTGTCTTGTTTCTCCAGTTTCTACTATAAAGCAGCTCTCCAGTGTGTTCATGTTTTCACTCGCGGACATCTGACCTCGACGGACTGAACAGGAGAAATGAAGTGGAAAAGATTTCCATGTAAAAGAAGGCGGAGCCTCAGAGCCACACCTACCTATTATGTAATCGTAACAGCCTAATGGTAGTATAAAGGTGTTTATCAGCTGAAGCAAACTTTTCCAGAAAGTTCACTTTGCTTTTTTGGACTCCCAAAACAACTCGAAACGTCACAGCAGTACATTCTTCCATTTCACTTTAAATATATCGGGGCCTTAAGCTTGGAAAGGTTTTTTTTTTTAAGAACGTTTTATTGAAACTTTAGATAAAATATTTTTAAAAATCTAATAAAAAAGTTTGCATAGGCTATATGTGTACATCATTATTTGTAAAGCACTTTTCACAATACATATTTCAAAGCACAATTTCACAACATTTGAGGATGGGAAGTTCGGTCTGGACTTGATCCGTTGTGAAGCAAGTATGCCTGAACCAAAGCTGTTCGGACCAATCAAATTGTCAGGGCGGGCTTTATACGATGATGGACAGATGATCAACAGTAACGTAATCATCCACGTCACCAAAGAGCGCTTGGGTTGAATTCGTTTACAACAAAGAATGGCTGCCGCTGGAGAATTTAGATGTGTAGATTCAGCCTTCACGTCTGTTATAGAAGATGTAGACAGCGTATTCATTGTAAAAGAGGAACAGAGAGCCGCGATCAAGGCATTTGTCGATCCAATTGAGTGCAAAGGCATTTTTTTTTCCTGGTTCGGTTGAAACACGCCCCATAATCACAGCCCAATGGAGCAGTATCAGACTCACATTCTGACTAGAATCTGAGTATGCCGACGTCAGACTAGTGATATTGTAGACACTGAAAAAGAATTAAAACAATGGTCACTCAGAAATTGCTAGTTATAATTCCCAAATAAATACAAAGAAACGTTAAAGACTGAAAAAGTATTTTCTTGTAAAACCTACTTCAGTAATCTTTGTTTTATTTACAACTTCTAAAAAATATATGTTTAACAGTTTACCTTGTGGAGCACCTCCACTGAAAAGTGCAGGAAATATTGTTACAGTTATGTTCTGTTTTATGGACTTTTGATCCGCATCATTTTGTTCCACTGTTTCCTTTGTTCCCTGTGTTCCTGCTTATCATATGTTGCCATGGTTTAGTTACTCACCTGTGTCCAGTGAGCGACTTCTGAGAATCTTGGTTGAACCCTGTTGATATTTGAAATCAACCCAAACACACCCCTCCCTCATTGCTCCGCCCCCAAAATACACAAACAAACAACGTGTCTCTTTATCATAGTAGAAGCGAAGCAAAATAAAGCTTTGCGAAAAATCAAGTGAAGATAACGAATGACAAGGAAGAACAAAAAATGAACACCGTACACAAGAATATATGCAAGAAAGAGCTCATTGTTAGTCGCCAGCAACACACACTCAAAACCAATGTTACTCGCGTATGGTGCAGAAACAACACAACCTCAGCGTATGTTTTCAGGCCTTCCCGCTTAGCTCTCTCCAGCGCTAGAAAGCTTTTCTAATATTAACGCAGGTCCTAAAGCTCTTGCTTGATCATATTCATAACCCTTCTTTTTCCAGTGTTATTCCTCTGGCCTTTTCTTTTTTTGTAATGTCTCTCAACCATCTCTCTTTCTACAATCTTTCTTCAAATCTCCCTCTTTCCCCTCTCCCATCATGAGTGGACACGCCCCCTATTGCTGATTGGCTACTAGTTTGCTGTGGTGCTCACCCGATCCTTTTTCAACAGCGTTTTTCAGAAATCGCTTACTGCACCTTTAAACCTGTGTTTCCAGTTCAGTTTGGTCTGGCCTTGTCTGTGTGAAGGTTGGTTTGCTTAGCGGTTCACCTGTTTTCCAGAGTGTTTTTAAGTTTAGTTGAATAAAGACTGCTGAAATTGACATCTGTGCTTCCTCATCCTTGACTTACCGTGACACTTGAATCAGGGTCAAATTCGGAGTAGCATAGCTAATCTTACTATTTTTACCATATAGGCCAAAGTGTCACTTTTGAACAGTAGGGTACAATGGGGCTAAATGTGCTCCGGGGTAAAAGGCGCATTTGACTTTATTCTCTTTTAAACCACTAGATGGCACAAAAATTCAGCTCAGCTTTGTTCATAACAACCTCTTTTGATGATGCACGAGGAAAATTGGTTGCTTCCTGATGGGATTGTGGAAAGAACGTAAAGTTGATTCTATGCTAATTTGATCTAATATTTCTTGATTTTTTTTTTTTTTAAATGTATATTTATGTAGCAAATGAGAATTGAAAACAAAGGTCTCGTTAATGTTTTTCCTTTTTGTTCAAGGTAATTTAAGCAAAAAAAAATTGATAATGAAAGAATATTTAAAAGTATGGTAATTGGGGTAAAAAAGTGCACCTGCTGGGGTGAAAGGCACAATAATTAACATGATAATAAACAGCTGGCTGACTTTTCCATTTGTTGATACGAGATGGTTAGATTCAGATGGTAAATATCATATATCAAATTGGTTGTCCACCTTTGAGATAATCACCATATTTATAATGAAACCATCATATTTGCAAATATGATATTAATCATATCATATAATAAAATATAATTTATTTGTTACTACTGTAAAGTTTTTTTAAGTTGTTATGGGATCTCATTCAATGCGTTCAGAATCTTTTTTTTTTAATTTCTCTGTATTTTTTTAAATTAAACTTTTAATGAGTTTATTTATTGAACAACAATGAATTCTTTTATTAATCAAAATAAACCAAAAATATAAAAACTTTGCTAAAGTGATTATTTTGAACAAGTATTAACTTAAAAACATATTATTGTAGGCTAAGTATTTGTATCAATACTTTGTGTCTTTCCCCCGTGTGTGGGTAGAGGTGGACATATATTAAGTGGGGGCCCCAGGCAAAATCAATCAATGAGGCCCTTCTTGAAGATTTTTTGTTATTATCTTCGTTACCTAGAGATATAATTATACAACTTACAAAAAGTAGTCATAACACATCTAACAGAACATACATTATTTCTTTACAACATTAAAGCACGTATTTTTTAATAAACAAAATGTCAATCTCCATCTTTATAAAAATGCAATACAATCTTCAAGATACAGTTGAATCATGTATATACTACAAGTCAGTTAAGCTCATTCAATTCCGTTAAGCTCTTTTTCACCAGAGAGGTCTTGATCATTGGTCAGTTTATAAATGCAACAACCTTGCAGTACATTAAGTTCTTTAAATATGTCTAGGACCTATAATTAATAAGTAGTTTTACTACTTAATTTACTACTTTACTACTTAATTAATTAGTAGTAACACTGACACCTATTAACTGTCAGACTTCACAAAATGTATAATTAATAATTAGGGTTAACAAAGCATGCTTGAGGGGGTTGCAACAAATAGTGTACCCTGATTCTCAAACATACAATCATAACATGTTAAAATATGACACATTTCTACATTTCTTTACATCAATACCATCATGCAAAACAAAGTAACTACACTTTTACAGTGGTCAAAAATGAGAAACATTAGGTATCAGACTGTGTTCTGCTCTGACATAAGTTTAGCTCCTTCACTGCTCAGCTTCACTGAAAACTTTGAAGCTTTTTTCTTAGTCTCACTGTTACTATGTTATATATTTGTAACAATGCATATTTAGAACATGACACAACATGGCAAACACAATGGCAAACAGCAGCACTATTAGTATTTTCAGAAGCAAAAACGCGACTTTCAAAAGAAATCTATCGACTATCTATTGACAATCATCATTGAGAAAAATGAAAAGAGTGCTCCTGTTGAGAAAAACTACAGCTTCTGTTGACAGGCCAGCCTCTCTCCCAGTCTCCTGACCAGGTCTGCTAGCTCCTCTGTCTGACGGGACTTCTCCTCCAGGAGCTCATAGCGTAAACTTGAGATGTCCTGCTTTATCTCCTTTAGTTCCCCTGTAAGACAACAAAGTCAAGAGAGTGATAAAGACCTTTTATGATCAGTGACATGCTTACATACTAGAACTGGATCATTACATGACCAACACAAGGTTCATCCACTTAGAAAGGTAGTTCCAGCTGAAACCACATTTTAGATAATAAAACTTTCTTTTCTTTGTTGCTAATTGCAAACGTTTTAATGCATTTCCCCAAAGGTTAATTTCCTTTCAGGGACAAGAGCTCTCAAAAAGTGCTGTGTCCATCTGTTTAATTAACAGCACAAATTCTGGTTTGGAACAATATGATGGTGAGTAAATAATAGCATAATTTATATGCATAATAACAGCATAATTAAATAAACAGGGTCAGCTTTAAGAGCAAAGCTTAAGGTGCCCCATTATGATTTTTGAATATTATCTTTCATGTAGTGTGTAATAGCTTTTTCTGATTGTAAAAGGACTGCAAAGTTTCAAAGATTAAAGGGCATGATTGAGTTATTGTCTCCCAAAAGATAGAACTGATTCTGAACGGCCTGAAACGAGTCATCAGTAATACCAGTCATTTTTCCTGCACGAGCCAATGTAGGTTTGTAACAAATTTCCATAATGCAAGCCTATGGTGTTCATTGGCTGCCCGTGAACAACATCTTCTTTGACCCGCCCTCAAACACTGTAGTTGTAGCTGAGGCCTGGAAGAGTTTGCTTTGTTACTGACATGTTGAGTTTTCTGCTCTCTGAAATCAAGTCAAAGGTCTGACTGACATGTAAAACAACCAATCATAGTTCGCTTTGTTCCGCGTCATGTTTAGGAGCGTGAACATGTAAAGACGATGTCCCTACGATAATAGGCCAGCATGCATCTAATAAATTATTCATTCAGAAATGTTGTGCAAGTTTATTGCAACAATGGCCCCGCAAACTTCACATACTCTGGAAAATCCAGCGTTTAGTTGATCCTAATAAGCGCTCAATGTCATACTTGTAAACTCGGCGGCTTTCTTCTTCCATGAGGGGGTTTGGCGTCACAACAGCTTTGTTTCAAGGCGGATTAAAGAATGAGACACGCATGTCTCCCGGAAATCCTGTAGAATTCAACCAATCAGATGACAACTTGGAAACTGTAGTAACCAGAAGTGATTCCCATTTTGTGTACCTCAGACGTTCAGCCAGTGGTCCGTGGACGTCACGTCTGAGGCTGAGACTACGATAAAACTGACATCAGAATTACTGTTCATATCACTGTATATACAAGTGCTGAGGAAGCCTCCTGGGCTGAAATTCAAATATAGTAATGGGTGTTTCTTTTCCAACACACTATAAGCAGTAGACCAATCACAACAGACTGGGCCATCTGACCAATCAGAGCAAAGTAGACTTTCAGAGAGGATGGGTTTAGAGGGACTGAATCCTTGATCCAACCGTTTCAAACACTGTGAGAAAAGAAGTGATGCTGCAATGTATATTATGAGAAAATACGTGTTTCTGGCCTTGGATGCATACGAGACCACCAATTCAAAATCAGGAACCTTTAATACAGCATAAAAAGGAACATTTTAATGAACACATCAAAATAAATTAATTTTCTCTTTCTGAACTCAGACCCTAAATAACTAGGTATATTCAGTGATTAACATTCTCATTCACAGTGTTTGATTCATTTTGCAACAATTTCAATGACTTTGTGTGAATGTGAACTGAAATACAGAGATGTCCAGTACATTGTCAATAAAACAGAAATTATAGTGTACCTTCATTAACTTCATCTCCCTCTTTGTCAGTCTGTGCTTTTATCACGTATCGTTTGATTAGCCGTTTCATGATCCTCTGTGGATACAAAAAAATAGCAAAAATAGCAGGAAATCTACATGGTTGTGCTAAATTCTTGTCTCTCATATTGCTTACTTATTTTAGTAAGTAGCTGTGTAATAATCAGGATAGTGTACAGGTATCACAAAATAAACCCCGGCCTTCAGCACGAAATAAGACTAACAGCTGACTGGTCAGAGTTGTGTGAATTACCTCGTAGCGACTTGATGTATGAGGTGAATTCTTCTCACTGGACTCTTTTTGTTTATCCGACTGGGATAAAAAAAAAAATCTTTGTGAATATTTTACTAAAACTATTTTGTTCTTTCAATAAATGAAAAGCTCTTCATATTTTCTGGCCATTAGATGGCACCAAATACTAATAAAAGGATCACATGTTCATTGAGAACCCCACAGACAGACGAAAAAACTCTCTCAGACAGATGCAGAAAGAGACTCCCCATCATCTCACCTCATTGAGCTCTGTGTCCTCCTTCAGGTCTTCTTTGTGTCTGTGGAAGGGTATTAGCAGGAGCTGTTTGAGTTTCATAGCCAGGCTTATTACTGATTTTGGGCTGGGGATGAGGTTAAACGGCACAGGCAGTGTCCCTCCTTCCTCAAAGTAAGAGAACCACAGCTTAGCCCTGGCAAACTTCCACTCCACATCTGCATCGTCCTGTCATAAAGATATTATAATATGGTTTCATTGGAAATGGCATACAATTTGAAACATACAGTATAGATACATATAGAGGGGCCCCTAAAATTATGTGGACATAATTAAGGGTCCAAGCACCGAATGTGCTGGAACCCTATTGTGTTTGCACTGATTTTCTTCTTCTTCTTCCTTATTTTTATGCCCTAAAAGTGTGCGGGTGACACAATCAATTTATATGATGAACAGATTGAATTTAGGCTTTTATTCACATATAAACATTGATCAGCAAACATAAAAAGAAGCTCAACCGAAATTGCTTGACACACAAGAACAAACCTCTCACGGCACGTGTAACACACAAGAATGAACCTCATTGGTTCTCGCACATCAGCATTGATCATAACTGATTTATCATCAGTTTATTATTACTGATGTGGGAGTTGATTAATGTTTATGTGAATAAAAGCCTAAATTCAATCAGTTCATATAAAGCGATCGTGTCTCTTCAGAAAATCTGGACTAAACCATTCCATTCATGTGGATGAGTTTTACTAACTTTTTGAAACGTCAAAGAGTAAGTTGCATAGCTTTCTAAGGCTGTCTAAGGAGGGACAGAAAGCTCTCAGATTTAATAAAAAAATCTTCATTCATTTTCCGAAGATGAACGAAATTCTTACGGGTTTGGAACGGGCATGAGGGTGAGTAAAAAAAAAAGAATTTTCCTTTTTGGATTTTTGTGAACTAGGCCTTTAACAAAACTTGACACATAAAGACAACAGGACATTTTGAAGACTCGCACCAAGTTTCATAAAATGTTACGAATAGGGGGCGCTACAACTAAAAACCATTATAACTCCACAACTTATCATCCATTAAGTTGAAAATGGCTATGTATGTTCTTTGGTGGATGTCTTAATATATCCTCAAATATGACTACTAAAAAAATAAGTCGCGTTGGAAAAGAGCGTCTGTTAAATGCAATCACAATAATGAATGCAGGAAGACTCAAAACCTTTACTAAGATATAGAACTTCCCCATGTGCCCATTAGCCCCAGTTTCCCCTGCATACGTAAGAACTAAATAACATGGAACTGGAATTTTTATAGCTTCTGTAAATGCACTGATAAAACCGTAGCCTGTAAAAACAGTATGATTTGAACAGTTAAGTGTGTTGCCATATTAGTAATGTTTAAATAATGAGATCCCCAGACTGGCAATAAAATGCATCAAAAATAACTTCCTATGTTTCCTGTTGCCTCATCAGATCTCCCTGGCGCAATAAATCTTATTAATAATGACATTCTAACTTTGCAGCAGCATCTATATTTGTTGTACATGTTCCATTCAATGCATGACCAATTTATATTTCACTGTTGGATGTTACTTTAATACATTGTGAACAGCCAGTTTTGACAAGTTGTTTCTCCAAAGTGTTCACATACAGGCTGTAATTTATGAAACAAATGATTGTTGATTGATGAAGAGATAAAAGTTCTACTGTGACCAGAGAGGACTTCCCATTTCAACAAATGCAACGGTAATATAAAGGATCTGTATCTCATTTGAAAAGGAAAATGAATGGGAAATGATGGGGTCTGGACATTTAGCCTTGGCCTGTACTATCCTATCCTAACGTCTGGTCATTTCACAAATCTCATTTCATAATATGATTACCTCAATTTCCTGAAAGGAGTTGTTGATCATGGCGATGAGCATGTTGAGTAAGACTATAACCATGGTAACGTTGTATACTCCATAAAGTACATAGCCAATATTCTCTATGAATTTGTGCCCGTTGTTGATGACGACAGACTTGACCTCAGAAAGTCCAAAAATGGCCCAGAATAAAGTTTTAAAGCTCTCCTCCACACTGGAGAAGAAGAACAAAAAGAAGAAACAGACAACTTCCTTTAGCTCTGGGGGTATGTTATAAAATAGTATTTCATTCATCAATGTCAATTAAAAAAAAAAAAAAAAAAGATTTGCTATGCTAAGGATAATTATTACATACACATAAACAAATGAATGTTTGAGTGCATATACTTCTCTTTTATTTAAATCAGAAGTTTTCATGTACAAATTCAGGCAAAATCGTCAACTCATAAAATAGTTACATCTTCTCATGAGATTGGGTTGGTGCAACTCGTATTTATGATCTAAAAATCTAATGTATTTACTAAATGGCACAACAGTCCAATTTTGATTTCACATTTTTTAATGAATTCATTTTGTATTCCAATGAATTACTTAACTATTTCATATCGACCTGAGGCTTTTTAAATATCAAGAGCATGAAGAGTCCAGGAATCTTATTCATTCTCATGTCCACATGGACATGGTCATGGTGTGGTAGTCATGATAATTGAATTTGCCAAACGCCTACTTCCAGCATGTCCATGTGCATTGCTGCCAAAGGCTCTGGGCATTTTGTAGTTATATGATGAATAAAGACATGGATGTGATAAAATTACAAAGGAAGAGGTAAACAATCAAAGAAATTAATGTAAATCAACCAGTTATGTTCGTGGCTTACGTTGTGAAGGCACCGTTTTGCTTTGCTCCACGATAGTACGAGTAGAGGTTAAACATTCCAATCATGAAGGCCACAAACACCATTATGAAGATAACCATGAATTTAAATATGTCTTTCACAGTCCTGCCCAGAGAGATCTGCAAGGGCCCAAAGCTCTCGTTTGCCGGCAGGATGTACGCAATCCGAGAAAAGCTCAAAACCACTGCGATGGCATAAAGGCCCTCGGAGATCAGCTGAGGGTCTGAAGGAACCCAGTGGAGACGAGCTGAAATATATAAAAAAAGGAAACTTCTAAAGGCTGAGAATCTGGTCTTTTCTACAGGTTTTTCAAATGCTCAAGCTGAAGGAATTCAACATGGAAAGTCATTGGTGGAAAAAGCGTGAGCTGCTACATTTATGTTTCCACTTGTCTGCGTTAGTTTTGCACTTCATTAAAGAGATAGTTCCCCAACAAATTTAAATTCTGTCATAATTTACTCAGCCTCAAGTTGATTATCTGTGTATATTATTATGTGTTCAGCAGAAGAAATAAATTCATACAGGTTTGGAACAACTTGAGGGTGAGTTAATGTTGACAGTATTTTCATTTTTGGGTGACCTATTCCTTTAACTCTTTCCCCACCAGTGTTTTTTTTTTTAAGTTGCCAGTCACCGACAGTATTTTTGATCATTTTTAAAAGAATTTCCTGGCCCCCAAAATATTTTGTTAAATAAATATGTGAACATAAAATATATTAAAAGAAAGAACAGAGGTTCTGCTTAAAAAATATATTGCTACCTGCAATTAATCAACACTTAAATTGGGTAAGTTTTTTTTAAAAAAGCACAATTTTTTATCAAAAAAAGCTGTCTTTTTTTCCAGACTTCATCCGGTAGGGATTCAAAACATATGATCGAGTCCATCAACACCCCCAAAGCTTCACAGTCTTATACATCTTCATAGGTCAACATTTCATTCATTAACGTGAGGCAGTTTTCATTTATATGCTGGTTAATATTTGATGATTGCATTGGCTTGCATGTCCATGAGCAATGCTTGCTCTGTACTATTTCAGAAGAAGCTTAATAGCGCCCCGTACCTTCTAACAATTAACATTGACAATGCTACATCTCTTTTTACTGAGATATGTGTAGTATTGTGTATTTTAAAGTTATATTTAAAGCCAATAATAAAGAACATCCCATATGTTTTGTGTACAGAGTTTAGCTGAATGCACATTCCGTAATCAATCAGCTAATAGAGGTAATCTTACCACCACCTCATTATGATATCGCTAGAGAATATATCAGTGGGAAATACTAAAATGTAAATAAATAAATGAATAAATAAGCATATTACATTTATTTACTTGGTAGATGCAATTATCCAATATAATGTATGACCAACATTGCATAAAACATTGCAAAAATTTTTTTATCTTTTGCAAAAATATCTTTGCATTGTTGAAGTAATGTTGTTGAAATCATAATCATTATTTATTTATTTGGCAGTTTTGACCCTCCATAGACCACATTCTTGTGATAATGTCAAAACAAAGAAAAGTGATTTTTAAAGGGGTGCTATTATGTGGTAATAATGTAAAATATGTGCAAAATATTTTTTTTACATTCAGAAATTAAATGGTCCCCTTTAAATGGACGAAGCATTATTTCTTCAGTAAAGCTTGACAGCAGTACTCACCAAGACGATAGTATTCTATCTCAAGGGGCAAGGTAATGTTTGATAGATCTGTGTAGCGCTTGTCGACGTAACTCTGTGCAACATTTGCATGCCAAAATGCCATAAATCTAGCAATGAAGGAAGTCACAAAAATGGTCAACATTCCAAAGTCCAGCAAATTCCAAGGCTCCAGCAGATATTCCCGAGGACCCTGATACCATATCTCTTTACATTCAGCCCAAATCATTCCTTTAATGGGAAGAAAGAAAGAGGTAATTAGTTTTATCATAAAAATGTTCATGCACCCAGTCATTTTGTGTCTGATATTTTTAAGCAAACGGTTAAAAAGTCTTTCAAATGTAGTGAAAGTTTTTTTTTCTTTTTTTCTAAATGAACTATATCTCTTTTACAGACACATATATATCTAATATATTTTGATAAGGCAGATGTGACAGCTGTGTTTGAAGAGTCATGTCCATTCTGATTCGTTGTGTGCTTGTAGCAGTCATTTGGGATTCATTTTAGAACATCACTGTGGGAACTTTCCTTAAGCTTGATGTCTAATGTGTAATCATTTCCGCACCCGCAAGTCATTCCAAACCCATTTACAACTGGTCATATAGCCTACTTTTAGAGTGCTTTTTATGATGCTTTTTGGAACTTATTTACCAACTGTCATAGAGAAAATGAGCAGAATGGACATTCTGCAAAAGTTCTCCTTTTGTGTTCCAAATAATTATATAGGTTGGAACGTCATGTGAGCGAGATTATGAAATGATGTGATTTAGAATAAATTTTTGATTTGTTGTGTAACAGTGAGATGTCCGACCTACGACCCAGGAAATGATCAGCATTTCCATCCAAGTAAAAGGTGTGATCTTCATGCGGAACAATTGGGAGGGGTGGTCGTGGATAGTCATATTTGGTAAGAGAGTTATCCCTTCAAAACGGTCAGCAGCATTCATGATGAGAAGGCCAAGAAAGATTGTGAAAGAAGCTGCATGTGCCACAAATTTTAGGAAAGGACCACGTATGATCTTCCCCAACTAGAATTAAAAACATTGCAAAAAACAAATACAAAATTGCATTGTTGAATGATTGTTGTGTAGCAGAAAAGAAAAGGAATGCCTTGGCTGAATTCACATTGACTAAAGGTGGAGGTTACTAAAGGCAGTCTGACCTTGCTTGAGGGTGCTATCCAGTACAGTAAGGCCAGGATGGGAAGTCCAACCACCACCCCCAAAACCACAAGTAACTTGACAGCTGTGGTCTGCTGCCTGAGCCCAGACAGATTCTCATACCATATGGACAAAAGCTGCTGTTGGCAGTTTGGATGGGCTACAAACTGTGTGGGAGGCATACGAGCAGGCAGAGATACAGTAAACAGATATGTTCATATTAATGTACTAATAATCTGACTAACAATCTGCCTAATAACTACATCACTTACTAAAAACATTGTGTGCATTATTAATGTTTGTTATGAGAGAAACCCACCTTTTTTAGCTCATATTTGATGGCCAGTTTTAATCGAACTAGATTAGGTCTGCCGCTCTTGTCAAAGTGGTCACCTGTTTCTGTGTCTCCATTTAAAATGGCTTCCACCTCCTCTGTATTCCGACACAGATCCAGAAGTCCAACTACAAAATCCTTACATTGCATAGACAGCTTCTTATAATCATTCTGTGAATGGAAATTAGCATAGATCTGTTGGAAATATACACACAAGTATGATAAAAAATTACACCATTTTGACCCTAAACATACCTTAAAATAAAATGTGAATTTATTTTTTCAAGTAAATTTCTCTCTAAATTTCTCTGCCACAGATGTGGCATATCAAGATGCTGATTAGGCAGCATGATTATTGCACATTATTGCACAGGTGTGCCTTAGGCTGGCCACAATAAAAGGCCACTGTAAAATGTGCAGTTTTACTGTTTAGGTGGGTGGGTGGATGGGGGGGGGGGGTGGATGAATGGCACAACAATGGGCCTCAGGATCTTGTCACGGTATCTCTGCATTCAAAATGCCATCTATAAAATGCACCTGTATTTGTTGTCCATAACATACGCCTGCCCATACCATAACCCCACCGCCACCATGGGCCACTCAATCCACAACGTTGACATCAGCAAACCGCTCACTCACACGATGAGGACAACGAGCATGCAGATGAGCTTCCCTGAGACGGTTTCTGATAATCTGTGCAGAAATTCTTTGGTTATGCAAACCGATTGTTGCAGCACCTGTCCGGGTGGCTGGTCTCAGACCATTTTGGAGGTGAAGATGCTGGATGTGGAGGTCCTGGGCTGGTGTGGTTACATGTGGTCTGCGGTTGTGAGGCCGGTTGGATGAACTGCCAAATTCTCTGAAACGCCTTTGGAGATGGCTTATGGTAGAGAAATGAACATTCAATTCATGGGCAACAGCTCTGGTGGACATTCCTGCAGTCAGCATGCCAATAGCACACTCCCTCAAAACTTGCGACATCTGTAGCATTGTGCTGTGTGATAAAACTGCACATTTTAGAGTGGCCTTTTATTGTGGCCAGCCTAAGACACACATGTGCAAATAATCATCAATTGATATGCCACACCTGTGAGGTGGATGGATTATCTCGGCAAAGGAGAAGTGCTCACTAACACAGATTTAGACTGTTTAGCCTTTTGTGTACATAGAAAAAGTCTTAGATCAATGGGGGCAAAAACAAAAGTTGCGTTTATAATTATTTTTGTTCAGTATATATATATATATATATATATATATATATAGCATGACCATGAATTAAGAATTCATTCCCATGACTTGAATTTGTTCCCTCGTTTTTGATTTAACTAAAACAAGGGAACAATTATTATAACGTGGCCACAACTTAGTAAAAGAGGGAACAAATTCTTACTTTGTGGCCATGATTTAACTAAAAAGAGGGAATGAATTAGTAAACGTGGCCACAATTTGCTAAAACGAGGGAACAAATTAATAAAACAAGGGAATGAATTATTAATTTGTGGCCACAATATAACATCACCGTCCATTTAATTACACCCAAAAGGGGTTGGACCACCTTTTGCCTTCAGAACTGCCTTAATTCTTTGTGGCACAGATTCAACAAGGTGCTGTAAACATTCCTCAGAGATTTTGCTCCATTTTGACATGATCACGCAGTTGCTGCAGATTTGTCAGATGCACATCCATGATGTGAACCTCCCGTCCCACCACATCCCAAATCTGCTCTATTGGATTGAGATCTGGTGAATGTGGAGGCCATTTGAGTATAGTGAACTCATTGTTCAAGAAACAGTTTTGAGATGATTTGAGCTTTGTGACATGGCACGTTATCCTGCTGGAAGTAGCCATCAGAAGATGGTACACTGTGGTCATAAAGAGATGGACATGTTCAGCAACAATACTCAAATAGGCTAGGACGTTTAAACAGTGCTCAATTGGTACTAAGGGGCCCAAAGTGTGCCAAGAAAATATCCCCTACACCCCCAGCAGCAAACTGGGCAAGTGCCACTAACTTAATTGACTTCATGAAAGATATTGCAGTATTACAAAAACATTTCTTGCCAGAATTATTGTCACAGCAAGTTTGCCACCTATGATATCCTTAATACTTGGAAATTGAATGCAACTGGCATGTGATTCTGCACATTTCATAGCAGATAATATGCTTTTCATTTCTTTCTAGAGAGCAGGCTTACCATCTGTTTAAGACTGAATCTGCATACAAAACCTTACTCCCATCAATAATAATATAAGCAAGAGGAGCAAATCTACCCACTCTATGGCAAAGGCTGCAAACTCACTAACTACCAGGCAAGACTGCACACCCACATCCATATGCACTCAGCATAAAAAGAATCATATTTCTTAAACCCATTTGTTGCTTTTCTCTTTTCTAATGTACTTCCTGTCTGGTATTAATAATATATCAATATATCAATCTATTGATAATACCCTATTAAATTTTTGGACACACCCATTCTTCTTTACGGTGTTGACAATGACATATAACCTATTGAAACGTTGGGAAATATTCTATTCTTCCATGTTCCATAATTTAAAGGGGACATATGCTTTTTTAATTTTACCTTTCATTTAGTGATTCTACATGTAGCTGTTTGTGCATGTAAACTGCAAAGTTACAAACCACAAAGTAAATCACTCCAACAGAAAAATGCCTAACTGAAATGCCTTGTCTGTAGTCCTGCCATTATTTCTATGGCATGGCTACATCACCATGTAACACATTTGCATAAGGTATTTATAAGGCTAGGAAGAGTTTGTCATGTAGAGGAAACAACAATTACCTGGAATTCCAAAGGCAGAGGAATTGAAGAATCAATGTTTTAAATTCCTCAGCCGTACAACCACAACCTTTTGTTGTGTCCTCACCATTTTTCTAACGACTGCTTCCTGAATGCATTTCAATGCACTGTGTTAATGGGAAATTTAAGAGATGTATCAAATTTTTGAAAATCCACTTTCAAATGTCCTGCTTAAGTTGTGTTTGTGAAGGTGCTTTGGAACTATCATTATCGGACTAGGCTCAAACTGATAATGTAATTACAGTAGTATTTACAGGACCTCAGGAAGACTTGGGACTCAATGGTTATGGTAAGGGAAATTACATTTCCAACGCACGCTCTAAGCGGTAGACTAATCACCACAGATGGGGGCTGGCTGACCAATCAGAGAAGACTGGATTTTTCAAAATGCATCTTTTGAAGAAAACAAAACTAAAACAGACCGTTCGGACAGAGGGTGGAAACAGGTGCTGCAACAATATAAAATTATACGTTTTTTGAACATTGTTAACCTATACTATTAGACCCACTGAACATATTTATGAACCTGAAAATTAGCATAATAGGAGCCCTTTAATAATACAATCTATATTTTATCTTATTCTCCTATATTATTCACCTATTATGCCTACCTTAAACTCTTTTTCTATGTTGGCTAGTACAGCCAGTTCATTGCTAAGCTCTAGAGCCGTCAGTACTGGGTCCTCACTGGACAGGGATAGGTAGGCAGGGCTAGCCAGCCCTTTGTAGGCATTGATTCTGGAACGTGAATGGCTAAAAGAGTCATGCCTCTGGTGATAAAGGCAGCTGTTGCATTTGCAGAAGTAGTCATGTGGGCGTGCTATGCGGGCACCCTTCCTTAGCAGAATGTGCACAATTTCATATTCGTGGCAATGAGAGGCAAGTGTAATGGGTGTAATATCATGGGAGAACCGAGTGCCATCCTCGTCGTAGGCAAAGAAGTCGTCGTGTGTCTCTGTCTGGAGGGGGCTGCTAGTGAGTTTGGTTGTGTCTGCAAAGGCCTGGTGGCCCAAAATGGCCTCCACAATACGAATATATCCCTTACTTATGGCCAAAAGCAAAGCGTCACCTATCCTGGCCAGGTTTTCTTTTTTCAGCAAGAGTTCTGTCACTTCCAGGTGCTCATTAGCAACTGCAAGCTGCAATGCATTCTGGCCCATGTAGTCCACACAGTTGACATTAATTTCCGGAAGTTCTTCCAGCATCCTACGGATGACAGGGATATTTCCATACTCAGCTGCCTCTAGGAAACGCTCTTCAATTAAGGTCAGACAATTGTAACGGGCGTTAAACATGTAGGCCGGTCTTCGCATAGCCATGCGCCGGCTCTTAGCCAATGTGTGCCTTTGAATGTCATCATTGCTCCACCTATTCCAACAGAGAGAAAAGAAAATTTTAATAACATACTTGTTTAAAACACAGTAGTGGTAAGTAACCAGTGTAAACATAGTGAAATTTTGTTGAGGAAAAAAAGGTCCATTATCCACTGTCAGACAGTGTAGCAAAGTATGAAGCACAGCTCACAGAAGTCACTTTCAAACCAAAACATGTATGAAGTAGCACCCCTTGCATTTAGCCCACATTTTAGATTTTATAAATTACTGGATCATAGTGTCAGGGTTTGGGTTAAAGGGATGAGGCGAGGATTCAAGAATACAGATATGGGCTTTTATTAATCAAAAATAAAACAAAGCAAACAAAAACTACCCCAAGGGGGAAAACACAAGGGGCAGGGGGCAGGGTGGCACAGCAAGACAACAGGGAGCAGGTAAACATGATGCATATACAATAACGATCTGGCACAGGACTGCAAACACCAGGAGAATAAATAGGGAGAGCAAACAAAGCTGGTAAAGAGGAAGGACAGGTGTGGCAATTAACCAATATTCAGATAAAAAGAAGAATGGCATTAGAGCGGGACTTGTGGAGTACTTGTATTTAACGTTACTGTTGGGAATACCACTCATGCAGAGCTTTTCCTTGACTCTTCCGACTGCGCTTTCTTCATTTTCTTTGTCGACTCTGCCATGATTCACATCTGAAATGCATGCTACTGTCTTCCATAGGGGCTGCTTCATATGTTGTTGATGTATGTGACGTCGTGCCATAAAGCAATTCATGATTCTCGCGAGATTTGGTGGGGCGCCACCTCTCAAACCTGCATTAGAGCGGGACGCAGCTATTCAGCAAGCTCCAAGATACCAATCATCCAACCATGAAGGTTCGGGACACGTGGTTCCACTTGAGCCCGACACTTACTTGAGCCCGGGAAATCATGGCAGTCAGCTCTGGGTCAGACTCAAACAATGCCACTCTCCCCGAAGGGGACAGCGCAGCCAAATCTTCATCTATCTTCATCTAATCTTCAATAATCGATCACAACTTCGGCAAACTATGGAGTGCCGCAGGAATCTGTGTTAGGCCCTCTATTATTCTCAATATATATGCTGCCACTTGATAATATTATAAGGAAACATGGAATTAGTTTCCATTGTTATGCTGATGACGCTCAAATATATATTTCATCACGGCCAGATGAATACGCTAAATTATCCAAATTGACAGATTGTGATGAAGATATAAAAGATTGGATGACGCGTAATTTTCTTTTATTAAATCCAGACAAGACAGAGGTACTACTTATCGGTTCTAAAAACCGTCCACAAAACCTCTCACAACACAACTTTAACATAGTAGGATGCCCTGTTACTTTATCCTCTACAGTAAAAAACCTGGGTGTTATACTAGACTTCAACCTGTCTTTTGAAAATCATATTTCATGTTACAAAAACAGCCTTTTTCCACCTTAGAAACATTGCTAAGCTACGTAATAAGCTATCAGTTTCTGATGCAGAAAAGTTAGTTCACGCATTCATGACCTCGAGACTAGATTACTGTAATGCTTTATTAGCTGGTTGTCCTGCATCCTCAATAAACAAGCCACAGTTAGTCCAAAATGAAGCCGCTAGAGTTCTTACTAGATCAAGAAAATATGATCATATAACACCGATTTTATCATCACTACATTGGTTACCAATAAAGTTCCGTATCAATTATAAGGTATTGCTACTGACTTATAAAGCCCTAAATGGTTTGGCTCCAGTCTATTTAACGGATCTTCTATCGCCCTATAATCCATCACGCTCTTTAAGATCACTAAATTCAAGGCTTCTGGTCATATCTAGGATATCCAGATCCACCAAAGGAGGGAGAGCATTTTCGCATTTAGCTCCAAAGCTCTGGAATAGCCTTCCTGATATTGTTCGTTGCTCAGACTCGCTCTCCCAGTTTAAAACTAGACTAAAGACGCATCTCTTCAGCCAGGCATTCATATACATTTTTTATCTTACAGTTACTGTAAATCCGGCCTCTAGTTCATAAACGCCAGAGGAGAACTGGCCCCCGACTGAGCCTGGGTTCTCCCAAGGTTTTTCTTGCATATTGTGCATATTGAAAAATGTGCATATTGTGATAAAGTTCATTATTTTCCATAATGTAACGATACAAATTAAACTTTCATATGTTTTAGATTCATTGCACACCAACTGAAATATCTCAGATGTTTTATTGTTTTAATACTGATGATTTTGGCATACAACTCATGAAAACCCAAAATTCCTGTCTCAAAAAATTAGCATATCATGAAAAGGTTCTCTAAACGAGCTATTAACCTAATCATGTGAATCAACTAATTAACTCTAAACACCTGCAAAAGATTCCTGAGGCTTTTAAAAACTCCCAGCCTGTTTCATTAGTCAAAATCGCAATCATGGGTAAGACTGCCACCCTGACTGCTGTCCAGAAGGTCATCATTGACACCCTCAAGCAAGAGGGTAAGACACAGAAATACATTTCTGAACAAATAGGCTGTTCCCAGAGTGCTGTATCAAGGCACCTCAGTGGGAAGTCTGTGGGAAGGAAAAAGTGTGGCAAAAAACGCTGCACAATGAGAAGAGGTGACCGGACCCTGAGGAAGATTGTGGAGAAGGACCGATTCCAGACCTTGGGGGACCTGCGGAAGCAGTGGACTGAGTCTGGAGTAGAAACATCCAGAGCCACCGTGGACAGGCGTGTGCAGGAAATGGGCTACAGGTGCCGCATTCCCCAGGTCAAGCCACTTTTGAACCAGCAACAGCGGCAGAAGCGCCTGACCTGGGCTACAGAGAAGCAGCACTGGACTGTTGCTCAGTGGTTGCATGTCATTCGGAAATCAAGGTGCCAGAGTCTGGAGGAAGACTGGGGAAAAGGAAATGCCAAAATGCCTGAAGTCCAGTCTCAAATACCCACAGTCAGTGATGGTCTGGGGTGCCATGTCAGCTGCTGGTGTTGGTCCACTGTGTTTTATCAAGGGCAGGGTCAATGCAGCTAGCTATTAGGAGATTTTGGAGCACTTCATGCTTCCACCTGCTGAAAAGCTTTATGGAGATGACGATTTCATTTTTCAGCACGACCTGACACCTGCTCACAGTGCCAGAACCACTGGTAAATGGTTTACTGACCATGGTATTACTGTGCTCAATTGGCCTGCCAACTCTCCTGACCTGAACCCCATAGAGAATCTGTGGGATATTGTGAAGACAAATTTGAGAGACGCAAGACCCAACACTCTGGATGAGCTTAAGGCCGCTATCGAAGCATCCTGGCCTCCATAACACCTCAGCAGTGCCACAGGCTGATTGCCTCCATACCACGCCACATTGAAGCAGTCATTTCTGCAAAAGGATTCCCGACCAAGTATTGAGTGCATAACTGAACATAATTATTTGAAGGTTGACTTTTTTTTTTTGTAGTAAAAACACTTCTTTTATTGGTCGGATGAAATATGCTAATCTTTTGAGACAGGAATTTTGGGTATTCATGAGCTGTATGCCAAAATCATCAATATTAAAACAATAAAAGACCTGAAATATTTCAGTTGGTGTGCAATGAATCTAAATTATATGAGAGTTTAATTTTTATCATTACATTATGGAAAATAATGAACTATCACAATATGCTAATTTTTTGAGAAGGACCTGTACTTGACTTGACTTGACTTGTATGAGACGAGTCGGACTCAAGTTCTCCAAAAAACTGAACAGCTGGACACATAGAAAGTGCACAAACATTCAATATATCATCAAATCCTTAAGTGGCAGCTGGTGAGAACTTTAATAATTAGGTTTGCTTCTGTGAATGGAAGAAAATGACGCTTGTGTAGAGGCAGATGTCGAATTAGTTTGTGACATATCGCAGCATATCTGGCTGTGCTCGGCAGGGAAAGATTCCGTAACCTACTTTCTGTGACTGGTCATAACTTGACTATTTCAAGCTAAATTTAGTTCCGTGCAAAAAAGTAAACGCATACTATGCAGTTTCCGTTTTTGTCAACAGCGACCCCTAGAGTCGCTGTGGAGTACTTGTATTTAACGTTACTGTTGTGAATACCACTCATTCAGAGCTTTTCCTTGACTCTTCCGACCATGCTTTCTTCGTTTTCTTTGTTGACTCTGCCATGATTCACATCTGAAATGCGTGCTAGTGTCTTCCACAAAGGCTGCTTCATATGTTGTTGATGTACGTGACGTCGTGCCGTGATTCTCGCGAGATTTGGCGGGGCGCCACCTCTCAAACGTGCATTGCTGGTTTTGCCACCGGAGTCCCCCCCTGCTTTGCAATCGGGATGATTCGCTCTACTAAGAGTTCGTTTACCATCGAAATGACTTCGAAGCTGTTTTAAGGTACAAATCTAGCATAGTGTGCCTTTAATGTTAAGTTACAGGTGTATTGATTTGTGTACTTTTGTTAGTATTTCGATTTAATTGCGGGAGAGAGTGACGATATTATTTATGAAGTTCACGTGTGATTAAGCAGATCGTTAAAATAACGTAATTAATCTGATTTCATATACTAGGGATGGGACTGTTGTGTACTTCAATAACCAAACGGGCACGCGTTTAACTCTTTTTTGTATAGAACTGGCGCACACATACAGGTTCAACATGAGGGTTTTACAGACTCGCTTTCAGCTATATCGGACATGCGCAGAAGATACACTTTGCTAACTACGGCAAGTCCTAAGGGACATGTACATATTAACAATACTAAATACACCACATTGCCTCCCCTTAAAGATTTAAGGTAATCTTTTATAGTCTTTATAGTTTTATAGTCTTTTATAGTTTTATAGCATTTCACTAACTCAAACTTTACACTTACACAGAATAGTGGTGTCACTTTAGCTAACTAATAACAAGTCAACTCTTACAATTGCTTTCACCCTCTTTTAACCCCAACAAGTTACAGTATCAATTTATACTAAGTCTCTGTAACGTAATGGTTTCTTTATCACACATCTGAGCGTCTTAAAGTCACTGTCTCTAGGTCAGGTAACTCTGGTTCATTCCTCACTAAAGGTAGTCATACAGGCGTCTCAGTAACTTGCTCAGCAACGTCACTCTCTAGCTCAGTTAACGAAGTTACTCCTTCCTTCTCTCGATCTGAAACAACCTTGGGATATCGAGGTCGTAACTGGTCTCCATGACGTCTGTACACTTGATCAGTCAACTCTCCTTGCACTCGGTATGACACTGGACCTGTCAATTGTGTCACTACTCCTGAAATCCATTTTGGTTTATCTGCCGTAGTATTACGTAGATACACACGATCATCCACATCAAACTGTCTCTCAGCAGCGCGACTGTCATGCTCTTCTTTCTGTTTGTACTGTCTCCTTCTCACTCTCATAGCGATGTTTGGCTTTAGGAAATCCAATCTCGAGCGTACATGTCTCTTCAAATGCAAGTGCGCAGGTGACTATCCAGTCACACTATTGGGAGTTATACGATATCTCATTAGGATCTTATCTTCCACACTCAATTCTTCCCCCTCCAATTTTTTCATTCCTACTTTGAACGTAGCAACATACCTCTCAGCGAGGCCATTGGTAGCTGGATGCCTGGGTGCACCTGTAGTATGAAGAATACCATTTCTTTTCATAAACAGTTGAAACTCGTCTGACATGAAGGTCATTGCGTTGTCTGTAACAGTTTGTCCTGGTAATCCGTATGTTGCAAAAAGTCTCTTAAGCCTTGAAATGGCTTCTGAGGATGTTATTTTTCCCATCTTGAAAACCTCTAACCATTTAGAGAACGCATCTACAACAATCATGAACATGTGACCCATGAACGGACCATCAAAGTCAATGTGAATCCTTTTCCAAACCTCTCCTGGAAATTCCCATGGGTGTAAAGGAACCAGTCTTGGCATACGCTGTTCCAACTGGCACTTGTCACACTGCTTACAAGACCTTTTAACGTCCACCTCCACATTTGGCCACCACACATACTTTCTAGCAATGGTTTTCATTTTCACAATGCCAGGATGTCCATCATGGATCTCTTAAAGCACTGCTGTTCTCAATTTTGTAGGCACCATTTATCTGTGCAACGTAGTACTACATCTTTACGTGTCATCTTGGAAATCTGTTTTGCACTCAGTGGTACATCCTTCAGATGCTCACAAATCAATGCATGTAGATATGCTGTCATTGTTTCTGTTCTTCCATCAGTAGTTTCTGGTAGTGGAACACGAGACAATCCATCAGCATTACCATGTTCTTCAGATCAGCGGTAGATTATGTGATAATCATAAGCAGACAATATGATAGCCCACCTTTGTATTCGCGCTGCAGCCATTGTTGGAAGTCCTTTATGCTCCACAAACAATGTAAGCAAAGGCTTGTGATCCGTAGTCAGGTTGAACTTCCGCCCCCACAGATATTGGTGAAATTTCTTCACTCCGTATACTAAACTCAATGCCTCTTTTTCAATTTGAGAATAGTTATTTTCTGCTTGCTAAAGTGTTACAGTGTCTCTGGTGTCAGTGGTTTATGTTCCCTGGTGTCCACTAGAGGTCCTTTTTCCCCACGGTGTCATTCACTTTTGGAACTGCATTCCCCACAATCCTTGTCTGCGCTCATCACTGTTCATTGCACTAAGCTGTTCCCCATCATGACTGTCTTGTTCTGTGTATAAATACCCTGCCTGTTTAGTGTTTGTTACGGAGTCCTTGTTATGTCACACTACCTTGGAAGTCTTGTCTGTTCATGTTTTGTTTCTGTCTTGGATTGCTTTATGGATTTTGACCTTTGCCTGGACTGTTGTCAGTACGGATTCCCCAATATAATAAACTGCTTTTGGATCTTACCTGTTTTGTGTGTATGTAATGTGACAGAAAGTGTACGAGAAGCATAAGCTATCAGATGCTCTTGACCATCAGGTGTGGTGTGTTGAATGACAGCTCTGATTCCGTATGCTGAAGCATCACATGCTAAAGAAAGTGGTAAGTTCGGATCATAATGAATCAACACTTTATGACTCGTCAACATTTCTTTACACCTGTCTGTACACACCTGTTCTGTACACTTTGCTCCGCTTTACTCCATCTCCACTTTGTCTGTTCCTTCAATAGTCTGTACAATGGGGGCAACACAGTACTTTGCTGTGGTAGGAAACGTCCATAAAACAGTAGTTCACTAACCCCAGGAAAGCTCTTAGCTCTTTAATGCTTGTGGGTGTTGGAGCATCATGCACGGCCCTGACTTTGTGTTTCGATGGATACACTCCTTTTCCATCCAACATGTGACCAAGGTACTCAATTTGTTGTCACGGTAAGACACGGAGATGAACCCAAACGCAGACAGTATACAATAAGACACGGTTTAATGACAAAAACAGGAAAACAAAACCCATGAGAGGGCAAAACAGATGGAACACAGAATACCTGACTGACTAGACTAAACTGGGAAACAAATGAACAAGAAAACAAACAAGACTTCAAGAGACGCTAACAATGACTAGATGTACAGAGGGTACTCACGATCAACGTATAACAATGAACCGACACAAGACAGCAAACACAAGGGGATTAAATAGGAAGACTAATCAAACATAACAGGTGACACAGGTGAAACACTAATGACAGAATCAGGATAACAAGGGGGCGGGGTAACGAGACAACACAAGCACATGACCAAAACACAAGGCCATGTGCTTGCACACAGAACATGGGTCTGTCATGATCCTGCCAAAATACTAGAACTCACAGACCTGATGGCAGAATCATGACAGTACCCCCTCCTTAAAGAGCGGCTACCAGACGCTCCCCAAGGAGACATTAAACGTGGGACAAGACTGACAGAGACATAGACCAGACCCAACAAAACATGACAAATAATAACAGGGGCATACAAGCGTGAACAATGACCGGGTTAGGGTGAAACATCAGAAAAAATAAACAAGGAAGGGGAGGCGGAGGGACAACAGAGTCTTTGAGCGAGAGTCCAGGGTGAGTGGGCGGGACGGTGATCTTGGAACTACAGGGTGTGGGCTTAGGACGGGGGACCCGAACGCACTTGGGTGGAGTGGTGTGAGTAGACGGAGAAACAGTCCTAGGTTGAACCATGACGGGGGAAACAAACGGGAGTCCGGGGGCAGTAGAGACAGGGACACACGAGGAGACAGTCCGGGGACTTCTGACGGGGAACATGGTTGGTGACGGGACAGGACTGGGTGCCGCGCTCACGGCGACCGGCTCTGGAACAGCGCTTGCCGTAGCGGGCTCTGGAACAGCGCTTGCCGTAGCGGGCTCTGGAACAGCGCTTGCCGTAGCGGGCTCTGGAACAGCGCTTGCCGTAGCGGGCTCTGGAACAGCGCTTGCCGTAGCGGGCTCTGGAACAGCGCTTGCCGTAGCGGGCTCTGGAACAGCGCTTGCCGTAGCGGGCTCTGGAACAGCGCTTGCCGTAGCGGGCTCTGGAACAGCGCTTGCCGTAGCGGGCTCTGGAACAGCGCTTGCCGTAGCGGGCTCTGGAACAGCGCTTGCCGTAGCGGGCTCTGGAACAGCGCTTGCCGTAGCGGGCTCTGGAACAGCGCTTGCCGTAGCGGGCTCTGGAACAGCGCTTGCCGTAGCGGGCTCTGGAACAGCGCTTGCCGTAGCGGGCTCTGGAACAGCGCTTGCCGTAGCGGGCTCTGGAACAGCGCTTGCCGTAGCGGGCTCTGGAACAGCGCTTGCCGTAGCGGGCTCTGGAACAGCGCTTGCCGTAGCGGGCTCTGGAACAGCGCTTGCCGTAGCGGGCTCTGGAACAGCGCTTGCCGTAGCGGGCTCTGGAACAGCGCTTGCCGTAGCGGGCTCTGGAACAGCGCTTGCCGTAGCGGGCTCTGGAACAGCGCTTGCCGTAGCGGGCTCTGGAACAGCGCTTGCCGTAGCGGGCTCTGGAACAGCGCTTGCCGTAGCGGGCTCTGGAACAGCGCTTGCCGTAGCGGGCTCTGGAACAGCGCTTGCCGTAGCGGGCTCTGGAACAGCGCTTGCCGTAGCGGGCTCTGGAACGGGCACTGGGTTCAGCTCCGAAACACCGAACACCGGCCTCTCTAAGATCCGAGCCAGACGCTCCAGATAGTCCCAGCTCAGGAAGGCAGACGGGGCCTGAACAGTCTCTAGCTGGACAGATGGGGCGTGAACAGTCTCTAGCTGGACAGACGGGGCGTGAACTGGCTCTGGCTGGGCAGACGCAGGTCTCCTCTTCCTCCTCCTGATTCGCGGAGCCGATGATGCCTCGGGAGTCGAACTGGGACGAGTCTGTTCTCCAAGCCTCACGAAGCCTAACCTCAGATCCTCCGGGATCACCGGCAGACAGGCAGGAGGTAACGACACCATGGGACCCTGTGACTCCCAACGAACCAAGCAGTCCACCATGTCCCGGAACGGGCGGTGGGCCAGCCTCTCCCGTTCCGCCAGAGGTGGAGGAACTTTGAGACCCGCGATGAGGTAACGGTTAACCAGGCTCTCCGGTAAAAAATTTCTCTTTGCCTCCACGGCCTGAGCATATCCTCTCAGGGACCTCTCTCCCTGGGGAGGGAAAGGAAGCTTGCCCAACTTGCTGTCGTTGATAGCTGACTGCCACCATAGTTCCTGGTCAGCTGATTGTTGTCTTAGTGGGGATGACATACTGTCCGCTGGGTTCAGAATGGGTCGGTTCATTCTGTCACGGTAAGACACGGAGATGAACCCAAACGCAGACAGTATACAATAAGACACGGTTTAATGACAAAAACAGGAAAACAAAACCCATGAGAGGGCAAAACAGATGGAACACAGAATACCTGACTGACTAGACTAAACTGGGAAACAAATGAACAAGAAAACAAACAAGACTTCAAGAGACGCTAACAATGACTAGATGTACAGAGGGTACTCACAATCAACGTATAATGAATGATCAATGAACCGACACAAGACAGCAAACACAAGGGGATTAAATAGGAAGACTAATCGAACATAACAGGTGACACGGGTGAAACACTAATGACAGAATCAGGATAACAAGGGGGCGGGGTAACGAGACGAGACAACACAAGCACATGACCAAAACACAAGGCCATGTGCTTGCACACAGAACATGGGTCTGTCATGATCCTGCCAAAATACTAGAACTCACAGACCTGATGGCAGAATCATGACATTTGTGTTTTTCCAAAGTCACACTTGGCCTTTTTTTACTTTCAGACCATTTTCTTGCAACCTCTGTAGAACTCTGTCCAGGTTCATCAGATGCTCAGTTTCATTCTTACCCATCACCAGCAAATCATCCAAATAGACTACAACGTTGAGATCTTTCATCATGTTTTCCATGATCCTTTGGAAGTTACTGATCGCAGAATTGATACCAAAGCACAGCCGATTATACACAAACAATCCCTTGTGTGTATTCACCGTTGTATACTTCTTCAACTCGTCATCCAGAAGCACTTGTTGGTAAGCGGCTGCGGGGTCAATTTTAGAAAACACCTTACCTCCGCACAACGCTGCCAAAACTTCTTCAATACGCGGCAGTGGATATGTTTCGGTGTTTGTAGCCACGTTTACGGTTACTTTATAGTCGCCACACAAACAAAGTCCTCCGTCTCTCTTAGTTACTGGAACTACTGGAGCATAGGGCTGGGAAAAAAATCAATTTGATTTTAAAATCGAGTTGGTAGGTCAAATCGATTCACATTTTCAAAAAATCAATTTGTTTAGATTTTTTTCCCTCCCCCTCATCAGTATAGCATACATACATTTTGCATTCGCCAAATCTTCATTCAGTGTTTCCGTAGCACGCTCCCTGCGGCGCAACCCTCTGCCACTCCCCGAGAGCAGCGCATGCATACAAAAACAACATGGCAGAAACAACTGGCGAAAGAGAGCAGCTCCTTCCAAAGAAATGCGCTTCGACTTCAGTCGTGTGGAGTTGGTTTGGATTTACGGCATCTGATGAGGAACAGAAAACACCTCGATGCAAACTATGTCTTAAGGCTGTTGTTGTTGCTGGTAGCAGTACGACAAATCTGTTTCAGCATTTAAAGCGAAGACACGCGGGTGGGAGAAGTGTTGCCGCCTTCGAAAAGAAAAATACTCTAGTGGCGTTAGCACCCCGTTAGCAAAGCAAACAACTCTTCAACAAAGCTTTTCAAACAGTGTATCGTATGAGAAGAGCGGGGCAAGGTGGAAAGCCATAACAGAGGCAATTACCCTTTACATAGCTATTGATATGCTGCCAGTTTACTCTGTTGAGAAGAGAGGGTTTAACAACATGCTGAAAGTTTTGGACGCTCGATATACAGTACCTAGCCGCAAGTATTTCTCTGATGTTGCTCTTCCTCAGCTGTATAACAACACTCGGCAAAAGATACTAAGCGAGTTGAAGGGAATTGACTTTCACGCTGCCACTACTGACCTGTGGTCGAGCCGAACCATGCAGCCTCACATGTGCCTTACGGTCCATTATGTCAGCGAGAGCTGGGAAATGCGAAGCGTCTGTCTCCAAACGTCATATCACGGGCCAAACTATTGCATTAGAGTTCTAACTCCTGGGGCCTTTCAGAGGAGTGCCTTACCTGTATGACGACCGATAGTGGCTCCAATGTAATCAGAGCTATGAAGGACAATAATTGGCCAAACCTCAAGTGCTTTGGACATCGACTGCACAATGCTGTCGGTAAGTTTGTGTGAAAATAAATTACAAAGGTGTGTGTGTAATAATAAAACGTTTAGTACTAGTTTTATAACCTAAATTACACTTACGTAAATTTGATTTTTTTTCTTTGTCAGTTAAGTTTATATCTTTTTTTCAACTCAACATTGTTATATGTATTTCCCCTGACTATTTTAAAAGGTATTAGTTTTTTGGTCAATACTACTAGTACTACACTGATTTATCTATTACCATTTAAGACTGGTATGAATATGGCATTACAATAAATATGGGAAAAATACATTTCTAAAGTAAAGAAAAAAATAATTTGTACCTAAGCTGTGTGTGTAGGGCATGTGCTCAAAAAATGTACACTTACTAAAACTAAATATTGTTGTTGTTGTTTTTTTTTTTTTGTTCTTCTTTATTACAGTGAATGGTGTGAAAGATGAACGGATTGACCGTGCCATTGAAGTGTGTAAAAAGGCAGTTTCTGCTTTTTCATACAGTTGGAAAAAAACACGGGACATGGCAGAGGTTCAGGCAGAGCTGGGTCTTCCTGATCAACTGGTAACAGAGTCACTGACAAGATGGACTTCTTCGACTTCTTGAACAAGAGAGATTCATCGTCCGTGTTCTGGGTGCTGACAAGAAAATCTGCCATCTTGTTCCTACGTGGCAAGATCTGGAGGTTTTAGATGCCACAAATAAAGCTATCAAACCCCTTCAGGACTTTACTGACGCGCTGTCTGGAGAATCTTATTTAAGCGTTTCATACATTAAACCTGTGCTGCATCTGTTTAAAACAAGTCTCCTTCAGCGAGAGGAGAAAGATGTAGATCTCACCGCTACAATAAAAAGAAATATTATGTGCTACCTTGAACAGAAATACATTGACCCTGAGAATGACAAGCTCCTGGACATGGCTTATTATTAAGAAAAGAGCTGTCACCTAGCTTTCTGCCCTCTGCTCAGAGGAAGAGGGTCCTGCTCTACAAATGTGCCAAGAAGAGAGCCCACCTAAGAAGAAAAGGCAGCTAAAGTTCTTTAAGAAAGCAGCACCTGCTGCATCACTGTCCCACCAGTCAGTAAAGGAGAAAATCGAAGCAGAGCTCACCTCCTACTTATTGGGTCCTGAGGTGGATCCTGAGTGGTGGAAGCAGCATCAGCCCAACTTCACAAGACTCAGTCGTCTGGCAAGAAAATACCTGACCATTCCAGCAACTAGTGCCCCATCGGAGAGGGTCTTTAGTGTGGGTGGGGGTATTGTCACCTGTAACCGAGCTTGCCTCAAGCCTGCTGTTGTTGATGGGCTATTTTTTCTTGCAAAGAATGTTTAAAATGTAATTACATTTTTTTTGTATGGTGAGTGGTGTTACTGTTCAACTGTACATGTTCAATTCGAGGTACCTCAGGATTTTTTGTTTCATTAGCTCAATCCAAATACACTACAAATAATTTGGATGTTGAACAATCTTTGTTGCACACTGCACAGTGACTTTTCAGTTAGAGAGAGGGTTTGCCTTTGCAATTTTGTTTATGTTGATGTACTTTAATTAAATACAAAAATATATATTTTTAAAATATATTTACAGTTTGCAGTTATTTTGTTTTAAATGGAAGGGGGGGAAAAAATCGCATCGAAAATCATAAATCGAGTTTTTTATTAAAAAAAATCACAGATTTTTTTAGGGGTAAAAATCGCCCAGTCCTACTGGAGCAGCCCACTCACTGTACTTCACAGGGCTAATAACGGCATCTTTTTCCAAGCGCTCAAGCTCTTTCTCTACTCTTTCTTTCATTGCGAAAGGCAGTACACCGGCTTTATGGAACTTCGGAACCGCGTCAGGTTTCACAGAAATTGATGCTTTAATACCCTTCAACGTTCCCAGTTCGTCTTTGAAAACATCAGCGTATTTATTCAACACATCTTGAATTGACTTGGGTTTAGTTTCTGTGTGTGCAACATTTTCCATGACTTTTTTAATCGTTTTCCAATTCAGTTTAATTTGATCCAGCCAGTCACGTCCACACAATGAATGACCTCTTCCCGCCACTACTATTAGCGGTAAATCAGCAATCTGATTTTCATAAGTCACTTTTGCAATGAATTGTCCTCTCACTGGAATGGTTTCGCCCTTGTGGCACATGCGAAAACGACTTCTCATACACATTTTCTGAAATTATGCTGACTCCAGCTCCTGTATCAGTTTCCATCGGCACTTTCTTTCCATTTACACCAAAAATTGCCATAAAAAATTACACTTTTGTAGTAACAGTCACTCGCGCTATGATCTTTCCCTTTACATCTATAGCACCCATCTTGTCTTGAAGGTGAACGCCGCTTCTCTTTTACCTTGTGAAGGGCGGAGATATCATCACCTTTTCTCAACTGCTGTGCATCTCGGTGTGCTGTCTCCATGTTAACTGCAAGCTCCCAGCTCTCGCAAAAGTTAGTTTATCCTCCGAGAGTAATTTGTGTGACAAGCCTCAGAACTGACTCCGCTGACAAATCCATCACGTAGAGCTTCATCCAGTTTATCCCCGAAATCACACTCAGCAGCGAGTTGTCTCAATTCAGCAGCATATTCAGTAACAGACTGACAACTCCTTTGAACACATTTACAGTACCTGAAACGTTCAGCGATGACCAACGGCTTAGATTCATAGTAATACTTCAAAATGGTCACAATCTGATCAAAAGTTTTGTCCTTTGGTTTTTCAGGCTGTACCAGTTTCCGTAGAAGGCCATATGTTGCCGCCCCGACCGAGCTCAACAGCATTGGAACTTTCTTTCCATCATCGAGATCATGAGCCTCTAACAGCAACTCCATGTGCTCCACATAGGCAGACCACGCTTAATTTTCTGGTTTAAACTCGTCCGGTCTCTGGGAAAAGTGCGCCATCTTCACAAACTAACCCGATTTAACTCGTCACCAATTTATGTTGTGTGCTTCAATAACCAAACGGGCACGCGTTTAACTCTTTTATGTATAGAACTAGCGCACACATACAGGTTCAACATGAGGGTATTACAGACTCGCTTTCAGCTTTATTGGACATGCGCAGAAGATACACTTTGCTAACTACGGCAAGTCCTAAGGGACTATCTTCATGTACATATTAACAATACTAAATAAACCACAGGGACGATTACCGGTTTCTCTATAAACCACGATAAAATGTACTGACGGTTAGTATTATAGTTCAAAATTTAATTATCATTAAAACCATGTTTGATTATTGCGATTTTAATAACTCATTGTTAATCCTGTCCAGCTAGCAACAGTCTGACGCAGGCGCTGCGCGCAATGTTGTTGTTTTTTTAATTCGAGAAGGAATGGCAGAAGGCAGTAGCTGTGCTCGGGAGATTTTTCAGCCTTTTAAGAGGACCAAATCTGAGGTGTGGTCATAATTTGGCTTTTACAAAAGTCCTGAGGGAAACTTAATCAAGGATGGTCACCCAGTCTGCAGAACATGCACAAAAAAATTTGCTGCAATACATTTCAAATCTGCCGAGTCGTCTTGTGTGACCATCACCCACTGTTGTATAACGAACCCAAGGCAAGTTAACTTTGACCTCAATACCAAAACTAAAACCGCGAAGAGAAGCTCGCATTAATGTTTAAAATCTTACCCATTTATAAATCCATTTTGTACAGCGTACAAAACAATCGTCCAGACAAGATGATCACAACAATATTATCAAACTCTGTAAACAATAAATTAACTCTGATTTCATTTTCGATACAATCAAAAATGGAGACGCAAGACGGCAAGTTGTATTTGAATGAAACGAGAGAGCGCGTCCGTTGTGATACATGGATGTGCTCTGTGTTATAATGTGTTGCTATTGACGACGGTCATTATAAGGAAGGAAATGCCACAGAATAGAATCTTGCCTTAAAAGGTGCATAGAGCTGCTTGTTTTATTTGTTGTTTGTTGATTTTCAAATATAAAACTTGAAATGTTTTCAGAGTGAGCATCATCAGTTCTTTTTTAACACTTTCATCTCGTTTTAACAGAACCGTGATAATATTGATAATCACGATAATTTTGTCACTATAATCGTGATATGAAATTTTCATACCATCCCATCCCTATCATATACACACATTGTGATAAAGTGTAAAGGTTAATTTTCTACATTGTGTATGTTGCAGATTATACTCAAAAGGTGTATTAAGCATATTAATAATATTATTTGAGAATGCTGCATATCAAAAGAGATTCATAGAACTAAATGATAAGAATGGATGTTTAATAAGCTTTATTAGCAATTAATTTACATTTTTGTATTTTTATTTCTGTTAAAGGTTTTTCACCTTTCTTCTGTCTGCCTATTTGAACATTCATCATAATTGATGCAATAAAAAGAAGAGTAGAATCCAGTTAAGGCCTTCGTTGATGATGTGTCTGTCCCTTTCAAGCGGGGAAATTGTGCACAAAAAGAAACAGCTTGACAATAGCAGAGGGGACACCTCTTTCAAGGTATCTTAGTCTTGATCTCAACATCGCGATCGTCATCTACCTGCAGTGGGTACATGACTCATCAAGGACCGCCACCTCAGCGTGTTTTACGGCCCAGACTGGGCCAGGAAACAACCGCATCCAGAAAAACACAGGTGGAATGATATATTTAAAAATACGCAACGTCATACCCGTGTTTATTCTTTTAGGGAAATTGCTTTTTCTGATGTTGAAGCAATCTCAGGCAAGATCCCAATTCACCAGTCGCTCTGACATAACGTTGAACATGACTGACTAAAAGGGAACTGCTGTTGTATGGAAAGATCTAAGTAAAGATTCTTCAAAAAGGGTTTTTTTTTGCACCAAAAAAAAAATCAACATACATCACCCTGATCAATGCCCTGTGTTTGAGATAAGCAACCCAGCCTCAATGGAAAATGTTTGCTTCTTGCACATTTCGCAACACTTTCAAAGTGAAATGTTCATTGAGTGGTGCTAAAAGCAGTTTTATCTGAAACAGATGAATGTGAATCTGGCAATGTTTTATTATGTTGGCTGTTTAACGTATCATGGTAGTTTGAAAATGCAATGTCCAGTGAGTGGCTTTAAAAGGTTAATCGCATTTGGAAAAAATTACCACCTACAGTAAACTACTCTAAACATAACCGATAGTATTAACAATAGCAATTGTGAGATAAAAACACATTTGCTGAAGCACCCATGCCATTTTAGCTTGATCCTAAAAATATTTGATCTTTTTTTATTGTGACTCATGTTTCATACCAAAGCACTTTACATTGCAAGTGCCATGCTGTACCAGGTAAGCTATCGAGCAAGTTTACTATATCAGAAAAGCCATATGGAGCTGGTTGCTGGTGATGCAAAATGACAAAATGAATTAGTTCACAAATCACAAACTACGGTGGTTTGAGATCATATAGTATATTGTGCCAGGAAGCAGGAACCACACAAAATAAGTTGTATTATTTTACTGTACAGACTGTTTGAAAATAAATATTTTATCGTGTGTGTGTGTGTGTGTGTGTGTGTTTTACCGCCACTAGTGGTAATTTTGGCTGAAAACTGCAGTTAATTGTATGTATTAGGTATGTTTGTGGAATCCTCAAGGGATTCCGAGGCTGAGTGTTCAGATTCAGAATGAAGAAGTTTCCTGAAATCAAATTTTTTTTTGGATCTGGTGGTTGACAAAATGGATAATGTCCACATGTGATGAACTAGACCTGTGATTACTCTGATAGGACACCTGTGTGAACTTGAGAAGAACTTCAAATTCCTAAAAAAGACTTTGGGACCAGTTGGTTTAAAGTCGCTGCAAAAAATATCAAAAGTAAAGATAGCTCAGATAAAAACTCTAGCAGCATATGTTTGCAGATCACACTTGGTTCATGATATTTTAGTATTGCAATGAAATCCTTAAATGTTAAGTGTTGAATACTGGATCTAATTATTCAATGCGTATTAATTGTGAAAAAAACATTCTAAATCATCTGAGATTTACCAAATTACAGAGTTGTTAGAAAGTAATAAATTGCAAAGTAGGCTAGTTAAAAACTGGGTATACAGTATGTCAGACAAAGAATAGAGGATGTGACCGAATGATTGCATTTAAATTGCTTAATTTAATACTAAGTATTTCAATTAAAAATAATTTGTTTGTTTCCGTAGCAATAACAGGATGAATCAGAGATTGATGAGTCCTCCTACACTGCTGTCTTTATTATTCAAGAAAAAAAAAACTAATTTCAGAAGCCAAGGGGCATCTAACTACTGTTAGATAAATCCATGTTCTCTTCTTCGCACTTAAATCTGTATTATACTTTTTCCCTTTAAAATTCAAGACAAGAACATCTACAACTTCATCTTTGTATTTTGAGTGACATGAATCTAAAAAAACAACTACAACAATAACTAAAAAGTAGGACTGACCAGAGTAGACAATATGAGTGGTTAAATCTTAGAAGATGTCTAATATCGAATGTCTAATTTTGGGTCAAAATTGCCATAGATTTACAAAAATCCATAATATGCTGAAATGCTAACCACAATGCTAACCAATTTTTCAAAAACAGACCACATAAAGACCACAGATGAAAGAAAAAAAAACATTTGTGCAATGAACCTTTGACTCAAAATGTTTCAAAGGTCACATCATAATCTTCAGTTTGTCAATTCCAGCTTAGGCAGATGCAGAGGTTATTGCCCTAATTCACCTTACATTAGGTCAACATTATTAAGTTTGTCAGAGTTATTATTTATGTATTTTTTTATAATTACGTATCAATGTTTTCAGATCAATACTTCAGGGACATTTAACATGTCAGTTTGTCAGAGAGGGTGGCAATCATTTATCTTACATGTACAGCTAGAGCATTAAATAAATACAATGGCAAAAAATAAGGAAAACAATGAGTTACCACTTAACTAAGTAGGCTACAACTTTGCTTAACTTGGTTAATGTTGCAACATTTCTATGAAGCCTATCTCCAAAATGTCCAATAAACAGAACTCACCTCTTCCAATAGCGTGGTAAAGGATTCTTTTCAAAGTCGGTGTTCATCCGTTGATGAACAGAAGTGTGATCAGTGGACATCGGTTTGCTGTCTTCATGAGTCACTGGCGCACTAAAGAGCCGCTCACTAGGAATAGATGTGATCATCCAGAGTTAAGATCAATTCTCCTCAAATTATTTTTCTTTAAAGAAGCGAATTCTAGTGTGTGTTGGTTAGTAAAAGTACCCGCGTATTCCTGGGAAGCTTATTCAGTCAAAGTGTTCAACAAATAGAATGTGTAACGATGTCACGGCTACATCATTAATTCAAAGAAACCTTTTCTAATTGTATTAGGTGATTTTTAAAAGAAATTATCTGGGGGGTTAAAACAGTACTTTTGAATATAATTAAAATTATCACTTACGATAGGGTACATGCATGAGGTGAAGAATCCATACAGCCTAAGCCTACTAGAAAAAAGCTGTTTTATTTTAAGTGGAGCGAGTCGCCCCCTCATGGGCGCTGGCATGTTTATATGCTATTGTCAGAGTTAATATTAATACATTTACTTTACAAAGGTTGAACACTAAAGTACATGAAAAACAAACACAATCTACATACAGACGAGACAAACAAAACAATGGACAACCTGCCTCGACAGCAGCCTAAATGGATTAGAAGGCTAGCAACTGAATGTCTGTGTAGTGTGTAGTATAGGCTAGAGAAGTTGAAATAATTGTGTCTTTAGAAAGTTTTTATTTTTAAACATCATTAGCTAGACCAAATTTTGTGAATATAGCCAAAATCATGGTAACAGTGTGGATATAAGGGTCAAATTATGAAAATTATTAAATGTGTATAGTCAGTGTTCATGTCAATGTATTCAGCACTCTGCAATACATTAGCTGCAATTACACTGCAATACATTAGCCTATTATACAGAATTTGTAAAAGAAGACATGTCGCAAATTGACCTTTTTATTTTATTGACCAGATTTAAAAAATTGGCACACTTCATTCGAATTTTCAATATTTTTCTTTTAGAATTTGAAAACTTTCTAAATCCTTTGTAAACGTTATTTTGTATGGATGTAGGCTATACTTTAATGAATGCCTTCTTGTTATATTTTTTTATTCCTTTACCTTGTTTTCCTGACAGTAGTAACATTATTATAGCTACCGATGTGCATCACCATGGGGGGATAGTGAATAATCACTAGGCTATAGCACTTCTGACATGATTCGGCAGTAGGCATGAACTTCAGGCAATCATAGTTAAAATTCACAACAGCACTCTTGTGCCTGCTGCGTGTGATAGTCATTTTCAACATTTTTATTTGCTAAATAATAATGCTTGCATGTAAAACCAAGTGAATAAATATTTTTTCTAACATTGGTGTGTGTGTGTGTGTGTGTGTGTGTGTGTGTGTGTGTGTGTGTGTGTGTGTGTGTGTGTGTGTGTGTGTGTGTGTGTGTGTGTGTGTGTGTGTGTGTGTGTGTGTTTGTGTGTGTAAAATTGTGTATATATATATATATATATATATATATATATATAGATGTCAATCACAGATGCAGAAAAGTGACAAAAAAACTACCCTCTATAAATGAAGAACTATAATGCAGACCATCATTACAAAAATCATTCATGAATTAATGTAATTTATGCAATTTGTTTAGCCTATCCCACTCTTCATTGTTTTTGTTTCAAGAAGATAAATTAGAAATCTGGTGAAATTAGAGCAAATGATAAAAATGGTCCGTGAACTGAACTAATGCATGGATTTTAAGACATCCAGCCTGGGGCCTATTAACAGACAACTCCACTGAGAGACCGATCTACGCGTCTGCAGACCCGCCTATCCCAGCCATTTTGTTTCTGCGCCTCTTCGCCATGGCGGAGATGGACGATGGTGATGAGCCGGGTTTAGCGCACACTCATAGCAGTTCTTCTGGATCCAAATCAGGGGGAGATAAGATGTTCTCCCTCAAGAAGTGGAATGCTGTGGCAATGTGGAGTTGGGATGTGGAGTGCGACACCTGCGCTATTTGTCGGGTTCAAGTAATGGGTGAGTGTTTCTCTAGCTAACAGGCTAACGTTACCTGAGGTAGCATTTATATGATTGTTAGCTGGTGAACCTCAACAGACCATGAATGTAGAAAGCGTTCGTCTGACACACTAATAACAGTTAACACTTGTGAACCTTTAAAAGTGAATGACATATTGCTGCCTAAGGTTACACAGACAACATTTGTGGAAATCATAAGTGGACGTTTAAATGCTGACTCAAACGTTGGAAAGTCGTATTATGCCCCAAATGATACGATCAAATGCACCTAGTTCTAAAGAAAGAAAAAAAACAAATGCGAGAAATCCGACAATATAACAGTAATGCTCATCGATCGTTCTAATGAACCACCATCACTGCTTAAAATATGTCGTTTATATGCTGCTTCAAACGTTCGAGTGAACCTGTAACGTATAACATTACTGCTCAAAAACGGCAATGAGATGTTTGAATCGACACCTTTATGATGCTACAAAAAATGCCAAACCTAATGTGCTAACAATATGATACTTTAACCTGCTGAATCAATATGCGATCGTTTGAACACCTGTGATGCTCAGAAATGCTGCATCAAATTCAACTGTAAGTGCATCTGCGCAGACGTCAAAAACACTTAATGAACAATGTCCAGAAGACTGCGTTGAATGTGCAAAAATGCACTTGTCATTGCATTGAACATTCAAATGCGTGTATTATAAATAATGTACCAAAATGCTATCTAGGTAACGTTAGGGAGATTTGGATTTTACTTGTCCAAGACAAGCAAATGCAGCCTATAGTGTCCACCTCAACCTTATCAAACTGTAATTGTTCATAAACATGATTTAGATGTAAACTTATTTCTGTCCTAAATGAATATAAAGAACTAGGTATGTTTATGAACTGTGTGTATCTTAAAATGTATTTCAGATGCATGCTTGAGATGCCAGGCAGAAAACAAACAAGAGGACTGCGTTGGTGAGTCAACTGTAACATCACTGCTGGCATACTAATTACCTGCCTAATTAATAAATTACATTAAGCCCGTAGAAGCAGATGGCACCACAGTCCTTTGCCATTACAGTTTGCCCTTCACTAATATTTTCTGTCATATTGTATCTCTTTATTTCTCTACTTTGTAAATGCACAATAATACTAAAAATGACCTTGTCATTTATCAGATGATTGCGTCCAAAGTGACTTACAGAACACTTATTAGTGGCAATCCAACTCAAGCAACTAGGGGTTAAGTACCTTGACCAAGTGCACAATCCATAGTATTCATTTGCGTCATCACACGCGCCCTGCCTCCACACTGGTAGGTTAGACAACTGGTCAAATCAAAGGACAGTCTCACACTATGATATTTAAAGCAGCAAAGACTAAAAGAGATACTTCACCCATAACTTAAAATTGTTGTCATCATATATTCACCCTCACATTTTTCTTTCTTATGTGGAAAAAATAGGTATTTTGTGTAATGTGTGCTTTTTTTTTTCTTTTTTTTTTATACAATAAAAGTCAGTGAGGTCCAAAACATCACCATCTCTTATTCTGTCTTTCTCTCAGTGGTATGGGGAGAGTGCAACCACTCCTTCCACAACTGCTGCATGTCTCTCTGGGTCAAGCAGAACAATAGATGCCCACTATGCCAACAGGACTGGGTGGTACAGAGGATCGGCAAGTGAGGATTGGAGCTTTTGTACACACATTTCCTCCGTCCACTTTGGCACTTCTCCCCTTAGGGAGACGAGACTGAATATCAGATCATCTCCAGCCGCTGAATGTGTAGGAATTCCTATATGCATGTATGTGACTGTCAAAGTGAAACCATGGATGTAGGCAGAAATCCAGGTGACACTGGTTAGCTTTACCTTTCTGCCACCTCACACAGCATTAACAAGAACCAGCCAGAAGAGCTCCTGGAAACAGCAGATTCACTTTGGTGTTTGTGACATCATGTGTGACATTCTAACTGAAGTTGTTCTATTAATGTGTGTTTTAAGTGTGCTAGAAATAAATAAAAAAAAAGAATTCAATGTTTTATTGGTGTGTGATACTGATTACTGGATGAGGATTTGTTTTCAAAATTATGTTGTAAGTATTTCTGGTGAGCATTTACGTTTTATATATTGATGGTTGTTTAAATTATGATTCATTATTAGTGTACACAGGTCTCTAAAAATCCCTCAATGGGCAGATTTAAAGAAATTGTTCAAAAATGAAAATTTTCATCAATAAACTTCAATATTTATAAAGCTGGCCTGCAGGCAAATTTTACTTTTACATGAATACTTGCAAAGAGAAGTCTTTCTGAAATATTTAACAGCACAAAACTGGGGGGAAAAAGTGAAAAAGCATTTCATAAGTCTTCCGCCAGTACGCTTCTTATTGCTCCATCCTCTGCTAGTTGAAACAATTAGCTCAGGATTTGAGTGCTTATGATAGTCTGGAACCCGTAAGGACTATTTCAAAGACAAAGATTTAGTTACTAGAAATGTGACGCAGGTTTTTTAGCCAGCGGCACTGAAAAACGTTTGTACTGATTTCCCCCTTGGTGCATTCTGGGGTTAAGAGCTTTTCTCAAGAGTGCAATCGAGACTTAATATTGTGTACTAATTTGTATTTGGAAAGTTGACGACATGGTAAGCAGCTACTGTGACAAGTGTCCTATTTAAACCATATTTAATCTAATAACTTCTTGGTAAAACACTTGAGGCTGTGCATGCTATAGATAATGTTAACTAAGAATAAAGCTACTTAGACATTGTTTAGGGAGTTCACATTCAGGTCTGGCAGCAGTCTGCTATGTAAAACCTGCTTTGGAAATAATCAAGGCTTGTCCAACTATTTTTTCATTGAATATTATGTATGGTTATGCATGCAGTCTATAGCCATCATGCACAAGAGTTTACAGCTTAGCATAAATCTAAACAGGGGTAAATGTCTGATTATGTCTATTATATTGTTGGCCACTATATGTTCTCTCAATTAAAAATAAAAAAACAATAAAAAATGTAGTAGTGAAAAAACAGACACAAGTTTATTACTCTAAAAAAATCATGTCAAGCATTTGAAGTTTCATTACACATTTTTAATTTATAAAAAAGAAAAACTTGGCATCTTAATGAATGCAAGTACTGTAAGGCTGCATCATTATTGTAATATGTCAACGGTCTGCCAGATAACCCATAAATGCTAACATGGCTGCCCCAGTGCACAAAGCTTGATTAAAAGAAGCCAAGAGGATCTTGAAGGCTTATTCTCTTTCAGTGAGCTCTAAATCTGTCCCATATATGATTCTAAAGTCTTCAGACTCTCAAAGAACTGAAATCAACAGATCTATGAGCTTATAACAGCATCAATAAAATGTATTGGTGGTAAGCTAAGGCAAGCATCACTTATGTGGCTCATACTTGGGGGTTCAGAATCTGAATAGACCTCTAAAAGTATTAAAATTTCAAACATAAAAAGAGCTATAATTTTACTATTATCTGGCAGATGGTCATGCATAATTAACCCTTGAATGCATACCTTGAGTCGTTAGTGATCAAGGACATAGATAACTACCCTCCTCCTCATTATTCATTTTTTTAAAGTTAGACATCAAACTTCTTGGTAATCCTTAATCAATTCATTATAAACAACATAAAAATATATATAAAAGAATGCCTGTCTTTCCAATTAATTTTTTGTAAAAATTGTATAGGGTCTCTAACGACCCGAGTATATAACAATAATGAATCTTTGATGACTAAGTGCAATTCACCTTTATTCCAAAAGGTGACAATGTCTGATACACAATGATGAAGTCACATTTCACTCATATTTACTGTAGGCAGAAAACAAAAGAATAGCATTGATCATCAGCACAACTTGAAATGTACTGAAGTACTAAATAAAAGTACTGAACGCAATCAAATATTAGTGTCACTGTCACTTGATGGTGGATCTGAAAAAGCTGTTATCGATCAAAATATTGCTGCATAAGTTTTGCGGCATATACGGCATAAGTTCCTTCCGTGAGCAGTATCCACGAATTAGCATACAAAGACACTTACTTAAGAGAAAACCCCTATTGAGACTACATGAGTGGCACAGGGAAGACTCTGACTTGAGACGCTGATGCCCCATTCGTTTTGACTCATCTGCATATCAAAGCCTATTATTTCATGTCCTTATTCATTGTTACCTGCAGCATCACATTGTTGACCCTTCATCTCGCCACAGCCATGTGTGACATAGGTGGACTGGACAACCT
The DNA here is from genome assembly GCA_030578275.1 of Meda fulgida. Lineage (NCBI taxonomy): Eukaryota > Metazoa > Chordata > Actinopteri > Cypriniformes > Leuciscidae > Meda > Meda fulgida. The sequence goes on from CM060633.1 coordinate 7,280,740, forward strand.
AGTGGCAAACACAGCCTACCTGAAAGCACAGAGTCAAGACGACAAGGAGATGAGGAAACGAAGGCGTACCCTAATTCTTTCCCAACTTGAAAACTGTACAAGGGTGCATGCATCTATTCCCAAGGACTTTGAGGACATCTGTGAGAGGCTGCCCATTGGGAAAACATGCTTCCGACCGTTCCTCTTAGCCTCCAATCTAGAATACCTTGTCGCTGTAGAGATCCTGGAGGAGCTGAATGACTGGAATTTGGCAGAAGCAGGTGCTAAAGAAAAAGCCAGGCAGAATATCATTAACAAATTCTGCAAAACTGACTCCAAAAGTTTCCTGTCTTATCTGACAGAGGACATGGTGGAGAAGTGTAAAGCTGTCTCTGAGAAGGACTTTGAGGAGGTGATGATGGGGCAGGTGAAAGAAGCCATGCAATAGTTTCTGAGAGGAAAACCTTTTAGTAAGTATCAGACTAGCCCGTTCTTTGAAAGATTTGTGCAGTGGAAGGAAAATTGAGAGGCAGCTCATCTCTGATAAATACTTCTATGAGTTCAGGACTTTGGGGAAGGGAGGATTTGGAGAGGTGAGTGTTTGCACCTCTTACCCAGTCACAAACAAGTCTACAGATGTAAAATATTAAAAGTATGAATTGTTTTAGAAGTTCTCTGTTTTAGCTCCGGATTCTTGGTTTGGTTGATAGCTTGTATAATTTTATAGTTATTGTTCAGTTTAATTACAGTTATAGTATATCATGTCTTATGAATGTTTATTATAAAAACTAAATTGCCTTCTATTATCCTTTTGTTAACCTTTAGAGGTCATGTGTGTAATTGTATGCTATTATATATTTCGACAGTATTTGAGAGTGAAGCAGGATATTAAATGAGAAACAAATGTTGAAAAGTACAGGATTTTATCCATTAGGAATGAATTAGATCGTATCCAGTAGCCTGTGTAGTGATGTCAACAGAAAAGGCAAGTGATTTTAAACTAACAGTAATTTATTACATTTTCATTAACAACCTATCACTCACATGAGATTGCAGCAAAAGCAAACCACAATGATCTAACTATCCAATCAATTCCTGTTGGACAAATTCAAGTCCTGCCCTACATTTTTCCTTGTTCAAGAAGAAGTTTCAGTTGGATATACGTCACAGTCGGGTAGGAAAATCATACCCTTCATTCTCAGGATTCAATATGTTCAACATGCAGAAACAGCTAAGTAAGCCATTCATAGGTTGATTTCACTGAATATTTAATTACTGTGGTACTATCAAACATTGCTCTATTAGTTTCAGAAGCTGGCATGTCCACTGTCACCACACTTTCCTGTGGTGTGAGTTTGGTGTGGAACTATCAGTTATTCCAATTAATGGAAGATGGGAAGAGTGTTCTGGAAATCCGTTCGAATTACAGGCAATATTTTGCAGATTGCTTCACATTTAAGACAAAACTAAAGAGACAAGTTCAAGTTCAAGCTTTATTTGTCATTGCATAATACAGTGTATTAACACAACGAAATTTCAAGTGCTACTCCAGATCAGTGCTTTAAGAAGAAAAAGTATAGTAATAAAATAGGTACTAATAGATAAATATAACAAACAAACAAACACCCCCCCATCCCTTGCTCCCCTCCCTCCGATTCAACACACACCCTCCCATACACATATGGTATGTGTAAAATAGCAGCAGGTTTCGACATAGCAGCAGGTTTCAGCATAGAAAAAAGAGAATGTTCACAGATGAAATCATGTCTAGAGGTAATGTGGGTGGTCATGACAGGAGGATAGTGAAAGGAGGAATTACCTTTATTTCACAGGGTTATTATTTGTTCAGTGAACGTATGGCCCAGGGGAAAAAACTCTTTGTTAATCTGGCCGTGCGTACTGTCATTGACCTATAGCTCCTGCCAGAGGGAAGCAGGTTGAACAGGTGGTGAGCAGGGTGGACAGTGTCTTTAAGAATAGATATAGTCCAGTTGAGGCAGCGGGAGTTGACCTATGGTCTTTTGGGCTGAATCTATGACCCTCTGCAGAGCCCTCCTGTCTGCCACCGAGCATCCCGTATACCATGCTATGATGCAATAAGTGAGTGCAATTTCAATACCCAGTAAAAGGACACCAGCAGCTTCTGTTCAAGATGGTTTTTCCTGAGAATTCTCAGGAAGTGTAGTCGCTGCACAGCATTCAGGTCAGGGGACAGGGCACAGTACAGCTCAGCTAGAGCTAATCTAAGGAAGGGCATTAGGGCTACTAAGGTAACATACAAAAGGAAAATAGAGGGATACATCGTGGACAAGAACCCACGTCAAGTGTGACAGGGATTACAACACATCTCAAACTACAAGGGCTACAATATCACATCTAACCCCCTGATGTTACAATGGCAGAGGAATTAAATAGTTTCTTTTTCCGGTTTGAGGTGAATGGTCAACCAACTCCTCCCCCAGCCTTCATGAGGAGAGCACTAAGGGAAGTGAACCCATGGAAGGCGGCTGGACCCGACGGAGTACCAGGGAAAGTACTTAGAGCCTGTGCAGACCAACTAACGGGGATGTTCACTAAGATCTTACATTTTTCCCAAACCAGAAACACTGGATGACAAGGGAAGTGCAGCTCATGTGTTTCTGGTTTGGGAAAACCCTGATCTGTTTAGAGACGGTTGCATTTTCAATACAGAATGCAATGTAGGATAGGACAATACGCAAGGTGAATATCCTTTGATGAACTGTGGAATACATTGGCTAAATCCCAAATGCCAACTGGAATAAAATCCCCAGGAAACAATACTCCTGATATCTTTGACATAATATTCAGTGCACATAATAAAATAATTCCTTCACCTGAATAGATATTCAAGTATGTATTCTTACTGCTGCCACATATGTTTTTGCATAATCAAAAAACAGTAATGTATTGTATAAAATCTAGCCCATTTTTCAATTCCAATTTCAACAACAATGTTTCTCTTTTCATGTTCTTTTAAATCTCTCTCTGTACAGGTGTGTGCTTTTCAGGTCAAAAACACGGGTCAGATGTATGCCTGCAAGAAGCTGGACAAGAAACACCTGAAGAAAAAAGGTGTGGAAAAGATGGCTCTACTGGAGAAACAAATCTTGGAGAAAGTGAACAGCCTGTTTCTGGTGAACCTGGCCTATGCATTTGACACAAAGACACACCTGTGTCTGGTCATGACTCTGATGAATGGAGGAGATCTGAAGTACCACATTTACCACATTGGGGAGAATGGCATTGAGATGGAGCGAGTCATTCACTACACAGCTCAGATCACCACTGATATCCTGCATCTACATGCTATGGATATTGTGTACCGTGACATGAAGCCAGAAAACGTCCTACTGGACAGTCAGGGCCAGTGCAGGTTGTCAGACCTGGGCCTAGCTGTGGAACTTCCAAACGGGAAAACTATCTCTCAAAAGGTAAGGACAGGAAGATAAGACAAGCTGTGATGAAGAAAATATTATCTACCTGGAAAATGTGGGAGGTGTAGGTGTAGACTAGTGGTTAATCTGAGCTGGTATAGATGAAAAGTTTGAGGACTGAACTCGTATATAAAGTATATATGTGGGCACCTGAAAAGGTAACTGCTGAACACCTGAGTCCTAAAAAGTCCCAATTCATAAATGTGTGGTTACAGCTTTGCAAAGTACTTATTGATACCATAATGCTTAAGCATGGCTAGCCAACCCTGCTCCTGGAGACTTCCTTCCTGTAGACTTTAGTTCCAACCCTGCTTCAACAGCCCTGCCTGTCATTTTCAGTAACTCTGAACACATTGATTCACATTGACACCTGCGCAAAAGCAATATTTTCCAACCCTGTTCCTGGAGGCACACCCATTATCGAGCAGCAATTCTGAGCAGAATATGAACCAACATCAACTGGCATGGGAGACGGGCACACTAACAAGGACACTAAAGTCATTTGCTAGCACGCCAGAGAAGTGAGGTTTACTTGCACAGCTCTTACTAGCTGGCCTCCGTTACACCATCTGTACACATTTTGCATGTACACATTTTACGTCTCATTTATCTGACCCATCTATGATGTCTCCACTAACAAACTGATGAGTTGCATCAGATGTGCTTGATTAGAAAGAGTTTGAAAATGTGTCAGCTGTATCCAAAAATAACATGTCCACTGAGGTACTTGAATGTGTGTAGTATGAATGTAATCCGGACATACTACATATGTCATGTTGTCATTGTCATGTGACCTTTCAGCATCAGTTGTGTCGCTTTACTGCCATTAACACATTTTCTGATACATCTTGCCAGAAGTAGTAGGTCATTCGGGTACATTTTGCCTACTGTTTCACGAACACTTTTTCTCATACTGTTTTTCATCCTACTATATTGTGGTGAAGGATGCATTTTCGGATGCAGTCGTAATGATGGTGTGCCTCCAGGAACAGGGTTGGGAAACACTGGCCTAAAGTGCTACATTATTTAAATCCTGTCACAGTTTAGAATTGATGTAATTGGAATAGATAACTTTTGAATTAATAGAGTACTACCACTCAGTTTTGGTGTACCTTATAAATCACACATATTGAAAAGAAAATGAACCCATGAAATCCATCCAACCATTTTACAAACCATTAGTGTACCAAATAATTTGTCTAAGTTCAGTATTCTGTTTACTATATCATGACTATACAGGTAAAACTTTGATTGACCCTAATAATTAAAACACTGAGCTAATGTTCCAAGTGGCAAAATGAGGAAATATTGTATATATTGTATAGATATTGTAAATATTTCATTATTAACAAACATTTTTTGCCAGGGGTACCATAAAACATTGAATAAGCCCTTGCTAATGCTAATCACAGTATTTCCCAAAGCTGGCATCTGGGTTGGCACAGCACACCCTTACAAAGGGTTTGACTTAAGTCCCTGATGATACTGGTTAAATGGAAAGAGACTGTTTTTGTGTCTGTTTCTTGTTTCAGGAATCTCTTCTGAAATGGGATTTTAGTGAGGATGAAGAAAAGGTCAAAGAGTTTGTACCATCTATGGCTTTAAATATGATTTGAAATGCTTTTTCAGGTGGCTTCAAGAAGGCTGAATGGTTTTTCTCATAACCCCTCTTGTTGTCTTTTCCATCGTAGGCTGGCACCAAGGGGTATATGGCGCCAGAGATCCTGAAGTGTGAACCATATCATACGTCAGTGGACTGGTGGGCCTTGGGCTGTAGCATATATGAGATGGTGGCCGGCCATCTGCCCTTTAGAGATCACAAAGAGAAGGTTACTAAAGAAGAGATAGTAAGGAGAACTCTTGAAGACGAGTGTAAATTTGAACACGAAAATGTTTATGCCCCCTTCAAGGACATCATCAGTCTTTTTCTGAAAAAGAACATTGAAGACCGCCTTGGCTGCAAGTAAGTGGCAGCGTTTCTGTGTTTCATGGCAAGAGGACACACTGTTTCCACTCTAGGTCATTATTAGGACATGGTCAGTCCAACTGCCCTCCGCGTGCCAACAGAGGAGCAGAAGCTTTACTCTGTCAGCAAATTTAAGTCAGTGTGGCAGCAAATCGAAGAAACAGTTTCTGTCAGCCTTTCTCATTGAGAGCAGTGGTTTTGGAGCCACAGCACTGGGTTTGGATGGAGCAAAGCATGAATGTTAAAACTAAATAGCTTTGAGTCTTTTTTCATTCTGTGGGTGAAGACACCAAAAAATGTAATACCAGTTTTATTGCTCATAGGTTTAAATTACATTTTAACATAGAATACTATTCCCAATGTCAGTTGCTGAAACTATTTTAACCCATTACATTTTTTATTTGAATCCTGTTATAGGAAAACTTTCACCCAAAAGTGAAACATTTTTCATTATTTATTCACCTTTATGGCAGCCCAAATCCAATTTTTCCCATTGAACCCAGAATGAGAATTGTTTTAAGAATCTTTATGCAGCTCCTGTCACATCTGTCAAAAATGAAATCTAGAATTAGAAAAAAAAATTAGAAATCAAATCTAATTAATATAAGTAGTCAATATGACTCATGCCCTTTTAAGTCTTCTGAAGTCATTTCATGGTTTTGAGTGAACAGACTGAAATTTAGGTTATTATTCACTGACAATCTTCAGCTCTCAAATCAAACATGTTGCCGACAGATGTGTCACACCAGATTTAATGTCAATGGGTTTAGATACAAGGCCTGCAAAACCCAATGACATTTGATGTCGTCGACATCCAACCTGCAGTATTGGCTCGACTTTTGATTTGATTTGCAACAGAGGGGAAGATTGTCAGTATAAAATGACTTTGGTCTATTTATCACAATGCTGTTGCATGGCTTCAAAAGACTTGTATAAGACTCAAAACACACTTGAACCAGCTAATCAAGGTCTTCAGGATTACTAGAAACTTCCAGGCACGTGTTTTGGAGATAGTTGGAACTACAATCTGTAGAACAGTGGCCCTCCAGGAGTTAGTGCTTTAATATTTTGGCTAAGAAAACTGTAGGTAAACTTAATGCCGTAACCATAAATTTATCCATATATGCCTTATTTCTGACTGTAAACAGTTTTTTTTTGCCCACAGGGATGACCCTCAGAAACACGAGATCTTCAAATCCATCAACATCCCTCGGCTGGAGGCGGGGCTTATTGCACCTCCATGGGTGCCCAAACCAAATGTTGTGTACGCTAAAGACACCGGTGATATCTGGGACTTCTCTGAGGTGAAGGGGGTTGAATTTGATGCCAATGATGAGAAGTTTTTTAAGGAATTCAGTACAGGGGCAGTGCCAATTCCATGGCAACAGGAGATGATTGACAGTGGACTCTTTGATGAGCTTAATGACCCAGATAGTAAGAAAATGTCAGCGGGACTGGATGATCATGATAATGAGCAAAAATCCAAATCTTGCACTCTTCTGTGACAAAATAAGAATATATTGCACAACAAAAAAATTGTTTTATTAACTAATTTAACTACCCCCCCCCCCCATTTTTGAAGAAAAGAGCTTACAGTAACTGTTCATTTAAGTTTTTTTGTTTTAATAATAATAATAATAATATATAATTTTGTAGTGTTATTTTCTTTTAATATCAAGTGCTTTTATTGAGCATGTGTTTGAAAGATTATGAATTGTGTGTTCTTCTGATGGTTGATGGATTGACAAAATAATGTGCTGTTGCTGTGCTGTTAATAGACATGTTAATATTTTTTTCTGAAATTTTTTATTTTTTTAAAAAAAATTAATATTGGTAATATAATTTATAATAATTTAAAATGTAGGGTCTCTAGCAAAATATGTTTACAGGTGGTCTAAAACTTTATGACCTAAATGTATATTTTTACAGTCATGTAAAATCATCTGATGGTTTACTGATGCATGTACTTGTTTCTCATTTTGGAGGAACATCTTGTTGTCACTGACATCTCAGATGTCCCCAAGGCATTTGGACTGCTGATGGGTCTTCTTTATGTTGTCAATATCGACTACCCCAAGACAATGAAATACACCTTTGAAGCTCTGCAAAAACTTGTTATGAACATTGGTGGGAGCAGCTGTTCATCACGTGTTCATGGGCTTCGCAACAAGCTTTTGCGCAATAAGTAGACGTTTGAAGGAGCTTTAGGCTTTTTTGTGCCTTTTGCTACTTTTAGAGTGCACGTTTAAAGTCTGTCATGTTCTGACTTCGACTATGCATGTTTACACATCTCATGAACACAAATGTAAAAGGGATACACCCCAAAATGTAAATTCTGTCAGTAATTACTCACCTTAATGTTGTTCCAACCCCGTAAGACTTTTGTTCATCGTTGGAACACAACTTAAGATATTTTTGATTAAATCTGAGAGCTGGATCACTCCTCTATTGGCTTCTATGGGATTGAAACTTGCTGGCCCAGAAACGTTATTAAAGACATTGTTAAAATAGTCCAAGTGGCTACCAGAAGCCTATGGAGCAGTGATCTGTCTTATTTGAGCTATGCTATGTAGAATCAGACCTTTATGCTTTTATTACATCTGTTGTAATGAATTGAAATGTAGTGTTAATGAATTGAAATGTAGTATTTAGCATTTGTCATGATGTTTCTTTAAAAGGCGTGGTCACTTTTTGCAGAAAGTTGATTTAGGAACTTTCTCATGAATTGTGCCATGATTTGTTCTCTTATAGTACAGTACACTCATTTTCCTTTAAATAGATGAGTGCCTTTAGTCTTGCTTACAAATCAATACAAAAAAAAGTGATTTCAGTTGATCTGTTGACAGGAAATTACTTGTTCAACTTAAATGTGAATGAAAGAGTTGTCTATCATTAAATAAATTAATGCAAGGCAAAATGTGTTATCATTATTTTAAATTCAAGTTAAAATATTTTTCCAGTTGACATAACTTGACTTGTGTTGACTGGACTAGGAAATTATGGTTAATTTCACTCTAATGGGAAGTTACTTCAACAAAAGATATATTGTCAAGTTGACAAAAAAATTTAAGGCAGCGGGGTTACAAATTTTTTTAAGTTGACTCAACAAATTGTTTTTTACAGTGAACGTCTTAAACAGTTTGACATGAGACATTATTAGTTGCTTTCTTGATATTTATCTGTATGCTCTGAACGACTGTGTTTTTTACCATGTCTATACTTTATTTTTTCCTCATGTACAGAAGTCTGATCAAAAAGAAACACCTAATGGCCAAATAAAATTCTAAATGTGTTAAAAAATATATCTTAATGTCTTTAATGTCTGTGTGAATTGCTGTGTCAGTTATAATAAGGTCCCTTTAGTAATAAACCGGCTATTAAAACACCAGAGCTCAGTGGAAAGTTCTGCGACTGGCTTGCAGTACCGACACGCTTGTCAAACAGACGCCGCTTCCCAACACTCTTGAGGATGCAGAATCTACTGATAGCTATACGAACAGCAGAGGTCACTGTTCACAATGAGATACTGCTGTATATTAGGCGGGAAAATGACTTAGATGAGCAACTGCACTGATAAACTCATACATGGTGAAGAAAGTTTATCCATTTCAAAGGAATACATTTTTTATGTGAGCTGTTAAATATTTTAGCTGTGTTCATAAGTGGATTATTATAAATCCTGTTCTTGTCATGGGGGGATTATTAATGAAATACGATGAAGGATGGGGTCAGGCACGGCATGGGAAAGAGGCTTGTGGCTTTGGACAGGGTGCAGATATTTGCCCTTCTCCTCCATGTTCCTGGATGACACCTCAGCTGTGTGATAAACAAGCTCTCCAGAGGCGGGTGGAAATCTCTGGGTGTGGCCCGGCCAGACAGACTCAGACCCACTGCGCTGCACCCTGCACCACATGCTCAAGTGTTTTGTCCCTGGCTAACGGTAACCGACTGAAATAGCCAGTGGTTTCATTAGGAAAACAAGCCTCGTCTGTTTGTATTATGGGCAAAGGTTGACGTTATTAAATGTGACTATTTTTATGCTGCTTTGCTCTTCATCGTGCCACAGACTGTTCCTTTATTGGAATGTGTGCCTGAATGTGTCTGAGTCTCTTTTATCCATGCAAATTTTTAAAAATGTGTGCCCTCATAATCTTTAATCAAAATAACTTCCCCTTCCTCTTCCAGTGACATCTCTTCACTGATGATGTGTTTACTGGCGTGAGTGCGAAATTCATGTGATCATCACAGCCATAGCCAACCACAACGATCCAATGATCCAATTAATTCCTGATGGACAAAATCAAGTGCTGTCCTGCATTTTATTATATTTTGACCACTGAAATAGAAAATGTCCCTGATATCCATTTCAGAAATCTGGTCACCTTGAAGTTGACAAGAAACAAAGTTGCAATAGTCCCTATTGTGACGTATATTTGAGGGTAACAGCTTCTCGGACAAGAAATAATGTAGGGTGGGATTTTGACCATCAGGAATTGAGTGAATCGTTGAATGTTGTGGTTTGTTATTGCTGTGATTTCATGTGAGTTACAGGTTGCCCCGCCCTCGCGCAGTAAATGCATCACCAGAGATGTCGCTGCAAAAAGGAGGGGAAGTTATTTTGACTGAAGATTACAAGGGTGCATAAATCTGTTCCTTGAAAACTAGGATGTATGGTCACCCTAATTTGGGTTCAACACAAGTGAAGCTCTGTGAACAGCATCTATGACATGCTGTTGATTACAGAAAAACTCATACCTCAGTTAAAATGAATATTAACTTGGCCTATACTATTTAGTGCTATATTTTTTACCCATTCATCATCAAAAATGTTTTTCTTATAGCGTGTGAGGAGTGACGGAGGAGACCTATGTAGTCTCAGCCTCAAACGTCAAGCCAACGGACAGTTGGCAGAACATCTGATGCAGGTAGCACACAAAATGATAAACACTTCGGGAGTTTCAAAGTCATAATCTGATTAATTGAATCTTACAGGATTTCCAGGGAAAAATGTATGTTGTGTTCTTCAATGGTCTGTCTGGAAACAAAGTCGTTGTGATGCCAAACTCCCTCATGGAGAAAGAAAGCCGTTGTGTTTACAACTGTGAAAATAAACGCTTATCAGGTTCAACTAAACTCTGGATTTTCAAACGTATGTGAAGTTCACAGCACCATTGTTGCAGTAGACCTTCAGGACGTTCTTGAATATATTGCAAGCCGGGTTTGTTATTGTGGATACATCGACTTTACATTTTCACACCGCTAAACATGACGCTGAACACAGTGAACTGTGATTGGTTGCTTTACATGTGTTCAGACATCCCCTTTGGTGGTCCTTGGCCAATGTAAAGCTGCTATGTAGTCTAAAACTTCTGCGGTCAGTCTGAAGGCCGGGCTACGCAAGGCTAATTTCTACATTGCAGACAATGACAGCAGCTGAAGGACAATTGATCTTCACAGCTCAAACAAAAAAAAATATATTAAATAACTAATATAAGCACTTTAACAAAAATGTAAGGTCCACATCGCGGCTTTGCATCATAGACTTCCATTGTAAGGGCATTCCTGTAAACTATTTTTGCATACCAATATGCCATCTACAGTTTGAAATAAATCTTGTTATTAGGCTGGCAAATACACAAGAATGCTTTATATGAATGAGAAGATTCTCTTCTGGGCTTGACAACACGTTACATTTCCAGAGGACTTTATGGTGTCAGCACCTCTTACAAATTATCTTGTCTGTTCTAATACTGGTTAAAAGAGCATTTATAACAATTGATCTTACTTTTGAATACAATAGGCATAATTGCTTAGAGATTTTGCTTGTGTTGGACTAATTTGCAGTTCTTAAGTGTTTAGTGGTGGATATTACGCTGTTTTAGCCAAACCACCATCTGAAGGCCCCCTCTTCGGGTATCTTCTTTTACATTGAAATTATTAGGTTCAGATTTCACTACAGCGGCACAGACAGTGCTCTCTAATCTCATTTAACAAGCTGACATATGGCTGTTAAGAGAATACTCTCATGAAACCCTCCACTTCTGCCTTCTGCTTCACACTTTAACAGACTGTGGTCAGCCCTACAACATTTCAGAGAGGCTAATGTCATTTTGAAAGTGCTTATACTGTACATATGCATAGACACTGCACATGTAGTTTGAGACACTTCCATTTCAGAAATATTTAATAAAGGACTAAAGCAAGCATCACTATCTATTGCTCTAGATTTCTAAAGTCCTCCAAGTATTAAACTTATATGATTCATCTTGCACAAATGAATGGCATCTCAAATTGTACAGCTTGTTATGGAGAGGAGTGCTATCACTTTTCTAAGATGATTTGGTAACGCTTTATTTTAGTGTCCTTGTTACATATGTTACATGTACTTACCATAGTAATAACAGTAAATCATAATTATATGCAACTAACCCTCAACTGAATCCTAATCCCACCCTAACCCTAAGTACACGTAGTTGCTTAGTATTACTCAGAACTTAAATGTATAATTACACTGTAACAATGACACCTTTAAATAAAGTGTAACCGAAGATTTTCACCTGACAAACAATAAAAAGTCTTACAATCCTGTATACTGTACCTACACTAAAGAATCAATAGGCTTGTGGATGGACTCCTTTGAATTAGACCATTATAGGCAACACAACCTAACAGTTGGGTGAAGTTCTGTTTCACTGTCTTGTTTTATTTCTAGTCTTGGTTTTCATGGTCTCTGTTTTACCTGTGTCTAGATATTTACTAGAATTTATGGTTTCTAATTGGTCCACACCTGTTCCCTGTTCTGTTGATTATCTTTTTTCTGTGTATTTAATTCATTTTCAACAAGAGTTAATGCATTATGAAGAAATAACAATGAATTGTACTGTATTTATGAATTAACATTAAATTACTGTAGATTAGTAAATGCTGCAAATTAATTATTGTTCATTGTTAGTTCATGATACATAATACATTAACCAATGTCAATGAGTGGAACTATACTGTGAAGTCTTACATGCATCTATGGACATGCATGGTTTAAATTTGTCTACAAGATTAATTTTAGCCATTTAAGCCTTTATCAAGTCAGGTATTTCTAAATGAATTTGAATGGTACTACATTAACTTAGTTTATTTTTAGTTTTAACTTATGGTGCACCAACAAAGACAGATCATATGCTCACAGGTTTTTAATGCTGGCATGCACTGAGAGATTAGTTTCTGATTAGGGTTAATGAGGTCAGAATGGCATGTTCCTGAAATGTGCTAGAGAACAAGAGTGCTGAGATTCACACCAACGTGCAAATGGAAATCTTAGATGGTCCGTGATTGCAGTTATAGGCTACATAACCAGGGTGACATCTGTGGCTGCCGCAGTGACAGCTGGAACTCCATGGAAGATCTCAGAACATGTTTTTCCCAGGCTGGTCTGTCAGTGTGAAACTGTGATACTCTTACAAAGACTGTCTCTTGGTAATGGAAGTTGTTGATCAAGTCACCCAAAGAAAGCCGCCATCCTCCTTGCAAAACACACACACACACACACAAACACAAACACACACCCTCAAACACACATTCACACCTATTTGTATAGACACTAAATATTTACTGTCTCAGCACACACTCTCAAATGTGCAAAAACCATAAACACATGCACACTTTTAGCGCTTGTGCGGGCGGTTGGGGTGTGAGATCAAAGTGACAGTGATGGCAATTTGGAAGTCATGTTTGAGACATGATCTGGCTCTGCTTCAGAGGGAGGAATAGTGTAAAAAAAAATCTTGCTCACAAATCTTCAGCTGATAACTTTACTTTCTTCATTTGTGTAAAAGTGGATAGTGGATCACTGACTTTGACCTTATACACGTCAATGTGTGTGATAAACAAGAACTCATGACAAACAAAGGATGTTCCAGGGTGATTTAAAGATAAATAATAATAAAAAAAATAATTATTTTTACAATTAAAAAATTACATGTCAGAAACAAAACACGTATTACCTTACATGGATTTCAGTGATACGAACAGTAACAATGGTGTCAGTTAAACCATATCAATTTGAGCCCAAGTCCTCTTCCTTTGGAAGTACATGCAATGTGGATTGGTTTTGAGCAGAAAACAGCATCTTCTCGACATGTCGACAAAATGAACCAAACTCTTCTAGGCCTCATGCTACAACTATAGTTAAAGTATTATAGTATACAGTGTTTGAGTGCGGGCCAAAGTAGATGTTGTTCGCAGGCAGCCAATAAAGACCATAGGCTGGGATCATGCAAATATTTTACAATTATTTAACAACTGCTTCTCCAAACCGTTCCATTCCATGCCAATCTGGACCAAGCTGGAAATATAACTGGAGCCACCCCTACAGTGGAAAAGCGGCTAATAATTCCATTTGTTAGTTTCTATTGACGTTAACTGAGTTCCACACATATGCCCTGCGTGGAGCATATGCTAGGATTTACCACAGACACAGAGCCTGAGCCTGCTGCGATGCCAGCTCCAGAGAGGACACCTGAGCTAATCATCAGCCTGGAGCCTGAGCCCAACAGAATGTCTGACCAGATGCATGAGCTGGCAACATTGCCCGTTCCAGTGGGTGTGCTCATGGCCTATGAGGGCATGGGGGAACACTCTCGCTGCTGAGGGTGAGCTCTGCCAGGCCTCTGTATTATTTGATGAGGAAGTAGAAGAAGTTATCCCCATAATCTCATATCTCTGTTTCCTTTATCTCCTCTGGTCCCTCCCAGTTCCAAGTCTCCTTCATCTCTGATTGTCCAGCCCAGCTCCAAGTCTCCTCCTCAGTTTTCGAGCACCCTGGCTCCACCTCGTCTGCTCGTCACAGCAGCTCCACCTTGGCCTCTAGGACTTACGGTGTCACCCGGTCTCTGTGTCTCCTCGGGTCCGGTTGCGTCTCCAGCTCTCCTGGCTCAACCGTTGGTTGTCAGACCTCTGACTCCACTATGGCTCCTCCCACCATCGGTTCCACCATGGGCCTTCGTCCTGGCTGTACTCAATGTTGTCATTTGGATCCTCTGCTTGGTCACATCCCTCTCCAGCTCTATGTCTACCTCTACAATTCTAGCCCCACCCTCCCTTGCAGAACCAATTTCACCAAGTACATCATGTTCTAGAATCAACATCTTTGTTGATCCAGGAACAACATTCTAATCAAACCTTCAGATTTAAGGACAAAGTTCAAGGTTTTTGTCAAGTTTAGGGTTACAACCATAGTTAGATGCTTCTACAACAGTGTTATGCACCTATCATTCATTTCCCTCTGATTTTAGGGATGACTTTTTGGGTAGGTTTAGGGGTAGAAATATGGTTATGATTACAGTTTCAGACAGGAATGTTGTTCCAGGATCAATAAAATATGTTGACCCAGGAATGAGTCTAACTTGGCAAATTCAGGACGTGCACCCTCCCTCCTCTGTTGGACTTTGTTAGTTGTTTATGGCGTGAGTTTCTATGGACGTTAATTGAGTTTCACACCTGTTCCCTGTTGTGTTGATTATCCTCCCTTGTGTATATAAGCCTTCAGTTTATCTCCTGGTTTATCTCCTTTGTACTCCAAGCGATTTCCTGCATTTATTATCAAAGACTATTTAAAGTAATCCTTCTTCGTGAGTGTTGCCTGCCACACTTCATGTGACAATATGAACTTTTCTTGAGGTTACTTATTTTCATATGACATGAACCAACCTTGCTTTGTAATATTCTTGTCAATGACAACAGCTTTCTATATGTTGAATTATAAATAATATATAGATGATTTATAGATGTATAGAATATGTATAAATGGAAAAAGTATCTTCCATTGGAAGATCCAAATGGAATGTATCTGTTCACCAAGGCTACATTTATTTGATCAAAGATACAGGTAAAAATGAGATAGGAGAGAAGATCGTTCACAGGTTTGGTTGTCATGGTTCCTCATATGCTGAGCATTGCATTTATTTTTCTGTGTTTAGTAGGGCCCATTACTTGAATTCTTAACATTTCCATAAATAAGTGAATTCCATAGAAGAGGCCAAAGGAAACACAAACCTCAAACACTGGCATGTTTCTCTCTCGTTCTCCCCTTCTCTCCCCTAATGTGCACATTTGTCCTTCCCAAGTGTTGTAATAAAGAAATAAATGTAGCTTATCGAATTCAGCTCTATCCATAGACCCACTGACCACCACAACCTCCATTGTCATCTTACAATTGAAGTAAAACAACGTCAACAAGATACTCTCTTATTCAGATTTTTTTCTGATCAGAAAATAAACTTTTGATTTATTCCTGTTTACTGTAAGCAGGTCAAGTATGAAGAATCATCTGATGAGTTTTATAGGAAAAGTCATCTAGAAAACAGATGCTCTCATTGTCTCTATGGTCAGACTGTTTACATCAGTTAAAAATATTCCAGGACGGTTAAGTAAACTTTGATATTATCTGTGACCAGTAGTGAAACTTGGAACAACTGTAATTTTAAACCTGGAGAAAATTAGCTCTCTATTTCTGTATCTGTCTATTTGTTTGTCTCTTTTTAGATGGACAGTTATTAAATAACATACTACAGTTATAATCAAGCACTTTACATGAGCTTTTTTAGTCAACACATCAAAATAAGTGTAGGCTACTTCTTCTAGAACAACAAAAGATTATTCATATATAATGATTCTAAATGTGTTTTAAAGTAAAACTTTTAGTGTCACATATTACAAAGTGCACTTTTTAAAACTATTAATGTGTTGTGTGTTTATTCCTAGGAGTTCACATGTGAATAAAGGCTGAAATTCAATTCATCATTTAATGCGATCGTCGCTCTCCAGAAAATGTGGACTAAACCGCTCAATTCAAAATTAGTTTTACAATCTCTTTAAGAACTTTTTGAAGAGTTAACGTGTCATTGGTGTAGCTGTCAAAGGAGGGACAGAAAGCTCTCAGATTTTTCATCAAAGATATCTTCATTTGTGTTCCAAAGATGAACGAAAGTCGGTTTCACTTCATTTGGATGGTCCCTTTATCACATTCTGTTGACTATAAGTAATGTTGCACCTACAGGTCTATTAACTCTCATTAGAGTGTTAGTACAGTATTAGTAGACTGGTAGGGTTAGGGTTAGAATAAGTTGACATGTAGTTGCATAGTTACTTATAGTCAGTAGACTGTCTGTTGGAGGACCATCACAATAAAGAGTTATCAGATATTAAGCACACAGTACACTAATACTCTAATGAGAGTTAGTTGACATGTACACTGTATTCCCGAACAGTATAACCTACTTAATAAAAATAAGTCAACTATACTCAAAACAGTGAAACAGTTCATTTAACTCAAAACTTTTAAGTTTGTTCAACGATTTGGCCGTTTTAAGTTCCAGGAACGCAAATAAAATAAGTAAAACTTGACGTCATCTTAAATACCATAGCCTTACTTTTGCCTCTTGGTGGCGGTAATGAGCTTTATTGCGTTCCAATCTGCCAATTCAACAAAGAAGAGTCTCTACACTCAAAAACATTTTAAAGCCTTTTTTAAAAGATATACAAATTTCATTAGTAAAATTCCATCAAATTGAGTTTAATGATCCTTACATATTATAATTGAACTGATTAAAATATGTAAGGGTTATTTAATTCAATTTGAATTTTACTATTAATTGAAATGCATAGATCTTAAAAATATTGTTTTAAATGTTTTAAATATTTTCAGTGCACTTTATTTGCTATTTTTAAAACATACTAGGTAAAACTCTCCAAAACAGACTAGTCAACAAGATGCTATGTCGTTTATTTCATGTTTTACTCAAATGACTGTAAAAATAACAAAGGAGTAAAACCGAGTAAAACGAATTACCATAGCCTTATTTTTGCCTCTTGGTGGCAGTAATGAGCTTTATTGAGTGCCAATCTGCCAACGAAAAAGAAGAGTCTACTCTATGAGTCTACTCGGTGAACTTTATTTATTTTTTAAAACCTACGTACCAGGTAAAACTATCCAAAACACAACACATCATGTCATATCTGTTTATTTCATGTTTTAGTCAAATGACTAAAAAATAACGAGTAAAAATATTTCCCATTTGAAATTGAGCGCTCGGATTTGAACTTGGAAGCCCGCCATGTCATGCAGGAGTCGTTGCCTCAACGTTGTTCTGTAGCATCAGTATCGTCCATCATCGTGGTCGTTTCTGTGTTTGCTGCGGTTTGTTTAGTGGCTATAATCTGGTAAGTACTTTTTAAAAAAAAGTTATTCAAGTAATCTGCATCAGAATGTGACATAAAAGTAATCAAACTGAAACTATTTACTTGTTGCGTTTTGCTGATAGACCTTCTAAAATGATCAGGCACACTTTAGGCCTACATGTTGCGATGTTATTTGTGGATTGATTTAACTAAATTTAAACAATTAAGGGACTGAGTTGATGTATGCACGCAATCGCATTGCACGGATATTAATTTGTGGCACTGTTGGTTATCGCAGTTGCTTGTATTGAAGTTTTTCGGTTACAGAACCTAAATTGAAACTAGGGCTACACAATATATCGAAATATCGCAACTGTATATATATCGCAACGGCGTGCAATAATTGGGGTTATGAACAAAAGACAAAGAGAAAATCACTCACTGCTCTTGGCTCAATAACTTGTGTAGCTTTAATAGGAATCAGTATATATTTAAATCATACAGTGAAATCTAAGCAGTGATTTATCTTTACATTTATTATTTTACATTATAAACCTAATGTAGAATATCCTGAATCCCTAAACCCTGTGGTTTACACTGGTGTTAAAATAACACTTCTTATGCTACAGTCAAACACTGATGCTCACTTTCAGAAGTTGTAGGGATGTTTTCTTGTCACAAAAAGAATGTAATTTTAAATATATTTTTAAAGATAATTTAGGTTTATTTTACACACATTAAGCATTATCGTATCGCATTTTGAATATCGCATTATTTAATGAGTTATCGCATATCGCATTTTTCTTCAATATCGTGCAGCCCTAATTGAAACAGGAACAAAAAGATTAAAACCACTTTCATTCAATCTTACTTGTTTTTTTTTTAACTGATGCTTAGAATTAAATTAGCTGTAATCGAAGCCAAATTTTATAAATTCTGAAATTGTTGTATGGCATGCCTCTGCCTCACTATTAAATTTTTTTTTTTTTTTTTTTTTTTTTTTTATATACAGGTTAAAACTTGTGAGACCAGAGCAGACCAGCTTGTGAGTAGAATGACAATTTGGAATTTGGGGTTGAAAATACATATTCATTGACTAAAAGTATGCAGCATTTTAAAACTCCAACTGATTTTAGAGGTTGGCATAGCTCAGGACTTTCTCATGTCTTGTCATTTTAATGATTTGGATTTGAGTGATGGATTGGAAATGCAGGTTATGTGA
The DNA here is from genome assembly GCA_030578275.1 of Meda fulgida. Classification (NCBI taxonomy): domain Eukaryota; kingdom Metazoa; phylum Chordata; class Actinopteri; order Cypriniformes; family Leuciscidae; genus Meda; species Meda fulgida. The sequence continues at coordinate 7,299,533 of CM060633.1, forward strand.
TTCCTCCTCACTTACTCGAGCACAGCTACTACGGCATTATGGTTTGCAACATAGCCATTTTTCAAAGGTTAGCCCTTTACCATGTCTCTTTGACTCTTGCATTTGCACATTTGTTTCATTCAATGCACTAAAAATACATGTATCACGATTTCATAATGAGAAGGATAAGCGGTATGTCTGTCAAGAAGTCCAGGTGGTGTACACATGTCCTTTATGTGGGTTGAAGCAGCCTTTTTCAGAGAAAAATCTTTTTGGTCATTTAAGAGGGCATTTGAGAAGTCATGAAATGGTAACATGTCCATATAAAAACTGTAGGTATACCTCAAATGTTTACTCCTCATTTAATTCTCACAAAACCAGGGCCCATGGAGTAGATGTTAGTTCAGTTTGCTTGGACCTTTTTGAGGATGTAATTGCTGCAGATGATGGCAGTTCTGCAGCTGCAGAGCCTCCATTTGAGGATCCTACTCAGTCTGAGGATGCAGACATGTTGGATATTGTTGACGATATACAGTGTGACACAAGCCAATTAAAAGCGCAACTACATCGCAATTTAGCCTCTCTGTTTTTGAAGATGCAGGCTTTACTTCATGTGTCAGATATAGCTGCGCAGGAAATAGTAGAACATTTGTGTCATCTGTTTTCTTTGTCAAGGCCGCTGCTGAGAGAAGCAGTTAATGACGTATTACAAAGACATTGCTATACTGTGAGTGAAGCTGCTCTTGATGAAATTGTTAGTGTTGTTATAAACAGTAATGTTTTTGTCAGTGCAACTGCTAAAGGAGCAGAATTGTCCTCAAATAAGCGACGAAAAACCTTTATTGAGAGAAATTACCCAATTGTTATGCCGTTTCAGTATGTTGTAGCACCTGGGCGCACAGCTGTTTATGTCCCTATACTGCCTATGATTCAGTTGTTGTTTAAACATACTGATGTTCTTGACAGAATTAAAGAATCACATTCTTCACAATCCGATCAATACACAAGTCATCGAGATGGTTTGTATTATCAAGAAAATAAGCTGTTATCAGCATCAGAGGAGTTTAAATTGCCGCTGCTGATTTACATCGATGAGATAGAAGTTGCAAATCCATTAGGTACTTCGAGGAAAATACACAAACTCTGTTCAGTGTACTGGGTACTTGCTGATCTACCTAGTAAATACCGATCAGCTTTGCATGTGATTCAGCTAGCAGTGCTGTGTAAAGCTCCTGATGTTCAGAAATGTGGCTATGAGAGTGTGCTTGGCCCTTTAATGCAAGACATATGTACATTAGAACAAGATGGTGTGTTCATTGAGTCTCTTGGACAATCTGTTAAAGGCACTGTTCTTTTTGTTGCAGCAGATAATCTTGCAGCTCACGGATTGGCAGGCTTTGTACAGTCATTTCGTTCAGAGTACGCGTGCAGATTCTGTCTGGCAACTCAAGAGCAGTTTCAATGGCATGATGTGGCTGAGGGTGAATTCAGTCTGAGAACTAAGTTAACTCATGATCTGCATGTCCAGAATGTCTCCAGTAGAACTGGGGAAATGATTTGTGGTGTGAAAGAGGACTGTGTCTTAAAACAAAAGCTGCAGTATTTTCATCCAATCACTGGTTTCCCCCCTGATATTCTCCATGACCTCCTTGAAGGTATTGTGCCAGTAGAGTTGGCTTTATGCATTCAGAAAATGATTCGTCTGAAACACTTCACGCTTGATTATTTGAACAGGAAAATTGAATCATTCTCATATCAGCATACAGATAAGGTTGATAAACCAAAGCCAATTTCCAAAACTTATACCACAAAAATGACAATAGGTGGTAATGGTCATGAAAATGCTGCATTACTTCGGCTACTTCCATTTATGGTTGGCAATGTTGTACCAGAGGGAGATAGTGCATGGGCAGTGTTAATGGAATTGAAAGACATTGTGGAGTTAGTGCTGTCTCCAACATTTACTGAAGAAATGATTCAGTATCTACAGAGTAAAATTAGGGACCACAGGCAAATTCTTCTTGAAGTATTTCCAGATTTTAAGCTTCGGCCAAAGCATCACTTCGTCGAACATTACCCAGAGCTGATCAGGTGTTTTGGACCTCTTGTACATTTATGGACCATGCGTTTTGAAGGCAAACACCGCTTCTTCAAACGGGTTGTGCACGATACACAGAACTTTAAAAATGTGCTGAAGACACTGGCAAGTAGACACCAGCATATGATGGCTTACCATCTAAGTGCACCAGCGTTCTTCAAACCACATTTGCAGGCATCAACTGTAACATCTGTTTTAGTTTCAACACTACCTGAAGTGGCAATACAGTATATTAAACAGAAGACTGATAGTAACAATATATACTGTGCATCTCGAATCACCATTGATGGGACAAATATTTCTACTGGGGAATATTTTCCTGCTGGTTATGAAGCAGGGTTACCTCAGTTTTGTAAAACTGAGTCAATCCTCCTTGTTAACGATCATGTGGCCTTCCTATGCAGGGAGCACAAGTCCCATTATATTGAACACCTAAGAGCTTTTAATCTGTGTTTAGGTGATATATCTGTTAAAACTATAACAGATTTGAGCGACACTTCCCCCCTTTCTGCCTACAGCATAGAGGGCCAGTTGTTGTTGACGCCAAAGCGATTTCTACCTTTACAATAAGGTAAAGATTTCTACATTATTTGGAAATCCATGTCGTCCATCTTGTTCTAAACTATATTTTTAACTTGTCTTTTACCTTGTTGTTTTGGTCTCATAGATGGCAGAATCACAAAAACTTTTACTGAGAGTTTACATTGCTCCTGACATCGCCCACAAGATGACCCTTTCTACACGCCCAAGTACAGTAGAAGAGTTGATTACAGTGATTAAAGAGAAATTCAGACCTCGTCTTGATTTTGATTTCAGCCTCCAATATGAAGACCCAGACTTTGGGGGGCAACTATGCTTTCTAACAGACATTTCAGAACTGCCAGAGAAGGCTGTATTGAAAGTACACAGATCTGAGACTGATGCTGGCTCAGCTGCAACTTCAGACACAGAAATACTCGCTTATGCCCCAGGACGCTTGCAGAGTTGGCCTGATTTGTTCCAAGTTCCTCAATTTTCATATGATGTCGAGCACACCCTAAATAGTGGAAATACGGCCCATCAAAACAGTGGAAAGTTCTTAAAATTAACAAAAGGCCAAAAACATGACATTCTAGAAAATATGGCCAAGGCAATGCACAGCTTTAAGGCTTACCCCAGCGACAAAGAAGTAGCTAAAGCAGCTGAGGCTCTTATTTCTAAGCATCCCTGCCTCACAGAACCAGGAAGTCAATGTGGGTGGTATGGCTGGAAGACAAGTTTAAAGTTTAAGATGGGCAACTATCGTACAAAACTCAGCAGATCTGGCTGTGAAGAGGTGGCTGTTAACTCGGGGAAGAGAAGCCAAAATAATCCAGAGAGTGTGTCTCCCCACTCCAACATCAAAAGAGCTCGTCGAGCTGAGGTAAACTACCTACCAAATTTTCCAAAAGGAGAGAGTGCTGAAAGCTTGGAACAACAAAGATTGCAAATAGTTGAGGAAGTGTCTAAGACAGAAAGAAGTCTTGGACTGATAGAGAAACTCATGCAAAGTACATTTGCGCTGCGTCGCAAACAGATCGTTGTAGATAACCCATCACAACCAGTGAAGGACTTTTTGGAAAAGTGGCCTGCACTTCGCTTGGAATCTCAGGTAATTTTCTCAGTTGCTGTCTGTTAGATTCAATTTATTTGTGTGTTTATGTGTCTGTTTCTTTAGTTTTTTTGTTTACCATTATTTTTATGTTATTTGTTTGAATGCTTGCTTTCAGATTGCTGCAGAATTCCACAGAATTACCAATATCAGCTTGAAAAACAAGTTCTATGCAGAGCTGGACAACCATACTCCTCGACTGATATCTGTTTACAGGCAGAAGGCTGCGCGTACTGGCAAAGCAGCAGAAGCACTGAGAAGCATCTTTAGTGCCTTTGATCTTGTGGTAAATGTTGTTAATTACATTTATAGTACAAGTTAATTGGTTAATGTGCACAAGTATTTTATCTGTTAATAGTTTAAACCTGGCCTTGAACCTTTTTCGCTTTAAATTTCTTCCCCTCTTTCATCTGTACTTTTATCTCTATTTTTTTTCTTTTCTCTTGCACCACTAAGACAGTTCTGTCTTTTTTCAGGATCACTACAATATTGACAATAGACGTACAGCTGCACTTCGAGCCCTCCCTGTCTACTTGCGCGAAGATGACTCTGTGTTTTTCAAGATGTGGAATGTAGGTTTTTATACATCTCGTTTGAATTTTAATGTTATTTATCTGATTATGCTCATGAAGTTCTCTCATGCTTTTCAGACTGAAGAGGTAGATGAGCCAGACATTGCAGATTCAGCTGTAGCTCTTGTCAGCATGGTGAATGGAGACTCGACTTCCACTGTTCAGTTTGACCCTGCTGGGATTGCTATTGTGCTGGAAGGTGACATTGTTCTAAGGGACATTTCCAGGTTGGCTGATGCTTTTCTTTTGATGTTTGGTTTGATATATGCATTACATCTCAACTACCCCAAAGAGCTGACCCACACATTTAACTTCATCCAAAAAGTCTTACTGGGCTTGGATGACTCAAAGCCACTAACACCCAGATTGCTGAGTCTAAAAAATGAGCTGCTAGTTAAGGAGTAAGAGGAATGGATGTACAAGCTCTTTACAATTTATTTTCTGTTCTGTTGTGAGTGACTACTGTAGTTGCCCTATTAAACACTGAGCTCAAGATTTAAAATTTCCCAATGAAGTGGAGAATTTCATTTTCATTTTAGTATTCATTGGGATTGCGTTACTAAAAGCCACTAGCACCCAGATTACTGTCTAAATTTTATTTGTACTGATTAAGAGATTTTCTGAATTTCTGGATGCACAAGATACTGTTTATTGTATTTTATTTCACTTGTTGTGACTAATATTGTTAGTCTATTGTAATACTTGTCTCAAATTTCAAAATTTTCCAGAACTAACAAATTTTTTTTGTTCAATTAGTATTTACTGGCATTGCGTTACTGAAAGATGGCCCAGATTGCCGTTTTAATTTTTTTTTTTAAGTTTTTCCTGCATCTCTGGATGCACTAGTTTTCTACACCTTTTTATCTGTCCTTTTCATTTGTTGTGACTAATACAGTGACATTCTAATGTATACAGAGGTCTGTTATAATGCTGACATGAACAGTGTAAAAACTTCTGAAATGTTTTAATGCATTATTATATATTTCTAAAATGTCTACATATTGTGACACTTTTGTTACGTTCTCAAAAGGTGATGGCAGTGACGCATGTTAATGCATCAGGTTTGAATTGTTATTCCTGTTGCAAAATAAAACGTACTTTCATGTATGGAATTTAAAATTGTCCTCCTTTCTAATGTTTAAGGAATAATATTTTGCTAATGTTAATTTAGAGGTCATATTACTTGGAAAAATAAAGAATTGTATTTATTTATTTTAAAATGTATAACAAATTTAGTATTTTTAATTTCTGATTAATAAAAATTGAGTTATAAAATACATACATTTTGAGTTAATCTGCTCTATAGATTTAAGTGTAACTGACTTAAAACAATTAATTTTATCAACTTAAAAGTTTTGAGTTAATCTGCTCTATAGATTTAAGTGTAACTGACTTAAAACAATTAGTTTTATCAACTTAAAAGTTTTGAGTTAATCTACTCTATAGATTTAAGTGTAAATGACTTAAAGCAATTAATTTTATCAACTTAAAAGTTTTGAGTTAATCTACTCTATAGATTTAAGTGTAACTGACTTAAAACAATTAATTTTATTAACTTAAAAGTTTTGAGGTAATAAGTTTCCTCAAATTTTTTGAGTTATCTTAACTTATCGGGGTTTACAGTGTAGTTGCAAATGTACTTATAGTCACCAGAATGTTCAAAAGGGACCATCAAAATAAAGTGTTACCCGTAAGTCTTATGAGTTTGGAACGACATGAGGGTGAGTAATTAATGAAATAAAATTAAACATCTTGGGTGAACTATCCCTTTAAGTGTCAGATTACATTACATTCAGTTCACACTCAAGGATATCCTATTAAAGTAATTGTGTAATAAGTAATAAGTACTAAAGTATGCTAAAGTATACTTTTATCACAAGGGTTTATTACTAAGTTGTATGGACTACTGAATAATAAATAAATGGATACAAGCTCTTCTTAGGGGCAAGTGGGTCCCACTGAAGTGCTCTATGGTATAACATACTCAATGGAGCTATGGGAGGCCTTCATAAACATGTTGTCCTGCATGGGCCCAAAGATTTTAAGTGATCACCCTGATGGGAATATATTCCGCAAACCTCGAACAATAATTACACGCTGCTGCACGCTGTCAGACCTAACATCGAGATATCATTACATGTGCAAATTTACTTAAAACAAACTGCAATTTCCTGCTTATGTGGTCCAGAGGTTTGGCTCAGGGATCTCTGCATTAGTGTTAGGAAGTGAGGGAGTGAAAAGAGAGGGAACAGATGGAAAGAGAAAAATGGACATGGTAATTAAACTTGAAAAAAGAGAAATACTGTATTCATGAAGAAGAATAGAAAATCAATAAAAATATCAGAGACAATATAAAAACTATGACAGCCAGGCGAGATCGCTCTTCAGGTGTGGAAAATGAGGTATCAGATTCAAAGCTGATCATGAATCACTTACATTCCCTCTCGGTGATGTCATTTGATAAGTTGGCACAGTGGCAAGCTGGAAACGTCCCAAAGCCAATAGTATCGCTGCTGTCATCTGTCTCTCTGTCTGTCCATTCTCTCCATGTGATATATTGTTTCTGTCATTATTCGATTTTATGCAGTATAATATATCTCTTCTGTCTGTCTCTCATATCGTTCTCCTGCTCTCTACTTACCCACTGCTTAAAGCTGCAGTCCGTAACTTTTTGGGTTAAAAATGATCCCAAATAATTTTTTGAGCAAGTACATAACTAGCCATTGTTCAAAACTATCTGCTTGCCATAGCTCGATTCAAGATGGTAAGCTTGTAATTATGTTTTTAATTCCTGTGGTACTGGTGGATTTCTGCAGGAAATTGGAGCATGTCTTTGCGTCATTACGTCACATCTGTCCACATAAAGAAGGAGTCTCGGCTAGTAGGCTATATTTATAGCCTTTTCTCACAGCACGTGATATAATTGAACTTTTCAATTTGATGGCGGATCCAGAAAGGTTCAAACCACAATCACCAGTGACTACTGATTCACCCGTTGTAAAATGCAAAAGACTTCAGAGTGGCTACAGAAAAAAGAGACTGCAACCGGCCGACTGCAACAAGGATCGTAAGGGCTTTTGAAAGGTGGCGTGAACTCCGTGTTTTGAAGGGGTTCAAACTGAACGCAAAGACGGCTATTTTTCTGCTGGATAGGTAAGACATTTCAACGGTTGTAGCGCACTTGTTCACTTAATTCATTCAGTTGAGTACTGAACTACAGGTAGCCCTAATACACATTAAATGTAGTCACGCAATGCTGATGTTGTTAACATGAACAATTTGAGAACAAAGTATAATTTGCACGATTTGACGTGATATGATAAGTGATCATTAGATTTAATCAGGGCAATTTACTGCAATGCTTTTTTCCCCTTAGTTGGTCAGAACAAAAGTGGATCCTACTTACTTGTTCAGATTACATTTTCCAATGAAAATGCTTATGTTGGTCATACTTTCAAAAAGTAGAATCTGTGATTCTGAATGCCAGTATCCAGCGCGGTGACTGACAGCCCATTCGCCTCAAAACATTGTGTTCATCCGCGCTGTGCCGTGCCGAGGCACAACCCACGTAAAGTTGATAATTCCACGAATAACTGCAGTTGCAGATTTCAAACAGAGATGACGACAAAGAGGAAAAGCCACGGACTGCAGCTTTAAATAATCCATGTAAACTTTTTTTTAATTAAAAACTGTATTTGGCCACACTTTATATTTGGTGTTTGTAGCAATGTTCAGGGAAGAAGGGGGCGGGAACCGGCGAACAAGCAAAATATAATTTATTTAAATAAAACAAACAAACGAAATACCACCAGCAGCCCCTCGCGGACGACTGCTGGCTACCGAAAATAAATATAACTGCCAGCAGCCCCTCGCGGACGACTGCTGGCTAAAATAAAATACAAAAACACAACTAAAATACAGGCCTGTTCCTCTCTCGATCATCAACGTCGTCGCTCCTCCTTTATGCTTCCGCTCCTCCGTGAGAGATGCGAGACCGGTGTGCCTCACAGGTGTTGCTCATTAGCAATCGCACCACCGGCCTCGCGCCGTTCTCTCACGTCCCTCGGCCGTCCTGTTCGCCACATACCCCCATCGCCCCTCACAGGCCGGGGGGTACCCACGAGCCTGTGCCTACTCCCCCCCCCCGGCGGCGGCGATCCCTGGGGAGTATGGACAGACAAACCGAGGGAAACGGAGACGGAAGCATGAGGAGCGACAGATCGAGAGATGGGAGAGAGGAAAAAAAAAAAAATTGGTCCGGTTCCCACAACGCGCTGCCATCTGGTCCCCCACCAGCTAGGCGATCTCCTCCGCGGTGCCTGGCGGTGACGCTGGGTAGCCCTCGGTGGACGGCTCGACGCTCCTCCGCCGCCCGGTGGACGGGGACGGCTCCTCGGGTGCCTTGGGCAGACGGTAGGAGTCCCCCGCTCCCTGCTCCTCCCCTTCACTGGTGGACGGCAGCAGGCTCCGGCCCACGGCGAGCGGCGGCGACTCCTCCTCTCCCTCCCGGATGGCAGCCGCCCCTCCAATACCCAGGCGGCCGGCAGCGAGCTCGACCGTCCCACCGGCAACTCACTCCAGCGCCCCGCCTCGAGCGTCCGTGGCCGCGAGTCCCCCGCTCCCTGCTCCTCCCCTCGCTCGGCGGATGGCAGCAGGCTCCTGCCCACGGCGATCGGCGGCGACTCGCGCACCATGCTCGATGGCACCGCGGATTCCCCACACCGGCGAGGACTCTCTGACAGCGCGTTCCTCCCTCTTCCCGGGTTTCGGCACCAGTGTAGCAATGTTCAGGGAAGAAGGAGGCGGGAACCGGCGAACAAGCAAAATATAATTTATTTAAATAAAACAAACAAACGAAATACCACCAGCAGCCCCTCGCGGACGACTGCTGGCTACCGAAAATAAATATAACTGCCAGCAGCCCCTCGCGGACGACTGCTGGCTAAAATAAAATACAAAAACACAACTAAAATACAGGCCTGTTCCTCTCTCGATCATCAACGTCGTCGCTCCTCCTTTATGCTTCCGCTCCTCCGTGAGAGATGCGAGACCGGTGTGCCTCACAGGTGTTGCTCATTAGCAATCGCACCACCGGCCTCGCGCCGTTCTCTCACGTCCCTCGGCCGTCCTGTTCGCCACAGTGTTACTATGTTGTTAAATCAACAAAACATTATTAGGTACAATGCACTTATTGTATTCATGTTGTATTGCAAATCACATTTGCTGCTATTGAGGTGGAATAAGGGTACGGTAAATATATATTTGTGTGTGTGTGTGTGTGTGTGTGTGCGTGTGTGTGTGTGTGTAAATATTGCATGATATATGATTAATTAAAATGTTAGTACATAGTTGTTAAAGATACTTAATATAAAGTGAGACAGTATTTCTAATATAGCATACATGTTGTGCTTTAAAGAAGTACACTTATTTTGATGAGGGGACTAACATACTAAAGCACACGTAAAATACTTGATTATAATTTTAACTGTAGAGTGTTAGGCCTATTCAATTTTACATATAAAAATGTATACATATTTAAATGTACTAAATTGCAACTTCATCATTACAAATGTATAATTACAATTTACAAATGTATTGAAATACACAACATACATGTGCCAAATAACATTAAAGGATATTTTAGTTTACCATGACGATTGTCAGTACATTCAGCAATACACTAGAAGTATATAGAAGACAATAATTAAGAAAAGACATATCAAGATGTTCTCAAGTTCATATTAAGTGGGTGAAAAAGCACTCTAAACTTCAATAAAATTGAATATAAAGGGAAATAATACATTTTCATTTAGTTGTAATTACTATAACCTGCAATTAAGTGTCCAAAAACATTCCATTCTGTTCACACTTCAGTAGGCCTGTCAACATATTCACTATTAATTACAACATTTGCGTTTAAGTTTAGGTATTGGGTAGGATTAAGGGATGTAGAATAAGGTCATGCATGTAGAATAAGGCATTAATATGTGCTTTAAAAGTACTAATAAACAGCCCAAATCCTTGTAATATGTGTGCTAATAAGCAACTTGTTAATAGCGAGAATTGAACCCTAAAACAAAGAGTAACCAAAATTACTTAAATGCTAAAGTGTAGCCTACAATTGTTTTTCCCCCATGACTTTATTTTTTTAATATATTTTTGAGATGTCTCTGTGTGGTTGTTGTTGTTTCTTTCATACAATGGAAGTAAATGGTTGCCAAAACTATTTGGTTGCCAACATTCTTAAAAATATATTATTTTGTGTTCTGCCAAAGAAAGAAAACAGGTTTGAAACCACATGAGGGTGGGTAAATTATCCATTTAAGTCTTTGATATTATGACATTTTGGTAACTAGATAAGGGATATTGGATTTTCAAAAAATGTTATGTCCATAGAACAGTTCAAGACCAGTTACTTCTTATACCAGCCTAAAAATCAATGCTTAGGAATACTGAATCCAAATATTCTGTCATTAGATCAGATTGGGATTCATAGCTTATATTTGGTACATTTTAACCCTTCAGGTTCTTTTAGTGCCTTGCTCTTTATGAGAGCACCATGTGGTTTGCTGGTCCGGTATGCCGTTCGCATGTCCAGACTCCCATGTGCCTATTGAAAATGCCTTGGTGACGAGACCTATGTTTAGAACTCCTGTAAGTTAATATGTTAGTCATATTTTTAGGTTTCTCTGACATGTGGTCATCATTGGCTTTGCGCTTTCATTGCACTTTCATTGCTTTTTGGCTCCTGTTTGACCTTTGGCATTCAAATGAAATGTGGCCCATTGCAATTTAGTTGTTTTCATGTTATGATATGATATTTGAAGAGAAGTTTACCTAAACTGGAACAAAAAAAAGAGAATACTGAAATAAATTACATTCAAATTATATATCATGAAACAATATTTTTTCACTTTCAAAAATGTTACATTTGAAAATTTAAAGTTAATTTCTAAGAAGTGTTTTTTATGCACAAAGTTATTTTTTCTCATATTACAAAAAAAAAAAAAAAAAAAAACATATATATAAAAAAATCCCCCCATGTTGCCCTGGGTCTGTCTGACAGTGTATTTTTCCCCTTGTGGCCAGAGATTTCCCAATTTTAAACAATTCCTCTGTGTCCACTTTTCCATTTTTCTAGATCACATCATGGTGAATACATTACTTTAACATGAATTGTTTTTATATTAAATTGCTGTTGATCTATACCCTATACCCATAACTCTCACAGAAACGTATTTGCATGTTTAGACTTATATATTTAATCATTCATTCATTCATTTTAGTAGTGATATGCCACAAAACTACAACAATTTCATTTTACAAAGCTGTGTGCAGTTCTGTACATGGCAGAATTGAAATATTCAGTGTCTTTTAGAAAGTGTTTCTACTGCTGGGTGTTTTAATGTTATAGACTGCACAACTAGCTAGATGTTGAACATGCATGGGCAGAAAAAAATTAGAGATGCTTTTCCTTAGTTAATGCTTATATTTAAAAGACAAAAGGCTCACAAGAGATACACTGAAAAAAATGTTAATTGATTAAGTTCCTTAAGTATTTATAGAAAAACTGTAATAGATCTAACCTTACAATGAAAGTTATTTTACAGTAAAAATACTGTTGAATGTACTGTTTTTGGAAGTAAAAAAGAACAAAGTTCAGTACATCAGTTTGTGGAAAAGGTCCTTGCGATGAACTTTGATTCATCATATGGCTTTCTTTTCACCACCATTGTCATTATGGTGGATGTCAATATATGTTAAAAATACAAAACAGATTTTCGTAACAGCATTACTAAAGAAAAGGGCTATTGGATTTACCCCTTGTAATTTTTCAGTTTTTACAATTTACAGGTTATTCTTTCATTTTTACTGTATTTTTACAGAATTATTCTGGCAACAGCAGGTGCCAGGTTTTTTTCTCTTCAGTGTAGGCTGGGTAAAATTTCAACAAGAGACACTCTTTCTTTTGACTTTCCTAAGGGGCTTCAAGGCCAGCCCAAACTCTCCTTTATATCACACCCTGATTGCAAGTATAGACAGAGCTGTTTTATGGCTTATGGCTCATTGTTTTGCCTATTTAATTGAACAGAATGAATTAAAGGTGAAACATGTAAAGCTTGTTTCGGGTTAAAAGCAAAAGGCAACATTCTAATCTGAAAAATTAAGCCTACCCGGAAGTGTGAAAAACTGCAATACATCGAAAATCTGCTAGGGGCAGGTCCCAAAAGGAAGCAAATGTCCATATACCCCCTTGTTAAAATGTCCGTTTTCACAGCATAAATTCATGTTTTTACAGGTTGGTTCCATGGACTTTTATTGTATTTTTCGATAGGTTCCGAGTACCTGACAACTGTAAGGGGGGGGGAATTTTTTTCTAACTCGTTAGTTTAGATGTATTTAGATATAAAATGTATGACAAATAAGGGCGTGGTTAACTTTGATTGACAGCTTGATTGACAGCTGATAACAGGCTGCGCTGAGTGGAATTCCTGAAATTTGACATCTCGGCCATGATCTGACACAACACATCACACCACCTCTGTATTCTTTCTGAACATTTTGAACAAGATTTTCCAAGATGGCGCCGCCTATACCCCCCCCCCCATAAACGGCCTCAAAACCGTTCTTCAGAAAGTCAATGGGTGACGTCACAGATGCTTTGTCCATATTTTTTACAGTGTATGGTTAAAAGCGGAGCTACTATTAAAGCTCACTTTACCTGGACTTTTAATTTTTTGGCAAGTCCACACCTGTCAGAAGATTAAATGGAAAATTAAACAGTAGTTCTGTGGTTTGAAATGAATCCACCTAGAGCAGGGTGGGAAATTAGCACCCGCCACCAGCCATAGGCGGGTACTTTTTAAAGTGGGGCGACACCAGCCACAGTGGCGGGTAGATTGTAAAACATACATATTTTTATTGGTTACTACTTAAAACATTCCTTGTAACGGATTGGACAGCTTTTGTCAAAGAATGCTGTTGCTAAGTAACAATAATGCACTTTTGTCGAGTAACTAATTTGATTGCATGGTTTTCAGAGCTGTGCGTCATGGACGTAGCGCACGGATACGGCGCTGAATGGACCGTGACACATATAGCTGAGCTGAGGTAGGCCTACAGTACAGAAGAAAGGAAAATTTAAAAAAATGTGGCGACTTATACCCGGTGTTAAGAGGCCGCCACGGAGTCAGGAGTAGCTGTACAAACTGTTGAGGGCGAAGTAAATAAAAAGAGAAGGTACTTTTCGAACAAGTGGCGCATTGATGATGAAGTGAAAACGAGGGAATGGTTAGCCTACCTTCCCGTCGAACAGTCCATGCACTGTACTTACTGTCGAACCTATGCGTCATCCGAAAATGCAAACAATTCGTTTGTTAGAGGAACAACTAACCTTAAAATAGAGTCAACAAAAGAGCACGAGTCATCCAACTCTCATATCAAGTGCACTGCCATACAGCTGGCGAAGACGTGACCCCAGGAGCAAAGTGTGGCAATAAAGGCTATCTGCTCTATGCAATCCGCGCAGTTGGACCGAATGAGAATTCTATTCAGAAACGTCCATGCGATCGGCAAAAAGGGCAGACCTTTTCGGGACTACGTTTGGATGTGCAAGTAAGTAACGTTAAATTACTAACTTGAAGTATTGTGTTTTGTGATGGCTAGATAGCTAGCGTTTTTTAGTTTAGCGATAGTTTTAACAGCCGCGAGGATAGGAGCCGATAGCCTACCGTGGATGCTCCAGAGCTCGATTGCATGTCAGTTAAACTTTTCATCTCCAACCCTATTTGTATTTGCTTTATTATCGAGCTTTATTATCGAGTTAACCCTCTGGGGTCGGCAAAAGCGCTGACGCGTTTTGCTGGATTTTTTTCAAATAGCAGCAAAATACACTTGAAGGCACAATATGTTAGAATTTTGTAATAAATTATCAAAAAATCACTTGCACAGTGTGATATATTTCCTGCAGTTGTGTACTTACAATATTCCAAAAGTCTCCAAAGATTTTTTATTTCAGAGAAATTCCAATTTTAAATAAGTGGTCGTCCCGGAAAAAAAATGTCGCCTGTCAATGACGCAATATCTGCGCTATCCTCGGTTTCCGCTCGAACTGCCATAGCCATGACGTAACCATGGCGACAGACGTGGACAACTAGGTGCAACTAAAATAAGGATCAATATCAGCGTGGCGTTTTTGAGATGCCGAGAGCTCCACTAACTTGGACTTGACAGAGCTTCACGAGTCACGACTTGACAGCTTTATTAGACAGGTGAGCAAATGTGGGCTACATAAAACAAATCAATGATATATGACGTTAGGTCAACATGATGAAATGTTAGAAATGGAATATGGTCAGTATGTTATTCTAATGTTGATCTAGCTTAACGTTAAGGTTACTACTAGTTTCGTATAGCCAACGAACTAACTCGTAGAATAACATAATAACTTTCAACACACCTTTAAATGGCGTTTGGTGTGATAGTGTAACGCTAGACCAAGTGAAGCAGCGCTGCATTACCTCACAAGTTTAATTCGTCTATTAAACTGTCCTGTGTGAGTAATCCAGCTCTTGCGGGTAGATCGGTAGAATTAAATGTCCTTATTCCTTTATATCCGCGGGACTCGCGTGTGATATCTGTCTCTTTAGCAATTCGCGACCTGCTTTATACCACTGTAATGTTAAAAAAACGTGAATGTTTGCACTCATCCATAAACATTATTAGATCCTTCAGCTTGACAGCAAGTCCCATCATTCAGCGCTTGTCACTGCGTCATATACATACGCCTTTGTTATTGTTGGAAGCTGCGCCCTCTAGTGGCGAAACATCTTACAGATTGTGCCTTTAAATACTCCATCATTTATGGTCATACAGACTTAACTAATATTAAAAAAATAAACTGTAAAATAACCATGCATAAAATTCTCTCAAAAATACAAACATGTACATACATGTTGCTCACACATTATGGTAGCCCTGTTTGTGCTAAATACTAGTGCTTTTATTATTAAAAGGGCGTGAGCATCCACAGAGGAAAACATTAAGTGGCGCCTGAGTGCAGCATAACTCATATTGTTAGATGGATAAAGGAGACTTTGAGATTTAACTGGGATGTCATGTCACAATTTCGTTTTTCTATATTTAAATTTAGTTTTTATGTATTTAAATTTCGTTTTTATTTATTTAAATGTAGTTTTTTATTTATTTAAATTTCGTTTTTATTTAAATTTCGTTTTTATTTAAATTTCGTTTTTTTGTTTTTTTTTATTTCTTTTGTATTTAAATTTCGTTTTTATTCATTTAAATCTACCCTACTTTGTCAGTGAGAAAAATATTATAAGACTATACCTTATTAAAAATATTGCTTCAGTTAAAAGACCTGTGTGTATGTGTGATCTCGGAGCATATCCTGCTCGCGTTTTTTTAAGGCTACCTTAAAAATATTGCTTAAGTTAACATACCTGTGTGTCCGCGCGCGCGCGTGTGTGTTTTGCAGTGTCAATTCTCGGAGCGTATAAGCTCTGCTCGCGCTGTTCTGCACTTTATTAAAAGTTTATTAATTTTGAACGCGTTGTCTCGCCTGTCTATCTATATTGCACCAAGTACGTGCACTCCCTTGTGAAGTCGTTTGGATGAACGGTTCTTGAAATAATCAAAATGCAAACGGACAGATAGACTTAGGCTATAGAGATTCCAAAGCTTCGAATATTCTATGTTCATTACTACCGAAGCTTCGAAGCTCAAAAAATGGTATTCGGACCAGCCCTACATATTTGTAACGGACGTCAATGTTATCAAAGTCACAGTTCTGATTCTAACTCCTTTAAGAGTGGATGAGCAAAAAGGACTGGTGATTGGGAAAACTTATCAGAACAAGAAGCAGGCCAGGGTTTTCATGCACTATATTGCTGAGGTGTCGAGGAGGCAGCTTAAAAATAAGATTTGTCATTCAAAGTATCTGGCAATTATGTCAGATGGATCAACTGACAGTGCAGTGTTGGAGGAAGAGCTCCTGTACACCAGAGTGAGCCAAGCAGGGAAAGTCAAGGTGCAGTTTGTTGGAATCCAGGCTGTTGAAGAGCCAAATGCAGAGAACATCACAGCAGCCATCATAAGGATGATGAGAGAGGTGTGTGAGGATGAGAGTTGGCAGGAGAAACTGGTTGCTTGTGCAACAGATGGAGCAGCAGTGATGACAGGGTCCAGAAATGGAGTGGTCAGCAGATTACGTGGCGACAAGTCCTATATCCTGGGTGTCCATTGCATAGCCCATAGGCTAGAGCTGACATTTAAGGATGCAGTGAAGAGTTGCCCCCAGTGCACAAAGTTGAATGACCTCTTGTCTTCCCTCTATGTGTTCTATCACAAGAGTCACGCAATTTTTACCAAACAGCAAAGGATCCAGGTGTAGTGATGTTCAGCTGCTTTATGCACAACTGCCTGACACACCTCAGCAACCTGTCTGTATCCATGCAGCGGCCGTCTCTAACAGTGGCAGAGGTTCAGACCAGCCTGAAAGTATGGCGACACGATTTTGCGACTTCAGCTCTGGAGTACTACGTGCTTCCAAACTGGTGGATATCACGAGCTGGCCTGATGCAGATACATGTGAAGGTTATTATCAAGCACATTTAACATTGTATAACATGTATTTTACATCTTGAATTTGAAACCTTTTACTGTTTGTGCAACCTTAAGTTTTCCTTGTGCGTGTCTGCAGATTTTGGAGATGCAGATGTGGAGTGTCTTATAAAGCACTTTGGTCCACTATTGGACTCCTCTGGGGCCGATTTGGATCTGATTCCAGTCCAGTGGACATTCCTCAAGAGCAGTTTGTACCAGCAGCATCCGAACATGGACCAGCTGACCTGGCCAGAGATAAATAAGAGAATGGGAGGCCAATGTCCTGATGTCCTTCAGCTTTTTGATGTAAAACTGTGTATTCCAGCCTCCACAGCAGACTGTGAACGGGATTTCAATTTGATGAAACAAGTTAAGAGTGACTGGAGGTCAGGTCTGAGGTCGGACACACTATCTGACCTGCTCACAGTTAAGCTGTCCAGCCCTGACATTGAAGACTTTGATCCCGACTCAGCCATACAGCTGTGGCATCAGGCCAGCGTCAGAGCGAGAAGGCCAGATTTCATGGAAAGAGGAGCCAAGAAGAGCCAACTTGAAGATGAGAAGAACATCTGAAGATGATGATGACTCTGAAGAAGACTAAAGTGACTTTTTTCACATCACTTTTTATTGATTTATTATGTATTAATTTTGTATTAATAACAAAAAAATGATTGAAGCAATTCAAAATATGCTAGTGCACTTTCTTTTATAAATTTGAATTCCGGAAAAAGTGGTTAGTAAAAAATATAAGTGGCTGGTAAAATTGGGCATCCACCCGCCACTGTGGGTGGGCAAAAAAGTTAATTTCCCACCCTGACCTAGAGATACGGATCTTTGAATCTATAAGTTTTTGGTATCTCAAACGAAACACTGTGGTAAACTGGCCTGAAATAGCACATCCTGCGGTGACACTTTAGAATACTGTTCCATCATTAATGCATAACTACACAGAAACAAACGAGCAATGCAATATTTAATTTCTAGTAACTACTGCTAACTAACAAGGAACTCTGTTTAAAGAAATTGGTAAGTAGCGCTCATTTGAATAAGGTTCAGTAGCTCACTAGCTCAATAAC
The DNA here is from genome assembly GCA_030578275.1 of Meda fulgida. NCBI lineage: Eukaryota > Metazoa > Chordata > Actinopteri > Cypriniformes > Leuciscidae > Meda > Meda fulgida. The sequence goes on from CM060633.1 coordinate 7,317,512, forward strand.
AACAATTTATTCATATTTCCCAGAGGTAAGAGATACTATATACAGGTTCATAATTAATGTGAATAATGCATAATGTATATAATTCTAAAGTGCTATTATATTATTGTGAATGTATGTCTTTGTGTCAATCTTTTTAAAACTTAAGAGAAATTGAAATATACTCTTTGCGAATATTGTGTCCTTAATTATATCCCTTACAATAAATGGAATATAAAAATGTAGTAGCTCATCCAAGCATGCACACTGAAAAGTTACATATACTTACACAGTAGAAATGATATGAATAGCATGGAATTATGCTGTCTGACACATAGCCAGGGAATGCCTGGGTTGAGGAAGTGGATGAGACGGAGGCTGTACATCACATCCTCCAGGCAACAGGCCCAAAGACCCAAGGGGAGTGAGAGAGAGCTGCCAAACTCTGGAACAAGAAACAGATTCATAACTCAGCACTTATTTAGAGCGAGTCTCCTGTTTACACACGGCAGGAGCTACACAGCAAATTTATAACATTTTAGCATTTAAACAGAACGCCATTTTGGAATGGTTGAGATTTATAGTACAGAAAGTATAGCTGTCAGCCAAAGAATACAACTTTTAGATAGACTGTTATTTCAATAGTCTATGAGCTGGTTGTTAGGCTAATCAAGTCAGTGCTTGAGCACCTGCATGCCTTATTTTCTGCATGCAGTCTGATAGAGCAGCACAACACTCACCGGCCACTTTATTATAGGTACAGCTTGCTCATCCTTCGGATGAGACGTTAAACCGAGGTCCTGACTCTCTGTGGTCATTAAAAATCCCAGGATGTCCTTCGAAAAAGAGTAGTGGTGTACCCCCTGGGTGTAGTCCATCATGGCCTCCTAATCATCCCCATATACTGATTGGCTTCATTACTGTCTCCTCTCCACCAGTAAGCTGGTGTGTGGTGGGCGTACTGGTCTGACCTGCACGTCATTCTTGATCACACACACCTGCACCTCATCATCACTATCATCACCACCACTATGAAGACACACTTTTCACCTCTGTTCACTGTCTGGTCTTGTTCATATGAAGAGGACTACTTACCACGCCATCGCCAGTCTCGGGAAGTTGTCTGATATTGGTGAGCCTATATGCAAACGGTAGCCTCAGTTTGCTGTTCTTAGGTGACAAGAGTGACACCGGTGTGTCTTCTGCTGGTGTAGCTCTTCTGCTTCAAGATTCAACATTTTGTGCATTCAGAGATGCTCTTCTGCAGACCTCGGTGGTAATTTGAGTTATTGCTGGATTTCTATCAGCTTCAACCAGTCTGCCCATTCTCCTTTGACCTCTGGCAACAACAAGGCGTTTTCATCCAAAGGACTGCTACTCACTGGATTTCTCTTTTTAGGACTCTGTTAACCCTAGAGATAGTTGTGCATGAAAATCCCAGTAGATCAGCAATTTCTGAAATACTCAGACCGGCCCATGCCATGTTCTAAGTCATTTAAATGACCTTTTTTCCCCATTCGGATGCTCAGTTTGAACTTCAGCTGATCATCTTGACCATGTCTACATTCCTAAATGCATTTGTGTAGCTGCCATGTGATTGGCTGATTAGATGGTTTTTGTAAGCGAAGTGTACCTAATAAAGTGGCCGGTGAGTGTACATTGAGCACGTGCTGATCTAAACACAGATGAATTTATGGCTATACCAATCCAAAATAAGCTTGCCTATGGTGCTTTGGTAATGTGGTAATTAGATGTTGGGTTCAGGAGTCCGTAATTTTGCGGTCAGTTTGTCACTGAATCTACCACACCGCTTCCACAAGTCAAGGCTTGTGACATATGGTTACCCTTAAAAAACATGGTCTAGTGTTTGCTGGCTTTCACATAAAGTTTTTTTTTTTTTCTCAGCCATAGTGTTTTTAAAAAAAAAAATCATGTTTACATTAATGCATTTACAATGGAAGTATATGCAGCAGGAGATTGCGTTGGAAAAGTTTGACAGCATCATTTTAAAGAGTTTTGGAGGAGGGGAGGACAAAAAAAGCAAAAATAAAGGGATTGACTGATTTATTAATACATTTTATTAATATTAAGTCAAGTAAAAAATAAGATATGCCAAGATATGTTCATGTTTAATATTCATGTATAATTAACTAGCACAGCTAAATTTGTTTTGTAATAGGTTAGCATTTTACATGCAGTGCATAAACACGGTAGTGATTTATAATGACGATAAACACTACAGACATTCACAGTAACATAACTTTAAAGAAATAAATTGTAAAACTGACTCGCATCTAAACAGAGATAGTAAAACTCAAAAGTAATGTAAATGGGTTATTCGCGTTGAAAAAAGCTGTATAGACATGCAGACGTATAACTGGCAAAATAATGAAACCTTATTTTCTCAATCTGTGAGTGCAGTGAGTTTCCTATCAGTTATGTATGGGATTAGTACTTCCTTCACAAATCAAATATCTTGTTTGCTGAGGTCTGATTGGCATCATTCAGTAAAGTCAAAGTATGATAAGCCCACTTCTGCTGAAATGCATACAGTCAGATATGTTTGATTGCTTAAGTCGCCCATAAGAGACGATGCTATCATGCTAAGATGTCTATCCTGCCTTTTGAAAGCTCCAGGCACATCCGCACACCACACAAAAGCACAGCCCATGACAATATTTTCATTTCATTGTAATTAACATGCAATAATGTGTCCAAAACATTACATTCACGTCACACTTAAGTAGGGGAGAGCGGGGCACAACCTAACACATTTTGGTTTTGGCTCAATTATTTCAAAAATTATTTAATTTTTTACACAAGCAACATCTCTGCTACAAATGAAGATTTAAAGTTTTTTTCTAGGACCTACCATTTTCATACAGTTGCACTGAACTGAAAGTTACAGAAGTGATCAATGCATAGTAAACAAAATTTTAAAATTTCATTTCCAACATTGTTTGTGAAAGTCCAACAAAGTTAAATGTGGCAAAATAAATATATAAATAAACAGTCAAACCTGAAAACTGTGGCTCCCTGTTTTCATTTGATTATCTTTGTACACTTGGCGGCTTAGTTGTAACACTGTCCTACAACTAACCCCGCTGTGTAAAAAAATATTTTAAGCCTAGCTAACAGTTGCTAGGAGCTGCTGACATGTTTCAAAACGGTGCTATAGTTTAGCCCACAAGACGGTGATTAAGGAAATATAAAGTAATGTATGGTGACGTATACACCCAACTCAGTAACCAAAAAAAAAAAGTCTGATGAAAAAATATACTTGCATGGTGTCAAAACACTCTTTGTCCAGTATCTTCACGAAATCTTATCAAAACTTTCCACAAATTTGCGGGTCTTCTGGCAGCGAGAGAAAATAAGCGGAAACACAACCTGCTTGATCCTGACTAACTATGTAAAAGGTCAGTGTTACATTTGACCCCGCGTTAGGTTGTGCCCCACGCTCCCCTATGTTCTTTTTAAGTATATTATTTCTGTAACAAGTAGCCTACTCTTTTTAAAAGTATGCTAAAGTGTACTTTTCACAAGGGTAGGCCTGGAATCGGGAAAAGATCCAAGCCAGATTCAAAATCAGTTTGTCTGTAAGCACCTTTACTACCAAATCTTTACATATATAGCTTGTGGAGATCCGAGGCTGACCATTTCAGCCAAACAAATGAACTTGTGAAACAGATTCAGTTGTGTAAGTGTAAGTAAAGCCACAATCCCTGGAATATTTGTTATTATGTAACACTGGTTCTTTTAATCCTGGCTGAGATGGTGATGTGGACCTTGCTATTGACCTTTCGATTGCTCAATCCCAGCTCTGTAAACATCTGAGGGTAAAAGGATGTTATGTTACTCAGTTTCTGTCAGGTACTTTTGCACTTCCGTCCTCTTATCCAAATCAGCGTCTCTTTTCTTTCTTTCTTTCTCATTTTAAGCCACTGCATTGTCTTATTATCTCCTTCTTTGTGGTTCTTCTTCTTTACTCTAGGAAGTCTGCGTTAGTTCCGGCAAAACAAACTCTTGCGCGCAGACACACCTTATCAGCCCTTTTATCTCTTCAATCTATTTCCTGAGCAGAGGATCAGGGCCTTCTATCCCTCGCTCTGTTTGCGTTCAGTTGAGTGTGGTTATGAATGAGAAGAGCAGGCCTGAATCGGTCTTGTTTTGAACGTTTGAACTCCTCTACTTGTGGGTTGCTTACAAATGACCTGTTCTTCTCTGAGCTGTGACATAATTACTTACAGATTTCACTACATAGCACAACAGATATTCACGGTGGAGGTCAAGCCTGAGCTGAATAAAAGAGACTTTTGAAACTTTTAATGGATTTGAGGTTTAGGATGGGGGGGGGGGGGGATGTTGGGTATTCTCTCATTTTCACTCCATCGTTCTTTCTCTTATTTGATGGAATGTTAGTCTGGAGGCAATGTAAACGCAAGTGCTTTATGACTGATAGCCTTTATACGTACAGTGCCATGTGTCCAGGACAAGTACAATTGACTTTTCCAAACAGTTCTCCTCTGGCCAATGACCGAACAGTGTATGGTTATGATTCAGGCAGCATTATAGGTCAGAAGTCAGATTAGTTTGGAACAATCAGAATAGTATCCAGTTCCATCTGGTTTAAGATCAGAGAACCAACATGAATGTATTGCAGATATCATTAGTTAATTTTAATGCACAACATAATTAGAGAATTTTATTCTGATTCAGGGGGAATCAGAATGCCAAATCCTGACTGACGAGAGGAGGAGCTGGGGCTGGACGAAGGAATTGGCCCCTGAGAAACGTGATAGCTGCTGATAATACTGAGCAGCTTTTATGTATACAGTGAGGCGTCGTATTCCTAGGTAGATGTGGATCAGATGAGAGTCAGCTGATGCGAGTTGACTAACGTGACCTGCCAGAACTGACGCTACGCTTAGTTATCTTCAACGGCTAACTCCAATCTGGACGTCAGTGACCATTGCTTTGATGTAATGCTTAAATGTATTTAAATGTACTTAAATGCATTGCTTAAATGTATTTAAATTAGTGCTGTCAAATCAATTCATAGCGATTAATCACAAATCTAACAAAAAGGTTTGTGTACATATAAGTGTGTGTGTGTGTGTATATATATATATATATATATATATATATATATATATATATATATATATATATATGCATACATATGTTACATAAACACAAACTTTTGTTAGATGTGATTTAAACGTAATTAATAGATTTGACAGTTTAGAAATTACAATAAAGTATATTTTAGCTTACCATAAATGCTTGTTGGTATATTTGACAATACACTGTAACCATATTTCAAAGACAATAGAAATAATTATGAAATTATATATAAATATTATTTAAAAGGGTCAAAAAGCACTCTTAAATTCAACTAAGTCATCTAAAACATTACATTCAGTTAGTACTTTGGATAATTTTTTAAAGTATATTATTTACATAATAATTACTTTTTAAAAAGTATGCTAAAATGTACTTTTTCATATGGGTATTGTTTAAAGAAAACCATACAAGCTAGACTTCAAGCAAATTGTTGGCTCTCTAAAAATAAATGTAGCATACAATGTTTTCATTTTCAGTTAATTTAGTATGGTTTGTAACATGAATGTTTGGTTTATTATTATTAATAGTTTATTTTTATAAGCTTTTATTAAATACGCCAGTTAGAAGTGCATTTATTCTCTAGTGGCACCAGCAGTGGCTATGCTTGTCAAAACAAAGTATACGCTTTCAGTGTGAAGGATTTCATATTGTTAAGTAGGGTTTTTTCCTTCTCCGTTTAGAATTTTGATAAATATCCCCTTCATTGTCTTCTATAACAATGCACAAAAGGGTGCATTTGATGTTCGCACTGAATGCCCTGCACCCCTGCCCACAGCGGCTAGTCTTTTGAGGCATGGGTTTCTTTTTCCAATGGTTTGGCAGGGCAGGCTGGATGCTTGCGCAGAGGAACAGAGAGGGGGTCTATGATGGGGTAAAAACTTGCAGCAGCCTTTGGGACAATTACAAGAGAAACAGCCGACGGCTTCTGTGTTTCATATCCCCCCCCCCCCCCCCCCCCCCCTCCCTCCGAACTCCTGTGGCTCTGTGTCTGTTGGCCTGCAGTGAATGCCTGCTTTGTGTTCTCACACCTCACGTAATGAACTGGGGTATTATGGACCTGGTCTGGGGTGTCTGCACTCACGATAAAGCACACAAGATGTCAATTAGCGTTCTGAGCCTACCTTTCATTCATCCTTTATTTATTTTATTTATTTTTGTTGGGCACAATTATTTCTGACATGGTGTTTCATTGGCGTGAATTGTGATGCAAAGCCATAAATTGCACATTGATTGGGCTGTTGACAGGGCCGGTCGCTCTGTCCTCGGGGAGCTGAGTTGTGTCACATTTCGTCTTTGGTTGTGGAATTGACGTGTTATTGTTCTGTCCAGTCTTAACGTTTGGTAGCTGTACTGTACCCTGCTACCTACGTTAAAAACAAATTGATCTCACTGTTCCTATGGAAGAAACTTGGAAATCAGGAGGAGTTAATATTTACTGGCACAACATCACCATGAAATGAAAAGCGGGAGACCAATAAAATATATCTGTTTACTTATTATTAGAACATTATTTGTCCTTGCAAAACATGACCACAATTTTGTTTTATCTGAAGTATCTGAAGAAGGGAAAAAAACAGTATTATTAAAACTATATTATGCCTAATTTATATAACAAAGAATCGTGAGGTTTTAGAGTTGAAGATCCATGATCAAATAAATTTGCTGATTTATTTTTATGAACACACATGTATAAAATGTGCACTACAAAATGTTAAAGTGCACAAGAAAATGTTACAGATAAAAAATAAAGGTTTCAAACATCCGTTTTTGAAAAAAATATTTTGGGTTCTCCAAAGAACCTTTCAGTAAATGGTTATTCAGTGTAAAGAACAGTTTAATAACCTAAAGAACCTTTTATCCACTACAAAGAACCTTTAGTGCAATGGAAAGGTTCTGTGGATTTTAAAGGTTCTGAATGGAACCATTGATGCCAGAAAATTTTATTATTTCTAAGGAACAGAAACATTTAATGTATGTCTTTAATAAATGCACCTGATTATTTTCATTATTTTTTTAAGAATGTTTTTTTTCTTTGCTACATTTTTTTTTTTCATATTTTTGTAGTAACACTATCTGTACCAATTATTATATACTCACCTAAAGGATTAGAACACCTGTTCAATTTCTCATTAATGCAATTGTCTAATCAACCAATCACATGGCAGTTGCTTCAATGCATTTTGGGGTGTGGTCCTGGTCAAGACAATCTCCTGAACTCCAAACTGAATGTCAGAATGGGAAAAAAAGGTGATTTAAGCAATTTTGAGCGTGGCATGGTTGTTGGTGCCAGACGGGCCGGTCTGAGTATTTCACAATCTGCTAAATTACTGGGATTTTCATGCACAACCATTTCTAGGGTTTACAAAGAATGGTGTGAAAAGGGAAAAACATCCAGTATGTAGCAGTCCTGTGGGTGAAAATGCCTTGTTGATGCTAGAGGTCAGAGGAGAATGGGCCGACTGATTCAAGCTGATAGAAGAGCAACTGAAATAACCACTCGTTACAACCGAGGTATGCGGCAAAGCATTTGTGAAGCCACAACACGCACAACCTTGAGGCGGATGGGCTACAACAGCAGAAGACCCCACCGGGTACCATTCATCTCCACTACAAATAGGAAAAAGAGGCTACAATTTGCAAGAGCTCAACAAAATTGGAAAGTTGGAGACTGGAAAAATGATGCCTGGTCTGATGAGTCTCGATTTCTGTTGAGACATTCAGGTGGTAGAGTCAGAATTTGGCATAAACAGAATGAGAACATGGATCCATCATGCCTTGTTACCACTGTTCAGGCTGGTGGTGGTGGTGGTGGTCTAATGGTGTGGGGGATGTTTTCTTGGCACACTTTAGGCCCCTTAGTGCCAATTGGGCATCGTTTAAATGTCACGGCCTACCTGAGCATTGTTTCTGACCATGTCCATCCCTTTATGGCCACCATGTACCCATCCTCTGATGGCTACTTCCAGCAGGATAATGCACCATGTCACAAAAGCTTGAATCATTTCAAATTGGTTTCTTGAACATGACAATGAGTTCATTGTACTAAAATGGCCCCCACAGTCACCAGATCTCAACCCAATAGAGCATCTTTTGGATGTGGTGGGACGGGAGCCTTGGCCCTGGATGTGCAGCCCACAAACCTCCATCAACTGCAAGATGTTATCCTATCAATATGGGCCAACATTTCTAAAGAATGCTTTCAGCACCTTGTTGAATCAATGCCACGTAGAATTAAGGCAGTTCTGAAGGCGAAAGGGGGTCAAACACAGTATTAGTATGGTGTTCCTAATAATCCTTTAGATGAGTGTATATTTTTTTGGAAATTATGGTCATGATGGTATTTTTTTACTGGTCTCTTATAGTGAATTAACAATGTTTTTTACAGGTCTGTTACGTCTCCATTAACTCCTTTATTTCTCTCGGCCGTCTCTGTAATCTTATCTCTGCAGATAAACTGTCTCATCCTCTCTCCCGGTGGTGCTTGTCAAAAACGTGTCTGACTGCAGGCCTGCTCTCCCTCTGCTGACTGATAGCACTCTGAAGGGATTTGTGGGTCAAAGATGCTCATCAGAACTTGATATGATGCCGAATGCTATCAATGAGCAAAGCACTGTATCTAGATCTCGGCCTCTAACTTAGTCTTATGTCATTCAGTTGGTGGATGGGCAGATGATGGACAGGATCTCCAGCTGAGGGGAGATCCTATCTTCTAGTAAACCTCCATAACACAATGTTCCTTCTTAGTAGCAAACCAATTTCTTCACTTTGCTAACAAATTATGCATATATGATGGTAATAAAATGATTTAGAATTGATTTATTTATTTATTTTTTGGTCACACTATGTCCATGGCAGTCAAAATAAAATGTGTTTAAAAAAATAAGCTTTTGACTCACATTTGTATTGTATTTACGTTTTCAGTATTGAATTAACATTTAAGTGAAAAGCATTTAAGTAGATGAATGCAAATTTATTTGTATTAGTTTCTGTCATGTGGCAGTTAGTGAACATAAATGAATTTCCATTGTTGCAAAATAAAATAAAAAAACAAATAAATAAAAATTTAAAAATAATAATAATAATAACTTTTACAGAAAGCTAAAATGAATACAAACATCAATTTAGCCAGTTGAGTTGCTGTTTGACATGTTTATGAAAAAACTATTAAAAATGTATATAATTTGTGTATAATTACACTTTTAAATAATGACAAAGCAGCTTACAGCTCAACTTAGTCAGAGAGTCAAACTAAGAATGGGTTTTCTCTGCACATTAGGCTGGGACAGAATAAAGCATCCCAGATAGCAACATAGTGTCTGCCCAGATCCGGCCCACATTTGATACGCGTTGAATCCACATGTACCAGATGTGGCCCGAATCTGAGCCGACACTATGTTGCTGTCTGGGATTTTAACTTTGAACAAAATAATACACTTCTCTGTAGCAGGCAAATATCTCTGAACTTTTCCAGCTGTCCGCAGAACTCTCAAAAGATTAAAACCAGAACACCCCGTTCCAACAATGCTATGCTCTGCAGGGTGTCCCGAAGACCCTCAGTCAACCGTCAAGTTTTTTGGCTCGTAACTTGTGTCATGTTTCCAGATTGTACCTGGTAAAGAGGAGCGTCTGTCAGCCTGGCACCAGGCAGCCTTGTGTAAACATCCCCACCTGGCACCCAGCAGTGAATGAGTCGTGAAAGCTGTCCTTCTTTCCAAACACACATCGCAGACATGTAGAGACACGGCAGAGTCCTAAAAACGTGCCACATGCACAGAAGCACTTGTGCTCACTGCCTTTGGAGAAGCTATAGCTTCCCAGATACAAACTACTTATTATTTAATTAAATTACAGTCAAGATACCTATTTGAAAATGTGGTCACACTTTATTTTAGGTGTCTTAAACTACTATTCTTGAATTAAAAAAGTTAGGTACAATGTCTCATTGTGTTCAAGTTGTATTGTAAAACACTTTCTGCTATTGAGGTGGGATATGGGTAAGGTAGGGACAGGTTTGGTGGTATGGTTAAGTTTAAGGGAATTACAGTGTACTGTAATTACACCTGCAATTACATGCAGATTACAATGCACGATAAGTGTGTATGCACATATTTAAAGAAACTTATAGTCCCCCAGTAGTCAATAAGTTTATCCCTTAAAACTCATCTTTGATCACCAAAATGACCTATTTAAAAGTTTTTTCCTTGAAAAATAAATCTCAATGCCTTAAAATAGCTTAAATGTAACCCTTTCCTCATTTAGTATACGCGGTTCTATGCATATCCTCATTAGCCCCGCCTCCACTCACTCACACAGCTCATTGATCCACTCGTTGACGATCACACATTGACGTGATTGGTTACAAGCTAATTTGTGACGTCAGAAAGACCAGCAATTTCAAACCGCGTGTTTGGTTGACTGCAGTTTTAAGGAGAAAATACTCAGCAATGGTGTTGACTTGTGAATTTAAAGCATATTAAAAACACCACATAGACATATAAACAACATTAAAAGCTTGTTTTCACCACGGGGGGCTTTAATATAAAGTGGGACCCCAAAATTTAGTTTTAACTTTATTACTCTACAAGAAACAAAAATGAACGGTAACACTTTATTATACTGTGTCATTGTTATACATGTAGCTACTAGAGTAATAATTATAAGTTATGCATAATTACATGAAACTAACACTAAACCAAACCATAAACCAAACCATACCTAACACATTATCCTAACCCTAATGTAAGTACATGTAGTTACTTAATATTACTTAGTACTTGAATGTATAATTACATTGTAACAAAGACACATTAAAATAAAGTGTAACCAACGTAACTACCTATATTAAAGCTACTTGAAGAAGGCAGGGGTTTTTTATGAATCTAGAAACACTAATACATATCCAAAACAGTGACAAGCAGCAGCATCTAAAAATATTTCACAACAAAATCTCATTGGAGGGAATCAATTAAATCAACGAATCTTGTAAACAGGTTCATTTCCAAGAACTGGCCAGACAATCCAGACTTCCCAGCCTTATGAGAAAGAATGTTTGTTCTAGGAAAGCTAGAAAAGCCACACAATTCTGAAAAAGCTGTGCTACTGTCACCGCTACTGAAAAAAAAAAGTTAAGTTAGGAGAGCTGCTACTTTAAGTTAGTTTTTAGTTTTAAGTGAACAAAGAACAACAGTGTCTTGTCGGGTCCTGCCACCATATGCCAGAAATTATCATACAGATTTGCCTTTGTATCCATTTTTAACATGCAAGAGAAGAATCAAGTCTTTATTCAGGCCGGGGTTCAACTGTTTACTCTTCTACCTTCAGGGCCAGAGGACAGAAAAAGAGAGAGGGAGACTCTGGTTTGAGTAAATGAAGCGAAAGGTAGAGAACTGTAAGGTATATAGTGAAGGAAAGGAGTGGAGGGAAGCAAGAAAGGAGCCCTTTGATTGACAGTAATTTAGAAACCTGTGCTTTTTATGAGCTTCCTGCTCTTAGAAAAACATACAGAGAAAGAAAAGGGGCCCAATTCAAAGAGCGCTCCTTGTGCAAAGGCTCTCATGGCAGTAAGCTGGATTGCATGTTTGTACGTGTCTTTACATTTTAGGAAAGTTTGCTTTGTTTGTGACTTGAGAATGTATATTTGCATATATTGGCTTTATGTTTGTGACATTATACGTCAACATTTACTATGTCACTCCAAACCAATATGACTTATTCCGCGCTAAATATTAGTATAAAAATACTACCTAAGATATTTTACTGAATATCTGAGCCACAAATGTAGACTAGTTCTATATTCACAAATGCTAGTTCGACCCCCTTTTGCCTTCAGAACTGCCTTAATTCTTTGTGGCACAGATCCAACAAGGTGCTGGAAACATTCCTCAGAGATTATGGTCCATATTAACATGATAGCATCACGCAGTTACTGCAGATTTGTCAGCTGCACATCCATGATGCGAATCTTCCGTTCCACCACATCCTAATGGTGCTCTATTGGATTGAGATCTGGTGACTCATTGTTCAAGAAACCATTTTGAGATTTATTGAACTTTGTGACATGGTGCATTAACCCTCTGGAAGTAGCAATCAGAAGATGGTACACTTTGGTCATAAAGAGATGGACATGTTCAGCAACAATACTCAGGTAGGCTGTGACTTTTCAACAATGCTCAATTGGTACTAAGGGACCCAAACTTTGCCAAGAAATATCCCCCACACCATCACACCACCAGCGGTCTGGCCCGTTGTAACAAGGCAGGATGGATTCATGCTTTCGTGTTGTTTACGCCAAATTCTGACCCTGAATGTCACAGCAAAAAGCAAGACTTATCACACCAGGCAATATTTTTCCAATCTTCTATTGTCTAATTTTGGTAAACCCCCATGCGAACTCAGTCTCCTGTTCTTAGCTGACAGGAGTGGCACTGCTGTGTCTTCTGCTGCTGTAGCTCTTCTGCTTCAAAGTTCAATGTGATGTGCGTTCAGAGATGCTCTTCTGCAGACCTCGGTGGTAGCGAATGGTTATTTGAGTTACTGTTGCCTTTCTATGAGCTCAAACCAGTCTAGCCATTCTCATCTGACCTCTGACATCAACAAGGCATTTACACCCTATTCTTTGTAAATTCTAGATGGTTGTGCGTGAAAATCCCAGTAGATCTCAGCAGTTTCTGAAATACTTAGATCAGCCCGTCTGGCATCAACAACCATGCCATGTTCAAAGTCACTTAAATTAACTTTCTTCCCTAGCCTGACAAGCCAGACCCACATCAAGATGTTGTGTCTGGGAACACACCATTGGCAGGGTTCAATCAGAGGGGCGGGATAAACGGTTGTCTTTCAAATTCCCTCTGCACGCAATAGGATAGTGCTACAACCAACCAGAGCAACGAAGAAGGTGACGCAGTCAGAGCGACGGACTTCAGTGCGGTTCTTTGATCTTTTCTCAAAGAAAAGCTTAACTCCAAGTCTTCCAGAGTCGCGGCCAAAGCCGATTTGAAAGACCACTGTTCGCCAGCAGCACCAGTAGTGCTGGACGGTATACCGGTTCATACCGAATACCGGTATATATTTTTGTTATGATATGAATTTTTAATATACCGTAATACCGGTGTATGTTGCTTAAACAAAGTTGGGAACGCGGCGCGGCGTTCTTTCTTCAAGGGTGCCTCTAGATTTCTAGGCTATTTCTTCCCCATTCTGATGCTCAAACTTCAGCAGATCGTCTTGACCATGTCTACATTTCTAAATGGAAATGAGTTAGATATTTGCATTAACATGCAGCTGAACAGGTGTACCTAATAAAGTGGCTGGTGGTGAGTTTACTTTAAAAGAATATATTTAAGAACTGAATGAAATGTTTTCAGTCACTTAATTGCAAGTCAGTTGGAATAAATAAAAATGTCTCATAATTTAACAGTATGTTAAATGCATTTAATTTAACTTTAGAGTGCTTTTTTGACCCACTTAACGGCATAGTATGTAGCCTATGTTTCACAGAATGAGGTTGCTTATTCAAAACAATAAGAAAGGCGTAGCTTGATGACACCATGAATCAGCGTGGAATCATGGGAGTTGTTGTCTTCACCTCCACGGCCGATGGAAAGCAATCCGACGGGACTCGGGCTTCTTCCCTGAACTTGAACTTTTTACAGTTACGTTTGGTCACTTAAATTCACATTATTTTATTTCATTCTAATGAAACAGCCGCAAGTGCTGAATTACTACTCATACAGGTCACTTTATTTGAAAAATTAAAATTGTAGAGTAATGCAGCGCTGTTTTACTTAGTCGAAACCATCATATACATTTGAGTGTGTTGAAAGTTATGTTATAATGTTACTCTGTGCGCTACTTTAGCCTAGACACTTGTTGCATGCCAATTGAAACTAGATCGATATAAGAATATTATCTTAATAAAAGCTGGATGACTTGTGTTGCTAAATGGTATGCAAAAAATTAAAAAATATATATTGTAAGGTGGAGAAACTAAAATATACTTTAGCTTAATTTATATTTAAACTTTGTATTGTATTTGAATATATTATAATTACACATTTGCAATGACAAGGTTGCAATTTAGTACATTTAAAACATTTAGAACTTTACAGTAATATTTTAATAACACCCTACAGCTCAAATTATATAATATATAATATACTTAATATGTGCTTTAGTATGTTAGTCAACACATCAAAACATGTGTACTTCTTTAAATCATGACAAAAAGATCATTAAAACAATTATTTAAAATGTATTTTAATAAAACCTTTACTTTGGCATTAGACTTTTAGGAAACAGTCATGAAAATTTCCTCTCTTTAAGTTCACTTAAGTGGCCTTTTTATTTCACTAATATTATATTATTTGCAAGTACAGGTTTTTTTTTAAATATATGTTTATGCTACAAGTGCACATTCAATACAATTAAGCACACTTCTTTTTTTTCTTTCTTTTTTTTTTTTTTTACAAGGAAAGACTAAATCTAAGGCTTACATTTGACCCAAACATGGGATGAAACATCCCAGCATTTCTTTTAGAGTGTACAGTCAAGCTTTAAATCCAGGTAAGGTAGTTCTTCATTATCAAACGTAAGTTCAGAATCATACTTTTGTATCAAAGATGATATATAATAATAAAACAAAGCCCTAACTGTCATTATATACATCTCCATACATACATAATTCTTGTGACCTTGGAAGCGACTATGACTGTGCAGCCAATAATTCCTGTTCTAGGTTTTTAAATAAAGAGTTTTCTCAGTTTTGTGAAACATGAGGAAGTAAATGCTTTAGTTTAGTGGTTTTCCACAATGCCTTCAAATGTATGAAACAACACGATCCTTTGTAAAAGTCGTAAGAATGACTAACGAGACGCTGCAGCAATCCAGCTCCTAATGGCTGCATTGATTGATTCGTATTTTCATGTTCAGTAAGGAGACACAGTTATGAGGTTGTTCCCCCATGGGTCTGAAGCTGAAAACCAGGAAGAGTTTGTGGATTTGAGGTTTTGAGAACCTCCCTGACCCACACTCCCGTGTTTCCAGGCCTTCGGTTTTTCTGAGCTCCGTGAAAGGAAACACTGGATAAATTATCAGTCGTTCTGAAGGAGACCTTGTTCCGCAGAAAAAAGGGAGAAAAAGTTAACATAGTGATATTTCCACAAATGTGTGTGTGTGTGTGTGTGTGTGTGTGTGTGTGTGTGTGTGTGTGTGTGTGTGTGTGTGTGTGTGTGTGTCTGTGTGTGTGTGTGTGTGTGTGTGTGTGTGTGTGTGTGTGTGTGTGTGTGTCTGTGTGTCTGTGTGTGTGTGTGTCCACAAGGATAGTAATACCAGATATGTTGGTCTTGTGGGGATATTTTTTGGCCCCCATGAGGAAAACAGCTTATAAATTGTACAAAATAATTATTTTAGGGGTAGATTTAGGGTTATGGGATAAAATACAGTTAGATATAGAATGTACAGTATAAAATGTATTATATGTAAAGTGTGTGTGTGTGCGTGCGTGCGTGCGTGCGTGCGTGCGTGCGTGCGTGCGTGCGTGTGTGTGAGTGAGAGCATTCAGAGGTGAGTGTTAGGCCAGTCGGTCTGCTAAGTTTGGTCTGTCTCATTTGCTATATGATTGATGGCATCATCGGTGTGTCTGTGTGAGGGTGTGTGTAATCTTACAGCATGCTCAGGGGCCCTGGTGGCAAACACATGTGTCATGTGACAAAAACAGAAGCCTCACACTCTTGCTACTGAAATCAAGATATGTACTGGCAGTTCTGAAGAAAATATACTTGGCAACTATACTGCATGCTGTAGTTGCTACTGTGTTTTGGGGGTGGTTGCCAGGGCGTTGCTATGTCAAACACGCTAAAGTGTTCTGAGTGGTTGAAAGGGTTGCTCTGTGGTTGTTTTGGTGTTTCCAGTAGTTGCTAGGATGTTGATTTACTGCTTTTAGTGTATTTTAAAGTGGTTACTAAGGCCCTGTTTACTCCTGGTATTAAGATGTGTCTTGGTTGATCAGAACACTAGTAGACGAGGAAGACACAGTCCGGTTTACACCTGGTGTTTGAATCCGTCTCTTCACTTTTAACCACTTCTGTCCTGATTTCTTCAAGGGGAGGGTCTATGGGTGGGTAAATATGTTTTTTTTTCAGATCGATCTAATGGACGAAATAAGCTCATGCAATTTACATATGAACATGAAAGTAGAAGACAGAAAAACATACGCAGAACGTCAGCTTTCGATTCAGCTCTGAAAGCCATAAGACTTGAGTGAGTGAGTGTTTGAAATCAGGAATGGTGAGAGAACATTGAGCTTGGTACGTTTTCGTCTTCCAACCAAACTTGGATCTCCAGTCGACAAAGTCATAGCTGTGCTTGTCAGTGGGCGGTCTTTTGTGGCTGTTCAAATGCATTTGACCACATGAATGTCTCTGGTTCGAAAGCAATCCGGTCTAATGTGTTTTTTGGACTACCTCTGGATGTGGTCGAAAGTGGACAAGCTCTAAATGTTTTATTTACACCTGTATTTAGCGTCATCCATGATCCGATCAACCAAAACGCATCTTAATACCAGGTGTAAACAGGGCCAAAGTCATTACGAGCTTGTTCTGGGTTGTTGCCAGGGCACTGTTACAGTATGTGGTTTCTAAAGTGTATTGGGTTGTATGTATAGGCATTGCTATGCAATTTTGGTTGTCAGGGCGTTATGTAGTTTCTAAGGAATTGTTCTGCATGGTTGGCAGGTGTGGGGGGCTAGGATGGTTTAAATTGTTTCTGGGACATTGCTAAAGTGTTCTGGGAGATTGCCAGGATGTTGCTATGTAGTATCTTAGCCTGTCTGCCTCTCTGCCTGCTGTGAGTTTGTTTGCTTCGAGGCTGTAAGCTCCGTCTAAGCCTCGTATTAGCTTCGTATTTCTTTCTGTTTTGAACCATCATTTACTATATTTTCTAGTTGTTTATACTACTAAATAAAGCTTACCCAACATCTCAGATTAACCTGACATCGCTAGCTTCCGTTACTGTTAGCACAACAAACTAACTCGCCAGCCTGTTAACGTGCCACCCGTGCGCTCTGTTAGCGGATCAAAAAAACACTCTTCCGTTCCGATTACCATAACAAATATATTTGCCCCACTCAGTGAAACAACCACTGAGAATTCTGTTGATTGTGCCCTTGGTGATTCGTTTGTAAATTGGTGATTCGATCACACGGAACGTGAAAATAGAGACACCAGCCACCATTGTCACATGTTTGCAGGGAGCCAGAGCGCCTGACATCAAAGCAAATTTAAAAGTGCTGGCTAATGCTAATCGTAAATTCTCTAAGATCATTATTCATGTCGGCACTAATGATGTTCGACTCCGCCAGTCGGAGATCACCAAAATTAATATTGAAGATGTGTGTGAATTCGCAAGTACGATGTCAGGCACTGTAATTTTCTCTGGCCCCCTTCCTGTTCGCAGGAGTGATGAGATAGTTGGAAGATTATGTTCACTCAATCGCTGGTTGTCTGAGTGGTGTCCGCATAATAACGTAGAATTCATAGACAATTGGAAAAGTTTTTGGGGCAGACCTGACCTGTTGAAAAGAGATGGTATTCATCCCTCCTGGGATGGTGCTGCTCTTCTCTCTAGTAATTTGGCTCATAGTCTTAAGAGATAAAACATGACAATCTGGGGCCCAGGTCAGGAAGCAGATAGACTGGCTAAACCCACTATCTGACAGCTGTCTCACGTCACCAAGGTCAGATAAATCCCATCACATAGAGCCTCTTTCACCTAGATATCATCATATAGAGACTGTGTCTGTTCCCCAAATTTGGAAATCCAAAAAATGTCCAAACCCATCTAAAGTTAAAAATGTAATTGATGTTTAACAAATAAAAAACAGTTATAATACAGATGAGCAAATGATAAAGCTTGGGTTGCTGAATATTTGATCCCTTACTTCAAAATCACTCATATGATTTCAGATTTGTCATGGTTCACTAATCAGCTGTCTCATGCTGAATTGTCTGCGTGAGTGTAATTGTGTGGGTGTGGTTACTCGTTGTGTTGATTAGTGTCACCAGCTGTCATCAATTCCAGTTCCTTTTTATGCCCAGCATTTTCTCTCTCTTGTTGTCAGATCGTTGTGGTTGTTCCTCGGTGTGTGTCCTGTTCTCGTGCCTCGGCTGTTTCAGTTCGTGTTCTGGATTTTGGTCAGTTCCTCGTGTTGTCTGGATGTTCCACGGTTCCTGGGTTTCTCGAGCACGCTCATCACAGCACCACCACCGGATCGCCATCTCGTCCCTGCTTCACTTACCACCTGAGTGTTTGCCCTGACCTGTGTCTAACATCTGACTAACTCTTTAATAAACTGGATTTTACTTGCATCTTGCATCCTCCTGTTTTTTCCCTAACAAGATTATAACCTAGATGTGCTGTGTTTGACAGAAACCTGGCTAAAACCAAACGATTACATTACTTTAAATGAGTCAACCCCACAAGATTACTGTTATAAACATGAACCTCGTCCGAAACGCAAAGGGGGAGGTGTTGCTGTAATTTATAGTAATATTTTCAAAATCACGAAATCTAGTTTTAAATATACTTCTTTTGAAGTGTTGGTGCTTAATGTAAAAATATATAGTGTAAACGATAAATCATGTTTGAGATTTCTGCTGGCTACTGTATACAGGCCACCAGGGCACCATAAAGATTTTATCAAAGAATTTGCGGACATTCTATCAGAATTAGTATTGGCTGCAGATAAAGTACTAGTTGTTGGTGATTTTAATATACACATAGATAATGAAAAATATGCATTGGGAGGGATTGGCTTTTAAAGACATTGTAAACTCATTTGGAGTTAGACAACACGTGTCAGGACCTACTCATTGTCGTAATCATTCTCTAGAAATAATATTATCACATGGAATAGATGTTGATGCCGTTGAAATTCTGCAGCAGAGCTATGACAACTCAGATCATTATCTAGTCTCATGTAAATTACATTTAGCCAAGGCTGCAAAGGCCGACTCCGTGTTATAAATATGTTAAACCTATAACTTCTACCACTAAAGATTACTTTATCAATAATCTTCCAAATCAGTTTCATCATCTCAGCGTCCCGGATAGCTGAGAAGAACTTGATATTGCAACAGAAACTTTTAACTCTCTCTTTTCCAGCACTTTAGACACAGTAGGTCCGTTGCGCTTAAAGAAGATTAAAGAAAATAGTCCAACGCCGTGGTACAACAAGCACACCCAGGCCATTAAGAAAGCAGCCAGAAAAATGGAGTGCAACTTGAAGAAAACAAAACTAGAGATATTTCGGATTTCATGGATGGAGAGCTCGATTGCTTACAGAGAGGCCTTAAAAGCCGCTAGATCTTATTTTTCAACCCTACTAGAAGAAAATAAACATTATCCTAGGTATTTCTTTGAAACAGTGGCTAAACTAACGAAAAAGGAAGCTTCAAGCACAGAAGTTTCTAAGCAACACAGCAGTAATGACTTTATGAACTTCTTCACTTATAAAATCGATAATACCAGGGAGAAAATTATAACTATGCAACGGTCTACTACAGCATCACATCAGGCAGTGCATTGTAGTCTCCCTGAGGAAAAAATTGATTCATTTGTTGCTATAGGAGAGGAAGAATTTAGCAAATTCGTTAATTCATTTAAATCAACAAGTGTATGTTAGATCCTATACCGACTAAGCTATTGAAAGAGATGCTTCCAAAATGTCTTAGATCCTCTTCTAAATATCATTAATTCGTCTTTGTCTCTAGGATACGTACCAAAAACCTTTAAGCTGGCTATGATTAAACGGCTTGTAAAAAAAAACGCAACTTGATCCTACAGAATTAGAATTGATCCTAATCAATTACAGGCCGATCTCAAATCTGCCTTTTCTGTCAAAGATGCTAGAAAAGGCAGTATCCTCACAACTGTGTTCTTTTCTTGAAAGAAATTATATCTGCAAGGATTTTCAGTCAGGATTTAGACCGTACCATAGTACTGAGACATAGTACTGAGACAGCTCTCATTAGAGTTACAAATGATTTGCTCTTATCATCCGATCGCAGTTGTATCTCTCTATTAGTGTTACTCGATCTTAGTGCTGTATTTGACACCACTGACCACAACATTCTTTTAAATAGACTAGAAAACTATGTTGGCATTAGTGGAATTGCACTAGCATGGTTTAAATCATACTTATCGGACCGTTATCAGTTTGTAGCAGTAAATGAAGAGATGTCTTATCGATCACAAGTTCAGTATGGGGTACCACAAGGCTCAGTACTAGGACCGCTGCTGTTCACTCTGTACATGCTACCACTAGGAGATATCAGTAGGAAACATGAAATTAGCTTTCACTGTTTTGCCGATGATACTCATCTGTATATTTCTTCACGCCCTGACAAAACTTACCAAATAAACGGAATGCATAGCTGATTATGATTATAATTATTGGACAAAAAACTTCCACACGTAATAACCTAGAATACTGTCTAACACTTGATGGCTGCTCTGTTAAGTCTTCGTCGTCGGTTAGGAACCTGGGTGTGCTCTTTGATACCAATCTTTCATTTGAAAGTCAAGTGTCTAGTATCTGTAAAACTGCAGTTTTCCATCTTAAAAATATATCTAAATTACGCCATATGCTCTCATTGACAAATGCGGAACAATTAGTTAATGCGTTCACGACATCAAGGCTAGATTATTGTAGTGCTCTACTGGTGTCACGGTGTGGGTTTTGTATCTTGTTCTTGTCTGTCATGGGTTCCCCTGTCCTTTCATGTTTCAGCTGTTCTGTTTTGTTGATTAGTCTCCCCATGTGTTTCTGATTAGCCACGCCCCCTTGTTATCTTGTTTAGCTTGTTTGCCTGTGTATTTCTACCCATGTTCTTCAGTTGGTGTTTGTCAGTCGTTGATGTTGTTTCCTGTAGCTGTTCCGTCTCCCGGTCCAGAGTTCTTTGTCTGTGTGTTATAGTGGATTTCCTGTTTGTTTAATTAAAGTGCTTGCGTTTGAATTCGCTCCCCGACTCATCCTTGCTGGATCATTACAACTGGGTGTTTTCCCTGCACGCTAAATAAACAAATCACAGCTGGTCCAAAACGCAGCAGCTCGAGTTCTTACCAGAACCAGGAAGTATGACCATAATAGCCCGGTTCTGTCAACACTGCATTGGCTCCCTATTAAACATTGTATACATTTTTAAATATTGCTTATTACTTACAAAGCTCCAAATGGTTTAGCTCAACAGTACTTGAGCGAGCTCTTAACGCCCAATATAGTCCTTCACGTCTAATGCGATCTCAAAATTCCGGCCAGTTAATAATACCTAGAATATCAAAATCGACTGGCGGTAGATCCTTTTCCTATTTAGCACCAAAACTTTGGAACAATCTTCCTAACATTGTCCAGGAAGCAGACACACTCTTTCAGTTCAAAGCTAGACTAAAAACACATCTCTTTGACCTAGCATTCACATAATACATTATCGACTGCTATAATTCAATGTTAGGCTGCATAGATTAGGTCAGCCGGAACTGGGAACACTTCCCTTAAATCCTGATGTACTCATTACATCATAAGAAGAATGGCATCTACGCTAATTTTAGTGTCTTTGTTTATCCCGAGTCTTTCCCGCAGCCTGCCGGATCCAGGCCGTATCCAGATCTGACTGGGACCTTCCCCTGGACCTGATGACAATGCAGTACTGAAGTGCCAACTAGCCTCTCCCTATGGAGGATCCCTTTACCACTCTACAGATAAAGTGGGAAACTCGGTTTGCGTACCTACAATTATCTACAACCGCGTAAGTGATAAAATTAAATAAAATTCTGTATCAAATTTATAGGCAAGACAAGTAGTTTGTTTAGGCATGGTTTTGTAGGGAATTACAACCCTGCGCACATATATTCAAACGCACATAACTATAGAATCAATTCTTAATGCGCACGTGAACGCCATCAGTGTTTAAAGTCTGTTTAGAGAGAATGGCGTTGTCTTACCGGCCCCTAATTTAATAACAAATTATAATTTCAATGGAAGTGAATCAATCAAAACTAACTTTAGCTAGAAAATAACATTATTCAAGAACCGCTATAAAGCCAAAACAATCTCTGTTACCTTAAATTATATGTTTATCTCTATAAAGTTGCTTTGAAACTATCTACATTGTTAAAAGCGCTATATAAATGAAGATGACTTGACTTGACTATCTTATGTGTTGTGGGGGCTTGCTTAGGTGTTTAAAGTAGTACTGCCCCCACTCTCTGGAATTCTATTCCCAAACACATTCGCGACCTTCAATCATTACATGATTTCAAAACCCACCTTTTTGCTTCTTGTTTCTCTGATCCCTGACTTTATGATCTGATTCTTGTCATGTTTATCTTTTCAGTTAAATTATGTTACCTATTATGTTTATCTTTATTGTTTCTTTGTCTACTGTCATGTTTATTTGTATCATACTGTAAAGCGACCTTGTGTTTGTAGAAAGGTGCTATATAAAATAAATGTAGTATTATTATTATTATAGTACTTTTTTTAATGCTGCATTATTATACCGGCATGTAGACACGTAGTGTCTGTCTCGTGGTTTAATATAGTTATTGCTCACTGAGTAGATCTTGTACTGACAGCATAAAGAGCCTTTAACACTGACACCTCTCCTGGCCTGTGATGCAGGTTAACAACAACTCTCTGGATCTGTCTAAGGGGCTGTTTGTCATTCAGTAACTGAGCAATTGGCCTCTTCGTTGGGCCCCATGTCGAGATGTCTCCCCCTTGGGCCACCTGACGCTTCCATCCATCCACACGTTATTAATAGGCCTTGCATGGCTCGACAGAAGCGCTAACAATCCATCAGGGTGGGGTGTGTGTGTGTGTGTTTGTGTAATAGTAGTGTGTGTGATAGTAAAACTATGGAGGGAAAGTTGGGATGTATTATGAGTTCAGGTGTGTGTGTGTGTGTGTGTGTGTGTGTGTGTGTGTGTGTGTGTGTGTGTGTGTGTGTGTGTGTGTGTGTGTGTGTGTGTGTGTGTGTGTGTGTGTGTGTGTGTGTTTGGAAGGGGTCATTTATTTTAATCTTTCTGTGAAGATAGCCACCATCACATTGCATATGTCCTCTAATCATCCTAAGGCAACTGCCTGGACACAGACTACACATTACTCTCCCAATGCATTATCTGCGAATTTAACCATAAGTAAGAGAAATCAGTCAAATTTGAATCATCTCAATTGTTTGTTATGAACAGCAATGATGTAATGGAGAGCAAAATGACTTTTGCTTCAATCTCCTGCTTCTCAGAAATGTATCCTGAAAACTGCGCTCAGATTTACAGATATACTAAAGACTGCAATCACACGATTTTAATATGAACACGTATTTCCACCGTTATTATTTATTATTAATTTTAATTCTCTATATTCTTACTGTATGTCAACAACTGCAAGACTTTAGAATGTTACTAAAGATTTCTACTTTTTACTCAAATACAAAAAAAAGTATCACGTTTTCCACAAAAACAACCATTTTCAACATTGATGATAAGGAATGCCTCTTGAGCAGTAAGTCAGCATATTACAATTATTTCTGAAGGATCATGTGACACTGAAGACTGGAGGAATGATGCTGAAAACTAAACTTTGCCATCAAATGAATAAATTACATTTTAAAATATATGAAACAAGAGAACAGTTATTTTAAATTGTAATGATATTTCACAATATTACTATTTTTACTGTATTTTTTTATCCGATAAATGGTGGAGACTTCTTTCAAAAACAAAACAAATTCTTACCAACCAAAGACACATTTCATGTTACAAGAACCCAAAAAGTAGCAAGAAAATTACTTGTATGTACACACAAAAACTGCTCGTGTGGACAGTGTTCTCGGTCTTCCCATATCTGCTGCTATTTTGGTCTTTAGGTCTCTAATGTGTGATAGCAGCGGGGAATTGAAATGTGGTTGTAAGTGTGTGTGATAGACAAAACATGGATAGTACAGTGTGTGTGTGTGCGTGTGCGTGTGCGTGTGCGTGTGCGCGTGTGTGTGTGTGTGTGTGTGTGTGTGTGTGTGTGTGTGTGTGTGTGTGTGTGTGTGTGTGTGTGTGTGTGTGTGTACGCGCTTCTCTTGCGCCAGGTGCTGATGGCTGTTGTGAGGGCAGGGATGAACCGCATGTGTTAGTTAACTGAGATGATTGGGCTGTTATTCATGTGGCCCCTGACAGCCGAGTAGATGATTTATGCTGGAGTCTTAAAGCTGAATCAGCCTCCCTCTAATATGAAACGATGATCAAAGGAGCTGATGGAAAGACAAGACGAGTAAGAGGGAGAGAAATACAAAGAACGCTGCTTGCTTTTTCCACTCTAGTCAAAGAAAGCATCAGGTTGGCACTTAGTAATCAGAATGCCAATATTTATGTTGATCACTGTCGCATTTCTTCAGGCTCTATTATGATTATTAAAGTGGAAGATCACCTAATATAAAATATAAAAGTTTTGATCTTGGATGCTGGTAGGTCAGTTACTACACAAAACTGTTCAACAGTTTGGGGTCGGTAATTTTTTTGTGTTAAAAATATTATCTTATGCTCATAAAGATTGCATTTGTTAGATCAAAATACAGTTAAACAGTAATATTGTGAAATATGATTACAATTCTAACCATTTTCTAGTTTTGAATATAGCCTATTTTAAAATTTAATTCCAGTGATGGCAAAGCTGTATTTTCCGCATCATTACTCCAGTCTTCAGTGTCACATGATCCTTCAGAAATATATGCTAATATGCTGATTTTGTGATCATAAAACATTAGTGTCTCTATAATGCTTTTTCGAATATAACCTTTCATGTGGTGTGTAATATACCTGTTTGTGAATGTATAATGTCTGAGAAGTTTTAAAGATCAAAGTGCATGACAAATAAAGTTGTCTCCTAAAAGAAAGAATCGATTCTGAACTTCCGAAATGAGTCGTCAGTGATTCTAGTCTCCCTTAATGTTACATACCTATGTACAAATATCAAATGTCAGTATATGGTCTTTATTGGCTGACCATGAACAACGTCTACTTTGACCCGCTCTCATACACTGCAGTTGTAGCTGTCTAGCTGAGGCCTGGAAGAGTTTGGTTTGTGTTGTCCACATGTCGAGAAGATGCTGTTTTCAGCACTGCAAATCCACTTTGTAAACATCCTTCAAAAGGATGACTCATGCTGGAATTGATATGGAAAAAAATTATGCCATCATTACTGTTCCTATCAGTGTTTCAAGCACTGAGGAAGATCCGGAGCTAAAATTCAAATATGGTAATGGATTTATTCCGGCACACGCTGTAGACCAATCACAACAGACTGGGCTGTCTGGCCAATCAGAGTGGAGGAGGCTCTAGGAAAGGAGGGGCTTAGAGAGAATCTGAAATCACCCCCTATACCCTTAAAGAGCAACGTGCAGGTTGAATTTATAACTGGATTAATACTTGATATTGTCTGAAGAGGTCTTTTAAAAACACATATGTAGAAATTACTAATGAAATCTCATTTGATGTAGAGATTTTGATTAAAATGTGCTAGACTCTGGAATACGCCTTTCCCGCTAGCAACGCGTCATATGACGTAGGGTGAGGCAAACAAGAGCTCGCGTTCAGCTGTAGTTAGAGCGGTAGTGAGAGACAGAGAAAGTTTTAGAACGAGTTTTAGAGATGCCATAATGGTAAATTGTTGTGTTTGTGCTTGTTGCACGAATTCCAGCCTGTCAGGACATCGTGTCCATCATTTTCCTTCTAGGAAAAACAAGGCTTTTATTTTTTGGGTGCGTTTTGTGCAAGTGAAGAGAGCAGACTTCACTGCCGCGTCTTTCATCACACACTCGGTCGTTTGTAACGCACATTTCACTTCAGAGAATTATAGACCTGGAGATTTTTTGCATCACAGACAGATGGTTTAATTAATACGGCTTTGAAAACATTGCATTATGCTGCCTTGCTCTGCGGTGTTTCCAGTGTGAAGTATTTACTCACAAGCGAACTCGTTGGCAGCTCAATGCTATCCTGCTTGCTGTCTGCAAACTGCGGAATGGATTTCCGGAGGGGGGTCTCTGTGTCTCATTGAGCCGCGCCTCCGTTCAGAAAATCCATTGCACAGTTTGCAGCCAGCTAGCAGACTGGCCGGCGGGAATCACTTTTGGAGTCATTTCTGGAGGATATCGGATATCTCCGCAGGTTAGATCGGGAAAATCCGTTACATGAATTACACTGGTATCTGTCCCGATACCGATACTGGATCGGATCGGCCCCGTCCCTACCTGTGGGCTATCATAGGCATGCTCGTCAACATCGGAGAACTCGGTTTCTTCATTCACAACCATAGGCCTTTTTCACGGAAGTTAGAGCGCACATCCGGTTCAGCGTTTGTTGTGTAAAGCGACTTCCGGTCGAAACAACAATGGTTGAAGCAACATCGAGGTGTCACTGTAGCGTCCCTCATTGCACAAATAATAAGCAGCGACAACCATATTTGAGTTTTCATGCTTTTCCAAGCGACGACTGTCAGACAAAGAAGTGGATGCATGCTATTCGACGCGTAGAAGGCCCAATGTTTAAGATCCTTAGAGGCAGCACATTTGTTTGTAGCCGTCACTTTACCGACGCTAATTACACTGCCGCTACTGGTCGTAAGCGCCTCAGAAAAGGGGCTGTCCCGTCCCGATTTAAGTGGAACAACTGGGGAGAAACTTCACGAGAGTCGGTTTACAAAAGAATTCGAGTTCAAACCATAGAAACCTTTCCTATCCCTTCCTCTGACGACACCCAAGACGACGAAATCGATAGTGAGGTAACAGCTGGAGCAGACCATGACTATTCAGTCACTCCTCTTCCAGGTATGTTTAAGTTATGCATTTCTGAAAACAAATTATGAAGCAACTTTCCCGTTCTTTTTTTATTCAATCTGTTATTGAAGCCTTTAGTACATTTATGTTCCTTCACTTTCAAGTCATAATATCATTTTAGTTCATTTTGACACAAATTACTGTTTCAGGAAAATATCACCATAATTTATTTCTCCACATAATGCTGTCACAACTGAGCAGTAATAAAATTAAGATAAACAAAGTCTTAAAATGATCTAAAATGACTATTACAATACACATTTGTTTTGAATCATAGTAAATGCCAGATAATTATACATATGAATTTGTAAATCAGACAGGTTGTATCACTGCACAACAACTTTGAGATATGGACACAGGGTCTGAGTGGGCAAAAGTTCTAATTTTGGGTATAATATGTAGTTATAATAATATTTGTTTACGTAAGTAATTAATCATTGTTTTGCCACTATGTTAAACTGTTATTTTTTTTGTATGAATCTAGGTGCACAGGATGCAGCAGCTGCACGAATACAGGATTTGGAAGCTGAAGTCAGAAAACTGGAAAGTGAGGTCATGCAGCTGAGAATGGGCCACTCTCTGTCCCAGTTTCAGAGATTCTGTGCTTCAGATGAAGACATACGTTTTTACACCAGGTTTCCATCTGAAGAGGTCTTCCAAGCATTCTGGAAGGCTATTGAGCCCTCAGCGTCCTTGCTAGTCTACTGGTCTAAGGCCCAGAAGAAAGGACAGGCAACTGCTGCAGAAGCTTCTCACAGTCATCACCGCAGCTTGCCACTGATTGATGAGTTTTTTTTGTACTGCTGTCGTGTTGCTGCAGGATTGAAGGAGAAAGTGTTGGCTGACATTTTCAAAGTAAGTGTCTCCACTGTTAGCCGCATCATCATAACTTGGCCTAGCTATCTTTACCTTGTCCTTGGATCATTGCCCAAATGGATGAGCAGAGAGCAAGTGATTTCGACCATGCCAGACAAATTTAGGCAGTTTTGTCCAGAGGTGAGGGTCATAATTGACTGCACAGAGATAAGATGCCAGAATCCATCTTCACTCACGCTCCAGTCTGAGGTGTTCTCTTCATATAAAAACACCACTACCTTCAAGGGGTTGATCTCCTGGTCCATATAATACAGTTCCACAAGATTGGTGGTTAATAATGCCACATATAAAGACAAAAGTCTAAACACAACATTGAATGCTCATTTTGTGATTTTGTCATCATCAACATGGAGCAGATGACAGCCAATTGTACTTTTTCTTGGCTTTCTCTGCCACAACAGTGATGTTATACAAACACACAGTTACAACAGCCATAGAAAAGCTAACGTAAGAAGAACTGGGACCAAGAGCCCAACTAAAGCACACACTGATCACCACAATGGTGACTTACAATGAAACCTATCAACATCTAAACCTCATCTAAACAATGTAAGTAAATTACATAAAAATAATTTAATGCATCCTGAGTGTTTGTTTGGTCCAGAAACAGTATAAATTGTCTAAATGAGACCATAAATAATGTTGAAAATATGTCCACAATGGCCACATTTGAACTAGTTTTTAACCTTGTACGAAGAGGGTCCATGAACGTCTATATCGGACGTCCAGAACACGTCAAAAAAAGACGTCATAAAAACTTTCATTCTGGCTCCTCAGTGGACGTCTTTTCAACATCCGAATTTTGTGACAAAGACGTTGAAAAGACGTCTTTTGGACATCATTTTGCTTAGTGGGTTATTATAGAAAAACGGAGACCTACCTGTGGCATCATTTTTTGCAAAACGCAAAATACGTGTCGTCGTGCACATTTCGCGACAGTTTCAAAGTGAAATGTCCAGTGAGTGGCACTAAAAGCGTTTTAGTTTTTTTCTGGAAAAAGATGAACGTGAAAATGGCAACTGTATTCCGTCGGAGTTTGTAGGCCTACGTTTCACCGCAGTTCTGGATTGAAATGCCCGGTGACGTGAGTGTGCGCTAAAAGCTTATGCTCCGTTTTAAAATAACCTACGTCTACAGTAAAGCTTTAACCTACTCGATAGTGTTAACAAAAGCAAATGTGACATAAAAACATAAAAACATTTAAAAAAATTAAAATAATAACAAATTATTTTATAATTATTTTATCTTGACTCGTCTTCCACGGGGTTTGAACCCAAGCTCTTCGCAAAAGACACGTACTTTTTTGTAATAGCTGAGCTACTGAGTTTAATTATTTGTTAAACCGACGATATGGAGCTACTGATGCAAACTCCAAAATGCATTTGTATATATATCATGCACTATGGTAAAAAGTGTTTTGAGGTCATATTGTGCAAGGAGGGAGCTGCGTGAAAACAAGTCTTTATTAATCCATGATCTGCCCCAGTAATCATAAAATTACCCAGTTTAAAAGTGCTTGTTTTACTGCCTCTAGTGTTCATTTCTGTTAGAAACTGCAGTGATGTGTAGTAGCCTAGCCTACATATTTTGCATTTTGCAAAAATGTTGCCTCAGGTACATGGGCTATACGTTTTTCCAATGAGCCATGAGTTGCATTACTACACCTTCATTAGTGGTCAGAATCGATTTCCAAATGTAGTTTAGTGAATCACAATGCATCTTGGGTGCATATACAATGGCCCTTTAATACTGTCAAGGGATCTGATTGTTATCCAATCACAGCAAACACATTAATGGAAGGTGAATGTGTGGCCTGGGAGTTACAAACAATAAGCCCTTCTGGAATTGTCTATGCAGACTATTGAAACATGAACCACTTCAAAAATCACATCAGAGTGGTCCTTATCTCCTTTCAAATCAAACTGTAAAGATTTTTATACACCCCTACACACATTTATTATTATATTCATACATAGCCTACAGTACTGTTAATACGTGGCACTTCCCATTCGATAGACAGAGCTGGCCATCCACGTGTCCAGTTGCGGTAGGGTGGATTTCCATTACATTGCTCCCACTGGGAGGTTAAAAGTAGTTGTGTGTTTGCCCAGAAAGTTCAGCTTTGTTTAACAATGAGGTGAAGGCTGACTGCTGCAAACACTCACACTTGCTCTTATTTTGTTCGGTCTGTTGTTTTCGGATTACTTTCTCCTGAATTCTCTCTCTCTCTGACCTTTGTGGTCTTAGTTCAGTATTTAAATGACCCCACACCTCTCAGCAGCATTTGATTTATTTTAAATCCTTGACTTTTCATTTATACTTGAATGTGACTATGATCAGACATGTTGTGGCGAATTTATTCAAAATGAATCAAACCCCTCTTATTCATTTAAGCTTTTGGGACATTCCTAATAAATATTCACTTTTCTTTTAAATCAATTTAACATCCAGTAAATGACTTCACCTTTATGGACAGATTTGAAGGAAGAGGAGGTGAGGAGTGGTATTTCTGATCCTTGGTTTATCTTCCACAGAAGCTGCAGAACAATATATATCTCCCTCTTTCCCTCCTCCAGCTCCTAAATACACATCCCAAAAAAACTGATCCCTTATCAGCACGCAAACCCTAAAAAGAGTGACAGACGCAGTGCAAACACAGTCAAGATGAGACAGTGATCTGCATCCCTGGTTTTCCTCCAAATTATCCTTAAGGGATGTATTGCTGTTTGAACACCACACACTAATGCCATGTTTTAGAGCAAGTTAATTGAATTGCAAAATTCTATTTGTAAACATTCAAAAAATTTGCTTCAGTTGACACCAAAATAATCTCTGTTGGTATCTTACCACATAATGTCAATATTTGCACCCTCATGTGGTTCCAAAACTGTATGACTGTATTTCTTCCGTGGAGCAGAGTAATTGTACAAAATGTTGTCCCTTTTGTGAAAAAGAAGTACACTTCAACATTTTTTTTTTAAAGTACTTATTACGGAAATAACATATTTTAAAAGAATATACTTAAGTGCGTACTGGATGCTTTTTTAACTGTTATTTCCACGTTACTTGCAGATAAATTAAATTGTATGATACTTTAAATTTATATTAAATGTAATCTGCTGAAGTTTAGTGCTTTTTTGACATATGTAATTGCATAGTTATTTTTGAATGTTTTTAAAATATGGCTATTTTCTGCTGAATGTACAAGCATGACAAGCATTTATGCACAAAAAATACTTTTATGTTGTTTCTATTTAAATTTTATGTATGCATTGAAACATTTGTAATTACACATTTGTAATAGTGTAATGATCGAATACCACACTACAGTTAAAATTGAGTAATACTTTATTTTAAGGTGTCATTGTTATAGTGTAATTATTAATTATATATTTAAGCACTGAGTAATATTAATTAACATACTGTAAAGTTAGGGTAGGATTAGGGTTTGGTTGAGAGTTAGTTGCATGTAATATACATAATTTACTGTTGTATAGTAAGTACATGTAAAATATGTAACAAGGACACTGTAAATTAAAGTGTTACCAAATTTTAAAAAAAGCAATTTGCATGTGCTTTAGTATATAATGCTTCAAATATTACAAAATTGGTTTATAGTTACACTTTATTTGGATGGTCCCATTTGATGGTGATGGTCCGCAGTTTTTCCACCACGGGTTTAAGCAATCCCCCCTGAACGGGAACCAACCCCAGAATATTTTTGAATAGCAATTGGGCTGTTTTTTTTTTGTTGTTGTTTTTTTTACACAAACCTGGCAACCCTGCCCTTTTCTGTTGACTATAAATAATGTTGCACCTATAACTCTCATTAGAGTATTGAGCATTAGTAGACTGTTAGGGATAGGGTTAGTAGAATAAGTTGACATGTACTTGCAAATTCACTTTTAGTCAGAATGTCTGTTGGTGGTACAATAAAAAAAGTGTTACCCAACATCCACATTTTAAAAGTGTACTAACTTGTTTTATAAAATCATAGTCATGAAATTGGACTCTCTTTATGTACATTTAAGTGGCTTTTTATTTTACTATTATTATATTAACTGCAAGTACAATTTTTAAAAAATATTATTTTAAGATTTTTAAGTACACTATTACAATTAAGCACACGTCTTTTTCACAAGGGTGTGCTTTTCCATACAGAGAAAGTGGATGGGGACTGAGGCTGTCAAACTCTAAAAAAAAAATTGCTTTGTAAATAACAACAAAAAAATGATGTTGTTGTTTCAAAATAAATTTAGCCCACAATCCGTTCCTTCAACTCTCTGCCACTAACGTAGGAACAAAAATTCCTTGACGTTCACCTGGAAGCATGTCACAGCATCCAGACTACACAATTTATACTGCAAGGCGGTGTGACTAGCAGGCAATTACATAATGCTAGCTCAAACAGTGTTAGCATTGTGCTTTGTGTGTGTGTGTGTGTGTGTGTGTGTGTGTGTGTGTGTGTGTGTGTGTGTGTGTGTGTGTGTGTGTGTGTGTGTGTGTGTGTGTGTGTGTGTGTGTGTGTGTGTGTGTGTGTGTGTGTGTGTGTGTGTGTGTGTGTGTGTGTGTGTGTGTGTGTGTGTGTTGACTCCAGATGTGAGAGAGCAGCTCTCCTGTTACACTCAGTTTTAATCACGGTAATCCATCAGGCCTTGCCACACTCCTCCACGCGTTGTCTTACTCAAAGTGAGACATATAATCAAATGGGACAGGGTGCAATTACAAAGACACTTCTATTGTCTTTGTATTTGTACTTGACACCTGAACAGCTGTGAAATCAAATCCCTGTTTTTCTGATGAGAAGAGTGAAGTAATAGCTGACTTGAATATGAATAATGCCTTTAATTTATGGGAATTGATGCAGTGGAGCTGCGATGACAGCATATTTGCTGGTACATGTGTTAATTAATAGTCTTAGACATAAGAGTATAAACATGGGTGAATCTCAGAAAACCCAGATCACATTTCACCCTAAAATCAGAAGAAAAAAAATATCTTGCATAGTTTATTTTAATTCTGACATGAAAATAAAGCACAGTTTCCCCCAAATTCTCATTAATGTAAATGTGTTATTACGATTATGTTTCACAAGTGTATTGTTTAAACTAAGTATTTATACTTTATGGCAGTTCATGTTGTACTCTTTTTGATTTCTGCAGATTTAAATTAAATTTATTTTGATCATTTGAATCATCTTTTTAATTGCTGTATAACATGTTGTTATGTAATGACAATAACCATTGAGAATAATAAATAAATAAAAATCCACATGAGGTCATGAAAGGCTTCATTTTCCTTTTTACAAAATATGACCTGGATAAGTTCTTGCCAGGTTTCATAAGATTCATATTTGTAGATGATGCGTTATGTTTTTGCTCTCTCATTTCTTTAATGAGACCATTGCTCTCTGTTCACGTCATGGCCAATGTGTCCTTTTAAAAAAAAAATCACTGTGAACTCATTTTCAACTCCATTTGAGTCAGATGTTGCAGGTCAGTTTGATCTCTTTCGATTTTCTAGTTGTTGGAAATACTGGTTAAACTTTTTTTTTCTTGATATTTTGTGACTTTTTCTCATTTATCATCATGAACACGCATGCAAATTTTCAACATGCTGATGTGTTTTGACATATTTTACAAAATTACTATTACTTTCGTGATGTTCGTGGGTCAATTTAACCCTCATAGGCAGCTATTCAAAAGCAACTGTACAGACACAAAATAAAAACATTTATTTTATGTTAGGGCACTTCAACTCCAGTTCTAACGTGCAAGTGTATCTAAAAGTGCTCTAACCCTAACCAAACACACTGAAAAAGCTAAAATCACAGTGTTCAGCATTATTTGCAGAATTACAGAATAAAATCTTTGTCAGACACAGATAGTAAAATAAGCTCTCATTTCAATATTCAAGATATCTAAAATACCTAGCTTTTAACCAAAACTTTTATGTAGGATTTTCAAAGGCAGCTTCACAGAGCCAATATATATATATATATATATATATATATATATATATATATATATTTGATGAATGTTTTTATGTTTGGTTTCTCACTTCCCTGAGAGTGAATAATGAGCTTTCCCACAATTTTGCTCATTTGATCCTTGCAACATGGGGCCGTGCATTAACATGCTCCAACATGAAGTGATGGTTGTGGATGAATGGCACAACAATGGGCCTCAGGATCTCGTCAAAATGCCATCAATAAAATGCACCTGTATTTGTTGTCCATAACATACGCCTGCCCATAACATAACCCCACCGCCACCATGGGCCACTCGATCCACAACGTTGACATCAGCAAACCGCTCACCCAAACGACGCCATACACGCTGTCTGCCATCTGCCCTGTACAGTGAAAGCCGTGATTCATCCGTGAAGAGAACACCTCTCCAAAGTGCCAGACGCCATCGAATGTGAGCATTTGCCCACTCAAGTCAGTTACGACTACGAACAGCAGTCAGGTCGAGACCCCGATGAGGACGACGAGCATGCAGATGAGCTTCCCTGAGATGGTTTCTGACAGTTTGTGCAGAAATTCTTTGGTTATGCAAACCGATTGTTGCAGCACCTGTCCGGGTGGCTGGTCTCAGACCGTTTTGGAGGTGAAGATGCTGGTGTGGTTTACACGTGATCTGCGGTTGTGAGGCTGGTTGGATGTACAGCCAAATTCTCTGAAACGCCTTTGGAGACGGTGTTCTGACGATTCATGCTACCCATCGAGATTTGCTACTTACTGGTTATATGTGCATGTGCAATCTCACAGTTTTTTTTGAATATAAGGTAAATTTTCATTATAATGTAATTTCCCTTTTAAAAAAAATGCTAACTACCATATGAATATTTGTATGGCAAGCCAGCTGAACAATAATTGTATTTGATGATAATTTTTACTTTTCACACCGTTTTAAAAATAAAAACAGTACAGTATACAGTAGCTACTCATAACGTAGAATTTTATTATAATTGTATTTCATATAATATACAATAATGTAATTTTTACTTGTTATATCAAATGTGATAATTGCTAGTTCATTTAAAATATCAAAATATGCTCCCCATACACTTACCTGTTTTAAATGAAATAACGATGTCATAATATTGTGAGATTTTCACCAATATGGATACAATAGAGAATGAATCGACATTCTCTGTGATCGATTCGCTATTTCGATTCGGTAGCATTTTTCGACAAGGCAGCATAATCCGTCAGAACAACGGCTTATGGTAGAGAAATTAACATTCAATTCACGTGCAACAGCTCTGGTGGACATTCCTGCAGTCAGCATGCCAACTGCACACTCCCTCAAAACTTGCGACATGTGTGGCCAATACCACATAATAAAACTGCATGTTTTAGAGTGGCCTTTTATTGTGGCCAGCCTAAGGCACACCTGTGCAATAATCATGCTGTCTAATCAGCATCTTGATATGCCACACACGTGAGGTGGATGGATTATCTCGGCAAAGGAGAAGTGCTCACTAACACAGATTTAGACAGATTTGAGGACAACTTTTGAGAGAAATAGGGCTTAGAAAAAGTCTTAGATCTTTGAGTTCAGCTCATGAAAAATGGGGGCAAAAACAAAAGTGTTGCGTTTTTATAATTTTGTTCAGTGTATAGTTACACTTTATTTTGATGGTCCACTTTAGAAATTCTACAACCTATAAGTAACTTTGCAACTACTTTCTCAACTTCTCGTTAAATTATTAGTAGACTGTTAGTGGACTGTTAGGTAAGGGTTAGGTGTTAGGGTTAGTAGAACAAGTCGACATGTAGTTGCAAAGTTACTTATAGTTAGTAGAATGTCTGTTGGGGGACTAATACAATTAAGTGTTAATAGATACTAAGCAGAGAGTCTAATACTCTAATGAGTTAGTTGACATGTAGTTACAAAGGTACTTATAGTTAGTAGAATGTCTAAAGTGGACCATCAAAATAAAGTTTTACCATAATATATATATACTGTGTGTATATATATATATATATACCATATAGTTAAGCGTATGGTATAAAAATGAAATGATCAGTAAGTCATGGCAACTTATGTTTTTACATTACTTTATCTCATCATTACTTTATCTTTTTTATGTTATTTGAGATTCTTCTCCAATTTTTAAGTTAGTTTAATATAATTCAAGGTGAAATGACTTGCACAACCAAGTCGATTATACTTTAAAATGTAAGGTTGAAATGGGTTGGTTTTAAGCTGAAATAGGACATTTTTTAATGTCTAAATACGTTTTGGGGACACTGTGTCTTTGTATTGCAGGTTATGTTTAGAACTCTTCTCAAGCTTATAATAAGTTGCAATGCAATGGAAAGCAGTGTGATTGCCTCCCCTCTCTTAATTCCAGCTGATGGCATTGTCCCCATACCTCTCTTATCCTGGGTCAGGCCCTGATCCACTCAGACACAGATATCTTACCCTGCCACGTGTCAAACAGCCCGACGCACTCTCCACATCAACACTGTCCCAGCACACAGCATCGGGCCTTTTGATTTCCATCATATTTTAAGCAGCACCCACACTTCCATTATGTCAGCGTTTCGAGAGAGTGTCCTTTATAATCTTTCTCTATTCACGTACAACGCGCAGAAGAAAAGTGAACACTGATGATGCAGGACTTCCAACCACAGAATGTGCAGTCCAGTGCAGCGGAGTCACAGGACACGGTGGCCGTTTTGATAAATAGTGACAGCCTAAGTGCCCTGAGCTCCATTAGCTTGAGTGAGAGAGATACCACCATGGCACGGCTACCCAAACAGGATATGGTGTCATGACATGATCTCACATCACTTTAATTCACAGTTGGGTGAGCTCTAATTAAGGCCTCCATCTGTCACCCGCAATTTGTAAAGTCTTTAGGCAAGTCGCCCTACTTCTCAAGTAGATCGGTCCTGGAGGCTTGCTTGTAGCGGTGACGCAGCGGGCTATTTTTTAAAGACGCATTTCGTGACAGTTGGGAACACAGAGGTTTGCCTGAGTGCTCAGATAAGATTAAAAGGGTGGAAATGTTTTTGATAGGTGGCATGAAAACATGGAGAGTTCTGTTTCCTGATAAAAATCTCATATCAGTCCTTGGGAGGCTCCATACACATGCTGAGACAGAGAGAATATGGCACCTGAGAGGACCCTACACTTTCAAAATGTGTTTATTTTCTCTGTCAAGTTTCAAATAGCATGTATTGATCAGTAAAACATTCCAGCTGAACATGACGCTAACAACACCAGGCTAATGGGTTTAATTCCCAGGGAATCTCAGTTGCTTTTGAATTAAATTGGCTGCATAAATGTAAAAATGTTCATTATTCCAAAATTGGATTGGATTGGGGTCTGACGTGCAAACGCTGAGGGTGAAAAATCGTTCTGTCTGATATGTATTTTCTTCTGAGGCTGGAGTGGTATCAGACTCACTCTGTGCTCTTTCAGACTAAGTGAGGCTTAGTATGCCAAATCCAAATCTGATAACTACTCAAAATCTAACACCGCGGGTGAAAGGTTTAAATGCCCACTGTAACCACATCAAACAAGGGATTCTAATCTGGCCTGTTTAATTTTGATCAAACGTTTGGCTTGAGAACTGAGCTCGGCCTATGATTAATGAGTCTTGGAATGAAAGAGGCAGATGTTTTAAAACATATTTTTTCTATATTAGTAGGCTATAAAAAAATGTTTGACATTCTTTACATTTGAGCTATTTAAGGAACATTAAAAAACATTTAAGCGGTTGAAAGTCTCATTTGTTGCCTGTCTATGTGTAAGTGTTGTACATTGTATAGCCACTAGATGGTAATAAAAATCTTTTTCGTTCACAGGAATCTCGGGATGTAGGATTTTTTAGTGTAAATAATGATGTTTAATAAAATACTACATTTATTGAAATCTGTGACAGATTAGCCCTACTTGTTTTTTATAATCAAAGTTTCTTGTCTGGACTTTGTTTTTCTTTCATTAAATTTGGAATGAACTTCTCTCCTTGACAGTAATATCCTGAGGTGTTGAGTATCATAGCAGCTATTTTGATAAATTCCTTTGCACCCTAATTTTCCACTGTTGCCATTGCTTTATTAAGCCATAATATCAGTACCACATGGAGAAATTTTATATCAGCTTCGGCTGTTTATGATTCTACTAATTCTGTGGTTGAAATCTCATATGCAAAGATTTACATAAGCTATTTAAATATATTTGTAAGGAATGTAAAAGAACATGTTTAGTCTAAAACAAACAATTCCATTGCATTAGACAATTTACATGGATGCTTTCAAAAATTCATAATAGGCTAACCACTGTGGCCACTCTAATAATAATAAAAAAGAAAGAAAAGGAAAGGAAAGGAAAAAAGAAAGAAAGAAATTCGGAAATGCCTACATTGTTTGAATGTAATCCTATTTAATTCATTATTTTAATTTGGTGTCGGAAAAATTGCATGGTATTTTGTCTCGAACTACGATTGCCATGGTACATTTTTCCCAAGGGTAAATCTCCAGATTGAGCGTTTGTGTTTTGCCTTCTATGTTTGTGTATGTGGGCGGAGCCACGATTTACGCAATATATTTTCAGTAGTAAGTAGGTGGAGCACATTCTCGGCGTCATTGGATTTTCTAAAGTGTGTGGGCGGAACCAGTCGAGTACGTCATGAATACCCCGCCCCCGTATTAAAGGGACAGAGAGAGGAGAGCGAAAGTTCAGTGTGAGCCACAGAGATGTGAGGAGAACAGAAAGGAGCTGCAGTCGGACTATAGGCTACGCTTCACAGAAGTTTTGAGAGAACCGAAGACACGGACAGATTTGTTGTTTCTCTTGTTGAGCTCCTCCTGATGCACTTATTTGTCCCAATAATGACGGTAATGACTGACGTGGAATATTAGTTTTTTTTTTTAAAGTGATTGTGCACGCGCGCTTTTCATATTAACATACGAACTTGGACATTAAGCATCCTTTTTGTATGATATGAAGACTTTGAAAGAGGATTTTTCAGAGAAGTTTAATTCAGAAGAATATCTATTTTTCAGCTTTTTATTTGGATGACATATGACATATTCATTGAAACACTATTAATATAAGCAGTGTCTATGGAGCTACATAATCACCCATAAATAAATTTAAAAAATAATCTTCTTTTGGGACTGTATATGCCAGGAAAGTTTTTCTTGACTTATTTCATTTAAAAAAAAAAAAGGTGACTGAAAATCCAGCATGGGAGGCTCACCTTTAAAAATTGTGATTTCTCTGTGGTGTCAGCTGGTTATTGCTGCCTATAGTTTAGAGATTGGCTCTTATGACCCGGAGAGAGGAAGACCAGCTAAATGCGAGCCTATCGTCATCCCTATGTGCCAGGGCATCGGGTACAACCTCACCAGGATGCCCAACTTTATGGACCACGAAAATCAGAAGGAGGCTGCGATTAAACTGAATGAATTTGCCCCTCTGGTGGAATATGGCTGTGATGTGCATTTGAGATTTTTCCTCTGCTCTCTTTATGCCCCTATGTGTACTGACCAAGTGTCCACATCCATCCCCGCCTGCCGTCCGATGTGCGAACAGGCACGTCAGAAGTGCTCGCCCATCATGGAGAAGTTTAATTATGCTTGGCCTGATTCTTTGGACTGCTCTAAACTGCCCACCAGAAATGACCCCAACGCTCTGTGCATGGAAGCCCCTGAAAATGACACCAAAACTGAGACTAAGAAAGGAGAGGGCATGTTGCCTGTGCCGTCCAGACCCAGGCAGCCTGGCACTGGGAACGGACGCTCAGGGGGCAGCATGGGAGTTTGTGAAAACCCAGAAAAGTTCCAGTATGTGGAAAAGAGTGAGACGTGTGCTCCACGCTGTTCGTCCGCTGTGGACGTTTTCTGGTCCAGACAGGATAAGGACTTTGCTTTTATTTGGATGGCGGTTTGGTCTACTCTGTGCTTCATATCCACAGCTTTCACAGTCCTAACCTTCCTCCTTGACCCACATCGCTTCCAGTACCCAGAGCGACCCATCATCTTCCTCTCCATGTGCTACAACGTTTACTCAGTCGCCTTTATCATTCGATCTGTCGCCGGGGCAGAGAACATTGCGTGTGACCGTGAGAATGGTGAGTTGTATATCATCCAAGAAGGCCTGGAGAGTACGGGTTGCACCATAGTCTTCCTCATCCTCTACTATTTTGGCATGGCAAGCTCCATCTGGTGGGTTATCCTCACTCTCACTTGGTTCCTGGCGGCTGGTAAGAAATGGGGTCACGAGGCTATTGAGTCGCACAGCAGCTACTTTCACATGGCTGCTTGGGGCATACCTGCCCTGAAGACCATAGTCATCCTCACCATGCGGAAAGTGGCGGGTGACGAGCTCACCGGACTGTGCTATGTTGGCAGTATGGATGTGGGGGCGCTAACAGGCTTCGTCCTCGTGCCTCTGTCCTGTTATCTCATCATTGGGACGTCTTTCATCCTGACCGGCTTCGTGGCACTTTTCCACATCCGGAAGGTGATGAAGACCGAAGGCACCAACACGGAAAAGCTGGAAAAGCTGATGGTCAAAATCGGCATCTACTCCATCCTGTACACGGTTCCTGCCACTTGCGTCATCATTTGCTACTTCTATGAGCGGCTCAACATGGACTATTGGAAATTCCGAGGGCTCGAAAGCAAGTGCACCACATTCCCGGGTCGGAGGAACGAGGACTGCTCTCTGGAGTCTTCGGTGCCCACCGTGGCCGTGTTCATGCTGAAGATCTTCATGTCGCTGGTGGTGGGCATCACCAGTGGCGTGTGGGTCTGGAGCTCGAAGACGCTGCAGACTTGGCAGGGTCTGTGTAGCAGAAAGTTTACAGACAGGACTTGCAGGAAGCAGTGCAGCGGGAGCTGTAGCACTAGTCACTGCCACTACAAAGCACCTGCCGTCATTCTGCACATGTCCAAGACTGATCCCTACTCGGACTGTCCCACGCATGTATGAGCACAGCGCTGAGACTGTGATGCTGTGGACTTTGTGAGAATAAGACATGCAGTGCAGTGAAGCTTTTCGGCAAACTAAACAAACTTAAAACCCAACATTGCAGCTAAACAATGGATTAACAGTACTTTCTTAAAGGGAGAATTTTTATTATCGCTTGCTGTAGCAATACATGAGACAGATATGCACATCCTAATCAGTTCTAAATATCTGCAATTGCTCTTGCATGGAGAAGTGCACAGTGTTCCCGTTTGAAAGCTGTTCAATGACTTGTTAATATGTTTAATTTACTTGTTCAAATGTTCAGGACACATTATTTATTGTATATATAAATATATTTAATTTTTCTTGTTCTTGGTTTCTCACAAGATGGCATTGATCATTTGTTTAAAAAGTGCCTTTTTGAAGAAGATAATAAAATGTTATATATTTTCAACAGTTGACTGAAGTTTATTCTTTGAAGTAGGCATTTCAAGAGTTAACTGCTAACCTAAATGTGTTTACTTGTACTTTTATTTTAGTGTTGCTACACAAAGTGACACTATTATTTCAATTTCATTCAAGTACTTGTGCCTGACGGCTGTGTTTGCATCTATTTAGATGGAAGTTAAAGAGAAGCGCCTTGGTGAGACTTTTCACATGGACTGTAACAAGAAAATGCGTCAAAGCAATGCAAATATTTTGATGAAGAAAGCTAGGTTTGCATCTGAAAGGTTGCCCCAGTTCAAATGCAAATCGATCCTTGAGGGACCCTTTCAGGAGCCTTCAAAAGAGTGGGCTACCCCCGAATAACACAACGCTATGTGGCTTTGTACGCCCCTGACACGAATAAATCGATGTCACTTTTAAGGGCCTATTGGTCAGAGTTGTGACTAAGCTTGGATCGTGAAGATTAAGCTTGTAGCTAAGGCCTCATTTTTGTTTTTAGCACATTGTTTATGAATCGCGCTATAGTCCATGTTCGCTGTTTTTTTTTTCAGCTTTCAGCTGTTTGCTCTATTTTCTCTCTTTAATTCCCCTCCATATGACAGACACAGTCGCTTTGGGCACGCTCTCCTTTGAGCGCGTTTATCAGAACAGAAATCCCTGGTGGTTTTCTCTCCTTCATCCTCAAAGGGAATCGTTGAGCAGAGCGACAGACAGTAGCCTGGATTTCTCTGTGCGAACGTTCACATCAAAACCTTTAAACGTAGAGGTTGTTCTGGAATTATATTTCATTAATGAGGAGCTGCACAA
Source organism: Meda fulgida (assembly GCA_030578275.1). NCBI lineage: Eukaryota > Metazoa > Chordata > Actinopteri > Cypriniformes > Leuciscidae > Meda > Meda fulgida. Next base: position 7,359,561 of record CM060633.1, read on the forward strand.
GCACACAAACACATCCAGATTCTCCTATTGTTATGTGTCGCTTCTCTCTTCCCCCTCCACTCTTTGATGTGAGCCACTCATGCAAATAAAGGCACTTTTCTCCAACGCTTGATCCGGAGCATGTAGGGCTCCAATGGCTGCTTGAATTGCATTTTCTTCACCCTACCAGATCTGGATTTTGATGATTCATTTGTATGCCATTGCATGTTTGTTTCAGCTCATTTTCTTATTGGAGCCTTTAAATGTGTTTATTGGCTTAAACACTTTATGCATATGCCAAGCCTACAGGCTATGCATTATGAGCAAACATATTACATATATATTTTTATTTTATATATATATATATATATATTGTAGCATGGGTGTATGGTAAGTATCCCTGAAAAGAATGGTCTATTTGGTCTTCCATTCATAATAGTTATATAGTCTGAAACTGGTGGACACATAGGGATAGCAACATATGGGCCCTCTTCAAGTGTGAAATATTGGAAAATTAGGTGCTGGTGAGAAGTTTACTGTTACATACTACATACACACTGTCAAAGTAAATAAACATACTTTTCAATCAGTAACGGTGTAGTTTCATAAAACACTACAATCTAGTTTTTACGTGACATAATTTCTTCAAACCTAGTGGAACTTCCTAAAATTGCAGTTGTGTCTAAACTATGAATTTAGAAATAGTTTCACTGAACAATCTAGACATGGCACTAAACTACCCTCGTTCTCCGAAGTAACACTGTGAAGTATAATTCATTTTACCAAATCTATTTGTTCTAACAATTCATGTAAATCAAACTGTTCACAACAACATTGTGATTCATTTGAGTCCCTGCGAAGCCCAGATTTTTTTTGGTCAAATATTTCATGAAATGTTGCTATTCACTGTTTTCAACACAGTTACTTAAAGATTTCACATCACATATATATATATATATATATATACACATATATACACACACATATATATATATATATATATATGTATATGTGTGTGTGTGTGTGTATATATAAAATTAAATATATTACCCCCTGAGCTTTTCCCAAACAGGCTAAAGTTAAGTTCATGGTCCGTTCAGCTGGTCAAGCAAATATAATTTAACAAAATAATACAAATATAAAGTGTCTCAGCATTTCCATATATATGAAATTTCTTCCACCTTATAAAAGATCTGAATAAAAACTTTAAATTTAGCAGGGCTTGGGGCAAAAAATGTGACCGAATATTATATTATATTTTATAATGTTCTATTCAAGCCCTACTAGAATTAATCTTGTGCATTACGTATAGCTATATTGATTTGATTTCACAAAATTGTTCAGTGATTGTTCAATTGTCCAAAAAAAATAATCCCTGACAATCAATTATAAGTGGCAAATATAGCCCTTAAATAATTTCTGGCACTGCCTGCAATATTTTACAGGCAGTTGCTGACAGGTCTATATAGAAACCACATTGTTTTGTTGTTTAAACTGACAGCTGCATGTGTCATTTACCCATCGTCATCACAACAAAGCGGCTCCACTGAGAGAGCTTTGGCAAGTGCACACATCCTTTCAGCAACCACTGTTTCAGAGCAGGTCGTTGAGGTCTGCTAGCGTTTTATGACAGAGTGTTTTGGTATTTTTCAGCTCAGGTTGCCTCTCTGGAGGAGTGCTTTACCTCCATCACAATGTCAGTAAACCGCATCGGGTACGAGACTGTGTGTGTGTGTGTGTGTGTGTGTGTGTGTGTGTGTGTGTGTGTGTGTGTGTGTGTGTGTGTGTGTGTGTGTGTGTGTAAAGGCACCAATTAAAATGACCCAGTGGCTTATGTCTGAAATGCACCTGCCCAACAAATGTAATGTCAACACTGGAGTAAAACATGCATTCACTCACATCCTCTCACTCACTTCAATGGAGGATAGAGAATAAGAAATGAAAAAGTAAATTGCTAATTTTATACAATTCTGACTTTATTTTTTATTGTGAGTAATAAAGTCAGAATTGTGAGATTAAAAATACCTTTGTGAGACAAATACCTTTTATTTTAAGTTTATTTGTCACAATTCTGACTTTTTTTCACAATTCTGAGTTTATATCTCACAATTCTGACTTTTTTCTCATAATTGTGATATTGCAAGTTATAATGTCGGAATTGCAAGATAAAAATGTGCAATTCTGAGGAAAACATTTGTATTGGAACATATAAAGTCGCATATAAATCTTGTATTCCTTGCGGCTTCCATAACTTCCTCTCTCACAAACCTTAAATAAGCTTTCATGATGTTAAAGCCTATCAAACAAATATACATTAATAAGGGTAGTGCCATATTATTTCCTGACAGGAATGAAAACGAAGACCTACATAAAATACCTTTCCAAAAGACTTTCAATAGAAACAATTTAGAAAGTTACATGTGATCTAGGACCTTTATAAAGCACATTTCACAGAAAAGACTGTGAGTCTATCACAGAGTAAAATCCAGGATGGCATCTAATCTGACTAAGGTCTCACTCTAAAATTCATGTGTTTATATATTTTATTATCTAATGCACCTTTAAAGAGTTAAAGTGTTCAGATACTTTTTAGGCCCACCGAGGGTCGGTTAGCCACACTCTCTTCTGTCCGGCTGAGTGGAGTGTGAGAGACCCTGTCCGGTCATGTGTTTGATTAAAAGAAGATCTTTATGAGGTGTTTACCCACCTCCACCCGAACCCAAGCCATGCTTATCAGTCCACAACCATCCACCCACCCCTCAGGAAAGAAGAAAGAGAGAGAGGGAGAGCAAAGAGAATAAAAGAAGCCCTCATTACACTCATCCACCCCCTCCACCCTCCCCTGCCCTCCAGAGAACTATCCCTTTTCTGCACTGTTTTGATGTGTAAATGAGCGCATTGAAAACCTGCTGGCCTAAAAGAGAAGCTTTCCATGAAAATGCGCCAGTCGCTTCGCAGGGGGGTTCACACATAGCGAGTTTGCCTTGCTCAGCACTGATGCTCCTGTTTTACTAATATGAACGTATACAAACAAGTACGAGTACATTCATGTAAACGAAACATTGGAATGCAGGAAAATTGCTACTCAACTCATGCAGAAGCAAACTGGATATAAACATTAAGGTCAACATGAAACTTTCTTCATGCACAATCCAGGTCTTATTGTAAACAATTCATCAGTGCTACTCCCCCAAAAAATTGTTGTTCCTAAAATACAATTTCTGTTCGTATTGAAACTGTCACGGTGTGGTGAGTAAGGAAGGCAGGCTGAGGCAAAGAGCTCCAATACAAACGATTTAATCTTTTGAAACAAAACCAGGAACAGGCAGGAAGACAGGCAGGATACACACAAACACCTATGCATATACAAACTGTACATCGACAAACTATAGAACCGACGCAGACAGACTGAACAGAGAGAACTAAATACAGATACTAACGGGATGAGGACAGGTGACACAGATGATTAAGACGAAGAACAGGTGGATGATTGAGGGAGTGAATTCAGGTGTGCAGACAAGGAGGATTCTGGGAAGTGAAGTGCAGACAAGGACAGACAGGTGCAGACGAGGACTGTGACAGAAACATTTATGTACAGTGATATGTCTCTAGTGTTATAACTTGCCTATATTGGATAGTGTGACACTTATGATGTTAAAATTAATTTATTTACGACATAGCAATGAAGTTATATGTCCCTAAGCTAAAATCAGTGATTAGATCTCAAATATATTTTAACACCTATTTCAGTCCAGAAATGTTTCTTTTTTGTATTGCACACACAGCTGCAGGCATACAGCGTCAGCGAGTGTGTAGCGTGCAGGTTTTCTTTACAATGTGATTAGCTGTCACCTCACCTGCTGCTACTGATGGTTTATTTACTGATACACCCAGAAATGACAGATTTATCATCATACACACTCTCATGACAAACTTGTATGACTGATGTTCTTCTGCAGGACATAAAAGAAGATATTTTAAAGAATGCTGGTAACCAAACCAGCTGGTGAACAATGAAAGAACATTTCTGGGACATTTCTTAAAATATTTTTTATTGGATAAAAACCCTTAAAAAAAAAAAAAAAGGTATATTGTGCACAATTCATCAGTGCAAATTCTAACAAGTACACAAAAATGTTTGTCTTCAAAATCTTTTATCTATTTAGTAGGCTATCTTTCTCCGTTTCTGAAATACATTTCTATTTAAATTTATATAAATAAATTTATGATGCCACAGATATTTTTATTTTTCGATCCCTCAACTCGTTGTAAAATATATATATACATTTTTTTTTTCTTACTCTGTATTTTTGTCTTGTTTTCCAGTACAAATATAAACATTCTGGTGGATGCTGCATGGCAACTCTTTTTTAAAACTGCTGACGGGGAAAGAGTTAAGAATGTTTAGATATTTTGTACTGGAAAACAAGAAAAAAAATATAAATAACCAACTCCAAATACCTTCCTCCTGTCATGTTTCAATGTGTTTAAGTTCTGTTTTGTGATCTGGTTTTCCCCCTGTCTTTGTGATTTTTGGTTTAGTCCTGTTAGTTTTTCCAGTTTGTGTTCAGTTTCTTCACCTGTGTTCAGTTAATTATCCCATTAGTCCCAGTTCTTTTAAGCCTGTATTTTCAGTGTTTGTTGGTCGTCGTCCTTGTATGATTGTGTTTTTCCTGAAGTTCATTTCGTTCCTGTATGTTTATTTTGTAAATAAATCAGCTATTTTTGGAAGTCCTCTTGTCCTCGTCTTCAGCTACCTGCATACAAACCTGACACCTCCATTCTGGTGTGTATTGGCTGATTTCATTTAAAAATATATAATATAAGTAAAACGGGTTGTGATTTGTGTCTCAGACTTTAACACGTGCACAAACTGAATAGAATGAATAGATATGATAGAAACACACATTGCATTGTAGGTTTTATGAATCATAGCCAGTGCTCATGTATCACATACACACACACATGCACATACAGTACATAGTAGAAACCACATTGTACACCCAAAAAAAACATAACCTTCTAAAGGTGGAACAGCCAAAGTTCAGGTTTAAAAAAGGGTCTCTGTACGATTTAGAAAATATGCACGAAATAAGCATTGATATCCTCAGAATAACATGAAGTCTACCCAAATTCCAGAATTCTAAAACAGTGCAGACTTTGTCAGAGTTTGTTAACGAAAGACCCCCAAATATGTTTAAAAAAATAACCACATAAGAAAATTCAGGAGCTCATTTAATTTTACAGACCATGGACCTCATTGGTTCTGCCTTTGTGCGTGTTCAAGTGTTCAGTGCTTCTGTTTTGTAATCAAATAAAAAGTTCTGAACTCATCTTGAGCCAACTTCTGCTCTCAGAGTAACACTGACATGGGTTTAATAAACCACTGCAAACCCACTTAACCTGAACTAAACACAGCTTCATTTCACTCGCATTCAACACGGGCACACTTGGATTTGACCCCATGCACTCCAAAATTCACCAAAGTTTCAAACCAGAACTCAATTCATAATGGATCACCAAGTATATGTTACGTTCTCAACTAATTGCCATAAGGGGCGCTATTGTGGAAACTTTCTCTGTTTTATGCCCACTCTAAAATGCTTGTTTTATGTAGAGTCACAGGGATGCTGGTGTCTTGGGCTAAAGGCACCTATACCTATTGAGCTAAAGGCAACCTATGGACAATTTAGTCTCACCAATTCATATGAAACCGGAGCACTCACAATTCATATTCCAAAGAAATAACTTATCAAATTAAATAACTTACTGTTCCTCTGAAATTACTTTCCTTTTTATTTTACATCACCAATTCATTTTATTCAGTCACATAACTGGCACAGAGACCTGGAGGGCATATTTGGTATATTTTTTTTATTCTACAGGTGATTTGTGTATGGTGTGGCTCAGTTTTGGGGTTTCTGGTAAAGACTGGTGTTGATATGGTTTACTTAAGGCCGTGAATCAGTACCAATATTAAAACTTGTTCTGGAAGAGTTCAGGGCCGGTTGTGGATTATTATTTAGCTGAGACTTGGGCCAGTTGGCCATTGTCTTTAATCCAGATCTGGGCCCCCCGATTAACATAATTCATTGGTATGGGCCGAGCAAAAACTGGTTGTGTGGACCGGAAATGGACCAGAGAATTATTGCTATGTGGGTAAAAACAGTCACATTCACACCAAGGCCGGCATCACACGCATCACACACATGACCTGCATCGGCCAATAGGGAGCCTACGATATGACGCACAACCCAGAAGAGCTGCGCTGTTACACTACGTGAACTCACTCAGAGGTCCACACAGAAGAAAACGGCCACTTTTTTTTTTTTACAAATGAACCTGTTCGCAATGGATAAAATCAAGTCCCCATAGTCTTTCTCCTTTAATATCTTCTTTCATTCATATTACAGAAGAAAAAGTTATGAAAGGTTTAGCATTAACTGGTCTGCTGACATGTTTATAGCTACTGAATTGAATAACACTTCTGATTTAATGGTGCAGACGTTTTAGGTAACTCTATCGCCCCCTTGAGTACTGAGGTTTCTTACCTCCACAGTAACTAAGGAATGTATTAAGAATGTAAAAAGGGGAACTTGCTATGTATTCACATCTGTAATTGCACAGACTTTAAGCATATTTTTAGCCTTACAGTCCATGATACTAAATAGTTTGTGTCATTCAAAGGAAGGAATAGAAGAAAATATGAAAGCTAATGGGTCATGATTTCCATGATCTCCAGACATGCGAAACTCACTAAATCAGAGATTTAGGTCTTAAAAAATCAGCCTTTCCCCTTCTTAGTCACTGTGAAAAATGGTATTAAACAGAACATAAAGCTTAGTGCAAATTTCCAGTCTGTTTCATCATGCCGCAGAAGAGATGCCAGTGGTTGTCAAGAGATTTGCAGCATACTCAAGAACTCATCTCCACGTCTTCCCTTCCCCTAGTCCCTGAAAAGAACGCTTGTTCTATTTTAGTATAGTTACATGCATTTTAGTATCAGCATGAGATATTGTTTGTCGACTTCTCCACATTTTACATGTTGCCCTCAGGAGTACAGAGTCAGTAGTGACTGTGTTCGATTGATCCGAGGTAACTTTTTCCTCCTCCTCTCTTCAAAGTGACGTGAGCACATAGTGATGGCAAGTGTTTGTCGGGGTGACAAAGTGACGGGCGCTCGTTGAGGCCTTTCATCGGAGGTTGTCACAAAGTGTGATCACAGGCGCTGTGTTATCTAGGTCAGGCGTTTAGACACGGAGGGCTCCTCCATTTTGATTCTAGTTGCTAGGCAGCACCCTTCTCTAATCTTCGGTACCAAAGTCTCTCCAGAGAGAGCAAGAGAGAGGGATCAACAAAAGAAAGAAGGAGTGACGGGAAAAACAACAACAAAGGGCTTTAAACTGTGTCATCGTCTGGTTTTAGAAAAAGCACTGGGTAGCAACGGGGGTCAGCAGTGTGAAAGTGCAAAGAAAAGACTCCATGCATCCTTGGATACCTCCTTGACTTACAATCAATCTCGCTCAAAAACACACAAACAAAAAGCTTCGAAATCGATGAACAAACTGGTGTGACATCATTTTGAACAAAATCAGGCTAAAACAGAACTCATTTAGAGTTAGGCAGTTCAAAAAGCTCTCCAGAGGGAATTTTCTGGAAAAGTTCGCTCCCGCTGGTGAACACCGTAGAATTAATTAGGCGTGGCTCTGAGGCTCCATCTTCTTTGACATAGTAATCTTCTCCGGTACATTTTCTTTGTTCAGTCCAACAAGGTATGTGTTGTTGTTTTTATACATTTTTAACATAAATGTCTATCTTTTAAATGTACATATGCAATAACAAAATTGTCCTGACCTAAAGGTCAAGTTAAGCATATATTCCCAGACAGCAACAACTGGTGCATGTGGATTCAACTATGTTGCTCTCTGGAATACATACTGTGTGTACAGTATATATTCATAAACAGGAGATATTTTATTGGTCTATGATCAATTTATATATGATCAGAAGTGTTTAATTAAGGTTGAAGCTAAACTCTGCAGGGTTGTGGCCCTCCAGGAACTGAGTTTGACACCCCTGGGTTAGAGAATCAGACTGGTAACCCGAAGGTTGTGGGTTTGATTCTCAATACTGGCAAGAAATGACTGAAGTGCCCTTGAGAAAGGCACCTAACCCCCAATCGCTCCCCAGGAACCGCAGCAAAAGGCTGCCCATTGCTCTGGGTGTGTGTGTCCACGGTTTGCAGTGTGTGTGTTCACTACTTACTTAAATGAAGATCACAAATCCCAAGTATGTTACCCAAGTCCCAAGTATACTTGGCCTTCACATGTCACTTAAGATGTGATTGCGAGCCAGGCGTTCTCATCCAGCAATGTCTGACCTCACAAATGCTCTATTGGATGATTGGGCAAAAATTCCCACAGAAACACTCTAAAATATTGTGGAAAGCCTTCCCAAAAGACTGGAAGCTATTATAGCTGCAAAGGGGGGGACTAACTCCCATAGCACATAATGCCGATGAATACTTCAATCAAGACCTCTATAATTAGCTTTTCACCGACGTCTGTGTGAACATGAATAAGAGTCAAATAAGTTCTGAGACATGCTGGTCCTCAACCAGTGTAGTCACTCCGTGCGAGATCGGCTTTTGAAATAGCCAATATTAATTTCTCAAAGTCATAAAAAACTATTCTACAACATATAAAATAAAATAATATTTAGAGTAATTTTATGAATAAAAGTGGAAAATTTAAAAAAACATGTTGAAAAACAAAACTTTTTTGTAAGTCTTGTCATTCCAATGTAGTGAAACAGCTGTCAGCAAGTTACAACAGCTGTTGCAGCACCTTCAGCACCCCTAGTTCCCGTGGCCATGCTAACTCCATATTAATGTCTATGTATTGAGAATGTGATGTTACAGTTGATGTAATGGTCAGGTGTCCCAAAACTTTTGTCCATATATAAAAGTCATTAATATATAATAAATAAGCTCTTTTCTCTGACCCCAGTTAATGAGTTTGAAAGACTCATCCTGTCTCACCTAAAAACAATAACCAACCCATATGCAGTTTGTATAATAGACATATGAAATTAAAAACTGTTGCCTCACAACAAGAATATTCTCATTATATGTATATAACTTCTCCCTAAAATCAGAGGGAAATGATTGGTGAGTAACACTGATGTAGAAGCACCTAACCCTGGTTCTAATCCTAAACTTGTCATAAACTGTAAACTTGTCTCTCAAATCGGATTGGTTGATTGGAATGTTGGAATGTTCCAGGATCAACAAATTGAGCAATGAATGACAGAAACTATTTTTAACAGAGATGCTGAAAGTGTTAAATGGCAATGTGAGCTTGTGACTGCATCATGATGGTTTGATGCTCTCTCTCTCTCTCTCTCTCTCTCTCTCTCTCTCTCTCTCTCTCTCTCTCTCTCTCTCTCTCTCTGCTTATCTCTCTCACTTCCACTGTCTCTAGAGATAGCAAAGAATATTCTGTATATGTAGGCCTATATGTGAGAAAAGCAAGGCAAAAAGCCATGGAGTGCAATGTGCTTGATGATGATACTTTAATCTTTTTTTCTCTTTCATGGAAATTGAGTTCAAAGCAGACTATTTTAAAACCATGAAGTGGAGATCAACAAAAAACTGTATTCAGAAGATGGAAGAACTGAATTCACTTCAAACAAACACAATTGCACCATTGTGCCTACTTATTATACAGATACAAGAATCTAAATAATTTGGTCTTTCAATTTGATGAGAAATATTTGTTCATACTGAGAAAAGATCCCTGACTTTTGATTGCAGACTTTGGTATCTTGGCAAATCAGTTTGAGACATTATTGAGATCTCTTCAAAAACTCCATTGCATGGAGACCAATACTGTAAAAAAAAATATATTGCTAGTTTCACTTAAAGTAAGTAACCTGGTTGCCTTAAAATGTTTTGTTTATTGATTCTAATAATTTGAATTAGGCTGATACAAAGAATAAGATTGCTTTAATCAACAGAAACTCAAAACCTTATTTTACCTAAACCACATTAATTATCTAAGTTGATTTGACAAAATAACAAAGTAAAAAAAAAATGTACAGTGCAGGAGAAACATCTGAGAACCAGAAGACTTTTCTATTTACATCTCATGGTTGTCTTATTCAAATCACCAATTTACATACAATCACCATGATTATATCACAATTTGGTAACTTAGCTATATATCTGTGGTGAGTTATCTGGATCAGGGAGAGCTTGACTCAAGAAGAGGCGACCTTTAGCCAAGACATCTCATCCTCATCATCAGAGAGAGCCGTGCTGATTGAACTCCAGTCCTCCTCGCATTTGATCTACACTTCTCCTCCCCTTCAAAGCATGCACTCTTTTAATCCACTTACTTTTATTTTCTAGTGTCACCTTACTCGTCAAGGTCAGGCTTATCCATGTCTGAAGCGCTTATGAGCACAAAGCTTCAAAACATTTTAAAGGAATTTTGGTCATAGAATAATCTAAAAGAAATTGTGCATGTTTTTGTGTCACCATAATTAAATAATCTGATCGCGAATATTTGATCTAACTGCGATTGTTTCAGACAAACGCGATTATTGCACTCTTTTAAAGGCCTATATAAGAGGAGAACACTGACGGTTGACAACCTGTGAGGGTGGGTTAATGTTTATCAGGTGTGCATGTGTATCTGCAAGTCTCTGTTCACAGGTGCGTAAACCATTGGCTCCTCAAACTGTCAGTCAAACCTCATAACTCCACCCCCCTCCTTTTAGAATGTACCCGCGCACAGTTTGGAGAGATCTCTGCTTGTGTGCAATGCAATGGAAAATAAAGAACTGATATTTGCGTAAGTACAGCGTTTTATTTACTCAAGAAACACTGTCCATAAAGGCTAAAGTTTTTTTGAATTTGAAGAGCGGAGAATAGTCTTAGTCTTTGCCGTCTAGTCTATAAGCAAATATAGCCTAGTGTTTTAAATATCTTGCGTGTAGCGTTTCATCGTTTGTATCATGAGATTTTGAACATGAGATTTTAACAACAAGAAAACTGAGCGCCCATATTAAACTTTATAACCTGTACGTGGATGAAAATGCACATACTGCCTCAGATGCGGCTGTTGCAGTGACAGAGAAACTGTATCTGTCATTCGCTGGTCAAAAACCTCGTAACTCAATTTGAGCTTGATTTTCATAAAATGTAATTTTATAATGACACAGGCAAGTGTCTGACCAAAGCTATATAAAGCCACAATACTAACTTCGACGACAGCGTTTAATTAAATACGAGGTTTCCGCCGGACACCGATATGTACATTTGTTGTTTTATTATCACCAACAACATCATTTTTATTGTGTTCATACTTAAGCTTTCACATTAATGTGAGTACTACTTTTAATATAGCCTAATATCTAGATTTATATGCCATTTGAAGCAATGCATGTTTGTGCAAAAATGTGTGACATGTTTAAGAGTAACGCCTGATTTATCTTCATTTCTAGCAAGACAAGAAATCAAAATGTTTAAAATGAACACATTTGTAATTTTTATATAAATGCTTGGTTTAATGTGTGGTTAAACTGATTATATTATATTTCCTTTGTGAACAGGGCTGAATACTTGAGCTTGATGAACAAACATAAGATTTGTGTCTCTATTTCTTTAAGAAAAGTAATTGGACACCCCATTCGTGAAAAGTGCCATAAGTATCACTAAAGAATAGCTTAAACGCCCGCTCAAATCCACATATTGCTTGCTATGCCACAGCATGCCTTTGTGTTAAAAGCACTGTGAGTTAGACTTTCATGTCCCTTTCTCCCATTCATTCTCTCAGCCCTTTTTCTTTGTATCTCTTGTTGAGGGGAGCCGTGTAGGGGTGTAGATAATGCTTTTAGAGAACTTTATAATGAAGTTAACCCTCTCTTTTCCTTATTCTAACCATCACCCTTTATTCCACCAAAGCCCGTGAAGAGAAGAGTAGGAGGTCAGAGGTCAGTATGCGTCTGTATGGTGAGAAAGGGTGTGAATGGAGCTGTGCAATTAAGCGAAGCCTCGGCAGGAACATCGAAAGCTAATATTCAGACTTCAGACCTTATATTTTGGTCTATCATCCAAAGATTTGGACCATTTAAAGAAAAAATATATGGAGGCAATTTTGGTTGATTGTTACTATGAATAATCAGGTTTCTTAAAATGTTATTTATGCTATTATAAGTGTCCTAATTTATCATTTCAATTAGCAAATAGGTTTTTGATGTTGGGCCAGTTGCATAAACAAAGCCATTATGTTGTCTTAAGAACTAGTAAAACAAACTAGCATTTAGCCAAGGGGCTATCAGTCTTACAGACCAATGTATATTTTTACGTAACTGACTCATCAGCAGTCTAAAAAAAACTTGCAGACTCGCAGTTCATGCAACTGGCCCGTTATGTGGCTGCAACCTAGTAAACAGTATTGCTGCTGTCTCCATAGGCAGTTTGTTGTTAGTGTAATTGCCAAGCTAAACATGTATTGTTATAATAAGCACAGAAAAAATGCATAACATACACAAGTATTGGGTAAAAGTAAAAATAGTCCATTTTTAATTATATCAAACCATTTTTCTTGATACATCTCAGACAGCAACATGGTGTCGGCCCAGACCCGGGCCACATCTGGTACATGTGGATTCAACACGTACCATATGTGGGCCGGATCTGGGCCGACACTATCATGTCTGGGGTTGGACTCTTGATCTTAATATTTTTCTTGCTTCGTCCACCATCTTGGATTATTATTTTCAATGAGATTTTGCAATGCATGCCTATGAACATTATGAATGTAATTCGTTTTTATGAATTTATAGGTTATATAAAGTAGCCTATATATTTGATGCTACCTATTTATGCTTAGAATTTGTCAAAATTAAGGTATTGGCTGCATAATTCTGCTGAACAGGACCTTATTTCATGTATAATTATGCTGGCCTCGTAGAACAGATTCACGATGGGAGCACATCTATTTTAATTTAAAATGCTCTGTAGAATTTGGAACAAAGTGCATATGTTGCTCACTACCCAGCAATATGAGGCATGTATTCTTTGTTTAGCACCCCTGCTGAAGATTCTTTGCGGTGCTTCCCTGCAGTGCAATTCGGGATGCAAATAGGGTAGAGAAGGAGGTTCTCATTTGAAGCACAGTCCATACGGAGCTCTGTGCACAGTGACCCGTAAAACTTGCTGTGTGCTCTTGAATATGGTTAGGATGCTGATGTCTTCACGCCCCTTGTTTTGAGAGAAAAGTCTTTTCTGTATGGTGATAGTTGAAATATGGTCCTATTCATCTGGAATGTTCGAATTTTGTTCTTGCTTCTTTCTTTGCCTCATCATCACCCCTTTTTGTGCATTCCTTTGCATGGAGTCCCTAACAAACGTTTGAGTAGAGTATGTTCATATAATCCCACCAATCCGAACAATAGATGGCTATAAACAGATGCTTATTTTAGTTCATCCCACAATTCCTGTTTTGGCCAAACTCCACATTTTCTTCGCTATATGTCCAAGATGAATTGTGTTGAGGTAGTTGGATAGTTGGTCTTTTCGATTAAAAATGTATTTGGTCAACCAAAAGAGTCTTATTCTTTGTTTCCCTCCAACTGTGGCTATTAATTACACCTTAGTTTGGCTAACATGGTTAAACATTTTTTAAATTTATTTATGAAAAGTAGTGGCCAAAAGTGATGTTTTAATGACCCTACAAGTTAAACCATCAACATTTTTATATTTATTTTTTTATATTATTTTTTATATTTATTTATTTTATATTATTTTATATATATATTTTTTTTTTTTTTTTTTTTCAAATAAAACACAAATTATGGTTAAGGGATTTTTCTAAAAGGCAAACTACAGCTACAGGTTTTATTTTACTATGAAAAAAAAATGCATAGAAAAACAAAAAGCTCACAGGAAAAGGCATTCATTGACTACAACATAAAGTAATTGGTTCTTTCTTGTTTTTGCATGTGCTCATAATTTCTTTGTATAACAGCCTGGCCAAAAATTAAGTTTGCACAATTTGCCATGTTTCATTGCATTATCACAAATAAAACAACTGATTGAATTTGGTAACACTTTATAATACCTGCATACTATGAATCATTAGTTAAGCATTAGTAAATAGCTAATTCATCATTTATAATGCATTAATAGAAATTAATAAGCATTTTATAAATACAGCTTATATATGCTTTATTCTTGATTTATAAGCTTATCTTATGTGTTTAATAATTGTATTTTCATACTTTATTAATGATCAATTTATCATTTCTAAATAATGCATTACATTATTTACAAACCAGTTATTTAGGAGTCGTCAGTGGTACATAAGATCATTTAGAGAGTGTAAGTAAATGATAAACTATTTAAATGTACATTTATACGTCTTATAATTTAGACATATAGCTACTTAATGTGTAAATAAATGCTTTATTAACATGTATTCCTAATGTAATTCATGATTAAGTAATAAAACATTTAGTAGTTATCAGTTAACAATTATTTGAGCTCATCTTTATATGCCTCGTAAAACTTTTACAGAGGAGTTTTAAAGGCTCCTTTGATGAAGATGAAGCTTGCGATTATGGTAAGGGTCGTTACATTTCCAACACACACTTGAGGTGTTTGGAAAATCAAAATGCAAAAGGTCAGCTCACCAATCTCTGGGCTTTTCTGAAAGACGGGCTGTGTAGAAATCGGAACTCAATCGGAGTGTTTCAGACAGACTGGGAATAGAGGTGCTGCAATAATGTACATTAAAGTTACCTCAAACGGGGATCACGTGACCCATCGACAGCGATGCCAGTATAGTTTTTGCATAATCTTATTTTTTCAATTATCCTATCACATACCTTAAATACTTCGACACCTATCTCATCATGAATCCTTCCCCCACCAAAGAAGCACGGAAAAGGGAAAATGAACAATCGCCTATGAAGAAAAATTTAAGGATTCTGCCATTTCCAAGGAAGAACTCGATGTGGCTATTGCTAATGGCATAAAGCTAGCCCTCCAAGAACAACAACGTGGTCTAGATGTCGTCGTAGGTTCCGCTGTCAGGGAAGCTGTGGACTCTATCCTGGTCCCAGCGCTACGTGATTTACGAACCGAAATCCAAAAGACTAATGAAACCGTAAAAGAGATCAGCAGTGAACTGGAGAATGTAGCCAAGTCCACTAAACGGATTCAAGACCGAGTGGACTCTGTTCAGACGGCTGCACGAGAGGACAGCAAGACGATGACGACATCTATGCGACACACAGAAGCAGTTTGTTTATTTCTATGGATTCAACATGGCAGCAGACGCGAAGCTACCGCATGTTTATCTTTTACAAACGGCAATAGTCGCTGAACGTCATTGTTTACACAAAAATATCTTACCCATCGTCTTCTTCCTTGTCTAATTTCTGTCGCTCTACATACGTCATCTGGTATAATTGAAACAATTGCATATGAGCTACGTACAGGTGCATTTGACAGACATTCTTAGCACCCAATAAACGGTGCCGGGCAATCGTAAACCACGCCTCAAATACGAGAAAATGTACATGTGGTTCCCAGACCCAAGTCTCAACGAGAATTGGGTCTGGCGTTAGCCAGGCTAAGCCTGAACTGTGTACGTCAAGTTTATCCAGTGAAATTCGCAGCCAATGGATCCACCCGCTCACGCGCATCTGCTCACCTGCTCATGCCTCCCGCTCATACTTCGGCGCCAACAGCCGGCACTATTCTGTTCTTTCCCGACTAAAGTCCAGCGACAACAGCAAAGAGAAAGAGCTTCAGTTCTACCATGAAGAAGCCTAAAGACATGGGCCTGGAGCCATTCCTCATTTATCCTGCGCGGATTAAAGGCGAGAGGAAGATGTTCGACTCTCCCCAGGTCGCCAAAGATTTTATCAACTCTCTTCCACGCAGGTCCACCTCTACATCGATACGGCGCGACGGTGGTGCTACTGACGCAGCCTCAAACCCGACCAAAGAAAAGAACGATGGGGATCCTCCTCACGTTAGAGAAGGCAATTTAGTGGACATGGAGGAATGAACTCAGATCACCTAACAAGTTATCTTGCTCGGTCAATCTTAGGATCCTCACCACAAGACATTTTAGAATGTAAGTGTAGTTAGGTTATGTCTTCTGACAATATTGTTCCTTGGAAATGATCGAAAACTAGTATGCTATTTTAACCTTGCTTTACCAGTTCGAGAGGTGACGACAAATTTATTTCATTTGTTACGATTGTGTGGGCTTATCTGATACTGTAGCCTTTCGTTGGGCTGGATTGGTCACGTATCAGACGATGTTTATGTTCTTACAGATCTACGGCTTTTTGCCCGTGCGGTCTGTGTCTGTTTTTTGTATACAGCCCCCCCCCCCCCTCCCCCCTCCCCCCTCCTTACAGACATATTCCTACTCTTTGATAGAACATCAGCAGTGGGGCATCTGTACGATAGTTGGCAGGATGTTTACACACTTCTGTTATATACTAACACGCTCATATTTGATCTAAGCGATATAATATGTTTATGCAGTCATTGAATATATTATCACTCAATGTGAATGGCCTAAACTCCGCTATCAAACGCACTTGTGTTCTTGAGTATCTACATCGTAAAAAGGTAGACATCACCCTTATTCAAGAAACACACCTGAAACAATGCGACGTGGCACGATTTCAAAATAAACATTTTAGATTAATTGCATCATCGTGCACCCTAAATAAAACCAAGGGAGTATGCATCCTTCTTAACTGGAAAATATCATGCAATGTAAATGTTACTGGAAATGATGAGAATGGAAGACTTGCTTTTGCCCGGGTTTCTATACTCAATCATAAATTAGCTTTCACGTCCATACAGTCGTGCTCAGAATTAATGGTACCCCTGGTAAATATGATGAAATAATTTTTTTATTTAAAAATGTCTGTAAAAAATAATTCTGCATCGTTTATCCTTTTGATATTTCATTCAAAAAATTGGCAAAAATCGAACCTTTCATTGAAGTAAAATAATTGACAGAGGAGGGGAAATCACATTATGAAATAAATGTTTTTCTCCAAAACAAGTTGGCCACAATTATTGGTACCCCTAGAATTGTTTACGAGTAAAGTATCTCTTAAGTATATTCCCATTCATATTCACTTTTTTTTTGCACACCAGGGTGACTAGGAACATGAAATTGTCCAGCCATGACTTCTTGTTTTACAAGAGTTTAAATATGGGGAAACACAAAGGCCAAATTCCCTTAATCATCCATTACAATGAGTAAAACCAAAGAATATAGTTCTGATGTGCATCAAAAGATTGTTGAGCATCACAAAATAGAAAGTGGCTGTAAGAAAATAGCTAAGGCATTGAAAATCCCCATTTTGACCATCAGGGCAATAATTAAGCACTTCCAATCAACTAAAGATGTTACAAATCTGCCAGGAAGTGGACGTGTGTCTATATTGTCTTAATGCATGGTGAGGATGAAAGTTTGAGTGGCCAAAGACTCTCCAAAGATCACAGATGGAGAATTGCAGAGATTAGTTGAGTCTTGGGTTCAGAAAGCCTATTAAAAAAAATTGAACAACCCCTACATCACCACATGTTGTTTGGGAGGTTTTCAAGAAAAATCCTCCTTGCTCATCCAAAAACAAACCCCAGCAAATTCAGTTGTCAGACATGACTGGACCTTCAAACAGCACAGGGTTCTGTGGTCAGATGAAACTAACAAATAGCTTTTTGGCAGCAAACATGTAAGATGGGTTTGGTGCACACAAGGATAAAAAGTACCCCATGTGTACAATTTAATATACCATCTTTAATGTTGTGGTCATATTTTTCTGCTGGAGGTCCTGGACTTCTTGTTCAGATACATGCATGGCATCGTGGATTCTATCAAATACCAACAGATAAAAAATCTAAACCTGACAGCCTCTGCTAGAAATCGTATAATGGGCCGTGGTTGGATCTTCCATCAGGACAACGATCCAAAACAAACATCAAAATCAACACAAAAATGTGTTAAGGAGCACAAAATGAAGCTTCTGCCATGACCGTCCCAGACCTGATGAGTGGAGTGAACTGAAGAGAAGAAGCACCAACATGGATCTGGGAATCTGAAGGATCTGGAGAGATTCTGTAAGAATGGTCTCTGATCTCTTGTCAGGTGTTCTCCAAACTCATCAGGCATTATAGGATAAAACTCAGAGCTGTTATCTTGGCAAAAGGAGATTGCAAAAAGTATTTAATAAAAGGGTACCAATAATTGTGGCCAACGTGTTTTGGAGATAAACATTTATTTCATAATGTGATTTCCCCCCCACTTTCTATTCTTTTACTTCAATGAAAGTTTAGATTTTTGCCAATATTTTGAATGAAAGATCAAAAGGATAAATGATGCAGATTTATTTTTTCCAGCCATTTTTTATCATATTTACCAGGGGTACCATTAATTCTGAGCACGACTGTATACTGCCCAAATGAGCCTGACAGAGTTTTTTTTTTTTCTTAAATTGGAAACACATTGTTAGAACAAAATGACTGTTCTTTAGTGGTGGGAGGTGACTTCAATGCAGTCCTTAACCCGTCTCTTGATAAATTTAATTCAGATGTAATGGCCAATCCTTCATCTACCTTGTTGAATACACTTCTCAAAGATTTAAATCTTGTGGATGTTTGGCGTATACAGAACGTTACTGCTAGAGATTACACATTTTTCTCCAATAGACATAAATCATTTTCCCGCATAGAATATATTTTTCTTAGCCCAACCCTAATTGCAGGTCATACGTCCATTACTATTTTACCAATTCTACTATCTGATCACTCCGCACTTATATGCAACATCGATCTGCAGAACATCAAGTCAAAGGCCCCCAGGTTGCGTTTAAACACATCTTTACTAACTAACGCTGGATTTCTTAGTTCACTCAGAGCACAATTAAATTTTTTTTTAGATATTAACACAAAGGATTGTCCTAATCCACAAGTTCTATGGAAGGCTACAAAGTGTTTTTTACGTGGTTTCTGTATTTCATTCTCCTCAACTTTAGCTAAAACAAAAGTTTCCTAGATCATAAATCTTGAAAACAAAATAGAATCATTAGAGAATTTGCAAAAACATAGCTTGATGATCAGTCTAAACTGCTGGCATCTTTGAAAGATGAATACAAGACACTGGCCGTATCAAAGGCGGAATTTATCTTGCATAGAACCAGACAAAAGTACTATTTTGAAGCAGAGAGGCCTAGTCACCTACTCGCTCTTATGCTTAAGGAATGTGAAACAAAAGTTCACATCCCAGCAATAAATACACCTGAGGGCAAAATTACTACCAATCCGCAGGCCATTAATAATACATTCTTAACATTTTATGAAAACTTATACAAATCAGAGATTTCTTATGACGATGCTACCAGTAAACATTTTCTTGACAAACTAGAGCTTCCCTGCCTCAAGCAAACTGATCAAGATGATCTGGAAGCTGTATTAGAGCTGGACGAACTTCATAAAGCTGCGAAATGTCTCAACAAAGGCAAATCGCCGGGCTTGGATGGCCTCCCTCCAGAGCTTTATTTAAAACTATGGGACATGGTGGGCACACTCATGCTGGATTCTTTTAATTTTGCAATCCAAAGTGGGACCTTTCATAGAGACCAAAAAACAGCACTCATCACCCTACTCTTGAAAAAGGGAAAAGATCCTTTTGAGTGTTCTAGCTTTAGACCAATATCTTTACTTACATGTGATCTGAAGATATATGCCAAAGTACTCGCTCTGCGCCTGGAAAAAGTTATTCAATCTCTAGTCAATGAAGACCAAACAGGCTTTATCAAGGGACGCTATGCATCTGATAACATGAAAAGGCTGCTACCCATTATAGAGGTGGCAGAGACACACCCAAATCCTTGTGCTGTGTTTTCACTGGACGCAGAGAAAGCCTTCGATAGGATAGAGTGGAAATATATGTGGGCAGTTCTACAACGTTTCGGTTTCAGGCATAATTTCATAGCAATGATCAAGGCGCTATACCACTCACCCTTAGCAAGTGTTCTAACAGGTGACATAATCTCTTCTCCTTTTACCCTGCAGCGTGGTACAAGACAGGGGTGTCCACTCTCGCGACTTTTATTTTGTCTTTCTCTGGAACCTCTACCACAAGCCATCAGGCAATCTACAGCTTCCCCTATGGAAATTGGTCATCATAATCATATTATATCTCTGTATGCGGATGATATAATTTTGTTATTAGATAACTTTGATACCTCTATTCACCCAGTTATTAAAGAGTTTGATAATTTTAGCAGTCTGTCAGGCTACTAAATTAATTGGACAAAATCTGCACTTATGCCTTTGAATAATATACACACAAGTGTTCCTATTCATTTACGATCGGCATTACGATCAATAAAAACATACATAAAATTACCAAAGACAGCTTCAACACTATGTTAAGCAAAATAAAATCAGACATTCATACATGGAGGAATCTAAAAACGTCTCTTCAAGGACGAATTAATACAGTCAAAGTGAACATATTGCCCCGTTTTAATTTCCTTTTCTTTATGTTACCACTCTGCCCCCTCCAAATTACTTTAAAGACATTCACTCTATGATTTCCAGTTTTATTTGGGACGGGAGACGGCCCAGGGTTCGTTTGAATACACTGCAAAGACCCAAACTGCTGGTTGGTCTGGCAGTACCAAACATTGAACTTTATTATTGGTCGTTTCAGATCAGAGCACTCAGCACATGCGTAGACCCACAGTCCACCACTGCATAGAGAGTGACTGAATCTGCTAAAATATTACCACACAAACTGCAAGACATCCTATTCTCTAGTGTAACAAATAAAACAATAAAAGAGAGTTTTGGGCCCATCATTGCTAACTCTATACAAGTGTGGAAGAAAGCAGAACGGTGGATGGGCGGCCCACCTAAATTCTGTCGAACACGCCACAATGGCATAACCAGAGATTATTATGTGGCAACAAAGCATTTAATCAGCCATCTTGGTCATCCCTTGGGGTGAATACATTAGGTGATATATATTATACTCAAGGTCTCTGCTCCATTCAAGATTTAAGAACACGCTTTTATCTTCCTGGGTCCTCTTATTTTGTTTACTTTCACCTAAGATCAGCATTAAAAATGTATTGAGGTTCCATATGTTTATGGGATCATTCTGGATCCATAGCCTTGTCAACATTGTCAACCTTGAACATACAACTGCACGACTCAATAAGGCGCGACCAGCGACTGTACAAGCTTGGAACTCTTTCTCATCTAGCATAATCTCTTGGTCCAGGGACAACAGCTAGGCAATCTTTGTTGTGAACTATACCTGCCGAACATATTTCTGTTGTTTTATATGTTGTCTTATCATATGTCTCATTCATCCATTCATTACCATTGTGATGTTTTTCTTTTTCTTATCCTTATTTATTTTTCTTTTCTTTTTCTTTCTCCTTATATAGTCACATATGATTTTGGAGATGTCTGTAACCTCCCCCTCCCCATCCCCAACCCCCCCAGAAAACAATAAAAAAAGTTACCTCAAACAAACTTAGTTTAGTAAGAAAGAAAGAAGTAGCTTCACACAAATATACCTCTGTAATATACCTCTACATGCACATACCTACTAATACATAGTATCCTGTTTACAGTGCCACAGAGTACAGGCCTGTCAAAACTGCCCTGGCTCAAGTGGTTGTTTTGTTTTGTTTGTTTGTTTTTTACCACCAGATATTTTGGCAGCCTTTATGAATCGTTCAAAGGCACGCTGTTGATAAAGTGCATAAGCTGAATCATAAATGCCCAACATTTTGTTATTAAAGTACAAACATCTGGAACCGCTGGTCCTGTACTTCTAGTGCATGCTCTACAACACAACATGCTATGCAAAAACAAAGACGCTGTTTAGAAAGCCAGCGATAATTCTGTTTTGTCCTGGTATTTTATTAGGAGCCAAACGATGATGACCTTTGATCTTTTTCTGCAAAATCCACAGTTCCCAGGGTGAGACTGCGTGAGAGCGGCATTCTCTCCTGTCGCGTTTTACTCCGTGCTGCCGGACATGACTCGCCATTCTGTACTAATTACCCCTTTCCTGCACTTCTTTATGAGCCGTGTTTGCTTTGTGCGGTGCATCTGGCTCTGTTTAACATGCAGCACAGTCCCTTGTAAAGTCCGCCTGCTCTATAGGGGGCCGTGTCAGCATTAATGCCTATTAGCGATTCCCAAACCCCAGAGTCTGCACCAACCACAAAACATGGGACTGGGGCATGAGATAGAGAAGTCCTTCAGTCTATACTCAAAACGTGGGATTTTTATTGATGATACCCCTGTTCCAAAATTGAGTGAGCTATCTTGCTGTGTATTGCTATCTACAGCATCCTAACAGAAATGTAACTTCATAATTGATTAATTTGGAACATTTTACAACAAATTGGAGACTCAACACAACTGATTCCAGTGAAGTTGTTGCTAAGCTCACAAGGTGATGTTTTAATAAGGAAAAAAAGATACCGCTCAAACAAGTGTTTGATAAGAGTCAATATGTTTATATTTTTAACTTTGAATATAATTAAATTGACATTTTCCATTTTGGATGAATCTGAGCTCATTGCAGTGCATTTTAGGATTGCCTTGTCTGCGTAGGATATATACAATGCTGCTATACACTAAGTGTGAAGCGTTTTGTTGGTTATTTGGTTAATATTTCTGTGCGGTTGTGGGTAGCCACGCCCACAGTGAATCCTATTGGTTGAAAATTCTGCTTTACATAGCTGAATGGTATGCTACATTCATGTTTTGTCTGAATTACCATAAAGATGACAACTGTATCGTGAGCTGTACACAATCTCAGACTTTCTCAGAAATGTTTTGATTATATGACAAAACTCTTAAAATCACCATGAAATCAAAATGGACAATTATTTACTTGTGCACATCCATTATTAGTAATTTTTTTTTTTTCAAATTTATGTGCACTCATTATCTTTAATCAAAATAAATGTTTCCCTTCCTATGGAGAGGAAGGGCGGTACAACCTGTCAATCACAACAATCCAATCAATTCCCGATGGGCAAATCCAGTCCCGTCCTACATTTTTTCTTGTTCGTGAAACCATATCACTTGGCTATACGTCCCAATTGGGAAGAAAAGTCTATCACAACTTCCGTTTCATGCCGACTTTAATGCTTAAGGGAGGTCACACTATACTTTTCCCTACATTGACTTCCATTCACACACATGCAAATGACTGGAAACGCAAGCTCATGCGAGTTTCACTGGGTTCCAAAGTTCAGGTTTGGTGAACTCTGCCCTGCAAATTCATATCATGTGACCAATAGAAGATTGATACTTCACATTGTGACCTCTTAGCTGAATTAAAAGAACACAAACCTTAAATCTGAAGGATTGCAGCATTGAAGTAAAGTGGAGTAGATTGCATATTGTTACATTTTGGATGTTGAAGTATGTTTTTAAAGAAGACACAGCAGAGTTGCAGTGCCAGTAGAAATTTTGCGTTCTTAAAGTCTATTGTGACCATGGCTTGACGTAACTTAGGATAACCTAGGATAATTCAACCAAAAAATTCGATCAGTTCTAAACAATTCTATCATCATTTACTCACACTCATGTTGTTCCAAACCTGTGTGAAACACACAAAAAAGATATTTTCAACAATGTTGGTAACCAACCAGTTCTGGTGACCATTGACTTGCATTGCAAGCAAATTTCTCAAAATATCTTCTGTTATGTTCCACAGAAGAAAGAAAGTCGTACAAGTTTGCAATGACATGAGGCCTTTATTACTGGCTATAATAAAATTGCATATCAGAATAAAAGCCATTTTGCTTTACACAACATCACTACAGTCAAGTGGGACAAGACTTGGTTTTAAAATTTGGAATCGTAAAAAGCAGCATATTGTTGACTGCTACAACATGGGGTTTAGGTTGGTAGGTAGGTTTTGGAACAGTGCCGTTGTGTAGTGTTTCTGAGGGTATGAGACATTGGACATAATTGAGGCATCAACATGGGCAGCACAATGCTTTCACACATTCAGTGCTGTTGAACCAGGTCTATGTTTGGCTTGGCTCCGTTAGAGGGTCATAGCAGTATTAGTCTCCCGTCTTCTTTCAGCAACTCTATCATGCCCTCTGAGTTACAGTTGATAGAGTAAGCATGTGTGAGACAGGGCTGAGGGTGTGTGTGTATGTATGTACCAAAATGTCCACATTGGGGACCAGCCAGTGGTTCCCCACAAGGGAATTGGATTAATAAAAGGGATACACACTACGGTACTTCCAATGTCACAATTTGCGCAAGTTACGCTTTAGCCGTAAGTAGACTGTGTTTCGCCGGAAGATAGAACTTTACTTTGTAGCACGTTACATATTACTATTTTTCTTACACAAACGCATCGCTTCGCTATAGAATGCCTTTATTAACCCCATGAGCCGTGTGGAGCACTTTTATCATGGATGGATGCACTTTGATGGACTTATATATATACCATATATAAATATATACCAATTCACTCCCATTATAAAGCTCGGAAGAGCCAGGAGATTTTTTTAATACAACTCCGATTGTATTCGTCTGAAAGACGAATGTCATATACACCTAGGATGACTTGAGGGTGAGTAAAATCATGGGCTAATTTTCATTTTTGGGTGAACTATCCCTTTAATAAACATATTTAATTATGCTTATTGTAAAATGTAAAAATGCTGAGATTCTTCTGTGTGTAGTGTAGGGGTATAGAATTTGGGGTATAGAATTTGAACAGTATAAAACTGTTCTGGAGAGTCCCCACAAAGATAGCAAAACTTTTTTGTGTGTGCACGCAACCATGTGTGATCCTATAAAAGTGCATGTTTGGACACAAAGGGTAAAGATGGGTGGTATGCTGAGAGAGCACTCAGACTAAGTCCACCGCAAAGCACGAGATGAATTCTGCTGGAGTCTCAAGTGTCATAAAGGCGGCGTTGGGCCAAGAGTGAGTGAGCGTGTGTGGGTGTACGATAGGGTCAAGGGATTAACAGCTGGTATAAGAGTCTCAGTTCTGCTAGACACACACAAAACAAACGCAAACACTCTCCTGTAACACAATCAAAGCTGTGGCAAGAGATCTGCTACTAAAATAAATGCAGCGGGAGGGGAACAGTGAGACAGGGAAAGACAGAGTGTGTGTATTTATGTTTGTTGAGTAGAAAGTCAAACTGCTTTCTCGCACAGACAGAGAATAGAGAGAGAGAAACAGGGAGTTAAAGATACATTTCTACATTGTCCGAAGAAAATGTGAGTGGTACTTGCCCGCCCACAATGTTGGAGTTTATATTTTAATGATGTCTCTATGATATTCTGGTGCCTATATATGACGGGGGCCCCCACACACGGGCTCTGTACACTGGCCCAAATCAAAGCCCCGCTCAATGCTTCACGTCGGGTGTTTCTCTGCCTCCATGTCGTGCATTAAAATCGTGTAATGCACACATAGCTGTATCTGTAACTAAAGATGAACAAAATTTACAGGGTATACCATATATTAATACACTATTCTCTAACCTAGCCTAAAGGGATAGTTCACTCAAAAATGAAAATTATATAATAATTTACTCACCTTCAAGTTGTTCAAAACTGGTATGAATTTCTGTCTTCTGTTGAACACATAAGAAGATATTTTGAAGAATGTCTGTAACCAAACAATTGATGGTTCCCACTGACTTCCATAGTATGAAAAAAAAAAGACTACGGAAGTCAATGGGGCACATCAACTGTTTGGTTCCCTTTCGTTGTCACTCCGAGTTACGTCGGATGACGACGAATGGGGTTTCGCTTAGAAAGCCTGTCAGCTTCGAGTATTACAAAACGAGCCAATGGCAAAGAAATGCCATGGGTCTGCGGAATTTGCATAACGTAACTCCGCCCCACCTCGTGGGTATAAAAGGAGGACGCTGGCAACATGCAGTTATGTTTTCGCTTCGGAGCCAAGAAGTCCTCTTCACTCCTAAAGCCATCTCTGAATTCGTCAGCTTTTTACAAACGAGTTCCTCTGGTGTTGGTGTTTGTGGGCGATTCCAGCGAGCGCGCGCTTCCTGCTGATCTGTGCAGTGATTTTGCCAGAGAGTGCGTGTCTCCCCGGCCGCCTCGACATCAGAGTGTTTCTCTCTCACTAAAAGAGCTTGCACGCGGCACGTCTTTTTAAAGATGCCTCGCCCGTGCACTTCTGGTTGCGGCAGATATGTGTCTGACTCTGATGGGCACGAGCGCTGCTTGGTGTGTTTGGGCATGGATCACGCTAGAGCAGCGCTCGTGGATGAGTCATGTTCTCTCTGCGGGAACATGACCATCGCGTCACTAAGGTCGAGACTCAGTGAACTCGCAAGAGTGAGAGTCCCCTCATCCACACCCCGATCTAGTGCTCCCCCGAGGAGTACTACTTCGGCTGGTGGCCAGGGTGACCTGAGGGTAACGGTCTGGAACCAGGCGCCGACTATGTGTCCGCGACCCCAGCCCCCCTCCACAGTGACGGTGCCCGCTAGTGAGCCTCCGATTCTCGCGGGACCTTCGGGTGCCCCGCGGGTTTCGGTTGAAGCTACAGAGGAAGATGCCATGTCTGTAGCAGCATCACAAGGTGGGCTTGATTCTTCCGGAAGTGAAGATTCAGCGCAGCTGCCACCTTCCGGTGTGCATACGGCTGTGCCTGATTCGGATCCGGAAATGACGGCCATGCTTTCCCGGGCAGCCGCGAGCATTGGTTTAGAGTGGAGGCCTCCACCCTGTCCCGAGCGCTCGCGGTTGGACGATTGGTTTTTGGGTAAGGCTGCCGACCCCCGTGGTCCACGGCAAACCCCAATACCATTCTTCCCGGACGTGCATGATGAGATCTCGAAGTCCTGGAAGACCCCCCTGTCTTCCCGGGACCGCTCGCTGATCCCATCCGCCTTTCCTCCCCTCGATGAGGCGGCCGCCCGTGGGTACACTGGGCTTCCCCCGGTTGAACGCTCTGTTGCGATGCAACTGTGTCCTCAGAGTGCTTCTTCTCGGGGCGAGCCTAAGCACCCATCCAAGGCCTGTAGATTTTCGTCTACCCTGGTGGCGAAGTCTTACAGAGCGGCGGGACAGGCGGCTACCTCTCTGCATGCTATGGCCACTCTGCAGGTCTACCAGGCCCAGATGCTCAGAAACATGCACGAGGGCAGGGCAGACCCAGGGCTCTTCAATGAGCTGCGTGCCGCAACCGACCTCGCTCTCCGGGCGACGAAGGTAGCCTCACGCTCCCTGGGTCTGGTGATGTCCACCGCGGTGGTCCAGGAGAGACACCTGTGGCTGAACCTGGCTGACATGCGGGATTCCGAGCGGACTCGTCTGCTCGATGCGCCCCTGTCCCAGGCCGGCCTCTTCGGCGGCGCAGTTGAAGATTTTGCCCAACAGTTTTCAACTGCACAGAAGCAGACTGAGGCCATTAGACACATTCTGCCCCGCCGACCCGCTGCTGCCTCGTCGTCGGTCGGGCAGACGCCTCAGCCTGCTTCCCGCCGAGGGCGCCCTCCTAAAGCTCCCGCCCCTCCCGCTAAGCCCAAGCAGCAGCCTCCACCCGGGCCGACGCGCGGAGGAAGCCGCAGGAAGGCGCCCCAGCCCTCTCCAGCCCCGCCCCCCCGCCAAGCGCCGGGTCAAGCGGCGCTCCTGAGACGGGCTGCTCAGGGATGATGTCTGTTTCGCAGGAGATGGTAGCAGGGCCACTCCTTCCCCCGGTGGAGGGCCGGGGGAGAATCCTTTGTTCTCCACTCCCCGCTGCTCACCCACGGGTGGGCAGCACCCTAATGTGGTTAAAGACAGAAACAAACCTCTCATCCCTGAGCACACAGAGTTCTCGGACGACCCAGAGCGCCGCCCACCAGCCGTGCTCTCCTCGTCCCCCTCTGTCCCAGAGTCGGTTGACACGGCGTGCCGCCCACGGGCCGTTTCGTCCCTGTCCCACTCTGTCGCCAGACCCCTGGCAGAGCAGGCCCCCGTGGAACGCTGGTCCTTCCCTGGCCTCCTCTGTCAGGGCGCGGAGCTTAACTGCGCCCCCACACCGGATCGCTATGCCGTCCACGTCCGGGCCAGTTACTCCGCTTCGCTGCCCCTCCGGGGGGACGCCGGTGGTCCGCATGACCCCGCTGGTACAGTTCCTGGAAGCCTGGTTAGAGCTTCCCCAACTGTCCCGCTGGGTCGCCCGCACCATCCGGTTCGGCTATGCGATTCAGTTCGCACGGTCTCCTCCCCGATACAGGGGAGTCCGCTCCACTTTGGTCGGTGGCAACGCCCCGATCATGCGAGCAGAGATTGCCACTCTGCTGGCGAAGGGTGCAATCGAGACTGTCCCTCCAGCCGAGATGAGGTCCGGCTTCTACAGCCCTTACTTCATTGTCCCCAAGAAAACCGGTGGGTTACGACCGATCCTGGACCTGCGAGTATTGAATCGCTCCCTTTACAGGATGCCGTTCAAAATGCTCACCGCCAAACGCATTTTCGAGTGTGTGCGGCCCCAGGATTGGTTTGCAGCGATCGACCTGAAGGACGCCTACTTTCATGTCTCCATTCTCCCTCGTCACAGACCGTTCCTCCGGTTTGCTTTCGAGGGACAGGCATATCAGTACGCGGTTCTCCCGTTCGGGCTGGCCCTGTCCCCTCGCGTCTTCACGAAGGTCGTCGAGGCAGCCCTTGTTCCCCTTCGGGTTCACGGGGTTCGCATCCTGAACTATCTCGACGACTGGCTGATTATAGCTCACTCTCGAGACCAGGTTTGCGAACACAGGGACCTTGTGCTCCGGCACTTAGCCCGTCTGGGCCTTCGGGTCAACTGGGAGAAGAGCAAACTTTGCCCCGTGCAGAGGATCTCTTTTCTCGGTATGGACATCGACTCGGTCGCCATGTCCGCGCAGCTTACGAGCGAGCGCGCGCAGTCACTGCTGACTTGTCTGAGACAAATACAGGGCAAGAAAGCGGTTCCACTGAAACATTTTCAGAGGCTCCTGGGGCATATGGCATCTGCAGCCGCGGTCACGCCGCTCGGATTGCTTCATATGAGACCGCTTCAGCTTTGGCTTCGCGACCGAGTCCCGAGGTGGGCATGGCAACAAGGCAAGCTCCGAGTTCCAGTGACTTCGAGCTGCCGTCAGACCTTCACCCCGTGGTTGAACCTCAGTTTTCTCAGGGCTGGTGTCCCCCTGGAACGAGCGTCGAGGCATGTTGTTGTGTCAACAGATGCCTCCACCACGGGCTGGGGCGCCATGTGCAATGGTCATGCTGCCGCAGGCTCCTGGACAGGACCCTGCCGCCTATGGCATGTGAATTGCCTCGAGTTGCTGGCAGTACGCCTTGCTCTGCACCGCTTCCGAGCGCTGCTCATGGGTCAACACGTACTAGTCCGATCAGACAATACCGCCACAGTAGCGTACATCAACCATCAAGGTGGTCTACGCTCCCGCCGTATGTCGCAACTCGCTCGCCACCTCCTCCTATGGAGTCAGAAGCATCTGAGGTCCCTTCGTGCTATTCACATTCCCGGAGCCCTGAACCGTGCTGCCGACGAGCTGTCACGGCTTCAGTCCCTCCCTGGAGAATGGCGACTCCATCCCCAGTCGGTCCAGCTGATTTGGGACCAGTTTGGCGACGCACAGATAGATCTGTTTGCCTCCCGCGACTCATCCCATTGCGCCCAGTTTTATTCTCTGACCGAGGGCACGCTCGGCACGGATGCACTGGCGCACAGCTGGCCGCGGGGCCGCAAGTATGCGTTTCCCCCAGTGAGCCTTCTTGCGCAGCTCCTGCGCAAGGTCAGGGAGGACGAGGAGCAAGTCCTTCTGGTTGCGCCGTACTGGCCCACCCGGACTTGGTTCTCCGAACTAGTGCTCCTCGCGACAGCCCCTCCTTGGCCAATTCCTCTGAGGAAGGACCTCCTTTCTCAGGGACGGGGCATTCTATGGCACCCTCGTCCCGATCTGTGGAACCTCCACGTGTGGCTCCTCGACGGGACGAGACAGGTTTGAGTACCCTACCACCTGCGGTGGTGGCTACCATCACTTCCGCTAGAGCATCGTCCACGAGACATGCCTACGCGTTGAAGTGGAACCTATTCGTCAATTGGTGCTCTTCTCGCCGAGAAGATCCCCGGAGTTGTTCGATCAGTCTCGTGCTTTCCTTCCTTCAAGATGGGTTGGAGCGAAGGCTGTCTCCCTCCACCCTCAAAGTTTATGTTGCCGCTATCGCCGCTCACCACGACTTAGTGGAAGGTAAGTCCATAGGGAAGCACGACCTGATCGTCAGGTTCCTGAGGGGGGCGAGGAGACTGAATCCTCCTCGCTCTCCTCTCGTTCCCTCTTGGGACCTCTCAGTGGTTCTAAGTGCCCTGCGGAGTGCTCCCTTTGAGCCTTTGCAATCAGTGGAGCTTAAGTTCCTGTCAATGAAGACAGCGCTCCTGATTGCATTGGCTTCTCTCAAGAGGGTCGGGGACCTGCACGCATTCTCCGTTGACGAAGCGTGCCTAGAGTTCGGGCCGGCCGGTTCTCACGTGATCCTGAGACCCCGGCCTGGATATGTGCCCAAGGTTCCTACCACTCCCTTCCGGGACCAGGTGGTGAACCTGCAAGCGCTGCCCTCGGAGGAGGCAGACCCAGCCTTGGCACTGCTCTGTCCAGTACGCGCTCTCCGCGCTTATGTAGACAGGACGCAGTGTTTCAGGACCTCAGACCAGCTCTTTGTCTGTTATGGTGGGAAGCTGAAGGGAAAGGCTCTCTCAAAGCAGAGGTTGTCTCACTGGATCGTGGACACCATTGCTTTGGCTTACCAGCAGCAAGGTCGACCGTGCCCCCTTGGTGTGACCGCCCACTCCACCCGGAGTGTGGCATCCTCCTGGGCGCTGGCGCATGGCGCCTCGCTGGCAGACATCTGCAGAGCTGCAGGCTGGGCGACACCGAACACATTCGCCAGATTCTATAATCTCCGAGTGGAGCCAGTGTCCTCTCGTGTTCTCGCTTCAAACAGCTAGTTCCGGACCCGCTCAGGTGTCTTCGCTTGCTCGCCATTCCACTCCGCGGACTGGATACGTGCGATATTCTGCTCAGGTGAGCTTCGCCGAAAGCCCTGAGTTCCTCCAGCACCCCTGATGCTAGCGCCAGTGTCTATTGCCTGGGCGTCGGCTAGGTGCCTCCGTGTGCATGGTACCTCCCATGAGCTACCCCCACACGTGTATTTCCACTGTAAGCCTCTTTGAGCATGTGTCTTTCCCTCGGCAAGCCACCTTGCCACCCCTGAGGTTGAAATATTCCACCTGCGGCTGGACACCTCAGAGTTTCTCCATATGTTACTATCAGGTCATATGTGTATTTTCAAATGCCCCCCCCACTGGGTTGGTGATAATTGCATATTTCCCCTTAAAAGCTTGGGATATGCTTCCCAGTGTACCTTGGTATTCCTGTGTTGAATAGGAGTCCTTCGTCCTAAGATCTCGAGGGCTCAGATTTTGCGCAGGGCGCTGGAAGACAGCTGTGAAGGTGGCGTGATTTGACTGGTAACCCCATTCGTCGTCATCCGACGTAACTCGGAGTGACAACGAAAGGGAACGTCTCGGTTACGTATGTAACCCTCGTTCCCTGAGTAGGGAACGGAGACGTTACGTCTTCCTGCCACTTCCGCTGTTCGCGGGGATCGCCCGAGTTCAGTCTTGGCTCCTCAGCGATAAAACATAACTGCATGTTGCCAGCGTCCTCCTTTTATACCCACGAGGTGGGGCGGAGTTACGTTATGCAAATTCCGCAGACCCATGGCATTTCTTTGCCATTGGCTCGTTTTGTAATACTCGAAGCTGACAGGCTTTCTAAGCGAAACCCCATTCGTCGTCATCCGACGTAACGTCTCCGTTCCCTACTCAGGGAACGAGGGTTACATACGTAACCGAGACGTTACCCACGTTCTTCAAAATATCTTCTTATGTGTTCAACAGAAGAAAGAAAATCATACAGAGGAATGAGATAAATTAGTAAATGATGTAAATGAGGTAAATGATGAGAGATTTTTTCATTTTTGGGTGAACTATAAGTTTAATTTAATTACCATTTAATTTTAGATTTTCAACACTGAAATAAAAAAAATTTGTATACAAACAAATTTTGGTAACACTTTGTTTTAAGGTGACGTTACTATATGTACTTTTTATAGTAATAACAGTACATTATGCATAATTACAAGTAAACCAATCCCTAACCGTAACTCTATAGTAATGTATATTATTTACTAATTTAAGGAAGTACAATGTAAGTACATCAGCTTAAAATAAAGTGTAACCCAAATTTTTAATTATATAATTGTTACTCCAATTCGTTGAGCGGTGGCCATAAAAATATGCTTTTGTGACAGATTGATTTAAACATACATTAAATATAATGAACATGTAATAGTGCATTTCAGCAAAATGCTCCTCTCTAAAGTTTTAATTTACTTTTTTTGTTCTTGCTATGGACAAAAAGGCTTTTCTGAGGCAAATGTAACAATAAAAATGACATACTCACAAGCTGTTTATTGAAGTCTTTCTGCTGGAAGACTTATTGAGGGATTACATGAGAAATAATACATTTTAGTAAGTCGTTCTGTTTATTTCAACATACCCTCTGATGTCCATGTTTACTTCATGCTATAACTTGTATAAAGCGGGAGACGTCATTGAAGGATTTTTTTGTGTATTTTGACACTGTGAAGAGGTGTGTGTTTTCCATGTGGGAGTGGTGTGTGAGCAGGACATGGGTTAAGGGGGCATGCCTTCAATTTATTTGGGGTGTTAGTTTTTAATTAAAAGTGTAAGTGATGCCCCTCGGCGAGGGCAGAGCCTGTCTGTGTTTATCTTCAGGACGGGTGTCAGATGAGACCTCACGAAGGGCATCTGTCCATGAGTGTGGAACAGAAACAGAGTTAAATGCGTCACAAGGCAACACTGGAGCCGCTGAGGGTGCGAAATCACGTCTCTCCTCCTCTTTTCTCCTTCTCGCTTCTGTTTGTTTTCTCTTCCCCAGCCGAGCGGAACACCTTCACGGTTTTGCACAGAAACTCTTTTGTCTCAACCCCTCCTCCCTTTTCTCCATGTCTGTCCACAAATAAATTAACAGAGAAATACAGTACCTGTTGGGCTGACCGATGATGTGGTATGAATCATATTTTGCATTAACATTCTATAATGCGTTTCATTACGCACACATCATTAATATTGCATAACGCTGCTTATATGACATAGTAGATGAACCGCAGTGACCGTTTAAGGTTGCTGAAGCTGTGTAAATGTTACAGATCCAATTTGGAAGGCCATCCATCATCACCTCTCTGGCGATTTAGTGCTCTTTGGGATGGACTGGAGTGTTTCCCATGCTGCCTCATGTGAGTGGGCTTCTGTATGACTAAGTGGTGGCTACCAGTGTGGTTGGAATGGCAAAGGTTGGTGTGCGCATACGGAAAGGGGCCTGCAGAGGTTTTCAACTGGCTCTTTCAGGCAAAGAAACACAGTGTGTGCCTAGATAAACTCGGAGTCTGTTTCGTACAGCCACAGATATTTAGAACTCATTGGTGATTCATAGTTGTTGATTGTGTCAGAGATACAGCTCCTGTTTTCTTTAGTTGAGAATATCCTTAAAGGGGCCTGCACTTATAAAAAGTTTCCACCATTGTATGTGGTTCAATGATGTACAATAATGTGGTACTTTGATATATGCCCTAACTAATGTTCAAAAGTATGGAGTCAATACGATTTTTTTTAATGAAAATAATACTCGTTATTCATATCGCACGCATCAGATGTGACAGTTTTGAGAATTTTTATGTGTATGTGGCTAATCATTTGATGGATTTGTGTAGAGTTACTATGCGAACGGCTAAACGCATAAAATATTTTACGTTTTTAGTTGAAAACAGTGTTGTGTATACAGCCCCTAAAAACGTAAAACTTTTTATGTGTTATGGCCGTTCGTTTACACGACAACGGTGTTTTGGGTGCCTGAAAACGCAAACTTTTGAAAACCCGTCGGCGCCGATAGCCTCGTGGTTAGGGCCGCAACTGCACCTCCGGTGACCCGAGTTCGATTTCCAGCTCGAGGTCCTTTGCCGATCCCGTTCCCCTTGCTCTCTACCCCTCGCTTTCCTGTCAATGCTCCACTGTCCTAGCCAGTAATGCCACAAAAAGTCCAAAAACATAACTTAAAAAAAAAAAAAAACTTTTGAAAACGAGTTTCATAGTACAAGTTTTAGAAAACGATCTCCGTTTAAACAATAAAAACACGAATCTCTGAAAACGATGACACCATGCACATGCGTATTACACACTCTCTGGCATTTTCAGTCTATAGTGTTTCATCTCCATCTAATGGCCTGGCAGCAGAATACAGCGTTTTTAGTCTTTTTCGCAGATCCGTGAGAATGGGGATCATTTTGACAATGTCGGTAGAACTTCTCTGTTTTAAGTATATCGTTGTCGTGTAAGCATACCCTTAGTTTCAGGAATTGTGTGTAAGCAAATGTTTTTTTTTTAACTATAAAGTTGACCTTGCTGAGCTCCCGCATCCGCACCCACGCAGTCCTGTCGCCGTGCCCAGACCGGGTCTCCTGTCGCTGGGCTGTGGCAGCCACCAGACCTGTCTGGCTGTGATTACCTTCACATCTGTAATTAATTTTAGCCATTCAAAGACTCCTTTATAGGCCTGCTGGTCCCTTGCTGCTTCATATTAACACACACTCACCTCTTCACACTCATGTGAATGCCAAAGTCTCAAACACACTATTAAAAAAAATGTATCCTATGTAAACAAATACCTTTACAAGAACACAACAATCACAGATCTACCCACCCACACACACACACGAACACGCACACACACACCCACACACACCCACTCCTGAAATAAAAGGTCTCAGTTACACAGTCTTACAATTCAAACGAAACATCCTCCTTTTTCCTGCAGCTCCTATACAGCTGCTTCTGCCCGTTTCTTTAATGCCTCGATTGAGCTGCTTTGTGTTAGTGTGTGACAATAGAGAGGAATCTGTACCCACACATTGATGTCTTCATCTTTAATTCCCTCTTAACTGTGCCGCATACACACAATGCTCAATCCAATCTTTATTAAAAACGGTGTAAGAACAGCATACTGCTCTGCATCAGAAACAGACCCAATTCAAACATTTCCATATAAGACTGGCTTCCTTTTGCTTATATAACTACCATTATATAAACAATATATAGCTATATATGCTATGTCTAGAAGGGAATATTAGCCAACAATACCGTGTACTATAGTTTACTGTCTGCTGTAAATAAAAATAAAATTGTGAATACATTAAACAGTACTGCGCTACATTGTTGTCAACAGGCGTGACAATGAGTCAAAAAGGAATTCATTATTTTATTTGAAGTAGGTGTACTCTTCATGCTGGAACTCAATACGAATGGTTTGAATTGTGGGGTACAAAGCCCAGCGCACATGTCCCTGCACATTTTTTTTTTAAATCATGATGATCAGCAGACTTGGTTCCTGAAATACATTTTATATTATATTTTATATATTATAATTTTTATAGAGTTTTGTAAAGTTATAAGCCTTGAGTCACACCAACCAGCTACAAAGAGAAACACATCACAAACTTTGTTTTGAAGTAAAACAAATATTTGAAAATCTGATAAATGGACAAAGGTTGTATTAAACGGCTTTAAAGAAGGAAGGAACTACAATACCAAGAAGCATTGCGAAAGACAAAAGCGATGGATAAATATAAACCGATTGATTTAAAGATGTTGATAATGTAAATAGACTATATATCTTATGTTCATTGTAAAATATACATTTAATATTTAAGAAGTTTGAGAGTGTATGGACTCAATTTCGTGATTCACAGTGCTTCATGGGCAGTGTTGTGTGTAACTACCATGTAATTAATTACTGTAATTTTTGTACTGTAAGTTTTTTATGTAATTTAATTACAGTTACTTCTGTTATAATTGCATGAAATACTGTATAGACTAAGAACAATTCTATATAAAATATTAACATCAAAATTGATTTAACATCTAATGAATGTTAAAAAAATATTTTTTTAATGTAACTGTCACCATTTAAATACTTTGGTCAGTTCAAGAATAATATACGCAATTTATTTATTTTTTTTTTGTTTTTTTTTTTTGAAAGAATTATAATAAGAGCAGTTTCATGTCTAACTGTTCAACAGGTCGAGGTTGATATGGGATTAAGAAAGTAATTAGTCATGCATTTTTTTTTTAGAGCTTTACTTTTTAATGCAATACTCTTTGAAATAGGAATGGGTGCAGGGTCGCAAAGGTCTTAAAACCAACCGCTTATGCACAAAATGGCAAAAAAGCAGCGAGACGCAGTGCAGCAAATGTCCATCAAGTGCATGGAATGCAAAAAAGCTTTATGACCACAATGATCCCAATTCAGTATGCAA
This sequence comes from Meda fulgida, assembly GCA_030578275.1. Taxonomy (NCBI): domain Eukaryota; kingdom Metazoa; phylum Chordata; class Actinopteri; order Cypriniformes; family Leuciscidae; genus Meda; species Meda fulgida. The sequence continues at coordinate 7,396,060 of CM060633.1, forward strand.
AAAAGTCATTTTTTACAGTGAAAAAATCTTTTTACAGGCTACAAACATTCTATCACATTTAGTGAATATTTTCAAAAGGGAAAAAAAGAGAATTTCAAATACAGTGCTGTGTTGCTTGCATTTTTTCAAAGCTATATGGATATTAATTTCACTACATTAATGTGCTGTATTATTATGCATGTATGATTCTCACCAGGGGTCTCGTGTATAAACCTTTGTAGAAGCAGTTTACAGATTCATAAAACTCTACATACATCAGATCTGTGCAAGGTTTGTTCGTAAATCCCAGTGATATTAATAAATACTGGTATATGTGTGGGAAGTGCGGTACGTGCTTTTCAATGCCAGTTTTGTGTGTAAACATTTAGACATTAAGAGCTCTCAGACTACATTTGCTCAAGCTTATTTCTTTCAGCTTTAAAGATGAGCGCCTCAAAGTGTTTGATCTTCAAAAGAGGATGACCAGTGCAGGAAAGACAAGAGAGTGATAATCTCTCAATTTCAAAGAAGATGTGACATTCGCCAGCGACCTTATGGAGCAAACAACACATGAAACAGTCTCCTGAAAAAAAAGCAGGTCCACCATGGTCATTACTGGAGGCATTTTACCCTTGATCTGCCCAACAGAATATTACTAAAGACATGCTGAGATATTGAAGGAGAAAAATGACATGAAAGCTGTTTCTACAAGCTTCTCTGTTCAGAATAAAGCAGGACCAACATCAACACAACACAACACATAATTCAATAAGAGGATGCATCGACACTGGCCTCACATACTTGTGTCATTCACACATGCACTTTACTCAATTAACAGGCTTGCATCTGTCTCCATTCTCTCTTCTCCTCCAGTGTCCTTTTTTCCAAGCGCTTCAAATATTCATTTCAGGTTTTTGCCCAGTCTCTGTCCTCAGTGGAAAGTCTGGAGCCAGGCTGGCTGAGCGGCGATGTGAGGAAGGGCAATTACCTTCTGCCACCCGAGACTTCCAACAAAAACACCAGTGTGTGTAATTAAAGAGTGAATGGCGGACCTCTCTCTTTACTCTCACCCTTTCATGATCAGGGCCCCATTACGCGTGGACAGGAGGAGCACTGGGGGCCAGTGCAGGAACGGCTGAGACAAACGTCTTTCATGGGATAAAAGACTAAATCTCTCCAGATTATGACTGCTGTGCTTTCACCACGATCTGTAGAGTAAACCTAAAGATAGCTGAACTGAAACACTGAATCACACTCCTAATTTCAATAGTCTAACGACACAAAACCAATATTGGGTAAACCGTTTTTATCAATATCTTGAGTATTTAACATTTTAATTGATCCTATTATGAATAGGGTGAGGATTATATGCAAATTATCTCATTGCGAATTATTCATCCCTTCCTGATAACGTGCATTATGAATACAGTATTTGTATTCACGTGCCGCATCTCTAAATTGCAACCAGTTGAACAGCATTAATATTTGCAGATTCCTTGTTATATCTGAAATCCATGTTTGTCATGCATTATACTTTCTAAAAGTGTAACAATGAATAGATAAGTAGCATGTACTATAACTGATAAAAATTATTCATGAAACCATACTATCTATTATAATGTGCATTACACGGCATAATTAATGCATTACAAATACTTTTCTACTCCAAAGGCTTTAAGTAAAGTGTTACCATTATTTTTCTAACAATCTTTTGAGTTATATTTTGATTCAAAATTTAGGTTTAAACAATCTCTAGTGATGTATGCCAAACTTCTCCAATCATTTAGTCCACTTAAACTCCACTTGAACTCTGCCCCTGCAAACTCTACTTCATCTGCCTCCACTTTTGGGTTAAACGGACACATCTCAGAATCCAATCAACATCAAATAAACAGGGCTGCGTTTCACTCCCCTTTTAGACACACTTGCAAACTGCCATGAGCGTTTCCCTCGGGGGAATCCCGCCAACTTTTTGTTCAACTTTGTCAAATGGATGAGGGAAATTTATTGGGTATGTGCCAAAAGAGAGAAATTCTCAGTACTCAAGAGAGTTGGCAAAAACTACCCGGATGACCTACTACTTCTGGCACGATTCTGATGTGCGCATCACATGGACACTATTATCCCATGAGGCCATGGGAGAGGATTTGTGAATGGCAATGAAGCGACTTAACTGACGCTGATAGGTCATATAATGACAACATGGCGAATGCAGTACATCCAGATAACATTCATACTATACAGAACATACTTTTTTAGAGCTTGCAATGTACTTATTCAAAATAATACCTAGTCATGAGAGTATGCACAGCCAATTTCATCTCCACCATTTTAGATGGATTTCTTTGAGTCAACTGCAATGAATTCTGGGATTGGTTGTTACAGAATAGGCAGGAAGCTAATTTAAAACAGCAAAAATGAGGCATCTAAAAAGCAGCATAACAGGAATACACTTCATGTTGAAAGCACCAAAAGGTTTTGAAACAGCCCAATATGAGGTTCTATAAGTATTTTTAGGTCTCAGGTGATAAAAACCAGAGGGTATTAGAAACCATGACAAAGCTTGGACATTGTACAATGTTTTATTAAAAAGTAAAGAAATTACACAAAAAAAAAAAAATCCCCAAACTACCAGGACCTCCCTCCCTGCCCCTTGCTTATGTATAACACAAGATTTTACAACTGGCAATGATGCTGAAGGGGTCTTTAAAAAAGAAAATACTTTCAGAAAACTGAATGAAGTCTTAAGAAATATGTGGGTGCAAAAGGGGTACATCCTTAAAGTTTAGTTTCCCTACCAGGTGCTGGGGCTATAAATACATTTGAAAACTGCTTAGACCACTAGTACCTCCTGAAAGCCAGCTTTTACACCAGTGAGACGACTCGCTTTCCAAGCCCGAGAATCTTAGGGGTACATACCAGTTTCAGTTCATTTTTTAATCATGGATCTGGAAAACAACAGGCCATTCAATGGATATGCTGTTAAGTTACCAAGTGATGTCAAACCAAAACAGGTAGGTTATGATGATTTTGCTTCCCAAAGATTAAATTGAGCCCAATCCAATTGGGGTGGAGGGAAATTAAATCAGAAAAAAAAAAAATATTAAAAAGAATCCAGAATAGAGCCCTGAGGAGTACGTCTGCTGTCGACAAACATACGTTTTTGACAAACAAAACATTTTAAACTTCCGTGGCTATGATCGAGAAACGAAATAGTCAAAGCTCATTTAAATAGTAATATAAAAAGGAATGATGGTACTTCTGATGAATAGATTATACACTCATATGTGGACACTGAACTGATCTGTGCCCATCAGATACTCGAATCTCACTTGAGTGTCTCCAGAAACACAACTCACATCTGATTTTACCATCTTGATTTCAGGTTCAGTTAATCAAAGATTTTTAGGGGGAAAATATAACATTCAAACGTCACTTTAATACCAAGGGGACATTTCTTTCAAAGACCACTGTAGTAGAGTGCCACCTACTGGTTTCCAGGGAATAAGATGATGCCAGGAATCACTAGATCCCAATAAGCCAATAAACAGGATAAGGAATCTCTTGCTTTTAAAAAACAGAAGTTGTTTACCCACACTTAAGGATGACAGTTTTTATTGTAAAACAGCCAAAATAATAAATGACTAAAGAAAAGTAACAATTGGTGGCACACTCAAAAAATAAAGACTTTTAGATCAACGTCATACCACCATGGGGGTTTAGTGCCAATTAAACAGCTCTCATGAGACACAGAAAACACATACGGTCAGTTTCATTGAAAGAGCCTAGTTCTGGACGGTCACCAGATTCATTTGAAAGTCTGCATGAAGGTCTACGCAAAAGGATCTACGAGTTTCATTCTGGACCACTTTATAACATTTACAGGTAAACTTCTGCAAAGGAACCTCCTAAGTCATCAAAACGAGACATGGCTTGGTGGTGATTTGCAATTACAATTTTTTGGGGACATAGGGAGTTTCTTTTTTTTTTACTTTCGTTTTTTTTTTAGGTCAAATATCAAATGAAAAAAAGTCTTAAGAGCTCAAAGAGATGGCATCTTATTTTCAATGCAAATCCTCAGGTTGAAAAAAAAAACAAGTGTCATCATTAATCAACTTACAAATATAAATCAGTTTTCTCCAATATTAACAAAAACTTCCAAAAAGTAAAATAAACAAACATCTACATCGGGGTGAAAAAGGGTTCTGTCCGATATGCAGCGGGTACGGGCTGGGCTGTTTCGCCTTCTGATTAATAAGGAGGGAGTACGAAAACGAATACAAAGAACACAAAGCACCCTGGTCCTTATGAGCGTTTGAGCCTCTTGGAATGTCGCTGGCCGCCCGAGTCCTCGTCGCTGCTGGCCTCGTCCTTGTCTTCCGTCACATCTCGTGGTGTCCGTCTCGATCCAGTTCTCCTGCTGTCCCTCTCATTGTCGCTTTCCTGCTCTCGATAATCTTTCCGACTCGTCCGCTTGCTCTTCCTTCTCACAGTCGCCTCCTCATCATCGCTTTCACTGTCAGCTTGGTTCCGTTGTCTGCCGCTCTGTCTGGCTTTCCTTCGTCCCGAGACTTCCTCATCATCTTCCTTCTGTCTGGATGTGGCTCTTTGCTTCCCGTTCTGTTTCTTCCTCCGTCCCTCCACCTCTTCTTCATCATCCTCCTCTTCGGAAGGAGTGGCGGGGCGTTTGCGCGTTCTCCGGCGCAGATAGCCGACCCCAGGGAGGCTCTTCTGCAGGAGCTCGACGAACGCCTGCTCTGTGCGTGTCATGCAGGTCAGGACGTTGCTGTTGGGCTGGTTGTATTCCTCTGCGTTTGAGAAGATGAGCTTCATGTCCTCGAGGAAATCGCTGGTGCTGTGGTACTGAGAGGATTTGAACTTGTCCTGCATGGAGGTGAAGTCCATCGGGGTGCTGATGATGTCCTGATAATCCTCTGCCTCTTCAGCAGATACAGGTTCCCTGGATGAGGACAAGAGAAAGCACAGGAATGTTTTATGTAACGAATCCTTTCAATCAATGCCTCCACTAAACTGTTTTATAGTGTCGGCCATTTGATCGAAATTTAAAAAATAAATAAATAAATCAACGGTTTCATAATTCTTAACCAGATAAAAAGTTAACGAATTATAAAACTACTGTTAGAATTTCCAACCTTGACAGGATACATACAGTACACCCATGTTAAGTGGCATGTACTATAGCAAAACTCAACTGCTTGATTGTTATACCGTCAAAAAATATAAACTATATTACCACTCTGTGATATTAAAAGTTGAATATTTAGTATATCCTACTTTATCTGCATGCATACAGTATGCAAAGATTAAATTTACACTACATAGCAAATCTCAGCAGCATGGATATTTATCTCATTGTAAAAAATATTATTTGCAGTTCTATATATAAAGTTGGATATATTACATCCAACTTTTTTCACATACATGCATAACACTTGCATATAGTGGCAAACTTCAACTGCTCAATATATAACGTTGAATATACAAGCATGTCCAACTTCATCCACATGCATACAGTATACTTGTGTATGGCGATATATACTTTATAGCAGGGCTATTCAATTGGGAGCCAAGGCCAATTCAAAAGGCCAGATCCGGCCTGCCAATCATCTCCATCCAGCCCGAGGACACCCCAACCTCCCTCCTCCTAAATTTGGTTAGATATGCGTGTGGTTGCAGTGGTGCCTGCAGCTGTACAGCTATAGGCACTGAGCGTACCATGAGTGCTCTGCTGAAAAATTCGAACTGAAATTGTTTCTCAGGTCAGTCGGTTATTATGCGTGTCCCGTATTTAAGTCGACTGAACCAGCGATACCAATCATTCATGAATAAATCATTCTTTTGGTTTGATTTCCTTACCATGAATTGGCCAAACACGCTTACACAACGATCTGAAACGATTCGTTCGGACCGCTGTCACAGAATCATTTGTGGTTACAACAAATAATGTCTGTGAGGGTTTACCTGAAGGGCCAGCTGTATCGGTATTTCATGAGCTTCTGAAGGATCTCCTCACATTTCTCCAGCTCAACAGCTTTTTTCTTTAATAGAGGCTTAGAGCTCTGTCGGATCTGCACACAATCAAATACACTCATATATGGTGCTTTCATATTCCTAAACATTCATATAGGTCTATATTTAGAACAGTGACTAATACTTAATGTGCCTACACTTGCACTGTTGATTTAAAAAAAAAAAAAAAAAATGTGTTACCTCAACACACCCCGTATTATGCTTGTTAATGAACAAATTGTTCTTTCACCAGTACTTTTTAATTATTCAGCTGAACCCATTTGAAAAGCTTTAGTGAATCAATCTTCTCAGTTGTGCAATTTCTTTTGAAGGCAATCAAAAATGAATCTAACATTTGTAAAGATCTATACGGCACCATTAACGAAAACAAATTGAATGCAAACAGGGAACAGTATTGAACAGACCACTTCCACATGTCTTGTTTTACTCACCAGCTCGTCGATGTCAGCAGGGTGGCTCGATGCGGGCCGTGATTTAGGTGACTGTTTGGAAGCAGGTTTGGGAGAAGGTTTAGGAGGTTTAGGATCTGGTTTGGAAACAGATCTGACAGCAGGTTTGGGATCGGATTTAGAAGCAGATCTGAGAGCAGGTTTGGGATCTGGCTTGGAAGCAGGTCTGGAACTAGGAGGCGAATGCTTCTTCTGTGGTTGTTTACTCTGCACTTTAGGCTTCAAGGACGTCTTCACCTTTTTCCTAGGTCTTACTGTGACAACCAAAACAGACAACTAGAGTTTGTGCCAATACTTAAAGTTTCAAGCACTTCAGCATGACATGCTATAGTACATTTGATAGACCAGGGTTTTTTTTTTTGGTATGAAAACATTAATACAAATTGATGAAGTAAAATTTGTATTTTTCCTCCACCCTTAATGAAAACAAAGTGTATTGTTCTCAAAGCTCTTAGTGACACTCACAGCTGTGGCCTGTGTCCCTGTATTCTTCTTCTGATTCTTCCTCCTCAGACTCTTCTTCATCTTCCTCCTCTGAATCCTCCTCTTCCTCAGTGTCCTCATTATAATTTCTGCACATGCAAAGAATTGTAAATTAATTGAGGATCTTTTGAGCATAGAAAGAAAACACAGAAAGCTACACTAGCCTCATATTTACATTCATTTAACTGGGAAAACAAACTTTTAGACAAATGCTTCAAAAACATTTAAGCAAAACCTGAATGACTAGAGCTTATTTACAGTGTGCTAGTTTTTTTTCTTCTTCTAGCTTTACGAGATTTTACACACTTTACAATACGTGAGCACTAACCTGCCCCTGGAGCTGCGTCGGGCAGTGGTTGGCTGACAGGCTGGGCAGAGCCATTCACCCGCCGGTATACGGTACAGAGCCGGCCGCAGACAGAACAGGTGGAAGGCTTTATTACACTCATCACACAGAATCAACTTATCATCCTCTCCTGCAGAGAAAGACATTCAGAAACCAGATCAATTACACATTAAATCTTCCTGTTTCCATGCAGTACTTCCTCTTGTGTGGAGCTCACATTACAGCAACAGGTGCCGTTTAAATCTTAGACATTCTCTTTGATGGTCATTCTCTCCCTTGCGCATTTCATACTCTAAAGGTGTGAAGTCAACTATTCCCTGTGGCTGTGTGAGTCTAAAGTTCGTTTGTTTCACACACAGTACACTGTGTTCCAAATTATTATGCAAGCGACATCAGTAGGATTTCAGTACAATAAACAAACACTTATTTGAAAAACTAAAATCTGAATGTTTTATTTCTCCATATCTTTTTAGATAACTGGTATCAATCTCAAGACAGGTTTGTTAAATAGTTTGCCAGGTTTACTTAGATAAATGGAACCCTGCTTAAAGAGGTTGTTCCACATTATTAAGCAAGTCACAGTTCTAATTCTAGTCACATAGTTCCCGCACTTTATACAGATATAATGGAGTTCACGTCAGCGAAAGCAACAGAGATGAGCTGCATTTTATTGATCATCAGCTAATCTCAAAATCAAAGACCACAAAAGGGGAGAGCAGCAACAGCATTGGTAAGATCATTTTGTTTCTTTACTTATGAAGATGATTGTGTTTTAAGCGTCTGCAACTTTCACTTTGATTTGCAATAGTTTGTGCGTTGGTTTGACGAATAGTTGCTCATCTGCTGTGATGCGTGTTGCAGTAGCGCCGTCATATCTGGCTTTAACATGAAAGTCTACAACACTCACACATTCTTTTTTTTTTAGCCTTGGCATTTACACCTGGCCTTTTCACGATCTGTGAACTGGCCAGGTGTAAACAGCCCCTTAGACACTGAAAGCATTTGATCATGAACTGCAGTGTAAATGAACTTCAAATTGTTGTCTTTTTTGTGATTTCAATAGATGCTTTGCCAAAGCAATGGTGGAAATTACAACGTTACAAAATTTCTCTTGTTATTATGCAAAGTATATTTTCGTATTATAAAACTGTGGCGGTGGCCACATTTTAGGTAATTAATGGGAAACACTAAATAGTACTATTAAAATTTTTGGAAAAAATTCCTTTTGCAGATCAATATATATAATTTATTACAGTTGACTAATATTGTCAATGTGACAACTTTATTAAACTAAAATCGATTAATATCATATCGTTTGATGAATTAGACTGGATAGAGCAAAAGCACAGATTAACTCATTTAAATGCAGTTTAAAAAAGCATCCCATGATGCAGCTCCTAAAGTGGGTTTGGTGAATGTCCAGAACAGAGCTGGAATCTAGACAAAGGGTGGCAACTTTGAAAATGACAAAATATAAGATTTTGATTTTCACCATTTTGTGATCACAATATAACGTTGTACACGTCTCATTCACGTTGTAATGTGTGATTTCATAGCTCTGATGACTTTCTCCAACATTCTTCCACTGTATTAAAATGTAACACTTTAAAACAGTGCTTCACAGCATTTGAGATTGATCTTTGATGTCTCACCTTTCCTGCGGCACACTTTACAGCGAGCGTTCTCAGCAGACATGTCCCACTTGATGCAGGCGTCCAGCATGCCGAGCAGCGCGTGCATGCGAGAAAAAGTCTGAGCTTCACGGACGGCAGTTTTCCACTTCTCCACCGCCGTGGCTACCTAGAAATTCAATATGCCTAAGTTTAGTGTAACATTATATACACACACACACACTCACATACACTACTTTTAAAGGATACCCAGGAATTATAAAATTGTCATCAATTACTCACTCTCATGTCATTTCAAACCAGTAAGACTTTCGTTCACATTCGAAACATGAAGACTTTAAATGAAATCTGAGAGATCTTTCCCTCCATTGAGTTCACACAACAACCACTTCGATGCTTCAAAAAGTTCATAAAGAGATCGTAAAACTAATCCATATGAATCGAGTAGTTTAGTTAATTAAGATTCCGATTTAATTTAGGCTTTTATTCACACATCAACATTGATCAGTTAACAAACAAAAGCTCAATCGAACATGCTTGAAGTGCGAGAACAAACCTCGTGGAGCTCAAACGTGCTGCGTAACGAGAATGAACCTCATTTATTCTTGCACGTAAAACGAAAATGCTTGAGCTTCTGTCTACCACAACTGATATGTGAGTTGATGAATGTTTATATGTGAATAAAAGCCTAAAGCAAATCTGTTCATGATGTAAAGCAATCATGTTTCTTCAGAAAATTTGAACTAAACCACTCGATTCATATGGATTAGTTTTACGATCTCTTTATGAACTTTTTGAAGTGTCAAAGTGGTAGTTGCGTGGACCATCAACAGAGGGACAGAATCTCTCAGATTTCATCAAAAAGATCTTCATTTGTGTTCTGAAGATGAAAAATAATCTTACAGATTTGGAATGACATGTGGGTGAGTAAATGGCAGAATTTTCATTTTTGGGTGAACTAACCCTATAAAGATTAGGGTTAGTTAAAAAAAAAAAAAAAAAAAAAAAAAAAAGTATTCAGCTTTGTCACTACAGAAATAAAAATTACACTTAAAATATATGAAAACACTATCTTTGTTCGGTTTTCCTTTATTTCTGTTTGCTTCAATCAATGCCCACAATGTTTACTTGACTGAGAAGTACATATTGTTTTAATTTATTAATATTTATAACTTTTTAAACAGCCATTTGTTTTGTATATTTTTTGACTATGGTATTGAGAATAATGAAATTAATTACTGAAACGTTAGTGTCACGAAGCCCTATTGAGCACAAATGCACTCACCCTGGCCTCTTCAGCCAGTCTCTTCTGATCATCCACCTCTTCTGCCGTCGTACTCTCCTCTCCCCCAGTCTTCTTTTTCTTCTTTTGTTTGGGCGCCATGAAGCCCTGCAGAAACTTCTTGATCACACTCTCTTGCAGGGTGATCACACACTCGCCAAATTCCTGCAGTTTCTCCAAGTTCTGCACCTGAAAACACAAGTGAGAGGTCAGGTATCTTATTTCACAGGATGATAATGGTATAAGTGCCCACCCTCACCACAAGATCTTAATGTTTCTCACCCTCTCCTCAAACTCAGACGTGTCCTCCATGTATCCCAGGCCTCCTTTCTGCAGACGAGAGGCTACCTCGATAATGTCAGTGCGCAAGAATTTAAGCAGTTCCTGGTATCCATCGCAGGTCTTAAGGCCTGGGTTACCTTTTTTTGTCAGATGGATGGAATGCAAGATTTCCTGGTAACTAAAACACAAATGAAAACCATCTGAATTCTTCATTCATTTTTACTGGGATTGAAAGGAAGTAAGTTGTGAAAATGTGTTTTCAGGAGGAAGGGGATGTGTGCCTGTGTATATTTATATACTCACTTAACCTGCAGCCTGAGTTTGAGTTCACTCTCTCTTACTCCCTGAGAGTGAAGACTCTCTATTAGTTCATCGAGGTCTTTTGGTGCATCACACACAAACCTGGTAAAACAGTTTAAGAACAAGCATTTGTGTTGCCGCCTAATACTGATATATCTTGACAGATGTCATGCCATGTCCTGATTAAAGTTCATTTTAACCCATTTAGACCTTTTTCTTATTGGAGGCCTTTCCTCCCAAAAAATGTGAAGTCTCATACAAAAATTACGTAAAGGCTGATTTCCCAGACACCAAATGATACAACTGGGAATTTGCAAGAACACTTACCAGAGGTTTTGGCCTTGTTTGGGCACAGTGGTCTCAATACAGGTCTCTGGCACTGGCGCCACCTGCTGGCCATTTTCATTAGAAGTGCTGACTATGCTGCCCTCATCCTCTTTCTCTCCATCTGAGAAGGCAAGGAACAGACACGTTTAAACATACTGCATTTCAATGAAAGTAACATTACTCTGTATATTATACATTTCTAAGTTTGATCTGAAAAAAATATATAATAATTCTACTCCAAACAGAAACCATTTTTCATGGATTATACTGGACTACACCCATTAAGTAGAATTTAGTTGTCACCCATTTAGTTGTACCAAAACCCAAGAAAACTGTTGCTTCTGTAAACAACAGATGTGGTACATCTACCAGAAAATCTAGTCTGGCAAACAGGTTTTATGCAACTAACATTTAAATTCTGCCAAGAAGTCTGGTCAAAAACACATTTACAATAAAGTATTTGGAAAGTGCAAAGGTAGACTAACCTTCTGTCTCCTCCTCTTTCTTTATCTCTTCATCTTCCTCTGTCGACACCAGCTCCTCTTCAGGAGGAAGAGTGAACGTGTAGTCTATACTCTCATGAACCCATCCCTTTTCAATATACAGCCCAGGAACCACATCGGAGAACAGCCAATAGCGGTTGTGATTGCGGTCTGTGCCCAGCGGTGTTTTCCTCAACGCCAGCTTCGCTTTAGTGACAGCATCCTGGAAGGCTTTCTCTGCTGCAGCTTTCTGCCTCCTTATGCGCTCCTCCTCTGCTTCTTTCTCCATACGCTCTGCAGGAGATGCATACATACATTTTATTTAAAAAAATCTAATTTATTTGAGGTCGCACAGATTAAATTTCAGGAGCATATGTGACATATTGTGATGGTCGCAATTTCAAGTCTTATTAGAAAGTTCAAAAGAACAGCATTAATTAAAATCTTGTGTAACAATATAAACGGTCACTTGTGATCAATTTAATGCATAATTTCTTCATTCAAAAAGGAAAAACCAAAACTAGCGGACTACAGATATACAAACCGTAAACAAAGCAGTGCTTGCTTACCATTTTGAATATCAATCACACTGATCACTTTCTTCATTCCAGTCGGCTCATGTCATTATGAAAAAAATTTGTGCATTCGAATGCTAAGGTAAGATGACTTGTTTGCTTGCTTTCATCACTTTTACTTATATTCTCGTGCACCGACACTTTTGCTAAGCTGAACAGCCAATCAGAGTTCTCTCTCTCACCGAAGACTCGACGCATTCAACATGCGGAATCGGCTCAAAATACCCGGACGTGTCCGACTAGAGCCCACGGTGCAGAACACACCGGATAAAAGGAACTGACCGACGCTAAAAAAACAACCCGACAGTTAATTGTGTCCAGGCCTTAGGCGAAGAAAGAACGAACTACACGCGAGTATATCAGGGCCTTTAATCAAACAATTCTAAAAAACAACCATTTTACATTTAACATGCTAATTTCTTTAATTACCCTGTTCTGATACAGACTCTGTCTTCATTGTGTCTCTCAGTGACCTACTTTCAAGGGTGTGTTCACACTTGGCAGGTTTGGTTAGATTAACAGATCAATCGCTCCAGAGTTTACACTTTAGTGTAGTTAATTTGAATAAGTGTGAATGCTGCCATCCGAACCCTGATGCGCACCAAACAAGTGGACCAAGAACGCTGAAAAGATGAGTCTCGGCCCGCTTCCAAATTAACTTTGGTGCGGTTCGACTGAAATATGAACGGAGCATGGACCAGACATCTAAACAAACCAAAAACAGGACGTGATGTCACAAGATGCATCCCTAAAAAGGACAGACTGCTGAAGCATGCCTGTTTTTTCTAGTCATAGGAGCTACTTTGTCCATTAGAGTTCGGTACAGGCATCAGAAATGCAGTCTCCTTGCAGCAGATCTTCATTTAGGGGCTATTTACACCTGGCCACTTCATGCGTTTTGTGATCAGATACCTATTTGATCATGAAAAGACCTGGTTTAAAATGCCCTCCGAAACGCATTTCAGACTGATTTAAATCCGATCGCTCAAACCACTTCAGACGAAACTGCACGTGTAAATGCATCTGGTTTTTGAAACCAGATATGTAAATTGTACTCCTCCCAACAACGCAAAAAAAATAAATAAACGTGTGAGAGCGTGTTAAAAGCTATATACCATTGAACCTAAAAAACCCAGTGTGAACACTAAGCGAACCAGGACTATTGTTTTGTTTTTTTTGGTCCGGACCAAAGGAACCGAACTACAAGTTCACTTTTTTTTTTTTTTACTCATCTCTCACCTTTGTTTTGCCGTTCCTGTTCTTCCTTTTCTTTCTTGGCCTGAATGGACATCAAGCGTCTGCTTTTCACTGTGCTGATCATGTCCTCCGGCTCTGGTTCCACTTTGGCAGGGACCTTAGGTGCCTCTTTTTTCACGTTTGAATCTTTCCTCCCATCTGCCCTCATTAGAACATCTCCACTACCATCGTTTTTTGCCTCCATCTGCTCTTTCCGTTTCTGCTTCTCCGCCCTTTTACGTTCATTGACTTCTTTGAGCGTGGCGAGCCGCTCCTTCCACAGCTCGGCTGATCGCTGCTGCATGGCCTCCACGTGATCCTCCACCGAATAGGTCATGAGGATACGATGGGACAGCGCCACCAGCAGGCTGACCTTCTCCTGAGGGGTCAGTTCAAACACCTCCGATGTCTCAAGCTTCTCCAAAAACTCGCTGCTCACCACGTCATCGTAGCCCCCACCAGGCTGCCACCCATCTGAGCCACGGGCACTCTCTTCCTCATGTGCATCCGTTGGCCGCAAACACAGGCGCACCAGCTCAGATACGGAGTGCATAGTCAGAGGAATCTCGGATAACGGCATGTCCAGTTCACTGTAACCTTCGGCCAGCTCATCTTGCAGAAGCGTTTGCAGCAGTACCACCAGCACACGGTTCAAGTAGAGGAAACCCGCCTTGTCTCCAGCTAAAGCCTCCATCAGAGCGACGGAGGTGACGGGATATTGGTCATTAGGCATCAGGAGGCCAGAGTAGCACTGAAGGAACTCCACTACCATGGCTATGTCACCAAAGAGGGCATTGGGAAGCCCCTCGGGCATGTCAAACAAACGGAATGTTGGCAAGCATTTGCCTTCGAGTTCCTGGTCTTCGTAACGGCGCGACATCTCCCGCCTCATCTGCATCTCCTTCTCTCTACGCTCTTTGGCTTTCTCACGCAGCTTCTGCTTGACTTCCTGACGCTTCTGACGTTGAACATCCTGTTTCTCTTCCTCGGTCATGAGGGCCCATCTGCGTTTTTGTTCAAGAAGTTCCCAGCGCTTCTGCACCAGCTCTTTCAGTTCCTCGGGAAGTCGTCCGCGATCCTCTGCGGACAGCGTTTTTGCTGCCTTAGACACCAGTGTGGACAGAGCGGTCTTCTTGTCTTCTTTGCCTTTATTCTCCTTGTAAAACCGAAGGAGATGCAAGGCCATAGGCGGAAAAGGTTTGCCCAGCTTAGCGGAGCCAGTACTTAAACTTCGCCCTCGCTTTTTTGGGCTAGCTGGAGCAGGTGGACTTTTAGCAAGATCCAAAAGGGTCATCTGCTTCATTTTGGGTTTCTTGGTGATTTTCTCCTCCTTTTTGGAGAGCTTCTGGCCATTGGGAGTCTTGGTGACTCCACTCTTGCGGCTCTTTTTGGGATCAATGGATTTTTTGTTCGATTTTGGGGTGCCGAGGATGTTTTCCCCATCAGACTTCTTTGAAGTACCTGAGTTTTTCATTTTTAAAGGTGATCCATTAACTTTCTTTACCTGAACAAAAGAATTTATTAATTTTTTTATTAAATATACACAAACCTTACATAAATACAACAAAATGCACAAATAACTCAATCGGGCAGTCTCATTAAAGAGCATAAGATATATTTTAGTTATCTTATATACAAATGAATGGCATAAAAGCTGTTTCAAAACGATGTGCTACCCAACTAGTAGGGAAGTGGGAATTATGGAAGTAACACCATGACGTTCCAGGAAGTCCCAGAGGCATATTTAGAGTTTCTGCACGAGCGCGCCCTCTAGCGCCCAGAATGAATTAAACAAATGCTCAGTAACCTCACTCAATCCTATTTCAGGTTATATAAAAAAAAAAAAGGAAAACAATACTTCTTTCTAAAGAAATGTATATGATAATGCAAGTTTTTTTTTCCCCCCACAGTGGATGCATCAGAGGCTCATATTTCATATTAAATACATGGTCTCCGTTTTAGATTTTGCACACCTGACATTTTATTAAAAAAAATTATATATTTTATAATAAATCCTTAAAAACCTTATGATTCAGTCATAGGCTGCCTTTTTACTAAGTTTTTCGTAAAAATATTATTTTATTCTTAGCTTTATTTGTTTGTATTTGTTCATACATATATAAAAATATACATATATATATATATATATACATTATATATATATTATATATATATATATACACACAGTATATAGAATCAAGTACATATTTTCAAATTATTTCTAATTTAGTAAATATTATGTTAATTATATACATATTAAACAATTTACATGTTTCTAGGTTATAGCTAAAGAAACCTGTAATATTTTAATGTTTAAAATATTTTCTGTAGAGTTTGTTCAGTAGAATTTCTCATTTTAATATATTCATATTTATAAGATGTATTTAATTCAGCACAATTCAGTTCAGCACTGTTTTACATGGAGTATCCATTTGAAAAATATCGGTCGATTAATCGGTTATTGGCACATATGGTCAAATATCGGTAAAATCTGTTCAGTAGAACTTCTCATTTTAATATATTCATATTTATAAGATGTATTTAATTCAGCACAATTCAGTTCAGCACTGTTTTACATGGAGTATCCATTTGAAAAATATCGGTCGATTAATCGGTTATTGGGACGTATGGTCAAATATCGGTAAAATCCACTATCGGTCGACCACTCATTTTTATCATCTTGAAATTAAATAGTGCGATATATATATATATATATATATATATATATATATATATATCGGCCAATCACTATTTTATAGCCAGCGTTTTTGCCATCTGCACACGATTACATTTTGCAAGTACTCAATTATACCTGCATATGACTCCAGAGGGTTGGACTGAGAGGTATGTTCTGGGAGTCTTTTTTCTTTTCCCCTTTTACATTTACTCCCTCACTGCCTGTTCCAGTCTCTCCAGTCTTCAGCTTCTTATTGGGTTTACCTTCGGGTGAGCTCACGCTTTTCCTCTTAGTTGATGATGGATTTTCTGCCAAAAACTAAAAGAAAATGTTAATATAACTTTTTATGAAAACACTTCTTTCTAAAGCATATCACGTACGTATCCCACCTTGTGAGGGTCCAGTAAAAAGTCACTGAATTTGCTTGGCAGGCTGAATTTTTTCACCAACTCATCCTCCACCACCCAGGGGGCGCTCTCTCCCGACCCAAACCTCAGAGCGTAGTGTCTGATGAAGTAGCGCATGATTTCTTTGTTGGGAGGCCGCTCCGTTCTGAACAGGCTGTCTACGGGGACATCACTGATTACTTTGTCCTCATTAAGAAGTTTGACGTCGTATTTGTGGGGCAGAAATTTGGGCATGACCCATTTCTTCTTTTCTTCTTTCATACTGGTTGGGAGTTTTCTGGGCGAGCGACGAGCCCTATCAGCTACAGACCAAAAAAAAAAGCAACTTTTTTATTCTCCCTGGTTCAATCAGGGTTTAATGTATATAGCAGTAATTAATATACAATTACTGGTCAGTTGAATAATATCAGTAACTAATAATAATAATTGATTTTATATTTTGAATATAATGAAAGACACCATGAATGAACGTAAAGAGCAGCTGAGGCTTACAGAGACTCTCTCTCCTGCTCTCCTCCTCTTTGGACTGTGGCTCCTTCTTTAGGTTCTCCTGACTAGCGTTCTCTTTATCACTGGATGGAGAATCACAAGCTCCTTCCATCTTTTTCTCCACATTTTCTTCCGGAGGATTCTCCAGCGGATGAAGCTTTACCACTTTCACACGCAAAGTCTTATCATTGCCAACCTTACAGAGAGAGCAAGACAGAATTACCATTTCACATCCATAAAGAGAGAACAGAAGAGGGAGAAAGACAGATCATTTGCACAATTCAACATCATTTTAATACTACATATACAGGGTTCCCACACTCCATACAATAAATTTCCATGACTTTTTTATGTGATCATTTGATAGAGATCACATCCACGTTACTAATTATTAAAGTAATGTCTAAGCAAATATGTAAAAACTGAGCATAAGTGGACAGAATTTTTTTTTTTTTTTTTTTTAACTGTTACAGAAATGTACATGACTTTTCCAGACCTGGAAATCTCACTTTTGAAAGTTAAGGACCTTCATAACCCCATTTTTCACAAATTAGAAAAATTCCAATGGACAAAAGTCCCACAATACATACACGTAGGGTTGTAACAGTATGCAATTTTCACGGTATGATATCAGTCTCAGAAAATATCACGGTTTTACAGTATATGGTATTAAACAATCATATATTATTATTATTATTATTATCATCAGTTAAAATGACCAGTGGAATGATGGAAAGTGTTTAATTGTATAATTTAGTTAATTCTGTGTTTGTGTTACTGTGTGATGTGTTTTTAAGCATTAATGTGAATTTATCTATGTCACCAGTGTCAAAAGACAAATTTCCACTCTCTGACAAACAGAATGGAAAATAAAGTTCAACTCAACTTTGTTGAACAAATGCTTTATAACAAACTGGAAACTGTTTTTGATTATTGAAAGTTTAATAAACAAGTCTAATCAGTTAAACTTAATTATGGATTAGATTAACAATTTATTTTTATCATTAATAATGTGTTAATTTAAGAATAATAGAGTCCTATGAAATGCATTTTATTCAGTTCTTTTTATGATTTAATACAAATAAATTATGAAAAATTGTGATAATCAAATAAATGCATAAAACTAACAATTTAATTAAGGTTTAAAATGTAACCAAATGAAAAATTAACACTTTTTAACCTTTTATTTTTGTGCTGCACAACAGAGATTTACTAAATAAATGGACAGAACATTATATTCTGTAAATGTAAATAAATTGTAATATTTTTTGTTGTTATTATTATAATAATTATTAGAAATCTGAAATATACATTCTATTTAAGATGACCTTTAAGTTTCAGAGTGTATTTGACAATGGTTTTTCTCAATTAAAATGACGAAATGCTCTTTAAGTGTTCTCTCAGAGCACCTCTGGAGATGTTCATGTGTTCATGTCCTCATATTGTGAAACGGCAGGTGCTGAGTCATGCATACTTGAGTATGTAGCAGACGAAGCGGCGCACCTCGTACGCAAAAACACGCAGAACAAGCAGATTATATATTTATAAAGCAGCTTTTTTGCGCTTTAATATTCACAGACCATGTTGTGATTTTATTTATTGTACAGTTCTACTTTTGATTTCCTCATCCATCCATCAATTTGTGCATTTTGTGACATTGTGCATCATACTGTAAATTCCATTTTCATGACTGGATTGATTCCGGGATTCCCTCTGCATCATGGAAATCACACTGCCTTAAGTTATAACAGATTCCTGTATCTGCATGGAGGGATGGTGTTCTCGAATATAGGTGAACATAAAGGTGTACCATTACCCTACATACAAGCATCAAAATATTAAATCCAAGTTCATACCAAGAAGTCGCACTCCTCGCCCACAGCATACTTGGTGAGAATCTCCACCCAGACCAGATCCACTAGCTTATCGAGCGATACTGTGTTATGGTGCACAATCTCCAGAACTGGCTTCTCAAACCACACCGGATACTCCTCCTGAAGCCTGCCAAATATGAAACCATTATATATTATCGGTAACATGAGTAACACAGTTTTGCAAGTTACAGTGAGTGAATAATTTAAGAAAATATGCTTTGATTTGCAACTTTGTAATGCTAACCAATGCAGGGCTTGACACTTTGTTGGCCAGAGTGAAAGACGCTCAGGACAGTTGATGGATCGTCACTGGCCCAATTTCTTACCTGAATACTAGTGTTAGACTTACCTGCAAACATTTTTGGGGGGAGGATTTACCAGTAAAGCTCATTTAAAAACAATACAACTTCATACTCTTCATGGCCAGCAGAGGGAGATGAGAAACATGGGAGTGAAGAATGAACAGTAAAAATAGCATCCAAAACACATTGACCCTTAAAGCAGCATAACGCTCTATATGGTCTGTAGTGCAAACTGTTATGAGTGCGCGTGTCTGGTTACATAAGCAGCTTACGAGACTAAACTGCTTAATCTGTTTGAATGTCAGTTGAACAGGTCAGAAGCAGAGCATTTCTTTACACTTCTGCTTAAGACTCAATCTATAATACACTATTATTCGAAGGGGGAAGTGATGGCACAAGGGAACCAATGAAATAGCAGAGGTGTGGTCATATGACACTCCATCATCACAACAGCCTGACAATAGTTCCGTTTAAAAGCTCTCTGCTATATACAGCAGACATGCTGGAAAATAAAGGGTTGCAACATCCAATGAATTTCCATGCCTTTAAGGGGTTCCAGATTACTAATTTTACACAAATTGTAGGGCTGCAATACATTTCGCGATATGCACATCACAACAGCTTACAATAATTTGGGTCATGAAAAAAAGACAAAGAAAACCACTCACTGCTCTTGGCTGAATAACTTTTGTCGCTTTTAATAAGAATCAGTATATATTTAATTCACAGTGAAAACTAAGAAGAGTTTTATTTTAACATTTGATTATTCACGTTCTGTTAAATAAACCTATGTACGGCTTCCTGAAACCCTAAACTCCGTGGTTTAGACTGATGGTTTTTTTTCCAAGTAACAAGTTTTAGTAAACCAATAACCCTCCCAAGAACTCAGATAATGCATGACAACAGCTATAGCTTAAACCTATTGAGCTGCTTACCTATCCAGCATTTCTCACTATATATATATATAGTTATGGGAGCAGCCAATTTCCCTCCAAAATTAAACAAAAACATATATATATATATATATATATATATATATATATATATATACACACACACATATATATATATTCTGTGTGTGTGCGTGCATATACAATTTAATGGCGTTGTGCAGGTTTACGTGAATGTATCATAACATTAAGATGTTAATAATTATGACCATAGGCGCTCGAGAAAAATATATACAGTAAGTACTGTAAATGTATTATTCCTTATGGGAACAGTCCCCTTCCCTCCTAAATTAAACACACAAAAAATGTATTCAATTCAAATATATATATGACTAATTAATGTTATTTCATTAATAGATTGGTGTGCCAAGAGTGACATTTGCTTAACTCAGTCTAAGTGAAGACTAGTCTTGTGACAAATTATAAAAGGACATTATAGCCATCAAAAAATCATAGTACTTGGATACTTAAGTACATTTGAAGGCAAATACTTTTGTACTTTTACTCAAGTGAATATTTAAAGGCAGCACTTCTACTTTTCTTGAGTAATATTTTACCTTGAGAATCTTTACTTTTACTCAAGTACATGGTATGTGTACTTTGTCCACCACTGGAGATAGAATAAAAAAAAAAGACTGAGAAGGACTGAATTTTAAAAAAAAGACTGAGAAGGACTGTGTTAATGGAGGGCTGATGACTGAATGATGCTCATCATATCACTCATGTTTGAGCTCATTTTTGTTACTTACAGCTCAGTGACCTCCTGCTCCTCTTCCCAAGCCTCCTTATGTGTAAGCTGGCTGCTGCCAGTGCTTTTGCATGTCCATATCCGCTCTCCATACCTGCGCAGTCGAGCTTCATACTCTCTGAACAACAGGATTAAGGACAAACAACGCAGTCAAACACTATAACACTTCTAGCTCTTCTGCACTTCCAAAGCAAAGCTGCCCAGCCGTCTGTCCTTTATGAGAGACTCATTCATAATTAATGCATGTGTGTAGCACAGAAGCTCAGTAATTAAAGGGCCAGCAGCAGCAGAACCTCCATGAACATTTTTTTTTATTTACATTTGCAATTAAGAAGCAAAAATACAAGAGAAGAGCTTCAGTAAAATTGATATTACAGGCACTCTGAAAAGAGTAAACCCACCTTGCTGCCAAAAGGCAACATAAATACTTGTGCATAAGTTAATTTTGCTCTGTTCATGTATTATGTAAATGTTTATCTAAGCATAATAAATTACTGGTCACCCAATGTGGGCTTTAAATATCCGATATCAGTATATCTAGAAACCTGGTTACCGTATGCAAGCAAACAAAACAAACAAAAATGCTCAAATTAAATATATATTTTTTAAACTTGTTTTAAATTATGACATGGTCATAACATGTAGATTTCACAACAGACAATCAAAACCTAAATGGCAGATGCCGATCATCGCAAAAAAAAAAGTCTTAATATTGTCTGATTAATTCAGATATCATCTAATGTGTAGGCTTATTATTCCATCATTACATCTAAAAAACTTCATGACATTAAACGTCTTTTGAAAGCCAGACTCAACTTTGCTTGCTTCAAACACTTTTTTGTCAGATCTAGAACACACTTGATGGGAAAAACAGGAAAATTGTCTAGGTTTTGGTGCTGGAATTGAAACAAGGTAAAGTTTAAGCAGGTGATTAAATCTTTAGAATGAGTCAGAAAGACTGCTTTCAATTTGAATAACCTGCACGCTCAATCGTTTTGCTAACTGAATTAAACTGGCCTCCATCCTACAGCCCTAAAGCCCCGCCTTCCACAGACACGTTAGCCAATCCGATGCCAGAAAACCCGAACGCAGAGCGTAATTATGATGCAGGGAGAGTTTCTGATTGGCTAGTTTTCTGATTCCGTGAGACATGCGGGCCAAGTTGACTTTCTTTTTATACCATTTACAGGGACAGGTGTGGTTCGTCAGGAACACTGTTACAGCGACATCTGTCAAATAAGAGATTTTGTATGAGAAATAAAACTCTTGCTCCAAAAATATAGATATTTATATGATGTAATCACTTGTCAAATGTACAAAAACATCATAGTCAACAAATATGCGAATGCTACATTTAACAACATAAATCAAAAGACTAAAATACGCGGTTGCTGATGCCCTAAAGGACAGCTCTACTATCCTGACGATTATGACCAAATTCACGTGGGCAGCGGTGAACATTTCGCGCGCAAATGACCTCGCGCAGCAGCTGCACGTGAACTCGCACTTTCCCCTCCAGTGGCAGCCTGAGCTGGAACTATTTGTACAATCATAACCACACTCCCAGTATACAGATAACTGTCAGTCTCAATCTTGGAGCATTAATCTATAAACTCATATCATGCATATCCGTTAACTGTAAATGAGAGAGAGCGCGCGCGCGTTAACGTTACACAAGATTGAGTCATAGCAGTTAGGATGAGAAACTGCTTAGCCGCCAGACGTCACAAAAACACTCCTGGAGCTAGCTCGCTAACACTAGCTCGCTCTAAAATGCACACAGGACAACAACAACCACCTCTCAATAACATGAATTTTACCTGGTTCCAGCACTCAAAATCAGACAAATATAACAAAGCCTAAAAGCCCTGCCTTAAGAGTGTAACCCCGGATGATCTAAACGTCATGTCACCTTTAGCCTGTTAGCGTTACAATGAGATGCAGCGCGCAAGATGAAAACAATAATAACCGCTTAAATGCGCACACTGTGCTCGTACGCGCTCTGAATCCACGATCCGCGTGGAAACAACAGATCGAGGCTCTCGCGGACGCATGTGTGTATGTTCAGTGCTCGAAGGTGGATGGTGGAGGCAGTGGGAAAGGATACTCTTTGTTCCTGAAGGCCTCCTTAGAGTGCTCGATGATGAACACCTCCTCTCCTGGGCCCGGCGGCTCCGACAGCGGCTTCACCAGCGGGTACGGCTTCCGGCCTAGCAACGGCGCCATCGCGTGCGGGCTGCTGCGGTCCTGGGTGTGTCGGCAATGTGAACTACTGAACTAACCCACCACTCAATCTCAGCTTAAACTGAATATGGAGTGAAATTCGCGCGTCTCAGCGGCGTAGCATGGGGGCTAGGCTAGCGCGCGCTGATTTTCCTTACTTTTTACAAAGCGCGTCAAAACAAAATAAAACAAAAACAAACTACGACTTTACTGGTCAGTTACATCTCCTGTGTGAAATCCGTTGGTTTGCGGCAGCCGGTGGGGCCATGGTGAGATGGTTGAAAAGAGCGTAAGAAGTGAACGGAAGCTCCTCCTGAGTGCCGGGGATTGAAGCGCGAAAGGCGGCCCGTCAGAGCTGGTATGGCGGGCTTTCTTGTGCCGCTCAGGTCCGTGTTGCTGTCGATTCTCCAGGCCAAAGCGACGTACCAATCCCTTTTCCGCAGCGACTATATACCGCGTAGATACTGTTTTGAAGGACGTGCTGATTACATAAACAAACAACAGGGTTTATAGCTTATTGAAAAATGGCGGGAGTTCCTACTCCACCGGCAACATTCCGTGCAACCTCAAAACTCCGTTACCCCGGTAGCAAGCTGCGACGCAAGGATAAGTCCCGCCCATCGTCTCCAACTATTGGTTACTAAACAACTACGACAACGACTGATGTATTTTATTGGCCACTTGAACTGTCAGTTACTCCACCTTTTGTCAAAGGAACACCCCTCCAATCATAAATACAAGGCGTGTTTGGAAGCGTGGCTAGAGGTCAGTTTGTGGTAAATTCATAGATAATTTCAAACTGGCAATTTGCCCCATGTACTTTTTCTTAAATTAATGACATTTTATTTGTTTAAAAACACATCAATTATGAGGCCCAATGCCTAGCGTTTAGCTGAAAGAGGCAGCTGTTATAGAATTTAAATAGAGACAATAGAGCGTGCACACGACACTTATGATCCAATTAAAGAGACAGCCTTGATTAATATGTTAATGCCATTCTTGGCAGTGGAGACAATGTACTATATCGTCTTATATTTTTTTCAAGGCAACATGAAATAATAAAGCACTGCCTCAAGCATTCATATAACACTAAATGTAAACTCTAATCAGTCTATTGAAAATTTGTATAATTATTGGGAACCAATATTGGGGAATTGCCTTCAAAATTATGATTTGAAATCTTGGACATTGAACTTATTTTCATATGTAGAATAGTGTTCTGTCTCTGCCATACAATACATCAGAGAAAATAATCAAATGAATCCAAAGTGGTTTTATTTCCATCTCTGGTGAAGAAATCCAGGTACATTTTTATCAGTTTATGGATCATACAAACATATTTCTTTTTATTTGAAAAATACTTCAAAGACAATGGAAAGTGGAAGTCTTTATATTTAAAATACAAATCTGTAAGTTACCTTACCATTTATAAAATATAAGCATTCCTTTAAAAACAAAAACAAAGTTCAGTAATTGGATGCAGTACAATGAACTATAATAAACAAATGAAGAAATAGACACACAGAGGTTATTTAAAATTGCCCTACACTGCATGCATTTAAGTATTTTTACAATTAAGCAAAGTAAAACAAGCCAATAAGTTATTTGTATAATCTATAAGGATGCCGCAAACACAAAACAAATGAAAATGTTTAAAATTCAACTGTTTTGTCATACTGTATATACCAATCATCACTCCATGCAGACTCACATGTATTATACTGATAAAGTTTTCTCAATTTAGATTAAGAAACATGCAATTAAACAATTTATTTTCAAGATGTAATACAAACCTTCATAAGAAAATACCTGAAAAGACCCAAGTAAAATCTTTTTATGTACAAAAAAAACCTATTTCAAGCTTGTTTCTTGATCACAAAAGCGAATTTCAGGCATTTGGCATCTCTTAAATGTACAGTTTAGTCTCTTTCAAATGTATTCCATACTTTTGACCTGTGATGTTCAGCATAATAGTGCTAACTAAGAGTTGAGTTTTGCTCAGTGCAAACTCTTTTAAGCGGTGGGGCTCCAATACACTCCTCTTCCTCCTATTAAAAACAGTAATGTCACACACGGCATGCATTCATAATATCTACAATATATAATATCTCTTTTAATTGAGTATTTTTTATGAAGATTAGTGGATGTTACCTGAGTTGAGAGAGACAACACATCTTCTTTAATTAGAGTTGGGGGCTCATCCGTGACCTCACTGCTGGTTGTTGATGTCTCTAAATATGGGTTGATCATGAAAAGCAAAGTAAAATACTAGTATGCAATGTGAAATGAAGGATACATAATCATTAGATACTTTTGTGAATTTCACAAAACATGTCAAGTCTTAATTCATCCCAAAATTAAAAGAAAGAATAAGAAATTTAAGAAGTATTTATCACCTCTCTCAGCCTCCATTGTCTCCTGTCCCAGGGTGGGCGGCTGGGAATCCTCTGTACGGAAGTAAGGTGGTTGGGAATGGGAAGGGCTCACTGCCTCACTCACATGCTGTGGACTGGAGTTGCTGCTGCTGTCCACTTTTGTATTAGACTGATAGGCATCTGATAGGAAACTCTGGTTACTGTTGTCATCTGTTTAGGAGAATAAACCAAAAACATATTTGTGTGCAGTCTTCTGAAGAAATATGTGAATTATGTTTAAGTACTTCAGCATAAAAAGCATGTTAAAATAGGTATGCAAACAACATTGTCGAGGTACAAGGTCATTTAAGTAACTAGAGTATAGCAAGACACCCCAGTGTTGCGATACATTAAATAGAGGATGTTCTGAATTGTTTACAGAGGAAATATTAAGCCTCCTTGTGTCTGACATAAACATAACCTATTACCTTGAAAATCCAGTAGCACGGAACGGGCATTTTCCAACACTACATCTGTAGGAAAGCCCTTCAGTTTCCTCACTGCAGTACCTGCCACTTTAGGCTTGTATATCTACGGGAAAGAAAAAATACATTTTGAACATGAAGACTATATTTATATATCTGGGAGCTGGACTTAATATGATATGATACACACACCTGTTTAGTTTCTGTGACAGGGACCCATTTGAATATTTTTAATGATGTGTCTCCCACTGTAACCCACTTTTTTTCCCTAAAAGGACAAACATTTTACAGGTTAACCTCACATAAACAAGCCCAGGTCACATTTTCCCCATTAAATTACATTTAGTATAAAGAGCATGAAACCAATTTCAGGACCATTTTAGTCCTGAGTGTTTGCTATTCTCAGTAAAAAAAAAATGCCCCTAGATTGTTTGTGTGTGTGTGTTTTTATTATTCTCATTGGTAGTTCTCATTAAATAATGCAATGCAGTAATTATTACCATAATACAATAACAAAATATTTAAACAAAGGCAGTACAATAAATAAATGCTATTTATTGTAAATGCTAAATATTTTAACATGACAGTAATTATTATTTTCTTTTTCATTACGGTAAGGGCTTAATTGAATTGTATTCTAATTCTTGGCAGGTTTCATGAGATTCACGCATATACGGTGCATTCACGTCCTGTAATGTATATGTAAAAATGCTAAATGTTACATTTCAGACATTCCGAACATCACCAACATTGTACAATCCACACTGACACTTCAATGACTGACACGCCCACACACAGTATACAGTAAGCCCATTGGTTGCCTTGCTTGTCTGTCATGTTACTGAATGACGCCACTCTGAAGTTTATTTTTGTAACGTAGAAGAAAAGAAACTTGTCTCCCTCTTCGAACAGATAACTTACCACCGACGGACCCTTTCAATTGCCGCCATCACTTTTTTTATATCATCTTTTGCACGACTGCGCGTCTCCGCCCGCACGGACCGTCCCGACATTTTAATGGGGTTTATTAGTTTGTCAAGATCTTCCTCTTTTTCTTGCCTTCCTCCGTCTGCGACTTGATCTCACCCTGTCTTCGTGTCTGTCTCGCGAGACTTCATAACGCGCCACTGGTGCTGCCTCTTTGCATTTTTCACATTCCCTATATTTAATTTATTTGTTATTTTATTTTCATTACAAATAATTATTTGAATTATGTTATCGAATAACAGCCATATGAGTGAACAACATCAAAAGAAGCTGTTACTTACATTTTAATGTCCTCATCATACCACCAGATGACAGTGTTTTGCACTCAAACATATTCTCAATGGGACTTGACAGACTCCCATTATGCAGTAAATTTAACGTCTCCATTATATTGCATTTGAGACATATCATTTTGGATAAAATGTTAAAATTGCAAATTTAAGATAAAAGTGCACTAACATGGAATTATAAATATTTTCACCATTTTGGTGCTAGCAGAATACAGTAAAAATACCACTTGTTAATAACTACTTTAATAAAGATGAATACTGTAACAAATGCATTGTTTAATTTTAGTGCATTAACTAATGTTAAACTAATGGAATCTTATTATAAAATGCTACCAAAATGTCTCTTCAGTTAAAATATTTAAAAAACATTGCATATTGTTTCAATATTTACTTTATTAATTCATTTTTTTAAAGTTAGAGTTCAACAAGTATTCCTGCATAACAGGAAAGAAGCAACAGGCTCATAGTGTATTTGTCACCTCAATTTATCAGTAGATTTTAATACTTGTGAGGTTTAAACTGAGTAACAATGGAAACCAATATTATACATAAATAGACTCAAACCCTTCATATCATTTTAAAGATATTTATTAGATGATGTTGGAATATCCTTACTCTGCAAAGCTGGTCATGCACATTTAGTAGTCCAGCATTTGAAGAGCCAGCATTTCCAAAATTCAGTCATTAGCATTGATCTCTCAGGCACACACACACACACACACGCCGAGTTTCCAATAGCACCACATCATCTATGAACTATAAAAAAATTGTTGAAAAAAAAAGCTATATTTGTGTAGTTACACCATAGAACTCCACTGCAGTGATGAATACACCACATCACCCTCCACACTCTCATCCTTCCCAGTCTCACAACGGCTCTGCGGAGAGCAAAGCAACACTGTTTTCTTCACATTAGAGCCCAGACGAGCTATAGCTAGAACATCACAGAGAGGTAGCTCTTCATCCATGGAAATGCATAATGCAATGAAATGAGCATGGAAACGCAGAGGATCTCCTGCAAAAAGACAATAATAAGATCTTAACTATTAAGCTGCACTGAAAATACTTACATTCTGTATTCAATCAAAAAATGATGGAAGCTTGTTTCCATATTTGAAAAAAAAAAAAAAAAGTAATTGCGACTTTTTTTTAGCTTAAAATTGTGACTTTTCCCCTCAGAATTGTGAGTTGTAACTCACAATTCCGAGTTTACATGTCCCATTTCGGACTTTTCCCCCCTCACAATTCCGGGGTTACGTGTCCCAATTCTGACTTTTTTCACAATTCCAAATGTTCATCACGAAATTCTGACTTTTTGCATGGAATTCTGAGTTCACATCTCACAAAAAAAAGGTAATTGCGAGTTTATATATTGCAATCGCGACTTAACATCATTCAATGAGTTTATTTCTCACAATTGTGAATTTATATCTCATAATTCGGATTTTTTTTTTCATTCTCAAGTGGAAAGAAGCTTCCATAAAAAAAAAGACATTTGCCTTCATCATAAACATACCTGGATATACCAGAAAATCTCCTCCAAACTTCCCTGCGGAGGTCAGGTAGAAGCCTTTATTTCTCAGATCCCTGTATACACAGAATCTAGTGTTCAAACGTTCATCTCTAGGCACTGGCCAATCAGTGGAAAGGAAACTGCGTTCCTCTGGACAGTGGCTGAAGCCAGCACGGGCAGTGCAGAGCTGGACCGCCATGGCCGGCCACGGAAAGCGGAAAGCCTGGTCCAATGCATTAAGACGGTCTCTAATTGGATTGCCGGAGTCATCTGTGGCTGTGGGATCAGGAAGAGTCAAATATCATTGACACATTGTATACAGTGTCAGGGCTCTTATCATGCTTGAACGGACAAATACACACAAAATTATGTCAAAAAGCCCACCTTGAACAGTATCCTCATAAACAGAGTCGGTTATGTTTTAAGTGAACATAAACTACTGAGAGAAAATCTGATGTGTGTCAGTAAACTATTAAAGCGGTCCATTCAGTCTTAAAGTGACAGCCTAATATTCCTACTTTTGTCTGTCACTCAATTACTGTCTTATTTCTGTACTGTTGCATTTATTTTTAATTTTGTTGTTCTTATTTTATTACTGTCTGTTTACTTGCCTTTATGTTTGAATATTTATATTAGTTTGGCTAGTCGTTTTGCTGTGGTATCGAAATTGTAATCAAGAACTGTAAATTTTCACTGGTGTCATACCCTTATTTGTTAGAATACAAGGTTACATGGGTCAAAAACAATATTTTTTATTCATTCATTTTTGTGGCAGGGGCTTAGTGTTGAGCCCTGATGATGCTTTTGTTTTTAATATTTTAACACAGTTGTGGGAAAAATTTGTCAAATGTCCAATACTTTTCTTCTGATGTTTAAAGTTTTGATGCCTTAAATTAAACTTGAAAACATTTATTTTTTTAAATTTGTGAGGCTTGGAGCAATTATAATATTTAGGAAATAAAAATAGGTCAAGAGCATTATTTGCAAAATCCTGCTAATGTACTACTATTCGCTTGTCAGCTGATCAATCAATTTTACTAAAAAGG